>JAZHRO010000077.1:9922500-11172500 GCA_037157565.1 Thalassia testudinum | reverse complement strand
GAATTTTAGAGGGTTTAGTTTATTTTTACCCTACCTCGAACCTTGTGAATTAAAGTGAGTTTGTTTTAGGGTTACAGAATGTCATTTAATTCCTAGAGGTTGCTATAACCCTTTTCAGATCAGATCATCCCACTTCCTTCCTTATTAAGCTCGTTTGACCTGTGTTTGGACCCTTAATTTCCCTGTTTGCACACTACATTCGTAAAATTACAATTTTACCCCTTATGATTTGTTTTGTTCTTTGACTCAGAATTCTCTGAGTTAAGCTTCTCTTTAGGTTTTGTAGGAGCTTTTTCACACTTATTTGGATTAAATTGTGCTAGTTAGGGTTCATGATGAGGTTCTCATCACCCACCCCAGCCTGCCCTCGCCACGCCATCGCCCTTGTGTGCCTCACGCTACTGCCAAGCGCCCGCAGGCGCTGCACGCACCGCCCTTGCACGCCTCACTCCATCACCAGCACCTGCAGGCAGCCAGCCAAGCCTGCAGGCGATCCACGCCTGCAGGCGCTGCACTCGCCGCCTGCAGGCGACCCACGCTCGCAGGTGCTACACCTAACGGCCAGCCCTTCAAAGCGTGCCTAACACACAACCGTATAAAAGGAAATAGAACCAAATTAGGGTTTCTACAGTAGGGTCATGAAGTGCTAGTCCCACATGCCTGTATAAAAGGAAATAAACCCTCCCGCATTAGTGTTTTAACAATTAATTTCGTCGTAGTATAGGTGATCAAGCGTCGTCAACAAATAAAAGTTTTATTACTCGAAAACCTAAGTATCCGAGGTCGAACACAGGGAGCAATTGGAATTTACTACTAATCTCAAGAATGTAATTGAACACTTTAATCACTCAAAACTTTAATTCAAATGTAAATGCATGAGTTTGAAAAGCAATTATGGTAAAAAGAAGGAATTGGACGTCTGATCATGGGATCAGACATCTTAAAAATGTGTTTCCTTCTTATTTTCTTCTGCCTTTCTTCTTTCTTTCTATTTTCTTCTGTCTTCTTTGCTCTGTAGTTTCTTTCTCTCTGCGGGTCTTCTTCTTCTTCCTTGGCTCTGCTTCCTTCCATGGTTCTGGTTTGCCTTCAGTTCCTCTCTTTCTTCTTCTTCTTCTTCTTATGTTCTTCTCTTTTTCCTTCGCCTAGGCTTCCTTCCTTTTTCTTCTTCAGTTTTGTTTCCCTTGGCGTTTCTTCTTCTCTGTCTTGCCTTTCTTCCTTGGTAGAGCCTCCTTCCTTCTCTCTTCCTCTTCTCGCAGCGGCTAAGTGTTGGCTGCACTTCTTCCTACTTTCTTCCTTCCCTGCACAACCACAGCAAAGCAAAACCTACACTCTACCCACACCTGCGCATCTCTCTCTCTCTCTCTGTAAACCACTCTCAGGACGCTCTCCCAGAGCCGGGTAAACGGGTCAGATCGCGCGCCCGTGACCAGGCGCACCGGCGTGAGGGTGGTGCGCGAGATGTGCTCAAGATAGGGTCGGGTCGGGTCTCGCCAGATCCGCGTGGTGAACTCGCAGACGAGACGGCGTGAGATAGGTGAGGGACCTCACCCCAAGTGTGACTGGACGCGAAGAGAAGATATGACAAAAACAATTTAAACCACTCCACCTCTTCGTGAGTTCACGATGTGGGACTAATTGCTCCCCCTCTACGTCGTGCGTGCCCGCAGAAATCTATCCTTCAATTGCCACAGCTGCGGACTTCACAGCATCTCTTGCTTGGTCAGATAGCTTCACAATGCCTCCCCGAGTTAGCTGCACCTAGAGCCTTGAAGTTCTGAGGCCTGGAGCAAGCGTGGAGCTTCTTCGAGTCGCCGTCAATGGCGGCAGGGGCTGGGAATCTAACAGACATGAAAAGAGCCTCGCGGCCTAATCAAATCACCGGGGGACCTTCGTCGTGTCACGACGAAGGTGAAACGCTAGGTGGCAGGCCGCGGGGAGGCCTAGGCGTGCGTGCCTAGGTCGCCCTATGGCCGGATGGATGGGTGAGTTAGGGGGACTATTGTGGAGGTGTAGCAGGTCTGTGGATGGGCGGAAGTTACTCAATGTGGTGAGGTGTAGGTTATGTGATGGTCGGCGAGGCGTGTGGGGCTGCGAAGCGATGGGAGCACCTCACCGGAGGGTGGCCGGAGATGAGGAAGGTGATGGTGAACGGCGGCGGTCGAGGGGTTTTTGATGAAATAAAATGCTGGAAATAAAAGAGGCGATGGAGGAGAATGGTTTTAACCTAACTAAAGGGACGAAGAGGCGGACGGCAGTACCAGCTGTCGCTGGAGAAGAAAGCGCCTAGTGGAGGAAGACGGCGGCGACGACGGGGCTAGGGCAACGCGCGCGGGTGTTGCACAACGCGGAGGAGGATGAGGAGGACGGCTCTGCCACTGGTTTTGTGGTAGAGCGAAGAGGAAGGGGAGGGGGGGCTCGCCGGAGCTCGCTGGACCTCTTGGCCGAAGAAGGAGAGGAATTTGAGGTGGAATTCCGGCCAAGTCGAGCTGAGGAGGTGTGACCGGAGTTAGGGTTTAATTTATAGGTGTTTAGCCGTGCTTCTGGTGCGTGGAGGGCAAGCTTCTAGTCACCGACGTCTCGCCAGAGATGGAAGGTGGTTAGATACCCAAATATCTCGTGCATTCGCACAAGAGATTAGGTGCAAATCTGGGATCATGGTCGTGCTCAGATGGAAGGGGATTCCTCAGAGAATCTCCCTTCCAATTCTGGGAGGGGATCTCTGAGGGATCTGAGAGAATTCCCTCTCTAATCCTTGCCGGCGCAGGATCTCTCCCCAATAATGGTGGAGGGACCTGATTGTAAGATTGGCAAGGAAGCTAGGGGGTTCTATGTGATGGTTTTCAAAAGATAGGGACCAAAATGTGATTGGGTGTACTAAATTGCAAAGTAGGTCAAGATGACCTCCTCTTAGGTCCAAATTTTGGTACAAACCTAATTTGGACCTAAGGAATCCAATGGTGAAGTTGGATTTTAGGTTTTACCACGTTTGATTAGACATTTTGCGTAAAAACCCAAATTTGGTCAATTGATGAGCTAGGACCCTAATCTAGGTCAAACTAGGTTCCAAAGGTCAAATTGAATGTTCTAAACCCTAGGGGATATTTTTCCATGATTTTTAGAGGATTTATTTGATTTCTATCCTGACCAGAACCTTTTTGAATTAAGCAGGTCTATTTTAGGATTACCAAATGTCATTTAATTCCTGGATTGCACATGAACCCATTTCTGATTGAATCAACCCACTTTTTATCTCATTTAGACCATTTGACCTATGTTTTGTCTATGAGAAATCCTGTTTATGTACTGCAATGGAAAAATTACAGTTTTAACCTTTATTTCGTGTTTTCTTCTTAGAACACTTATTCCTTCAATTAAGCCCTCTTCTAGGTTATGTAGGAGCTTTTATTCTCTTTATTAGGTCAAAATGAGCTAGTTATGGCTCATGATGAGGTTCTCATCGTACCCCCATGCTTAGCTTTTGCTAGTCCCTTAGCAAAATTTCAAGGTTTTAACTTCCATTCTAAACCCTGAGTGTCTGTCATTAATTATGATAAGTGCTTCTTTTGTGATTAGATCAGAATGCCGACAATAGGCCTAGAGGTATTCAAGTACCAACCAAAATTCGGATCTGACCCGCTTTAGCCTTAGTCCTCTGCAAAGGTTTTTAAGGCCCACAGAAACTAACCTAGGGTTTGTTGGACTCCGCGGTTAAAGCACCCGTGCTTGAGACATTTTTGTCCTAGGTTCAGTTTTGCAGTGCGTTTTTGTAAGAGAGAGACAGAAGATTTATTTGTTTGGAGAGCTTACTCTCTCTTTTCTCTTTATTTCTAGCTTCGGATTAGCTTCTCAACATGGTCTGTATCGGATTCATCGTCCCCATCATCAATCCTCAAGGGTCCTTGGCTATTGAGATTTCGAGATAATCCCGCCCATGGCGTTCCGTGGTTGAATTCAGACCCTGGTGATCGACATTTCGTGATAATGCCGCCCATGGTATCTGAACCAACAGAGTGCTTACATGCCCCCAGTAGGATATTTAAATATCCTAAGAGACAAGCACCGAGGAGATGATATGTTATGCATCTTCGAGGGGAATTTCCCGCCTCTCCGCGCCGGGAACTCATCCAAATCAACTTGTGTTGATTGGCCGCTCTTAATCTAGGTGACTTTTTCAGAACATTAAACGCTTTTGCGTGATTTGGATATTTATGCGTACTGAACCAGACTGTGTGTGAATTTGGGGTGCTTAGGTTACCGAATCCCGCAAACCGAAGGTCAATTAACGAGGCCGAATACTTCCTAAACCTTAGACCTAATACTTAAGCTTTGCATTTTCCCCAACCTCTTGAGGATTATCCAGCTTTTAGCGGATACGTGAATTATTAAGCTAAAGAATCTAGCCCAAGAGGCCTACGATCAGCATTCCTTCTAATCTCTTGTTATGTCTCCTTAGCACTTTTCTTTTCATTTCTTTTCTTGATCTGGTCTAGAATTTCAGTTAATTCCTTAATCTTTTACTAATGACTATTTCTTTTTCATTTTCATTTTGTGCTCCTTTTGTCATTTTTGCTCTTTTTCTCCTTATGAATATGTGGCTCACAAAATTTCCTCCCTCCCCCATTTTTTTGTTCTTTTTCAATTTTTTTGTGTGAGAATCCTTTTGATTTTTTCTTGGTTCTGTATGTGTGCACTTTATCAACAATGAAACGTATGCAGAAAAAACTTATATGCACCTCTACACGTCCTTCTGCGCCCGATGTGGGACTAATCCCACAGCTATTTTCCTCGTGCAGTCGGCAGCAGCAGCAGTTGCTTTGTTGCTCAATTGAAGGTGAAGAGGATGTAGCCTCTTCCAATTAACTGCCTGGAAGTGAACCTGAAAACGTTCCGCGTCGTTTGGAAATTACGCTTGGAACCATCAAGCGCTGGAGCAAGCTTCAAGCAAGCTCAAAAAATGGCAGCTAGAGGTGAAAACCTGAAACACAATAATACGACCTTGTGGCCACTTCAAAAGAGCTCAAGAGGATCGTTGGTCGTCTACGAATGCAATGGTGGTGGTGAATTCAAAAGATGTTGTAAGAAGGTGTGTGTGCGTGTGGCAAATTCAGCGAAGGTGGAGCGAGGGTGGGTTGGTCGGTGGAGCGATGGAGAAGGTAAATGCCCTAATTGATAGAGGGCTTTTGTTGGGGACGTCGTGGCGATGCTGATGGGGGCGATAGTGGCGAGGTTCGTGCGGTGGAGCAACGGTTGGGCGCCGCTGGCGCTTCGCCGGAGCAGAAGAAGACAGAGGGGGAGACGTGTGGTTGGAGGTCATTTTGAGAGATAGAAATAGGAAAAAAGGAGGGAAGTAGAGGAAGCTAAAGAACTTAATCTAACGGTCGAAGGAGGTACCCACGCCGGTGTGATGGACGGATATGGGGAAGATGAATCCTCCGAGGGGGACGACGGCGAAGAAAGGGATCTGGATGCCCTAGCTTTGGCCCACTGGGTGCAGACGAAGATGAGGAAGATGGAGGACTAGCAAATTTGGCCGTTGGCCGTCCGTAGGAAGACGGGGGCGGAGCTCGCTAGAGCTGAGTTGGAGGAGGGTGATGGGAACGTCATCATGAGTCCTAACTAGCTCATTTTCACCTAGAAAAGAGAATAAAAGCTCCTACATAACCAAGTGAAGGGCTTAACTCAAAGAATAATTGATTTGAAAGAAAAGCAAGAAACAAAGGGTAAAACTGTAATTTTACCATTGCAGTACAATAACAGAATTTCTCAGGGGTTAAACATGGGTCAATTAGTCCTAACAAGATAAAAGGTGGGATGGTTCAATCAAAAAAGGGTTAATGTGAGATCTGGGAATTAAATGACATCCTATAATAGTAAAACAAACCCACTTAATTCAACAAGGTTATGGTCAGGATAAAAATCAAATAAATCCTCTAAAATTCATGGAAAAATATCCTCTAAGGTTTAGAACCTTCAATTTGACCTTTAGAACCTATTTTGACCTAAATAGGAGTCCCAGTTATACATTTGCCCTAAATTGGGTTTTTATGCAAAATGCCTAGTCAAATATGGTCAAACCTAAAATCCAACTTTACCATTGGATTCCTTGGGTACAAATTAGGGTTTTACCAAAATTTGAACCTAAGGGGAGTTCACATTGACCTACTTTGCAAAACAGTCTAACCCAATTACTTTTATGCCCCTAACTTTCAAAAACCTTGCAGAGACCCCCCTATCTACCTCGCCACTCTTTGCAATTAGGTCCCTCCACCATTGCAGCAGAGGAGTCCTACTCCAGCGAGGATTCAAGAGGGGATTTCTTCCTGATTCCTCAGAGAATCCCTCTCAGATTTGAAAAGGAGATTCTTTGAGGAATTCCCGACCATGTGAACTCAATCATGCACTCTGATTCGCACCCAATCTCTCATGCGAACGCACGAGAGATATGGGTATCTCTCAGCCTTCCAAGTCCGGCGAGGTTGCCATGCTTGGAAGCTTGCCTTCCAAGCACAAGGCCCTTCGTCTGCGACAATAAAAGATGCCCCAGATCCTCCCGATGATCCTAAGCTTGATTTGGCCGAAGAATCCCCCAGAATTCCTCCTTTCCCCTCTCCGGCCAAGTAGCCCGCAAGCTCCGGCTACTCTTCCTCCCTCTTCTCGTCGCTCTGCCACCATACTAGTGGCAGAGTCTTATTCGCCTCATTCTTCCGTGTCGAGCCATACCTACGCATGCGTCTTCATCCCTCTTGTCGTCACCGCCTCTCCATCTCAGGGCCTTCGTCTCTGACGACGGCAGATACGAGTCGTCCGCCCTCTGCCTCCCCCCTTCGTCCAACCACTCTCAGATAAGACCCCTCACCCTACTCTTCATTTTCCCCCACTTTATTTCTATTTTCGTGCCTTGACAGCCACAGGCCACCCTCATCTTCTTCACCTTCGGCAGACCACCGGCGAAGGCGCATCCACCACTCCACACACCCACACGCCTCGACAACTATCGCAGAAGCTTCACCATCTTCCACCTCTTCATCGACTGCCACACGTGCCCTACACTGCCCCCGAACAACCCCACATTCCCGACCACAGACCGACCTAGGCATGCATGCCTAGGCCATCACATGCCACCCACTGCGCCACCTTTGCCGTGTCACGATGAAGCTTTCCATGTGTTTTAACAGGGCCGTGAGGCCGTGTTCGTGACTAACAGTTCTGACTGCCATCGCCATTGGAGAGGAAGCGAAGCTTGCTTGCAAGCTTTCTCTAGGCAGCCTCGCTCTAGAAGACCGAGTCCCAGGTGGGTGGAACTACTTTGTGATCCCCTTGCACCCAGTAATTGAAGTCCAGGGCACCGCAGCTTCAGCAATCAGGAGGCACTCCCTGCGGATGCACGTGAAGGAGCGGGTGGGACTTTAGTCCCACCTTGGTAACTTTAGAAGCAAGTGAGTGGTATAAATTATTTTTGTGTTTTAGCTTCGTTGCCTCTAAACACGGGGTGAGGTTCCCTCGCCCACACACCCGCCTCGTACGTGCTCACTCCTCTGCAGACCTGGCTGACCTGACCCAATAACCCTGCACTCCTCGCGCATCACCCACACCGGTGCACCTGGACCCAAGTGCGCAAACCCTACCCGTTTACCTGAGAAAGGCTCTGGGAGAGCGAACCTAAGAGAGAAAAGAGAGAGAGCGTACGCAGGGGAGGGTAGGGGTAGGTTTTGCACTTCTATGTAGGGAAAGGAAGAAGGAAGAAGGAAGAGGAAGCTGAAGAAGGAAGATCCTAAGGAAGGAAAGTTGAAGAAGAAAGAGCCGCAGGGGAAGCTAAGGCAAAGAAAGAACCAAGGAAGGAGAAGGCACAGCTGAAGAAAGAAGAGGACTCTGAAGGAGAAGCCAATGAAGAAGAAGGAAGGAGAAAGCAAGAAGCCAAAGAAGGCAAAAGCAAAGCCAAAGAAGGAAGAAAGAAGAACCAAAGAAAAAGAAGAGAAGGCACAGCAAGGAAGCTGAAGCTGAGGATCAGAAGCTAAAGGCAGAGGAAAGGAAGGAGAAGACAGAGGAGAAAGAAGCCACGTCAGGGGTAGAACTAAAGCCATGGAAAGAGAAAGAAGAGTAAAGAAGGAAGAAGACATCAGAAGAAACAAAGAAGAAGAAGAAGAAGAGAAAGCCTAAGATAGAAGCATCTGATTTTCACATTGATTCATATTTTTTTTAAGCTTCTATATACATTGAGACTAGTTCTATTGCTTCATAATTTGATTGAACATCTCATTTTATTACATTAAAGTTGTGTTCTTAGTTTTTAAATCCCAATTTGCTTCCCATGTTCGCCTCGGATTCTTAGTTTTTCGAGTAATAAATTCTTATTTATTTTTCTAAGCAATTTTAACTATACTGCAACATTATATTTACAAACCCAATTTCACTTTTGCCAGAGGACCAGAGGGAGAGTTAGGAAGATGTTTTTGGCCCTAAAACTAGCTGAAGAGCACGGCCATGTATTGGGCGTGCTTAAATAAGGCTTAGGATGGGGTTCCAAGCTTGGAAACAAGCTTGGGAACCTTGGAGCTTATGCAAAAATAGGATACCCATTCCTTCAAAGCGTTCACACGAGCTTTTGGGAAGGAGTTGGGATCCAAGGTTGGTCCCATTAGAAAGAGGATTTCCTAAAGAGTCTCCGGTTTGATTTTAGGAAGGTTTCATCAATCAATCAAGGAGATCTCTCCAAATGAAGCTCGCCAAAGTAGGATTCTTGAGCGATAATGGAGAAGGGACCTTTTTGTGAAGAAGACAAAGAAACTGGGGGGCTATTTGTAAAATATTCAAAAGTTAAGGATCTGAATGAGATAAAAGGAGTCTGACTGGACCAAAATGCAAACTCAGTCAAGATGATCTCAGATTGGGCCAAAATTTTGGTACAAACCTAATTTGGACCCAAGAAATCCAATGGTGAAGTTAGATTTAGGTTTTGACCTCTTTTAATTGGTAATTTATGCAAAAACCCAAATTAGGGCAAATATTTGTTTAGGACTCTGTTTTGGGTCGAGACGTGTTCTGATGGTCAAATTGAAGGTACCAAACTTTAAAGATATTTTTCTATGAATTTTATAGGGTTTATGTGAATTTTATTCTCACTAGAACCTTAGTTAATTAAGAGGGTCTGTTTTTAGGATTTCAAAAGTCATTTAATTCTTAAAACACGCGAGAACCCTTTTCTGTCTGTTCTAACCCACTTATTAGACTTTTAAGATCATTTGACCCTTAATTAACCCCTGATAAAACCCGTGGTTGTTCTGCATTTAAGATATGATGGTAAAATTATAATTTTAACCTTATTTTCTTGTCTTTCTCTTAGAATGATTATGCCATGAATTATGACCTTCTGGCGATTATGTAGGAGCATTTAATGACTTAATCAGATCAAATTGAGTTAGTTATGGCTCATGATGGTATTCCCATCAATAGAGTCATGTCCTTTGGCTTGAAAAGCGCTAAAGCAACTTACCAGCGCCTTGTAAATATGGTTTTTAAAAAAATAATAGGAAAATCGTTTGAGGTGTACATAGATGATATGCTTGTAAAGGGATCCAATTTCCCTCAACACCTGGAATATTTGGTAGAGGTATTCTAAATTCTGAAGAAACCCGCCTCTGCCTGAATCCCCACAAGTGCACCTTTAGAGTTTTAGCCGGTAAGTTTCTAGGGTTCCTGATCTCCAACTAGGGAATTGAAGCCAACCTAGACAAGATCTAGGCAATTGTAGACTTGCAACCGCCAGGCACCTGGAAAGGGATGCAATCGTTAGTCGACAAAATCACCATGTTAAGATGTGTTGAACGGATAATCTACGTAAAAAGGTTTGAGTTTTGAAAAACCCGTCATTGCAGCGTGATTTGCGAGGAAAACCATCAACAAATAATTTTACTGAAGCTCAAAAGGAATTCCGACCGAACATAGGGAGGCGGACGTTTGATTAAAACTGTGTTTGTTTTATTGTCATGCAGCAGATTAGCTAGTCGAATTTATTCAAAACTAGCTATCTACTTAAAAAATAATGAATAGAAGAGAGAAAGAGAGAGAATATTACAAATAAAGATAAAATAGAGATAGAATAAACATGGATTTCATAATCACAGAATAATGTCTATTACATCTAATCACTACAGTAGAAAGAAAGAAATCTTACAATTAGAAAGCGGTAAATCTACTCTAGAAAGCAGTAAAAAGAAGGTGAAGAGAAGTTATCCACCTCGACGGCTGCTTAGAGGACGAGCCACGTTGACGAAGCGTCCAAAAGAATGTGGTGAGATGCGGGACGAAGGAGAACGACGACGGACGACATAGAACAGGGTAGGGCAATGTCGCAGCAGGATCCACTTCCTGAATGGCGGTGAGAGGACAACCGCAGAATGCTCCATGAATGGGATGAGAAGGTGGAAAAATTACATTTTTAACTCTAGAGGAGCATCCTGGGTTTGGGACAAGCTCTTAGAGCTTTGGAGGGGGTGAGAGAAGAGAGGAAGGGATGAAGAATTCGAGTGGTAGGGGCCTCCTTTTATAGTTGTAAAGATTGAGAGCAATTTGATCATTTTATGCTTAAAAACATTAACTTAAGGTCTTTAGTGATGGATTTAAGCGTCACTAAATCCTCTGATTATGGGCACAGGTCGCGTGCATGCCACACCTCCTCCTCTCCCCATACACTCAACGCATGTGCACGATCGTGCACTCACAAACGTCCAATTGCGAGATTGGACAGCTTAAAAGCCATCGTGTCCGTGCCTGCGTGCGATCGAGCGATCAAACGCTCGTTCGATTGCGTATGCGTGATCCGCGTGCCCAGATCGCACCACATCGTCGCTCCTTGCCTGCACGATCGCCATCCTACGGCTGAATTTGGCCTCGCGCAATTACCTCTTTAATTTGAGGCGAGGCAGGGCTCGAACACGTGCCTTCCTCTTCGCGTGAAGGTGCGTGACCAACGCGCCAAGGTTGCCACTTTGTCGCGCAGGTGCTTTTGCGCTCAGTTGATCTTGGCCGTTGGATCTTCATCCAACGGTCGAGATCAAGCGTTGATCTTTGCTTGGAGAAGTGGAGTGGGAGGCCTTGGCGGGCGTTGGGCGATTGGGATGGCGCCACGTGGCGCCATCTTGGCCGTCCATCTTCTGTGAGTTGTAGATGGTATCATGGATGTCAGATTGGACTAATGTTCGGGTCGTTCGGCTACGATTGTCGATCCATACCTATTCGTGTGGTCAGATTTGTCGTCTGAAGAACGGATTTACACCACCTGGCCCCTTGACCTCTGATCTTTCTCAAACTGCATCTGATGCTACAGAAGTTCGATTGGGGCGATCTTGGAGTCGTTGAACTCCAATTGTCGCCCTAATCAGATCCATACGTGTTACGACCCAATTCTCGAATCCCTACAAGACCCGAGATCGACTCGCCTCAACTAATCCCAATACCCAGTCGTCCAACAAGAAATAACCGAAAAGTAGGAAAATAAACCACATTCACTATGCAATGTAATTAACAGTAAAAGCGTATAAGTAGTAAAGGAAAGTAAAAGTTGCTAGTTCAGTACATACCACCACAACAACAAGAAAGTAGAACAAAAGTAACAATAACAGGAATAGTAACAACAAGTCTGAAACTCACTATAGCAGAAAAGAGAGTACAACAAAAGTACTGGAAACTACTGCTGGGCTCGACTGGGTCCAGCACCCTCTGCAGCCGGTAGCTTGAGCTACTCAACTCCTGGACCTGAACAGTGTTATGAGAAAATGGAGTCAGCGAACGCTGAGTAGAGTGGTAACCAAACTATCTAAAGCAGTAGAAACTAGCAGGTATATTTATCCTTTTCCAGTTATTTATTTTACAGGTAATTTCTTTTCACCCCATTGGTTTACTTTCATATTCTTTCTTGATCTTGCATGTTCCTCGTATAAACGATCTTGATTGCAATCTTTTCCAAAGAGTAGAAGGTACACGTGGTGCTCTCCTGGACGGGAGAGTCTCCCATGGTAGTCCAACACCTAGTCAACCACCCTGAGGTCATTGACAGACGTAGCGGTGATTACGGCACGCGCGATAAGCGCACGGGTAGTGATGAGAACCTCATCATGAACCCTAACTAGCTTACTTTGATCTAATAAAATGAACAAAAGCTCCTACATAACCTAAATGAAGGCCTAATTCAGGGGATTACTAATTTGGGAAGAAAACATAAAATAAGGGGTAAAACTGTAATTTTACCATTGCATTGCAACAACGGGATTTAAAAGAGTCTAGACATAGGTCAATTGAACTTAATAAGAGAAAAAGTGGGATGGTTTAGTCAGGAAAGGGTTATTGTAAAATCTAGGAATTAAATGACATTCTGTAATCCTAAAACAAACTCACTTAAATTCACAAGGTTCCAGGAAAGATAAAAATCAACTAAACCCTCTAAAATTCATGAAAAAATATCCTCTAGGGTTTAGAACCTTCAATTTGGCCTTTGGAACCTGTTTTGACCTAGATTGGGATCCATACCTAATATTTAACGTAATTTGGGTTTTTGTGCAAAATATCCAGTCAAACATGGTCAAACCTAACATCCAAATTCACCATTGGATTCCTTATGTCCAAATTAGGTTTATACCAAAATTTAGACCTAAGGGGAGATCGTCTTAACCCACTTTGCAAATTGATCCACCAATTACATTTAGACCCTCAACTTTTCGAAACCCTTGCAAATCCCCCCCAACTTCTTCGTATCTTTCTTCATTTCGGTCCCTATGCCATCGCAGCAGGGACCCATACCTCCGGCGACTTTGCGCAGAAGTTCTCTCCTTGGATTCATGGGGAGCCGTTCCCAGATTTGAAAGGGGAGCTCCCTTTGAAGCCCCCTACCTCATGGGCAGCTCCCCATGCCCTGAAACCCCTCATACTTCTCGTGTGAACGCTCAAGAGGTATGGGTCTCCCTCCAGCCTTACCTCCGGCGTGGCTTTCTCGCCTCCACCGTGCGCTTCTCCCTCTTCCCTTGCCTATTTAAGGAAGCCAAGACCCCTCCGCTTCCTTCAAGCCTAATTTGGCCAGAGAACTCTCCCAAATTCGTCCCCTCCTCACTCCGGCCAACTGCCCGAAGCTTCCGGCAACTCTTCCTCCCTCTTCTTGTCGCTCTGCCACAGTACTAGTGGCAGAGCCATCTCCTCCGTACTCCTCCGCGCTGCGCCGCACCAGCGCGCGTCCTCCGACCCTCTTCATCGTTGCCGTCATCTCTCCCCTGGGCCTCTTCGTCTCCGACGACGGCAGACATCCACCGCTCGCCTTCCGCCTCCCCATTTCACTCCAGACCTATCAGTTAAGTTTCTCTCCCTCTACTCTTCATTTCCCCTTCATCAATTTTAGTTTCGACCCCTCGACCGCCACTACCACCACCATTGTTTTCACCTCTGGCCACCAACTCCGACGAGGCCGCTTGTTACGAACGTGAGCGTCAGACGTGGTTAAGACGTCTGGGAAGTGGCCTAGACATCTGGCCAGACGTCTGGAACCCTTCCCAGATGTCTGGTAATAAATTTTTTCGGCGTACGGGTTCGCGTCTGCGCGCCTGCGTGCGCAGACTGAATCCACCGCCTTCATCCTACTCTTTCTCTCCCTCCCTGCAGACGCGCCGCTTCTCTTCTCTCTCTCCCCGCGCTACCTTTAAATACCATCGCCCTCTCCCTCACCCTCACTCCACCGCCTTCCTCTTCTCCTTCTCCCTGCCAGCAAGAGCGCGAGCGAGTGAGCGACTGCGGCCGCGGCGAGTGTGTGGGGAGGAGTGTCGCGGGAGGAAGAAGAAGGCTCGACCGCGAGGTGCGAGCTTGCCGGGGCAGCTAGAGCCGGCCGGCGGGGGAGTAGCGGGCGTGGGGTGTCGCAGAGCAGCTGCTGCAGCTCGGGCAGCAGGCGGGCGCGGCCGTGCGTCACGGGCGGAGAGCGACAGGGTCCTGATTCTGGGAAAATTTCCCAGAATCGAACGTCTGCACCTTCGTCCAGACGACGAAGAAGACGTTTGGAGGAAGACCCGGACGTCTGGCAGGTACAATATTTTCTTTCCTTCTTTTTACGCGGGTACGACCATGCAGCCGTACGCTGCGTTCCTTTGTGCCTTTTCGTGATGAGAGCGGATGCGTGTGTGCGCAGGTGTTGTTCGGGAGGGTGCGAGGGCTTGCCTTTCCACATGAATCAGACGTCTGGCCACAGTACCAGACGACGGATAGGACCTCCAGACGTCCGGGTGACAATCGGACGTCAGGAAACTAAGGCCAGACGATCCAGCGGTCTTCTGGATGTTTGAAGGACTGCGCAGACTGAGGTATGACATGATCAACCTTTTGAGACGTCTGGAAGAGGTTCCAGACGTCTGATTTTGGACAGATTCGTCGTTTTTGACCTGTTTAGGGCCCGTTCGGAGTCCGTTTTCGCGTTTCAAGTTGCATTCTTTCCAAATTTATTTTCTCTACCTGTTTACAGTAATTGTGCACTGTTCTGAGAAACTACTTGTGTTGATCCTTGTGTTAGGTCCCCGTTCCGTTGCAGCTCTGGGGGTTGCGGAGGCACGCGGGATTGCCGACCACGCCCCCAGTACTCCTGGTTTTGCGGGTAGAGTGGCCCTTTAATTTATTTAACAAAATTTGTACAATTATGAAACAATTAATAGAGTCTAGGGCGTTGCATGAACTTTAGGACTGAGAAATTAGATTGAATGATAGATCCTAGAGCATTGCATGAATCCTAGGACTGGAAAACTAGACTGAATGATAGATCCTAGGGCATTGCATGAAACTTAGGACTGGAAAACTAGTTGAATATACAAGCATTGCAGTCTTGGAAAAGTAGAAAGGAAATGATAACTGCCTGTAAATTGGGTAATAGCTGCCTGTTATGAATGAATAAATATGCTTGAAAACATGGGTTGTATGAACGTAAAGCCGGAACGGTGAAACCTAAATTGGTTGGGTTAAAAGAGCTTGAACCCTACGGGGAATTAGGAGTAAAACTCTTGGAAAGGAAATGGAATAGAATTGGGGAAGTGAGTTGGCCCTTGAGTACGGAGTACCAAGGAGAGCGACTGTCCCCCTGTTTAGTGCAAAGCGGAGCTAGCCGCCCCAGGGACCCGGGGTTAGGTCTGGCCACTTTGTACCAACTTTTGGCCCTCGCGTACACAGTACCAAGGAGAGCTACTACAGTAGGGAGAGTACTAGCTACCCCACGGGCCCCGGGATTCTGCTAGCTCACCTACACCGACTTGTTAGGCCCACTGGGCAAACCATGGTAGTCAGGCGAGGGTGCCCAGACTGTGGAAGGGCATGACCCCTGTTTGGTTACTGTGGAGGGGCTGAGCCCCTGTTACTGAGAGGGCTCTGCCCTATACTGGTTCCGTGCTGTGCTTTGGGTGCACCCATTAACGGAAACGACTGATCGCGTGCCAGTGCGGGGTAGCTACCCATGCGTTTATCGCACGTACCGTAGTCACCGTTACGTCTGTCAGCGACCTTGGGGTGGTTGACTGAGGGTAGGACCACCACGGGGGACTCACCCGGCCAGGAGAGCACCACGTGTTACTTCTACCTTTCAGGAAAGACTGCAATCAAGATCGTTCCTACGAGGAACATTCGAGATCAAGAGAAGGATCTGAGAAATAATCAACAGTGAATAAATGAAAAATATAAGGAAAGAAAGTAAACAAATATAACAGCTACTATACACTCTACTGCTTCTTTTCGCTTTTAGTTGCCAGTCTACTCAGTGTTTCGCTGATGTGTCACCCTTGTTGCCTTTTCAGGACCAGGTGTTGAGCAGCCAGAGTCAGCGGCTACAGAGGGCGCTGGGCCTAGTAGGGTCCAGTAGGGTTACTGTAGTACTTACTACACTTTTCTTTCCGCTGTAGTGAGTAGTTTTCTGTTGCTCCTTGTACTCTCTTTAATGTAAGCTTCATATTATGTACATGTTTATTTCTCTACTGTTGTGGTGGTGTATGCCGTAGTATTTCCTTTCTTTACTACTGTATTTTGTTACTGCTAGTTATATACATGGTGAATGTGGTTTATTTTACTGCTCTTTTGGTTACTTTCTCATTGGACGACTAGGTCTTGGGATTAGTTGAGTCGGTTCGATTCTCGTGTCTCGTAGGGATTCAGGAATCAGGTCGTTACACCGCTCCACCTCCACAGGCCATCCCACCCCTCGCCAACAAGTCCATAAGCATCCCCTCACTCCACTGATCATTTCCCCCCTCTCCATCGACCACCACACGTCCCACAATCTTCCCCCAAACACACCCACCTACATGCACACAGTGTGCCCTAGGCACGCTCGCACAGGTGCCCTCACGCCACGCCAACCACCGAGCCACCTTTGTCGTGTCACGGCGAAGCCTGCTGAGTGTTTTTGACAGGTCCGCGAGGCCATTTTGGTGCTTTCAAGTTCCAAGGTCTCATCGCCATTGACGCGCAGCTCGAAGCTTCCTTGCAAGCTTCTCTAGGCCGTGCTCATTGCAGGGCACAATCCCAGGTCACGTGGAGAGCTCTCGTGAACATCTCCAGACCTTCAATTGGCGTCGAGGGCTGCAGCTGCAGCTGCAATTGGACGTGCCATCTGCTGCTAGGCGCGCAACAAGAAGATGGGACGTTTAGTCCCACCTTGGAAGTGGGTGAGTGGGCGCAACAATATAAATTGAAAAACTGCATAAGGCTCTTCGCCTTTGAACACTGGGTGAGGTCCCCTCGCCCGTATACCCTCCTCGTCCGCGACCCACGCTACGCGGACCTGGCTGACCCGTTTACCCTACACTCCTCGAGCACCACCCACGCCGGTGCGCTTGGACCCGGGCGCGCGTAACCCAATCCAATTACTCGGCTGGCTCTGAGAGAGCGAAGAGAGAAATAGAGAGAGAGAGAGACGCAGGGAGGGTAGGGGTAGGTTTTGCTTCTCCGTGCCTGTGTAGGGAAGAGGAAGCAGCTGTGAAGAAGAAAAGAGAAGGAAGGAGCCAAAGAAGAAGAAGAGGTCTGCAGAGCCTAAGGAAGGAGTTGAAGGCTTAGCCGCAAAAAGACCAAGGAAGAAGGAGCCAAAGAAGAAGAAGGCAGAGGAAGGAGCCGAAGAAGAAGGAGGAGGAGGCACAGCACAACTCAAGAAAGACGAAGAAGAAGCAAGAAGAAGAGAAGGAGCTGCAGCTGAAGACTCAGCCGCAGAGAAAGAGAAGAAGAAAGAAGAAGGAACTGCTACAGAGAAGAAAGAAAAAGAAGAAGCCAAGGAGAAGGAAGAAAGAAGAAGAAGAAGCCTGAAGAAGCACTGTCGCTGACCACCACTTAAGGCATCTGATTCACAGAATCAGACGTCTGAAGACAGAAAAGACAGAGAAAGAAGGGAAGAGAGAAAGCAAAGAAGAAAGAGAGAAGAAAAGAAGAAAGAAAAAGAATTTATTTCCTTTTTTTGTCTCTAGCATTTATCTTCCTTGCATCAAGTATTGAACATATTTGAGATTGTGATTTTCCGCTTCTAAATACCGAATTGCTCTCTAAGTTCAACCTCGGAATGTTTTTTTTTTTAATTTCGAGTAATAAATAAATAAAATTTGATAATCTTTTTTCGCGGTATACAACGCATATCTTTTAAAACATGCGAAATGAAAAGCGACTATCAGGTAGCTACCCCGCACTGGCACGCAGTTAGTCATTTCTGCTAGCGGGTACGCCCAAAGTATGGCACGGAACAGTATAGGGCCTAGCCCTCTCAGAAACAGGGGTCTAACCCCTTAGAACCAAACAGAGGTCTCGCCCCTCCACAGTCCGCGCACCCTCATTTGACTACCCCAGTTTGCCCAGAGGGCCTAACAAGTCGGTGTAGGGTGGCTAGCTGAACCCCGGGCCCCGTGGGGTGGCTAACTCCCTCCCTACACTAGTAGCTTGCCTCGGTACCATGTATGCGAGGGCCAACAGAAGTCGGTGTAGAGTAGCCAATCCTAACCTTGAGTCCCAACCCAAGGGTGGCTAGCTCCGCTCTACACTAAAAAGGGGACAGTCGCTCTCCTTGGTACCACGTACTCAAGGGCCAGCACACTTCCCATCCACATTCCAGGCTTTTCATCTATCCACAGGAGCTTTCTCCTAACTCCCTGTAGGGTTCATGCTCATGTTCACTATATTATTCTAATCCAGGTTTCATCATTCATAATTAGGTTCTTGTTTATACACATGCAGCTCGTATTTCCACAATTTAACACATGCAATAAGTGATATCATAGGTAATTGTTTAGTTATCTTAGGCAACTCATATTCTAACAGGCAGCTCGTATTCATTAACAGGCAGTTGCTAACAATTTAGTTCATTTATTTATAAATACAATTTCAATTATGCAAACAATCGGTTCAACCATTTCTCGTCCTAGGGTTCATGCCACATCCTAGGTTTCCAGTTATCTAATTTTCATAAATGCATTCATATTTTATAAGTATAACAGGGGTGGACCACTTTACCAGACAATCCGGGAGTACTGGGGGTTAGAACTGCAGGCCCATGTGCCTCTGCAAGCCCCAGACATGCAACAGGTCGAAATCCTATATCAAGGAACACACCACAACAAAAGATTCAGAATAGTGAATAAATGCTTCTAATACGTAGAGGAATTCACAAGGAAACCACATATACTTTATCGAAAGCGTGTCTGCAGACCCAAATCATACCCGATCGGACCCTAAACAGATCGAAAACGTGTCTGTAGACCCAAATCAGACGTCTGGAAACAAGTCCAGACGTCTTAAAAGTCATAGAGACTCACCTCAAGCTCCTGCAGTGCCCTCAGACGTCCAGGACTACCCCGCGACCGTCTGAACACAGTTCCAGATGTCTTACCAGTCCTCCAGCCGTCTGGGAATGCCTCCGGTTGTCTAGTAAGCTGTCCAGACATTTGAAAGTGCATGGAAATGCATCCCGCGCACCTTCCCAAGGCTGCTCCTGCGCATGACAGAGCAGCACCCTTTTTAGGCTAAATCGAATTAACTGCGGTGCGGCCTGCATGGCCGCAATCGCAAAGAAGATGTACCTTCATGATACACTTGCTTTCAAACGTCTGGTGTCAATGCCAGACATCCAGCCAGTCGTCCAGAAGACACTCCGGACGTCTGATACTGGAAAAATTCCAGTATCAGACTGCGCTCTTGCGCCTCTCACCACGCTCCACCGCGGCTCCTTCCGCTCCGCTGTAGCCCCAACTGCTGCAGAAGGTCGGGGACGATGCTCCAACGTCCTCCTCCTCGCGCACGCACCGCGGTGGCCGTGCAAGCCTCCGACGAGCTTCCACGAAGCTCACGACCTCGGCCCTCTCCTCCTCCTTGCCCTCTCTCTCGCGCGCCTCTGCTCACGGCAGTGGAGTGGAAGGTATGGTGGTAGTGGTGGAGTGGAGAGGAGAGGAAGGGGGTTTCTTATATAGGGCCGGGGGGTTAGGGTTCGAAGGGGAAAAGAAGGAGAGAGAAGAAGAGTCTGCGCATCGCCTACGCGCTGACCGCAGGGTGCATACAGATTTTTCAATTTCCAGATGTCCGGAAAGGGTCCATACATCTGGCCGGACGTCTGACTAACACTCCAGATGTCTTAGAAGGCTAAAATCAGGACGGGTTTTTACAATACGATTGGATCTTCAATCAGAGGCCTCGATTAAATGTCGCCCTATTACCTGACCATAAAAAGGAGAAATTAATCTAAAATTTATACAACCTAACCTAAATTCAAGATGATGCAGGTTATGAAATATTATAATGTATGGTGCAACTATATGCCTAAGAACATGTATAAATAGACGGTTTATGTGATATAAGCATGTTTACATCAGGACGATTCTTGTCTCGATTTTTCGACAAATGTCTCCCCTTCTTTGAGTGCATAAAGAAGGGCAAGGGCTATAGTGCCATCCACTGGACCCCTCACTGCCAGAAGCCTTAGAGGAGGTCAAAGACGCACTGTGAAGCCCCCCTATTTTAATGGCTCCCCAACCCAAGGAGATTCTTGCACTATATATGGCGACATCCATGGCTGTCATCAACACCGTTCTTGTCGGTGACCGGGGGGGAACTTAGCAACCCGTATACTTTGTCAGCGAAACCTATCAGAGCGTGAAAGCTAATTATACGATCATTGAGAAATTAGGGATAACTCTGGTCACTGTAGCTAGGAAGCTACGCTCATACTTTCAAGCCCATACTATAATGGTCCTATCAGGCTACCCCCTGTGGCGAATGATACATAAGCCCACAAGGTCTACATGACAGACCAAATGGGCTATGGAGTCAGTGGAAATCGATGTCAAGTATCAGCCAAGGAGAGCAATCAAAGGACAAGTCCTGAAAAATTTTGTGGCGGAACTCACGGACCCCGATGCCTCCCTCACATTCCCCTAGAGCTGTATGTTGACGACTTGTCTATGACAGCTAGATCTGGGGCCAGGATAGCTCTAACTGCCCCAGACGGCGTTACCCATAATTACACCATCAAATTGGACTTCCTTGCATCCAATAACCAGGTGGAGTATGAGGCCATAATGGCAGGCATCCAAGTAGCCAAATCCACAGGAGTCACCTTGCTAGAGGTTTACACAGACTCCGAGCTGGTCGCCAACCCAATAAATGACGAGTACCAAGCTTGAGATCCAAGTATGGTCTTGTATGTTGACAAGGTCAAAGAGGAGCTGGTGAACTTTAAGACCGTCTCGATCAGGCGGATGCCCCGAGCAGACAAACCCCTGGCAGACGCATTAGCCAGACTCGCTACTGCCATCCCTTGGGGACAAGAGGAAGATATCTGCCTTCTGACCCTAAAAGAGCCAACTATCCTCACTCCCAAAATGTTCGCGATAGAGCAATCCATCTCTTGGATGACGCCTATCATCACCTATCTAAACTCTGTCGAGCTAGCCCTGAGGGAACCTCAGCCCAAGGCCTTTCGCCTCAAAGCCTCAATGTGCACCTTGATAGAAGGGCAGCTATACAAGTGGGGGTATTCCACCCTCCTGTTGTGTTTCCTAACACAAGAAGCAGCCCAGACCCTTTAAGAAGCCCACGAAGGTGTGTGCGAAAAGCACGAGGGGTACAAGGCACTCCTGGTCCAACTATTCTAGGCAGGCTACTTCTGGCCCCAGATGAAGCAACACTGCAAGGACTTCGTGTGTAAGTGTGGCAAGTGCCAGAGGTTCACTACCCTGCACCACTTGCCGCCTGGAAGGTTAGTACCTGTGATGCCACCCATCCCCTTTGCAAAATGGGCCATGGACTTCCTTGGCCTTTTCTCGCCAGCTCTGGCTCATAAGCGGTTCATACTGGTGGTTGTTGATTACTTCTCCAAATGGGTCGAAGTTAAGGGGATGGCCAGCCCAACAGCTGACAAAGTTATATCCTTTGTTCGCAAGAGCAATATAGCTCAGTATGGGATACCCCATTACACTGTCAGACAACGGAACCTAGTTCGCCAACAAAAAATTTAAGGAATTTTGCACCAGCTAAGATATCCACCTATGCTTCATGTCAGTAGGACATCCCTAGGCGAACAAATAAGTGGAAGTGATCAACCGCACCATCATCTCAGTGCTCAACCGCCAACTAGATTCAACCAAAGGGAGATGGGTAGATGAGTTGCCAGACGTTCTTTAGGGCTATAGGACTTGTCAGAGGACTTCCACGGGCCATACACCATTCAACCTAGTATACGACATGGAAGCCCAGCTGCCTATCTGTAACGACCCGGTTCCCGAGTCCCTACGAGACACGAGAACCGGACCGACTCGACTAATCCCAAGACCTAGTCGTCCAACGAGGAAGTAACCAAAAGACAGTAAAATAAACCACATTCAGCATGAATATAACTAACAGTAAGAAAGTACAGCAGTAAGGAAAGAAACTACTACAGTAGGTACCACCACAACAGTAGAACAACATTTATCATATAACAAGAACTGCAGGTAAAGAAGGTACAGCGGAAACAAAAACTACTCACTAGAACAGAAACAAAAGAGGTACAAAAGACTGTGGTAACTCTACTGGACCCTACTCAGCCCAGCGTCCTCTGCAGCCGCCGACCCTGGCTGCTCAACACCTGGTCCTGAAAAAGGTAACGAGTGTAACACGTCAGCAAAACGCTGAATAGAATGGCAAACTAACTAAAGGCAACAGTAGAGGGTACAGTAGCTGTTATGTTCTATTACTTCCTTTATTCACATCTTTCAATTTTCTCACTATTTCATTTATTTCTCAGATCCTTTATTTGATCTCGAATGTCCTCGTGGGAACAATCTTGATTGCAGTCTTTTCCAAAAGTAGAAGTAGCACGTGGTGCTCTCCTGCCGGGAGATTCCCCCGTGGTGATCCTACCCTCAGTCAACCACCCCAAGGTCACTGACAGACGTAACGGTGACTACGGCACGCGCGATAAACGCACAGGTAGCTAGCCCGCACTGGCACGCGGTCAGTCGTTTCCGTTAACGGGTGCGCCCAAAGCACAGCACGGAACCAGGGCAGAGCCCTCCCAGTAACAGGGGTCCAACCCCTCCACAGTAACCAAACCGGGGCCTTGCCCCTCCACAGTCCGCGCACCCTCGCCTGACTACCCTGGTTTGCCTTAGTGGGCCTAACAAGTCGGTGAAGGAGGCTAGCAGAACCCCGGGGCCCGTGGGGTAGCTAGTACTCTCCTAACACTAGTAGCTCTCCTCGGTACTACGTACACGAGGGCCAACAAGTCGGTACAGAGCGGCCAATCCTAACCCCCGGGTCCCTGGGGTGGCTGGCCCCACTCTGCACTAAACAGGTACAGGTACTTCCCTTGGTACTGCGTACCCAAGAGACAGTACAAACTACATCTCAGTTCCATTCCTTTTTCTTTCCAGGAGTTCCACTCCTAATTCCCCGTAGGGTTCCAGCTCTTTATCTCAGAACATCATATGTTTCACTTTCCAGTTTCACGTTCTCACAATCCATGATCTCAATCATGTTTCTTTATTCATAACAGGCAGCTGTTAATTCAATTTACAGCCAGCTTTATATTCCTTTCCATTTTTTTCCAAGACTGCAGTATTATACATTCCACTAGTTTTTCCATCCTAGGGTTCATGCCACATCCTAGGATCTAGCATACAACTAGTTTCCAGCCCTAGGATTCATGCATCACCTAGGAGCTATCATTCCATACATTTCTCATTCCTAGGATTCATGCAATGTCCTAGATTCTAGTTATGGTTCCATACTTTAACAGATTTTAATAATAAACTTAAGCCACTCTACCAGGTACAACGGGAGTAATGGGGGCGTGATCGGGAATCCCGCGTGCCTCCGCGACTCCCAAGACTGCAACTGAACGAGGTCCTATCACAAGGATCAAACACAAGGAGTGTCTCAAAACAGTGTATAGCTACTGTAGACGGGTAGAGGAATTAATTCTGAAAAGAACGCAACTCGAATCGCGGAAAACGGAGCCCGAATGGGATTAAACGAGTCGAAAAAGACGATACTGTGCAAAATCAGACGTCTGGAACTTCTTCCAGACGTCTTAAACAGTGGATCAGATAATTACCTGTTCAGTGTGGTTTCCCAGACGTCCAGAAGTCTGCGGGGACGTCTGTCCTAGCTCCCAGACGTCCGATGGTCACCCCGGACGTCTGGAGGTCACTCCCGCCGTCTGGTACAACTTCCAGACATCTGATTCGCAAAGGATGGCTAATCAGCGAACCTGCGCACAGCCAACTCCCTCCCTCAGTACGGTCAGTCGACAGGAAGGAAGAAGAAAATGGAATACTCACCTTTCAGACGTCTGTATGAGATACCAGACGTCGTCCTCGCCGTCTGCCTATCAACCCAGATGTCTGATTCTGGAAATTTTTTCAGAATCAGGGCACGACCCGGACTCTGCTCGCGACGCCGCCCGCGTCGCACCTCGCGCTCCTGCTGCTCAGACTGCAGCAGGTCCCTCTTTGCGTCGTTCCGTGCCCCCTGCGCCCTCCGCCGGCCGGCCAAGCCGCTCCGGCGAGCTCGCCCTCACGGCAGAGCTCCGCCCTCGCACGCCGCGCCTCCTCCACGCTCACTGCAGCCGCCGCTGCAGCCCTCGCGCTCGCTCGCTCTCGTGCACAGGAAGGAGAAGAAGAAGGAGACGGTGGAGACGGGAGGGGAGGCGTGGCCCTTTTAAGGCCGCGCGGAGAGGAGAGAGAGAAGGCGCGGCAGGCGTCTACAGCCGCAGAAGAAAAAGAGGGAATAACGAATATGCGGTCTGCGCGCGCAGGCACGCAGACGACTCGCGGGTGTGGACGATAACGATTTTTCAGACGTCTGTAAACCATCCCAGACGTCTGGCACGACGTCTGGATGTGATCCCAGATGTCTGGTCAGACTTCTGGGCCACCTCCCAGACGTCTTAAAATACGTCCGGGGCACGCGTTCGTAACAATATAACAAACTCAAAGGAAGTTTCGTCCCCGAAACTTGCGCCAACTAGGGTGCGGGAAAAGACGTCCGAATAACCATAACAAACTCAAAGAGGACCGAAGCCGGTCCAAAAAGATGTACCCGCGAAAAGCTCCGGGTACCGCTCCTGCATTGCTGCCTCAGGCTCCCAGGTAGCCTCCTCGTACTGCTGGCTCCTCCACAAAACCTTTACCAGGGGTACTTGCTTTCGTCTCAAACTGCGGACGGCTCGGTCTAGGATCTGCACTGGCCGCTCGGGGTAGGTCAGGTCGTCGCTCACCTCGACGCTCTCGTGACTCAGTACGTGGCTGGGATCGGCTACGTACTTCCTGAGGTTGGACACGTGGAACACGTCGTGCACACCAGAAAACTGCGGGGGGAGGGCAAGTCGGTAAGCAACGGGTCCAACCCGCTCCAGGACCTCAAAGGGCCCCACGAACCTCGGCGCGAGCTTCCCTCTCACCCCAAACCGCTGTAGGCCCTTCATGGGCGAAACACGAAGGAAGACGTGGTCTCCAATCTCAAACTGTACCTCTCTGCGTCTCCGATCCGCGTAGCTCTTCTGTCTGCTCCTGACAGTGCGGAGTCGTCTGTGGATCTGCTCAACTACCTCCTGACTCTGCCGGATCAACCTGGGGCCAACCTCCCACTTTGTCCCCACCTCAACCCAACTCAAGGGTGCCGTACACCTCCGTCCGTACAAAGCCTCGTAGGGAGCCATGCCGATGCTCGAGTGGTAACTGTTGTTGTATGCAAACTCCGCTAGGGGCAGGTGCTCCTCCCAAGAGCCCCTCCAGTCCAGTACACAGGCACGCAAAAGGTCCTCGAGTGTCTGTATCGTGCGTTCAGACTGTCCATCCGTCTGGGGGTGGTAAGCTGTGCTAAACCTCAACCTCGCCCCCAAGGCCTGCTGAAACTCAGCCCAAAACTGGGACGTAAAGCGGGTATCCCAGTCTTATGTTCTATTACTTCCTTTATTCACATCTTTCAATTTTCTCACTATTTCATTTATTTCTCAGATCCTTTATTTGATCTCGAATGTCCTCATGGGAACGATCTTGATTGCAGTCTTTTCCAAAAGTAGAAGTAGCACGTGGTGCTCTCCTGGTCGAGAGAGTCCCCCGTGGTGATCTTGAAATTGCACTAGAGGGGGGGTGAATAGTGAAATTATAGAGTATTGTAATACAACAAATTCAATCACACAATATACTCAATTATTTTTAGGTGGAAACCCAAGATGGGTGAAAACCACCACCTAAGCCAATCTCTTGACTTAGGATTTTCGATCACAAGGTGATCAATCCACTAACCACACTACTTAAACGAGGGTAGTGTACCTCAATTACAATTCCCACCTCCAATCCCTAAACGGAGGTTTCTCTCTTCAAAATGAAGAGACGGGGACCCAACAGGCCGGATACCCAAAATACAGAAATTAAGAAGTAAAAATAACACCTATAGAGCACCCCAATAATTTAGTTGCTTTCTTATCTACTAAGCATGAAAAGAACTCCCTGATGATTTGCAAAACGGAGCGAGCCGGGAGTATGGATTTGCCCTTTGATCAGAGTATTAGCACAGCACAAGGGCAAGATGGAGCTTAGAGTAGTGAGCAAGAGATTTTTCTAATGGAATTGTATCTCAAGAGGTGTGTATCTTGCCTAAGAGGAGTTGTAGTCTATTTATAGGCAAGTTTGGAACCTTCAAGAACACTTGGGAGAGCTCTTCTAGCCGTTGGAAACAAATCCCAAGAGTTTAGGACGAAATCCACACAAAATCAGGGTAATGATGAGTCTGACAACAACATCAGACGTCTAATTATAGTATCAGACGTCTGATTTTTCCTATGGTCGTCTAATATTGCAGGACATCCTTAACTGACTCTATTGGATCAAAAGAAGGACGTCTGAAATTATCTCATAAGACGTTTGATCATTTCATTGGACGTCTAATGAATGGTGCATTTGTTCCTGTTATCATCATATCCAAATAGGGTTCTATGTTTAGAGGATCGGACGTCGTTATGGACGTCTGATAATATTACCAGACGTCTGTAAACCTAAATACTCTTCCTTCCTCCTTCTGCCAAAAGATTATGTGGCCGTAGAGAGATACGCACAGAAAATCATGGGCAACGGTTCAAAGGCAGACGTCTGTAAGTGTTTCCAGACGTCTGGAAATTCTTTTTCCTACACATGCTCTAACGGTTAGTATGAGGACGTCTGGGTAAAGAATCAGACGTCTGTGAAAGGTTATCGTCGTCTGAAAGTGAAGTCCTTCGACTGATGTCTATGAGGAGATAACAAAGGCAGAAATCTTTGAAATTAGACGTCTGATACACATGCCAGACGTCTTAAAGTGGAAAATCAGACGTTTGGCATTTGTCATGGACGTCTGATAAAAGTATAAGTGTTGGGTTTTTGTTTCTAATTTATCCTAAGTGTAGAGAGCCTAAGTTAGCTATTTATAGGTTTTGTTCGGGGGCTCTTTACAATATTTCTAGACTCAAATAAAATGAAAATTACAACCTTTGAAAGTTTACATGAAAAATCCTAAGACCTAATACTTATGCTACTCGTCTTTACGCTTTTAATCTCCCATCTTGGAAAGCTTTTTGAAATCCTGCAAATATGTTGTTGCAGAGAGAAAATAATATGCTACGCTTTATTTTTTATTTCATTTTCTTCATTTTGTAAAATCATCAAAATATTATATCGAGTGGTTGAACTAACAATCTCCCCCTTTTTGATGATTTTCAAAATATAGCTGTAGGTTCCTATTTCCTCCCCCTAAAGGTTGTACTTGGTAGTCTTTATCTATTTAGGAAGTTTTTATATTATTCCTTAAGTTTTTACCTACATTCTTCTCCCCCTTTTTGAATATCATCATGAAGGGTTGTTAAAGGGAGTTGAAATCCAAACTACAAGAGTGATATCTACAAAGTAGAGTGCATGAGTAAAATTGCATGTTTAAAAGATGACAAGGCATTAAGGAAAATTTATTAGGAATAGAAATATTTAAGCATGGACTAGCTATTTGTTCCCAAAAGTACTAAGTACGGGGTCAAGGCCCCTTAATACAAACTTAGAATAAAAGACAGAAAAATAGAAGCACTAAAACTATTCTTCTTGATCTTGGCGGCGGCGGCGACGAGCGGGTCCTTGTCCTATCTGCAAATTTTGAACATCTGATCTAAGTTCGTCGATGTCGCGGCCCATGCTTCCCATATAGGTGTACATCTCGCCGGTTCGACGCAGCAGGAGGGAGATGCCGGAGGAGAGGGAATCTGTGGCTGGATCCCATGCTTCATCAAAGCTCGAGCGGGGAGCTTCTATTTGAAGGGGTCGTGGTTCATGGAAGTCTGGAAAGGGTGGAAGGGGCTCTTCTTCCATGGGTTCGTTGGCGGGCTCAAGATGTTCTCTAAGTATATGCATCTTGGCGGCTGTGGCCCGGTTGTAAGGCTCAATTTTCTTGTCAACTGCTTGGTCAGTTATGGAAATCCGATGGGATGAAAAGATTTTGGATAGAATAGACCCAAACGGAAGTGATGCCCCATGGTCCTCATTCATGATGCGAACAATGAGGCGGCAATAATTGAAAGGAATATGACGAACGGTCGCAAAAAGGAGCGCCTTGTGTTGGCGTGAGAAGTAATCAAAACCTCCCGATTTGTTTAGGAGGTCCCACCCAAAAATGTGAGAGAGTAGACGTGGAAGGGGTTTGAGATTTTTGCACGGTAGAGTGCCAAGGTTTTCAACATATTTTTCCGGGAGAACTAACTCTTGATTGATGATTTCTGGGTCGTATTGCCTCAAAATGTCATTGAAATCATTTCCCTCATTGGGGATGGCTAGAAGGTCAGAGATAGTTTCGGATGTGATGTGTATTTCACCACCAAATAGGCGGGTATGGAGTTCAAGTTCATCGTTGCTGTAGTCCTCAACGATGTTGGCATAAAAGAGACGGCAAAGATCAGGGAACACACCAAGAGTTCCAATGCCGGAGTGGAATTGACGGTCAAAATATTGGAAAAGATGGAGAGTTTGGAAGTGTTCCCGAAGGTTCAAATGGGCAAAATCATTCCAAACAATAAAACGAGGGCATTTAACTTTGGCATTCGCGAAACGACGAAATCGCTGCCTAGCGATGTCACCGCGCAATTGATCTGCCAAATAAGTGGAAGAGGAACTGGAAGATCCCTCAACTTGCTTCCTACGGGGAGGCATATTTGGTGGAATGGGTGGTTAGGTTTAGGAAAAAATGAGTGGTGTTTTGAGGATAGAATACCTGCAAAAAAGAAACAACCATTCAACCAAACAACATTCACCCAAAACATAGTTTCAAACACTGCAATCATCATTGAAAAAATATGTGGCAGTATGCCTTGAGGCAATACAACCTGCCATGTAGTTGTGGCAATATACCTTTGGATGCAAGCCACTAAAATGTCGGCTTGATCCTCATGAGGTAATACCCTTGCCATGGAAGATGCAGCTAGGGCTAACAGGGTTTTCTTGACCGAGGGTTAGGGTTCTAAGGCTGATAATGATATGAAATGCACATGTAGGTCAAGTGAATCAAGAAGGAGAACTAGATGCTACAAGATGCTACAAGGTCGTGGGTAAAAGATCATGGAGACGCCCTAGGAGTGGAGAGGATATACCCACGGGAGGAGGGAAGCCTCCAAATGCGCGGTCGAGAGGCAGGGAGGACGCGCGCAGAGGAGCAGCAGTTCCGTCAGTCGTCGAAGAGGCGCGACGGTCGTCTGGCGGCGAGCAGAACTTCGCCAACTGCTGCTATGGGCCGTCGGGTGTGAGGGAGAGCGGCGCACAGATTTTGTGTGGGGTAGGGATTTTGAACAGGAGAGTGGGACCTTTGCGAAGGGGATCTTATATCCCAAGGTCACGTAGCAAGTCTCCCCCTGAAGTTGGGGAGATTTGCATTTCAAACTGTCCAGAAAAAAACCGCGACGCGCAGATTTTTCCCAGATCAAACGTCTGGAAAAGGAGTCAGACGTCGGGATTTGCCAGAGGGATTTTAGCCCATTTCAGGGAGACGTCTGTTTTATTCATCAGACGACTAATCAGACGACTAATTATATAAATAGACGTCTGATTTCTGCAGGAATCCTCCCCAGCAAAAAGATTTATTCTCCAGGTTGTCGTCTGATTTCTTACTCAGACGACAAAGAAGACGTCTAAATATAATATTAGACGTCCGATTTCTGCAGACAGACCTTCCTGGATTTTCGTCTAAAGTTACAGGGTCGTCCGCTTTTCCTGTCAGACGACCTCTACGACGTCTAACCACATATTCAGACGTCCGACAGGCAGTACATGTTCTGTCTCCGAGATAGACGTCTGTCAACACATTTGGACGACACTTCAGACGTCTGTGTGGTGTACCAGACGTCTGATATGACTGTTTTGTTATATAAAATCGTCGTCTGTGCCAGATGTTTAGACGACGAATTTTAATGTATAAGACGTCTGATGATTTAATCAGACGTCCGCTATTGGACAGAATGTGCATTTAGATGTTTGAACTGAGAATGAAGGCTTCTAACTTTGTGAAATCAAGGTTCTATCTATGCTCATGACAAAAGATGTTCCATTAAATCACTAAATTCTTCAAATATCACTTAGCTTACATATGCCTAGTTTCCTACGTATATAATTAAAGCGATCATAATTCAAAGGTTTAGTGAAAATATCTGCTAATTGCAGTTCAGTACAAATAAATTCAACTTCGATTTCTCCCTTAAGTACATTATCTCTCAAGAAGTGATGTCGAACATCAATATGTTTTGTGCGAGAGTGATGTACGGGGTTTTTCGAGAGGTTGATAGCACTAGTATTGTCACATAATATTTTTATCTTATTAAATATCAAGTTAAAATCCTTCAAAGTATTTTTCATCCAAAGCACTTGGGAACATGCTAGTGCGGCGGCTATGTATTCAGCTTCTGTAGTTGATAAAGCTACACTAGATTGTTTCTTTGAGAACCAAGAGACTAGTGATTCGCCTAAGAATTGGCACGTCCCACTAGTACTCTTCCTATCGGTGCGGCTACCTGCGTAGTCCGCATCGCTATATGTAACTAAGTTGAATTGTGGACTCCTAGGGTAGAATAAGCCATAATCCGATGTGTCAACTAGATATCTAAATATTCGTTTTATAACATTTAGGTGTGATTGTTTAGGATTTGATTGAAACCTAGCGCATAAGCAGGTACTAAACAAAATATCAGGTCTACTGGAAGTTAAATACAGTAAAGATCCAATCATGCTACGATAGAGCTTTTGATCTATGGGCGTACCTGATTCGTCCAAGTCTAAGGAAGTTGTGACACTCATAGGAGTGTTCTTCCCTTTACTTTTGTTCATATCAAATCTCTTTAGCATCTCCTTTGTGTATTTTGATTGACACACAAAGGTTCCAATTTCGAGCTGAGTGATTTGCAAGCCCAAGAAAAACTTGAGCTCACCCATCAAACTCATTTCGAATTCTTCCTGCATAATTTCTGAAAACTTTCTACACATAGATTCATTAGTAGCACCAAATATAATATCATCTACATATATTTGAACTAATAAAATGTCTTTTCCTTTTCTTTTAATGAATAATGTGGAATCAGCTTCCCCTATTGAGAATTTTGCATTTAACAAGTAGTCTTTGAGCCTTTCATACCAAGCTCTAGGAGCTTGCTTTAGACCATATAGTGCCTTGTTTAATTTGTAGACAAAATGAGGCTTATCATGAGACTCAAAACTAGGAGGTTGTTTTACAAAAACTTCCTCCTTAATGAATCCGTTAAGAAATGCGCTCTTAATGTCCATTTGAAAGAGTTTAAAGCCAAGAAAGGCGGCATAAGCAAGAAACATGCGAATTGATTCGAGTCGAGCTACGGGAGCGTAGGTCTCATCAAAATCAATTCCTTCTTCTTGGTTGTACCCTTGTGCTACCAACCGAGCCTTGTTTCGAATAACTATACCGGATTCATTCAACTTGTTCCGGAATACCCATTTGGTACCTATTACCGTTTGCCCTTCAGGCTTGGGTACTAGATCCCAAACTTCATTCCTTTGGAATTGGTTGAGTTCCTCCTGCATGGCCATCATCCAAGTTTCTTCGGAGCACGCTTCCTCGACACTCTTCGGTTCAACTTGAGATACAAAGGCAGAGAGACCAAAGGAGCAACTAAAGCGAGATCGGGTTTTAACGCCATCAGAAACACTTCCAATGACTTGACTTTCGGGATGATCCCTTTGATATATCCAATCTTTTGGAAGATTATGGATATTGGAGTTTGGAATGTTAGACACATCAATAGTAGAATCATCTTCATCATCCATATTGACTCGGTCAATGGAGGAATGAGGAGATTCATCGAAGGAGACATGAAGGGTTTCCTCCACTATTAATGTGGTCTTGTTAAAAACCCGATATGCCTTACTACGTGAGGAATAACCAATAAAGATGGCTTCTTCACCTTTGGCATCAAATTTATCTAAATTAGAGCGGGTATTCAAGACAAAACATCGACATCCAAAAACTTTAAAATAACTAATTTTGGGTATTTTCCCATAGTATAGTTCAAAACAAGTTTTTCGCAATCCGGATCGAATTAAGGTGCGATTTAACACGTAACAAGCCGTGTTAACCGCCTCAGCCTAAAAGTACTTCGGTAACCCCGAGTCTATGAGCAATGTTCGAGCACACTCTTGAAGAGTACGGTTCTTTCTCTCAACCACCCCATTTTGTTGAGGTGTTCGAGGAAAAGAGAACTCATGAGCAATACCATGCTCTTGACAAAAATCATCAAACAAGGAATTTTCAAACTCGCCCCCATGATCACTACGGATACGAGTGATTTGGTAGCCTTTTTCAGTTTGAATTTTCCTACAAAAAACAGAAAAGATGGAAAACACTCCTTCTTTAGATCTCAAGAAGGAGACCCATGAAAACCTCGAAAAATCATCTACAATTACAAGGCAATATTTGCATCCACTGAAGCTCTCATATTTTGTTGGTCCAAACAGATCTAGGTGAAGTAGTTCTAAAGGTCTTGATGTGGATATTACTTCTTTGCTTTTAAAACTAGATTTTATAATCTTACCTAATTTACATGAATCACAAATAAGCTCATTTAAAAATTTTCTTTTAGGAAGACCTCGGACTAGTTCATGTTTAGCTAATTTTTGAACCAGCTTCATATGAACATGTCCTAGTCTTTTATGCCATATACTTAACTCATCATTTGCTACAAGACATTCATAAGTGCCATTTTTATCAAATTCTACGACATAAATGTCTTTAAATCTAGTTCCCTTAAGAAGGGTTTCATTGGTTAATGCATGCATAATTTCAAACATTTTAGAAGTAAACACTACTTTAAAACCCTTATCACATATTTGACTTACACTTAAAAGATTATGTTTTAGTCCTTTAACTAGAGAAACATTTGAGATGGGAGAGAGAGGGTTACCTATTTTACCAAGGCCAATAATATGGCCCTTGTGGTTGTTGCCAAATGTAACTGTTCCTCCATCCGTAGGTTGGAGGTCCAAAAATAGGCGCTTGTCTCCTGTCATATGTTTGGAGCATCCGGAGTCCATCACCCATCGGCCTCCTTGGTGGTGGTGGTCTCCTTGTCTTCCTCCTTGTAGACCTTCTTCCTCCTACAAAAGATCTTCGATGGTGACTTGGTGTTTCTATAGGTCTTTCTAATTTGAGTCGTCCATCCTTCATTTTGTATATCCAATTTTTGACATTATGATGTCCTTTCATCCCTACAAAACAAAGTGAGAGTTGTCTTTTCGGTATCCATTGTAAAGTGGATCCGTATTTGTTAGTGGTCTCCTTTAGAGGAGGGTCCTTTTTCGGCTCACTTTGACTAGGCTCATAAAAGCCTAATCCAAATTTACTTGAGGAAGGTTTTTGATGGGCAATGAGTTTGTCCAAGTTATCTTTCCCCTTTGTAAATTTGGCTAGGTCCTCAAGAAGTTGGTTTGACTTTTCTTTGAGATGATTTATCTCTATTTTCATTATATCTAGTTTATCTTCTAGTGCCCTAATCTCTACTCTAAGTAAGCCATTTTCATCCTTTTTAAAAGAGTTTGATTTTTCAAGCACATGGATTTTGTCAAGTAATTCTTCTCTATCTAAAAATTTTTGTCACTCATTGCTGTATACAGATCATTTGTTAATGACTCTTTCTCAATCATTAGATTTCTTATTTGCATATTTAAAGCAGTGGTTTCTTTTGTAAGAATTAGATTCTTTTCTTCAAGATCATTGATTAATCTCTTATTTTCTTACTTTTCTTCTTTTAAAGCCTTGCTTTGGGTTTTAGTTTTCTTAAGATCTATATATAATGAATCAAAGGCATCTTGTAATTCATCTAAAGAGTAGGGGTTTACCTCAGGTTCCTCAGATTCAGACTCGGAACCATCATTTGTTGCCATTAGTCCCAAGCATGCCGTTTCTTCATTTGTTTCCTCCTCCTCTTCTTCTTCGGAGGTGGAGTCATCCCACGTTGCTTGAAACGCCTTCTTCTTGAATCCTTTCGGTTTGGAGATCTTCTTGTAGTCAGAAGGCTTCTTGGGTTTCTTCTCATCATCCCTTTTGAGTAAGGGACAATCTTTCCTTATGTGACCTCTCTTTTTGCAATTATAGCAAATTAGAGGATCTTCTTCTCTTTTCCTTCCCTTGATCTCTCTTCTATTTCTGAGAAACTTTTTAAACTTTCTAGCTAATAAAACAAATTCTTCGTCATCGGTACTTACCTCATCATCCGAAGTAGCTTTGAAGGCTAAGGTCTTCTTCTTTGGCTCCGATGAGATTGATTTCTTCTTTTGCTCCATTTTTGATTCGTAAGCCATGAGATTCTCAAGTAGATTTTCCATGTCTAGATCCTCTACTTGGTTGGCTTCTTCTATTGCCGTTACCTTTTGCTCCCACTCGGGTCCGAGGGAGCGAAGGAGTTTCCCTTGAAGCTCCCCCTTTATAAATGTCTTTCTCAAAGACTTGAGGTTATTCACGATTAACGTGAATCGAGTGTACATGTCCCCAAGTTTTTCATTCTCCTTCATAGAGAAAGTTTCGAATTCCTGCGATAACAAGTTTATCTTTGAGGATTTAACTTTAGATGTACCTTCGTGAGTTACCTCCAAGGTTCTCCAGATCTCGTGGGCGGTTTCGCATTGGCTGATGTGGTTGAATTCCTCCGAGTTGAGAACGCAGTAGAGTGAGTTCATTGCCTTGGCATTCAGTCCAAGGTGATGGATTTGCTCCACTGTGTAACCTGTTTCTGGTTTCTCAGGAATGATGTATGCGGATTCGCATTTCTCCCAAATGGAGAAATCGTTGGCTTGAAGCCACATCTTCATTCTCAGCTTCCAGTAAGTGTAGTTGGTTCCTTCGAAGAGTGGTGGTCGAGTGGTGGATTGCCCCTCCAATCTGCTTGTGGAAATGGCCTTCCCCTCCATGTGATCTTTCTGCGGATGTTACTCCTATAGGCGGAAAACCTGCTCTGATACCAAATGAAATTGCACTAGAGGCGGGGTGAATAGTGAAATTATAGAGTATTGTAATACAACAAATTCAATCACACAATATACTCAATTATTTTTAGGTGGAAACCCAAGATGGGTGAAAACCACCACCTAAGCCAATCTCTTGACTTAGGATTTTCGATCACAAGGTGATCAATCCACTAACCACACTACTTAAACGAGGGTAGTGTACCTCAATTACAATTCCCACTTCCAATCCCTAAACGGAGGTTTCTCTCTTCAAAATGAAGAGACGGGGACCCGACAGGCCGGATACCCAAAATACAGAAATTAAGAAGTAAAAATAACACCTATAGAGCACCCCAATAATTTAGTTGCTTTCTTATCTACTAAGCATGAAAAGAACTCCCTGATGATTTGCAGAACGGAGCGAGCCAGGAGTATGGATTTGCCCTTTGATCAGAGTATTAGCATAGCACAAGGGCAAGATGGAGCTTAGAGTAGTGAGCAAGAGATTTTTCTAATGGAATTGTATCTCAAGAGGTGTGTATCTTGCCTAAGAGGAGTTGTAGTCTATTTATAGGCAAGTTTGGAACCTTCAAGAACACTTGAGAGAGCTCTTCTAGCCGTTGGAAACAAATCCCAAGAGTTTAGGACGAAATCCACACAAAATCAGGGTAATGATGAGTCTGACAGCAACATCAGACATCTAATTATAGTATCAGACGTCTTATAGGACGTCTGATTTTTCCTATGGTCGTCTAATATTGCAGGACATCCTTAACTGACTCTATTGGATCAAAAGAAGGACGTCTGAAATTATCTCATAAGACGTCTGATTATTTCATTGGACGTCTAATGAATGGTGCATTCGTTCCTGTTATCATCAGATCCAAACAGGGTTCTATGTTTAGAGGATCGGACGTCGTTATGGACGTCTGATAATATTACCAGACGTCTGTAAACCTAAATACTCTTCCTTCCTCCTTCTGCCAAAAGATTATGTGGCCGTAGAGAGATACGCACAGAAAATCATGGGCAACGGTTCAAAGGCAGACGTCTGTAAGTGTTTCCAGACGTCTGGAAATTCTTTTTCCTACACATGCTCTAACGGTTAGTATGAGGACGTATGGGTAAAGAATCAGACGTCTGTGAAAGGTTATCGTCGTCTGAAAGTGAAGTCCTTCGACTGATGTCTATGAGGAGATAACAAAGGCAGAAATCTTTGAAATTAGACGTCTGATACACATGCCAGACGTCTTAAAGTGGAAAATCAGATGTCTGGCATTTGTCATGGACGTCTGATAAAAGTATAAGTGTTGGGTTTTTGTTTCTAATTTATCCTAAGTGTAGAGAGCCTAAGTTAGCTATTTATAGGTTTTGTTTGGGGGCTCTTTACAATATTTCTAGACTCAAATAAAATGAAAATTACAACCTTTGAAAGTTTACATGAAAAATCCTAAGACCTAATACTTATGCTACTCGTCTTTACGCTTTTAATGTCCCGTCTTGGAAAGCTTTTTGAAATCCTGCAAATATGTTGTTACAGAGAGAAAATAATATGCTACGCTTTATTTTTTACTTCATTTTCTTCATTTTGTAAAATCATCAAAATATTATATCGAGTGGTTGAACTAACAGATCCTACCCTCAGTCAACCACCCCAAGGTCACTGACAGACGTAACGGTGACTACGGCACGCGCGATAAACGCACAGGTAGCTAGCCCGCACTGGCACGCGGTCAGTCGTTTCCGTTAACGGGTGCGCCCAAAGCACAGCACGGAACCAGGGCAGAGCCCTCCCAGTAACAGGGGTCCAACCCCTCCACAGTAACCAAACCGGGGCCTTGCCCCTCCACAGTCCGCACACCCTCGCCTGACTACCCTGGTTTGCCCTAGTGGGCCTAACAAGTCGGTGAAGGAGGCTAGCAGAACCCCGGGGCCCGTGGGGTAGCTAGTACTCTCCTAACACTAGTAGCTCTCCTCGGTACTACGTACACGAGGGCCAACAAGTCGGTACAGAGCGGCCAATCCTAACCCCCGGGTCCCTGGGGTGGCTGGCCCCACTCTGCACTAAACAGGTACAGGTACTTCCCTTGGTACTGCGTACCCAAGAGACAGTACAAACTACATCTCAGTTCCATTCCTTTTTCTTTCCAGGAGTTCCACTCCTAATTCCCCGTAGGGTTCCAGCTCTTTATCTCAGAACATCATATGTTTCACTTTCCAGTTTCACGTTCTCACAATCCATGATCTCAATCATGTTTCTTTATTCATAACAGGCAGCTGTTAATTCAATTTACAGCCAGCTTTATATTCCTTTCCATTTTTTTCCAAGACTGCAGTATTATACATTCCACTAGTTTTTCCATCCTAGGGTTCATGCCACATCCTAGGATCTAGCATACAACTAGTTTCCAGCCCTAGGATTCATGCATCACCTAGGAGCTATCATTCCATACATTTCTCATTCCTAGGATTCATGCAATGTCCTAGATTCTAGTTATGGTTCCATACTTTAACAGATTTTAATAATAAACTTAAGCCACTCTACCAGGTACAACGGGAGTAATGGGGGCGTGATCGGGAATCCCGCGTGCCTCCGCGACTCCCAAGACTGCAACTGAACGAGGTCCTATCACAAGGATCAAACACAAGGAGTGTCTCAAAACAGTGTATAGCTACTGTAGACGGGTAGAGGAATTAATTCTGAAAAGAACGCAACTCGAATCGTGAAAAACGGAGCCCGAACGGGCCCTAAACGGGTCGAAAAAGACGATACTGTGCAAAATCAGACGTCTGGAACTTCTTCCAGACGTCTTAAACAGTGGATCAGAGAATTACCTGTTCAGTGTGGTTTCCCAGACGTCCAGAAGTCTGCGGGGACGTCTGTCCTAGCCCCCAGACATCCGATGGTCACCCCGGACGTCTGGAGGTCACTCCCGCCGTCTGGTACAACTTCCAGACGTCTGATTCGCAAAGGATGGCGAATCAGCGAACCTGCGCACAGCCAACTCCCTCCCTCAGTACGGTCAGTCGACAGGAAGGAAGAAGAAAACGGAATACTCACCTTTCAGACATCTGTATGAGATACCAGACGTCGTCCTCGCCGTCTGCCTATCAACCCAGACGTCTGATTCTGGAAATTTTTCCAGAATCAGGGCGCGACCCGGACTCTGTTCGCGACGCCGCCCACGTCGCACCTCGCGCTCCTGCTGCTCAAACTGCAGCAGGTCCCTCTCCACGTCGTTCCGTGCCCCCTGCGCCCTCCGCCGGCCGGCCAAGCCGCTCCGGCGAGCTCGCCCTCACGGCAGAGCTCCGCCCTCGCACGCCGCGCCTCCTCCGCGCTTACTGCGGCCGCCGCTGCAGCCCTCGCGCTCGCTCGCTCTTGTGCACAGGAAGGAGAAGAAGAAGGAGACGGTGGAGACGGGAGGGGAGGCGTGGCCCTTTTGAGGCCGTGCGGAGAGGAGAGAGAGAAGGCGCGGCAGGTGTCTGCAGCCACAGAAGAAAAAGAGGGAATAACGAATATGCGGTCTGCGCGCGCAGGCGCGCAGACAACTCGCGGGTGTGGACGATAACGGTTTTTCAGACGTCTGTAAACCATCCCAGACGTCTGGCACGACGTCTGGATGTGATCCCAGACGTCTGGTCAGACGTCTGAGCCACCTCCCAGACGTCTTAAAATACGTCCGGGGCACGCGTTCGTAACACTATCGAAACAATCCTTCCCACTTACAGAATACAACTCTATGACCCCGCACCCATGATGATCAAGCTCGCCTATCCTTAGACCTCCTGGATGAGCTAAGAGATAAGGAATCAGAGGCGGCGCTTAAACATAAAGAAGCCACAACTGCCTCCTACAATAGGCAGGTTCATAAGCAGACATTCTCCCAAGGAGACTTAGTCTTACACTAGTGCGAAGTCTCCATGCCAAGTCAATCAGGCGGGCAGTTGGACTCGCATTGGGAAGGGCCTTATAAGATTCATAAAGACAATCCGGGAGACTTCTATGAATTACAAATCCTAAGCTGCAAAGGCATCCCCTGTACCTAGCATGCGAGCAACTTACGTTTGTACCATGTATAAATACAGACAAGCAATAAAAATAGAAAATTTCCTTTTTTATTCAAAAAAGAGTGTTGCCTATTACATTTCAGGGGGGGGGGAACACCAGCTAAGAGCTCAAGGACTCCTCTCCCATGGCCCAAAGATGTCCTACTCAAGCACGAGTGAGAGGCGGAGCGGGCTGATTGATGAGGCGTGGCTCATTATAGCTAAAATGCTCAAGTTAAGCTAGAAACTAGATTAAACACTATACAATTAACACATGAAAAGGTTAAGTGTGGGAAATAGCGAAAATGACCTAAAACATCAAATTTGTGTTAAAAATGTGAAATTAAGTCATAAAATGAGATATTCTATTCAAAAATGAAAATCGATGATTCATTTTCAAATTGAACACATGTTTGAATTCAAAACTTCAAATCAAAAGTAAAATCAAATTCTTAAATGTTCAATTGGCCTCTAATAAAAACTTGGTAGTATTTGGATATCACTAGGACCCTGCATTTAGAGTTTCACATATAGGTCCTTAGGTCATAACATTCTATTGGCATTTAACTTCTCAAGGACCTAATTTAAAGCTGCTGGGGACCTCTTTGTAAGACCTAGGGACGGTTCTGATATCTTCCCTTGCCACTTATGGGTCAGCATGAAAATGTTCTACCCCTTCAACCTAGAGGACTTCAGCGCAAATTCACCATTAGACCTACGGGCAGCATTTCCATTATTCATGCAAGAACTCGCTCAATCTTGGTCGTTCATCCTATGTTCTCTTAATCTAATGGTCGATCTCCAATCGAAGTTTCACGTGACTTTGTGAGTGGAATCACCCCTTGCCCCAGATCTCATCCAACGACTGCTCTTTGGATTGAAACTTCCCACACTCCTCGCAACCACATCCTACTGTCGGTGACGTAATCACTTAAACCCACCTCGTGGTGCGCTGATTCACTACCTAAGCCTACTTAAGTACCTCCCTTACCACTCGCGCACGCCATCAGCCCCCGCCTACTCTCTCGAGCTGAGCACTTTCGTCCTCTCCAGTTTCCTCTCCCCATACACCTCTGTTCCTCCGCCTATGTGATTGAATTCCACCTCCTGCGACCACTCCTCGCTGGTAAGGACCACGTAGCACCTGAGGGAGACACTGAGTCCTACTAGTGGATTTTCAAACCGCTAGAGATCCTCCCCCATTCGTCGTTGCAACCATCAGCTGCAGATCTCCTTCAAAGGCCCCATTCTTCTGTTAGATTAGGTTTTTCATGCTTTCTAATGTTGCTCGTTTACGCGTCGAGATCGTGTTTTAAAAAGATGTTCGTTGTAGTATATTTGAAATCACCATGAAAAATGATTAACAATTTATTTTACTCGAAAACTAAAGTATCCGAGATCAAACTCAAGGAGCAAATTGGTATTTTAGAAGAAGAAATCACAATTCTCAAAATATAATATTTAACAATAATATAAACGAGAGTCCATGTATAAGAAAGCTAAAAAGATAATAGATATGGAAGAGGAAATTGAATATTCTCTTGATGGCTTCTTCTTTCTGCTCTTTCTTCCTTTTCCTTCTCTTCTCGGCCGCACCTTTTCCTTTCTTTCTCTTATTTTCCGTGTGAATCAGACATCTGATTTTGTAAATCAAACGCCTTATTTGGCGATTGCTACAGTGCTCACTCTTTCCTTCTTCTGCTTCTTCCTTCTGCCTTGTCTTTCTTCTTCAGCATCTACCTCTGTCTTCAGTAGTTCCTCTTCTTCTTCCCTTCTCTGTGGCTTCCTCCTTGGCTTCTTCTTCTTCTTCTTTCCCGCAGCTGCTTCCTCCTTTTTTTGTTCTTTACCTTTGACTACAGTCCTTCACTTTGGCCTCTTTCTTCAACTGCGCCTTCTTCTTCTTCTATGCTGCTACTTCCTCCTTCCTTCTGCGGCTTCAGTCTTCCTTGCTGAGTCCTTCAGTTCCTTCCTTGGCTTCTTCTTCTCCTTCCTTCTTCAGCAGCTGCCTCTGCCTCCTTCTTCTTCCCTGCACAACACCACGTAGCAAAACCTACCCCTACCCTCCCCCGTGTCGCTCTCTCTCTATTTCTCTCTTACGAATGCTCTCTTAGAGTTAGGTAATCGGGTTGGGTCAAGCGCACCCAGGTCCAGGTGCATCGGCGTGGGTGTGATGAGCAAGGAGTGCGTGGGATAGGTAATCGAGTCGGGTGCCAGATCCATGGGGGCAGGTCGCGGACGAGGCGTGAGCGAGTGAGGGTGAGGGACCTCACCCCTGTGTTCTGAGGCGAAGAGAGGAAAATACAAAAACAATAAAACTCACTCACTGCGCTCTTGGCTTTCCGAGGTGGGACTAAAAGTCCCACCCGTTTCTTCGCGCGCCTGCAGGGAAGACGCTTGTGCAATTGGGCAGCTGCAGTCGACGAAGCCCTTGATTGCTGGGTGTGATTGGTTCGTAGAAGGATTCTACACACCTGGGACACGTCTACCTGGAGTGGGACGACCTAGAGCTCGCGAGCAAACTCCTTCACACCTTCGTCAATGGCGAAAGAGGGTCGAACCTGCACTTCATGAATACGGCCTCGTGGCCCTATCAAATCACTTGGGGAGCTTCGCCATGTCACGGTGAAGGTGAGACGGTGGTTGGTTGGCCGCGGGACGGCCTAAGCGTGCGTGCCTAGGTCGCTCTGTTGCCATGTTTATGGGTTTGTTCGATGGGCGTGTGTGGAGGTGTTGGTGGTCAGGGGAAGGGTGGAAGTTGGTCAGTGGGTGATGGCGGAGGTGATGAGGGGTCTGGCAAGGCATATGGAGGTGCGGAGCGATGGATACGCCTTCGCTGGTGGTTTGCCAAAGATGGAAAAGGTGGTGGTGGTCTGCGGCGTCGAGGGGTCTAAAGTGCAAATTAAGAGAAGGGAAATGAAGAAGGGAGAGAGAGGAATAATTCTAACCTAGCTAAGCGGACAAAGGGGGGTAGGAGCCGGATGGCTCGTTCCTACTGTCGCCGGAGACGAAGGCCCTGAGGTGGGGATGACGGCGACAAGGAGGTCGAAGAAGCTCGTGCGGGTACGACGAGATGCGGAGGAGCAAGGCGGAGATGACTCTCCCACTGGTATGGTGGCAGAGTGACGAGAGGAGGGAGGAGATGTCTCCGGAGTTTGCGGGCTATTGGCCGGAGGTGAGGGAGAACGATTTTAGGGGTTTTCTCAAGCCAAATCAAGCTTGCTCCCTTTGGCCGGACCTGGTGCTTCTTATATAGGCACGGGCAGAGGGTCAGATGCACGGTGGCAGGCGAAAATCCTCGCTAGAGGTATGGCTGGAATCGATACCCATACCTCTCAAGCGTTCGCACGAGAGGTATGGGGCGATTTAGGGCATGGGGAGCTGCTCAGGCGGTAGGGAGTTTCGCAAATGACTCCCCTTTCAAATCTGGGAGCAGCTCCCTGGGGAAGCGAGGAGAAATCCTCCTCGAAACCTCATCGGAGGTATGGGTCTCTGCTGCAATGGTAGAGGGACCTGAATGCAAAAAGTGATGAAGAAGTTGAGGGGGTCTTCGCAAGGTTTTCAAAAGTCAGGGGCCAAAATGTAATTGGGTGGACTATTTTGCAAAGTAGGTCAAGATGGCCTTCCCTTAGGTCCAAATTTTGGTACAAACCTAATTTGGACCTAAGGAATCCAATGGTGAAGTTGGATTTTAGGTTTGACCACGTTTGACCAGATATTTTGCACAAAAACCCAAATTAGGTCAAATATTGAGCTTGGACCCCAATCTAGGTCAAAATAGGTTCCAAAGGCCAAATTGAAGGTTCTAAACCCCAGGGGATATTTTTCCATGAATTTTAGAGGGTTTATTTGATTTTTATCCTGCCTGGAACCTTGTGAAATTAAGTGAGTTTGTTTTAGGGTTACAGAATGTCATTAATTCCTAAATTTCATAATAACCCTTTTCTGATTGAACCATCTCACTTTTTCTCATATTAAGTCCAATTGACCTATATCTAGACCTTGAGAAATCCCGTTGATATACTGCAATGGTAAAATTATAATTTTATCCTTTGTTTCATGTTTTCTTTCCATATCAGTAGTCTCTTGAGTTAGGCCTTCCTTTAGGTTATGCAGGAGCTTTTGTTCACTTTATTAGGTCAAAAAGAGCTAGTTAGGGCTAATGATGAGGTTCTCATCATTAGTGTGGTATTGTTAGTGTAGTTTAGATTAGTTTAGGAGTAGATTTGAAGATGAACTTCATTATTTTGTTAGATTAGTTTGGAGTAGATAGATTAGATCCAATTCGACCTCTCTCATCAATTTAGATAAGAGAGGAGTTTTTTTCGCATTCTCGCATCGATTTGCTGATCTCCCTCCCCATCTCATAATCCATTTTCTCTGATATTCTTGCATTTAATCACAAATCACCCCTTCATTAGGGCCTAATTCAAATCTGGGAATCTTGGTTCCTAGATTTGAATTTAGTGCTTAAAATCCACTTAGGGGATCTTCCATTCACTCCATAAATCCACAAAGATCCCCCGATCTGGTTTATCATCTCAAATTGCTCGATTCCTTTCAAATTGCTTTTAATGCCCAATCTTATGGTTTGGAGTTCATTTGCATTTCATCGGATTTAATCGAGCTATTTGAGGGTTTAATTGCTTAATTTGGTGTAATGCAATGAACCCAAGGTTTTGGATTTGGTTTTGAATTTGTGGATGAGCATACACCCAATTTGAGCTTTATTTTGGATAGTTTGACCAAGGATAATCAGTGATACTGATTTGAGGTTGAGCAAGGACCCAACGGATTTTGAGATGATTACTAGATCACCTTAAACACCACTAATCACGCCTGAAGATAGTTTAACGACCCTTGATAACCCCGGCTGGTCTACCTCCTCCTCGGTAGGTGGTTGGTCCACGAGCGGCCCCACAGGTTCTTTATCGATAATAAGACCGACAACTTTCAAACTGTTGTACTTTGACATCAACTTGTCAATAGGCTAGTCACAAAACTCCTTAAAAAAGGTATGCGTCCCCGTGATGTGGGCCTGCATGGCAACTAGTGTCTGCCTCTCGACCTCCTTTGAGACTTCCTCCCGGTTCCCTGCCATAGACGGATCTGATGCGTAAAACGCCATCACCGCCTCTGCATCCAACTTCGACTCTACAGCCTCCTCCAACTTCGCCACCTGTTGGCCCCTCTCCTCTGCAAGTTGCTGGGCCTTGCTGAGGTCGGCCCTCAAGTCCCTTGCAGTCGCCTCTACCTTCTCCAAACTTGCTTGCATAGAAGCAAGTCTATCAATCGAGGCACTCAGGCGGACACGCTCTTCCTCAAGAGCCCTCTCGTACCCCTCCACAGACGAGGAATGTTCAACCCTAAGCATTTGCACCTCCTCCTTCAAAGAAAGGATGTTGGCTTAGGCAGTCGAGAGGCACTTGGATAAGCCCCCCAGTGCCACCATGTGAGCACTGTGCACTCTGATAAGGCTTTCCTCCAGTCCCTGGCCAATGTGGAGAGCCCTCCTCAAAGCAGGGCATGCCTTATTCAACTCCCCCTCCAGCTGGCCCACATCATTGGCCGCCTGCTACTGGGAATGGAGCTTCCGCCAGCCTCCTTCTCTGCCTTCTCCTGGGCGGCAATGACCTCTGCCACTTGGTGGAGCAACTGCCTCTGCTTCACCTTGGCTGTGACAGCCCACTAGGAGATCATGTCTGCTAATGTTGTGAATGATTATCGCATGCTGGGATTGCGGTTTGTATAAAAAAGAAATGTCGTTGTTGTAGTATGTAGCATAAATACAAATCGTTATCACGTCAATTTTATTTAATTACTTAATTTTTACTGGTTTATTCCAGGTCATTCTCTGGGAGGCAGTTATTGATATACATCACTCTCTAAGTTCAAGATTATTCTTTAATTCCAAAAAGATAAGTTTAATGTACAATAAAGAATGAATGAATGAATGAGTGGTTTAATTATGTACAAAAAGAATCAATTAAAATGCTTGCAAATACTAATTACAAACAAGCATCAAACAATTCATATACATACTCTATATTATCTACTTATAAGTTATATTACTAATACCTACATATATATACAATACTAACTAATAATACATATCATGCTTACTTAACTTAATATACTAACGTATACAGTAACATATATAGTAGCTACAGCGACAGATATAAATGTCGTTGGACCCCAGAAAAACTTCATACAAATTCTAAAGCAAGAACTAGGGTCTATAGCGACAGTTATCTTATCTTTATTGATGTTTTATTCTGTCAGTAATGATACGTAGTTATACATATATATATAGCTATAATACTTATACATATACTTATTATTTACCTTATATTTATTTATTTACATATACTATTCATATAGATATACGTTATACATTACATACACGTATCTCCTTTAACTTCTCAAGTCTTCTTTGTGTTTTTCTTCTTCTCTTCTTTTACTTCTTAACTTTTTCTACAGCTAACACTTAGTTGTTCTTCTGCTTAACCTCTTCTTCTTTGTGTTTAAAGAGTCATTAGGGTCCTTACTTAACAAAAATTGGTTTTAATTTGCAGGCACACCTTTCGAGGGATACACAGCACCTAAAGACCAGGTGGGACCAGACCTCTACTAAGTGCGCCCTAATTTCTTAATTAGGCCGCTTAAGTATGTTTTTGGCACAGATTTGGGCTTAACCAAGCCCTCGCACACACACTCCGGCCCCCAGCCCACACACAAAGCTTAGATATGCTCAGAATCATGGGAATGTTCGGTTGTTTCGGGCACTCGGCGCCCGTGACGACTGAACATCCCATGCGACAAAAATAATATAAAGCGTCGAGAGCGCTTCTCAGCAGACGATGTGGTGCTATTCTAGCGCCTGCGCAGCGCTGTAAATCCGACGGCTGTGCACAAATTTACGATTTTGGCCCTCAATTCGAAGGCCATAATTTATTATAAAATAAAAATATATTATGGGATAAAAAAGTATTTACATAGACTACTTAATTGTACAATTAATTTAGATTTTTAATTATATTTACTGTATAAAGAAATTAGCTAAAGTATACAGTTTATACATACTTAATTTTAAGTTTTATTCCTTAATTACGTATAAATTAGTTATTATATGGTCTAATTGACCTTATATAGAGTTAGTAACTATGTTACAGTACTTAATATATATTTTTATTGTATTTTACAAGATTTATTTCTAATTTATTTACATTTAAATAACATCATTTCATATTATTTTATTTGTAATTTAAGTTTAAATAGTATAAACACTATAAATATACTTAAATTAGGTTAATTTACTTAAAATACAGTAGTATAACTCAACAGTATTAGTTAACTTAGTTTTAACTTAAACTACTAATTTCCTTTAATTCAATCTAATAACTTAACTATTAACTTAATAAATTAATTATTTATTCTCTATATATAATTAAATTAAGGTACAGGGTTTAGTATGTTTATAATATATATATACATATATATATACAGTATTATAACTTAATATGGTTATTTATAGTGTTTACTAATTTATATAGCTTATTTGTACATATACATTAGTTTAATTAATAATTAGTTATATAATTAAGATATATACAGTATAATCTAACTTAAATATTTAATTTACATACTACAATATGTACATAAGTTATTTATCTTATAATATGTATAATTCACTTATAGGTTAATAGCTTATTATATAGCTTAAATATACACTTATATACATATTATACAAGGGATTTTTAGTATTTTTAGGGTTTTTTCACTTTTTATGATTTTTATATATGTGATGGAGAGAGGAGATGAGAGGGAAAGAAATGGATGAGGAGAAAGAGGTGTTTTTGGCCTTTTTATGTTTGGTTTCTTTCATTGAATCCCATGGTATACAGAACCGTCAACTGGTCAATTCTACCAAATCGAGGATTCTGGTTACTATGAAACTTGGTGTACATTTAAAGAAATACTTAATCTAAAAATAGATAGGTTTTTTTTTTAATCTTTTATCTAATTTTTATTGAATTCCAAATCTCACTCATCCTAAGCCTTTCAAATTGTTTCTAATGAGTCCTAAAGGCTTAGGATGGAACTTAAAAGGGTCTAAAAGGCAGTAAACTACCTCAACAGTCTCAACACAATATCTAGACATGATACAAGCAATTTAGCAAGCAAATCAACATGGATTTCAGTTGATTGTGTTTATGGACAGTTAGGTTTTATAATCTAGCTGACAAAAGATTTAAAAGTATACAAGCATTCAAAGGATGCTAAATTCAATTGCAATACAAGAAAGCTTGTATACAAGTTAAACACAACATTATACATCAGTCAGCTATTAAATCAACTACATACTAGGTTACTGTCCACTGATTTCTCTACTGCTACTACAAAAACAGAAGCACAACAACAGCAGGCCAGCTGCTGGATCAACAACTGTGCAACAAGCCTAGTTCCTCTTCAGACGTCTTAACTGCTGCTGTAGTTAATTCATCTGGAAGAAAGCTAAGTCTACAGCAGGGAAGAACCTCATTTCCAACTACCTAATAGCTTGAGACAGCCAATCAAATTCCAGATCAAACTCAAGACAACCTGATCAAGAATTTAAAGTGACTGTTTCAGGAATTATTTAGCTGGGATTGATGGAAATGTAGTTGCAATTGCAGCAATTTCCTATAAGTCTGGGATTTAGAACAAAAATAGAAATCAACCTAAAGACAAAATCTGACAAGGGTTTAAATTCTCATAAAAATCACTTAGGAATACAACTTAAACTCAAGATCCCTTGTCGATAAAATCTCATCAAATCACAGTTGAAAGAGATCTGATCTAGCTCTTTCTAATGCTATAGACAGCATGTAGAAGGAGTTAAATCAATCAATTTAAAACATAAACTCAAATCCCAGATCTCTGAAACCTTAAGGAGTATTGAGAACTCCTTAGGTTGAAAATCAAAATTGGTTTTCAAAATCAACTAAAAGATGCAAGGTATAGTCTCAAATCAACAAAGTTGATTTTCATTGGCTTTACAATGCATTAAAGACATTCAAATCCTTACAAAAACTCAAATCAAATTATGGCTCATCTAAGGTAAATTCTGACTTCAGAATCACCTCAGATTCCCAGCCAAACAGTGAATTAAATCAACAATAACTCAGTTTGCTAGATCAAAGCATTCAAAGCTCACATAAATCTAAATCCTTGAAATCTAAATTTATAAAAAAAATCTGGCAAACCGGTTCCATTTTAAGCTCGGATTAGGGGCTTTTGTGACAAAACATGGGATGAATGGGAAGCCCCTAAAATGAATTTTGACGCTAATTTCAGATCTGAGGTTAGAAACCAATCAGATCTGAAATTAGGTCTTATGAGTGGGTGGATTGCGAAATACTCAAGGGAATTAGAAATGAAATGGAAACATGGAGAGAAAGAACAAAATGAACTGTAATTGGGTGAATTTCTTCCCCTCTGATCTGAGATGATCAGAGGAGGTGAGGGGAAAACATTGCTATGCTAAAACTACTCCTAATGCTAAGGTAATCAGAATAGAAAATTGACTATTATTTCTACATCTAATTCTACTCTAATCTATCTATCTAATGCTACAGCAAATTTAGAAAACATTAAAACTATTCTAACAGGAAGAATGGGACCTATGGGTCCTTAGCCGGTGGCTAAGGAGGAAGAAGGGAGGGAGGTGAGCTCCAGCGGAGTGAAAAGCCTGCTAGTGAGATTTCTGGGTCGTCCTCAGGTGCTATGTGGTCCTTAGCAATGAGGAGAGTCGAAGAGAAGTTGAGGATTTCACAGTCGGTGGCTGTGAAATCAGAGATTTTGTGAGGAGGAGGAACTGGAGTGGAGGAATGATCGCTAAGAAAGTAGGAGAAAGCGATCCCTTGCGCACGCGACCACTGAGGAGCTTAAATAGCAATCTCAGTGGCTCAGATCATTGTGCAGTTGAAGAAAGACGTCAAGGGCACCGGCAGCAAGGATGAGAGGAGAGGAGCACTTGGGCTGCTAAATTGAAATTTGACCGTACGATAGGATCTGGGGGGTTGGGCACTCATACGCACTGCTTCGCGCGAAGCTTCGATTCAGATCGAGTCGCAGACCAAGATCAAAGGAGAATGGACGGTCGAGATGCCGTGAGTTCTTCGCACGCACAGTGCGCGCGTAGAGGCTCCAGGTACCCGGTTTCTAAAGGGAAAATTGCAGGGAGGCCTTTCTGTGAAGGGGTAGAACATTTATAGGCAGGCCCATAAGTGGTAGAGAATGATAGCTGAACGGTCCCTAAGGGCTTTCAAAGAGGTCCCTACAGGTTACAAAGAGGTCCAGGAAAGTTTTCTAAAGAAGGAAATGTGATGCATAAAGGACCTAGATGTAAATTCTAAGTTTCAAGGCCTTAATGATGTTCAAATGCCTTTAAGTTTTTATATGTGCTTAATTGAATATTTGAGAAGTTAATTATACTTTTGATTTGGACTTTTAAACTTGTTTGTGTGTTGAATTAATACTTGGATCACCATTTGACCTTTTTCTCAAGAATATTTCATTTTATGACCTAATTATGCAATTTTAACACAGAATTAAGGTTTTAGGTCTTTTTCTTTGATTCCCACACTTAAGCCTTTTTATGTGTTAATTCGGTATTGTTTAACCCAGTTTCTAGCTTAACTAAAACTTTTTAACTATGATGAGTAGCCACTCATCATCTGTCGCATCAACATTGCTGGTTAGGCTAGGGAGGTCCAAAGGAGTGTCGTTGCGTGAATTGGAGGACCCAAGCATCTCAGCTTGTAACCCACAAGTGAGTCAGAATATAAAAAGCACTGACTAGAGAAAAAATTAACAAGAGATAGGCCCCAAGAGCTTATCGCTTGCATATAGTAAAAGAAAACGTGGTTGAAGTTCATGCCTCTAAGCCCAGAGGTGGCCCAAGACAGGGCATCATTCAGGTGCCTTAGCACTTGCCATTCTAAACCAGGGGCACCGCTTGATGCCCTCAGCCGAATCGGCACCACCTATCCGAGTGCGGGGCCACTAGGAGCACCCTCCAACATGGATCCAGCAACATACCTAACTGTACGGCCGATCATCCCTGAGTCCCTCGGCTAAGGGGATCCACCAAAACCCTTGCACCCGTAGAGCTTCACCGGTGGTACAGTTGGTCAAAGATGCTACCAGTGGCACCCATCTCTTGCACCAGCAGGGAAAATGCTCCAGTAGTAGTCGACGGAACCAGGAAGCTGGCAGTACCCCCCACACGAGTCACCTCCAAGGGCATCTTCGAAGGAGAGTCGCTCAAGGTAATCCTCTCAGGCGGCCCACACAGCTTCAAGGGGTCAGAGGGCACACCTTCCCCCGCAACCTCGTTAGGACTTCAGAGAGAGGACATCGTTGACTCCTCCTACGGAAGCTCTACATGAGGACCCTTCTTGGCACGCCTCAAGGGGACCTTTGGCTCCTCCACGACCTCTTCAAGGGCCTCCTCCTCCTTCCACTTCAGTCCCTTCTGGTAAGCAGGCTGACCTCCCTCCCCCTACTCCACTGGCCTTTCCTCGCCATGCCGCCACCCACGGTGAGATGAGCTACTGCCTCGACACTTGGGCGTGATCGACCGAGCAAACTGCTCGAAAGCTGCAACCAAAACAACTAAAAGCATCAGATTAATAAGTAACTGGCGGGTGCAATATGCGATGCGGAAGCTATTTACCCCGTACTTACATGGTGTGGGCAACGAGTCCACCGCCTATGACAAAGCCTCCTGGACGTCCTTCCGCTTAAGCTTCGACCGGGCAATCGAACCAAACTTAATTATTTTGTCTGCGTCCACCCACGCAGGTGGGTCAAGCTCCTCAGGTTTGGGTGGTTGGTCCCTCTCATGTAGGCCTTGCCAAGTATAGGGGACTCCGAGGTCTTCGATATTGGAAAGAAAAAAGAAATTGTGGTCTTGCCCTTTCAAACTATCGGGGAGATCCACTATTTGGTATTCGGTTTGCCTGTTGTACAGGGTATAAGTGCCTGAGGGAGGCCTCCTCTTCTTCACCTTCAGGAGCATCAGGCCAAAAAGCAAGCGGAACAAAATGAGGCAGGGGACAATCCCCAAGTGAAGGCAGATGGCAGTGAAAGCGTTTAAAACCAACTAGAAATTAAGGTTGAGCTGCGAAGGGGCGAGGTTGTATAAGGAAAGGAAAGAGGATAAAATGGGTTTCAAAGGTACCCGTAAACCGTTCTCTATGGCGTATCTACAAATGATACACATATCCTTCACCCCATTCAAACATAGATGGGTGTGAGACCCCACAAGAGTGAAACGGCACTCCACCGAGCTCATACTCCTCCAAAAAAGATAAAATCGTGGACTGTTGAAGTTGAAATTAGTCATAGTTTAGGAAAACATTACATTGTAGTAAAGCGACGAAAATTGATACGACATTTAAATTTATAACGCTTGAAAAATCATGAGTTTTGAGGTCATTCTCAAGGAGCAAGTATCGAATTCAATCACTAGTCAAATATGATGAATAATGAGCACAATAATCAATCTACAATAATGATATGAAATGAATAAATAATCCACAAAAAGATATTCAATATGAATCATAAATGTATCTCAAGAGTTAAGGGAAAAAATATAAAGAAGAGCCTAAAAAGTGGTGGTTGAGACCACTAATTAAACCCCTCAATTAGGCACAAATCCCAAGGTCAACATCTAAAATACTTAGCCACATCATATCAGAGTACTTAGCCAAATTAGATCTTAATTTACACAGTAGCCAAGAACAAGCGTCTCCAAGGTACATCAGATGCCTTAACTTATCAAGCCTTAGAGCCTCGAAATTTTGTTAAGTGTGGGCACGAATCCCAAGGTGTACAATGCAAAACTTGCCCCTCCTCCCTCAGAAAATCCCCTTTTCTCTCTCTTTCCTGATTGGGTCGGTATATGGGTAATCAGATCCAGACCGATGAACAGGCTCGCTGACGTGGTGGCGAGTAAGGTGTAAGAGGTTAAGAGTGAGGGGACCTCACCCCCAGTGTCTGAGGCAATGAGGCCACCCACATCATTCAATAAATATCGATTTTATTTTCAAAAATCTACAATGTAGGACTTTTAGCTGGAGATCTTTGCGTGTTGCAGCATGTTGAGATATCTCGTCACTTGCAGTTGTTGTAAGGCATCTTCCTTCAATTGGAGGTGCAACTGAGATCGTGAAGTGGTTCCACAGCTCCAGGTGATGGAAGCAAGTCCTGAGGTTGACACACGGTGGCTACAGCAGGAAGAGTGAATCGGAGAGTCAGCGGGTACCTGTTGACAAGAACATAGGCTAAAAGCCCCAATTAGAGTGTTCAATAGGGTCTCCGGAGGACGGCGAGTGTGTTGATGGTGCTTTCAAGGTGTATTGTGGTGTGTGGACGTGGGACGATGATGGAGATGAGCTGCAGCAGGTGCTTTGTTTGTTGGTGAACTAGAGTGATCAAAAGTCCCAATAGGTTTGGAGCTTTTGATCAGGGAGTTACGACGGAGCTTTGGTGGCGGTGATGTGTGGTTTGGGCACGTGTGTTGGTTGGACAAGCTCACCGGAGCTTCGCCAATCGTGGAGAAGATGAGGTGGGAGAGCAGTGAGTGAGGGGTCAAATTGGGTTTCTAATGACCTAAACCTAATCTAGAGAGTGAGAGGGAGAGAGATGACATAATCTAAAGAACAAAGGGGATAGGATCCATGCTGGCATGACTTGCCGGACACGGAGAAGATGAAACCTCTGGTGAAAGGAACGGTGGGGAAGAGAGGGGCTGGAGACTCTTGCTTTGGCCGACAAGGAGCAGAGGAAGGTAAGGACGGAGGGTTTGTCAATTTGGTCGTTGGTCGGCCTGAGCAAGGAGTGGAGGTAGCTCACCGAAATCGAGGTTGGAGGCAGCCAAAGAAGGAAGAGAAGGCTTGAATTGGGGCTGAACGTGACTACTCTGGACCGTGGAAGTTCGAGGATCTTATATAGATGAAGAATAGCCCTCAATTGCTTAATTCCATGAGTTCGCTTACGGATTTGGAAGATTGAAATCCTATAATTTCTTCGAGTTCACCGACTCTTTGTACAGCAAATCAGGAACCAAAACCTAGTTGAGTTGATTCTCCATAATGCGAATACCAATCCCACCAAATTTGGTAGGATTTAGTGATGATTTGTTGTAGTTTTGAGTCTGTCAAAGGTGGTTCTTGTGTGGGTTGACTTCGACATTTAGGAATTAAGCGGTGAGGACCTATGTGTGAAGAAGACAACAAAGAGGTGGGGTCACTATAATAAACTCGAAACCTAGGGGTCTAGATATGAGAAACAAAGTTTCTAGGTGTTAAAATGCAAACTAGTTCAAGATAGACTCTGATTAGGCCCAAATTTTGATGCTAACCTAATTTAGATACAAGGAATCTAATGGTGAAATTTGATTTAAGTTTTTACTACGTTTGATTGGGTAAATTACACAGGAGTCCAAATCAGGGTAAATTCTCGTTTGAATCTCTATCCTTGGTCAAAATGGGTTCAGATGGTCAAAGTGAAGGTACCAAACCTCTTAGAATATTTTTCAATGAATTTTAGGAGGTTTATATTGATTTTATCTCAACCAAAACCCCTTTAATTTAAGTGGGGCTGATAATTAGGATTTTTAGTACTATTTTTTGCCCTCAAAATGTGTGAAACCCTGATTCAGTTAGTGTGACCCAACTTCTTGGTCTTTAAATTTTATTTGGCCTTAAATTAACCCTTGAGTAACCCCGTAGTTAATCTGCATTTTTGATATGTTGTTAAAATAATAGAATTAACCTCATTTTCTTTTCTTCTCAAATCATATTGATGCGAAATTATGATCATCAGACGATTATTTAGGAGTATTTATCACTTGATTCCGACTAAATTAAGTTAGCTATGCCAAATGATGGCATTACCATCACAAACTAACTATGATAGTTCGACAAAAAGCTATACAAATCCCTTGTCTCAATAAAGACCCTGGAAGAGGAAGCAATGGACTTACCCTTGCTTGTAAATCCCGACATGATGGTCCTTCCTTTAAGAAACCTTGAGGCAATGATTCTTTGACAGACACTAATGGGAACACCATCATAGGCCCTAAGTAGCTACTTTTAGTCAGGTATGATTGATAAAAGCTCCTACATAATCATCTGAGGGTCGTAATTCCATAATATTTTGATTTGAAGATAACGAGAAATCGGGGTTAATTTTGTAATTTTAACAGTACATCATGAACACAAATTAACCACAGGATCACTCAAGGGTTAAATAAAGGTCAAATGAGCTTAAAACTCTAAAATGTGGGTCAACATTGATAGAAATAGGATTTCACGCTTTTCAAGAACCACAACAACACACAAAACCTTAATTTCAAACATACTTAAATTAAAGAGGTTCTGGTCAGGATAAAATTCATCTAAATCTCCTAATAATTATAGAAAAATATTATAAGAGGTTCGGCACCTTTGGTTTGACCATCTGAACCCATCTTGACCTTGAACAGTCTCAGATGGGATTTTACCCTAATTTAGATTTTTGTGCAAATTTTCTTGTCAAACGTGGTCAAAAATGAAATCCAACTTCACCACTATATTCCTTGAGGCCAAATTAGATTCAGGCCAAAATTTGGGCCCAATTAGAGTCCATCTTGACCTAGTTTGCATTTCAGTCCATTAAATCTCTATTTCTCTCAGTCAAGCCCCTAAATTTTGAATTAATTGTAGAAAGCCCTCTAACTTCTTCATCTTCTTCACAAATGGGTCCCTTACACCATGGTAGGTGTGAACCCAAGCCCAAAGACCTTCAAGAGAGGAGATCTCTCTCAATTTGACTCCAAATATCTCCAAAATTGGAGGGATTGCTGATCAAGCAATCAAGAATCCAACGAATCCCATTTGAGGGATTGGAATTGATCTTAGAGCTCAGGAGAGCTCGAGGAAATTGATGACTTCTTTTCTTTGAAACCGAGGCTCAATCAAGCTTCTTCCCTTGTTTAGAGCTCGAGTATGAGCTTTATAAAAAGTTCCCGTGCTTCAACTGTCCCTTCTAACTTTGTTTTGAGGCCTGAAACCCTCGTCTCCCTCCTCTCCAACCAACATTGACCACAGCTCCGGTAGCCTCCTATCTTCCTCTCTTCTAGACCTCCAACAGACAAATTTGAGGCCCCAAACTCCTCTCGTCGTCGCAACCAGATCCAGCCAAAGACTGGGAGCTCTCCACCTCTATCTCTTCGCCATCGCCTCGCTGTCAACGCTACCTTCTCCAACGTTGGCCCATCATAGCTGGATGCCCCCTCCTTTGTCTCACTCCCTAAGTTCCTCTAAACTCCTCTCCTACTCCCATACTTCATTTCTCTCCACTTAAATCTTATTGTCGACCACAGCTTCGGCCTCAACACCCCTGTCTTCCCCACATCCGGCAAGCTCGCGCTGGGTCTACACTGCACCAAACGCCTCGCTACCACCCCCAAAACCTCCACCAAGTCTCACTAAGCAAAAGCCCCAAAGAAATTTAGGGTTTTCGCTTCTCTTTTCCTCTGTCGAACACACACACACATATACACTTCCACCGGCTTCGACAAAGCTCCACCAAGCTCGCCATGCCCGAAAACCACCGCCGTCACACTCGCCCTTGCATGGAGAATCTTCTGAGCGCTTCTGACAGGGCCGAAAGGCCGTTTCGTGTTTCAGGGACTTTATCGGAGCTTCGCCACTTCAACCTTCTTCTCCAACTTTGGCTGCAGTTCTCTGGCCACCCACAACCCAGCTGCAACTTCTAGGACCTGTGAAACTCTCCCACGAACAGCTCCAGGCCTTTAATTGAAGCAGCAGGCATTAGCTTCGACTTCAAATCAGAGCAACCACCCAATTGCAGCTTACATGAAGAAGTGGCATCCCTTTAGTCCCACATCGAGGACTTTAAAGCTCACTATAGTAGATAAAGGAATTTTGTGAAATCAGCTGTTCACCTCCGAGAGCACGGGGGTGAGGTCCCCGCACATGCCCAAATGCATGCGTACTCAAACGTGCTTGTCCATGCGCCCTCACCCGCGAGTCTGGGCTGGATCCGTTTACCTGGTTATCCAGGTCCAACTTGGTTTTGAGGAAGGAAACTCTGAGAGGGAGGAGGGGGTTTTTGTTGCCTTGGGATTTGTGCCCTTCTCTTTCAACACTTAGCTTGCGAGACCCTTGTGTCTCTTCTATGGTGCTGCTGTGCCTTGTCTCCTCTAAGGTTCGAGGCAAGGCCCTTGTGCCTTGTGTGGTTTTTTTGATTTTTGGTTAAGGCATCTGTGCCTTAGTTCTGTCAATTGATTATGATATTGCTGAGATAATTGATAGGAAGTACTGTTCATTTATTTGAGTTAAATAGAGTTTAACTTGTAGGGTTAATTTAGTGATTCAAATAATCATTTTAACCTCATCTTTTTGCACTCTAATTCTTGGTCTTATTGCAATATTATTATGATTTATCTTGAGCAATAATTTGATTATATTTGCATATCTTTATTGATAATTGTGATTAGTGAATGAAATTTGTCATTTTGCTCCCTGTGAATGACCTCGGATTCATATTGATTTTGAGTTTTATAAATTTAAGTGTTTGTGCAAATTTCGTCCTATACTACGACACATATCTCTTAAAACGATGATTCTCGCTCTAAACAGACACTCTCTCATAGCACCCTGCTGAGAATAAATACCACGCACAGTACTCTCGAAGGTAGGTGTGGCATTAACTATGACCCACCACCCCTATATATACCCCCCACAGAGGGCAGTCCCCCCTCGTGGGATGTATGTTTCGAAAAAATTAAATCCCACCATATCCGGCACAGATTCCAAATATACCATCACGAGAGAAAAATACCTCGGCCATCATTACGAACATTAAATACCCCCTACGTGCATATCCACCTCCACAGAGAGGGCAGTCCCATCAATGACAAGTACGATGCTTGAGGCCTTTGCCTCATCATAATGGCAATTAATGCCGGTCTTGTCAAACAACAAGACAAAATATGAATCCTGTAGTAATTGGCCATTACTCGCGGAAGTAGAATAGGCGGACGCACCTGAAGTCGTCTCTTAAGGCTAGCAATAAAACAGGCAGATGTGCCTCATGCAGTCTCTTAAGGTCGATAATACAGCAAGCAGACGCACCTCCTACCGCCTCTTAAGGCCAGTGGAACCACAGGCATTCGCCCTCAGCTTCCTCTTAAGGACGACAGTATAAAGCTACCTCTTAAGGTCAGGCAACATAACAGGCAGACATTTGGAGTAAATTCCGCTCCATAACAAATGCTCCCCCGCTTAAACAAACAGTCGGGGCAACATTTGGGAGCATTACATAATAAAAAATGTACGGAAAAGTAGTAGGTGATATATTTTGTCATATAAGATGATATGACTGTGATTTTTGTTTGAAAATTAATATTTAATGTAAAAAAATAAAAAAATTTAAAATTTATTATATGATGAATTTTATTATATTAAAAAAAATTATCACATCACTTTTAATTAAAGTATACATGTGAAAAATTATTTTATATAAGTGCTAAATTATTTCACATAGGTGTAAAATTATTCTCAAACTGGAAAGTGATTTCGAAGGTTATCTTTTGCATTTGTACACCTGCATCCTGTTAGATTTAAGAGTTTAATTGCATCAATCGGGATATAATTGTTATATGGTGACATTAGAATTCATGTTGAAATTAGTGAGATTTCGAATAAGTTTTTAGTCTCATACTGGAAGTGGATAAACCTCTTAATGGATGTAAAAAGCCTCTACCTCCAATGATTTATGTAGCAAAGTATGAGATGTGAGGTTGGGAACCACGCATGCACGTGCACACCTCGCCCCGACTCCAATTGTTTTGGTCAATAAATAAGTTAAGTTTGATCGATCAATTAATTTGGTCGACAAAAAAGTTAAATTTGATCGATCAATTGATTTAATTGGTCGATCAATTACTGTATTTCCATAAAACGAGAATTTTCATAAATATCTAGTCGTAAGCTCTATATAAAGGTCACAAAGGGACTCTCATTTGACACACAAGAGAAGAAAAGCTCTCTCGTTCTTGTCTCTATTTCTTGATCGTTCGTTTACGTGAGATTGGTAAAAAAATCTCCAATCACTTTTGTCGATCTTGCACAAGGAGATTGAGGGATTCACGAGAAGTTTTTTGTTGATCAAACTATTAAATTGGTAGATTAATCAGGAATTTGGTTGGAAACCAAATTGCCTTGACTTTGTTCTCCTAAGATGATTTTCAAGACGTCCAAGATCGAAGTACATTAAATCTTGGAGGTAGATCGTCGTATCTTGAGAGAAATTCATCAGATCCTGACGCACTAATATTATAGGGAACGATATCTTCTCTAAGAAAAACCTTTAATGAATATTTTGATTAGAATAAAATCTAATTAATTCTTATTTTATTTATTTATCATATTACATATTATTGGATCATATTTAACTTACTTAATTTAATATTTTTAATTTATACGAAATTATTAAAAATATATATTCATTTATTTATTTATTTTTTATATACATTTATTTCAACGCATCCTTTAAAATAGTGCTCATGTATAATCCTAGCTAGAGTGCATTCCTACTTTTGGTCCTGCAGTCGATCCCCCCGCCTACTCATGGCTCGGTGGTGTGTAACACCGGAGCGCGGGATAGGCGACGGTAGCTACGGGCCATCTCATTACCTGGTGGTTTTCCGTGAAGCCTTCTTCACCTGGTCTTTTCCTAATTTTTCATATAGATAAAAAGTAGATCACACTATGCAACCAATCACTTATCTCCTCTGGTTCCGCTACACAATCAAATATCAAACACACACTAAACTCATCTTGATGATAAACTTTATCCCCACAATCAAACGTAGCTTAATTAAAGAGTGCGTAGAGGGTAAGATATGATCAAATTTTCATGAGTAAACTTTTCTTTACCATGTAAGTAAAGATGGAAAAGATTATTTCTATCAGACTACTGCTGCTCTTACTTTTTTTCCCTTTTAAGAAGATATTTATCTGAAATTTCATCGTACAAGTACGAAAAGTAGATATGGAGTAGACGTCAATGTCCTTAATGGGAGATGCAGGTTTATCTATTAGACATGCTCATTATAACATTCTCAAAAATAGCATTATGGAGGAAACTCGCATCTCTTCCCCTCCACCTTCCTTTTCCCTTGCCGTTCTTCTCCACCAACCCTGTCTCTTCTTCCTCTCTCTCTCCATCCACTCCTATCCATCACCCTAAGGGAGAGCTTATGTTTTCGGAGAAAAACAAACTATTTTTCCTTTGATTAGGAAACACTGCAACAATAATGATGTTTTGACATTTAGAAAATATTGGCATAGGTCAACATAAATTTTGAGACTTAATTTCATGTCAATTATATGTTGAAAGAGAATGCTGAGAAATAGTATGTTGAAATATGTATATTTGGACATTGCAAACGTCAAAATAAAGGTGTATTTTCAATATTTATTAAATATCATCGAATATCAATATATTTCGACAGTTTAAACTATTATTGGGCTACTGGAACGTTGATAGTAAAAATGTTCAGATATCTTGGTCTATCGATAATGTTAATTAGGTAAACATCGAAATAGCAAATTAATTTAGATATTTATTAAGTTGCAACTTCACCTGAGTTATTAGCGACGTTTAGCTTTCGTATATGTCGGGAAAGGCTACAATTATTGAAGCCACGTTCCCATAGTTTTTCAAGAGTTTATACTTTTTCCTACCTATTCCCAGGATCTATCTATCACTTTGTCTCTCATGAAAAAACCACTTTTTATCGTATGGAGTGGGATTGAGAGGGAAATAAAAGGAAACTCGATTTTCCCCACTATTTCGTGCTGCGAACATGAATGCATGTGAATTTAAGTTTCCCCTGCTTTCTTTCCTAGACTTTCTTTTTGACTCAAATAATCATTATTTGTTCATCTTAAACGTTTGTAAGTTCAATTCCGAATGGTAGTTGAATTTTGTCTGTTAGACAAGATATCTTTGGTTCAAAATTAATTTAAATTGATGTTTTTTCATAGCTATTCTACACATTTATCAAATTTTAGATAAACACCAAATTGCCCGTGCTTTATAGTTGTCGAAAGGATAACCTTTTGTCATCTTGAGTTGAGGAATTTACCTATAAATAAAAAAGCATGGACTTTACAACACACAATACCAACAATAAAAAAAGGGATTTTGGCTTATATGTGTTTCTGGTAATATTTGTAAATACATATATATGCTTACTTAATTTGTATTTACATATATACCCCCACTAATTAAGCATCGTCAGGGTTAATACCCTTCTGTCACTATCCTTTTCATCTAGGAAAACAAAGTGGGTTAACTTTCGTCAACCATGGTTAGTGAAATCTCAAAATATGATCTAACGGTCGATATTTGTGGAAAGGAGTGATGTGCTCATATGGTAGAAGGTGGAGGTCCTTCCTCCCAAACCCTACCTAGACCTTGTCCTCCTCCTCCTCCTCCTCCTCCAATGGTGTGCCTTACCCTCTCCCCCCAAGAAGCCAACGACCCCAACCTCCTCCTCCGGATGCGCAGGTGGTTCTGCCCCCCCCCCCCCCCCACCCCCCACCTGCACCCTCACCTCCATCACCACCTTCCGCCAAACCTGTGTCTCCTTCTGCAAACACCACCCATACCAACACCAAGACACTGCCTCCCCCTCCCTCCTTGACGACACCCCTTCGTCGCCTCCAGCGACTAGGTTGTCGTTGGCGTCTAGCCCCTCTTCCTCATGGTCTACCGCCTCGTCAACTCCGTCTGCGTCCTCAACCAGGCCATCTCCACCATTGTCGCTACCTACCGCAGCGTCGATGTCACCCCCGGGAAGCTCTCCCGCAAGTACCCCAGTTCTACATGGCCCTCGACCTCGTCCTCCGTAGCCAGGTCGGCCCCCTTCATCTCTCCACCCTCCTTGCCTCCATCCACGTTGACTCCGTCGCCAAGATGCTCCTCTTTGGCCTCGACTCTAAGTCCCACGCCTGTGGCACCCTCCTCCCCTGGTCCGACCCCTTTTCACACGACTGCTCCTCAACCCACTCCCTCCTTACCTCCCCCTCCTCCTCCTTTTAGCTCCTCCCTGTGACCCTTGTCGTTGGCAACGAGGTCAGGGCAGGGCAACAACAGCAACAACAACCTCCTTCCTCCCCTCCTCCACCCTCGACAACCAACCCAAGCTTTCCCTCGAGGACCACCCCTCCTCCTCCACCTCCCTTGACAAGGACCCCTTCGCTGTTAGCAACGCCCTCAACAAGCCCCCCTAGGAGGCCATCGTCAGCAACTTTAAGAAGATCACGGACTCTGCGACCCCGCCTCCGCCCTCGCGTTGCTCGACGTCACCACCCTCTTCACCTTCGCCATAGCTGCCACCAAGTCCACCTTCATCAGTGTCAAGGGCGACTACGGTGACATTGAGTATGGCAACGAGGGCACCTCTCCTTCCGAGACCTTTGAGGACTTCTACTTTCTAGGAGCAATTTTTAATTTTCAACTTTGTACTAACAGCCGTTACAATCGGCAAGTGACGAAGCTTAACTGAGAGGTATAACCTACTCTAATTACGTATTTAGTGGAGATATATATGTAAATATGAATTAAATAAAAATATATATGTATTTACAAATATTACCAAGACATACATGTCAAAACCTCATTAAAAAATGCTCCAACCATTTCTCTTTTATCTCTTGAATTTTAATATTTTGGTTCTAAAATTCTAGTAGAGACCAGTGGTCTTGTGATCTTAACCTTCTAAGGAAAGGTTTTCTTGATATTTGAACAAATAGTGGAGCTTTTAAAATTCTAGTGAAGAGAAATCGTGGTATAGTAATTGATTTAGGTGTTCCTAAAGTTCTGGAAAAGAGCCTTTTTAAAAGGATGGGCGCCATCTTGACTATGAGATTATTTTGATCTCTAGGTATATTCTACATGAGTCAATTGCTTCATTCTTGACTTTGTTTTGGATATTAATTAATAACATCTTTTTTATTTGAGAAGTTATTTGACTATCCTAAAGTTCTTGCTCATGGTTACGTTGAAATTCTGATTATCTTAATGCTGCAAATAAGAGTGGGATAAATTGATATTATATTTTCTACTATTGTATAATTTTCATTTTGTTATTGTTAACTAATTAGTTGGGAGATGAACATTCTCCTACAAATAAGGAGAACTTACTTTGAGAGGTTTGTTCTTAGAGTATGGCTTTGACCCTTGCTTGTTTTAAAGAACTGATAAGGCCTAAATAATCCAATCTTAAGTAGTCAATATAGCCCGAGGGTGGGTGAAAATGTATAAAACTTTTCCATGGAACTTTTATGGCTGAATGTTAATTGCCTTAGTTGTTTGTATTTGAGGGATACCATTCATCATCTCTTTAATGCCATCTCTCCTGCAGCTAGTAGAATAATGTTTAGTCATTCTTAGAGAGAGTTCACTAATAAATATAGGAGTGGTTAGACACTCGAACATGCAATACATAACTTCTAATAGGCTTAGAGAAGAAAAGTCTCTCTTGTTCTAGTGCTTAAGTTCATATTTATTCCTAAGATATAAGGGGTCATTCTTCGAAGTGCAAATCGCATATTCAACTCTTAAGAAATTTCTAGTTTAGAGTCCCATTCTCTCCTAGTCATCTGCTTCAAGGCGGTTCTTTCTGAGGTTCATTGCTTCTGATATCTTTTAACTTGGAAAGTCTTTCTAACTATTGTTAATTTTTTATTCAAGTTATTGTGTTGATAATCTATATAGGTTATAAGTTAAGCATAAAATATAATAGTTTATAATCTTACAAGTTGAATATCTTCTGTTTCGTCAACGTCCGACTATTTTCACCTTAGATGAGACAAGATTATCCTCCTAGAAACAAGGAGAGGGATTGCTCTCAAGAGCATTGTTTGTGATGTTAGGGTTGTATCCTTAATTAGACTCAAAAATTGATGTTGAAAACCTACGTGGGCTAATCTCTAGTATTGAAATATCTCAAGAGGTAGGTAAGCCGACATAAAATTAGTTGTGCCAACTATGGATTGATTGTCATGATTACGAATATTTTAGACTTTTCATTACTTTTATTATTGGTGTTTGGGAGATGATCGAGGTCCTTAGAATAAGAACTTCAAATTAACAAACAATTATAGAGAAAAGTACGTGTAGGGTTTGATGACTCAGTTCTACCAAGAAAGAGGTGTATGTCTTGGGGGAGGATGATATTTCAAAAATGGAATAGTATTCGGGTGATACAAACTCTGATTGTGTAAAAAATAAAAGCTAATCTTCCCCCAGTATTTAAAAGGTAGACTTCCCTCGATTGCGGGTCTCTTTTTCTGTTCCTACAATCTCGGGATTCTTGCTAAAAATAGCATATTGTGTTATAACCGACAGGTGATTGTAGGTCAATTCCATACTCCGCAAGATTCCTTCTTAGTAGTGGTGCCAAGACTGTCGGTTGGTGATTTTCTGGACCTAGAGCAACCCGCCATCCTGTCAGGTATGCAGGTTCGGGTAAATGGATCCACCCTAAGGTGTGGGGTTTTCACTATTTGTCAGGCAACCGGATCATCCGTGCAGCCCGACTCATGGGGTGATTTTTCTCCCATCATTAATTGTCCCCACTCTCTTTGTCTGAGTTTTTCGACAAAGAGAGTAGAACTATTTTTTACTTCGTGCGTACCATACCCCCAATGATGAATCGGGAGATTTTCCGATAGTTTTATTATTGAGAACCAGCCACGAAGCCTGTATTGCATGTTGGCCGGTAATTTGCCGCCATCTGCTCTAATGTATATGTCAAGGGCTATTTATTCAATGGGTCATGTAGGCGGGTGGTGTGCCACATGTATACCCGATAAGCAATTATTTAGGAGGCAAGGCACCATGTGCTTAATTTATAAGCATATCATTGCTTGTTTGTTTTAGAGAAGAATAAACATGCTGTCGCCTAATTTTCCCCTCGCCTTAAGAGGTCGTCTACCTAGACATTTAATCGTATGATGTAAGCATCATTTTCCACGAGTGATGTACAATCACTACGGGTAAAATTTTGTCGCTTTATGTTGACAAGACGCACATTAATTGCTGTAATTATGAGAGAATCGCGTTCGATAGTAGGGACAGATTACGCAGTCTGCACCTGTCATTTGAATCGCGTGCGTAATGATTACATGTGTAGGGGCATTAATTGCACCTGGTAATTATCGGGAATTAATAACGCTGGAGTCCACGTGCATCCTCGATTATAAATAGGGGGTAATTGGGAAGTAAATGCCCCTACCCTACATCTCCATTACGAGGAAGAGGAAACCCTAAGCCCCGCAGGCGTCGCCGTCCTCGGAGGAGTGATCCCGTCGGTGAAGAAGAGCATTTCCTTGCCGAGGCCTTTTTCTTTGTGGAAAATGTCGAGCATTTCTGGGAAAGGTGAGCCATCTTCCTCTGACCCCCATCTCTCTAACGAGACCTTTAGGTTGTACACCTTCAAGTTCACTTTTGGTAGTAAACCCACTATTTAGGGGTTTTTGAGGGAGTATGGGTTTGGGAACGCCCAGTTCCAGCTATCGAGGATGTTGACTTGCCTGTGTTCCCTTGTCGAGGATGTTTTTTTTGTCATTTATAAATATGCCATGGAAAATGACCTTAGGGTTTGAAACCTTTTTTGACGTCTTTCGTTTCGTACTACTGCCTCGCTCCTTCCTAACTTAGGCTCAACTGCTGGTCGATTTTGAATATCTTTACCATTCTTTACTTTCACTTGGGTATCCGCCCCCGAATGGGACTTTTCTGCCTACTGTTTGGGCTAATGGCCCTGAAAGCGAAGAGGGGCAAGCCACCTTCTAGGACCTACACATTGTACAAAAGCGGATTAAGTATAGAATAACTGACTTGCTGGATAATTTAATGGGGCAAGATCATCATTTTTTCCTTTTCCATAATGTGGAAAAGTTAGAAGTCCCAAACTCTTGGCAGAATCCGCTTGAGAAGGACCTACCACCTAACCCCAACGAGCTTAACTTGGGTGCGAAGGAGTATGCCAAGAGAATAATGGAATTGGGGCCCATAGCCCATTCTAACTTGAGGTTGTTAGACGTGCAGGCGGCCCTGTCGTGGGTGGCAGACTCTTATCTTACGCTATGTAACGGGGGGATGGCTTGGAACCCTTTTACCTTAATTTGACATTGACCGCTTGTTATTTTACTGTTGCAACTTTTGGGCGGTTTGTCAGGTCGAATATGCCGAGGTAGCGCTTGGGGAGCTTCTCTGGGGCTAAGCGGAGGCGGCAAAGAGCAAGTCCAAGGGGATAGGTGAAAGTAGCCGACCCCCTCGCCGCCAGGAGAGCAAAAGGAAGGGAAGGGAGGAGGAATCAACCAGTTTAGAGGAGATGCCCCTCCGATGAAGGACGAGACACACGGGCACTATGCATATCTCCTCTGGTTCTGAAGAGGCGGGTGGCGAGGGAGGTGTTCCCTCATCGTCTTCCCGCCAACTAGCCTCGGCAGGGGTTGGAGGTGCTGAGGTCCTTGCTGAATGGGATGAAGGGGGCCAGGTGGGTTTTCCGCCTACCTCGTCCGACATCCCCACCACGTTCGCCCGCCTGGTTGAGCAAACAACCACGGGGGGATGTTTTGCAGTCGGCAGTATATTCGAGCCACCGCAACCCTCGACTGGAGCCTCTGGGACTAGCACCCATACTAGTTCTTAGGATGTGGGTGGATCCATAACTCTTGGGCAGAGGAGCGCCAGCTCTACCCAAATCGCACTTTCAGTGGCGCCTCCTAGCCAAGATCTCATCGCTGCTTTGCAGGCCGTCATGTCCAGTGGTCCTTCACCTGCTCCCGAGAGCTCCTCGGTGCCTCAAGCCTGAAGCGTTGACCCTACCTTGGCCTACCTGGAGAGGCAGGTGTTTCAACATCTTCAGGATGCCGTGACCTGGTGATGAGAACCTCATCATGAGCCATAACTAGCTCATTTTGACCTAATACAAAGGATAAAAGCTCCTACATATCTCAAGAAAAGGCTTAACTCAGAGAATCCTGAGTTTGAAAAGAAAACAAGTCATAAGGGGTAAAAATGCAATTTTACCAGTATAATCTGCATACAGGGTAATTCAGGGCCCAAACATAGGTCAAAGCAGCTTAATAAGAATAAGAGTGGGATGAAATGATCTAGCAAGGGCTACAGCAATTCCAAGAAACTAAATGATAATCTGTAACCCTAAAACAACCCACTTCAATTCACAAGGTTCGAGGCAAAGTAAAAATAGAATAAACCCTCTAAAATTCATAGAAAAATAATCTCCAGGGTATAGAACCTTCAATTTGGCCTTCAGAACCCTTTTTGACCTACATTGAGAACCATGCCCAATTAATAACTTAATTTGGGTTTTTGCGCAAATTGACCGGTCAAACAAGGTTTAATATGGAAATGAAATTCACCATCAGATTCCTTAGGTCCTAATTAGTCATGTATAAAAACTTGAGCCTAAGAAGAAACCTCCTTGACCGACTTTACACTTTGGTCCTCATATATTTACTCTTTGGCCCTCAACTTTTGAACCCTCGCATTTTGGCCCCTAACTCTCCTTCGTTCTTTGCAATCAGGTCCCTCCTGCAAAACCTGCCAGCACCATGCTCCGGCGACCTTGCGCGGAGCATGGCGCCGCGCAGGGTGAGGTGGGGGACCTGGCAAGTAAACCGGGGGTGCCCTGCGTCGTCAGCCGTCGCAGGGACACCCCCCTGGTCGTTGTAACCCACCATACCGGCCGTGCGAACGCACGGACGGTATGGGTTCTTGTTTCCGACCATCCTCCGGCGAGGGAGACACGTCGTCTCCCTCCGCCTTCCTCCCTGTTTGATCCCTATAAATACCCCCCATTGCTCCACCGACCGGGGCAGCCTGGATCTGACGGAGAAAATCCCCAACTTTCCTCTCTTCTTCCTCCGGCAGACGCTCACCAGCTCCGGCGGTTTCCTCCCCCTCCACCTCGTCGCTCTGCCGCAATACCAGCAGCAGAGACTTCCTCCCCTGCTCTTCCCGCGCCACGCCGCACCCAGCTGGCGCCTCTCCGGCTCTCTGCTCGCCGCCGCCCCTTTCCCTGAGCATCGTCTTCTCCGGCGACAGTCGATACGACTGTCGCCCTATCCCTCCCCCTTCGTCCCTGCAAGTAAGCTAGAGCTACTCCCCTTCTTCTCCTCTTTCTTTCCCCGCTTTCAATTTATTCAATTAAGCCCTCGACCGACCCTGACCACCTTCACCCCCTTCGTCTCCGACCACCCTCCGGCGAGCCGCTTCCATCACCTCAGCACCCCACACGGCTCGCCGACCACCGCAGGACCTCCGCCTCCTCACCCTGATCAACCTCCGCCCTGCCACTCCCCCCACATCACCCTCTGCAACCCCACCGAATAGACCCATCCTCCGACCCACAGTCCGACCTAGGGCAGCCCTCGCACGCCGCCCCGCGCCTCGCCACCACCCACACGAGCTTCGCCGCACCCTGGCGAAGCTCCTGGCACTTTCTGATTAGGCCGAGAGGCCGTTTTCTTGTGAACAGGCCACCCGACCTCCGCCGCCATTGCCGCGCAGGAGGAACTGCTTCCGCCTGCAGCTACAGGCGCGCCACGCTCAGCGCCAAGCCCAGATTCAACTCCCAGGCCTTGCGAGGAGTTTTGGCAAAACACCAGGTTCGCAGCTAAGGAAGAAAGCTTCGCGTGACGCCGCAATCTCCCGCTGATTTCCCCGCTGCGGGCGCGCAATTGAGGTGGGACATTTAGTCCCACCTCGGAAACGCCTGAAGAATCACAGCGACATAAGATGCAAAAGTGCTGGAGGCTTACTGCCTCAGCACACGGGGTGAGGTCCCCTTCACCCGCCCGGCTACCCAGTCTCGTCCGCGCTCACGCCCCGCGGACCTGACCCGACCCGACCCGACTTAAGACTGACCTGCACTCCTCGCCCACCACGCACGCCGGTGGGCCTGGACCCGAGCCTGACCCGAACCCGGTTACCCGGCAGCTCTGGGAGAGCTTTCCCAAGAGTGGTTTCAGAGAGAGAGAGAGACGCGGGGGGTTGGGTAGAGTAGGTTTTGCCTCTTGACGAAAAGCTCTGAAGTGTGCAGGCACAGGCGAAGAAGAAGACCCGCGGAAGAAGAAGGAAGCTGACTGTAGCAACAGGTAGTTAAGTCGTCTGATTTGGAAATCAGACGACGGCCTGAAGGGAAAAGAAGGAAGGAGGGGTGACGTCCCTGGCTGAAAAAGAAAAGAAGAAGCTGACACTTAGCCGCAGGGAGGAGAAACAAGAAGAAACCTTCACAGAAGAGACTGCAGAAAAAGAAGAAGAGAGACCAAGACAGAAACCAAGGAAGAAGAAGAAGGAGATCTGAAGAAGGAAAGAGGAGCATCACCTCTGCAGAACAAAGAAGAAGAAGGAGATCTAAAGAAAGAAAGAGGAGCATCACCTCTGCAGAACAAAGAAGAAGTAGAAAACAAAGAGAACAACAAATTCTTTCCCTCTCTCTTTCTTTATTTTGTAAAAGAAACATGTATATCTCTAGAATACAACTTGCTCCCTGAGTTCGACCTCGGGAACTCTTTTATTTTCCGAGTAAAAAATTTATATATTTGAAATGTTGGTAATAACCGGCTATACTACAACGTTATAACAAACTAAAACCCGGTTATCCCGAAGCCAAGCGATTTCACCTGGGCTAACCCTCCGAGCGGAGGGGTTAACCTGAAGAACATCTACTTCTACTGCGTTCTGGTGGTAAGTCATTTTCCAAAGCATGTACCCCCATGATACTTTTTTCAATATGTTTCAACACTCCCTGCCTTGTTGCGTAGGTGGATACCTTGGGGTTGAGGTTCATTCTCAGCTCCATAACAACTGAATCCCTCGCTGAGCCCAGCTTCACCACCCCCAACAAGGTGGTCGACCTTGCGGCAAAATGGGCGGTTACTACCAGGGCGGAGCAAAGGAATTTCATCTGCCAACTAGCGGATGCCAACATCGCCTACTAGAAGGCAGAGAAGGAGGCGGAGGAGGCTAATAGGTGGCTGAACTCCTTTAGGGATCTCCCTGCACACTTTGTCCATGCCTTCAAGGAAGTAGAAGCCACCAGGCTTGGGCTGAGGGTGGCTGGGAAGATGGCCGCCATGTTGGACGACTTCCTTGGGAAGATCCATGAGAAGGATCTCGTGAAGATAGGGGAGCTTGACAACAAGCTCGAGGGCACTTCCACCAACCCCTCCTAGCTGAAGGAAGAGGTGTAGGTGTTGAAGACATGCTGTTCTTCCGCCCTAGAGGAGCATGAGAGGTTCCTAGAAGAAGAGCGCCTTCTTCTGAGCAGTGTGATGGATGACCTCGCTAAGGACAAGGAGGTGTAGGAGAAGGTGGAGGCGGAGGCTTGGGAGACCAAGTGGGAGTTGATTAGGGCCTGCCAACTTGCAGAGGAGAGGATCAGGAAGATCCAGGACCTAGAAAGTGCCCCTGTGCTTAAGAAGCATCCTGACGCGATAATGGAATTCTTTGCCCTCGATCCTTCCATGCAAGCCAGTCGAGACCTCATCTCCACCAAGGTCAGCAAATATACCTTGGCGTCCGCCCAATCCATTTTGGAGGGAGGGCATACCTCGGCATAGGAGCTCTGCAATTGGTCAATCAACCAACTAAATGCCAAGTTTTTCCTCCAGAGGGAGGTAGGGCTAATAAAAGATAAAGCCCTCATCTCTCCCCTCGAGAGCCCGGCTCCTAAAGAGGGGTCAGGAGAGGTTAGCCTTGCTAGGTCCCTGTGTGCGCCTGGAGAAGGGGATTAGCTTCCTAGCCGCCATAGCCCCGCCCGTGTGGTCACCTCGACTCGGCCAACTCCCAAGGTTGACCTTCTAGAGAACTCGTTGTGAATCGCTAGCATGATACTTTAGTTGTTTTTTCCCTTTTTTTCATGGGTCGTTCGATGGGAACGACACTTGTAAATACTAGTGTTGATGTACTGCTGGCGAGTTATCAATACAACACATAAGGAATTTTCTATATAGTGAAACTTAGTTACAGTACATGCTTAAGTTACTGGCGTTCCATGTGCAAGAGACTAGCTTGCCAGTAAGTGTTTCTAACTTGTAGTAGTCGACACCTTTATGCTTACATATCTTGTAAGGCCCTTCCCCATTGTCATCCAACTTGTGGCTCAACTCTGTCTATTGGGATGCCCTACTGCGACACAACACTAAGTCACATTCTACGAATTTTCTCTTCTTGACCTGCCTATCATGGGAGGCTGTTGTCTTCTCCTTGTACATGTCTGCTGCCTTTAATGCTTCTTCCCTAACCTCGTCTGCCAAGTCTAATGCCAAGCGTGCTTGGTCATCATTGGTGAGTGGGTCATACAATTGGGAACGGTATGTGGGGAAGAGTTTCTATTGGAAGTCGGGCCTCCATACCGTATATCCAAGCTGTAGGGCGTGTAGTCAGTCGTAGTCTTTTGACTTATGCGATACCCCCAGAGGACATCCAACAGTTCGTCTGCCCAATTTCCTTTTGCCAAATCTAATCATCTTTTAAGCGCGGAAGTGATTGTCTGATTGGACACCTCCTCATGTTTGTTCACTTGGGGATGGACGATAGATGTGAAACACAACTAAATGCCATAGCTCATGCAGAAGTCCCCAAATTTCTGAAGGCAAACTATGTGCCATTGTTGGTGACAATGTCACTTGGGCATCCACATTGAGAGATAATGTTCTTTTGAACAAATGTTATGACTCTGTCCATTGTTGGGCTGACCATGGCCTCTGCCTCAATCAACTTTGAAAAGTAATCCACCGCTACCAGGATGAAACCTTTTGAGCTGGTGTTGGAGGAAAGGGACCAACAAAATCCATTCCCCACTTGGCGAAGGGAATTGGAGACACAATAGGCACCGTGTTTCCAGGCGGAAGGTGATGGATTGAGGCAAATTTTTGACACTTGACGCACTTGCGCACAAATTCTTAGCACCGCCACTTCACCTGGAGCCAAAAGTACCATGTCTGAAGTAAACAAGCTACCAGGGCGTTGTACCCTTCATGATTGCCGCAAATGCCCCCGTGGGCCTCTTGGATTGCTTGAATTGCTTCTACCGGGGTGAGGCAACGTAATAGGGGGGTTGAATATCTCCTCTTGTATAGTTGCTCACCCATTAGCATGTAGCGCAAGGCCTTCAGCCGAAAAGCCCTTGGGTGAGGTTCTCTCGGCGACACTTCGCCTGTCTTCAAGAAGGTTATTATCGAAGTCATCAATGAGACGGCCTGCTCGATTATCAATGCTTGCGGGGGAAGCACTGAAGGTTTACTTAGTGCCTGTAGGAGTATGTCATCCTCCTGTCTTTTAGGAATGGCTGAAGCAAGGTGGACCAAGGCATTTTCTAGTAGGTTGTCGGATTTGGGTATCCTCTTAACTGTGATTGCAGTAAAATTTAATAGCTCCTCCTTTACATGCTCTGCGTAGAGGCTCATGTTGGGGTCCTTAGTCTGGTACTCACCATTAACCTGGTTGGCCACTAGTTGTGAGTCTGTGTGTACCTCTAAACACGAGGCTCCCATGGATTTAGCCACTCTGAGACTGACTAATAAAGACTCGTATTCTGCTACATTGTTGGAGGCGGGAAATGCTAACTTGATGGCATACTTATGAGCAGTGTCGTTAAGGGCATTCAAGGTGATTCCGATGCCAGCCCCTGCCATCATGGAGGACTCGTTGATGAGAACCTTATCATGAGCCATAACTAGCTCATTTTGACCTAATACAAAGGATAAAAGCTCTTACATAACTCAAGAAAAGGCTTAACTCAGAGAATTCTGAATTTAAGAAGAAAATAAGTCATAAGGGGTAAAAATACAATTTTACCAGTATAATCTGCATACAGGTCCAAACATAGGTCAAACAAATCAAATAAGAAGGAAAGTGGGATGATCTGATAAGGGCTACAGCAATTCCAAGGAACTAAATGATAGACTGTAACCTTAAAACAAACCCACTTCAATTCGCGAGGTTCGAGGTAAAGTAAAAATAGAATAAACCCTCTAAAATTCATAGAAAAATAATCTCTAGGGTTTAGAACCTTCAATTTGGCCTTCGGAACCCTTTTTGACCTACATTGAGAACCATGCCCAATTAATAACTTAATTTGGGTTTTTGCGTAAATTGACCGGTCAAACAAGGTTTAATCTAGAAATAAAATTCACCATCATAATCCTTAGGTCCCAATTAGTCATGTATAAAACTTGAACCTAAGAGGAAACCTTCTTGACCAACTTTACACTTTTATCCTCATTTATTTACTTTTTGGCCCTCAACTTTTGAACCCTCACATTTCTGCCCCTAACTCTCCATCGTTCTTTGCATTCAGGTCCCTCCTACCAAAACCTGACCAGCACCATGCTCCGGCGACCTTGCGCGGAGCATGGCGCCGCGCAGGGTAAGGGGGAGGGTCTGGCAAGACAACCAGGGGTGCCCTACATCGTCAGCCGTCGCAGGAACACCCCCTGGTCCGGCGTCCTCCGGCGAGGGAGACACGTCGTCTCCCTCCGCCCTCCTCTCTGATTCCGCCTCTATAAATACCCCCGTCGCTCCGCCGTTCTGAGCTCGGTCCTGACGGAGAAAGACCCCCACTTCCTCTCTTCCCACTCCGACAGGAAGCCCTCCAGCTCCGCGCGGCCTCTCCCCTTCCTCCTCGTCGCTCTGCCGCACTACCAGCTGCAAGGTTGCCCTCTCTCGCTCTTCTCGCGCCACGCCGCACCCAGCTGGCGCCTCTCCGGCCCTCTCCTCGCCGCCGCCCCTTCCCCTGGGAATCTTCTTCTCCGGCGACAGTCGATACGACTGCCGCCTTGCTCCAGCCCCTTTCGTCTCCGTAGCTAGGTCAGAACTTCTCCCCATCTCCCCCTCTTTCTCTTCCTCACTGTCTTTTATTTGATTAAACCCTCGACCGCTCCTGTCCACCGTCACCCCCTTCGTCTCCGGCCAAACTCCGGCGAGACGCCCCCGTCGCTCCACAACCCCATACGCCTCGCCGACCCTCACAAAACCTCCGCCTCCTCACCCTGATCAACCTCCGCCCTTCCACTTCCCGCCACTCGCCCTCTGTAGACCCCCCGAACAAACCCACTTCTTCGCCCGCAGTTTGACCTAGGGCGACCCTCACGCTCCGCCCCGCCGCCTGCCAGACCCCCCACCACCTTCGTCGTGCCACGGCGAAGGTTCTCCACGTATCTGATTGGGCCGAGAGGCCGTTCCTCTGTGGACAGGTATCTCGACCGCCGTCGCCATTGCTGCGTGGAAGGAGCACCTTCAACCTGCAGCTCCAGGTGCGATTCACCCAGGTTCGACTCCCAGGCTGCGCGGGGCATCTCCGCGAAGCGTCCCAAGCTTGCAGCTGGGGCAAAGGCCTCGCGTGCAACCGCGAACTCCTGAAGCGTCTTCAGCTGCAGGCGCCCAATTGGGGTGGGACGTTTAGTCCCACCTCGTAACTTTTCAGAGGAGCGCGCCCGCATAAAGGCAAAAAGTGCCTTAGGTTCGTTGCCTCCTGAGCACGGGGTGAGGTCCCTCTCACTTACCCGCTCGACCCGGCCTCGTCCGTGACCACGCCCCGCGGACCTGGCCCGACCCGACTAAGCCCGACCTGCACTCCTCGCCCACCACGCACGCCGGTGGGCCTGGACCTGGGCACGACCCGTACCCGAATACCCGGCAGCTCTGGGAGAGCTTTCCTAAGAGCGGCTTCCGTGAGAGAGAAACGCGGGGGAGAGGGTAGAATTAGGTTTTGCCCCTCTGATCAAGCTGTGCAAGTGTGCAGGCAGAGAAGAAGAAGAAAGACGCCCGCTGAACAGAGAAGGAGAAGAAGACTGAAGGAAGAAGAGCAGCCAGGGCTGCCCGAAGCAGAGGACTGAGGAAGAAGAACTGAAGCAACACTGTAGCATCCGCGGGTTAAGTCGTCTGATTGGAAAATCAGACGACATCCTGAAGGCAAAGAAGGAGAAGGAAGGCGAGGCAAAGGAGAACACAGAGAGGCCAAGTGAAGACTCTGCAGAAGAAGAAGAGCACGAGAAGAAGATCTGAAGAAAGGAAAAGAAGAGAGAAAGAAGAAGAAGAAGAACAGGATCGCAAGGGAGAAGAAAAAGAAAGAGACGAGCAGAAACAAGAACTGAAAGAAGAAGAACATCACCACTGCTGCAGATAAAGAAGAAGAGCAAAGGAAGAAAGCAGAAGATCCGAAAAAAAAGAGGAGAGGATAGGCAAAGAGAAAAGAAGAGAAGAAGAAAGAAGCCAACAAATTCTCTCTCTCTCTCTTTCTTTATTTTTGTAAAAGAAACTTGTACCCCTAGAATACAACTTGCTCCCTGAGTTCGACCTCGGGAACTCTTTATTTTCCGAGTAAAAAAAATTATATTAGCAAATGATGGCAATAACTATCTGTACTACAACGACTTAAGAAAAGCTAGTTGCTGCCACCGTTTCTCCACTCGTCAACATATAATTTTCATGGTAGAGTAATGGATGGACAGGGATCCGTGAATTTCGCCACGAAATCCACCAAGACTTGGCCCTTGGTGGACTTCCATGCTGATACTTTACATCGAACTTTACCAACTCCATAGCCCACTTCATTTGTCCGGTTGACCTGATTGGCCTGTAAAGCATATGGCGCAAGGGGTAATTAGTGAGTACAATTATTGTGTGAGCTTGGAAGTATGGGCGAAGTTTTCTTGCGAACGTCGTCAAGGTGAGGCCCAACTTTTTGATCATGCTATATGATGAGAACCTCATCATGAATCCTAACTAGCACAATCTAATTCAAATATGTGTGAAAAAGCTCCTACAAGACCTAAAGAGAGGATTAACTCAGAGAATTCTGAGTTAAAGAATAAAACAAACCATAAGGGGTAAAATTGCAGTTTCACCAATGTAGTATGCAAACAGGGTAATTAAGGGTCCAAACACAGGTCAAACAAGCTTAACAAGGAAGGAAGTGGGATGATCTGATCTGAAAAGGGTTATAGCAACTTCTAGGAATAAAATGACATTCTGTAACACTAAAACAAATCCACTTTAATTCACGAGGTTCGAGGTAGGATAAAAATCAACTAAACCCTCTAAAATTCATAGAAAAACATTCCCTAGGATTTAGAACCTTCAATTTGGCCTTTGCAACCTATTTTGACCTAAAATGAGAACCATGCCAATTAATGACTTAATTTGTGTTTTTACCAACCATGACCAATCAAACATGGTCCAACCTAAAATTTCACCATTAAAATCCTTAGGTTTAAATTAGTCTGGTATAAAAATTTGGGCCTAAGAAAAGACCATCTTGACCGACTTTACAAATTGGTCATCTTAATTTACTTTTTGGCCCTTATCTTTTGAAACCCTTACGTTTAGCCCCCTAACTTCTCGTCATTCTTTGCAGAATGGTCCTCCCTGCCATTTCTGCGCAGCGCCATACCTCCAGCGACCTTGCACGGAGGATGGCGCCGTGCAGGGCAGGCGGCCGTCCTCTAGAACAGACGGGGGGTTTCCTGCGACGTCCTTTGTCCCAGGGACCCGCCCATGACCTCTGCCATCAACCATGCCTCTCGTGCAAACGCACTAAAGGCATGGGTATCCTTTCCGGTCACTCTCCGGCGAGGCAGGCACGTCGCCTCCTCGGTTCCCTCTCCGCGCCAAGGCCTTTATAAGGAGCGGCAAGGTCTGCCGACTCCTTCAAGCTTCCTCTGGCGGAGAAAACCCTTACTTTTCATCCCTTCCCTCTCCGGTCAGAGCGCCCGAGCTTCCGGCGATCTTCTTCTCCTCCTCCTCCTCGTCACTCTGCTACCCTACCTACAGTAGAGTTTACTCTTCCCTATCGTCCGCGTCAGGCCGTACCAGCTGGAGCCCTCAGACCGCCTCCTCGTCGTCAATACCCTCCTCCTGGGCAACTTCGTCCTCAGCTCCGGCAGGCACGAGCTGGACATTTCCCTCTCCCCCTTCGACAATTAAATAGGTAAAAATCTTCCTCTCTCTCTCCCTTACATTTTCCCTCTCTTAATTTACCCTTTTACTCCACCACCCGCCACTTCCACCTCCATCTGCTCCGTCTCCGATCACCTTCTCTAGCGAGTCCATTCCACTTCCACAAACCACCTCTTCCCTCGCCGACCAGCCCAGAGGCTCCCCCACACTCCACTCAACCGTTCCCCCCTCTCCATTCACTGCCATTCACCGCCCAACCACCCCCCGAACAAACCCATCTTCACGCACACAGTCTGACCTAGGTCCACCTCCACAGGCGCTCTCGCATCTCGCCGACCACCGCATTGCCTTCGCCGCACTTCGGCGAAGCTTCCCACATTATCTGACTTGGCCGAGAGGCCGTCACTGTGTTTTCAGGTCAGCACCCCTTCACCGCCATTGTTGAGCTGCTGCAACTCCTTCACTCGCTGCTCCAGGCCTTCTCTAGCCCAGGCGCGAGTCCCAGGCAGTGCGGACTGACTCCGCGAAGGTGCCCAGGCTTGCGATTTGGGTCGCAAGCCTCGCAGCTGCCCCAATAGGTACCAACTTCCTCTCCTACAGACGCGCAATTTGGAGGTGGGACTTTAGTCCCACCTTGTAAGTGTGCGGCCACGCACCCACACTTAAATTGCAAAAGTGTATCGAGCTGTTTGCCTTCGATACACAGGGGTCAGGTCCCTCACGCACGAGGCGCACCACGTGCTCGCCCGCCCTCACCCTCACTCACGCCCCGCGGTTCTGGACCGGATCCGACTACCCGACCAAGCACTCCTCGCCCACCACCGCACGCCGATGGACCTGGTCCCGGGCGCGCTACCCGAACCCGATTACCCAGCTCTGGGAGAGCATTCCTAAGAGAGATTCAGAGAGAAAGAGAGACGCGGGGAAGGGGTAGGGGTAGGTTTTGCACTGATGGGTGTGTATCCGCGTAGGGAAGAAAGAAAGAAGAAGAAAGGAGGAGCGGTTGAAGCCTGAGCCGTAGTAAGCAGCTGAAGAAGAAGAAAGGAAGGAGAGGAGCTGAAGAAGAAGGAAGGAAGAACTGTAGCAAATGCACAAATAAGCCGTCTAAGCACCGCATCAAACGTCAGAAGGGCAACAGCCAAAAGAAGAAGAAAAGAGGAAGGAAGGTCAGCAGCTAGAGTAGAAAGAAGAGGAAAAGAAAAGAAGTAGAAGCGAAGAAGAAGAAGAAGCAGAGAAGAAAGAAGAAGACAGAAGAAGCCAGAGAAGAAGAAGAAAAGAAGGAAGAAAGAAGGCAGAAACTTCTGCAGCCGCAAGAAAGAAAAGAAAAGAAAGAAGAGGAAGAGAGAAGAAGAAGAAGCCAAGAGAACTTTTGCTCCCTCTCTCTCTCTCTCTTATTATTTTTGTAACATAATTGTGAACATTTATGTTTCTAGAACCATAGTTGCTCCCTGAGTTCTACCTCGGGAAAACTTGTTATTCCGAGTAAAAAAATTTTGTAGTAATCTGGTAGTTATTTTGTCATATACTACAACGAATATAAATAAACATAAAGATGAAACATGCGACACAGCCATTACTACTATACTTTGCTTCTACCCCTTGTAAGTTTTGCTCATAAAATACACCGATTGCTGCACGTTGTCATGGTCGCATAGCAGGACGACACTGATCGCTATTATTGAGGCTACTAGGTAGAGGAGCAAGGGTTCCTCACCCCTAAGGCTACAAGGACGAGAGGCTCTTGAAGGAGCTTCTTGACTTCTTCGAGGTCCTGCTGGCATTGGGGGGTCCGGTGTGTGAGTGAATATCCTTTTCTTTTCTTGATACATTCAAAAAGGGGAAACATTTGTCGAAAGATTAAGACAAGAATCAGCTTATGGCCATGATCTTGCTGCCTGATGGTCGAGTTTCGCAGTGTTTTAAAAAGATACGCATTTTAGTATATTGCGAAAAATGATTATCAATTTTATTTATTTATTACTCAAAATTTGAAAACATTCCGAGGTTGAACTCAGAGAGCAAATTCGATTTTTAGAAGCAAAATATCACAATCTCAAATATGTTCAATACTGATGCAAGGAAAATAAATGCTAGAGACAAAAAGGAAATAAATTCTTTTTCTTCTCTTCTCTCTTTCTTCTTTGCTATCTCTCTTTTCTTCTTTCTCTGTCTTCAGACGTCTGATTCTGTGAATCAAACACCTTAAGTAACGTCTACTACAGTGCCAGCGTCTTCTTTTTCTTCTTCTCCTTGGTTCTCTGCTGCACTTCTTCTTCTTTCTTTCTTTCTCTGCGGGTGCTCCTCCTCTTTCTTCTTCTTTCTTGGCCAAGTCCTTCTCTTTCTCTGAGGTTGAGTATCCTTGGCTTCTTCTTCTTCTCTTCTTCCACTGTGCTGCGCCTCCTCCTTCCTTGGCCTCTACAGTTCTTCTCTTCTTCTTCAGCTCCTTCCTCTGCCTTCTTCTTTCTTCTATGGCGCGGTGGCGAAACGGTGGCAGCAACTAGCTTTTCTTAAGTCGTTGTAGTACAGATAGTTATTGCCATCATTTGCTAATATTTGTTACTCAGAAAATACAGTTCTCCCGAGGTCGAACTCAGGGAGCAAGTCGTATTCTAGAGATATACATGTTTTATTACAAAAATAAAGAGAGAGAGATGAAAGTTTGGCTTCTTCTTCTTCTCTTCTTTCTCTTTGTCTTCTCTTCTTTTGGCTTTTGTTCTTCCTGTTCTTCTTCTTCTTCTTTTCTTGCTTCCTCTATTTCTTGGTTGGACGATCCTGTCTTTTTCTTCTTTTTATTTTCTTTGTTTCTTCTTTTCTTGCTTCAGATCTGCCTCCCGTGCTCTTCTTCTTCTGCTTTCTGTTTCTTCACTTGGCTGCTCCTTCTCTCTTCTTTTCTTCTTCTTCTTTGTCTTCTGATGTCTGCAGAGTCTTCACTTGGCTGCTCTGTGTTCCTCTCTTTCCTCTGCCTCGCCTTCCTTCTTCTTCTTTGCCTTCACCTGTCTTCAGGACGTCGTCTGATTTGAAAATCAGACGACTTAAACCTCTTGTTGCTACAGTGTCTCCCTGAGCTTCCTTCTTCTTCACCTGTGCCGGCACGCTCAAGAGTTCAGAGTCAGGGCAAAACCTACTCTACCCCTCTCCCCCGCGCGTATCTTTCTCTCTGAGTCGCTCTTAGGACAGCTCTCCCAGAGCAACCGGGTAATTGGGTACGAGTCGCGCCCGGGTCCAGGCCCACCGGCGTGCGGTGGTGGGCGAGGAGTGCAGGTCGGTTTAATCGGGTCGGGCCAGGTCCGCGGAGCGTGGTCATGGACGAGGCCGGGTCGGGTGAGAGGGACCTCACCCCGTGGTCAGGAGGCGAATAGCATAAGGCACCTTTTGCCTTTATGCGTCCGCGCGCTTCTGAGAAGTTCCGAGGTGGGACTAAATGTCCCACCCCAATTGAGCGCCCGCAGCGGAGGGAGCAGCGGGCAATCGTGGCTTCACGCGAGGCCTTCGCCCCAATTGCGAGCCTGGGATGCTTCGCGGAGACGCCCCGCGCAACCTGGGAGTCGAACCTGGGCGAAGGCGTGCCTGCACTTACAGGTGAAGGAGCTCTGCCTGCTCAGTAATGGCGACGGCGGGCGAGTCACCTGGTCACAAAAGAACGGCCTCTCGGCCTAATCAGACAGGCGGGGGACCTTCGCTGTGGCACGGCGAAGGTGGTCGGATGGTTTTGCAGTGGGCGTGGTGGAGCCAACGGATCGCCCTAGGTCAAACTGCGGGCGGAGAAGTGGGTGTGTTTGGTGGATTTGCAGAGGGCGTTTAGTGGGAAGTGGAGGGGTGGAAGAGGATCAGGGTGACGAGGTGGAGGTTATGCATAGGTCGGCGAGCCGTGTGGGGTGCTGGAGCGATGGGAGCAGTTCGTCGGAGTTTGGCCGGAGGTGGAGAAGGTGAGGGTGATCGGTGGGAAATCGGGGCCGACAGTAAGGGTTTCAGTACAGAAAAGAAAGAGGGGAGGAAGAGGAGAAGTTCTACCTGCTAAGCTGGACGAGGAGGGGTTGGCGCAGGAGACAGTCGTATCGACTGTCGCCGGAGAAGAAATTGCACAGAGGAAGGGGCGGCGGCGAGGAAGGGACCGGAGAGGCGCCAGCTGGGTGCGGCGTGATGCGGAAGGATCGAGGGAAGGTAACCCTGCTGCTGGTAGTGCGGCAGGGCGACGAGGAGGAGGAGATGGCCGCCGGAGCAAGGGGGCGTCTGTCGGAGTGGGAAGGGAGGAATTTAGGGGGGTGTCTCCGTCAGATCAGAGCTGCGAAGAACGGCGGAGCGACGGGGGTATTTATAGGGGTGGAATCAGAGAGGAGGGCGGAGGGAGACGACGTGTCTCCCTCGCCGGAGGACGCCGAAGGAAGGAGACCCATACCGTCCGTGCGTTCGCACGGGCGGTATGGGCAGTCGCAGTACTCAGGGGGGTGTCCCTGCGGTGGCTGACGACGCAGGGTACCCCCCATTGACTTGCCAGGGCCCCTCCCTCACCCTGCGCGGCGCCATGCTCCGCGCAAGGTCGCCGGAGCATGGTGCTGCGCAGGTTTTGCAGGAGGGACCTAAACGCAAAGAACGAAGGAGAGTTCGGAGGCAAAATGCGAGGGTTCAAAAGGTGAGGGCCAAAAAGTAAATATATGAGGACCAAAGTGTAAAGTTGGTCAAGAAGGTTTCTTCTTAGGACCAAGTTTTTATACATGACTAATTAGGACCTAAGGATTCTGATGGTGAATTTTATTTCTAGCTTAAACCTTGTTTGACCGATCAATTTACGCAAAAACCCAAATTAAGTTGTTAATTGGGCATGGTTCTCAATGTAGGTCAAAATAGGTTCCTAAGGCCAAATTGAAAGTCCTAAACCCTAGAGATTATTTTTATATGAATTTTAGGGGGTTTAGTTGATTTTTACCTTACCTCGAACCACGTGAATTGAAGTGGATTTATTTTTAGGGTTACAGACTGTCATTTAATTCTTTGGGGTTGCTGTAGCCCTTATTGAGTCATCTCATCCCACTTTTCTTCTTATTAGGTTGTTTTGACCTATGTTTGGGCCCTGAGTTACCCTATTTTCAGATCGGATTGCTGAAATTGCATTTTTACCCCTCAGTTTATGTTTTCTTTGCAAACTCAGAATCTCTCTGAGCCAAGCCTTTCTAAGGTTATGTAGGAGCTTTTATTCTCTGTATTAGGTCAAAATGAGCTAGTTATGGCTCATGATGAGGTTCTCATCACGCGGTTAAGTCTTCAGCTGCTTTCTCTTCTTCCTTCAGCTGGCTTCTTCTTCTCTTCCTCTTCTTTGCAGCTGCTTCCTCTTCCTCCTTCCCTGCACAGGCACGGAGAAGCAAAACCTACCCCTACCCTCCCCGCGTCTCTCTCTCTCTATTTCTCTCTTCGCTCTCTCAGAGCCAGCCGGGTAATCGGGTCGGGTTACGCGCGCCCGAGTCCAGGCACACTGGCATGGGTGGTGCGCTAGGAGTGCAGGGTAAACGGGTTAGCTAGGTCCGCGAAGCGTGGGTCGCAGACGAGGCGATTTTCAGTGCGAAGACGACAGTAGCCAGCTCCAGGTCGTGGGTAGGGTAGCTATGCTCATGGGGCTTCAGTTACTGCGAAGCGTAGGCGACAACGTGACCCCTCTGCATGAGCACACCCCCTAACCCCTGCAAAGAGGCGTCCGTGTACACAACGAACCTGCCACTACTCTCTAGGATGGTGAGCACGGGAGCCGAAGTCTACTTCTCCTTCATCTCTTGAAAACACGCCTCACAGGCGTCTGTCCAAGTAAAGGGCACGTCCTTTCGGGTCAACTGTGTCATAGGACGCGCAATCTGTGAATAGCCCCTGGTAAACTGCCTGTAGTAGCCTGCCAGTCCCAAGAAACTGCGAATCTCAGTAACCATACGCGGTCTCTCCCACCTGAGCACTGCCTCGACCTTAGCTGGGTCTATAGCCAAGCCATCCCCAGAGATCACATGACCTAAGAAGGTCACCTCCCTCAACCAGAACTCGCACTTGTTGTATTTGGCGTACAGCCTACGTCGTCTCAGTGTGTCCAGAACCATCTGCAAGTGTTGTCCGTGCTGTGTCTGATCTCGAGAATAGATGAGCACATCATCAATGAATACCACCACGAACTAGTCCAAGTACGGTCTAAACACCCGGTTCATCAAGTCCACGAAGGCAGCGGGGGCATTGGTCAGCCCAAGCAGCATGACTAGAAACTCGTAATGTCTGTACCGGATGCGGAAAGTTGTCTTGGAGACGTCTGCCTCCTTGATCCTCAACTGGTGGTATCCATACCTCAAGTCAATCTTGGAGAATACCGTGGCACCTCGCAGCTGGTCCAATAAGTCATCAATCCTCGGCAGCGGATACCTGTCCTTGATGGTGACCCTATTCAGCTATTGGTAGTCCACACAAAGGCGTAGGGTGCCATCCTTCTTCTTTACAAACAGTACCGGGGCTCCCCAGGGAGACGCGTTGGGACTCACAAAGCCTTCTCCAAAAGATCTTGCAACTGAGACTTAAGCTCTCGCAGCTCAAGTGGTGCCATCCTGTATGGTGCTGTGGAGATGGGGCTGGTCCTTGGTACCAGTGAGATCTCAAACTCGATCTTACGCTCAGGCGGTAGTCCTGGCAACTCGTCCGGGAACACGTCGGGGTACTCTCTAACCACCAGGATACTCTAGAAGTCTACCACAGAGCTGGGCTCTGCCACCACACAAGCTAGGAAGCCCTCACACCCCTGGCTCAAAAGTCTCGCCGCCCGAAGTGCAGAAATGCACCTGAAGCCTCCGTCCACTGGCTTCCCGTGGAACTCGAAAGAAGGCAACTCTGGTATGGAGAAGATGATCTTTCTCTCAAAGCAGTCCAAGGCGTGATAAGCGGACAGCCAGTCCATCCCCAGAATTACGCCAAAGTCTTCCATCTGTATCATAATCAGGTCAGCGGGAAGGCTGTGTCCCCCAACACTGACCTCGCAACCCATGTATACCTCCTCAGCTACAAACAGCTGACCACTTGGACCTCTGATCACGAACGGATCCTTTAACAGCATACAATCCTGCCCCAAACTAACCGCGAAACTGGCGGCGACAAACGAGTGCGTAGCGCCGGAATCGAAAAGCATGTAAACAAGTCTGCAGGAAACTGAAACCATATCTGCCACCACTGATCCCGAAGCTCTGGCATCCCTGTGTGTCAGGGCATTGATACGCCCCTCAGCCCTAGGTGCGGACGAAGCAGCCACACTCTGTGTTGGACGAGTAGCTACTAGTCGGTACCCTCCCTGTGACTGCGGTCTTCCTCCTCGTGCTTGGAACCTATGGCCTCCTGCTCGCCCTCCGGTGCTCTGCGTGGGAAGCATCTGCTGACCTCCTGCCCTAGACGGGCAGTTCCTCCTGATGTGGCCCGACTAGCCACACTGGTAGCAGAGGGGAACCCGACTCCTGCCCTTAGTGGGTCCCTGCTGTCGGCTGGGCAGGGGTCCAGTGCTAGCAGCTGGCCCCTGTCGAGGGCCCCCAAAGGCCACTGATGGCCCTGCAAAACGTGACTGCTCTCCTGCGGGTGCCATGTGTCTCCTCTCTCGTCGGTCCTGTGAGAAGTCTGGCTGATAAGGCCTCTTCCGCCGGCTGTCAGTATCTTGCGCAAACGGGTTGGTCTCTTCGTATGTCATAGTTGCCTCCACCACCCTCGAGAACGTAGGCAGCTTCAGGGGTTTGACATACCCCCGAATCGTAGGCCGGAGCCCCTCGGTGAACCTCCAAAGGTGCTCCTCCTCAGTGGCCACTACTGTCGCTGCGAAGCGAGACAGCTCCAGAAAACGCGTGCGGTACGCGGTCACACTCATCGTCCCCTGGCGGAGAGTGTGGAACTCCCGCCTCCTCTGGTCCTGCCACGTCTGGGGAAAGTACTGCTCGCAGAAGAGGGTGACGAACCGATCCCAGGTTGGCTCGTCCCTCTCCTGTCCCTTGACCGCCCTCCACCACCTGTGTGCCGCACTCTCCAGCTGGTACGTGGCAAAGGCCACGCAGACTCCACCGGAGGGCGAAGGGTGTCAAAAACCTTCTCGATCTGCTCGAGCCAGTCCTCTGCCTCGGTCGGGTCCTCATCCCCCTTGACGGAGGGGGGCCTCAGCTTCCGGAACTGTCCGAAAAGCTCGAAGTGGCGCTGCAGTGGAGATGCTGGTGCACCTATAGGTAAAGAAGCCTCGTGCACAGAAGTGTCGAAGGAAGGTGGGGGCGGTGGCGACCCATTCCTTCCCCCACGTCCAGCGCCATGACCATCGCGTGGTCCCACAGAGGACTCCCCCTCCGCAGCCTTAGGGAGAGGCGCTCGTGGCGGCGGGTGGAGCTCCTCTCACACGATGTCCCGTATCAGCTGGGCGAGGTCCTGAGCCTTAATGCCCGGGAGCAGTGGCTGGTCTACTGAAATGTCGACCTCAACACGCTCACCCCTCCGACCTCGTCCTCAGCCGCGCCCGCGACCCGCCTCTCTAGTCCCGCGTCGAGGCATCTCCTGCAAGGAGACACGAATATAGAAAGGAAACACGTCAATACGAAACGATATCTAATGGAGAAGTCTAAGAACATATGTCAAAAGAAACGTTGTGGTGGCTACTCTAGTTACAGACACGTGAATTAGTCATTTTCCAGTCAGTTGATTCACTTCTCGGGACAACCTTGCTCTGATACCATCTTGTTACGACCCGATTCCCGAATCCCTACGAGACACGAGAATCGGACCGACTCGACTGATCTCAAGACCCAGTCGTCCAACGAGAAAGTAACCAAAAGAGCAGTAAAATAAACCACATTCACCATGTATACAACTAGCAGTAACCAAATACAGCAGTAAAGAAAAGAACTACTACAGTATACACCACCACAGCAGTAAAGAAATAAACAGGTACATAAACATGATGCCTACAATAAAAGAGTATAGTGGTAACAAAAACTACTCACTACAACAGAAGGAAAGGTACAGTGGGTCCTACACAAGTAAAAACTACTGGGCTCTACTAGGCCCACCACCCTCTGTAGCCGCCGGCTCTGGCTGCTCGACACCTAGTCTTGAAAAGGTGACAAAGGTGACACGTCAGCGAAACGCTGAGTAGAGTGGCAACCAAAAGCTAAGAAAAACAGTAAGGTGGACAGTAGCTGTTATATTTTTAATCTCTTTCTTTATTTTTCCATTTACTCAATTATTGAATTATTCCTCAAATCTTTCTCTTGATCTTGAATGTTCCTCGTGGGAACGATCTTGACTGCAATCTTTTCCGAAAAGTAGAAGTAACACGTGGTGCTCTCCTAGCCTGGAGAGTCCCCCAAGGTGGTCCTACTCTCAGTCAACCACCCCAAGGTCACTGACAGACGTAACAGTGACTACGACACGAGCGATAAACGCACGGGTAGCTACCCCGCACTGGCACGCGGTCAGTCGTTTCCATTAACGGGTGCGCCCCAAAGCACAACACGGAACTAGTATAGGGCAGAACCCTCTCAGTAACAGGGGTTCAACCCCTCCACAGTCCGCACATCCTCGCCTGACTACCCTGGTTTGCCCAGTGGGCCTAACAAGTCGGTGTAGGAGGGCTAGCAGAACCACGGGGCCCGTGGGTTAGCTAGTGCTCTCCCTACACTAGTAGCTCTCCTCGGTACTGTGTACACGAGGGCCAAAAGTCGGTACAAAGTGGCCAAACCTAACCCCGGGTCCCTGGGGCGGCTAGCTCCGCTCTGCACTAAACATGGGGACAGTCGCTCTCCTTGGTACTCCGTACTCAAGGGCCAGCTCACTTCCCTAATTCTATTCCATTCACTTCCCAGGAGTTCTACTCCTAATTCCCCGTAGGGTTCATGCTCTTTTAACTCAACCAATTTAGGTTTCATCATTTCAGCTTTATATTCATATAGCCCATGTTCTCAACAGTAATTATCCATTCATAAACAGACAACTGTTAACCAATTACAGGCAGTTATCGTTTCCTTTCTACTTTTCCAAGACTGCAATGTATATATATTCAATCTAGTTTTCAAGTCCTAGGATTCATGTAATACCCTAGGATCTATCATTCAATCTAGTTTTTTAGTCCTAGGATTCATGCAACACCCTAAACTCTATTAATTATTTCACAAGTGCATAATTTTTGATAAATAATTAAAATGTCCACTCTACCCGCAAAATCGGAAGTACTGGGGGCGTGATCGGCAAGCCTGCGCGCCTCCGCAACCCCTAGAGTCACAATGGAACGGGATCCTAACACAAGGATCAATTACAAGGAGCTACTCAGAACAGGATATAAATACTGTAAATAGGTAGAGGAACTAAATCTGAGAAGAACGAAACTTGAAACGCGGAAAACGGATTCCGAACGGACCCTAAACGGGTCAAAAATGACAAGTCTGCCCAAAATCAGACATCTGGAACATCTTCCAGCTGTCTTAAATGGTGGCTCAGGTCATACCTTGATCCTGCGCGGTCCTTCAGACGTCCAAACTCCCGCTGAACCGTCTAGACTTAGTTTCTAGACGTCTGGAGACCCTCTCCGTCGTCTGGTGCTGTGCTCAGACGTCCGATCTGCGTGGGAGGGCATGCCCTTGCGCCTTCCCAAACGAGACCTGCACACACAAGCAATCGTCCTCAACACGAAATGAGGCAGAACTCCTTGGCGGGACGGCTGCATGGCCGTACACGCGAAAATAGAAGGGATCGAAAAATATCGTACCTTTCAGACGTCTGGACCTTCCTCCAGACGTCTCCTGCGTCGTCTGGACGTATGTCTAGACGTTTGATTCTGGGAAATTTTCCCAGAATTAGGACCTCCACGCCCTCCGCCCGAAGTGCACAGCCATGCCACGCCGCGCTCGCCTGCTGTCTGAGCTGCAGCAGCTTCTCCCCAACACTACGCTCCCGCTGCGCACCCACCGGTCGACCCTGGCTGCTCCGGTGAGCTCGTACCCTCGCGGTCCAGCTCTCTCCCTCTCGCAGCAGCCCCTCCTCCCCACGCACTCACAGCAGCAGCTACTGCTGCCCTCGCCCGCTCACTCGCTCGTTGACAGGAAGAAGAAGAAGGCGGTGGAGTGAGGGTGAGGGAGAGGAGAGGGGGTATTTGAAGGCTACCGTGGGGAGAGAGAGAAAAAGGTGTCTGCGCTTGCAGGGGGAAGGAAAGAGAAGAAGGAGGGCGGCGGTTTAGTCTGCGCATGCATGCGCGCAGACGCGAACCCGTACGCCGAAAAAATTAATTTCCAGACGTCTGGGAAGACTTCCAGACGTCTGGACCAACTCCCAGACGTCTTAAACGACGTTTGATGTTGGGTCATAACACCGGGCCCGTTGGGGTGGCTAGCTCTCTCCCTACACTAGTAGCTCTCCCTAGTACAGCGTACGCGAGGGCCAAAGAAGTCGGTGTAGAGTGGCCAATCCTTACACCGGGTCCCAACCCAAGGGCGGCTAGCTCCGCTCTAGACTAAACAGTGGACAGTCGCTCTCCTTGGTACCACGTACTCAAGGGCCAGCACATTTCCAGATCCGTTCTATTTGTCCACAGGAGCTTTACTCCTAATGCCCTGTAGGGTTCATGCTCGTTTTCCCATGTTATTCCATACCAGGTTTCGTCATTCACAATTCCTTTCTCAAATTCTACACATGCAGCTCATATTTCCATAATTTGCATATACAACAAGTAATGTCACAGGTATCTGTTTAACTAGCACAGACATTTAATATTTCACAGGCAGCTCGTATTTATTAACAGGCAGCTATTTACATTTCTATTCATTCATTTATAACTGCAATCTTAAGCACGCATACAAACAGTGAAAGTACTTCTAGGCCTAGGATTCATGCTACATCCTAGGTTTCTAGTTATCCAATTTCACATATGCATTCATGTTTTATAATTAAAATAAGGGAAACCACTCTACCAGACAATCCGGGAGTACTAGGTCTCGAACGGCAGGCTCACGTGCCTCAGCAAGTCCCGAACCCGCAACAGATCAAAGTCCTATAACAAGGAACATACCACAATGGAACGTTCAGAACAGTATATAAGGATTTCTAACATGTAGAGGAACTCACAAGGAAAACATCGATATCTTGTTTGCGTAAAACGGATGTCAAACGGACCTTAAATGGGTCAAAAATAGGACTGCAGACCTAAATCAGACGTCTGGCACAAGGTCTAGACATCTTAAAAGTAACCAGGTCTCACCTTAGGTTCCTACGTTGACTTCAGACATCCAGAACCCCTTCTTAACCGTCTAAACTCAGCTCTAGACGTCCGACCTCTCCTCCAGTCGTCTGGAAGTGTTTCTGGTCGTTTGGTAATCTGTCTAGAAGTTCGAAACGTGTGGGAGGGCGTACCTCGCGCCTTCCCGAAGATATCTCTGCACGCGACAGGCGAATCATCCACTTTTAGCCATGCAGATCGAAGCTGCAGTGCGGCCTACATGGCCATAATCGCAAGAGGAACATACCTTCGCGGAACACTGTTTTCAGACATTCGATGTTGTCACCAGGCATCCAACCCGTCGTCTGGACGGCACACCAGACATCTGATTCTGGGAAAATCCCAGAATCAGGACGACCTTCTGCTCCTCCTCTCCGCGCGCAGCTGCAGCCTCTCCTCCTCGCCTACAACTCCGGCTGCAGCAAGTGTCGGGGATGTCTCCCCCTACATGCTCCTCCTCCCGCATGTGCCACTCCAGCCGTGCGTCCTCCAGCGAGCTCCCACGAGCTCGCAAGCTTAAGCTCCTCTCTTCACGCCGTCTCTCCTCATCACTCGCTCCAGCGCTCTCTCTCGCGCCTGCCCCTCTCACTGCAGTGGAGAGGAAGGAAGGTGGCTATGGTGGAGTGGGGAAGAGAGGAAGGGGGAGAGGGGTTTTATAAGGGAGTGGCTAGGGTTCTACGGGGGAGAAGGTAGAGAGAGAGAAGAGGGAAAAAGCAGTCAGCGCAGCCAGCGCGCAGACGCGAAGCTACATACAAATTTTTCAATTTCCAGATGTCTGGGAAGGGGTCCAGACATCTGACCGACAATCCAGACGTCTTAAAGGGCTCAGAACAGAACGGGTCTTTACATCATAACAAACTTAAAGGAAATTTCATCCCCGAAACTTGAGCTAACTAGGGTGCGGAAAAGGAAACATACACGCATAATAAACTTAAAGAGGACCGAAGCTGGTCCGAAAGGACGTACCCTAAAAAAGCTCCAGGTACCGCTCTTGCATCGCTGCCTCAGGATCCCAGGTAGCCTCCTCGTACCGTTGGCTCCTCCACAAGACCTTCACCAGGGGTATCTGCTTTCATCTCAAACTCCGGACGGCTCTGTCTAGTATCTGCACTGTTTTCTCGGGGTAGGTAAGGTCGTCCCCCACCTCGACACTCTCGTGGCTCAGAACGTGACTGGGATCGGCGACGTACTTCCTGAGGTTGGACACGTGGAACACGTCGTGCACACCAGAAAGCTGGGGAGGAAGGGCAAGCCGGTAAGCAACGGGTCCTACCCGCTCTAGGACCTCAAAGGGTCCCACGAACCTCGACGCAAGCTTCCTTTTCACTCCAAAACGCTGCAGGCCCTTCATCGGTGAAACGCGAAAAAAGATGTGATCCCCAACCTCGAACTGCACCTCTCTGCACTTTCGATCGAATAACTCTTCTGTCTGCTCCTGACAGTGCGAAGTCGTTTGTGAATCTGCTCTATCACCTACTGACTCTGCCGGATCAACCTGAGGCCAACCTCCCACTTGGTCCCCACCTCAACCCAACTCAAGGGCGTAGTACACCTCCGTCCGTACAGAGCCTCGTAGGGTGACATGCCGATACTCGAGTGATAGCTGTTATTATATGCAAACTCTACCAGGGGTAAGTGCTCCCAAGAGCCCCTCCAGTCTAATACACAGGCACGCAAAAGGTTCTCAAGTGTCTGTATCGTGCGCTCTGACTGTCCATCCGTCTGGGGGTGGTACGCCATACTGAACCTCAACCGTGCCCCCAAGGCTTGTTGAAACTCAGCCCAAAACTGGGAAGTAAAATGGGTATCCCGGTCGGATACAATTTCACACGGAACTCCGTGCAGACGTACCACATCACGAATATACCTCTCTGCCAACTATGTTGGTCCCAAAGTGACTCGGATCGGCAAGAATCGTGCCGTCTTCATCAATCTGTCTACAATCACCCAGATTGCGTCGTGTCCTCACTGGGTAACGGGTAAGCCCACCACCAAGTCCATGGTGATGCTCTCCCACTTCCACTCTGGCATAAGAAATGGCTACAATAGCCCTGCAGGCCTCTGATGCTCGGCCTTCACCTGCTAGCACACCAAACACTGCTGCACGAACTCACCTACATCCCACTTCATCCCTCTCCACCAAAAGTCATGTCTCAAATAATGATACATCTTCGTGTTCCTAGGATGTATGGTGAACCTGGACCCGTGCGCCTCAGTCAGGAGCTCTCTCAACAAGTCCTCGTCCCTGGGAACGCACAAATGTCCCCTCATGCGTAACACCACGTCTGTAAAAGAGAAGTCTCTTGGGTCCCCTTACAGCACTCTGTCTCGTAACGATTGCAGGTATGGATCTGTCATCTATCTTGTGATGATGTGGTCTATCAGCTCTGGTCTCGTCTGCCGTGTCACCGTAACTGCCCCACAATGCCCCTGCAACTCTAGGGGTCACCAACTGCCCAACTCCTCCATCAGTCTCCAACTCTATGCCTGTAAACTGACCAAGTGGGCGGGCGCCTTCCGGCTTAAGGCGTCAGCCACCACATTGGCCTTCCCCGTATGGTATGAGATGCTGCAGTCATAGTCCTTCAGGAGCTCTGACCAACGTCCCTGTCTCATGTTAAGCTCCTTCTGATCAAACAAGTACCTGAGGCTCTTATGATCCGTGAAAATTTCAAAGGTCTCACCGTAAAGGTAGTGCCTCCATGTCTTCAGCGCAAAGACAACAGCTACCAGCTCTAAGTCATGGGTAGGGTAGCTATGCTCATGGGGCTTCAGTTGCCGCGAAGCGTAAGCAACAACGTGACCCTGTTGCATGAGCACACCCCCTAACTCCTGCAATAAAGGGTCTGTGTAAACCACAAAACCGCCACTGCTATCTGGGATGTAAGCACAGGAGCCGAAGTCAGCCTCTCCTTCAACTCCTGAAAACACGCCTCACAAGCGTCTGTCCAAGCAAAGGGCACATCCTTCCAGGTCAATTGAGTCATAAGACGTGCAATCTGCGAGAAACCCTTGATAAACCGTCGGTAGTAACCTGTTAGTCCCAAGAAACTGCGTATCTCTGTCACCTTACGTGGCCTCTCCCACTTGAGCACAGCCTGAACCTTGGCTGGATCCACAGCCAAGCCATCCCCTGAAATCACATGGCCCAAGAAGGTCACCTATCTCAACCAAAACTCGCACTTGTTGTATTTGGCATACAGCCTGCGCCGTCTCAAAGTGTCCAAAACCATCCGCAAGTGTTGTCTGTGCTGTGCCTGATCTCGTGAGTAAACGAGCACACCATCAATAAATACCACCACAAACTGATCTAGATACAGTCTAAACACCTGGTTCATCAAATCCATGAAGGCAGCGGGGGCGTTGGTCAGCCTAAACGGCATGACCAAAAACTCGTAATGTCCGTACTAGGTGCGGAAAGTTGTCTTGGAGACGTCGGTCTCCCTAATTCTCAACTGGTGGTAGCTTGATCTCAGATCTATCTTGAAGAAAACTGTGGCACCTCGTAACTGGTCAAACAAAACATCAATCCTCGACAGCGGATACCTGTTCTTGATGGTGACCCTATTCAGCTGTCTGTAGTCAACACAAAGGCACAGGGTACCATCCTTCTTCTTCACAAATAGCACCAGGGCTCCCCACGGGTCTCACTGGGCCTCACAAAGCCCTTCTCCAACAGGTCCTGCAGCTGTGACTTGAGCTCTCGCTGCTCAAGTGGTGCCATCCTGTACGATGCCGTAGAAATGGGGCAGGTCCCCGGTACCAGTGAGATCTCAAACTCGACCTCACGCTCAGGCGGTAGTCTTGGTAGTTCCTCTGGAAACACGTCGAGGTACTCTCTGACCACCGGGATGCTCTGAAAGTTTGCCACGGGGCTGGGCTCTGCCACTACACAAGCTAGGAAGCCCTCACACCACAGGCCCAAAAGTCTCATTGCCCGAAGTGCAGAAATGCACCTGAAACCTCCGTCCACTGGTTGTCCGAGAAACTCAAAGGAAGGCATCTCCGGTATGGAGAAGACAATCTTCCTCTCAAAACAGTCCACCAAAGCGTGGTAAGCGGACAGCCAATCCATGCCTAGAATCACGCCAAAATCCTCCATCGTATCACGATCAGGTCAGCGGGGAGGCTGTGTCCCCCAATACTAACCTCACAGTCTGCGTAGACCTCAGCTACAAAAAGCTGACCACCCGGACCTCTGATCACAAATGGATCCTCTAACAACACACAGTTCTGTCCCAAACTGACAGCAAAACTCGCAGCAATAAACGAGTGAGTGGTGCCGGAATCAAAAAGTACGTAAACTAATCTGTCGGAAACTGTAACCATACATGCCACCACTGAACTTGATGCCCTGGTGTCTCTGTGTGTCAGGGTGTTGATACGCCCCTCAGCTCTCAGTGTAGAAGAAGCAGCCACACTCTACGTCGGACGGGTAGCTGCTAGCTGGTATCCTCCCCGCGACTGCTGTCCTCCCCCACGCGCCTAGGAACCACAACCACTTACTCAGCCTCCAACGCTTGGTGCGGGGAGCACCTGCTGCATTCCATCCCTAGACGGGCAGTCCCTCCTGATGTGGCCTGGCTGGCCATACCGGTAGCAGAGGGGAACTCGACTCCCTCCCTCGATAAGTCCCTGTTGACGGCTAGGAGGGGGTCCAATGCTGACAGTTGGCCCCTGTTGGGGGCCCCCAAAGGTCACTGACGGCTCCGCAAAATGAGACAACTCTCTCGCGAGTGCCCTGTGCCTCCTCTCTCGTCGACCCTATGAGTACTCTGGCTGGTAGGGCCTCTTCCGTCCACTGTTGGTGTCTCGTACGGCCAAGTTGGTCTCCTCGTACGTCATAGCTGCCTCCACCACTCTCGAGAAGGTGGGCAGCTTCAGGGGCTTGGCAAACCCCCGAATGGCAGGTCGGAGCCCCTCAGTGAACCTCCACAAGCGCTCCTCCTCCGTAGCTACAACTGTCGCAACAAAACGTGACAGCTCCAGGAAGCACGTGCGGTATGCGCTAACAATCATCGTCTCCTGGCGGAAAGTGTGGAACTCCCACCTCCTCTAGTCCTGCCAAGTATGCGGGAAGTACTGCTCGCAGAAGAGGGTCACAAACTGGTCTCACATCGGCTCTGCCCTCTCCTGGCCTGTGACTGCCCTCCACCACCTATGTGCCGCACTCTCCAGTTGATACATGGCAAAGGCCACGCGGCACTCCGCAGGGGGGATGAACGGTGTCAAACACCTTCTCAATCTACTCCAGCCAGTCCTCTGCCTCAAACAGGTCCTCATCCCCCTTGAAGGAGGGGGACTTCAGCTTCCGGAACTGCCTGAAAAGCTCGCAGTGCAGCTGCAGTGGGGGAACAGGCACGCCTCCAGGAAAGGAGGGCTCGTGCTTGGAAGTGTCAGAGTGCGGTGGGGGTGGTGGACCACCCCCTCCCCCTCGTCTAGCACTGCATCGGTCTCTCGGCCCCACAGAGGACTCCCCCTCCACGTCCCCAGGGAGAGGCGCCCGTGGAGGCGGGTGGAGCTCCTCCTGTACTATGTCTTGTATCAACTGAGTGAGGTCCTGGGCCTGAACGCCTGGGAGAAATGGCTGGTCAACTGGCACCTCAGGCCCGGCACGTCCGCCCCTCCAACCTCGTCCACAGCCACTTTCACAACTCGCCTCAAGGACTCCACGTCGAGGCATCTCCTGCAAGGAGACTCGGAAAACAAAACAAAAAGAAGTCAACTCTAATGGACTTCAGCGAAAGAACTCATAACAGATGTCAAGCGGTATGTTGTGGTGGTTACTCTAGTTAAATGTATATGAATTGGTTATTCTCAAGCTTGTTAGTTCATTTCTCGGGATGACCTTGCTCTGATACCATCTTGTTACGACCCGGTTCCTAAATCCCTACAGGACACGAGACTAGCTCGACTAGACTAATCCCAAGACCCAATCGTCCAACAAGAAATAACCAGAAGCAGGAAAGTAAACCACATTCACTATGCTAAGTAACTAACAGTAAAAGAGTACAGCAGTAAAGGAAGTAAAAGCTGCTAACAGTACATATCACCACCACAACAGTAAAGCAGAAACAAAGTACAGAAACGTAAACGGTAACAAGAGTCTGAACTCACTAACAAAAAGGAAGTAAAACAATAGGAAACTACTCCTGGGCTCGACTGGACCTAGCACCCTCTGCAGCCGGTGACTCGGGCTGCTCAACACTTGGACCTGAAAAGGGTTACGAGTAAACGGAGTCAGCGAACGCTGAGTAGAGTGGTAACCAAACTAACTAAAATAGTAAAGACTAACAGGTAAATTTATCTATTCCAGTTATTTTGTTTTACTAGTCATTTCCTTTTTACTCATTGGTTTACTTTCAGATCTCTTTCTTGATCTCGAATGTTCCTCGTGGGAACGATCTTGATTGCAGTCTTTTCCGAAGAGTAGAAGGCACACGTGATGCTCTTCTGGCCGGGAGAGTCCCCCATGATGATCCTACACCCAGTCAACCACCCGGAGGTCACGGATAGACATAGTGGCGACTACGACACGCGCGATAAGCGCACGGGTAGCTACCCAGTACTGGCATGCGGTCAGTCGTTTCCGCTAGCGGGTGCGCCCAAGGTACAACTCGGAACAGTATAGGGCCTAGCCCTCTCAGTATCATGGGTCTAGCCCCTCAGAACCAAACAGGGGTCTAGCCCCTCCACAGCCCGCGCACCCTTGTCTGACTACCCCGGTTTGCCCAGTGGGCTTAACAAGTTGGTGTAGGGTGGCTAGCAGAACCCCAGGCCCGTTGGGGTGGCTAGCTCTCTCCCTACACTAGTAGCTCTCCCCAGTATAGCGTATGCGAGGGCCAAAGAAGTCAGTGTAGAGTGGCCAATCCTAACCCCAGGTCCTAACCCAAGGGTGGCTAGCTCCGCTCTACAATAAACAGGGGATAGTCGCTCTCCTTGGTACCACGTACTCAAGGGCTAGCACACTTCCCACTTACATTTCCAGATCCATTCCATTTATCCACAGGAGCTCTACTCCTAATTCCCTGTAGGGTTCATGCTCGTTTTTCCCATGTTATTTCATACCAAGTTTCGTCGTTCACAATTCTATTCTCAAATTCTACACATGCAGCTCGTATTTCCACAATTTGCATATACAACAAGTAATCTCACAGGTATCTGTTTAACTAGCACATACATTTTATATTTCACAGGCAGCTCGTATTTATTAACAGGCAACTATTTACATTTCTATTCATTTATTTATGACTGCAATCTTAAACACGCATACAAACAGTGAAAGTACTTCTCATCCTAGGATTCATGCCACATCCTAGGTTTCCAGTTATCCAATTTCACTTATGCATTCATGTTTTATAATTAAAATAAGGGAAACCACTCTACCAGACAATCCAGGAGTACTGGGGGCTCGAACTTCAGGCTCACATGCCTTAGCAAGCCCTGAACCCGCGACAGATCGAAGTCCCATACCAAGGAACATACCACAATGGAACGTTTAGAACAGTATATAAGGATTTCTAATATGTAGAGGAACTCACAAGGAAAACATCGATATCTTGTTTGTGTAAAATGGACCTCAAATGGATCTTAAACTGGTCAAAAATAGGACTACAGACCTAAATCAGACGTCTGGCACAAGGTCCAGACGTCTTAAAAGTAACTAGGTCTCACCTTAGGTTCCTTTGTCGACTTCAAACGTCCAAAACCCCTTCTTGACCGTCTGGACTCAACTCCAGACGTCTGACCTCTCCTCCAGTCGTATGGAAGTGTTTCCGGTCGTCTGGTAATCTGTCCAGACGTCCGAAATGCGTGAGAGGGCGTACCTCGCGCCTTCCCGAAGCTATCTCTACACGTGACAGGAGAATCATCCACTTTTAGCCATGCAGATCGAAGTTGCGGTGCGGCCTGCATGGCCGTAACCGCAAGAGGAACATACCTTCGCAGAACACTGCTTTCAGACGTCTGGTGTTGTCACCAGACGTCCAACCCGTTGTCTCGACAGCACGCTAAACATCTGATTCTGGGAAAATCCCAGAATCAAAACGACCTTCTGCTCCTCTCCGCGCGCAGCCGCGGCCTCTCCTCGCCTACAGCTCCGGCTGCAGCAAGTGTCGGGGACGTCTCCCCCGACGCGCTCCTCCTCTCGCACGTGCCACTCCGGTCGTGCATCCTCCGGCGAGCTCCCACGAGCTCGTGAGCTCAAGCTCCTCCTCCTCTCTTCACGTCGCCTCTCCTCGTTGCTCACTCCCACGCTCTCTCTCGTGCCCGCCCCTCCCACTGCAGTGGAGAGGAAGGAAGGTGGTTGTGGTGGAGTGGGGAAGAGAGGAAGGGGGAGAGGGGTTTTATAAGGGAGTGACTAGGGTTCTACGGGGGAGAAGGTAGAGAGAGAGAAGAGGAAAAAAGGTAGTCTGCGCACAGTCAGCGCGTAGACGCGAAGCTATGTACAAATTTTTCAATTTCCAGACATCTGGGATGGAGTCCAGACGTCTGACCAGATGTCTAATCGATAGTCTAGACATCTTAAAGGGCTCAAAACAGAACGCGTCTTTACAGTTTGGGTGCAAATGGGATCGGTACTCAATCTTCCACTCCCCTTTTTCTCTGCGAGCCTTCGAACAACTGCTATAGTAGGGCCTTCTTTGGTCATTTAGAGTTGATCGGGGCCCCAATCACCTCTGACTTTCCTTCTTCTGCCTTCGGCACTCTCCATCGTCAACGTTAAGACATGCATAGCCTATTGTGGTAGGTGGCGACGGTGAGTGGATGCGGTCAGTCAGTGGAGTTGTGGAGACGTGAGTTTCTTGCTTGAGGTGGCCAGTGTGCTGTTCAATCGAGATCAGTTGGCTTGGCGATGCTTCGGTGAGGAGCCTCTCGGCTATAGGTCTTCATCGACGAAGCAGAATGACATTCGCTGGAGTTGGCGACGTGCGGCATTTGTTGGTGGGGCGGTGCTCGTTCAATGTCACGCTTTTGATTGGGTTGTGGGGAGCCATCGGCACCCTAACCGGCTTGCGCTTCGTCCCTACGGTTGTGATTGTTGTCTTGTTGTTGGTTGGTCATGTCCTTTTTTCTTACTTTTGTTAGCTTAGGTGGTTTAGGTTGTGTGCGTATCCCGGTAAAGTTCCTTGACGCGGTTTAGGGGTTGCCTGTTGACATTTTGATGGTTGTACAAGTATGAGGTCAATCTCCTTTGGGAGATCGTTAGGTTCCTGTTTTCGGAGTGCTTCTTTTTCTCTCTTTTATTTCTTGTCTTGCTTTTTTGTATTTTGGCATTCCCCAATTATACGGGGCATTTTTTTTCCCCTCTTGAGGGTTAGGTGTTTCTGTTTTTCCCTTGCATTTCTTGTATCGAGTTCTTTCCCTTTAATGGAAAGTTAATTTAAAAAAAAAAAAACATTGTTATTGCTGTTTCTCCTTTTTGGAATCAATGCAAATCAATATTCATCTTCGAGAAGAGCAAGATAGTTCCTTTTCCTTTATGTCAATTATTTCTAGGATGTGGGTTGGGATACGTAAAAATTGATGCAAAAATTGACGTATAATAGTGTGAACGCGATCCTCACTTGATGTATCTCGTTTTTATGTAAAAAAAGTACCCACACATGGTTGGATCCACCACTGTTGAAACCAACAACAAACCACTTTTGTACTGGTGCAAACCACTCAAATCACCTTTGGAACTACTTTGCATGGGTGCAAAATCACTTTTCACCTTTAAAATAATTTTACACTAGTGCAAAGTAAGATTGCACCAATGCAAAATTAAATTTCAAGTGTTTCTTTACCTATAACAAGTGATTTTACACTTGAAATGTGATTTTCACCTTAGGATTTAGGGTTTAGTCTTTAATGTTTAGGATAACTAAAAGCTAAAGACTAAACTTTAAACCGTAAGGTGAAAAATCTCTTTCAAGTGAAAACTCACTTCTCATACGTAAAATAACTTTCCATAAACCTAAACTATAAACCCTAAATTCTAAATCCTAAGTCTTAAATCCATAGGTCAAAATTACTTTGCACGGGTATGAAGTCACTTTGCACGAGTGAAACCACCCTTAAAATAATTTTACACCGGTGCAAAATGAAATTGCATGGGTACAAAGATAATTTAGAATAATTTATCACCAGTGTAAAATAATTTTACTCAAGTGTAACATCATCAAGAATAATTTATTACCAATAAAAAATAATTTATCACTAATATAAAATTATTTATCACATATATATTTTAAATTAAAATTATATGATAATTTTTTAAAATATGATGATACATAATAAATAACAAATCTTACATTCTTTTATTTTTTTATATTAAATATATATTCTCAGATGAATTCACATTCACAATGCTATTAATAATTAAAAGGACACCATTATCTATCCTAATCATACTATTTATGATAATTTGAAGCAGTGTGTGCACGCATTGGCTACCATCCGGTTATTTTCTAGATAAAGAGGATACAAACTGTGAAGAGTCTACGATGGGCTGGTTAAAGCGATGAAATTATCAGCGCACAAGGTACAAAATAAACTAATCAAGCGAAACTACATAAGTTCTAACTCCTAAGTATGTAATTTCACATCAAAATCTTGTTGGCGATAAATGCCTCAATTTACCATTCAAAAAACAAAAGTATTATTTGGTTTGATCGCTCATCACATGGCAACACAAATCATGTGCGTGCCTCAAACCATTAATTGTCCAATATAAATGTTCATTCAGCATGCTTACCTCGTACAAAGGATCTGTGTTCAGTCAGACTATTTGATATGCACGTTAAGTTAGTGGAATCAGTAAAAAAAAATAAAGAATGAAGGATAAGATAAGTGAATTTCGACGTTTAAGTGATTTAATTAGATTAACTTTATCTTACGTAAGAGATAAGTTAATTTTAGGTTAGATTAACTTTCTTCAATTCAACATAAGTAACAGACGGATTACATGACAAATAAAATCAAATTAATCTACTTAACCCTCCATCATCATCCTGACCGTGATGATCCCTCGATCCTTTGGCCCCATTGCTTGGCAATGCCGGTGCATCATGCGGTAATCTTTTGACAAAGATAATCTTATGCACGAAGCCTGTACGACCAACCTCGAGGAGCAGATGGCAACTTCGTAAATAACGCCCAAGTGCAGGGGCGAATGTTTCCTTGGAGGTGTGGGGAGTATGGCGCTCCAGTGCGCAAAGCAACAGTTGCAGCAGCCGGAGCAGTGGTAACATGTCGTCTTTCTGCCACGGGTTGTTTTGCTTTGCTCTTGGCAACGCCGGCGAGTGCGGGAAAACTAATGGAATGCGGCGTGCCTTTGCTGCCTTCATTGACCAAACAAACAAACGCACGTATCTAAAGCTCTCTCACCTTCCCTTGGTATCACTCTCTTCTCTCTCACAGCACCACCTTCTTCTTCTCTTGTTACAGCACGCAGGGTTGGAAGGGAGTAGGGTAGATTTTCGTGGTGGGGATGAAGCAGGGGTAGTCAAGTGAGTGGGGGACTCCCAAAACTGTTTCTACAAGGACCCCAATCTTGAGCTGGAATTTGGAGCCTTTTGTTGTTCCAATCTCCAACGCCGCGGGCCTCCCTCTTCCCCACTCCACGTTCACCCCTCGTCGCCTCTTTGCCAAGAAATATATTTCAAGAAACTGTAGGAACAGAACCGCCTCCCCGTCCCCACGTTGACCCGTCTCTGTGCTTCTTTGCCGAAAGTTCAAATCTTGGCTCCTCTCGTGAGCTCCAGTGGTGTTGGGTCAGTTTAGCAGAGGTGCCTCCGTGTTCTCCAGTTCACGACTAGTCTCGCTTCTTGTCCGGTTCTAGTCTTTTGGGTCGTGAGGTAATCTTCGTAGGAACCACGTCGGCAGCTAAAGTTGCGATCTTGGGGGGTGGTGGCGCGCTGCTAGAGGTTGGAACTTACCTGCTGATTTGAAGGCTCGAGCGGGTTTTGGTTTGTTGCTCTCCAGATCCGAGTGTCGTTTTGCAAGGAAAGGTACAAATCACGAGCACAGTGTACGTCAGGGTGTGTGTGAGCCTTTTTCTTCTTTCACCTTCACGGCCTTTGATGGTTTCCATCGCAATCTCTTGTTCTCCACAAAGGCAGATGCCATAGCTCTTGCTCTGACGGGGTCTCCTTTTAGGTTTTCAAGTTTAGGTGATTGTTTTTTTTTGTCGTTGGTGTCCGGTGAGCAGCATTGGTTCCTTGGTTGTCAGCATTTTTACAATATCGGGTCTTTGTTAATATAATACGGTGGTGGCACCAGTGAGATGAGGTTGGTGGGCTCCAGTTCCTCCCTTTCCAGTCATTGGTAGGATCATTCTACAGGTGGGATCAACGAAAGGAGGTGTCTTGTCTGGATCTTGTTATCCTTTCACGGTAACACTGTTTTCTTCCATTCCAGTGCTTGCAAGTGGGTGTGGAGATGCTTGTTTAGGGGGGGGGGGGGGGGGGGGGGGGTGCGCGGAGGGATGGGATTCAAGGTTGTGGTGGCATGTTAAAGAAGGTTCAAGGTTTGAAAATTCCAAGGAGGGGAGAGATGGCTACTACCCATCTGCAGAACAAGCGATCAAAGACGGATACGGGTGCGGATCAGGTACACAATGAGAAGGTTGTGGTGGCTGTGAAGGCTTCCAGAGAGATCCCGAGGACTGCTCTTGTCTGGGCTCTGACTCATGTTGCCCAGCCTGGGGATTGCATTATGCTCTTGGTGGTTGTTCCTAACCAAAGCTCCGGTAAACTTTCACCTTTTTGAGGTTTTTTTTTTTAATATGAGAATAGGCAATATTGTTTCTCAAAATTTCAGTTTTGTTATTTTATCTTTGCATCTCACATGACCCTTTTCAACCGTTCGTCTTTGAACTTCCTTTTTTCCTTGAAGCACTTTTCTGCATCTTGGTTTTTGAGGTTGGTTCAGTGATGGGTACTTTCTTTCAAGTTTATTTTGCCCATCTAGGTGTGGTAAGCATCTAAGCATCACCATCTCGGTCTTAAGGTTGGTTCAGTGATGGGGACTTTTTCCTTTTGAAGTTTATTTTACCCATGTTGGCGTGGTAAGTATCCAGGAATCACCAACATAGATGTCAGTGTTTTTGTAATTATGGGAATGACGAGCTGATGTTGGGAATATGCTGCATTTATGCTCCCGGTGGTTGTTCCTAGTCAAAGCTTTGGTGACCTTCGTTGTTATTATTTTACTCTGCATTAAACATGACCCTTTTTTACACTTTAGTCTATGGACGATCCCTTTTTCCTGGACTGGAACCATTTGTCTGCATCTTGGTTTTCAAGGTTTACCGATTGGGACTTCTTTTAAGTTAATTTTACTCACTTAAGTGTTGTAAGCTTCTATGCAAAAAAAAACAAACTTAGATGTCAACGTTTTTGTAATTTGGAAACGAGGTGCTGATATTGTGAATGTACCCATTCTTATCCTTTAATTGTCCAAGCATGCAAGAGTATGAAAATGCAAGGTCTAATTTGAAGCAGGCCTTGCCTTATTTGTAATTTCTAATGCGCCCAAAGTCCCCAAAAGTGAGATTTTCATGATCATGCCGTTGCTTGTGATCCTGGGGAAATCTCAGGGAAGTAACCTGGAACTGCACATAATGCAAAAATCACTACAGTACCATGTTCATAGCCATAGACCCTGATAACTCTGTGAAAGGCCTTTTTTTTGCAGCTGATATATGAATGCATTCATTAAGTTAGTTGTCGTGACTCATTTAATTCTTCAGGTCGAAAACTCTGGGGCTTTCCAAGATTTGCAGGTGACTGTGCTAGTGGTCACAAGAGATCTCACAAGGGAACAACTCTTGAGTTGAAATCAGATATCACTGATTCCTGTTCTCAAATGATGCTTCAACTTCATGATGTCTATGATACAAATAAGGTGGGAGTGTCACCTTGCTGTTGTTTCTTTGCATGATTATTCCTTTCCAGCTTGTTATCTCTCACTCATTTTTCCATCTGCAGATAAATGTGAAAATAAAGGTTGTTTCTGGATCCCCTTGTGGAGCAGTTGCTTCAGAGTCGAAGAGAGTTCATGCTAGTTGGGTTGTTCTGGACAAGTAAAATTTGTCATTTCAAAATGCATTGTTTTCCATGATGTAACTAAGATTTGTTGCCTTTAATAAGTGAACTTTGTATGATTTCTGCTCAGACAATTGAAGCATGAAGAGAAACAATGCATGGAGGAGTTGCAATGCAACATCGTCACAATGAAATGTTCACGGCCTAAAGTTCTTCGTTTAAATTTAGTAGGCTCTCCTGAGGCAGAGACTATAATGGACTGTGACCTTCCTTCTAACTTATCGGAAGCTTCTTCTACAAAGCCCCTAGTATTGGACAATGATTCACTAAATCCAATTCAAGGGCCCACTGTTACTCCGACAAGCAGCCCTGAGGTGGGGACAACTTTTACTAGCACAGAGGCAGGTACTTCGTCGGTCTCAAGCTCGGATCCAAGTACTTCACCATTTCTTATGACAGAAACAAATGGAAAGAAGAAAAAAGAAACCACTGCTTCAAAATGCACCAGAAAATTGGATTCAGCAGGCTCTGAATCTGATGGTGATAATAGAAGTCCTAGGAAATTGGGGTTTCAACCTTGGGTAGCAAATATTCTTAGGGGAGGCCGATCATCGCCGAAGGAGGTTGAGATCTCCCAAAAGTATGATGGCAGAGCACAAATTTCCACTACCCAAGCCTTGTTGCAGAAGTTCTCAAGGCTAGATTTGGAAGCTAGTGTAGATGTGTTGAATTATTCAGCAGATTTAGAATATAATGGAAACATTAGAGATGCAATGCTGCAACCAAGAAATCCACCATCTGGACCTCCACCTCTTTGTTCAATATGCCAGCATAAAACACCTGTTTTTGGAAAGCCACCTCGGTTGTTCAGCTATGCCGAGCTTGAGCTTGCTACTGGTGGCTTCTCTCAAGCCAACTTTTTGGCTGAAGGTGGGTTTGGATCGGTTCACAGAGGTGTTTTGCCTGATGGCCAGGCAATTGCAGTGAAGCAGCACAAATTGGCCAGTTCTCAAGGTGATCAAGAGTTCTGCTCAGAGGTGGAGGTTCTTAGCTGCGCTCAGCACCGAAATGTTGTTATGCTAATAGGGTTTTGTGTTGAGAATCAGAGAAGGTTGCTTGTTTATGAATATATCTGCAATGGCTCGCTGGATTCTCACCTATACGGTATGCCTCAAAAACTTTCACTACACACATTGAAGGTTACAGAGATTAGATCTCTTTGTTGATCTTTGTAAGAGTTTCTTGCAACTTGTATATATTTTGGACATGATGAAAATGAAACTTTTAATGGAGGTACTCCATTGAGGTTGGGTATAACAGCAATTGGAGATTAGTTATGCATAAAAAATGCTCCTGATATGGGGTAATGGGTTTAGGTGGCATCCTCAAGTTCCATGCATAAGTGATCTGTCGATCTTAATTAGTTAAAAATCCTCATTGCAATAGCTCTTAATTTCACTTTGGAGAACCATCATAAGTAAATTCTCCATAGTCCACACAGTTGTATCAACAAAAACTTGCTGCTTTGAGCTTGTTATAAACCAATTTTAATCTTCTTTCAATACAGTGAAGGTCTCTTACTTGCCTTTTCTGCAGGTCGAAACCATCAACCACTGGAATGGTCAGCAAGACAAAGGATTGCTGTTGGAGCTGCCAGAGGGTTGCGTTACCTTCATGAAGAATGTAGAGTTGGCTGCATTGTTCACCGTGATATGAGGCCAAACAATATTCTAATCACCCATGATTTCGAGCCATTGGTAAGTTCATTTCTACTTGAACTCGACTGCTGGAATCTATTTTCCCATTAAGGTTTGACATTTTCCTATTACAAATCTGAAAAAATCCATGAAGTCAAACTTCTGGCTTTCAAAATATTTTTGGATTTCTCAAACTTTAACTTAAAATATTGTAACTTATGGTTTAGTCTGTGTCATTGTGTCAACTATGTCTGTGTGCCTTAGTGTAAGAAATTAATTAAACACTTAGCATTGTGTCTTCATATGGCTTGAAGTTGTTATACATGAGATTGTCCAAGAAACTTTGGACAGAGTTTGTTGCTCATAAAGCAATTCGTGAGTGGTTGAATAGGTAATCACATTTCTGAAGGATACTGTTTCTGGGAACGTGTTTAAAATTCATTTTATTTTAGGACCATACCATTGGCATATATTCATTCTTTCTTCCTTGAGTTTTTCCTTTTGGAGTTTTTTATTTTGAAAAGGTGGAATCCAATTGATAGGAAGTAAATAAATTAGGATTATTTGATTTAGCGTTTACTATTTTTAGTATTTGATTAGTTTCCATATATACCTTTTATCTCTTTTTATAAAGAGAGTTAAGGTCTCTCTTTATGGAATAACAGAATCATTTTCCCATAATTCTTTCAATACACTCCGGCAGCACCGTTGGCCTCTGACGAGTCACCGGAGAGTCCCTCTCCTTGCCCTCACATCTCCTCCACCACGATCACGTTGTGGCCCCTCTCCATGATCTTACTCGCCACCCTTGCACACGAACCGCATTGCAGCTTCCTCGATGCAAAGGTCGAAGGAGGTCTTGACGGCATACGAGGTGTTCGCGAGGATGCAGGTGCGGGGAAGGTGGCGGTGTGCTGGAGGTCGAGCATCTCGTCGTGGTGCTTGGAGGTGATGGACGACAGAGATTGGCCTAGCAGGGGCGGTGGATTCTTCCTTCAGTGATGCCGAGACTTCGGTGCTTGTCAGTCAATTGGATCGGCTGTCCAGGGAGATGGGCCTCACGAAGGTCATCGTCCTCATCAGTGCAGGGTACACCGGATTGATCCTTGTTCTGAACGGCAAGCTATCGGAGATCCTCGGGGAGCTTCAGGTGCTACTCAAGAACGTGGAGAAGTCGACAGCAGAGGAGAACGAAGAGGAGAAATCCTCTTTAGGTTTTAGGTGCCCTTTATAAAAAAATTTATTTAGGGTTATTTATGTTTAAGTTCAGTCTTTTATTTTCTTTAAAGATGAGCCTCTAAATGATGGGGGTATTTATCAGTAATCCCTTAAAGTTTTGAGTTATCTCAGTTGGGTCTTTATATGTTGAGTTGAAGATACAACATTTGAAGACAGGAGTCGCCTAAAGATGTCGAAGTTCAAGTAGCACTCATGCACCTCAAGAGAAATCAAGCATTGACTGGCTCTGTGGGGGTGTACAAGAAGGGGCACCCAGGGTTGAAGACACGAAGAGCGAACTACTACGTCGACGAGAGTGGACCTTCACTACCTTATGGATCCAAGACGTTGCCATCTGCTGCGTCTTGTCTTGAGGGGAAGTGTTAGGAAATAAATAAATTATTTGATTTAGTGCTTACTATTTTTAGTATTTGATTAGTTTCCATGTATACCTTTTATCTCTCTATATAAAGAGGGTTAAGGTCTCTCTTTATGGAATAACAGAATCATTTTCCTGTAATTCCACACCAACACTAGCAGAACATTTAGTTGCAGGCTCAAATGAGGCCTGAGGTCCAACTGAGAATAAGTTGATGGAGGGGAAAGCAGGACAACAGCAAATGTTGATAATCTGGCGAAAACACTTGGTGATAGGGCCTGTCTGTTTTGATGAATTGGAGGTTCAATTCCAGAATTAGAGCCTTCTTATTCCTCTGTCAATTCCTTTGCAAGAGCCCAATTCAAAACGCTTGCTAATTCTGGGATAAGCAATTCCTCCCCCAAGCACCCCAACATGTACCCACCCCAATTCCACGATCAAATTCCACCAAAAAGTTGGAACTAAAGTAAATTCACTTCTCTTTATATCACATCAATATTTTTGTTTTTCTCTTATCCTTTCAACTAATTCCTTCCCTCCCCAAATAAGGAAATAAAATCCCCGAAAGCTCCCTATGGTTCATCAGTGTGGTCAAAGGGCATTGTTATTGTTTAATTGACAAGAACATGCAAAGTATTGTTAGATACGTTATTCATGCTAAGAGGTTTAATTATGCATGTGGGAATCATATCTATAAAGTACCAACTTTTAATGTTTGCACTTGGGTTCCTTTTGGTTTATTAGACCCAAAAGTAGTCCATTCTAAATGAGTTCTCTAAGCCCATACCTTCTTGTCCTTATCAACCTTCTCATTGATGCTCCCATACACAACATCTAAGTCTTTTCTAACTTCAACTAGGATTGGTGCATGGATTATCTTTGGTCATTTCCAGGTAGATGCACATAATGAAGATCATGCCTGATAGTCCTCTTTCAACACTCTGTTTCTCCTGAATTGCATGTGCTTGATAATCAGATTAGTGCCATATTTATCGATTATCGTGTACTAGGTTAAATTTCAATTTAAATGATTACACATGGAAAGATGCCATGCCTTGGTCAATAAGTCACTAATTTCATGACTTGAATATGAATGCAGTGCATGGTTTGGCTCATATTTGGGGGCATAAGTTGAATGTTGTTCAAGTATCTGTAAGAGCATCCAACTTACTTGAGTAGAAAAGCTCAACCTGTCAACACTAACCATTCCCCAATCTCCACATTGTGGCATTATTTTCTCAACCTATCCTTTACTTTTGGCCTTCTTTGAGTTCACCTCATGGACAGTAAGTCAATTTTGAGGATCAAACTGATCACAACTTATGTGATACTAATTCTTGGTGTTTCCAATACCCATCTCTGCCTACACCCTCTTTGTTAGTTGCTGCTGGTGTTGTTATCTATTGGATGACATACCTACAAAGGTATGAGAAACGTGAAGCAGACAGATGGAAGAAATCTTTAACTTCACATTTTCCTAATTAATTTTTGAGGTAAGAAGTCAATGCCATGTAGTTCTCATCCCTATATTACTACACCTTGATATTCTAGGATCGTGAGTGATTAGATTTTATAAATAGAGGCGTGAAATCAATTTGACTTGGGGATGCATCCATAGCCTTTATTCACTCTTTACATTGGGTGCCAATTGCCCTCCTTTTTCTAACTCCTTTTGCAATTTTGATATGGATGCTCAAGTGTAACTCATCATTGTTTTTAAAGAGTTATTTTTATGATGATAAAAAAACTGCAATTACAGAATTAATTCTTTCAATTGTGGTTGCTATTCCTAGGTAGTAAGATAACTCATAGATTACAATGTCATTTGTTTTGTCCTGTTAAAGTCAATACTTTGCTAAGTCTTATGATACATAGCATGGAAATTCTCTTCTTTGTGGTTCATCGGTTGGTTTGCTATATGCATAAGAACGGTGTTTTAAATGGCGTCGGCATGGCCATTTTTGGGGAGGGGTCATGCCGACACCAAATGGCTATTGGCATGCAAGGATGTTGGTGGCATGCTGACCATTTCGTCGGCATGCCCCCAGATGCCGATACCTATGCTTGGGCATGCCTGCTGCGGTGCGTTGCTGCATGTGCCCTTGGCAAACACTCTTATTGTTACATAATCGATATTTGATTTTCTTGAAATTGATATCATTTTGATTACTTCTGTCATTTTTTTCGGCATGTCCTCGGTATGCCCACATAATGCACACTTGGAATTTCATCGGCATGGCATTGAAATCGACATTTTGAACCACACGTAAGAAATCCTGCATTTCTCAACCTTAATTGTCACTTGTTTGATCCTCAAACATCTCCTTTATTAACCTTCAATCGTTTAGTTGGGCCTTTTCATCAAGTATGACCTCTCAAATTACATAAAGGATTTGTGACCCAATGAATGCCATTAAATATATGAAACATGCGTGTCTTGCAACTTTAATAATAACTTCAGCCTCTGTCCCTCAGCATAGGTCATTATATACCAATAAAATATACTGAAGCACCATCCATTTAAATAGTTTGGTTTGATGGTTAACATATGGAAAAAATTTTCCGGTGTGATTATTTCGTCCTGTGGTAGTTGTCTCTTCATTTAAGAAGGCAACACTTTTGTAATAGTTGATAATTACACATATTACACATTGTGTTTGCCTAGGTTGGAGATTTTGGTTTAGCAAGATGGCAACCTAATGGAGACTTGGGTGTGGACACTCGCGTCATTGGGACATTTGGGTAAGACCTGCATTTAGATATATGAAACTTGGGAAAATTGATATCAAATCCAACAAGTTCATCTCTAAAACACAGATATCTAGCACCGGAATATGCACAAAGTGGCCAAGTCACAGAGAAAGCTGATGTTTACTCCTTCGGGGTGGTACTTGTGGAGCTTGTCACTGGCCGAAAAGCTGTTGATATAAATCGACCTAAAGGCCAGCAGTGTCTTACTGAATGGGTACAAAATAGGAAAAGAACAGAGCTTTTGCAACCTTTTCGCTCATCAGATATATTTATAACATTGCAGTTAAGCTTTCACTAAAATCCATTCTGTTCCAGGCTCGTCCTCTACTAGAAGAGTATGCCCTTGGGGAGCTTCTTGATCCGCGATTGTGTAATAGATACTCAGAACACGACGTAAACTGCATGCTGCATGCAGCTTCCATGTGCATCCGTCGTGATCCACACAGCCGACCCCGGATGTCTCAAGTGAGATTTCAATTCCGACTGCCTGAAATGTGTGGTGAACCAATGAAATGGCCATAAATCGTCGTCAGTTTTAACATGCTTCTGAAACAGGTTCTGCGGATATTGGAGGGCAACACAATGATTGAATCAAACTTCCCACCTACTCCTGGGAGCGATTCTGGAAGGAGGAGTGCGAGAACAAGGGCTATGCCACAGCTACAGCCAGATAGACATAGTGGTCCAATGAAGCAAGACCATTCTGAATGCTTTGGAGGAAGGCTCTCGTATGGGGTGTTGCGGACACCTGACTGGTAGTGCATTGAATGAGAGAACTCGGCAGTTGCTGCTATCGTCGTCCTTGTGCATTCCTAGTCCTAAGTCCATTTTGCTTGTGTCCAAAATGAAGGTACACACCGCTATTGTCTATTGCAAATTTTAAGCTTGTGTATAGCAAGATGTTAGTATGGCCCTGGGTGGTTAAAGCCAACCCCATTGTACCTTTGATGTATTGTATGAGTAATATACGTTTTGCTGTCAAGATACTTGCCTAGATTAGAAATGAATCTTGGGTCTTCTTTCACGTCTAGTCAGAGTCGTTGAAGATGGCCGACGTGTTATGGGTCGATGATGCGTATGCAAATTTGAATTCGTTCAAAGAAGATATGTGTGTCAAGATAATAGTACCACATTTAAAGAGATAGAAATTGATAGATGGTTGATGTTGATTGTTGGGTCTTTCCCAGCAAGTCAATTGGTTGAGTCATACGGTCATGTTCTCACTTTTTTTTTCTTTTTGACAATCATTCCGTTTCACATTCTTTATTGCATTGTCTTGTGCACACGGTCATGTACTCGCTTGTTGCCCGAGTCTAGCAGCCAAGTTGGGGACATGAATCTTGAGAGCTAAATTTCATGAGATGATTTCTGAATTGTCAGCAGCATTAGGGTGTGGAGATTGGATTGTTTAAGATCTACATATTTTTTTTTTTTTTTTTGAAGGAACAAGCAGCTCTATTTCACTCCATGGAAGAGCGTTCGCAAACAATAATCATAGACCCTCCTGGAGGGCATTAAAAAAATCTGCGTACTCTATTGAAGATGACTTATTTCTATTAAATAATTATCTCCCAACTTCTTAGGTATCGTCAGACGCAGCGGAAGAAGCAAGTTTCGACTTTCTCACGAAGCTCTCAAGAATTTTTGGGGATCAACTTGGGTTGGTCTCACTAAAATGATGTGAATTAACTTGCTAATTGAGTTTGAACAAGATCTTGAACTCACCAAGCCAAGCTTGAGCAGAGCCTCTAAGGTAAAGTTATGATGGCGAACAACTGCAAATTAAACTTGCCAATAGACGAGAGAGAATGCTCCCAATGTTCGCCAATAGAAAATCTGGGATAGATCCTGGGCGAGGATCGCGAGTGGGCTTAGACTACTTGCAAGGTTGGTCAGGCATGGGATTAGGGAATACAGCAATACCCATGGGTCGGAGTTAGGTTTTATTATTTTGACCCAACCCGCTCGATTTGACTAGATGAACGGCTATCTAAGCTTGAAAAAAAATCCTTCCCTCCGTTCTGGAATTTCAAATGTCTCTCTTCCATTCTTCCCTACCTGCCTTTTTTTGTCTTTCCACCCGTTCGGTTACCGTCTTGACTCTACCTTTCCCCTTTCCAACCCAATATGTAGGTCTTTTTGAAAAATTTTGCTTGTGATATTTATCAAAGTGCCACTTCCAATGAGTGGATCCATTATATGTAACACATAAATTTCAACTTTTCTTTCTTTTACGTGATGATCCTAAAATGAAATCATACGTATGTATAACCTTACAATTAAATTGGGAAAAACATGTCGCTCACATCATATAACACCTGAGTAAATGTAAAGTTGGGATCAAATGTGCGCTCCCCTGTTAAAGTTAGGGATGTGAATTCTCGTCCATCCGATCACGTCTTGATCCGTGTATAACCAAGAAAAATTAATAAGATGAATGTGTTATACATATTCCTTCGATCAAGATAATTCTTGAAAAATCTATAAATTAAAACAAGGTTGACCTTAGCCCAAGGGTTGATTTGATCAGGCCGGACTTTAGGGTAAGCATTCCGCTTTTGGACTGCGTCGTATTGGATTTGGATCGGATTTTAGTTGAGACTGACCTGGTGCTCAGCCCAACTCATGACGGAGGGGAGAGCAAGGCTTTTTTCCAAGCGTTAATCGACACCTCGTCTCTTGATAAAAAGAGGACGCCGTGGCCGGAGAGGGAGATGTGAATTCCGCACTTACATGCGTCAGATTTGCATCCAACGGCGTCAACTAAAAGCGAGAACGACTGAGGTGTCATTTTCAGACGAAAACAATTATACCACCAAGCAAGCAGCTTGGTGGCGGTCATGGCGGCGGCGACGTCACGAGCACTCGTCTCGAGAGCCCTTCGTTCGCTCCTCCTTTCCTCCCACCGTCGACCTCTCTCCTCCTCCACTACTCCCTTCTCGAGGCCTTCCTCGCTCTTCCACAGCTATGTAGCTGCTTCTCAAACGAGGAGAAGTGATGATCTCGATCGCCTAAGTAATTAGAGATCGATACCAGTCCCTTTCTTTTCCTTCTTGATCCTATCGGTTAAACACCCGATGGAATGGAATATAGTTGTTCGTTATAGCAGTCGAGGAAGATGTGATTTGATTTGATTTGATTTGATTTGATGGGTCAGCAGGTGACGAGGAGAAGGAGAGGAACGATGACGAGGGATTTGGTAGTAATAGTAGTAGCAGTAGGAGGAGAAGGAGGGGCGGCGCGACTGTTCACCCCACAGCGGTTGTTCACCCCCACGCCATCCTTGGAGAGGTCAGGAGGAGCTCTCCTTTTCTTTTTTACCATCTCCTCTTCGCTTCTTTCCAATTGCTGCTCTCTCTGTTTTATGAACTAACTAACGAAGGGGTCGATAGAGGGATCGAGAGAGCTCCCCTTCTTCATTTCGCCGTTTAATTTTTTGCGTACCTGTCAGTGGCTAATCATACTTAGAAGTAGCTTCAACCACTTAAACGGCCCAGACCCAAGTTGTCAAGTATATATTGATTATTCACCATCATGATCCATAACTACTCCTCACCTTTTCTGTGTTTATGGCGTCATATTGTTTTTTGGGACATCAACTTGACCGCATACGAATGCAAAACTTAGTTATCCACGAGGCATGCATATGCGGCGGGTATGGATACCATCTCTGCATACGTGGATGCTTTGTTCCCAATATTTGCATGGAGTCCAGAATGCACCTGCAATGTATGCCTTAGGGTATTTTCTGCAACATCTGTCAAGTGGAAAGAGGTTGCATTTTGCAAAAGTTTCGCTCTGTAGAACATGTTGTGATGATGATAGTTTTATGTGGATCCTTCAGTGACGTTATTGGCTGTGTGAATGGTGAATTCACTCTACTGGAGGATTCCTGGCGAGTCCTTAATTTACTTGGTTGAGCTTGCCTTTGGAAAAAAGTTTAGTTCTGTATGGATTCTGGTAAATGAAAAGATTAAGTTGGGACTTGCAGCTTTGTGGAATCCAAACAAAAGAACAGAATTGATGTAAACTGACAATAGCAGGATGGTGTCCCTGGAAAAGAGAATGGCAAAGGCATCAGCTTGGCCATGGACAAAACTGGAAACATGGGTCTCCAAAACCAAGTTTTGAGCATGGTAACATGATTTCATGGCTTCTTTCAGAAAAAAGAAGAAGAAGGTTTCTTGGTGCATCCAAAAAAGCTGCAATTTTTGGAGCTTAATTAAGACACTTTTGCCTATATCCCTTGTGAAGTAGTGAGGTGGTGTTCCATATAAAACTTGTGCTTTGAACATTTTGGTTTTACAGTCTATATTTCATACAGGTTCTTATGGTCACTTTTTCATTGAAGCATACAACATTGCTTCCAAGTTGTTTTGTTGGTGTAGACAATTTTTATTTTATTTTGTTCAAATAATCATTACGCATGTTTTCCAAGTGTTTTATTTTGAAGGCTATCTTCTTTTTAGTTGGAAGGAGAGTCATGCAGACCTTGCCATAAGATTCTGCTGAGATGGAAGTCAAATTTCAAGAGGGTGCTGTACGGTTGGAAACATGTCTCTTTGGTAGAAAATTTTAGGACTCACTGCCATATGGAAGTTGAGGGAGTCATAAAAATCAGTTGGCTTCTTGGAGTTATTTAGGTTGTGTGCATTTATAGAAGTGTTTTAGGATAGGATCTTCTAGAATATATTTTTCTTGTGAGAATTTTAGACTCTAAATCCTGAATTATAGGGTCAGCTTTTGGATTGTTAAATTGGAAAATTGAAACTGTTTGCATGTGATTTCATGAAAATGGCTCAATCAAAAAGATTGAAAGTCAATCCTAGAAACTCAACCAAATCCACCCTGTAAGAGATTGTCAAAGATTTTGATTATTAAAATTACTCCCTCTGTTTCAAATAGTGGATAAATTCCTTTAGACTCTGAAGCAAAAAATTCAAAATTTGGACTTTCAACCTAACAACAACAACAACTAAGCCTTCTCTTACACTACGTAGGGTTTGCAATATAGATATTTTTCCTTCACCCAGATCTATTTTGAGTCATTTTTAGACTTAAATTGGACCTTTTAACCCAATATCTTAAAAAATAATACTTCTATAAAAAAAGACCTTAAAAAATAATCCGTTTGTCTACTTCATCCAGCGAAGAAAGTTCTTAGTTAAGCACCTTTGGCTTGAATTGATTTTCATTGTTACACATGAAATCTGAAGAATTACTTGTTTTTATATTAGGATTTATTTTTGAATTCAATTTTATACAATGATTGCAGAGTCTCCCAGATCTAGGAAAAGATCCGAATAAAGGAAAATCAGAGCAAAACCTCAACACTAGCCAAGAGCTTAACTTGCCTCAAGAATAACCCAAGTTGGACAAACTTGGATGAAGTTGGCTGAATCAATAACCAAAAACCCCTTTGTAAAAAGGAAGTTCAGGTTGTCTAGCTTGTCCTTGGTGATTGAAAGCACTAGAGAAGCAAAAGGAAGAAGGTTGGATAAGCAATTACCCAACTGCCTTTGGTGAAACAAGTGGCACACAAACTTGAGCGTTCTAGGAATGGATTGCATGCAACGGTCAAGCCGGTGCTTGCGTGTGACGTGCCTAAAGAGACAAAAAGTTATTTACCTTTCCGAAAAAAAAAAGTTGTACGCATACAAGAATCAAGGAAACCTTAACCAATGAGAGGAGCTTCTACCATCTATGGTTAAGGAACAAGTCTTAATCTCACACATCAGACTGGTCCACAATCATGGGATCACCTCATTGCACAAACAATTTCACATAAGAAAAGATGCAAAGTGTGTGGATAATGAATCACATCACTACTTTGCTAGATGTTAGTTGGTGGTGCTATGTCTTGTTTATTTATTTTATGTTTCTTTATTTCTAATGGACTATGGTATTATTTTCTCACACCCTTTCCTTTATAAAGAGGTGTAGGGTTCCTGTAATGAAGTTAACGGATTCTATTCTCCTATTTGGTATCAAAGCACCGGTCATAAACCGTGGCTCTAGGTATCCCACCCCTACGACCTTCGAAATCTTACCACCAAATCCGTTTCTCTTCTCTCCATGATCTATGCCAGCCATCCTCCTCTCCACCGACGATCGACCACGTCTGTAGTGAGTGGGCGGTGCTCAGTGCAACACTCGGCGGCAATCAACCTCATTTGAGCGGAGTGACAGTGGTAGGGTGGCGCGTGTGCGGTGTGTGCTGTAGATGGCGGAGACGCGCATCTGAGCGCAGCAAGGCGGCATGTGCGAGGCGGTTGAGTGCGGTAAGGCGGTGTAACACTGTCTGCAGTGGCAGGCAGCAGTCGTGTGCAGCGGTTGAGCATGGCAGGGCGATGCAAAGCCGTTTACGTCATTGTGCGGCAGTCGGAGACAGTTTGCAATGATTGTGCTGCGCGCGTGAGGGGCTGGTAGTCCCTTTCTAGGGATACTCCCCTTCAGATCGTAGGGAGAGAGTCACCTAGGTCCCCTTGGGGCTGTCTCGGATGCTCTCCCTACACCTAGGCTAGGCCAACACCCGTCTGAGGGGGCTTTCCATGAAGATGCAGATCTGAACGGTTTCAGATCTATTAATGATTCCTAGCAGTGTATGACTTTTTGCTAGATTTCTGGTTTGATTTTGGAGTGTGTATTCCCCTTATTGGATGACTCTTGGCGTGTGTATTCCCCTGTGGTATTGTGTGTGGATTATGGGGTGTGTATCCCCCAAACATTGATGCTTAATGCATGAATTTAAATCTGTCCTTGTTTCTCTGGATGTGGTCTGTTTGACATTAATGACAGAGTATGTGAGTATGGTACACTAGGAGCAATATAGGAGCCGCCATGGAGTAGGGTGGCTGATCGACTCTGGTGCATCGCAACATCTGTACGGTGATCAGATCTATTTCCGCTCGCTTCAATCCGTTCCTTTAGGGAGGATTGTACAGGTAGCTGATGGCAGATACGTTCCAATTAGGGGTAAGGGGGAGGTGCTTGTGACCCCTAGTTTGCAACTGTCTGACGCGTTGCATGTGCCAGAATTCCCACTTAGTCTATTGTCCGTGAGTAGATTCACAAAGGATCTCAATTGCAAGGTGATATTCGACGATGTTGGATGCGTTGTTCAGGACATGCTCATCGGGAGGATTGTTGTCAGAGGTACAGAGGAGAGTAGTGTTTATCGTCTGGGATAGGAGCCGTTTGTAGGAGCTACTCGATATGGCAGTGAGAGTGTTTTACAGTGGCATATTCGTCTTGACCACTTATCTCTGGATTGCCTCAGGAGGGTGATACCATATATCTCTCTAGCTGCTACCATACAATGTAATGCTTGCTAATTGGGTAAGCACTGTCAGTCCTTTTTTCCAGCTAGCACCTTTCTTGGATCTTCGACATTATTTCAATTGCTTTATATGGACGTATGGGAACTGAGCAGAGTCCCAGACCAGATGGGACACCGGTACTACTTGGTTGTTGTGGATGATTTCTCTAGAGCCACGTGGGTGTTCTTGTTGAAGAGTAAGGCAGAGGTTGGAGGATGCATAGAGACTCTCTTTCTAGAGATCAACACACAGTATTCAGCCACAATGAAGATGTGCGGACTGATAATGCCCTTGATTTCTGCACTGCTAGACTTAAAGAGTTCTACAGGACCCGTGGGATTGTCCATCAGACCATTTGTCCTCATACTTCACAGCAGAATAGAGTCGTAGAGCGGAAGCACAGACACTTGTTGGATGTTGCCTGTACACTATTGATTCATCATAATGTGCTATAGGGATACTGGGGGGGTGCAGTTCTGATAGCGACTTATCTCATCAACAGGATGCCCAGCTCAGTTCTTTATGAGCAGATATCGATTCTTATTTTGCATCCAGATGATGAGTTATTTCATTTATCTCCCAGGACCTTTGGATGTGTTGCATTCGTCCATATGCCGTCACTTGGTTGTGACAAGTTAGCTTCTCGTGTTATCAATTGCGTATTTTTTGGGGTACTCTAGGACACAGAAAGGGTATCGTTGCTATGATCCTCTACTGAATAGATATTATGTTAGCGTAAATGTGACTTTCTATGAGGATACTTCTTAGTCATTGGACAGAGGAGCTCTTGCGATGATGTTGCCTTTCTTCCCTTGACTGTTCCGTGTGCAGAGACTCAGGTGTCTGCTTCTCAGTCCACACCTCCAGCTGATAGACAGATGAGCTCTTCCTCCTTGGATGACTTTGAGAGATTGAAGAGATTTCACAGGTCATTACGTATCTATCACATGCATCACACTACATTTCAGAGGCCTCCTCCCTCACCAATAGCTGATGGTTTACAAGTAGTTGAGAGTGTACCTGATGCCAGTGACAGTTTGGTTAGACCTGATTCCCCTTACAGTGCAAATCACCATAGTAGTGAGGCTCCTTCTGCAGTGACTCAGTTAGAGATGTCAGATGATTCTGGTCTCCCAATTACCATTAGGAGGGCATCACACTCCTGTGAGTCCAGATATTGGATTGCAGGCAGTTTGGCTACCGATGGTCTTGCTCCTCAGTTTTGTAGCTTCTATCAGGCACTTACAGTGTCATACATTCCGTCTACCTACTGGCAGGCCATGTTTAATCCAAAGTGGTGTTAAGCCATGGAGGATGAGATGGCAGCACTTCAGAGTAGACAAACTTGGGATCTCACCTTACTTCCTACTGGTGCATGACTAGTTGGTTCCCGATAGATCTTTGCCTTGAAATACAACCTGATAGGTCTATTTCAAGGTATAAGGTCAGGCTAGTAGCAAAAGGGTTCACCCAAATATATGGGGTAGACTTCTTTGATACTTTCTCCCCCGTTGCGCGGCTTGCCACTATTCGGACACTTATTTCTGTTGCTGCTCACAGAGATTGGCCGTTATACCAGTTTGATGTGAAGAATGCCTTTCTTTACGATGATATTCAGGAGGAGGTTTACATATAGCAACCCCCAGGTTTTGAGGTTCAGGGGGAGTGTGTGTGCAAATTGAGGAAGGCAATCTATAGATTGAAGCAGAGTCCTGGTTCCAGAAGTTATCAAAGGTGCTCCATCAGATTGGTCTGAGACATTCTACTTCATATCACTCCTTGTTTACCAGGAAGACTGATGGGGGGACTGTGGTGGTCTTGGTATATGTTGATCGTCTTATCATCACTGGGGATGATAGAGATGGGATAGACGAAGTCAAGAGGCACCTATCAGAGAAGTTTGTCATGAAGGATCTGGGATAGTTGAGGTATTTCTTGAACATTGAGGTTGCACGTGGCAGGGATGGGGTAGTACTCTCGCAGAGAAAGTATGCTTTTGATCTTCTTCAGTAGACTAGTATATTAGCAGCTACGGCTGCAAATATTCCCATGGATCCCAAGGTCCATTTATATGATGAGAGATCTAAGGTGGTTGACAGTAGGGTCTATAGGTAGTTGGTGGGTAAGCTCACTTACCTCACCATCACTTGTCCAGACTTCTCTTTATTTGTTGGTAGGCTTAGCCAGTTTATGGACAAGCCAACTAGGCAGCATTGGGAGATTGAAATGCAGGTGCTTAGGTATGTGGAGAAAGCACCAGGATGAGGATTATTGTTCTGTAAGGGAACACCCGATGGGAATTGTAGCATACTCTGATGTCGATTATGCTGACTGTGTTGGGGATAGAAAATCTACCATAAGGTTTTACACCTTTGTTACAGATAATTTGGTTACATGGAGGAGCAAGAAACAAGCGGTTGTATCTATATCCAGTGTGGAGTTAGAGTACAAAGCCATGGCCTAGATAGCCGCTGAGATGGTTTGTGTTAATTCAGTTTTTTCAGATCTTCATATTCCTCTAAATAACTCTATAGAGATGTAGTGTGACAACAGAGCAGCGACATATATTACTAATAACCCTATGTTCCACGAGAGGACAAAGCCTGTAGAGATTGACTGCCACTACACTTGGGATCTCATTTAGCGTGGGGCGTTACATACCATGGATATCACTTTTAAGGAGTAGGCTGTAGATGTCTTCACAAAGCCCCTGGCGAGATCTACCTTTGAGGTGTGTTATTCTAAGCTGAGCATGATAGATATTCATGCTTCAGCTTGAGGGAAAGTGTTAAATGGTAGTGTTATGTCTTGTTTGTTTATTTTATGTTTTTTTTATTTCTAATGGACCATGGTATTATTTTCCTACATCTCTTCCCTTTATAAAGAGGTGTAGGGCTCCCATAATGAAATTAACAGATTCTATTCTCCTACTCTAGGTAACTTTAAATAGGAAAAAGCATGAATCCAATCATAGTCAATAATCACAGGTTGAAACCCACTAGGGCTTCCTATACAAGGTCCCAAAGGACATTTATTTGGGGTAGAAGTTCAATTCCCAAGCACCATTTTTGGGAGCAGTTATGCTCTAGCTCTCTTATAAGTTATAACCATCCCTATATAGTGTTAATGGAGGGAGAACACTCATCCCAGAGCTGTGTGATTGAACTTCCTTACGTAGTCTCTTGGTAGAGGACTGTAGGATCCAACTAGTCGGACCTAGATTCAGCAAGATGTCTACTATTGTTAGATGGTAGGTGTTATTTTATGTTTCTTTTTTATGTATCTTTTATTTCTTTAGGATCATGTCGTTATTTTTCCCACACCTCTCTTCTTATAAGGAGGTGTGGGGGCTCCCATAATAAAATTAACTGTTTATATTCTCCTACTTGGTATCAGAGATCTGGTTTTAGATCGTGGCTCTAGGTATCCCACCCTTAAGACTTTCGAAACCTTAGTCCACCCTACCCCAAACTCGCCTCCGTCGGATGCCACCGTCGTCGCCGCAGCAATAGAGCCACCACCAGGCGACGCTACTATTGCAGTAGCCTCCTTGTCGAGCGCTACAGTAAGGCCATCGCCCCATTTGCGTCGTGGTGCGTTGTTGTAGCAACCCCACCGGTCATTGTCTCACATTGCTGTAGCAGCCCCTCCAGTTGTCGGCAACTCACGCTGCAGTAGAAACACCTCCAAGACCCACTGTCATGAGCTACAGTTGGTCTCCACCTCTCTATGCTGCCGCTTAGGTCGCCAAAGAGGGGGGTTGTGCTGCCTCCAGGAGTCTGTAGGAAGGTTCCTACTGTGCTTGGTGATGGAGTTTTAGATCGAGAACCTTTTTATCTGTGATATGATTTTCTCTAGATTTATGGTTCACTTTTAGGGTGTGTATTCCCCTTATTGATGATTTTTGGGGTATGTTTTCCCCTTACTGGATGATTCTTGGCGTGTGCATTTCCTATTTTCTTTGGATGTGGTCTACTTGACACCGACGGTAGAGTGTGTCTGGTGCACCAGGAGCATTACAGGATCCACTATGAAGCATGGTGGCTGATCAACTCTAGTACATCACAGCATTTGTGCGGTGATCAAACCTACTTTCATTCACTACAACCTGTTGCCCTAGGGAGGACTTTACGGGTAGCTGATGGTAGATACACACCCCAATTAGGGGTAAGGGGGACGTATCTGTGACCCCCAGTTTGCAGCTGTCTGGTGCGTTGCACGTGCCAGAATTCCCACTGAGTGTTGTTTGTGAGCAGAATTACGAGAATCTCAATTGCAAAGTGATTTTCAATGATGTCAGATGTGTTGTTCAGGACAAACTTATTGGGAGGATTGTTGTCAAAGGTACATAGGAGCATGGCGTTTATCTCTTGGGACAAGAGCCATTTGCAGGAGTTACTCGATATGGTAGCGGAAGTGTTCTATAGCAAAGTTCGAAATGCCGATTTCGACGCCGTGCTAATGACATTGTAGGTGTGCATTTCGTGGGCATGCCTGCCCATTTTTCGATGGCAGATTTCGACGACCCGAAAAAATGACATTTCAAAGGCATGCCGAGGGCACGTCGACAAAAATAACAGAAATGATTAAAATTTGGAACACAAGTGAATCAAACATATTTACAGATCTATGTCACAAAAAAAATCGTTTGTGAACATTTTTAAAGCTTTGTAACAAAAAAGGGCCAAAAAATTGTGTTAGCAGCAATTTCAAATTTCAAGAAACTTCCTTCCCGCCTGCCACGCCTCTGTGTGTGTCAGTGTGTCAGCAGCAATTTCAAAAAACTTCCTTCCCGCCTGCTACGCCTCTGTGTGTGTGTCTGTGTCACCAGCAATTTCAAATTTCAAAAGACTTCCCTCCCTCACTTTCCCAGATCCTCCGATTTCGACATTTGAAACTCCCGCTTGCAGCTTCCCTCCACCGGCATGCCGACGATATTCTCGGCATGCTGCCGAAATTCTCGGCATACCGCCGGCACGCCTGCATATCGGTACCTAAATCATGTCGGCACGCCCTCCTCCCGCAAACACCCTTGCCGACGGCATTTAAATCATTGTTCTACAGTGGCATGTTCGTCTTGGCTACTTGTCTCTGGATTGCCTCAGGAGGGTGATACCACATATCTCCCTAGCTGCTACCATACGGTGTGATGCTTGCTAATTGGATAAGCACCATCAGTCCTCTTTTCCTGCTAGCACCTCTACTCGATCTTCGACATTATTTCAGTTGCTTCATATGGACGTATGGGGACCAAGCAGAGTCCAGATCGGATGGGACATCGGTACTACCTGGTTATCGTAGATGATTTCTCTAGAGCCACTTGGGTATTCCTATTGAAGAGCAAGGTAGAGGTTGGAGGATGCATAGAGAATCTTTTTCTGGAGATTAGTACATAGTATTTAGCCATAGTGAAGATGGTGCGGACTGATAATGCCCTTGAGTTGTGCACTGCCAGACTTAAGGAGTTCTATAGGACACGTGAAATTGTCTACCAGACCACCTGTCCTTACACTTCGCAGCAGAATAGGGTCGCAGAGCGAAAGCACAAGCACTTGTTGGATGTTGCCCGTACACTTTTGATTCATCACAATGTGCTACAGAGATACTGGAGGGACAGTTTTGACAGCGACTTATCTCATCAACAGGATGCCTAGCTCAGTTCTTCACGAGCAGATACTGGTTCTTCTTCTGCATCTAGATGGTAAGTTATTCCATGTGTTTCCTAGGACCTTTGGATGCATTGCATTCGTTCATGTGTCGTCACTTAATTGTGATAAGTTGGCTTCTCGCATTGTCAAGTGTGTATTTTTGGGGTATCCTAGGACACAGGAAAGGTACCGTTGCTATGATCCTCTGCAGAATAGACATTATGTTAGTGCCAATGTGACTTTTCATGAGGGTACATCATACTTCTCAGTCACTGGATAGAGGAGCTCCTATGATGTTGTCTTTCTTCCCTTGCCTGTTCCATGTGCAGAGACTCAGGGATCTGCTTCTCAGTTCAGATCTCTAGCTGATGGACATATGAGCTCCTCCTCCCTAGATGACTTTGAAAGATTGCATGGGTCATTGCGTACCTATCACAGGCATTACACTACATTTCAGAGACCTTCACCCTCACCAACAGCTAATGGTTCACAGATAGTTGAGATTGTACCTGATGCTGATGACAGTTTGGTTAGACCTAATTCCTCTGACAGTACAGATCACCATAGTAGTGAGGCCCTTTCTACAACGACTCAGTCAGAGCTACCAGAAGATTTTGACCTTCCTTTGCTATTAGGAAGGCGTCGTGCACATGTGAGTCCAGATATCGTGTTGTAGGCAGTTTAGCTACTGATGGTCTTGCTTCTCAGTTTAGCAGCTTTTATTGGGTACTTACAGCGTCACACATTCCGTCTACCTACCAGCAAGCCATGTTTGGTCCAAAGTGGCGCTAAGCCATGGAGGATGAGATGGCAGCATTTCGGAGTAAATAAGCTTGGGATCTCACCTCACTTCCTACTGGCGCGCGACTAGTTGGCTACAGATGGGTCGTTACCTTGAAATACAACCCTGATGGATCTATTTCGAGGTATAAGGCCAGGCTAGTGGCAAAGGGGTTCACCTAGACATATAGGGTGGATTTCTTTGATACTTTCTTCCTTGTTGCATGACTTGCCACTGCTTGGATACTCATTTCTATTATTGTTCATAGAGAGTGGCTGTTACACCAGCTTGACATGAAGAATACATTTCTCTACGGCGATCTTCAGGAGGAGGTTTACATGCAACAGCCCCTTGGTTTTGAGGTTCAGGGGGAGTGTGTGTGTAAATTGAGGAAAGTGATCTATGGATTGAAACAGAGTCCAAGGGCCTAGTTCTAGAAGTTATTAGAGGTGCTCTACCAAATTGGTCTAAGGTGCTTTACTTCAGATCACTCCTTGTTTTCCAGGAAGACTGATAGAGAGACTGTAGCGCTCCTGGTATATGTTGATGATCTTATTGTCGCTGGGGATGACAGAGATGGGATACACGAAGTTAAGAGGCACTTATCAGAGAAGTTTGCCATGAAGGATCTAGGCCAGTTGAGGTATTTCTTGAGCATTAAGGTTGCACGTGACAGGGATGGAGTGGTACTCTTGCAGTGGAAGTATGCTCTTGACCTTCTTCAGGAGACTGGTTTGTTAACAGCTAAGGCTACAAATATTCTCATGAATCCCAAGGTTCATTTATATGATGAAGGATCTGAGACGGTTGACAGCAGAGCTTACAGGAAGTTGGTGGGTAAGCTCCTTTACCTCACCATCACTCGTCCAGACTTGTCTTTGTCTGTTGGTAGGCTTAGCTAGTTTATGGATAAGTCAACTAGGTAGCATCGGGAGGCTGCAATGCAGGTGCTTAGGAATGTGAAGAAAGCACCAGGATGTGGATTATTGTTCCGTAAGAGAACACCTTTGGGGATTGTAGCATACTCTGATGTTGATTATGTTGGCTGTGCTGGGGACAGAAAATCTACTACAGGGTTTTACACCTTTGTTGCAGGCAATCTAGTTACATGGAGGAGCAAGAAGCAAGCAGTAGTATCTAGATTTAGTGCAAAGTCAGAGTACAGGGTAATGGCCCAAACAACTACTGAGATGGTCTGGGTCAAGTCAGTTCTGTCAGATCTTTATGTTCCTCTGGATAGCTCTATGGAGATGCGATGTGACAACCGAGCAACAACCTACATTGCTAATAACCCTATGTTCCATGAGAGGAAAAAACACGTAGAGATTGACTGCCACTACACTCAGGATCTTATTCAGCGTGGAGTAGTACATACCATGAGTGTCTCTTTTGAGAAGCAGGTTGCGAATGTCTTCACAAAGCCTCTGGCGAGATCTGCCTCTGAGGTGTGCCGTTCAAAGCTAAGTATGATTGATATTCATGTTCCAACTTGAGGAAGAGTGTTAGATGATGGATGTCATTTTATGTTCTTTTTTACGTATTTTTTATTTCTTTAGGATCATGTTATTATTTTTCCCACACCTCTCTTTTAGTAAAAAGGTATGCGGGCTCCCATAATTTTACTGGTTCTATTCTCCTACTACTACATATGTAAAACATAAAGATATGGTTATCAGTGATGCTTTATCGCTATCATTAGTGGTTCCTTCCCATTTATCCTTGCAAAAATTGTCACCTTCTCATTGCCATTAACCTGCCCTTCTTTACCGTTCGTACACATAGTGGTCCTCTTTTCTTTCCTTCTTCCCATGTACTTTGAACTGAAGAATAGGCGAGTGTATTTTTCCCCCTCTTCAGTGCATTTTCTATTAACAGAGGGAAATAGGTTTTTCTCTAGCCTCTTGATTACCAGGAATGTCAAACTATGGTCTCTTGGTACGAAGATCAACCTACAGATATTACTAAAATGCTCCTTTCCTCAAGGTTTCTAGTGGGCCTTGAGTAGTCACCTTCTAGTCTACAACAACAATGGCAACAACCAAGCCTTCTCCTATATTAAGTGGGGTCGGTTGTATAGATTCTTTCCCTCCACTTAGATATGTTTTGAGTCATTTCTAGGTTTAAATTGAAGTAATTGAAGTCATATTTAATAGTTTCCTTTCAACACTTCTTGCCCCCTCCTAGAAGGTTCAACCTCTAACTCCTCACATCTCCTGATTAAGGCATTTAGTGGTCTTTTCTGCAACTGGACAAATCACCTTAAATGCATCTCTCTCATTTTATCCTCTATCTAGCCTCTTCAAAAAAAAAGAAACTCCTTCCCTCTTTCTCCCTTCTTTTTTTGCTAAAACTTTACAAGTATCTTGCAAGCGAAAGATCTAGCCTTTTTAATGCACGAACTATCCAATAACTCTTGAAAATGTTTTGAATTGCTACACCCTGTTAATTGACTGACTCCACTGGCATGATCTTTTGATGAATTAATTACTAGGTAAACTACCATGTTCATATTAAACTCATCAGAACTTTGCATTTGCCTACTTTTGCCAGGAAGTTACAGTTGGTCCCTTTTGTACCATTGGAGCTGGTACAACGATTGGAAATGCAAGCCAAATGCATCCTGGGAGTCATATTTTTGGTGACACGGAGATCGGGGAGCATTGTATTATAATGACGTATGACTTGTTCATTGTTTCAATGTTACCTTTTCTTTTCATCAGCAATTATAAGAAATGTACTTGTGGTAGGAAAGATTGTTATACCAAAGCTGTCTTAAAGGAGCATTTTGTCATAATTGTGCTTGTCTTTTCTATCCTTTGCATTTGCAATTATATTATCTATTTGTATTCTATAAGGGTCTTGCCCTTGCTACATGTAACAGTTCAATTTCGAACATCATTTCCTTTTCTTCAAGCTATTATTAACTAAATTTTGATAATGGAACTTTATAAGCTGCAATCAGGAAAATTTCTTGGATTCCTTGATTTTCAAGCCTTGTTTACCTATCTGATGTTCTTGGTGCAAGAGTGACAGGGTTTAGTTGCCAGTGTCAGTGGCATGCTGGTCTTTCATTTGCTTTGAGATTCCGCAACCTTTGCCTTTGAGATCTTGCTGGAAGAAAGACTTTGTTAGTCATTTTCAGCACTAAAGGGGGAAAGGCCTTCTAGGAAAGTAATGCCATTGGGGTACACCACCTGACATTGGGCTTAACAGCGAACGAGTGCAAAGAATTCACATCATGGTAGTCAAGGTTTTTACCATATGATTTGCGTAGGTTACTATGGGCCATATATGTTTCTTAGAAATGTCAATCTAGTACGTCTAGTTCCAGATGTCTTGGTACATTATTCTTGATGAGGAACCATGTAACATGATAAGTGGCTAACATAAGTCCTGTTTCTGTGTAGCATTTTGTTTGTTATGAAAACTCTAGGGCATTAGAAGTTAGGTGTCAGATCATCCTTATCTGATCATAGCATCTTATCTTTCTTGTATGATTATTTTGTTGCATTTCTATTTCAGATCATTCTCAATATCAATTAATCTGTTTGTCAGGCAGTGGTGCGGTCATTGGTGCAGAGATTCCTGGCAAGACAATAATCGGAAACAATAATGTTATTGGGCATTATGCAGTAGTAGGTGTGAAATGCCAAGACAAGAAATACAAGGTGAGCTCAAATTCCATAATGTTCAAGGTATTGGTATTCACCATTCCTCTCAGAAAATCTTCTCATTGATTCATTTATTAGTTCAACTATTTGTGATCGGTGGAAGTGGCTTTTCCCCCATTTTTATTTAATCCTCCTCAAAGTCCATTGGTCAGGTTGCTATTGATAATTTGGGGGAACTACTAACTTTTGTACTTTTTTAAAAAAGGGGTTTTAACATATATACTCCTGTTAATATACGCAAATATGTATATATCCCCACTAAATTTGTAATTATGTATATACCCCTATAAAATGCCATTAACACGTTTACATGCCCTTTAGATTAAATAATAAGTGTGATTTTATATCGAACCCCCTTTATTTTTTTTCTTTTTTGTAACCTGCACCCTCCCTCCCCCAATCTCCTCTTCTACTGCTCACCTCCTCCTCCTCCGCCCATCCTCAACCTACCATCTCCACTATTTCCTCCATCGATCACCACAACATGGCTACCACCTCCTCCACCTCCATCCATCCCCTTGTTGGCGACCCTTCATCTCCCCTTTCTTGGAGGCAACGCTGCTACTACCAGTAGCTCTTGGTGAAGTGAGCCGCTTGCAAGCCAAACGAACCATCATCATCTATAATCTGGGCCTTCTCCTATCTTCTTCCTTTTCCTTGTGCTACTGCAAGGTGGAGATCAAGTCCTGGCTCTTCTCCAAGAAGAAGGGCTCCAAGACCCTCGACCTCGAGGATGGAAAGCTCGACATACTCTGGGACCTCTCCTCCTTTCGGTTCAGCCCTAGGCCTGAGCCCCTTGGGCCCTTCTTCATTGCCATTGTCTTCGACCTTGAGAGAGGCCTACCGCAAGGCCAACGGCAACCCCCCGCCGATCCTCGTCGCTAAGAGGGAGCACATCTTCGAGAAGAGGGCCTACTCCACCAGGGCACAGCTCTGCGACAACAGGCAGTTCCACGACATTGTGATTGAGTGCGAGATGGCGGCACAGGTGGGGCTCAAGGACCCCTCCCTTGAGATCCACATCAACATGAAGAGGGTCATGCAAGTGAAGCGCCTCGCCTAGAAGTTCCGGGGCAACTAGACCATCCTGGTGGATGACCTCCCACCAGGAGATTGATGAAGATGAAGGATCGCTGTAAGGAGATGGAGGGAGGTGAGGGCGGCAAGGAGATTGAGGGAGGCGAGGGAGGTAGTAGCCATGTCATGGTGGTCGATGGAGGAGATAGTGGAGGTGGTAGATCAAGGAGGGGTGGAGGAGGAGGTGAGCAGTGGAAGAGGAGATTGGGGGGGTAGGGTGCAGGTTGCAAAAAAAGAAAAAAAAGAGGAGGTTCAATATAAAATCACATTTATTATTTAATCTAAAGGGCATGGAAATGTGCTAATGGCATTTTATGGGGGTATATACGTAATTACGAATTTACTGGGGATATATACGTATTTGTGTATATTAATAGGGGTATATATGTCAAAATCCTTTAAAAAAAAAGACTAACTTTTGTACTTTTGCAGAACCTTTGTTGGTTTAGATATATGTAGTGGCAACTAAATTCATAACATCTATATTGATGCCATTTTCTTACATAAAACTCTCTTAGAGCTTGGCTTCTTGTTGGAGATCAAAGGAATAGGAAGTATTATTTTTGAATCTATAAACAAATGAGGGGGGAGTTGGTCTCTTTATAGAGATGACCACTCCTATTTCAAATACTAATATAATCTTCTAAAATAAAAAACAAATCTCTAACAAAATATCCCTAACAAACTTTCCTAAATTAATAACTCCAATATCTCTAACACTCCCCTTCAACTTGAAGTGTGCAACGTCCAACTTGTTACAAAAATGAACTCCCCCACAATGTAGACTTCTGGAGGAGCAGGCATTAGATCAGAAGAGAAGGTGGCAGTTGTAGTAGAAGTAGCAAGTGTAGTAGTAGGCAGGCAGTGGAGGTTGTAGCAGAAGTAGCAACCACAGTAGTAGATAGGTAGTGGGAGACGATCCCAAGCAAGCAGTAGCAGTAATAGTAGTAGCAAAACGACTATAGCAGAAGTAGCAGTCATCGACAATGGTAGTAAGGTTGTAGCAGGAGTAGCAGCAGTAGACAGTAGTAGGGTTGTTACAGTAGTAGTAGCAGTAATTAGTAGTAGGATTGTAGCAGTAGCAATCAGAGTGGGAGACAAGAATCCTCGTTCAGTCCCCCACCAGTCATTACCATCTTCATGATGGGCAGTAGTAGAATCGGATGCTCCAAATGCAGTGATCTGATCAGAGTAGTAGTAGTAGTAGGAGGAGATAGCAGTATAATCAGACAAGATCAAGGATCATCAACAGGATGTACGACGGAATACACAGTTGGTGTGCAACATGCACATAGGAAGGCAAGATAATCGTAATTCATATGTAGGGCATCACACGCATTGCACAAGGATCTGCAAGGAACCCAATAGAAAACACAAGATCAATCAAGAGATAAGTCTCATTCAAACAGATCAAGAGTCTTCGATATGCAACCAATCGAAGATTAATGCAGGTTGAGCAGCGCCAAGGTGAGGCAAACCAGGCCAAGTTCTGGCCTTTGTGATTGTGGGAGACCCCTGTGGGGCAAAGGGCAGTTGGCAGCGGTGACAATAGCTGTGGTAGCAGCAATAATAGCTGCAGTAATGCAACAGCAGCAGCAGCGGTGACAGATAGGCCATGCACTGCAGCAGATTAGGCCACTGCAGCGACAGGGGTTGTGCGTACACCCCTCGGGAAGCACCTCCAGGGGCTGCTGGTGTCAGTAGCAGGCTGCTGCCAGCGACAATCTCTGCTGGCAACATCAAGGAGGTGTTCCATGAATCCTAGGTCAGGTTGGAGGACCCCAAGGATCAATCACAACCTCTCCAGGCCGGTTTTGGCCAAAAGAATTGGATGCTGCAGCCATTTTCTAGCAAGATCCGACAGATGGCCGGTGGCTGGAGGCCAGTGGTGGCCGTTGGAGTGGTCGTTCACGCCGAGCAATGCCGGTGGGCAAACAGCAGGGCCCTCCTGGGGCGGCAACCGGTGATGCTTCACCTTCAAAACCTAGGTTTAATTTTTTTTTGTTTTTTTCCTATTTCTTCTTCTTTTGTTTTCTTGTGGTGGAAGAAATAAAGGAAGAAAAGTAGGTACGGAACACCAGTCTAAGACCATTACTCTAATATCACGTTGAAGATTAGAGGAATAGGAAGTATTATTTCTGAATCTCTAAACAAATGAGGGGAGTTGGGTCCCTTTATATAGAGAGACCTACTCCTATTTCAAATCCTAATATAATCTTCTAAAATAAGAAACAAATCTCTTAACAAAAATATTCCTAACAAATTTTCCTAAATTAATAACTCTAATATCTCTAACAATGCCATTTTCTGAAATTTGGGAAAAGGTTTATTTTATTTCAAGCCATTTCATCTCTTACTTGGTTGCCTCACAGCCATATGCTTTAGTTTTGTCTCCTGGTTTTCTCTGTTTTCCTATATCACCTTTGTATGTGTGTATGTGCAATTGCCAGTATGAGAGTGGAAGGCAGTCAAACCAACAGCGTGTCCATGCCATGTATAAATGTTGGATGTGATTTTTCATAAAGATAGACATGAAGTCTCAAGTTTTATGTACGAGTAGAGGGAGAGTTAAACACGCTAACAGGTGGGTGCATCTTATGAACAGACATGCTAAAGTAACTGTCAACAGGCACTATTCTTGAACTAGGAGATATAAAGCAAAGCGTATGAAGGTTGGAGAGTCTTGGAATTTTTGACGAAAAATATTCTGCAGATATGGGGAAACGTGGTATTCTCAAGATATGAAGGAGAGCATGTAGATTTGAATCATCTTATGCTCTATTAGGTTTTTGGGCAATAAGCTATAGTGGCAGGTCAAGGCATGTCCCATACACCCCTATTCGAGCATGTAGGTGCAGCTGATATGGGCCTCTAAGGTACCATTCGGGTAGGGTAGCGGAGGGTAAATCAAGGAATAAGAAACTATCCTGTGTTAGGTCTAATCTGGGGCTAAGGAATGGGGTCAAAGCAAGGAATAAGTTTAAATGGATTTTTGGTACACCAGAGCAGTAAGTGTAGTTTGGAACAAATTGAGGGATAAGTTTAAGGAATGATGCCGTACGGTGGGAATTATACTGAAACTGTAGACTAAAAGGTGGAATAAGTGGATTTGAGAATAGCTTCCCCAGAGCAATAAGGACCATTATTCCAGTAAGCAAAGAGCCCTGTTATTCTTGTAAACAAATAGCCCCAAGGAGTACAGGTAAGACAGCATTCTATATTTTTTCTTTCGGGGAAAAAAATTGTGGCATTCTATAGCAGTTCACATGTTGTGAACTTGGTAAATGGTTTCATGTCAGCGGTGGTAATGGTTTCTCATGTCAGCATTCTTATCAAGCTGTGAACTTGATATTTAGGCATTTTTATTGCCATTTGAGCTTTTCTTTGGCTGTGAAATAAGAGCACATGCTTTGTCAACAAAAAAAAAAACCCTTTGTAGCTTATGTATCACTCCTTTCCTAGCCAGGGGATCCATCTTTCCTCTATGTTGGCGATAACAATGATATCAGGGAACATGTCTCAATCCATCGGTCTTCTAAATCAGATGACAAAACTGTACGCAACATATTTTTCTGTTAATTTCACTTTCCTTTATCACTTAAAAAAAAAAAATTCATGTTCTCTTCTCTTCACTCTGCTCATCGATCTCTCTAGGTTATTGGTGATGGCAATCTCATCATGGGATCTTGTCATATTGCCCATGATTGTAAAGTGGGAGATAATAATATTTTTGCAAATAACACACTTTTAGCTGGCCATGTCATTGTTGAAGTGAGTGATCTATTCTTGTTTATCAATAAATACCATTATATTCTGATTTCAGATGCTAACGTCACAAAGTTTGTTAAACATTCTGGACTGTAGGACAGCATTCATACTGCCGGAGCTGTGGTTATTCACCAATTTTGCCATCTTGGGTCATTTTGTTTCATTGGGGGAGGTTCTGTGGTATATACCCGCTTTCATTTGTCTTGCTTGTCTATAGGAAGAAAAGGCTTTATTTTATCATATAGAGAAATTATAGAATAAAATGCTCAGTAATAAAGGTGTTTGCTGTCAACCTTTTTATGAGTACCATGCATGTGACCCCGCAGATTAATCAAGATGTTCCCATGTACATGATGGTATCTGGTGATAGGGCTGAGCTCCGTGGATTAAATTTTGAAGGGCTAAAACGACATGGATTCTTGGAAAGTGAGGTATATATTTGGATAATTTATTCAACTCAGTTCCCTCAATAAGTAGATAAAAAACTAGTGCTATGTAATGCTTATAAAAAAAAGTGAAATTTATGGTGCTCAAATTTTTATGAGAACGGTGGAACATCCATGATGTTTTGAATAAAAATTGGGTTTGTGCATTTCTTGGCATCTTTTTTTGTATTTAACACTTGCTCATATTATTTTGCACTTTGAGGTCCTGTATGTTTCGCGTGTTAAGTGTTTAACACGCCACTTAATATGCCTGGAAACGAGTTAACACGCCTAGAACTTGACACGCTCGGAAACGAGTTAACATGCCTAGAACTTATTATACCCCTCTCTGTAGAATAACTTTAACACACCTAATATTCAAACGGGTTAACTCACTTATTCCACCATTTATTCCACTTCTTCCCTATTCCTCTACTTTTTCCAGAAACTTATTTCCCTTACCGAATGGGGCCTGAAGATATTTGTTTGGAAACAGCTTACCCACCTCCCTCCTGACAGAGATCTCACTGGTGGTGCACACACAACATGGCCCATTATGATGAAGAATGATAACTCAATGTGAGGGAAAAAAAGTAGCCAAAAGACTAGTGACCAAGTGGGACTACTTGGTGGACTGAGTGAAGGTGGGAGGTAGCAGAAGAGAGGATATTGTAGACAGAGAAGGTGTTTGCTGAGTTAATTGATTAGGAGCAGGTCAAGAAAGGGAGGAGGAAAAGAATTGGAATAGGATGACCTATCTCTTTACCACCATTGGCATGTCTTCCTGTTCCATGCACATGTTGTGCCATCCAATGTTTTTACCACGCACCACATTGTCATCTAGTTGCTATGCATATGGAAGAGAGGGGATTTGAGGGGGGAACATGGAGAACTTGTTCCTTCCCTATTTCCAAACACCCTAAGCTGCTAAATGATAAAAAAGGTCAGAAAATGCTAAAGAGAAAGAATATGAAGCCAATAGATTAAAATCCTTTTAGAAGTTAGAATGAAGGGTGGGGTTCAAATAGAGTATCAAGCTCCAAATCCACAAGCAGGGTCCCTTTTTTTGTTGTACTTGTAACAAAGAGAGGCCTCCTTTACTCCATTAGCCTTCTTTCTTATCAACCGAGGAACATGAACCATAGTTCAATTTCGGCCTAATTTTCCCCCATCACAACCAAACCAAACACCACCACCACACTACATACTCGCATATCATGCTCCAGCCCTAAGTCTATACTTGGAGTAGGGTGCCACACATAGGGTAAGCTACATTGGATATTTCATCTCTAATCTTAGCTCATTGATATGTTACTGATTGGAACTTTTCTTTGCTAACCCCTATCAGGTTCAATGATGGGGAAAAGGTTTGTTCACTAATGTAAGCAATCACACACAAGAAGAGAATTTGGTGACCTAGTTCCACCTGCAATAGGTGTACGAATGGGTAGAGTATGTTCACTGTCGAATTTCCGCTAAGACAGTTGTACCTGAAAGTACAAGACTTCACTCTTTTTCCCTCTCTTGTTTATGTGTGCATGCCCTCGTACAGAGGTCATGGCTCACTTAAATAACGTAGCTCCTCACAATGTGGGCATTGACTCCTGGGCGTGATCCTCAAGTCGTGATTATAACGGTTCATTAAATTGATGACACGTCGTACATGTTCTTGAGCATGTTGCCTACGTTCCTTGATGGACGTCAAGATGGTGTAACAGATAGGGAAACTGTCACCCAACTGAAATTTGTTGGATGGGTCATCCACCTGACCGCTAGACATTCAGTCAGATGAGGAGCCCATCTATCAGTTAGGCCTTTCAGTGTTGGGAAGTCCATTTATTCGTCTACAGCTTTAGGTGAATATTCTAGACTTATGTATATGTTCATTTCTAGCAATTATTAGCCTATTTGAGTGGGTATCCACCTGATTTTCTCTTTAATTCAGTCAGACCTTATTATGTTAGGCATTTAGCCTTTATTGGTTAGACCTCCATGGGCTTCTTCTTGGGCCTTTGCGAGGCCCTTTTTTATTGGACTTAGATGGGGATTTTCCTTCCCTCACCAATTACCATTTCAAATGCACTTGTATTTGATACCAGAGGGATAGATGAAGCTGCATTGAGTTGCTTTATGGAGGTTTTTGTGTGTTTTGGGTTAGTGGGGTTGAGATTGAGCTATCTTTTGAATTCTATGGTTTGTATGAGAAAGGAGATGCCATGAGCTTTTGGGAACAAAAGTAGGGGTGTACATGGGTCGGGTTCAACCCGAACCCAACCCGATTGGGTTGGGTTGGGTTTGAGGTCTAATAAACTTAACCCAACCTGCAACCTAATTCAACTCGATACACATACAAACACACACACACGAGAGATCCATTAAAATTTTAAAGGGCAAAAAGCCACCCTGTTTAAACTTGAAAGAAGACAAAAAAAAAAATCCACGCAAATAACGTACGTCACTCCCTCAATTTCACTTTTCCCTCTTCCTGTGTGCTCTCCATCGTGCACTTCTTTTCAATTTCCCTCCTGCTCGCAAGCCCTAAATCGAGCTTCTCTCGTCGTCGCCACCCTCTCTCACAGCTCCCTTCTCGTTGTTGCCATTGTTTTCGTCATTACCGCTTAAGGCTAGCATCTCTCTACCTCCTCTCTTCCTCCTCTACATTAGTGACAACCACCACCTCCTTTCACCAGAGCCACCACCACCATTACCATCACCACACAGCTCACCACCTCCACATTGGTCATCCATCATTGTCACTACCTTCCCTTTGCCTAGCCTGAGCTTACCACCAGAGCCGCTGGCCCGCTACCACTGATCCACCACCACACAACCCACCACCTCTTACCAGTCATCCACCATATTCTCTACCTTTTCCTCTGCTTAAGCCTTTCACTAGAGCTGCTACCACCACCACCACCACTACACAGCCTACCACCCCCTCACCAGCCATCCTCCTTCACTATAGCCAATAGCCACCACCCCCTCTCTTGGCCATCCTCCTCCCCCTCTACCTTCTCTTATTTTAGCCTAAATTATTTGAAACTTCGATGTAGGCATTTAAACATTAACGCTTGAATTAGTCATCATTATTTAGATTCTCATCTAATTTTTGTTTAAATAGAATTAAAAGACTTCCACATGTACATCTTGAATTTTTTTCTTACTAATAAAAAATTATTTTGATTCTTGTCTAATTCTTTGTTTTGAATGCTTACATCTATGAAAAAAATTACATGGATAAGATAATCATCTTGTAATATGTGTTTACTTTTCTACAGGGAAGAGGCAATTACTATTATACAACTATCAAGTTTTTTTAATTTTTACCTATTTTATTCACTTTTTTAGAAGATATAAGTTATTTATGAGTTTAAAATGTTTTGTTATTAAGTATGAAAGACATAAAAAAATGTAGGAGATAAGTATAAGTTTTGAGTCCTTTGACTAGTAAACAACCCACTCAACTCAACCCAACCCGACCCAATTTTTATCGGTTGAGTTGGGTTGGAAAAATCCCAACCCGAAAATTATGGGTTGGATTTGGGTTGAATCTCAACCTAACCTATGTACACCTCTAAACAAAAATATGGATTGAACACAAAAGTGTTCTCTTCCAAATAAGTACCGTACTTCGGAACATTTGTGCATTTGAATGTTTAGGATCCTAGGTTAATCCTACCCAATAGATTGGCACCGTATCTCGAATTTACTTTAAAATTTAATAATTTTATGCTTGGAAATTCTAGCTTTCTTTTCTTGTGGATTGATTGAGTGCTTTCTTTTAGTTTTTTTTTTTTTACACAGATGCCACTAGAAACATTTTATATTACATGCTTACTACTACATTCCCAATTTTTAATTAAATTACACCAAAAAGTTTGCATCATTTTCATACTCGTCACTCTGATAGATGGTGCCATTAAGTTTAATGAAATGAAATTTATGTTTTTGCCTCCTAAACTTGTTTTTATTTTTCCTCTTCCTCCATCCTTCCTCCTACACCTCCTTGACCCACTTCCTCCACCGTATCTCCACCACCCTTTTCGCCACCCTCCTCGTAGTTGCACCTCCTCCACCCCCACCACCTTCCTCTTTCTTCATCCTCTCCACCTTCCCCCTCCCCTCCCCGCAGCCTCCTACCCACAAGGCCTCCCTCCCCACGGCCTCCTACCCACAAGGCCTCCCTCCCCACAACCAACCTCGCTCCCCCTCCCCCACACCCACCTCCTTGCATCAATCTTCCCCACAACGACCTCCTCCCCTGCAGCTCCACCTCCTTGCAGCCTCCCTTTCTCGCTCTCCCTCCTTGCACACCCCTCCCTACATCAACCCTGCCCATAGCCACCTCCTCCCTCACAGCTTCACCACTTTGTAATACAACTCCTCGATCCCCTCTCCCTGCATCGACCCCTCACCATAGCCCCCCCACTTCCCCACACCAACATTCCCCACATCGACCCCTCTACATAGATCCCCATCCCTCCCCATTGTACTGTACCCATCTCTATCAGTGGGGAACAGGTCATCACCATAGGAGGAAGATGGTGGTAGAAAAGGGAGGAGGAAGGAGAGTTGCTAGAGGTGGGCAGAGGAAGTGGTTGGAGGACATGGAGGAAGGAGGAAGGTGAAGGGGGAAGGAGGAGAGGGAAAAAGATAAAAAATAGAGGTAAAAGTATAAATTGTACTTTCTTTTAGGTCCAATTCTGTCAAACTTAACAATGCCATCTAATAGAATAGCAAGCACGAATATGATGCAAACTTTCTTGTGGCATTTAATTAAAAATAGGGAATGCAGTGCAAGCGCACAATATAAAATGTTTCTATTGGTATTTGTGTAAAAATCCCCCTTTTTTTACATGTGGAACAATGACAATTTAAGAATGGAATTTAAAATTAGCATTAGGATAAATTGAAAAATTAAGCAATAACTAAGTTTTTAGCTAAAATATTTAATCATCATCGGAAGTTTATAAAAAAGAAAGTGAATATGCTAGGTAGTCTTTCAAACATACACGTAACCACTATCCCACACATACATACACTTCGGTTTGGATCTTTTATTTGTCTGGCTGTTTTCTTACTACAATATTGTTAGTAGTAATTGTTGCTAAATCTCATCTCTTATTCATGAGAATGAAGATCAGAAGCATGAGAAAGGCTTATAGGAAGATATTCATGGCCCTTGGTCCAAATTCGGCATGCTTTGACGGTCGCCTTGCTCGAGTAGTAAGGATTATTTCATTTGTTTTCCCATGATTTAATTGTTTTGAATGTATACAATGATAGAAAGGTGCTTTAGCAGGAAGGAGATCCAGAATTGTCTAAATGTGCTGCTGTTCGCTCCATGATACAATCTATTCGTGACTCTTTTTGTCCAGATCGCCGAGGTATTTGCAAGTTTGGGCAATGGTCTCTTCGTCAACAGAGTGACATATGTGAGTTCTCTTTCTATTTTATTTGCCTCTTTTAGAGGTTTGGTTTCTTTCATTGGATAGATGTTGAATTTGTATGTTTGCTCTTTGGCATAAAAACATATCTTCTCAATAGACTTAATCTATTTAAAATCCAAGTTAGAAAGGGTATTAGAGTTCACGACGGAAACATTCCCAAATGTTGAAATATTCTCTCCTTATGCCAGTTGGAAAAGAGCAGATGCCATATAATTGCTGGTACGATATTCCATGTATTGTTTGTGCGTTAACCTGGCTATGAATGAAACATGACTTCTAGGGCAAGGTCAATGTGAACATGTAGCCAAATGAGACAGTAGCCAAATCAATGGGACAGTATGTGCTAGGTTGGCATGAAAAGCTTCTTGGGCCTTTTGTACATAAAACCCAGTAATGATTGATGCAAGCCTCTTTTATGGGCTTGTTGCCTACAAGATGCATATCGAAGACCATGAAGTTGTATCATACCCTTGCAAATCAGCCAAAGTTGCTTTTGATTTCACATGACAATTCACATGCAATAATCATGGAGCCAAAGGTTAGCAGGATAGGGTAATGCACTACATCTGTACAAGGAGATCAAGTTCACATGTCATGCATTGCTCAACATGGATTCTAAAGCATCCTTACATTATCCTTAATGCAACATCTGTATAAGTTATTAAGTTTATCTCAAGTTCTCAACTATAAAAGGGAGGAAGAGGGGAGGGGGAAAATCTAGCGGCGCTTGTGAGGATTTTTGGAGAGATCTCTAGCTTGGTGGTCAACCACTCAAAGTCAATCTTTGACCCTTCAACATGAGTAGTGAGGAGATGGAGGGGTGCTCTTAATTCTTGCACACGGATGTGGGCCATTCGCCTTTCACTTACCGGGGGCTCCCTTTGAAGGGTAAGAGGCTAACGATGGCTGATTGGGTACTGCTAATGGAGAGGATGGGGAAGAGGCTTCCTGCTTGGAGTGGAAGGTTGCTCTCTAGAGGGGGCATGCTAGTTCTTCTGAAGGTTGTCCTTTCTGCCATACCTATTTTTTACCTCTCTTCAAACTGCCGAACAAAGTCTTCAGGAATTGGAGGTTACTAGGAAGAGATTCTTCTGGAGGGGCCTAATCACGTTGGGAGGTTCCTTCAGCTGGTAGCCTGGGATGAGTTGTGCAAGCCCAAGAAAGATGGTGGTGGTCTGAGAGTTCATCATAGCATTCTACAATGCACTGCTCACAAAATGGGTGGCACAGTTAGACAACACTGATATTTCGTGGCACTGTTTTTTGAAGGACCCATATGGTTCTATCCTGGCTGTGTTGCAGAGGGTGGTTACCCCTTGTGGTGCTTTGGTTTTTTGGAGATCTTTGGTGCTGGTTTTGCAGAGAGTTGCCTCCTTTTTTCACCCGATTCTGGGGGATGGTAGATTCTTTACGTTTTGGAAGGATGATTGATCAAAGAATGGTTGCTTTGCAGAGGTTATGCCAGGCTTTATGCCCTAGCAGGTGACAAGTTTCATTTGGTATCAAAAAGTATGGGACAATGCCTCGACATGTTGGGCACCCACGTTTGGGGAAGGCTTTCTGATGCTTGTGCTCAGGACTTGCTGCTCCTGCTCTTCATGGTTCAACATTTCAGCCTGGTGACAGCTAGTCCTAACTGCTTGGAGTGGAGTGGGGGAACTTTTTCGGTTAGGAAGGCGTATATGTTACTACAATCGACCAATGGGAGCAACAGTCATTTGGTGGACAATAGCCAGTTCTTGTGGAGGTTGAAGATTCCCTTGAAGGTTAGAACTTTCTTGTGGTTGGTATGGGGGCAAATAGGCTAGTTACAAAGTACTGTAGTAATCGGATGGCAGATGCGAATACTGTTTGTAGCCTATGTGACTGTGATGACAAAGATGTTCCTCATCTTTCCTGGGCCTGTGATTTCTCCAAGCAGCTGTGGTCGAATTTGGGGCTGCCGGGGGTGGATGTCTCTTCTACGGATAGGTTTTGGGCCTCCTTCAGGAATGGCATTCCAACAAATGCCCACACCTGGATGGTGGCAATGGCAGCCTTGTGATCTCAGTAGCTTCAATATAATGTGGCGGTTTGCTGGGGGGAAAGGGCATGGGCTGAAAATGCTGCAAGGGAAACTCATGGGTTGTCTAAGTTATGGCTGGATAACTCAATCTGTACGGCATGATTTTTTTGATGGTGGAATGAAGTGGGTGACTACCAACCTCTGATTGTCGTCCTTTTCTCTTTCAACCAAAAAAAAACCTACAAAAGGACATGCACTCCAACCTTTGTTTTCTCATCCAATTTTAAGAGACCAGGGTCAATACCACCGTCCAGGACAGGCTAAAATCAGTCACATTCTGTGTGAAACTTGTAAAATCTTGCATTTTTTGCAATGCTTTGCATGCTTCATCTCACCTTTCTGATAAAATTATATGAGCAGCTCTCCCACGAGTCCTTATTTGTAATGCTTGGCTGGTCACTTGGTTCACCAACATGATCCAGTATGCTTGGTCAGAAATCATGCTGTGTTTCTGGTTGACCAAGCTTATTGTTTGTTGGCCTTTGGATATAACTTCGTTCAAAAATCATTGTCATTGTGTTATTGCAAGTTTATAAGCCTTTTTCAGGAAGAAATGCAACATCAAGGACTTGAATGGGTGGTTCTCTAATTTGTAGCTGAGTAGTTGGTTGCTTAACTGAGGATACTCTAAATCTGTAATGCATAGATATCTCTAGATTTAAGATAAACTTTCGAAATACTTCTTTAGCTGCCACCCCTGCTTCGTCATTCACGATAACCTGCGTGTTCTTTTTTCCTGGTGCAGCGCAACAAACACAGGAATCGTGATTGTGCTTCAATCTAGCTGCATCATCCATGAGGAATTTTAATTAGAGATCAAGCTACATAAATGGCCATGCGTTCAAACTGCTACTTGCCTCCTTTTGCTCCTTCCCTTGTGAGGTTTATGTTAGTGTTGTACATTTTTACAACAATATCTGATTTATATGTATCATCAAATCAAGCAACTTGATAGGGGCATTTACGTAAATATGAATTTTGCAGGGGCTCTCATGTTATTGCAAAAGTTCTTTCGGCATCAATTTAAAAGCGTTTTTTTCGTAGCCTCTTTATGGTTTCTCTCTAAGATACAAGTATTCCACAGAAAAAACCTCCCATCCAGCTAGGCTTATAAGTGGATAATTCATAAGATTTATATCCAATTTCATCGAACTCTTGTTTTGGAGAGAACCGTGTTTGATGTTCTTTGACATATGACACATAACTTCTTAAACAGTTAAACAAAAAGGACTTTGGATGGTTATCCCTCTTTGAATTCGGCAGGTCAAACAATAATCACATTTTTTTCACGAGGATTTTAAATGGATTCACATCCAAAGCCGATTGCCTAGTCCGTTCAATAATTTGATCCAGCTTTCCTCGTTTTCAACCCAAAGCTACTCCCATTCTTATCAAACGGTCACCATAAGTTTTCTTGAGTCATAGTATATACAAAAGGTTTTCACACTCTATCCCACACACAGCCATGTCTATAAATCCCTCATCCATGCCTGCCTGCATCCCCGCCTACAGCTCACCCATGGCGTCCACCGTAGCACCTCACTAGGCAACACCTCCTTCGTAGCACACACCTTCGCTAGACCTCCCCAACCCCCCTTTGTCGAGCCCTTACACTAACTCTCCTTTGCAACACATGCCTCTGTTGGACCTCTCCAACTCACCTCCACCAAACCTCCTCATTGGATCTCCACAGCACATGCCTCTGCCTAATCTCCCCAACTCACTTAGTTGAACCTCGTCACCGGACATCCTTCATAGGACCTGTGTAGCACCGTCCTCCCTCGCAGGATCATCTTATACCTAATCTTCCACTACAACACAATAGCACCTTCACCATCACTGCTGGCAGCCTCTACCAATGCTGCAACATCCTCGACCATCACCACACATACCACCTCCATCCTTGCACCACCAACAAACACATCACCTTCTCTCTCTCCGCCATCACCACTACCTCATCCTCCCCATCCACAACACACAACACCTCCTCCTACCACCACCACCACCGTGCATAGCTCCTCCCAATGCCATGACCTTCTTTCACCACCACCACCACTACCTCCTCCCTCTCCACAACACACAATACCACCTCCCACCACCACCATTTCCAACCACCACTACACCTACCCTGTCAACAACACACCAATAGGACCACTACCCCTTCATTGAACCACCCTCCCCTCTCCACCAGCAGCAACATTGCAAAAGAAAGAAATAGAGAATAACCTCAAAATGGGTTCGGGCTCGAGAGTTTGAAAATCTCAAACAAAAAATCAACCAAAATAATCAATCAAATGTAAGCTTTACTTAAATATATATAATACATTGCATTGTTGAGAGTATATTGAGATTTATGAAAAGAAATCAACCCCAAAAAAAAGAATTTAATATACAAGAACTCAAAGGGATGAGAAATAAATGAAACTAAAAAACAGAACAAAGGAAAAAAAATAAATGAATAACGCATTGAAAAAAAGTAGGAGTATGTGCAGTCTAAAAGCCTCAAAAGTAAAAAAAGAAAAGAAAATGAGGGTGATCTCTCTACCACAGTACACAGCACATCATGTCTAAATCTAAATTACAACACATTGCACTGGAATATGTGACAAGAAATGGAATGCTCAAAAAAAAAGCGTGTACAACTATAAACCGTTTTTCAGATTTCTTTAGGTAGTTGACATTTATGCTCCTGCTATGAAACTCTTCCGACTAAATTCTTGGGTTTGCAGATAGTACTTGCCAAGATGATGGCACTCGCCGTCCTCCCATACGAGCGACATTGAATATTCGTCCAACCCTCCAGAGGTCGCGTCGATCACTTCCTCCCATTCGACCAAAAGTTGCAACTCTAACTCGATTTCCTAATAATTATTGCACTAGTCACATCAACTTGCTAATCGATTTACTCGACGACTGGACGTAGTCTTGGGCAAAGAATTTTAGCACTTCAATTGATTCTACCAATCCTGATCTAGAGTTTGGAGTTTGAAGAAATACCGCTCAGCATGCAGCAGTGAAAATATTTTTGTTAAAAGGGAAAGAAATGGTAACAAGTGATGCAAAGGGAGAAAGAAGATCCTCACTCATTAAAGGGGAAAAATGCCATGCAAAAATGAGGAAACGTAAAATGTAAAAAATAAGATAAAAAAAAAAACGTTACAAGAATGGAAATCGAATAACCTCCAAAAAGAAGATGACCCTACATTCGTAGAAATGACAAGATGCTAACGAGACGAATCTCGAAAATCGCATCAACGAGTTAATCGTATAAATCAACCAAAAGGTCGAAAATGACTGAAAATTCAACTGTAATAACCTGGGGTTACATGTGATCCATAAATAAAATAAAACAACGCAACAAAAACAAGAAAAGAAAGGCCACACCACAACAACAAAACGAAGCAAACATAACACGTAAAGAAGAGAACCATCCATTGCCTCTAGCCACTCAAAGACCACCGCGCAAGTTTGTACAAATGCAATGTAGCATGGTTACAACAACAAGCCACGATCCCAGATCTGAAGAGACCTCACGTCAAACTCCACTACGTCGTGACTACCACAGTTGGAACTAGCAGCCACGGGCCTGCCAACCATCGTCCATCGGACGCACGAACAGCCACCAGACCATTGAACCGCAACCCCACACCAACCGCATTGCCACGCACTCGCTCCAGCCTCTGCCCCTTGCACACGCACCAGCCTCGAATGATGAACAACCAATTGCAACCCCACGATCACCTGATTGATCACATCCGACGAGCTAGCGCGAGGGAGAGAAGAAACAATGCTAGAGGAGACCTTGTGGCAACCCCAAACAACGATAACGGCGAAACCGACCTTACATGTCAACAATTGTCTTTGCATAAGTCAAGGAAGCATGGCTTGAGGGAGGAAAATGGAGAATCTAGTGATTAGAGGACCCCGATCAACATGAAATGCCCGATCGAGGCCCTCGACGGCGATGTCTAGGGCTTTTGAGCTGAGAAAAAGGGAGGAGGAGAGACGGCTACCCTCGACCTTTCTGTATTAGTCGATTTCCTATGGTCTTGGTAGCAAATGCATTCTAATAAGCTCAAACGGCAAGCACATAGGTTAACATTGGCAAGCATAGACATAGGTGCATCCTTGAGCGACCTTATGGACATGTTAGGGTGCATATAATTAATTCTAAGCTAGCTTGTAAACTTTTGATGCATGGCTATATATGGTAGGATATATTTGGCAAGTGGACGACTACCATCAGAGAAGCCCTCTTAACAAATCTTGTTTATTCCATTTTTAATGTTTTACCAAAGCTAAGATTCATACTGTAATTCAACAGCTATCTACCAGCATAGTGAATGAGTAACTATTTGAATGTTTTTACCATTAGTTTGTATTCCAAATTGGAAAGACTGCAAGAGTGAATACTTGGCTCATTCTCAGTAGCTTTCTGCCATTAGTTTAGGAAGAGCATTTTGAGATGTGACATCTGTCTTGCACGGTTGGAATCAGGACCCTTTAATGGATTTTTTCCCCACATGCAAGACATTTTTATTTTATCCTAAGTCCATTTTTTTAACATCATGAAACATGTTTGAACCTAGAAAACCAAGTAAACGACGTGCGTCAATGCATTCGTTGGTTGTTGTATAAGTTGTAATTGGGTAAATGGATCTTGACTATGAATCCGTTTATCCTTTGGTACCTTTATATCGTACTCGGGCCCTAGTGATGTGTGCGTTATCATGGTTTTTCGCTCTTGTTCAGAGGGGTTTCTCCACGTAAAGCTCATGTTTGCTATTGCTTTGCTTGCAACTGGTTTCCTACGGTGGTACAAGGCATCTAACAAATTAGTAGAAAATGCCATTGATGCTCTTCATCTAAACTCATGATGGACACGGTGTCAAAAAAATGATCAGACCACATCCAACCTCATGAGAACACCCATGCCCAGAGATTTTGCCCGTCAAACACTTCCCTCCTGCAGTAGAAATGAAGGGTGCTCATAGAAGCCCGCAGTATCCGGCATTGACCTTTGGGTGGATATTATACCCTTGTGGTGTTTGGTTGCAAACACATCTCCGCAGAAGGCCAGCGGAAAATTTACATGGACGTTCACGACATTACTGAAGTTCCCGTCAACGACATTTTCTTATTTGCTTTCACGTTTGACACTGACGCAAGTTCCTTAATGGTTGACTAATATCGCTCAGGTTGTGCTTTACACCTTTCACATACGTTTCCAAGTTTCTGAAACATTGGGCTACTTTCCCTTCACGATGGTTAAGTTTAGCTTCATGAGTGAACCCGAAACTCGACGTTTTTATCAATGATTTGAGCGTCAAACAGAATCTACATTGTTCCAGTTCCACCAGTTCACTACGTGTGTATTCCTTCCTGCCTTGTAACATTGATCTGGTCTCTTCGACACAAACATATTAGAAATTTGGAATCTATTCTTTATGAATCAACTTTTCGTAGGAAGATTAAACAGAAGAGCTTGACGATAAAGAAAATAGATGACTATGAGAGAAGTTAAAAATTTGAAAATTATGAAATTAGACAAGCGATTTAGTCCACCACCTACAAGATAATTAAGGTCACTTTTTTCCCCCTGTTTTTTTTGCGAAGGGTAAATATGGTAGCAATGAGATGGAGACCTTACCATCCTGCTGACTTCTTGATAGAATTAAGGCTACCATTCAACACTAATAAGAGTACGTCAAGACAAGCAAAGGCTACCTTGAACAAGATTATCTCTTAATACAAATAAGCAATACCTGCCAAGTAGGTGTAAGTGTAGTCAGCATTATTTAATGTGAAGAAGCAAGTTTTAGAGGTTAAGGGTTAATTTATTTGAAGGGTTAACCTCTCTTTTAGAGGGTTAACCTTCATTTACTTAAGGAGTTACGTCGCATAATTTTAACACCTATTCTAAAATATTAACATCCATTTTGTTCACATCAATTCTAAAAGGTGTTTAAAAAGAGATGTTAACTTCATAACTCTCCTACACCTAAACTATACTCTCCAAGAACTTATGTAAACATCCATACAAGTGAATATCACAAGAGTTAATACCACAACTTACCACCAATTTAAATAAATAAAAACTCATAATAGCACCATTTTACAAGTAAACAAAATAAAGGTCAACATCAATTTTACATTCCTTAACATTAATTTCTTAACCTATAAAGTAACCCAAAACATTAGCATAATCGAGCCGCATCAAGAGGTGTAAATGACTCAGTTGGTAAAAGCAAAGTAAATGGAAAATTTTTTAGAAAGTATCGGTAAACTTTTCTTGCGTTGGTGAAAACAGAATAAATATAAAGTTTGAAAGGAAAACACGTAAACATGGCCATCACATGATACGCGCATGACCTCAACTTTTGTGTCCTTCAACACAAGGGAAAACTGATTAGAGCTCACATGTCTATGCACTTGCATATGCCTACAGCCACATGCTACCGATGACAAAGTCTACGTAACAGTCGTTGAACATTCACCAAACGCAGACTGAGATTAGAGATGGTAACATTGGAGCTACAATACTAATGTCATAGTATTGATGCTACAATTCCAATGTGAAGGTACAGCACTACTACTACTACCTTGTAGTACGAGTTCTGCAACACCCAGAATACTTAACTGCTCAGTATTATTCATCAATCCTGTGAATTACATGTCAAGTTTGAAAAGCCCACCATCTCCCTCCTATCCTTTGTGCCTCATCCTTGCCCACCATGCTCTTTGCCTACCCACATCCAAATGATAACCCCACCCCCCAACCAAAGAAGAACCATCTTCCTCAATTCTACAGCACTCATTTACTATGGCATTGCTACCGTGACATTCTTAAGTGTGACAACAAGAGCACTTGAACAACCAAACATCAATTTTTACCCCTACCGTTTTTCCAACCCAATTGGAACTAGCACTTTTCTGGAAGGCACTCCTATTCTCTCCACTTCCCAACGCATCCTCTGCTTCCTTGCCCTTCAATGTCAATAGGAGTGGAAACCGGACGAGCACATATGAGAGCAGGCAAGTTTCTTTACGACTCTCCTAAGCATAATACAACTATAAGAAAGATGATTACTTCACCCGTTAGTGTCACAATAAACTACTTTTCCCATGCCACATCTCGGCCAGCACATATAAGAATAATAAGTTTCTACAGTATACAACTAGAAAAATTCACAAAGCAAATAAGGATCTAATGTAGTAACAGATGCAGTTTGAAATATAATCAATCTGACTGCAATTTAGTATAAGCAAAACAAAATAGTCAAATCATATATAAGAGAAGAAATTACAAACATGAAATTGTCTTGAGCGAGCAGAGAAACGCACATGTTATAATTACTTGCACTAAAGTAAACACCGTTCAAGCAAACATCATCTGGTATGCCAACTGCAAAACCATGATACGCAAGTGCAGCCATTTGTGCTACAGGAAACATTCATCATCAATGAACACAGGTACAGATACAAGGCACAGTTGATGTGGAGTAACCCACTAACTTAACCATCCTAAGTTTCTAAGCATCCAAGCCAACCCAACTCAGACCATACAATAATCCAGGTGATACGACTAAGGCAACTCAAATTTTGCAATTTAGCCATAAACCTGATGGCGTCACAGGTCAAAGTCCTTGGGCAATTATCCATAGAGACAGATTAGATCAGACCAAGCACTGTCCTGGCATATCACTAATCTAAACCAAATATCAAAAACAGCAGTAAGTTGGGAAATAAAAAGTCCTAAAAATCATTCAGGAAATTACACTTTAGAGCACCAATAACTAGTTAATCCAATTTTCCCAATTCCATGTCCAATTTGATGAACGACGCAGCTATGCATTATGGATAACATTATCAATTGATGCACATAATCACTATCTATATGACAGGTAATTCAATCACTTGTGATATGAAACACTCCAACTATTGAAACCAATGAGTTAAACACGAAATAAAATCCACTCATGAATACAAAGGCCACATTACCTAATTAAGTCCCATCCTGTTCCCTGCATAGTCTGTGCATGCTTCGCTTGAGAATTGCAAATGTTGCCAATCTGTACTAATGAAAGATACCTTAATTCTAATAATAAATAGTGCCAAACCAGTAGTAAATCAAATGAATACTTGCAATATGGCTAAAACAAATAGTCAATTGAGAAGTGTCTCAAAGCTTTTCAAAATCACAAGTGCAAATCAACCGCTGTGCCCAAGAAGCATCTTTTAGCACTCGTTAGTGCAAAGAAAGCACCAATGTCCAAAGTACAAAGTATCAATAGATTTCCTTAAGGCGAAGAAAAAGCCTAGGCTTTGGGTGAAACTGTAAAGAATCAGTATTCTACAATCTATTCATATAGCTTTGAGAGTTGCTATTTAGCAACCTACCAACAACGAATTGAACAAGAGAATGGGCCAAAAAACAACCTTAGAAACAAATATATTAGGAAATAAAAGCAACTTTACACAAAATCGGCACACGTAGCTTAATAGCAAGCATGACCTGATGAAACCGAAAGCTGCAAATCTGTAAAATCTTCAAAGCTTTCGGATGTTTCCACCATCAGCTCTTACCCCAATGATTTGTTGGTGACTCATACCAAGGATGATAGCAATTAGGATAGAATGTGCAAAGGATCACTTGTTGTACCAGTCTATATTTCCTTTGCATTCTTGCAGACCTGGAGTATTAACAACTCCATCAGGTCATAATGCTATTCCGGATTGCTTCAGTGTAATTTTTTCTACTTTCTATTCAAGAATCGTGAGAGCCTTGGACCATCAATGTTATGCGTGTAGCACTGTCGCCACGAAGGCTATCACCTTTATAATTTGTCTGGAAAGATCATATGCTAATACACCTCAAAAACACAACGCATTGAAATCGGAAACAATGAAATGGTACCACAATGCTAGATTATTACCTCGTTGGGGCAGCTATCTGGAGAGAACCATCGCATCAAAACACCAAGATGGATTACCGCAGGAATCAACTTAAAAAGCAATGGTGTTGTCACCTGCACCATTTTCATGTGTTTTTGAGAAGGCCATTCAACACAGGGAAGACTTCTACTTTCCTCTTATTATATGTTGGTTGCTTTTGTGCATCTTTCAGGTATTTTGCAATTGCATTTCCAAGAATAAAGACCTCTATACAAAGCAACAGACGGTAATCTAAGGACTCAATCAAGCACATTGCTACTACATAATGTGAGCACATCCATGAACCAAAAAAGGGCCCAACTTGAAATAACGTTGACAAATACCCAGAAAAGATAATCCTACAACCAATGTGAATAGATGTTTAAAGGATTTATTTTTAATGAAAATCTCAAAACTGGGGGGAAGCCTCTGGACAGACTTGGGAGGAAGTTTCTGGATACATTAGGACCTAACACCCATGGATTAAGCCCAAAAGAAATGCTCCAAGAACATCCTTCTCATAATGTCAAAATCAAGCAAGTCTATTCCAATGTTAAGTGGGTCAACTACATGATTTCTCACATAGCAATTTGTGATGGGCTATGCCTACACTTGCACGTTTAAAAGAACTTACATTTATGACATCCATCCCAAGATATTTCTGGCCATCAAGACAATTCATGCCAGGCTCGTGGTTCAACTTCTCACATTGCACCCAAGTTCAATATGGCAATCTCTCTAAAAGCTGAAACCACATTAAATATGCCTATTTCATTTTCATGTATTGGCATCACAATAATTAGTTATCATCTGATTTCCAATAAACCTTTGGCCACACATTCACACCAGACTGTTCCTTGAGTATCAATAATGTTAGTTCTGAATCACATTTGCTTCTTGCCAGAAGTAACAGCAAACATTTCACAACTTGTCCATAAAAAACAGAAACACAACTTGCAGAACATGCAATTCTTGGTGATATTCAATCATCTCATGGTTTCAAGGATTAAAAGACTACATATGCCTTTTTTAGTTGACGGCAGGATGAACTTACCCAACAGCTCAGCAACACTAGCTTTAAGACATGTCTTTCTTTTTAATATGATAAAATAATACAAGATACTTAATGAAGCTTTTTGAGAAAAGACATCTGGAGATTCTCTTCTATTTGTAAAACATTACCTGCTCAAAGTCATAAAGCAGCACAATACACTATTTCTTACATGTGGCAGGTGCATCTTACACAGTAATCCAGATCCCCCAGGACAATTTGCATGTTCCGATGGGATCTTTTGTTACCTTAACCTTAGGAGTGAAATGGATTCTGATACAAATAAATTTAAATTTGCAATTGTCGTCATTTCAATGCCACATGTTAAAAAAAGAAGTGGTAAGATAAAGAGAATCAACATACAAAAAAGAAACAACGATAGTTCCATCTTCTGCATGCAATAAGAGCCCATAACCTCTGGATACTTATCCTTATACAAGTAATTGTTGCGGTCTTAATATTTTCACTACCTACAACATCTATAATGATAACCAGAATTTTTAAGGGTTGAGATTCTAGTGTGAAGGCAAAAACTGTCAATAACCTACAGGCATTTTTTTTTTGAAAATAAAAATAACCACAAGGAAATTTTACTTGAGCTCAGAGCTCTACTCATACTTCTCAACCAATCAAATCTTACTTTTTTTAAAGTTTGATCTAAAGATTATAAAATAAGGCTTATGCGGGATCCTTGGAATTACCAGACTCAGAGCTGTAGTGCCAAGAAGCAAGAGGTACAATTTGCCCTGTCAATGACCAACCACCAGATAGTTATTCACCAGAAACCAAGGATGTTAAATATAGAATGTAAGAAGGGCACTTGAGAGAACCATGGGTCGTATGTGATCCGTCCAGAAATTTTAATAACATTGAACTTTTTCCATGTATCTAAGTATGCAATTCAACGATAAAAATTGAAGTTTGAGGGGCAATTGAAAATTTTCTAATCTGATGACCAGGTATTTGGGCTTTTTACTTGTGTGCATGTTCCTATTTTTATTTTTCTAGCATTGGAAAACCAATCAAAATTGCAGTGTGGCAAAACCAAATGGAACCTAGCATTTCATAATAGCGCTTCTCAGTAAATTCAAATGAAAGTCAACTGCCTTGACTAGTTATAGTCACCTCAACCAAATGAAGATTTGAAGCTCTACTGAGAAGAACAAAAGCAAACTCCCCAATCTGAGCAAGAGACATGCCAACCTACATATAACCAATGGTAGTCAGATAACCATATCAAGCAATTATAAGTACTAGAGAGGGGAAAAAACTTACCAGAAATGATGTTTTGCTATTGTAATGGAATCCTTTAACAGCAGCAGCAATAACTAATGTCTTGACAATTATAACTAGAATAACAGCTGCCAATAGTATATCCACATGGTTCCAGAGGAAATGAACATGAATCAACATCCCAATGCTTGCTAGGAAAAGAGCCGCAAAAAAGTTACGGATGGGTTCAATCTGGACAATCAAGCAAGAAAAAGGACCTTAGAACATATCATGTGGAGTTTGTAATTGCTCTAATGAGCTCACGAAGAACTTTCTTGGTAAAAAGAACACATCAAGAAGCACCAAGTTTTCTGCACAGGGTCATGTCCAAAGAATAGAATTTAGATATTCATATGAAGGGCCACGTGGCACTCAGGCCACGTGGTCCCTGTGTGCACCCAAGGGGTGCCGGACCTCAGGGCTATTTTAGGTTTGCTTTGTGTCCAAGTTTTGTGGGTTTTGGTATGTTTTAGGCGACAATTAGCTGAGTCCATTAAGGATATGTTTTAGGTGATTTGATTAGATTTGGATTAAGTTTGTTTCCTGTCTTAGAATATTGGGATTTGTTGTCTCTATAAAAAAGAATCTATGTAATTGTTTTGAGTTGAGTTAATGCATTATTAGTTTACGAATCAGTACCAACAACTCCCTCTCTCTCTCTCCCTTTCTTCTCCAAGACCGACTACAGCTCTCTCTCTTCTCTCCCTGTTGTGTGAACAGGGTCCATCTGCAGCAGCCTGCTGCTGCATATTTCTCCCTTGTGGAAGAGCCTCCACGCCTAGTTTGCATCTGAAACTCCACATGAATAATGTAGTGTGGACGTGAATACTTTTTCAAAAAGGGATTGCACGAATTTTGTTAGAGTTATTTTTTTCTGTATTATTTTCTGATATTTATCTTTTCTTTGAGTACTACATTGTAATTTTCTCACTTGCCTTATATAAGAAAGGTTGAATTCTCAAAATAATATTAAGCCATTACATTCTCTACATGATATCAGAACAGGAATCCTGAACTAGTTATCTATACCATCCTTCGTGCTATCATCCTGTTTCTTTTTCTTCAACCATATATATATATATATATATATATATATATATATATAAAGAGAAATTTCTTTTAACCACCCAAACCCTAGAAAAACACTCACCACTGCTGCCACCGAATGGGGGGGCACTGCAACCCCTCCATCAATCAAAGGGCCCCTGCCAACCAGTTGCCAACAACCGAATCCGACGAAAACCAGCCTGGGCAGTGATTGCAAGCCAATTTTTGCCCAAAACTAACCACTTTCACTGCCGCCAACTGGTGACTCCTATCAAGTGGTCACCAGTGACCACTCCAGTGTGGTTACCATTGGTAGATGGGCCATAAATCTCTGATTTCTTTTGTTTGAGCGAGATCTCAGGTGCAAGGGGCACTCAATCCAATTAGTTGGACCTGGAAATTGAAAATAGTCTGAACCACCAGGCCAACCATTAGTGGCACTCTGACGATGCCTCTGTCAGTGGTGGCTTGGTGATTAAGGGCTATCCCCCGTTGTGACTCAGAGAGGGGCTTTACACCCCCATCATTGTCCATCTTTTTTTGTGGGACTTGTGCAGTTCTTGCATGTTTCTTATGGATTTTTATCTTCAAGCTACATGCTACTTACATTTTTAACATACATGCAGTGTGAGTCATTGATCCGGGTGTCCAATGAGGCAATGAACGTAGTGTGTTTCTGCATATCTCAAGGCACGTGTTTCTGCTCAGGACTATTCTTTGTATACTGCTCAGGATCATCTCCCGCCTTCTGCTTGGGATCATTTCTTATTATTGCTTGGGATCGTCCGGCACGGTACCTACCTTTTTTTCTAGTACTACAGATTATCTTTTGATGACTATTACAGGCTAGTGTACTTCTTGAATACATAACTTGCATATGTTATGGATAGATTTTACCCCAACGTTGCCTTTGTTAATGCTGCTGGTAATCAAGCAAATTAGGAATCCACTAGGATTGAGTACTGGGTAATGGTACATCTAATCATTTAACTGGTAGAAGCAACTCTCTCTCTGAAGCCAAACCATCTAGAAGGGTAACCTTGGTTAGCTTGGTTAATGGTACCCACTCTCCTATTACTATTGGTGATATTCAATTTTCTTATATCTACGTGCGTTGAAGTTTCCTACAAACATGTTATCAGTTAGAAAGTTGTGTAAGGATCTCATATGTCATGTGATATTTGATGAACATCCCTATTATTTCCAAGACATCCGAACAAGGATTGGTGGAAGAAGGGGGGTTATGAAAAGCATGGCCTCTACTACCTTGATATGCTCATTGTCCTTGCTAGTGCCTCTTCCATTTCAGCCAATTGTATCCCGTGGCATCGTCAGCTTTGATTATCCATGCATAAGTAAGCTACATCAGATGTCTCCTGATCTACCTCACTGCCTTTGATTGCACGGTTTGTCAGTTGCAAAGGCATCATCGTGCTTCTTCCTCCCCCCCATCCTGAGGAGTTCATCCACATTCTTCCTGTGATGATTCCCTTGTCAGCTACTGAGATTCCCTGCGATGATCTACAACCTGACCCTCAACACCCCCTCCACCCCGCCATCTATGCTTGATTTTGGTTTGGTAAAAATAATGCTTTTAATATGCTGTGCTGTAAGTCAATTCCGGTCTTGTAGGGATTAATGAAGTCCAGCTGGTCCACTTGAATTATCTTTTCCAACATTTCCTTATCAAGATGCGTCATTTCTAGATTGCTACTATGGAATCTGGCTGTGGAGGCTGACCACCTTCCTATTTTTGGCAATTTGCAGATTCATGGGTGGATGATCTTCAAAGGCTTCACAAGTTGGGAAGCAATTATTTAGAAGCAGACATACAATTCTTGGCAGTGGGAAAATGGGCAGTTCTCAGTAAAGAAGGCATAAGAGGCGTTGCAAATGCAGTTGTTAGATAAAGATGACGACATTCTGCAGGATTGTAAATTAATTGGGAAGCTGGAGCTCCCATGAAGGTAAAATTCCTTGCTTCAAAGTTAAGAAAGAGGATTCTAATGAAGGTTCAGCAGCATGGATGACTTCCAGGCATCTCAGCTACTTGTTCTATAAGGCAGGCGATGAGGGTGCTAAACCATTTTTTTTAACAAATCTACTGTAGTAAGAAGAGTATGGCAAAAAAACCAAATTGATTTGAATGATAATACTCTTTATTGAGCTTTTGGAGATCTTTAAAGTGGACATGCCAACAGTGGTCTCACACCGTTCAAATCCAAAAATCAGATAGCAATGACCTTAGCCTTTCTTTGGTGGATTTGGCTAGAGAGAGATGATATTGTTCCTAAGTCTTTATCCTTCTGAAGGCTAAATTGTGTATTGGAGATGGGGGAGAATTCACATTCATAGAATTGTTTTTTTTTTTGTTTGTTTTTTTTATTTGACTTATCAATATCATCTGTTGTTGACTATTAACTCACGTAGCCATCTTTCTCCCTCTAATAAAACTACAAAAGCTACAATCCAAATTGTCATTAGGTATAAAACCTCAAGCTCAAATTTGCCTCCATGATCGCCAAAGAAAAAACTATGGCATGATTTGAAACCTAAATACACATGGTGTCAAATACCCTGGCTCTTAGGGCATAAGAAACACATTGACTATCACTTCCTTAACAGGCATCCCTATAGGCAAGTTAACTTTTTTTTTTTTTTTTTGAGAAGGGCCAGTTAACTATTATGTACAAACTGGGTCAAGTATGGCGGTGACTGCAACTTTCGTGCACAATTAAGAGTCATGCCAACATGCATGAATTGGCTATAACTCCCAGTTAGAACATTGTGTAATAAGCACCCCTCCAATAACCTATAGCCACACCAAACAAAATAACTTCTTTTGAGATAGACACAAGAAAAATAACTATTAGGAGCTATGCCAGAGAGATGATTCGTATAAATTGACTGGGCGGGATCAGTGGACTGCGAGTGGTCCAGAAGATTTATGCATTGAGATGTAGCATGTAGAATAACTGCCGGTATGCATCAGCAATTGGACTAGACCATATAGGCTATAGTGGTCCATACAGGATTGAGATGGCAACGGAGAGAACTTGTAGAAACAAAAAATTTAGCAGTATGATGGCAATGATTGAAGCCACATTGGGCATCAAGTATACTTTGATAAGAAAGATAAATGAGCAAATGGTGGGAAGAGAATCTTAGTATTCTTTCCCCAACCCTAATTACCAGTAAAATGTCTTTAATGTGAAACCCACCTTTTTTATTTTAAATAATAGAGGGAAAAAACACGCATCTCACACAAAGGAAGAGCAATAGTGAAAACCATACATATATGATGATATGACATCTCCAAATTACAAGTGTAACAATGAAATAACTCACTTGCTCGAGAGTATGTTGAGAAAGATCAGTTGTTGAAATCATTACTCCAGCTGCAAATGACCCCAGTTCAAGGCTCAAACCCAACTTGTCACTACACTGATCAATGATAGATCTTGTCAGGATGATATTTACTCTGATTTCAGTGTGCAACTAAATGCAATGGGAAAAAATGTTTTCCTGAAGTAATATAAATATACAATTGTATTCCTTTCCAAAAAATAATAATAATAGATATACAATGGAATTGATTTGACTAAATGATTGTGTTAGATTGTAATGCAATTAGTTTATTTCAGAGAGGCTCTAGTGCCTTTATACAAAGAGGCACCAAAGAAGAAATTAAAGGGATACCCTTTCACAATAAAATGAAATAAACGAGCTAATATAAGATTCAAAAATATAACTTAATACTCCCCCTCAAGCTGAAACATATTATCAAACATGTTCAGCTTCAAACTAATATGATGCAGTTGTTTTTTCAGAAGTGCTTTGGTAAATATGTCTGCAAGTTAGCCTTTAGTACATATGTAGGGTGTAGAAATATTTTTTACTGCAATGGCCTCTCTGATGAAGTAACAATCCACTTCAATATGCTTAATCCTCTCATGGAAGACAGGATTATTTGCAATGAATGTGACAGCCCCGTTGTCACAATGATAGGGATAGGGCCAGAGACCTATACTCCAAAATCATCAAGAATAAAGCGGACCCAAAGTAGCTCACAAGTAGTTTGAGCCATGGCCTTGTATTTGGATTTGGCACTTAACCTAGAGACAACTATCTGCTTCTTGCTTCTCCAGGTAACCAAATTACCCCCAACAAATGTGCAGTATCCTATGGTGGATCTACTGTCCTCGTGCATCAACGTAGTCTGCATCTGAATAGCTACACACATCCACGTGTTCATTATTTTTTAAAAGAAGTCCTTTCCCAGGTGCACTTTTTGAGTACTTGAGAATTTGGCACACTCCATCCCAATAGACTTCCCTTGGTGGCTGCATGAACTGGCTCAACATCCCAATGGCGAAGGAAATGTTAGGACGAGAAACTGTTAGAAATAATAACTTACCAACCACTACACGTTATCTGGTCACATCTTACAGTAGAGGATTGTCATCATCTGCAAGAGACAATGACACATCCATGGGCACATACGCTAGTTTACACCCCAGCATACCAGTGTCTCAACATATCAAGAACATACTTGCACTGAGATAGCAAAAATCCTCTAGTGTGCTACACCTCAATACCAAGGAAATAGTTGATAGGACCTAGATTCTTGATAACAAACTGACTGCAGCAGCTTCTTTGTTTCCTCTATACCGTGCCTGTCACTGCCGATTAGAAGTATGTCATCTACATACACAACAAGTATGACTGAACCTGTCTTCCGATGCAAAGTAAAATTTGAGTGATCAACAGAAGATCTAGTGAAGCCATATTCCTGGACTACCCTACTGAACCTCTTAAATTAGGCTCTAGGACTTTGTTTCAGTCCATAGATAGCTTTCATAAACTTACACACCTTCTGACACTCTCCCTAAGTAGGAAAGCCTGGTGGCTGCTCTATGTACACTTCCTCCTCAAAGTCTCCATAAAGAAAAGCATTTTTGATATCTAACTGATGAACAATCCAGTTCCTGTTGACTGCAAGAGATAGCAAGATTCTGACATAATTGAGACGAGCCACCGGGGAGAATGTCAACGTCGAAGGTTTGCGAGTAGCCCTTGGCTATCAAGTGTGCCTTGTATCTTTCCATAGTGCCATCTAAACGACACTTGAGGGTAAAAGCCCATCTACACCCCACAACAGTAGCACGTGGGGGTAGATCAACAAGGTCCCCTGTGCAACGGGATTGTAAAGCCGCCATCTCCTCTTCCATAGCCAAGGTCCAAGATGGATCTTGGAAGGTCTCATGGTGATTCCATGGTACGTGTAAGTTGTCAATGGCCAGGGAAAATTGACGTCCAACTGCAGGCAAACTGTCAAGTGACAAACTAACATACAAAATATTTAGCACAAGATCGTGAAGCCTTCTGTTGTGCAATAGGAAGGTCCAAAGTAATATCCTCAATGGCAATAGGTACCTGGTCCTCAGACAAATCATCGACAGATGGTAGGGGTTGAGCAAAAATAGTAGACATAGGCTCTTTCACCTGAGGGATATCCTAGGTCCTGCGTTGAAAGTGCGTAGGAAAGGTGTGAGATTGCCTGCGGATCTTAATGGATACTAGAGGGGAGGGGTGAATAATATTGCCTTTTATAAACTTCAAAGTAGCAAAGACAATTCAAACCCAAAAAAATTCAAGCGTAGAAGGCACCTGGATTTATAGTAGAAACCCTTCATGGGTAAAATCCACAACCTAAGCCTCTCAACTTAGGATTGTCCCGACTAACCAAAACTGGTCAATCTACTAATGCACCACTTGAAACGAAGGTGGCACAACCTCTTTACAATAGTCCCTTCTCTTTACAACCTAAAGAGAAGCACAACAACAGATCTTTCCTAACAACTTAGGATCCGTAATCAAAGCAATAAGTAATATAAAAATAATATATTCCTATGGAACCTCAAGGAAAGTGAAATCGAATTTTCCAGAGGTTTGAAACATGCTTTGGAAAGCGAGAAAACAGAAGTGCAGAAGCACTTAGAGGGAAAGCACGAGAGCTCTTTTTCTAGATGGATTTCTTCTTTGAAAGGTGTGTTTTAAAAAGGTTGCATACGACCCCTATTTATACTAGCAAATCGACCAGAAAATGAGATCAAATTGGTCAATCAATTAAGGTAGTTTGGTTGATCAAAATGAGTTTTGGTCGGTCAAACTAGTTATTTGATCAATCAATGATTGGTCGATTAATTAATCTAAATGGCCAATCAAAAGTGTATTTATCAACTTCCTAAAATGGGTTGTTTTGGTTGATCAATCAATTTGGTCAATTACTCTAAAAACTTGATTTTAACGAAAAGTGCGAAAAACCATTTGAAACTTATTTTGAGGTTCCTTGCAAGATAATCTAGACTCAAAAATAAAGACATTGAGACAAAAGTAGCAATCTTCTAGTTTTAATCCATGAGAGTCCTGAAAGATTATTCTTACAGAAAACATAATTTTGGTGTATCAAAATAGAGGTACTTACAAGGTGTCTGTATCAAGAACCTCAGGATGGCATAGGAAAGGACCGAAATTAGGATGACAAATCCTGCATATAGGTGGCCCAGTGGGCTGTGGTGGCTCAGATATGACAGGAAGAGGAACATCAATAGAATGAGACGTAACAGGTTGCTCCCCCTATTTCTGGTAGTAGGAAATCTCATCAAAGAAAGTAACATCAGCAGAAACGTAAAATCTCCGTGAAACAGGATCGTAGCAACGATACCCTTTATGGGTTCTAGAATAACCTAGAAAGATACACCTCATGGTGCAAGGAGAAATCTTATCCACAAGGTGTAAGTGGACAAAACACACCGCCAAACAACCAAGAGTGATAGAAAACATTTCCTGGCTAGGGAATAAAAGAGAGTAAGGGATTTTACCCCTTAAAACAAACAAAGAAACACGATTCACCAAATATGTGGCTATAAGAACAGCATCAGCCCAAAAAGATGACGGAACATTCATCTGAAACATAATAGTATGAGCAACATCAAGCAAATGTCGAAACTTGTGTTTAGCTACCCCATTTTGTTGGAAAGTATGGGTGCAAGATGTCTGGTGAATAATACCCTAAGGCTGAAAAAAAGGTGTAACCTTAGCATTCATAAACTCCATACCATTATTACTCCGAAAAATTTTGATAACAGTGGAAAACTGAGTCTTTATTTCTTGAACAAAATTTTTCACAAGATCAAAAACTTCGGACTTTCCTTTCATCATGAACACCCAGGACATCCTGGTATGATCATCTACAACAAGTACCGAAAATCACAAATACTCGACCCTACATAGGCGCCGAACATCAACATGAATTAAATTAAATACAAACACAGTCCATTTATTTCGAGACGGAAAAGTAGACTTATGATGTTTGCCCAATTGGCAAGCTTCACACCTAAAAGACTCAGGAAAAGACACCTCAAGAGATTGACGACGAAGGACATGCAAGCTAGGATAATCAAGGCGGAAATGTTACTAAAGAGCAGTAGTGGCACAAATAGCATCGGCACTATGCATGGGTCGAACATGGAGATAGTAGAGGCCATTCTGCTCAAGTCCACCAATTTGCTTTATCGTCTGGAGGTCTTGCAAAAAGAAATATTAGTCATGAAAAACAACACAACACTGCAAATCCTCCGTAATCTGGCTAATTGACATCAAATTAAGTGCAAACTTGGGAGTGTGCATAACATTGGATAAGGGTAAAGTGGAGGAGATAGAGATTTTCCCAAGACCAGTCACTGGTGACAAACCACCATCTGCTACCTTAACCTGGAATGAAGTAGCAAAATCATGCAAAGAGAAAAATAAGGTGGTATCACCAGTGATGTGAGAAGAGGCACTTGAATCTGCAAGCCAAGCAAGAGCTTAAGATCTAACTAACACTACTGCAGTACCTACAGATCTCTGAACTAAGGCTGAGGTAGATGCCTGATAAGCCATGAAGCGCTCATAGTCAGCTCTGGAGATTGAAATCTGGTTATCACCTCCTATGCTTGAGAAGCATCCTCTGTAGATAATAAGCACGCGGATCCGTACCCTATGGATATCCATGCTTCATCCAGTGTCAGTCCACAGTATGTCCATTTTTGTGACAGTACTCATAGAAGAAAAAGTTTCGACCTTGACCACAACCACATTCACGTGCACCACCACCATAAGGCCGACCACCTCTGGCCCCAGACGATCCCCTACCACGACCAACAGTAGCCATAGCAGAGGCATCAAAAGTCGGCACAAGATCAAAGGTGTCAAGTCTAGAGAGACAAGCGTAAATCTGTGCCAGTGTGGGTATCTTATTCATGGTTATGAACTGGTTTTTCACCACCTTGTACTCAGGTCAAGCCCAGATAGAAGCTAGATAGAGCAAATAACTTCTCTCTGTTTAGCTATAACTGCAGCATCAGTAGAAATAGGTTGGTAGACATCCTGTTCGTCACATAGTTTCTTTATGGTGCCATAGTATTCGGACAAAGCCATAGTGCCTTTCCAAAGAGTGTGACTATGCTCTACAACTCAGTATAACCTGGTAATGTTGCTCCTATGGAAACGAATCTCATGCAACACTTCCCATATCTTCTTCACGAAGGCATATGCCATGACCTACTTTGCAATGGTCAGAGTCATGTTGTTAAGGAGACATCTAGCAACCTAGTCGTTGTCTGCCTCCCAATCTATAGACTTCAGAGTAGGAACATCATCTGTCAGGATATACTTCTTCCGATGGGATCTGACGAACCTGGAAAAGGTGAACCAAAGAAAAAAGTTGGATTCATCCAACTTGATAGATGTCCCCTGCATGTAAGGGGGAGTACTTGTGGTAGATGACTTCTCCACCAAGTCATTCAGAGTCCTTCTGATCCCCCATGATGTCCGAAGTCAAGGTCCACAGGAAACAGGAATTTTAGAAATCAGATCATAAGGTTTGAAAATCTCAATTTCAGACCTAAGTTGGCTTCAAAACAAGCATACATGGCACACAAAAATCTGATTTCAGATCATATGTTGTAAAGCACCAAGAAACAATGTTTTGCACATGCTAGGGCATAAGTCGAGCCCTAGCAATGCCTTCCACGGAGTCTAGCTCTTCTAAAATGGTCTTTAGAGATAGATATGAAACAAGAAACGCCTTCCTAGCCCCTGATTTAGATCGGAATCTCCAGAACAGGGCAAGAGGAGGCGCACGACACCACCACCAGGCCCCCCGCGGACTTGGAAGGCACTGTTGGGGTCAGGCGGTGGCACTGGAAGCTTGAGCGATGACATTGTTGACCTGAGCGGCGATGCTGGTGGCCTTTGGAGGCTTAGGGAGACGTCATTGGGGACTGTGGAAGCCTAAGTGGTGTTGCACCAACCTGCAGACCACTAGTAGAACGAAGAGGCGGCATGGGCGATGGACCTCAAAGGTCACCAGACCTCAACTCCTATCACCGGCGCAGTGACAAATCTCCATCGGCGATGTCGCCAAGGAGGTCAAATCTCCTTGCAAGACACGCTGGAGAGCCTTTGCAGGCCCCTACCGGCTGGTGTTGCCGGTGGGAGGCCGTCGAAGATGGTAGTGGCAGTCGAAGTGCTGGGGTTAAGGTTTTGGTAAAGGTGTAGGGAGGCTAAGGTTGTGGGATATCAGAGCACCAATTTAGGACAGCTACTCTGATATCATGTTAGGTTGTAATGAGATTAGTTTATTTCAGAGAGGCCTCGGTGCCTTTATATAGAGAGGCACCAGAGAAGAAATTACGGGGATACCCTTTGACAATAAATTGAAATAAACGAGTCACTAGAAAACTCAAAAATATAACTCAACAATTGCACTAGCTTTCACCTGTGCATCACACAAGTTCACTGCAACTCAACTTGTTTCAGTCCTATGAACCTGTACAATCAGGATAGGCATCCTGTTAAGGTGCTCTGGAAACCCAGAGGGGGTGTGTTAAAAGTAAAAGCACAACATTTCTCACTTTTAGATGATGATAACTCAAAATAGAACGCAAATTGGATAAGATCAAAAGTGAATAGAATCTAATTTGCATATTTTACATGTAATCACAAGCATCCAATCCTTTTGCGCAAATGCCAAAAGCACATACAATGCTAAAAAAAACAACAATGAATTTTTGTAAAGAAAACATGCACACCCAAGCAACAAGAAGACAAAATGCAACCGAAGCCAGTTGGTAGAGTTCATTGGTCTGCATCAATAACAATAGTCAGTCAACAGAAGAATGAATGAACCCTGCCCAGGCTAAGAATAATCAAGAGAGGATATCAACATCCAAATACCTGAGATGAGAGGCGTATCATAAGTTTTAGAAACCAGGGCAGCCAGGTACGTGATAAGATAGTCAAAATTGCCAAAAAAGTGCATAGTAGGAATAACCTGGTAATTGAAACAAAGAGATGCATTAGAAATAAGCTTTCGTCTCTCAATGAAAAAAATGAAGCACAGCGCATTGCATTGATTGTGCTTACTCATACGTAAGTTCTATAACCAAAATAGTGCAACAAGCCTACAAGACATGATTACCATCTCCACCATACAATACTTTTAAGGTAAGTGTCTAATCAGACCTAGGTGCTGTTTTCAATCACTGCAAGGCATCAGCACCTTGCTTGACCTTGGGCAAGTCAATATGGCCTAAGGTGCCAAGAATGCAAGCATTTGAGGCATTGGGTCAAGCTTGGCAAGTGCATAGGACCACTGCAGGATACTCCCTCCCACCGTGTGTGTGTGTGTGTGTGTGTCTTCCTCAGGTACTACTATGGAGCGTAGGCATAGGATAGGTCTGCAGCTTCACTGGTTTTCTTTCCATCTCAAAGGTCTGTGACTTTGCCGATAGAATCGCTACTCATCTCTTTCGGTTTTGCTATGGCTTTTTGTTGTCTGAAGGATTTAGGAAATCTTACTCTTGTGGGGTTTTTACGGGTGGTTGGTTATGTAATTCTGATTAGAAAATGGTCTTTTTCGTGGATTAGGTTTTATAGAATGTAGCAATACAACTTAATGATTAAACCAATATTTAATATACGTCAGAATGATTTTTCCATATGTGTACGTACGCACATACATACATATGCATAATAGCATCTTGCTTGTCTCAGGCATCGCCTAGGGCCTAGGGCCTGGAGCATTTAGGAGTCCCAGACATAATTGAGCACCTCCTGCCTTCGACAGCACTACTAGCATGTATCAACACATTATTTACACAAGGGATCAAGATATTTAATTAGATCAACAGAAAGGTTCCTGATATCAAGTGGAATTGAAGGCAAACATTCTGTAAATAACAAGACGGGCTATTTTATCCTTGCATTGCAATTAAAGAAAATAGGATAGCACTACCAAGAATATGCCAAGCACACCCTCCTAAACTGCACCAATACTGTTACATTCAAAATTGATCTGGTCATTTCTAAATTACATGTAGGATTTCCCCATTTTTGCACATTACACAAAACGTTCACTTCGATGACACAAACTTTCCTTGATGCTGATTCCTTGTTACCCCAAGATGTTCAATTTGCTGCAGATTCATGTGCAACACCAAAAGTAAGATTGGCTGAACAAGATAGAAATTGCACAGGGTCGTATGTTCAAGTCAGTTATTGCATCCACTTGGTTCCTAATCTAAGGGCTCTCTATTGAACCCAACTAGCTGATATAGACCTGGATCAGGTTTGGCAGCCCTGATCTAAGGTGGCAAGCTTGAGCTCACTTTAGTTGGCTTGAACTCAACTCGATCAGGTTCAAGACCTGTTTGAGACTTGGTGACAAGCCTAATGATAGAAGCATCCATTTTAATCTTCTCAAAGTGAAATTTCTCCCATTTATGTACCCATCTCAAAGCCTTCCTAACACACCAAAGAGGTGAAGCAATTAAGAGTTAGGAGTAGGAAACCATAAAAAGGGATACAAAAAGCCACATACCCTTCTTCCAAAAAAATTAAATTTCAACACCCTCAAGGGGATTTGAACGTGTAACCTAGTTAATATATTCCAGCAACAACAAGCTTCTAATTAAGCTTCCACATGTATACATAAAAGGTCCTCCACAATGGGGGCACTGATGAGTACCTTATCTTTAAAAATGTTCAAGCTGTGCCTAATATTTAGTAAGAATTTCATAATAACCTTCATGCTACCAACCTCTTATCCCCTCCTTGCTACTTTCCCACCTTAATCCAATCCCCAATGCCTCTACCACTCCTCCAAACTAACAACGGTTGGAACTCTTATTCCACATTTTCCTGAGTTTTGGTGTTAACAAAACCCCCTTTTCGAATTAAGCATTTTTTCATGAAATAACTTGCAGAGACAAGTTTTACGATGATGAAGGCATTTATCGGCGATGATTTGAGTTAGTTGATGATGAAGGATTCAATGAGAAGACGATGCGATGACATAGCCAATGAAGCTTCACGACAATTATCTCTCTTGTAGTTTATCTCTTTCATTTTTAGAATGTAATTGCCTCCTAAACTAATGACTAATTTAGGCATAAAATCAAACTAGAGATAAATAGGTATCCCATTCGATCAATACCACGTTCTTTCAAATCAAAAAGGCAGTTAGTAATCATAATTATTGATTAAATCAATGAGACAAAAAAATCAATAGATACTTGTTAAAATGTACTTACACATACTGCTACACTTGCTTAGTACCAGTACATGTAAACTACAAGTTTAAGGTTCATTAGACTCAAATTGTATTCAACAAGTAACGATACTAAGTATGAGTACCGGTACCTTATGGTTATAGTTTTGGGTTCTATTTTGAACACCTAAAACCTATACCTAGCAAGTACCGGTACTGATCCTTAGTACCAATACCAATAGGTTACAGGTTCTCTAAGTATCAAACTTGTAGGCAACAAGTACCAATACTCATGATGAGTACCGGTAGCTGTTAGTAGTTGATACTCAACAGTAAACATTGAGTACCAATACGCATGCCTTCTGTTCACTAGCTGTAGTTTCAAATATCAAACCTGTGAGCAACTAATACCGGTACCCAACTTTTAGTATCAATACCAACTAGTCGTTGAGTCAAATCTAAACGGCTGATTTGCTTTAATTAACATTCAAAATGATTTTAATTGGCCCCCAATAGCTAGGGAGCATAGGGCCTTTGTTTTAAACCTATAAATAGATCCCTTAAGGTCCCTTTTCTCTACACAACAACACTCCACAAGCCATTGCTTCTAAAAAACCTTCTATCCATTTCTAGCTAAAAAGAGTGTCTTGTTGCTTGAGCTAGGTTCCCTAAAATTCCTTTAGTTCTGCATCAAGTCTTTAGGCGTGTGAGTTTGCAAAATCTTTCATTAACGTGCCAATATTTTTCCTTAGCGTCCGTTTGGTAATTTTATTCTAATTATATTTGTTGGGAGGCTTAGGATTATAGTTGTAAGCTTTATTTTTTCTTTACCTTGCAGCAGTATTTATCTTGTTATTCTAATCATTGTAATTGAGCTTGTTGATTACCTCTTAGTATAGTAATTAGTAAATTGATTAGTACCCGAGTAAGGGGAACCACTACATATCTTGTACATCTTTTTGTGGTTGGAATATTGTGCATTTTTTTTTCACATTACTGATCCTTCCCCTTTTAGTATGCTTGTGTTCTTAAGATCCAACAACAACCACCACCCTCCACATTACCCTCTCCTCCATCAGCATCCATGGACTTGTGACCAAGCAGAAAATTTAAGGATTAGGATCTCAATGGCAATCTCATCTCCTTGACAACAAGAAATTCTGACTTTGCAAAGACCAAATCACTAAAGCTCTACAATAGTAATGTCAGTATCACCTAGTATGGAAGCCTACTCCAGCTAGCCATCTTATCAGTGAAAATCACCTCAAGCTGCACATACGAAGGTCATCATAAGTAGCTCGAACACCCATAGATTCTTTGTCTAGCCATGGTGATTTCCAGAGCTACTGACATCAACACCAGGCTCAGTAGTATCATCAATGGCAACATGTGAGGAATTGTACAAAAGGAAAAGGGGACAATTAGGGATGTCAGGAGCAATGCAGGCAAGGATAACATCAGATCAGGTGCACATGGTGTCGAGACAAAGGCTGACAACATAATTCTGTAGAAGTTTCATGAGGGACTTAGGGGGAAGAAATCCAAAGGCCTCTAGCCGTTACTCTTGAATAATGCCTCCAAGTAAAAAAAAGGTCTAAATTTCTATCCTGCTGAATTACCAACAAAGCAACTTGGTTCCTTGTTGATGCCATCAATCCTTGGACATGGAAATTGCCATCACCTTTGGCACACTTATTCCAACAATGTAGTAAAGCAGGAATGCATACTGCAGTCAGTAGCCAAAATGGTCATAGATCAAGTTTGACTAGGTCGATCAACATTCATTTTGGGTATATCAGTCACTAAATCAAGATGTAGCAGAAAAAGAAATATATAATGGTATTGAGAAGGACTACACCTCACCAAAAATTCCTCAAGTACAATACCAAAAATTAGACAATACCTTGCAACCACACACAGCCACACACGCATGCACACACACACATGCATGTGTGCACAGACACAGATGCACACACATGTAGGTTGACTGATTTTTTTTCTTACTTTTCTGTGCATGTGTACTCTGCAAGAGGGGGAAGCTGGTAAAAATTTATAGAATAGAATAAACACAAGCGAGCAATTGTTCAGATGCTTAAAAAGACTGAATTGTACTTACGACTTCACCATGGACAAGACACCTTGCAAAACACCAGAGTTTCCCCCAAGAACTGGAAGAAGCGCAAACAACAAACCAACAGCACAGTCCTGGAAGTAAAGAAATAAAGCTTTTTGAAAAGAAGTAAAGAAAATAAAGTAAGACAAATGTAACATTTTCAGTGGAAAAATAACATAATTTCCTTTAACACCCATCTTCAAAGCTTGACGATTGTACAAATTCAATTACCTGTAAAATAAGGGTACCAATTGTGATTTGTCCATGCAAGGCATTGATACTATTCCTTTCCATCAAAAATTTTGAAACCTACAATGGAGACAAAGGTTAACATTTAAAAACAGATCTAGTAGCCATAGCATCATTCTAAGGGATAAAATCACCATAATAAAATCCAAGATCAAGCCTTTTTTCCATAGTTAATAGGGTAAGTTCATTTTTGACCCTAGTCAAATAAGTCTTCAGACAGCCACATTTAACTCAAGCAAAATCATTAATAGTTTCCTTCTTTTGCCCATTTCGAGCTGCTCACTCAAGACTAATTTTCCAATGTCTCATTCTAAAGAACCTCATCACTTGACCTTCTTTCAAAATCCAAACCACCTCGAAACATTGCTCATCTATGAGCACGACACACACCTTTTTTCCAGAATAATTGAAATTTTTGGAATAATTGACCATCAATCTAGAAGATTCCACTAAATTCAACCCAAAAAAAGCCCAGAAATTCCCATGAAATGGAAACATCAACCAGGAGAGAGAGTTTGCCATTTCTGTTGGCAAACATTGACCCAAAAAACAAATGATGGAAGCAGGCCATTGCTTTTTTTTTTTTTTGGTTGCTCTAATTTAAAAAGAAGCATGTACATGGGTCATGAATGGAGACCATCAAGGACTTGGGTTCATTATTCCAACGATTCAGTAATTTAAAATACTATTGCATTAAACCACCTACATGCAGTGCTTACTACACAAAACGGTTGTAAGGATTCTTGACTAAGGAATGTTTTTAGAGTGTTTGTACCATGTATATCGGAAAGTAATAAGTATGCTCCAGTTTTTTAGAAAATGGCAAGGTACTAACAAATTGATATCCAAGTTAAATCGGGAAGACAAGAATTCCTTCCGTGCAACTTTACTAGGAAAAAAATCATTATCCCATTAAAAAAATGCACAGTTTGCTGCCACAAAGTTTCATATGCACTTTTTCTTGAGCAAGGTAAGAGTTGAACCCTGGTCTACTATGTTGACATCCAACTGCTTGACCATGGAATTTTATACCGCCATCACGCCACCATAACAGACTATTTCAATTGGAGGCCAAAACTGGCACTGACCTGCAGTGTTGCATGTAGGAGGTTTCAAGGAGGCATTGCCAACATTTCAGTGCTAAAAGCCCATTTCAACAGACCTTTAGGAATTTCAGTGCAATTTTTGTATCATTTAGTCCAAAATGCATGTCAACAGCATAGTGCCTATTTTGCACAAATCAAGTCAGGTCCTGCTGTTGCTGCCACTGATTGAAGTTTTTTGTGTCTCCCACTCAATTTTCTTCACTTTGTTGAGATTATTGATTCCCTAATGGTAAATACAACCTAATGTCACCTCCTCTAAGCTAGATCTATCATCTAAAGTATATATTGGGTGGGATTTATAGGTTAGGTTCCTAGGTTTTTAGGTTTATTGTGTAGGAAGTGTTAGATCTATTGGTTCATACTACAGATAAGGTTATCTAAATCAGTTCTAAACTAACAGTTGTTGGATTTATGGGATTTATGCAGTTAGGAAGCTAGAGCTATGAATCATATTGGGTATTTGGAGGTCTGATGGTTAGTTATGTGATATGAAGCACAGCAGTTTTAGCAAAGGAAAGGCATGACGTACAGCAATTCTTTCTCCATGAGTTTGCTTGTCAATAGCTGATAGTGGTGAAACAGAATGGAATGAGGGACTAATAGTATAACACCTCCACTCCTACAACTTGCAGGCTTCCAAGGCAGAGTGAGAGTGAGCCTTGATATCAATCTCTTTCACAACATCCTCACCATCCCACTGCAGGATGGATTCCATGAGGTCCCACCTCACCTCACCCTTTGATCTGAAGGATGTTCGATATTGGGAGTCGCATCTCCAGCACATGCTTTAATAAATGGTTAATTTTCTTATTATGCGAAAAATTGTAGACCGAATTATCTAAAGTATAAATCCTACAAAATTATTATTTAACTAATTTGTTTACTCTTTATTTTGTAAATTATTGGAGCACTTTAGAATTGAAGTATTCTTTTGGATTTGTACTATCGGCAACTACTTGTTACCTGTTGGTGGTACTTGTTGCTTTGCCAGTTGTTATTCCATGTTGATTTCTGATATATTAATCTTATTTGGCATTATTTGTTAGTTTAACTGTTAGTGCTGATTAGCATAGCCAATAGCTGGTAATCCGTGCTTGCTTAGTTTGTTTTAGTAAAACGATGTGCATATGTAAAATGTGAATGACGAATATCCTGATAGTTGATACACAATTTCTCATTTATACTAAATATCATATGTATTGACGAAACATGTCATCTAAACCATAATAAAACATAACCAACCAAAACCGAACTTTTGTAGAGTTGTGTTTAATTATGTATATCATATGCATTGCAATGGTAGACCAAAAAAAAAAAATTTTTTCGCTCATATTTTTAATTTTCAAAGGTTTCATTGGCATGTATATGCTTCTAGAGCATCAACATCACCAAAGTTATGACAATTTTTTGTGATTTCTTTAACATGCCTCCAGGATGCCTCAGAAATATACACTTTCAAATCCTCCCGATCGAGATTGGTACACCAAACCATGTCCTCAACTACTAGACTATTCAAGTGGGCGGGTATGTTAGGTGTTAGAGATCTCATGAATCTCCACGATGGAGATCACAAAATCCCATGTGGAATAGTGGGCAAGGAAATCCACCTTGCCTAAGTCATCTTGTTTCCTTATTTTAGTTTCTAGCTTTAGTGTTATCCTTTTAGAAAAGTTTGTAATGTTACAAATTTGTTATGATTAGAGATATATTTTTCCTATTCTAGAATATTGTATTAAGATTAGAAAGTAGGATTGATCTCTCTATATAACAAAACCAAATCCCATTGTTTCTATTTGAGTTCTACAATAATAAAATTCCAAGTTCTAGTTCGCATGGTATCAGAGCGAGTTCGATCTTGAACAATGTGTCCTCTGTTCCTGAGAGGCCACGTTGCCTCTCCTCTACGTGGGCGACAACACACGTCGCCTGTGGGTCACCATGGAAAGCTAAGGCAATGCCTTGGTCATATCTCCCTTCTCACCGACTAAGAGAGGGTCACGCAAGGCCCTCTACTCTACTACTTTGTGCGCCTCTCCACCACCAACACCTCCTTCATGGCCTAAAGCCCATGTGTGATCAAGTTTTTTTAACCGAGAGTGCTTGATTTTCTCTGCGCTGATCCTTGCGTAAAAAAATCCCTTGTCTGTGACTCATGGAAAAGGGAGATCATCCGACTGTGACCTCTAAAGCTTAGATATCAACTTCCATACTAGTTCAGCGGACCACAGAGTCCCAATGTTGTTATTGACTAAGAAGTGAGGCCTCCTCTACTACTGCTTGGGAAAGTTTCCCATACATGCCACTACTTCTGCTACAGCCTTTGTCTTCTACTATTGTCGTGGAAACTATTACAGAAGTTGCTTGTGTCATGATTGCATCACCAGTGCTTGACCCAAAGGAAGATGCCACAAGTTCAGGCCATGTTATCCCTGAAGAGGACGATGACCAGTGGTTGGGAAACTGAGCCAGAGGCTTAGCCCCACCAGTGGAATCCCCTAGTCTAATTTTTTATTCTTCTCCAAGGGGGAAATTTCTCCTGGGGACAAGGCAACCACCATGTGCTTAGGAACTTTCCACAACGATTGTCCATGGTCCAATTAGAAGATCAAATATCGAAGACCATCCATGCGTGCAAGGCGTACATGTGTGCTACTACTAGGTGTTCGCTCGCAAGTTGGAAACGTCGAACTTTGGGAAAGTGTTAGAGATCTTGTGAATCTCCACATTGGAGATCATGAGATCCCACGTGGAATAGTAAGCAAGGCAATCCACCTTACCTAAGTTATCTTGTTTTCTTATTTTAATTTCTAGTTTTAGAGTTATCATTTTAGGAAAGTTTGTTATGTTTCAAACTTGTTATGATTAGAGATATGTTTTTCCTATTCTAGAAGATTGTATTAGGATTAGAAAGTAAGATTAGTCTCTCTATATAAAGAAACCAAATCTCATTTTTTCTATTTGAGTTCTACAATAACAAAACTCCAAGTTCTAGTTTCTTCACATTATGCATTGAGTCTAACAAATTCTACAAAGGGCTGTATCGCAGTTTGGAGAAAGTTGCAAAAAATACTAACTGTGTGACAGAAAACTGCTTGAGATTTAGAATTACCACAGCTGTTGAAGACATAGACAAAAAGGCACCAACAAAGATCCCTTCTGATGCTTTTCCGCCACATAACTGTAGACAAAGTGCTTTTTAATCAGAATTGCAACGGGAAATAAACATAAAAATCACATGAAATTAGGAAACTACAAGTCTACAGTACCGTGGTAGAGTGCAAAAATTTATACAACACAAGTTTAAGGGAGTTTCACAAACAACAACCCATCAAACAAGGATGACATGCATTGATCAACTACCAGACTAATGGACGTTAGACACTTTAGATAACCCAAAAGCCATTAGTTCACAATCAAATTGATGGAAAGGAAAACTTTTACTTTGTACTCTTCCAGTCTTTTGCTTCATCCATAATTTCCACCAAATGTTGTACCTGACTTCCCAGTGTGATTACTCCCCATAAGTCAATCAAGAAAAGTGAGGGAATTTCCTTATGATGTCATTTCCACCATTTGACTGCAGGGAACAAGTTTGTTTGATTTTGCTAGCTTGATATAGGGAAATTTCTTAAAACACCCTGTAAAAACCAAAATGTGGCACCACTTTATGCTAAGTCTTGAATGTCTCTACTTTCAACTATCCATTCATTTCCCTCTCAAAATAGAGTGCAAATTCTACCCTTTAGCAGTGAACTCATCTGAATCCAATGTCTAATGAAATAGAATCCCTTAACTTTTTTTTGCAGTTAATAGCAAAAGGGATTATCAAAAATCAATTAAAAAGGTATCCACGTGGTTGACAAAATCAAATTCACCACCACCTTCACACAAATGTTCAACATTTGATAGAAGCACTGTTGTACATAATTGATTATCAATGTTTACATATTTTTCTTTTGAAACGTTAAAGAATGACTACTGGATCAATAGCCATGGACTGCATTACTTAAATAAATACAGGTAACAAATGTTGATGCCAGAGATCAAACAAACCAAGGCCCTTTCTTGCAACATTTTCAATCCAAGCCATTTCCCCTCTAAAGACCTCCATATTTCTTTTTAACCAGATTGACCTCAATACTGCCCCAGGTTTTACCCAAGTCAACGAGTCAGCCTGAATGCCACTTCTAAATGCCATCCAAAAGTCCCCCACAAAATCTATCATAGCAGCCCAAATCGCCACATGCTCCCACACTGCTTTTGCAAAGCTGCAAGAGAAGAAGAGGTTTGTGTTATCCTCCTTCCCCATCTCACAAAAACTGCAAGCCGCATTTGCTTCGAGGATCCAAAGCCTTCACCTTACCTTTTTGTGGCCAACCTCTCCCTTCTGGGCAATGATGCCCTTCTGGACAGCCACAGAAAAATTCTAACTTTCAGTGGGATCTTCATTCTCCAAATCACAAAACAATCCAGCACCACCTCCATAACTCCATTCCTGTCTCACCCCGAAGAATGCAGTAGGCTTTCTTGGAAGAAAATCCCTCCAACAAGTCGGGTTTCCAAACTCTCGGCTGGAAGTCAAGAACTGTGCTAAGCACCATCTGCAAATCTACCATCCTTGCTCCTGAAAGGCTCTCCCCAACCCTAGGAGTCTAGACAGCCACATGAAACTACCTAGGACCGTCTCAGAAATACTTCACTAGCTGAAACTTGTCAGAAACTATTGAATGGAAAATAGAGCATCTTATTCAAAAAGAAACCCTAGCCTCTCTTTTATAGAGCAGAGGCATGGGTTAACTACATAAAGAGTCCACGTCAATAAACAACTTAAGTAACAAGGACATAGAATAAGGAAAGGAAAGAAAAATAAGAAATTGACTCCAACAGAAACCAAAACATACAGTGTCACCATCATCTCTGCCAGGCATCTTTTTCTTTTTTTGAAAAGGTAAAGGGTGGCTATCCAGTTGATAACCACCCAGCACCTATATTAAAAAGAAGGCACAAGGGTAGATTACAAATTAGAACTCTAACGATCAACCAAAGAAGAAACAAACGCAACAAAACTCTCCACATAAGGCCACTGCCCCTTGAAAAAAACCGCATTTCTCTCTAGCCAGATACCCCAGAGAACAATCGAGGTCTAGCCCTCTCCTTCTTTGGCCTAAAGGCACTTTGGCCCCTATTCTTGTCCCCACTCCTAAAAGATCTCCAGAACTCATCAAATGTACAATGCGTCCACCACCCTGCATCCAAGCGACTCTAAATTTGAGTAGCAAAGGGACAACAAGAAAACAAGTGATCAACATCCTCATCCAACCCGAGACAGAGGGCATCCTTTCTCCACCTCGAGCACCCACCTAGTCCTCCACAGCCTCGTCATGAGTCTACCTCTCCTGAGAAGCCAGGTGAAGATCTTCACCTTCAAAGGATAAGCTGCCAACCAAATTTGATTGATCCATCCACAAACCTCTATTCCCCAACCTTCTATATGGATCTCCAATAGAGAAATCACCCTCCTCCCAAAAAAAGCACCCACATCACCCTCCGGTTGAAAACACTCCAATTCCCGTAGTATAGCCTAAACCTTCAATATCCTCTAATCCGACAAATTCCCTAGCAAAGTAGGGTACCAACAGTTCTCCCAAACGTTAGCCACCATTGCCCCCTTATTCATGGCTAGCGTAAAAAGCTTGAGAAACCAATCACACAATCTCTACAAGGCATCTTGCACTCATCCATTCATCCTCCATAACCTAAAAGTCTTGCCATCTCCCAAAAAAGGCTGAAAAAAGAGAGGAACCCAATGCATCCCTAAAACCAACCCTCCCCAAAAAGCAAAAGAAGTAGGAGGAGCAACTACCTTTTCTTTGCACTTTGAAGAGAAGCCAATAGCCAATGCAATAAGCCATCTTCAATATGGAAGAGCTTTACAACCCACTTTGTTAGTAAGACATCCCTAAAATCCATAAGTTTGAGCACCCCAAGCCCACCTTGCTTCACCAACCTACACACCTCTTTCCAAGTGACCGAAGGAAGGAAGCAATCTACTTATTATTACCACTTACTGATGGCTTAAAGACAAACAAGTGAAAATTGGAACAGGCAGGACAAACTTGAAGAGGACCAAGTGTTCACCCCTATAAGGCAACCTCCCTTTTCAACCAAGAACCCTTTCATCTAGCTTTTCGATCAGGGGTAACCAATCAGCAGCAGTCAACTACTTCCCCTTTCAAAAAGCCAAGGTACAGAAATGGGAACCTCCTCAAAGCAATACTAAGTAGATGAGAGCACGCCCCAACCACTTTATTCCCACATTAAATGGCACAAAATTCGATATTGCATGGTTAACAACCAGGATAGATATTGCCCAAAAAATGCTAACCAAAGCCTCTAAGTTCTCCACCTAGGAACTACCCCCTTCAACAAAAAATATGGTGTCATCAGCATGCTACAAAATGGGCATCAAAGTGAACCCATCATTCTCAAGCTAGAACCTAGAGCGAAGTCAGCCACCACAAACTTTGGAAGTCATCAATACCAAGGTATCTAGTGTAATGATAAAAAGAGTGGAGCCAGCGGACAATCCTGCCTGAACCCCCTTTGTGGTTGCATCCAACGCCTACCATTCACCCAGACAAAGAAAGATGATGTGGTAATACAATGCTTCATCCAAGCAATCCACATATTCGGGGACCATCACCATCTTGCCACAAATATGGCCAACTAAGACATAGGCATTCGAAAAATCTACCTTCCTTAGGAAGCACTTTCTCCTCGTCCTACACCAAGCATCCGTCATTTCCTCAATCATAATAAAAGATTCCTCTAGAGACCACCCGCAAACAAAAGATTTCTCTAGAGACTGCCCACTCTATTTACAAGAACCTTTGCTACAACCAAATATGTAGCATTAGAGGGAGCAATTGGACAAAAGTCCTCAATCATCCAACACCAATCTTCTGAGGGAGGATGAAGAAATAAAATTTGTTAAGCATTTCAAAACTTCAAGCCATCAATCAGATTGCTCCTCCTACAACTACCATATGGATAGAGCAAGTTTTTTTCTAGAAAGTAGATAAAGCAAGTTTTGAAATCTTCCTCCTTAAGCCATACCTATCTAGACTTCTGTTGCTAATCCAGTACCTTCTTAAGATCCTCCCATTGTACCACCCCTTGTAGCCCTCTCGTTATACAATCTCCAAAAGCGGCAAGTCCATGGTGTCATTTGCCCTATAAGTTCAAACACCCACTAGAGAGACTCCTCCATAGTTCACTCCCTAACCTCCTCGTACAAATCAGAGTAGCCCTCAGGTGTTCCAACTTAGATGACAAAGTACAAGCAACCGACAAGGAGGGCTGCACTTCAACCCACTTCTCCCGCAGCAATTCCCTAAAGCCTAATTCTCACAACCATGAACAATAAAACTTGAAGTAGGTCATGAACACAACCCCCTTGCTCCAGTTCCATAACAAAGGCATGTCGTCAAAGAAAGGTCAATGGCATGCAGTAACAAATGCCATCTTGAAGCTCACCAAATCAACAAGTGACTATTAATCTTTCTTCACACCCCAACTGAATTCCTCCACATTAACCTTGCTCCAGAGATGGAAATATCATAAAGCTCCAACACAGCAACTAGGCCAACAAAAGCCTCTGTCACTCTGTCACTTCTACCATCCGACCTATCTTCCACAGAAAGAAATGCCTTGAAATCACCAACCAGCTACAGTCTTCTATCCACAAAGATCGATGCTTGCCTCAACTCTTTCCAAAGCTCTATCCTAACTGTACCATCATGCAGCCCAAAAACCGTTAAAGCAGCAAAGAAAACCATCAGAGAGCCATTTAAAACAACCAGCCAACACCCATCTTTCAGCATTTGCAGCAACCAACTCAAAATTGACATCATTCCAAGTGATAATAAATCCTAAACCTTCCAACAGACTTTACACATAGGAAACTGCTATATACAGACCCTCCATTCCCCTCCTTTGCCCTATCATCAAAACTTTCCATCTTTGTTTTCTATAGTAAAGCAAAATCTATCTTTCACTCAAGCAAATATCTAAGTAGAGCAGCGGTTTGAGAGAAACCTCGAAAGTCCCTCACATACCATTAGAGGACCTTAACCATGGCTAGAAGAAGACACACCCTGCACCTCTTTAACAACTGAAGCAACTCAACATTCCACAACTTCAAGGGAAGAACTTACCTTTTACACAACCACTATTGCTGCTTTTTGCTGCCATCACATGCATTACTTGTAGACCAACCTGCAATAGGTCACCAAGTGGACGTAGAGATATTGCACATGTGGGGCTGTCAAAAAATTTTCAGATTCAATATTCGTTTAGATTCGATTCGTCAAAAGTTTGATTTAGATTCGGTTCGTAGATAAACGAACCAAACCTAAACATAATTTTAGGCTTGTTTAGATAAATAAACCGAATTTAAAAGTTATATATATATATATATATATATATATATTAAATCTAGACCTACAAGAGTCAGAACACATTACCACTACTTTCGCTACTGTCGCATTCCTGTCCCCAAAATAGAGATTCTTCACCTCCCAAGATTGGAACATGTGACACCTCCCAAGATTGGAACATGCGATGGCAAGACAACTCAAGGGACACCTCCCTTCCATATTTTGTAGACTATAGAGGTATTTTTTGTTTTTTCTGAAAAACATGCCTTGAAATGCTTATGATATAATTTGTATATTTTTTAATTTTCTAGTTCATATTTTATTGTTTTTAATTATGATTTATTATATTTGTATTTATAACAAAACATTATACTTTAAAGGAATCATAAACAAACCTTTAAATGAACTCTTAAACTAACTCTAAATGAATCGCACCTAAATTAACAACATTTCAAACTTTACACTTAAACGAACCATAAAGGAGCCGAACTGAACCTTTGATAACAACAAAAACAAATTGAACCGAACCTTACTCTTATTTTTTCTTATTGAACCTAAGCCTTGAAAAATTATTACCGAATCGAACTGAGCCTATGTAGGTTTGCTCAAGTCAGATTTGTTTACACCCCCATCTCTTGGTGGCTCCCTCTCCCTTCTCCACATCCTTCTCAAATTATTGCTACTACCTACTCCTCCAGTCACCCCCTTCCTCCTCTATAACAGTTTGAGAAAGGAAAGTTTGTTGTTCTTCTTTAATTAAGAGTTATGATCTCTCATTTCATATGATTATTAGTGGAATATAGCGCTCACAAATTAGTTAATAACTTTTATCTTAGAGTTTATTTCATATGATTGTTAGTTGAATTCTTAAATGAACCTTAAACGAAACGAAACGAAACGAAACGAACCGAACCTCAACAAGGTAGGTTCACTCAAGTTCAATTTCAATTCAATTCACAAAATAAACAAACTGAATCCGAACAAAGATTTAAGCTCGTTTAGATAAATGAATCGAATCCAAACAAGGTAGGTTTGCTTGAGTTCGGCTCGTTTACACACCCATCAAGGACACACAAGGGGCCCCTGCAACCTATCAAAGCACCCTTCAAAGACACTCACCCCACTATAGCAGAGCCTACAACATCCTTAGTGTGCCAACTTGCTACTAGCACCAAGTTCAACCTTAATGGCCTGCTACACCTTCATAGGCACAACCAACTAACCTTGCGTAAGTGCCTTTCTACCATTGGGGCTAGCAGTAGTGACTAGTGGACTTCGCCAAGCCTCGAGTAGTGAAACCCCAACTTCTTCATCGTCATGCATCTACAAAACTCCTTCCGCCACAAAATCCCCAACGTGTTTGGAGCCCATCACACTATTGTAACAGTCTAAATTGAGGGAAATATAAAGAGTAATGCCACACCTACCCAACCCAACTTCTCAGGTAAACAGACAATCAAAACCAGGATCCCCCATGCCTCTCCTTACTCCATCTTGTTTGATAAGAAACAAAAAGAACCGAAAAGAAAAATGGAGTGGACCCCACCCATTCCTCTTTTTTTGAAAAGTAAAAGGATAGCTATCCGGGTGATAACTACCCAGCTCCTTCATTAACAATAATTAATAGACGACAATAATTTTTTTTTTTAAAGGATGAGGAATGCTATCGGGGACGATAGCAGACCGGAATAGACAACAATAATTAAAAAGAGAATAATGATGAGATGGAAGAAACACATTTCTCTAAGTACGGTTGTTCTCCACTGAACACTGCTGCATTTCTTCCAAGCCAAATAACCCACAAAACAGCCAAAGCCTTTGCCTTGTCTTTCTTCGTGCAGAAGATATTGGCCCTTGTAGTTGCCATCCGCACCTACAGAAGCTCCAGAATTGAAGTTCCTTGCTATGATCAATCCGTACCTAAGAAGGTGCACTTAACAAATAAATGATTGATATCATCCTGCCCAGACCAACAAAGGGCACAAGAGGTGTCAATCTCAGGGTTCCACCTTGATCACCAACACCATGTCATTAGCCTTCCTCTCCGCATAAGCCAAGAAAAAATTTTGATTTTTAGTGCACACACTGCTGATTATAACCTGCAGTCCCTACCTAAGTAGATCAACATCTGGAAACTGTACCAAACCACACGATCTAACATAAGCTTCCTAAACAGAAAAGTTTCCGATGTCCCAAAAGAAAGCATCATTACCACCCTCTAAATGATAAGCTGAAATAATATCCACCAACTCCACAAGCTCCTATGATCTCTGGTTAGAGAGGTTGCCAACAAAGGTAGGTCCTCAACCATTGTCCCAACAATCAATGACCTGGGCCTCTTTATTGACTGCTAGTGCATAAAGCCTTGAAAAGTGAAAGCTCAGCGATCCTTGCCCTGTCCAATCATCAAACTAGTCCCTAAACTGATTCCCTACTCCAAGAGAAGGGGTGAAATGTTGTTACAACTTAGCAAAGACACCCGCGATTCCCCCAAGGAAAAAAGACACTCCTCTTGGAGTCGAGGCCCTCTGCTCCCAGCTCAAAAATCGCCAATAACAGTCAGAAAAAAATAGAACTAAACAAGTTAGCATTAGGCCCCATAATATTTGCCATCCATTTCGCCAAAAGGCTTTCATGCATCATCTAAAGATCCTCACACCTAAACCTCCTTCATCAACCTACATATGTCCTCCCAAGCTACTAGCCTTGCTCATCGTCCATGGGATCCATAATTCAGCCAGACTCATCAACTTCTTCCTGACCTTCGATGTCATTCAAAAAAGACAAAAAAAATAAGAAGGTATAGCCATGAGGGTTCACTTTAACAACACCAAACATCCTCCCCTCAAAAGAATTCAAGATGCCCATCCCAAGAGTCTCTTCTGTAAGTCAAAGGCAAAGAACCTTCCAAGGTTCTAAAAGAGAGCACAATTCGTAGCCTCATCCTCAATCATCTAAAAAGGCCCAAAGCGTCTTTAAAAAGCTCAAGGAGATATCTCAACTGTCTAGTTGCATCAATAGAGCCTTCAACAAAGATAGTATCATCTACATACTTAAGGATCGGTACAATAGAATGAACATTGCTTGTTGAAGAGAAACCACTAAAAAGATTTGCCAAACAAGCTCTAAAAGTTGCCTTTGCCAAACCATTAGCTGGCAGAACAAAATGCATTGGTGCCAGCAAACACCCCTACCTCACCACTGTAATTGCACCTACAGATTTCCATTAACAGGACATAGAATGAAGTTGTCATTGCACATCTCTTCATCTAACTAATTCAACTAGGTGGAAAGCCCCTCTTTACCAAAGAAGCCCAAATAAAAGACTACTGAACTAAATCACAAGCTTTACTAAAATCCACCTTCCAAATAAAAGCCTTCATCTTCTTTCTTCCCTAAAAAGCGAGAATTTCCGAATCCACCACAAAACCATCAAGGATGCTTCTTCTTAATACAAAGGCAATCTAGACAGGTGAAATTATATCCCCAAGCACACCACACAGTCTGCTCACCAAAACCTTAGCCACAAGCAGGTGACTAGATTGAGTGCGGGGCTTCTTTGCTCCCTTTCTGGGCACTGGTGAGGTGTTTAAATTCTAGCTAGATTATTAGATGGGTTAAAGGAGATTGAGTAATGATTTTCCTAAACTATTTGCGTTGGCTGCTACTAAGGAGGCAAAGGTGGGTGATGTGTGGGATGGTTGTTGGTGCTCATCTTCTTGTAGGTAATTTATCATATCAAAGAATACAAAAAGTCCAAAACTTACTTTAGGTTTGGCCGAAGGATGGTGCTGATGCATTCTTATGGGAGGGAGACTTCTCCAATAAGAGTGCCCATCGAAGGTTGGGGAGTGGAGGCTCATGGACGGATATTGATTTTCTCAGGGATTGCAAGGTGATTTGGCATGTGCCTTGACCGTTGAAGGTAAATATTTTTATTTGATTGCTCAAGAGCGGTAGGTAGCCGCCTATGTTGAGGTTCGTGTGCCTTTTCATTACTGGTCCTAAGCCCGGGTAAAGGAGGAGGGTTGCATTAGGTAGCCGACAGCCAGCGTAAAATTTGTCGGATCTTTAAACATGGATTCTAGCAAACACTCTGATTTCGTTGGAGCGTTCCCTACTTGCGACACGCTGCATCGACACCCGGGTGTAGTGATAAATGAGCAAGGGTTCTCACATGAGGAAAGCATACGAGTAAAGAAGTTAGTTCCGCTACATCGCCGCCCGGATGTAGTCCAAAATGAGCAAGGGTTCTTGCATGAGGAACGCATGCGAGTAAAGAAGTTAGTTCCGCTACATCGGTGCCCGGATGTAGTCCAAAATGAGCAAGGGTTCTCGCATGAAGAACGCATGCGAGTAAAGAAGCTAATTCCACCACTTCGTCATCGAAGTGTGTCACAAAGAATGCTGAGATTCGATAGTTGGAATATTAGTACCTTGACCAGCAAGCTCATGGAGATTGTGGATACAATGGTAAGGAGAAGGATTCAAATTCTTTACCTTCAAGAGACTAAGTGGGTTGGTGAAAAAGCAAAGGAAATCAAGAGAACAGGTTTCAAACTTTGGTATTCAGGAAGGGACAAAGGTAGAAACGGCGTGGGTATTATAATTTATAAGGATTTGAAGGAGAGCGTGGTTGAGGTTAAGAGATTGGGTGATCGAATTATTTTGATAAAATTAATCTTAGAAGAAGAGATCTTGAATGTCATTTCAGTTTATGCACCCCAAGTTGGTCTAGAGGAAAGAATAAAGAACAAATTTTAGGGAGAGCTTGATATGATAATTCAAGGAATCCCACAGACAAAAATGATTTGCTTGGGTGGAGATTTAAATGGGCATGTAGAAAAAGATGCTTTAGAGTATGCAGGAGTGCATGGAAATCATGGTTTCAGTGTTAGGAATGAAGAAGAGAAGACGTTCCTTGATTTTGCTATGGCTTATGATCTTTTCATAGCAAATACTTTCTTCAAAAAACGGGAAGAACATTTGATTACCTATAAAAGTGGCTTAACAAGAACGCAGATCGATTACTTTACTTTGAGAAGAAGGGATCGTTTATCTTGTAAGGATTGCAAGATTATTCCAGGAGAGAGCTTAACTGCTCAACATCGTCTTTTGGTGTTGGATGTTCATTTGAAGAAGGCAAAGAAGAGAAAATTAGTGTCTAAGAATTTGAGAATTAAATGGTGGAATCTTAAGAAAGAGCAAGTGAGATTTACAGAGAAGATGATGCAACAAAAGGCTTGGGATCTTGATAGTAGTACTGATGAAATGTGGTTAAATATAGCAAACTGTATTAGGAAGGTGGCAAAGGAGATTTTAGGCGTGTCTAAAGGAGGTGTTCCAGGACAAAAGGAGGCTTGGTGGTGGAGTGAGGAAATGCAGGAGAAGCTTAAAATTAAAAGAGCCTGTTTTAAAGCCTTATATCGAGATAAGACCAATAAAAATATGAAAAACTACAAAAGAGCAAAGAAAGAAGCAAAGAAAATTGTTAGTGAAGCAAAAGCAAAAGCTTGGGAGCATTTTTATAAGAAACTTGATTCTAAAGAAGGTGAAAAAGATATTTTCAAGTTAGCTAAAGCAAGAAAGCGGAAAGCAAAGGACCTTACGCATGTAAGATGCATCAAGGATAAAGAAGGAAGGGTGCTTATAGCTAGTGAGGATATAAAGACAAGATGGAAAAGATATTTTCATAAGCTATTTAATGAAAAACAAAAGAATGATATCATCTTAGCGAAGTTAGTTAACTCAGAAGAGTATGTGAATCGATCATGTTATCGAATGATACAAAAGAAAGAAGTAGAGGAGGCTCTGAAGATGATAAAAAGTGGGAGGGTTGTTGGGCCTGATGATATTCCTATAGACATCTGGAGAATGACGGGAGAACGGGGTATAACTTGGCTCACAAATTTATTTAATACTGTGTGGAGAGGCAAGAAGATGCAAAAGGAATGGAGGAAAAGTTTTGTGGTACCTTTATACAAGAACAAGGGTGATATACAAAATTGTTCCAACTATAGAGGTATTAAGTTGATGAGTCATACGATAAAACTTTAGGAAAGAATAATTGAAAGAAGGGTGAGGCAAGTCTCTATGGTAACTGAAAATCAATTTGGCTTTATGCCAGACAGGTCTACTATTGAGGTAATACACCTCTTGAGACGTATGATGGAGACATACAAAGTGAAGAAAAAGGATTTACATATGATTTTTATTGATTTGGAGAAGGCCTATGATTCTGTCCCAAGAGATATCTTGTGGAGAATTTTGGAGAAGAGACAAGTGCCGATTATATATATCAACCTCATAAAGGATGTGTACTATGGAGCTGCAGCTTGTGTAAAGACTAAGGATGATTTGACAGACTACTTTGATATCACCATTGGTCTGCATCAAGGTTCGACTTTAAGCCCTTATCTTTTTGCCTTGGTTATGGATGAGTTGACGAAGCATATCCAAGTTGAGGTGCCTTGGTGTATGCTTTTTGCTGATGACATTGTGTTGGTTGATGAGACAAGAGATGGAGTGAACAGAAAACTTAAACTTTGGAGAGAAGCCCTGGAAGATAAAGGATTACACATAAGTAGGACGAAGGCTGAGTATATGGAATGCAAGTTTAGTAGTAGAGGGAACAACGAAGGGATTGATGTAAAAATTGGAGAAGAGTGCATTCCAATGAAAGATATTTTTAAGTACTTGGGATCCATTTTCCAACATGATGGTGGAATTGATGGAGATGTTACACATAGAATTAATGCAGGGTGGTTGAAATAGAGGGGTGCTTCTGGTGTTCTCTGTGATAAGAGGGTTCCTTTAAAAGTCAAAGGAAAATACTATCGAGCTGTGGTAAGACCAGCCATGTTGTACAGTTCTGAATGCTGGCTATAAACTATAGGCATGTACAGAAGATGTTTGTGGCAGAAATGAAGATGTTAAGATGGATGTGTGGTCATACAAGAAAAGATCGTATTTCAAATGAATTTATTAAAAACAGGATTAGGGTGGCACCGATAGAGGATAAAATGAGAGAGGCCCATCTACGATGGTTTGGACATTTACAAAGAAGGCCACTAGATGCTCCAGTTAGGAGATGTGAGAAGTTGGAGGCTAAACCCGCTAAGAGGGGGTGAGGAAGACCAAACAAGTGTTGGAAGGAAACTATTAAGTATGACCTCAATTACTTTAATTTAAGTCCTAAAATGGCTGAAAATCGATCTGTGTGGAGGTAAAGAATCCATATAGCCGACCCCACTTAGTGTGGGAAAAGGCTTGATTGTTGTTATTGTTTGCTCAGGAGCGGTAGGCTCGTGACGAGGGTGTAAAGGGCAAGATGGGTGCCTAATGCAGAGACCTATCCGCTTTGTAGCTTGGCAGAGAAGGATGTCGACCATCTATTTTTTTTGTTGTTCATTCATTGCATAGATTTGGAACCACTTTAACCTTGGGTGGTTGGTGTCGTCTACATTAGCTGATTTTTGGAGATCGTTTAGGAGTGGTAATCAAAATGGGGGCCACAATGTCTTTAGAATGAAAAAGAGCGAGTGAAGGCTCTGGCAGTCCTTTGGGGCATATATGGTTGGGGAGGAATGAGGTTATTTTCAAGGCCCATCATCCATATGTTGAAAATTTTGTTGTTGGAATTTTATCTTTAATTCATATGTCTTTGGGAGTGAGTTAGTAACTTGGCCATGTTTTCATCCTTTTATTAATTCATATATTTGCTAGGTAATTACCTATCGGATAACCACCTTTCCCCCATCATAAAAAATAACATAAATAGCATTCGAAAGAGAAATTGGCCTAAAGTCCTTGATAGTCACCACACCTTCCTTCTTGGGGAGGAGCATAAAGAATCTATTTAGCCTGTTGAAATCGACGTTTCCAGCTACAAAATCATTCACACCAACCAAAACATCCTCCTTCAAAAGTAACCAAAACTCCTTATAAAGGAAAACTGTAAAACCATCAGGCCGAGGGGAGCCTTTAGCATTTAAGCCCCACGCTTCCTCCCTAACCTCATCCTCCGTAAAAGCAGCAATAAGGGTTGAACCTTGCTCAACCGTGATGAATTGAACATCCATACCTATCCACCTCTAACATCCCATCTACCTTCTAGCTGAAAACTCCTTGAAATAATCAAATAGAGCATGGCCAACATTATTCTGACCCTTAAACTCAAAGTTATTCACAATCACCTTGTCAATGTGGTTTTTCCTCCTTTAACATAGGTGAAAAAAATCGAATGCTAGAATCTCCTTCTTTAAGCCACTCTTGCCTCGATCTCTATCTCCATTCAACCTCCCATTTTCTACCTTCTTCATGGACAATGGAAATCAGCTTAGTCCAATTCATCTACTCCTCCAACATGATGTTTCGGCATCCTCAACACGATCCAATCTTTTGATTTCAACCAAGGCCCCATTTCTCTTTAAATTATGCTATTCACATATTTGCTTCTTATAGTCCTTTAACAAAGAACGAAGATCAGAAAGTTTAGTCACCACCCTCACCATAGCGGACCCTGTCAGTCTAAAAGATTTCCATTTCTCTTCCAACAATTCTCTGAGACCTTCAGCTAGGAGCCAAGATTTTTCAATTTTAAAATAGGTCCTGAATCGCCTCTCCTAATTAGATCTCCACATCAAAGGAGTGTGATCCGAAAAAAGGCCTCTCCATAGGATTAACGTCAGAAAAGCCTGCAAATTCAACATTACAAAGAAACCTGTCAATTTTAGACTTTAAACCTAGACATGCAGAACTCCTCCAAGTGAATTGACACGAGTTTAGAGGTACTTCCACCTCTGAACCTGGATCACTCCTTTCCTATCCCCCAACCTATCATCTGCCAGCAAGGCAACATTGACATCCCCTACAATTAACCAAGGAGCATCCTGAAACCAGTCAACCACTTCTGACAAGTCTTCCCATAACTGGCTACAATCACCATTATTTGAAGGGTCATAGACCATTGAAATGATCGTCTGCATTTTATCATAACATCCTGTCACCTTCACAGTCAAGGCAAAGCAACCTTTCATTGTCTCCTCAACCAAAAACATGTCACTGTTCTAGCCAATAAGAATACCCGATAACCTTCCTTAGGCATCAACCATAGTGAACCCCTCCAAAAAGCTTGCTCTAATCTCCCACCAAGTGCATTGTGAGAAGCTCGCCAACTTCATCTCCTACAGCAGAACAACATCAGCCCCCCAAGATAGGATGCAACTCTCCAATGTCGCCCTTCTTAAAGGGGTTATTCAGGCCACTCACATTCCATGACAAGATCGATGTCATAAAGCAACAGGTTTACCTCCCTACCTCCAACAGAAACCTATGGTCTTTACCACCTCTAGCTTCTTTATGTCACCTCCATCGACCACCACTAGGGAAGAACATAAGTCACTTCATTGATTTGACTACACCTCAAGATCGAGGACATCCACACAACCACCAAGCCCAACAACAATCTTCAAGCTCAACACAACATTCTTCAAGGCATGGCCTCGAAAGGTCCATCAAGGGCAATAAAGAAGGTGAAGCTAGGAACAATTGGGAGGCCTCCATCAATTAATCTGAATCCTCTCTGTAGATAAGCCATCTCCAATGCCATCTCCCATATGATCAGCCACCCTCACCACCATTGTCAAAGAAGACGTTGAATGTGGCTCATGATCTTCGACCATCGAAATTGATATCAACTAGATGTCTTTATCACCCTCCTTCTTCCCCTAGCCCCATAGATTGGTCACAATGCTCATGTAAATCACCAAAGGAGAAGAGCAAAGGTCCATCCTTCAGCACAAAAGAAACAAAGGCGGGCCAACAAGGAGGAGATTGGGACCTAACAAAGTCAGGTTCACACTTACCGACTTTGGATCCATTAACGGATCCAAATCCCTATTCTTGGATCTTGATCCACCTATTCCTCTTGGATCAGACTTTTTTTTTCTGAAAAGGAGCTCCTATGTCGAACTTGCCAAATCAAGTCCCAACAACTTATTATCCACATCATTGTCAATTTTAATCACTACGCCAAAATCTTCATCCACTTGCCTTTGATGGGGAACAAAACACCCCCTGTGAAAGGACCAACTTGCCCCTATCAAGTTCTCCACCAGATATCACCAACCACCCCTGAAAATCATCAACCACCATCTCCATCACAATAAGGCCTAAGATTCTTCATTGCCTCCATAACAACCCCGAACTCCCCATCCTCTGCAAGCACCACTACCTTAAAAGGAACAACGAACCTTAAGACAACCTTCACAACATCCAGCATCCTATTGTCCATTACCATGCAACACCACAACCTTCCAAAGGAAACCACAGCATCAAGTATGGCGAACCTTTAAAACCTCTCAAATAGCCATGAAATCATCCTTTGACCACACAACAAAGTCAACCCCTCAAAGATGTAGCATAATCCCTTAAGCCTCACAACCTCCTTTGCCAAGGTTGAGAGCACAACCTTCAAGGTAGACTTTCTCCATTTCAAACAAAAGTAGCCGCAATAAATGACTAAATAGATGGAAATCTAATGTACGCTCGCTAGCCCCCAATGAACTACCCAACCAACTACACCATCACCATCCAATGCCCTTTAACAAACATTGCATCCTCTTGAGCCCCTGCAAGCACACAAGAAGCTAGCCGCCCCAACCTTAAACTACCACAATAATGACCATCAAATAATAGGAGTAAGCAATATGGTCAAACAAGAGCAAACTAAAGCACGAAAACTCTCGTATAGCCATCCCATGTCCACACCCCTCTCACTCTCCCTTCACCTTATTCAATCTCTTCATTTTGATTCACATCCCACCATTTCAATTTTCCACATACATTTATAGTTCCTCTTTCTTACAATGAATGGAGCCTCATCAATGTTTACATACTTCTATCATTACATTTGTTTTAATATTTCAAGCCAAACATACATTAACGCTAACAACTATTTCTCTTGATTTTCTTCTTTCCACTAATTTTGTAGGATTTTGATCATGCTCTAACACCTATTTTGCCATTTGCTTCTATTAAACCACACAAGTCCCTACAATTCCTTCCTCGCTTCTAGTTAACAACACCACAAGTACAAACTAGATTTCTATTACTTGCATTACCATAAACCATCCCAATACCAATCCCTCAAACCTAATAACTTCTTGAAGGCTAAGTAGCCAAGTGCCTCACAGCCCTCACCACCAAATTGATCGTTCCTACACCTCTTCATGCAGAGGCTAAGGTTACAATTACCATGTCTTCTCGATTTCAGCTTTTAAAGATAACAAGGCACATGTTTCACACTCAACCAAGTACAGAGTAAAAAACAAATGTTCCACCCTGTCAAGATTGGAGCACGTGGAGCATGGAGGCTCCCTTGGCGTGTGAAAAAACATCCCAACAGGGGCAATCCCACTTGAGATTAGGGGGAGAGAGGGAGCAGCAACCGGCTGCCTTGATGGAGACCGATCGGTTATGAGGCCGATGGTGATGGTGGCCGACGGTGATGTTGAGAGAGAGAAAGGAGAAGAGTTGGAAATATTGGAAATATTATTGCTTGACTAAACTCAAATTACAATAAGAAGGCTCTCTTTTATAGAAGAGAGAACATATCCTCTATAATAAGAAACAAACTAATCTTATCTCCTAATTAAGAAAGAACAAATCCTCAAAACAAATTCCTAAAACAACCTTTTCTAAAAATCAAGCATAACAAATAAGCAACTTGGAAATTGACTAAAATTGGTCCCTAAGACTCAAAACCGGCAACCCTACTATGCTACCATGTGGCACTGGCACGTGGCATCTTTTATTCCCCAACACTCCCCCTCAAGTTGAGGCTAAGAAGACGATGACTTGGTCGTCAAACTTGTGACGTTAGATGCCCCACCACTCTTCTCCTTCGAGTTTTGTACTCGTCACTTTGTTTTTAAAAGAAGCCACAATGAAGCCTCTTACAACATCCAAAGTTATTACGTCTGTGGCAACCTCAATAATCGTCACGATTACCACCATGGTCTTCTCAAGATCGATAGATGTAAGAGAAGCCATGCATGAGATGCTAGTAACCCCACATGATGGTCTCTGCACCTTACTTAGATCTTTAGGAAAGGAACTTCTTGGATCAATCACTAGTCTTTTCGCAACATGGAAAGTCGTTGCTTCTTTTGGCAACCTCGAAAGTCATTGCGTGGATTGTGTTGTCCTTTTCTTAAAGCGATCAACTGCTATGCGACCCCATACATAATATTTGGCATCTTTTCACCGGAAAAATCTTCTCTCTTGAAGGAAAGTAAAAAATCGGATATAAAGTGTCAATTGAAAAGACATGAAAATCGCAAACCGAATAACTTGATAAATCTCCTCTACTCTTTTCCCATCTTCGAACTCTGCCCTCTTTGTTGATAACATGGCGTCAACGACCACGACCGCGGTGGAGGTATCCGTCATCTTCTTCGATCAATGGTCCTATTCCATGTAAGGCGCTAGTGAGAACTTGTTGGAGATGAGGAACTGCACGCGAGTGGCCAAGAGAACACACGTTGAGGAGCCTAAATCATAGGATCTGATACCATGTTAAGATTAGCGCACGTGGAGCGTGGAGGCTCCCTTGATGTGTGGAAAAATAACACAACAGGGGTTGTCCCACTTGAGATTAGGGGGAGAGAGGGAGCAGCAACCGACTGCCTTGATGGAGACCGACCGGTGATGAGGCTGGTGGTGATGGTGGTCGACGGTGATGTTGAGAGAGAGAAAGGAGAAGAGTTGGAAATATTGGAAATATTATTGCTTGACTAAACTCAAATTACAATAGGAAGGCTCTCTTTTCTAGAAGAGAGAACATATCCTTTATAACAAGAAACAAACTAATCTTATCTCCTAATTAAAGAAAGAACAAATCCTTAAAACAAATTCTTAAAACAACTTTTCCTAAAAATCAAGCATAACAAATAAACAACTTGCAAATTAAGCAAATGACCAAACTTGGTCCCTAAGACCCAAAACTGACAACCCTGCTGTGTTACCATGTGGCACTGGCACGTGGCATCTTTTATTCCCCAACACTCTCCCTCAAGTCGAGGCCGGGAAGACAATGACTTGGTCATCAAACTTGTGAGGTTAGATGCCCCACCACTCTTCTCTTTCGAGTTTTGTACTTTTCACTTTCTTTTTGAAAGAAGCCACGGTGTACCTCTTGCAACATCCAAAGTCATTACGTCTGCGGCAACCTCAATAATCATCATAACAACTACCATGGTCATCTTCTCAAAATCGATAGACCTGAGAGAAACCATGCGTGAGATGCTAGTATCCCCACATGGTGGTCTCTACACCTTAGTTGGATCTTTAGGAAAGGAACTTCTTGGATCAACCACTAGTCTTTACGCAACATGGAAAGTCGTTACTTCTTTTGGCAACCTCGAAAGTCATTGCATGGACTGTGGTGTCCTCTTCTTAAAACGACCAACTGATATGCGACCCCATACATAATATTTGATATCTTTTCACCAGAAAAATCTTCTCTCTTGAAGGAAAATAAAAAATCGAATATAAAGTGCCAATTGAAAAGACATGAGGATCGCAAATCGAATAACTTGATAGATCTCCTCTAATCTTTTCCTAGCTTTGAACTCTGCCCTTTCTGTTGATAACTTGGTGTCAGCGACTGCAGTGGAGGTATCCGTCATCTTCTTCAATCAATGGTCCTTTTATTCCACATAAGGCACCGGTGAGGACTTGTCGGAGACGATGAACTACACGCGAGTGGCCAAGAGAACACACGTCGAGGAGCCCAGATCATAGGCTCTGCTACAATGTCAAGATTGGCGCATGTGGAGCGTGGAGACTCGCTTGGTATGTGGATAAATAGCCCAATAGGGGTTGTCCAACGTGAGATTAGGGAGAGAGAAGAAGCAGCAGCTGGCTGCCTTGATGGAGATCAGCCAGTGATGAGGCTAGTGGTGATGGTGGCCGATGGTGATGTTAAGAGAGAGAGAAGAGAAGAGTTGGAAATATTGGAAATATTATTGCTTGACTCAACTCAAATTACAATAAGAACGCTCTCTTTTGTAGAAGAGGGAATATATCCTTTATAACAAGAAACAAACTAATCTTATCTCCTTATTAAGAAAGAATAAATCCTCAAAACAAATTCCTAAAACAACTTTTCATAAAAACTAAACATAACAAATAAACAACTTGCAAATTAAGACAATGACCAAACTTAGTCCTAACACTCAAAACCAACGGCCCTATTGTGAGCCTGGCTGGCTACCAAGTGGCACAGCCACATGGCATCTTTTATTCCCCATCACACCCCTTTCCAAAAAAATAATAACAATGCTCCAAGTAGTTGTGTAAAGGTGGCACCGTGGCACGATAGAGAATTGTAGAAGGTTGTAATACACAAGTGCATCAAACATCGAATGGCATTAGGTCAAGGCTCTAAACAATAATTCAAAGAATAAATTAAATAAAGATCTACAAATACAAGACTTTTTTTAAAGAGATACAAATCAGTGTTGTCAAGGCGCTCGCCTAGGCGCTCACCTGAGGCAAGGTGGGGCCCTAGCACCTTGACAAGCCTCGAGCGAGGCGATTTCGTCTAGGTAACGCTCGTCTTAGCCAAATAAACAAGCAATACTTTGAGGAATCAAGCAAAAGCCCCTTCCATACCAAATTAACAAGGAAATAAGCCCCCCTTCCAAAAAAAAAGCCCTAAAAGAACACCCTGCCTCCTGAAACCCCATCACACCTTTCTCTCGACTACCAGAGCTCCTTTATTGGCGCTTCTCCCAGTCTCCAGCTTCTTCCACTAAAGCTTGTCCATGTTGTTGAGCTTCTCCCTACTACTGGAGCTTATTCCCGCTACCAAGCTTGCCTTCACTACTTGCCAAGAGAGGTATCTCTCTCTCTCTCTAAGCTTCTGCTTTCACTCTCTCTGTATCTCTTTCTCACGTTCTCTTTGCATTTTTCAAACTCTACCCCTCTTTCTCATACACTCTTAATCATTCTCTCTTTCTATCACTCTTTCTTTTGGAAAGGCATGGGACCATAATTGATATAAGATCTATTGATTTTACTCATGTTTTCTATTACTTTGTGAACCATGAATGAGTATTTAACATAATGATCTCCTGAATTTGGTGTTTGTTTATGTTATGAATAGTGGTTGAATTTGACTCTCATTCATGGTTATCATTTTGTGAAAAATGGTTAAATGATTTTAATATTTTAAGCCTTTATTTGTGTTAAATTTTCACTATTTGTGTTGATCGAATAATTATTTCTAATTTTTGGTCATGCTAAGATTTATTTTTGAACATGTGCTTTCTACGAATTTCATATTTAGACTTGTCTTTGCTTATGAAAAATAATTTTTATTAGGTAGTTTATATTTTATTTGGCATTTTTGCTTATTATATTTCGTAGATTGATCTATGTATGAGATAGTGGGAATATCTAATTACTTATATTTTATATATTTATTTTCAAAAAAGATATAATTTAGAACCTCATTTGTCTCAGGTGAGTGCCTAGCGCCTTGGGCGTTTGGAGCCCCTCTCTCCTTTTAGCACCTCTCTCATTTAATAGCACTGATACAAATACAAGGCTTGATCACATTACATTTTTGTAAAAACTTTGATATTCCCACATGGAAGTATTGCAACCTCTAATCAATCATGGAAATCATCACGATGGTGACAATTCTAACACCATAGAAGTCAAAGGGTAGTTATCCAAGTGATAACCACCCACATTCATTTCATTCCACAAAAATGAAGTACATCAAAGTTTACAAAATAAATCTCTAGAACTCCACTTGGATGAAATGGATGAGAACAAATTTCCAACATACGGTATCTCCCCCCTAAAGAACACCCCATTCTTTCCCAACCAAACACCCCACAAGACTGGCAAGCCCTATCCTTCTTGGATCTAAAAGAGATTTGTCCATCTCGGGAATTTCCCCTATGAAATGAAGACTAGAAGTTAGCCATGTCCTGATGGGCAATCCAATCGATCCACATCCTCTGCCACACCTGCACCACAAACGGACACTGGAAAAAGGGGTGTTGAACGTCTTCATCTGCTCTTCCGCAAAGGGGATAGCTCAAATCATCCATCTGGGCCCACCTTGCTATCCACTGCTTCATCATAATCCTTCCCCTCCACACTAACCAAGCGAAGATCTTTACCTTTAGCAGGCACTCCGCCTCCAAGAGTAGTCTACAGTCTCTCAAGAAATTGACGTTCGAGTTGGCCACACCGCTACTCAATCTGCGGAAGACCTTCGCTATAGAGAATTCTCCCTCTTCCTAGGAGTATGAGTCACCACCCTCCTCCAGCTCCCATCCTTCTAGCTCCTGTAGTAATTGTCGAAGATCTTCACACCTTTAGTCAAAGAGGCCTCCCTGAAAGATTGGGCACAAGGCCCCGATCTAGCAATCTCCCACTGAGGCCGATGCGTCCACCACAACCCTAAAGAGGCAAGGATATTTGTCACTGAGAGTTGAGCTGACCCCCTGCCAGTCATCCAGCCAGAACCGAAAAACTTCTCCCCACCAAAGAAAGCCCGCACCCTCCCCACCAAAGAAGGAGACCCTGGGAGGAGGGGACTCCAAGGGCCCCCAAGAAAGGAAGGGCCTGTAGCAACTTGGAATGATGTCACCAAATAGCCCCTGCTTACGGCTCACTAGTCTGGCAATCCACTTTGCAAGAAGGCTAACATTCACCTTGTCCACCTCCCTAACCCCTAGGCCCCCCTCCTACATCGACCTATAGACCTCCTCCCCAGCCACTAGCTTCGCCCCCTTTCATGCCATCCCCATATTAGACCAGAAAAAATCTCTCATCAACCCAAAGATTTTTTTCTCAACTTATCGCAGTATCCTAAAAATAAGGAAATATGACGGTATGGATGCCAGAACAGCTTTCACCAGAATTAATCTCCCTCCTCTAGATAACAGTCTAGATGACCACCCCGCCAACCTTTTCTCCATTCTCTCCAGCAAAGGAAGAAAATTTTGCAATCTAAGGCGCCGATCTGACAGTGGAAGGCCTAGATACATCAGCGGCAAAGAGGCCACATCTATCCCTAGTGCACCACCCACCGTCTCCACCTCTTTAACCGCCATGTTTATCAAGATAAATGTTGACTTTTGGTAATTGATTTATAGTCCTGATGCTGCGCCAAAAAGCTCCAGGATGATTCTCATCCTCCTAGCCTCCAGACCCGCTCCTTCAACCAGAAACAGGGCATCATCAGCATACTGTAGGATCATCGTCTGACTGTTCTCTCTAGCCGAAATCAAACCCCTACCACAGGCCCTATGAGCAACCCTTGCCAAAGCATCTGCCATAAGCACAAACAGCATAAGTGCAAGAGGTCACCCCTGTCTGACCCCCTCGTAGGCTGCACCCAACCTCCCGTTGGGTTCCCATTAATTAGGATCGAGAAGGATGTCATCGTCACACACATCTTCATCTAATTGATCCACATCGTGGGAAAGCCTCTCTTCAGTAAGGAAGCCCATAGGAAATCCCACTATACTAAGTCGTATACTTTGCTGAAGTCCACCTTCCACAGAAATGCATGTTTCTTCTCCCTCTTCCAAGTGGCCAACGCCTCCATAGCAATGACAAAATCGTCCAAAATTCCCCTTCCTGGAACGAAGGTCATCTGCACAGGAGATATTAAGTCTCCAAGAATGTCCTTGAGTCTGTTTGCCGAGACCTTGGCAACAATAAGGTAGAAAAAGATCATTTCACAATCTCTTTTTCATACCCCATGCGTCCCCACAACCTATAAAAGGTGAAAAAGTGCCATAATGAATCATGCTTAGCCAAGTTTACATGCTTTTGAATTTTTACTTTTTATTGGGTTACAATTTTTTTCTATGTTCTGCATGCTAGCAACATATGCCCATGAAATGGCTATCTTACAATGTGAGGCCATTTCGACATGTATAATGTTGAAATGCAAGAGTGATGTCGACAATATTTTACCAAATTCTGATAGTGTCCCCGATTTGTACAAAAATCGATTTAGTTGGCCACTTAATTGCATGCAGTCACTCCACATACCAATATGTAGGTATATATTTAGTCTAGCCGATTAATCGACCAACTAAATGTGGCATGTTGGCACGTTGATTTTTTTTTCTTAATTTCTTGAGAAGATTTTGTTTTCAAAAAGACATGTTAGCCTCATCTTTAATGCTCAACAGGGTTGGGTGAATAACGTACTGAGGGAGGTTCTTTCTTCTATGATTTTTTGTTACAAAATATGTAAGTTCGTTCCTTTTATTTCATGATTAATACAATTACTGGATGATTACCGATCTCTAGTAATCTTCATCTTTCTTTCTTCAAAAAAAAAAAAAACAAGAATATGACATGTTGGGTTTTTTCCTTTTATCATGTTTTTCTTTTTCTTTTTTTCAATTCTTCTTATTCTTTTTTTTTAAAGGACAATTCATGATGTTCTTTGTCCCAATTTCATTTATTTCAGCACTTATTGCCAAATTTTCATGACTTGCTCTTTGTTGGTTGTGTTCTATTTTGATACTCTTTTTTTTTGTTCATGTTGATTAATTTGTCCTTAATTGTTTTTGACGGGAAAAATGAAGATTATCGGAGATCAATATTGGTCCTGGTTAATTATGATTCTTGTCGATGGTCATTTTAGCTTTTTTTATTTTTATATGATGATTGTGTATCATTTGTTGATAATACTATTTTTTTAACTTTCAGAATAACAATTATGATATATTGAGTGTTGATTTATTTCACATGCAAGAAAATTTCTTTAAGGAAACAAGATCCTCACTCATTACTTATTAACAAAATGTGTATAACAAAAAAATAAAACCAATATATACGTGCATAATTTCAATATATATATACACACACACTTAACTGATTAATTGTCGGCATACCTTAGTGAGTGACCTCGCCAACTAAATATTGACTACCGATTTCTACACTCTTGCTCAAGAGGATGCAACCATGAAATCAGTCACACATGGAATGACACTTAAAATAAGAAATGATGATTAAAATCATATGTTGTGTGCTTTCGTGGCGATAATCTAAACCAATTATTTTTTTGGAGGTTATTCCCCCATATCCATTATAGATTTTTCTTTTTAAAAGCATCATAGATAATTATAAAAAAAACTAGCTAATTTATTATTATCTACAAGAATCATATTCATAAAATTAGTGAAATGGTATACAAGACATGTGGGCATATGAAGAATTTGAAATATTATTATGAAATCTCAAGAATAAACCATAGAATTTAATCCCTATAAGGAACCAATCCTATTTCTATAAGAAAGGAAACAAATCATCTCTCTCTAAATCTAATCAAATCTCTAATAAACCTAAAATATATCTTTAACAAATCTTTAAAAATAAAATAGGAAAAACTAAAATAGGAAGTGAATAATTCCACTCCTAACAAGATTTTCTCTAACACTCTCCCCCAAGTTAAAGCGTGCATGCCCAACTTGAAGGACTACTACTAGTAGACGCTCCCTCCATCTAATGTAGTCAAGGCTAGAGCACATGTGCAGAGCACGCACATACTTTATCTTCAACAAGAGGAGATCCCAAGCATAGATACGAAGACCCATAGTAGAAGTAGCATCCTCAGAGTAGTCATTGCAGTAGTAGCAATCACACATTGGGAAATTTTCCCAAGCACAAATGGAGCTAAGCCGGTAGCTTAGATTCTCCACCACTCATCAGCGTCTTCTGTGTCGATGACACGACCTGAAACTTCAACACATTCTTTCGAGCCATACATAGACTGCACAGACAGTACTTCTGTGACTTCGTTAGTGGTCACAACAGCAACAGTAGACGATAAGGGTTCTTCACCCCTTAACAGATTGCCTAGGCACTCAATCCGAGCTTACGTGAATGACTATGACTCTGATAGTGCATCCACGAATTTGACGCACGACGATGGCAAACAAAACACACGAGAGAGACTGTGTGCAGGAAAGAGAGGGTTGAAAGTCCAAGGGAGTTACCTCGAACTATTCCAGCTCTTATACCATGTGGAAATTTTAGGGAATTGAAAATATTATTATGAAATCTTAAGAATAAAATATAAAGTTTGGTCCCTTTATATAGAAAGGAAACTAATCCTAATTCTATCACAAAGGAAACAAATCAGCTCTCTACAGCTAACCAAATCTCTAATAAACCTAAAACATATCTTTAACAAATGTTTAAAAACAAAATAGGAGAAATTAAAATAGGAAATGAATAATTCCACTCCTAACAAGATTTTCTCTAACAACATGGAACAAACTTTAAAATCGCAATCTCCCACCCCAATTACAATTGCATCTTAAGCAAAAGTAAGAAACAACAAAAATTTAGCACTTACAAAATTTTTCAACAGAAGCATAAAGCATTCAAAGATACGTCTTATGTTTATCTAGGATTTTCAGGAATATAACATGATTCCTCTAGCACAAAATAGGAATAGAAGCTTGTAGTCTAACAGTTAATGACAAACAAAAGAATTTCCCCGAGTCTTAGAAATGAGCAAATAAATTAGCAAACACCACTTATAAAGTTGCCTATGTAATTCAAGGGGAAAGATTGCAAAACTGCAAGAGGACAGAAAAGTCTCTGTCTGCATGCATGCACACATGTTATGCTGTATAAGCTGCATAAAATTACTTCGTAAAGTTTCTGACAACTGGGCATTTATTCCTAAATAATCCTGCTAACTAAGCTTGTTTACTTGCTTTCCAATTGCCATTCTATTTAAATTTTGCTTTGAAAGTGTTATTATTTTATGACAAAATAAAATCTGAGAGAAACAAAATTTTTTATTTGTAAAATAAATTGATTCCTCAAAAACATAAAAAAGCATACCGAGGCTGTTATGCCACACAAGCACATAAACAAAAAGATTTGGAGTAGACCACCTAGCACTGCCACAGCACGAACAACTCTAATCTGAATTTAAGAAAACAGTCATTTAGTTAATTTCCCAAGGATTTTTCCAGAAAAGGAACAGGTACAAAGTAGTCCAGACCAACCCTGGTGGTAGAGAATTCCAATCCCAAAGCAAATAATAGAAAGATCACTCCAAATTGAGCTACTGTTTCCACCTAATTCAAGAAAATATCAAATAATGCATTAGGATGCATAGAGGATGACACACTCACACACTAAAAATATTTATTTATTTACAACAAAACCCAACACTTTAGTATTATCATTAGGATGCATGGTTTAGTCAACAAATTCAACTTTTCAAAGAAGAACAGATGACATAAGGACTTTCAACATTTTCTTGCATGGAAATTAAAACGGTAAGATAAATATAAGCTTCACCGAATAACATAAGAAGATAAGATAAATTTTACTGAAAAGTCTAAACTGCATAGGGTGTTCTTTAATTTCAAAATAGGTTCAAAGAACAAGCAGTAACAAAAGCAAATAGCCTAAATCACAATTGATAAGCATAGATATCCTATTTATTCTCTTCTTTGTTAGAACATTATTGCCAATGCAGCTTATCCACCAAAGTTCTACAAGCAGAAGTTGACAAGCAGGCCATCCACTTCTCAGCAACCAACTCTGAAAAAGTACTATCTAGAAGCCAACTTCCTTGAGCTTGGAGAAGGTTCCAAACCAAATCCCTTCTTTGTGGATCAAGATAAGCAACATATGTTTTGCAATGATCTACCAAGTATTGACCATGTCCAAAGGAAAGATATCCAAGTCCATATCAAAAAAATCTGTCAAGATATGAACAAGGTGAATTTTCTTCCTCTAACTAAAACAATAATAAGCACTTTCAATTCCATGACTCCCACTTCAATCACTAGTCAAAGAACCCCTCTGCACCCTAACAAACTCATCAGAACATCAGAATGCCTTGAAACCTCCACGCATAAACTACACCAGCAACCTCCATTAACTCCTGTCATAACTCCGATAACCACCTATCCTCAATGACAGATGATATCAGCAGGTCACAAAGCCCAAGCTTACTCTCCTGAAGCAGGAAATCAGCTATCTCACTCAGCAGTGTGCTGACCAGAACAAGCCTCACCCCTAAGGCCCTTTACAATCCAAAAGGAATTTGAAGAAACCAACATGGTTACAACTGATCTCCCTTGCATTCACATGAGAGCTTAAGTGTAAAAATGCCTGCTACAAACAGCTTGCACTAGCCACTACAACAACACTGTCATCCTCACATCACAAATAGCATGAAAACCACCACCAGTTTTGTCATCCTCCACACTTGTTTCTTGAACCGTCATCAGAAGTGCCATCATCAGAAGTGTACCTTTGCTAAAGTGAAACCCCTTTGATGAGGGTTGAATCAGACTTCAAATGCCATGGATGTGTGGGCTGAGTCTTTGCAAAGACAAGCCTAAGACACCTAGGCATGCTCTTTGACTTAATTCTCAGTTTAGCCAAGATTAACTTCATCATAGGTCAATACATCTGAGATCCGCACTTTTTGCTTCATGGTCTCCTTACCAACTACCTCTTCAATAAGAAGGGCAAGTTAAGCCCATGGATGGGATACCTTATTATGTTAAAGAGGAAAGCCTCAACCAACACACCAAACATCTTCTTCATAGAACAAGAAAGGTCAAGTATTCCAAACCTAAGAAAAGCTCCATCTACACTTTGAGGAGAGGAAAAGTAGACTGTTTCTGACATGAGAGGGATCTAAAGCTTTCATCTATAGTATGGTATGGGACACAAGTTGACTAGCTCTCCTTGCTCTTTCTATCTAAACAACGGTCTTGACAAAGCCCTACCAACTCATTTCCTATCATCCTAAGTTAACCCAACCTACTTTCTTTCTAGACCTAACTCTTTCTAAAATGGAGTAGATTTCCCCTCTTAGCTACAATAGAAGAAAAACCTATCCCATCTACCATGCAAGTGACTTTCCCACTTGATATTTATATATGCCCTCTGTAGTAGGGGAAAGGTCAAATTCCTCAGTGGATAACTTCAATAAAGATCCCTTGATAGAATGACGGAAAGATCGGATCACCCCCATTATAAGACAAGGACAAAAATCAGTTGTTAAGGAGGCAGTATAAGCTATCTCACTAATTTCCATTAGAGCCCACTCAAGCCATGATGGTTGATGTGTCGGTCAGCACCATCAACATAGATAAAGATAGTTTCACCTTTTATAAAGCTGGAGCATGATCTCTCCTCCCAATGAAAAGCTCCAACTCAATAGAAGTGTAACTAACTTGCATGTCAACTCAACTTAATAGAAAAATAAAGTCAACCAATTACCTCGTATAAGTAACTTGTCTCCATGTCATCGCCCTTGTGTAAGAATCAAGCAAAATTCCCAACCCGTAGATAGTGGCAATTAGTATGATGCTACTAGAGCTGATGCCCATATCTAGGCATCCAAACCCTTATTTTCAGAGATTGGAAATCATTGGTGTAGTTTCCATTTACATGAGCCGCGATCATTCCACTAGTGAAGCTTGAAAGTCAGATTCTGGGCTTGACCAACACCAGTGAAGCTTGTGTCGATTGCTCTCTCCCAATGGTGAAATCATGACGTTCTTCCCAACATTAGATCACTCCATAAGGAGACATCATGATCTATCTTACATGGTCTTGATCCTCCGTTTCCTTAGCATCCACAAGGATACATCTCTACAAGGCAAAACATGGTGACCAAATTTTGGTTCTCATCATGTGATTTGTGTTGATTGCTCTCTCCTGATGGTGAAATCATGATGTTCTTCCCAGCATTAGATCACTTCTTGTCACCCTAAAAGCCTCAAGCAATACAACCTGCTAGTTCAATCCCAATGATCAACAAAGCAAAGAAAGGTTAATTCCTTGGTACCCAATCAAAGCTCACAGATCTGAAGGATAGATAAAGATCCACCTATCAGAACCAAAGATATATCTTCTTTTTTTTTAAAGAGGATAGATCTATAATTTTTTGGAAAGAAGATAATAATCTATATTCAAATCTAGGTTGAAACAACCATCAGATCCAATGGAGAAAACAAGGAGATGCGAAGTTATCCACCATTCCCTCAAATATCACTAACTACCGTAAGCCCCAAAAACAACATTTGCAAGTCACAATCATGATTCTATTTACAAGATGTCATGGACTCCAAGCAAAATGCCAAACAGATACTCAAGAAGGAAATCCCTGATCAAGCACATCCAGCGGCATCACAAAACTCGACACATTTTGTCAGTGAAATTCTTGCCAAGAAAGTAGGAGTGGAACCACTGTGCAAGCTTTGTTGGAATGCCCTCGACCTTTGCTAGAGCATAAGAAAAAGTCACAGACAAGACCTCCACGATATAAGTAGCATAGAGAGCCTGAACACTCTTTAGCATAAAGACCCCAACATCTGCATCTACAGCAACTGCCAATGACTGAAGTACAATCTCTGCCGCTCCAGAACCAGACACCCTCTCCTTGCACATAACCTCTCTCCTAATCGTCACTCTTCTTGTTGAAGTTTTCATCGGATTAAATCATCTGAATTAGAATAACATATTGTAAATGTAAGATGGCAAATAGTTTATTACGAGCAAAAGCACCTTACTTGAACCATTTCGCTTACAAAACTGAAACCCCCAGGCCCAATGATGGATCCTGCAAGTAAATATCCAGTGATAACCTGTAGTAGTTTCACGTAGCACTTTCCCATGTTAGAATAATAAGAACTAAAGCATAGAAAGGTAAAGCCCAAAAAGGCAAATAACCACAATTGACAATGAAGGCCATTTATCAATAATGGCTACGAACTCAACTGGTTGTCCAGCGCAGGCAAAAGCAATCCCACCACAAGTTGCAGATACGATGACCACAACAAGATCCGATATCAGCCTGCCAAAAAAGCCACACTTCAACACACTATATAAGAAATCAAAATTGGTGGAACCTCCATCAGGAATGGTCAGGCAAACCTCAGGTCTAACTGCAGTACAGGATACTTTGACTTAGGATTTGATATGATGAAAACATTATCCTGAAATGAAGAATTTTACACATAAAGCACCAATAAAATGGATATCGGAATAAGGACCCTGCTATGATTCTGCTTTACATTAATTAAGGGGGAAAAAATGAATTGACCACTTGCGGCATGCTTTTTTTCAAGAAAGAAATGAGTCAAACACCACCAACCTTTCGATCAATTAAGGTAGGGATGTCATCTGCATGATTCTCATTATCCAGATTGAAGACATTATGAAACTGAAAAGATCTGCAAATTCAAGATTTGAGATTCGGTGTTTTAGCTACTGGTGTGTAACAAGATCAGAATGAAGAAATCACATGACAGTAATATACAAATGAGCAAGCTACAATAGAAAACTATTTCAATGTAATCTATCTGTATCAACATACTTCTCCTCCTTGGTTTCATTTTTCTTAGGCTTAACTCGAGCAACTGTTTCCAGAACTGCCTATGAACAAAAGAATTGAACACCAATCAGTTCTATTTTCAGAGATCAATATGCACATGAGCATTCTGCAAAGAGAGTGCCAAGGTTATATTTTCTAATTTGCATGTAAATTTTCAGTCATGAAATAGGAATACAATGATACAAAACCAACATCTGCACTAATGGACTGATTTGGCACAAAGAAAATACATATTATTGTGGATATTCCATCCATTCTCCAACCAAACGAGAGCATATTAGACCTATGTTCACTTTGATTAGTATAAGATCTGCATCCAAAAATTGTGAGCCTAGTGAAAGGTGTGACTGGTAACAAGTTGATAAGTAAGTTGGTCAGAGAAAGTGCAATAATCCAAAGAGTATCCAAATTTGTAAAATGACTAAAGAACCAAATATAAAATAAGGATGAAAATATAAACAAAACGAGGATGTTTCTGAGTGCAAATTTTCCCTCCAAAGAATCGTTTGATGTTGTTAAAATAGAAACTAAAACAAACAACAACAGCATATCCCATTGCCCTTAGCTACGCTGCAGAATCTGCTCGTCATTCCACTCTACTGAGAGTCGCAACCAATGTTGTAAAAGTCGGTAGTCGGTATTTAGTCGATCAGGCCACTAACTAAAAAGCATACGGTATGCGGGGGAATAGTCAGGAGTACTCGGTTGGGCATTTTTAAAATATTTAAATATTATATGTGTGTGTGTGTAGACACACATATCAATAAATAAAATATATCATTACATAAAAGTAAACATATTCAAGTTCAATGTTAAAAAATAAGCTACAAAGTATAAATAATATCAAATTCATTACAAATTTAATAATTAAGCCAAGGTATAAACCGTTACAAGTACATTACCAACGATAGAGCAACACAAACCAAGAATTAATATCTGCTTGAATCAAATACATTACAATATATGATTCGGCAATAGAGGATTTTTGTTTGGTTAAACAAGAGTCTCGAGTGAAACAAAATGATTTTAAGGGAGTGGTCGAAGAAGGGGGGTCGAGTGGGGTTTTATTTGAAATTTAAAAAAAAAAATAATAATAATAATAATAATAATATACCTGTATACCTATTTTCCCCTCTATGCAAAAATCGACCTACTACTCGACCGACTACACCAACTACTTGGCCGAGTAGTCGGTGTTATCGACTATAGGCCTAATTATGAGTTATTCAGTTGACAGGGTACCGCATACGATTACTCGACCGATTACTCGGCCGAGTAGGCTGATTTTTACAACACTAGTCACAACTGATAATAATATTCCAAATTTGCATCCTCGTTTACCAGTTTGTCACTATTAGTAACATTGGTGGAGACTAGGGATATGGCATCATCATTATAGTTGAAATGGTTGCCGTATTTACTGTTTAATTATACCAGATGAGGGGATGATATAAAGTTGAACGCATGCTGCATATTGGCAAGAACCTCTGCACTTCTCCATCTACAATTGTAACTATGCTGAGAATATCATCTTGCATACCTTGATTGGTTGGGTTTGGATATTACAGTTAAATGTCCCTCCTTCGTCCTTTTTGTAATACAATGTAATTAACTTCTATATAACCTTATCACAACATTTCAAAATTTGTATACAAGCTAACACCTATAAAAGTCTATGCAAATAATAAGTTATGTTTTAGAATTCTTGTGAGAAAAGCTTTTCAAGACCATCTGTCGAGAAAAAGTTTTTCAAGTCTATCTGTCAATAAGTGAGGTCTAGTCTGTAAGTGTAAATAAAGCACACACCTCTCACTCAATTGGACTTGAATTTGGGCTTAGGTCAATATATATTGTATTAGAGCCATCAATCGACCATAAAAATGGGAACTAAGTGATGCAGAGAGATACATGCTGTAGGTAGAAAGCGATAATGGGGCCGCCTCTAGCACCTGTATAAGTCACCTTTAGAATCTCACACTACTTGGTGATTAGCTAATTGAGTCCTAACAAGGGCATAAAAAGCATAAATTGGAGATGTCATAATGAGCTATAAGTGGTAAACAAAAGATAGTGATGTATAGCTTAAGTGTTGGGCATTTTTGATAATTTCATGGTCTTGAACCCGAGAATTTACAATGTATGTGCTCAGTTTTTCTCATTTATACTCAAATCCAGGATTACGCAGTCACAACATTATTTATATGGCATCACACCATGTCACACTCATAATCTGCCTACCTACTCTTTCAAGTTTTTATTACACAGTTATGACTATTTCAAATGTCCTTTGTTTATGTATTAATAGCAAATACATCTTTCCTCCACTCTATCTTTATTAGCCTAGTATTTTGTTACCTCTTCTAAAGATGATTGCTTGATCAACTTACCCAAAAGTACAATGGCCACTCGTTCATTTCCAGAAAATGTGATCACCTCATGAGGCTATAAGTCCTCATAGCTTTGTCCTTTTGGTGTTTTCCATGATATCTATCCTATACCTCCTAAAATAGGCAGTACAATGGTGATTATCGTTCAAGATTAAACCTGGGCATTGTTTATGATCACAAAAGTCATCATGTTAATTACATTACCACAAAGGAAACCAGAATGCTGCATGAAGAAGATAAACAGATCTTATCTATTCCTGCTTCCTAAGAGGTAAGAAGAAGGGTGCAAATTTAGTTGATGAATTTTGGACTATTAATTCATCTAATGCAGGTTAACTCATTGTAGCTAAGGTACTTAGCCAACAAGTTATGAGTGGTGCCTCCCACATTGATATTTGATAGGCCTGGTTTAATCGGTCCTAACTGGTGGAGGTCCCTACATGAGTCCTTCATTATGGCAGATGAGATGAAGGCAACCTAGCATAGAAGGGGAAGAAAAAGCTTGTTGTGAAAGGTAAACTTCTCTAAGACATATGACTCCATCTAAGCTTTCATGTGGTAGGGTTTGAGGAGGCATTTCCCCAACTAGTGAATAACCTAGATGAAGAGGTGGATCACCACGGCTTCGTTTTCTATTCTGTTTAATGGCAAGACAAGTAGGGGCTAGATGCAGCCCCAGAGAAGGGTTAGACAAGGACGCCCCATGCATCATTATTCTTTATCTTGGTTGCAGATGTCCCAGACTCCCAACGATTATGGTTTTTCATGCTTGTGACCCCATATAGTCAAATTTCAATATGCAAGCAATACCCCTTTTTTTCTGTTGAAGGGGGCACTAGTGAGGCAAAGAACCCAATTGCTTCAGTAAGGATTTTTTGGGATTTTACCAATCTTTTTATTAATCACACCAAGTCTACTTTTATTCCCTTCCATATGGGTGATGAGGAGATAGACTTAGCTTCTTAGTCCTTAGCAGCTGCCCAAGGAATTTGCCTTTCACATATCTCTGCTTGCATGTAAGGGGCAAACAACCTCATGTTGGAAATTGGTTGCCATTGCTTGACAAGCTCAGGATTCAGGAAGAGATTGTCCAGTTGGAAAAGAAGAATTTTGTCCAAAAAAGGTCATCTGATTTTGTTTAAGTATGTTCTCTCAACTACACCAGTTTTCCATTTTTTGATTTTTAGGCTACCAAAAAAGATCGTCAAACAGATTGACAGCATCAGGAAGAGTTTCTTCCAGAAAGGTGCACAACATGCATGAAAGTCATTTTCTCCACCTCATACCATGGGATGATATTTATAGGCCACTGGATCAGGCAGGTCTTGGTATTCTCCACCTATCTGATTTTGATGATGCTCTTCTAGCAAAGTGGGTGGTGAAGCTTTTACAGAATGGCGATTCCATATGGCACAAGTTTATGCAAGATTCTTATGGCTCTTCCTTGCATTGCGTGGATACGTTCACTACTCCCCATAGTTGCCAACTTTCTAAAGGAGTATTTGTTTGATGGTGGACTAAGTGACGCACTTCTTTTGAGCCAATGCTTTGGATTGTGCAAACTTCATATTCTAGTTAGATAATTGGATAGGTGAAAGGATTCTGGCAGAGTTGGTATTAAGACTATCTACTTTGGATCAATAAATTTTATAGAATTACAGATTCTTTGCAGGGGCTGCTGGCGCGAAGAGGTGGGGTGTAGCTTCCTTGAGGAGATAGTCTCTCTAAAGCCAAAGTTGAGGATTTGCAAGAGGTATCAGCAGCATTTGGATGCTTGGCCTAAGGAAGGTGTGTCTGATTCATTATCATGGCGTAGAGGCTCTTTTTTGGTAAAGAAGGCTTGCACACTTTCTAGAAGTACAATAATTGATGGCAACCTTAGCCTTGCACCGACTGTTTGAACCTTAACCTTGTGGAAAATGAAAGTTCTTTTGAAGATTAAAATTTTCGTTTGTCTTGTGAGGAGGGGAGGATTAGTAACCAAGGTGGTTACTGGTTAGGAGGAGACGTGCACCAGAAGATCAGTTTTCTTATTGCTTCTATGGCATTACAAAGAAGATTTGAAACATCTGTTTCCTAGGTGTCAGTTAGCAGGGCTAGCTGGCTTGCAGTTCTATCACCAGCTTTGAAACAAGGCTCCTTCGATGCCTTTTGGAAGAACTTGAGAAGGGGTGTTTGAGATGCTGATTTTCGTCTATTTGGTTAGAGAGGAATATGACAGTCTTTAAGAATGCCTGTGTGTATGTGGGCAAGGTTGTGAGGCCTTATCTCTCTCGGGTCTGTGGATAGATTCTTTGTAATGCCGCATTTTGTTTTGCGTATATGAAAGCAAAGAAGCAGATGGCTGCTGGAGGTCATCAGCCATCCTCTACCTTTTCAAAATAAATAAATACTGCAGATCTAGTTCAATCAAACCATACATGGTATGGATAGGTTTTACTTTTGTAGTAGTTGGCCTGCTACTTGACTGATTAGGACTTCCAACAAGGAAAATCGGCAAACTCTTCTACGAAAAAAAAAAACCAACAAACCGATCAAGAGGATAATCCCAGTTGAACCAAGAAATTTACCACTCTAAGCACTGAGTGAAAAATCCATCTAAAGTCCACGAGTTGGTTTCAGGAATAGCATGTGGAATTAAGAGGAGCAGTAACTACCTGCTGCTCGGAGACACTGTTGTTGAAGCTTCCAGCAGCATCAGTCTCTGTCAGACAAAGCACCCTAATCAGGAAGTAAAAAAAAAAACCCACTCACTAAACTTGCATAGGCGATTAATCCACGCTCCAGAATCAGCTCAAAGACGAGCACATTGGAAACAAGCTCCATCTACACGTCACCACCACCGGCGCCCAAAATGCCAGTCATATAATGAGATTCTCAAGAAAGGAATCACCCTTGACAACCGATATACCAAGCTCACACTACCTTCAGAGACTTCGGACGAGACTGAATCTTTCTACATGTAAGACCAACTCCAACCAAATGCCACCACTTCCTTCGCCTTACTACTACCAATTAGGCGAGCTCGTATCTAATCAATTTAAGACCGACGTCTCATCAGATCCGACCCTCGAGTCTTCACATCTCCCGTCCCCCGGAACCCAAACTCCCGCAAGCCGACACCACAACGCCTTCCCGTAGCCCTACGAGCACCAGATCTACGAACCTTCGGGGGTCTGCTCGCTCTCAGAGAACTCCTTCTCGAGCGCGCGATCGATCATGTCGGCAAAGGTCCCCTCCTTCTGGGGCCCCCCTCCCGCCGCCTCCGTGGCATTCCCGGGCCGTTCCACCTCCTCCGCCACATCTCCGGCGAGGCACGCCGCGACCGCCAGGCACGCGAGCGCCACGATTAGGGCACGGCAAGTGGAGCCCCTTCCCATTGCGAAAGGAGGGCAACGAGGGGAAAGAGAAGAGGGGTAGGAGGGTCGGGGAAGAGAGGGGTTTATATATACTACGCCGGACTGGGCGGGCAGGGACGGTGAGCTGAGTGGGAGGTGAACCGGGGGTTTTCCATGGTCGATGGTTGTCCGGGTAGTTGGTGGGGTGGAGTTGCGGGCACCGCCCGTGGAAGGGGTTTGTGAAGGGAGCCGGGCGGTCTCCGGATACAGGGTTGCCACGTAGGGCCACTGGGGAGTCTGGGCTTGGGGGAAGCAGCTGAAACGGATTGGGAAGGTTGTGGCTGGTGTGTCACGTAGGAAACGTGTATCGAAGATTTTGGGCAGTTGGTGGGTGTTGGAATTCATGATATCAATATAAGGTGAAGTCATGTTTAAGAAAGTAATGCACGTTAATTACCAACGGTGATAGTAAAGGTTCTTCAAGTTTAAAATCCTGGAAAAAGGAAAAGAAACAACTAGAGTAATTTACATAGAGGTTTTCCAAATTTTCAAGTTTAGGTCCTAAAAACAAAGATAAGTAATAATTTTTTTATGTCTTATTCAATGGTCGTCAGTGTAATGTTAGTCAAGTGTCGGCCCATCCTTTTGTTTGGAACATCAATCCGACGACGAGTGCCATAATTTGAGCTGGGGACCATTGACTCAATATGGACCTAATTTATGGTCCCCAGTGGACCTAATTTATGACACCCTAGTTGGAGGGTGAAGATTCAAAAGATCAATCATGCAAGACACGATGAAATGATTGCCTAGTTTAAACTCACTAAAGTAAAAATACTCTCAAAGTGAAATGACCCATAATAGACTTTTAATTTGATCCCTAGGGTCACTAGGTAATTTTCTAAATCATAGGATATTTTTTTTAGATTCCTGACACCAATTGATGCATCCACCCTCACACCCTCCTTTGCCCCCATGATCCTCCTGAAGACCACCACCACCTCCGGGCTCTTTCTTCTCCTCCCCAAACCACCTCATCCTCCTCTAGCCCCTATCTCTTTATTTTTTTCTTAAGGGATTACCTTTTTAGGTGGATACCTATAATGTATGGTTAAGATGTAATCTCAAGTAATTTAAAAAATCATTATACACTAATGGTAGGACATCTCTGTCAAATGACTTAGATTTATAGGGCTATAGATGGAATACTAAATTTATGAATGATATTAGAAAAGATTTTAAGAACATGAATGTAGAAATTTCAATATATAATAGCACCTCTCTATTATGTTCTTTATTGAAGAAGAGCCCTACACGTATCATGGGCTAAGGTGAGGGTCCTCCCATGGTTTTTTCCATCGGGATTTTCAACGTAAATCTGAAGTTTACAATCAATTCTTTATGAGATGCTTTTCAAGAATAATTATATCATTTACTGACGTGAGGTGACGGTGAGACATAATAGTCTTATGGATGCTCTTTCTTTTCTTCAGCTGGGACTTCACATTTCAATACTCTTCTTAGTTGTACCTTCATATGTGGTACCAGTAGAAAATAAATTTCAGCCCCAGGTTTGGCATATAGAAATAAGGACAGAGGATGTCTGAAATCTAGTGTAATGGCTGATTCAAGGGCAAGCATGTGGATTACCCACTTAGGTGACGATTTCCCCATCGTTGATCTTCCCCTACACATGGCATGTATGGGATATGATACAACAGATGAGTGAAACCACCTAAAATGAAGGATGAGATCTGACCATCTCCTACTGGTGTATCTGTCTATCCCATCTGAATACGAGAGAGCCACATTAAAGGGTCCATAATCTGCTTTTATTCAGTCTAACTCACAATTAAAAGTACCTGAAATAGTTAGATGTTTTTTTTTTTCCCTTCAATTTTGGTTTTCATTTTAAATATTTCTCTTAACCGCATCTTCATAATAAAGACTTTTTTATATAACAAATGGCACTTTACGTGCATACTTGAGTAGAAAACAAATTTTGGGGCCAAGTTTGGCATGTAAAATTGAAGGCAGATGATGAACTCAAGTTGGTGGTTTGAGACTACTTTAATAGCTATTCATGAGAAAATACGTGATTTCCCCACCCAAGGAAGGTGCCTCCACGGTTTATCTTTTTCCTCCACACGTGACTTGCGTTGGATAGCAAAGTAGATGGGCAAAATCACCTAAAGCCCTGTTTGGACGTGAGATCAAATACTCTAAGAATATTTTAGTGTGAAATAAATGGAGAGATATGTTTGTTTGAGTGATGGAAGTAGTGATGGGATAAATAGAGAAATAAAATATTTGTTATATTGATGTAACGGTAGTAAATATTTATTTAAGATGTTAGTGAATAATTATTTCATATTAAAAATTAAAGTAAAAGTTAATGTAATTTGATGGAAAAAAATTTTAAAAAATTTCCAACGAAAATTTAAAAGCTAGTTTCCTTGAGGGGTTAATCACTTTTTTGAGGGATTAACCTTTATTTATTTAGAGGGTTAACTCTCTTTTGGTTAACACTGGTTAAGAGCTCTTAGCATTAGTTTGTCTAACACCAATTGCTACTAGTGTTAGGCAAATCTGTATTTAAGTTCTACGATTTTGTTGTACTCTCACGGCCTCTGATTCAAATTCTTAATACCACTAACAAGTAAATATCACAAGGGCTAATACTCCAACTTAACACCAATTCAAATAAGCACAAATTAGTGTTAACACCACTTTACAAATAAAGACAATTGAGGGTTAACACTAGTTTCACATTTCTTAACAACATTTCATTAACCCTCCAAATAAACTGACCCTAAGACCTAATTTACTTAGGGAGTTAACCCCTTCAAAAGGGGGTTAACCCTCGTTTACTTAACTGCTTAACCTCCAATTTGCTAACCTGGGTTTACCCACTTTAACACAAGTTTGTCTAATACAAGTTTTAATTGATGTTAACCAAACCCATGTTAAAATTATACACCATTCGTATCTCTAACATTCCTTATATTTTATATACTTAACACCACTATCAGATAAATATCACAAAGGTTAACACTACAACTTAACATCAATTCAATTAAATACAAACTAGTGTTAACATCACTCTATAGGTAAACACAATTGCAAGTTAATACCAATTTCACATTTCTTAACATCACTTTCCTAACCCTCCAAGTAAATTAGACCTAAGAGAATAATTTACGTTAAGTGATAACTAACACAAGTTAACTTCTTTGCACAAATGATAACTCATATTTCTGTTTATTTGAGAATAGCGATTAACCTATATTTATATTTACTAAAAAGGAGTTAGCAAAAAAGATTATGCTATGATGTGATGGAAGATGTAAGTAAATTTGAGAATATAAAGTAATCCTCCAGCAAACATGAGTTAACTTATCCCAAAATAAATATGTCATGAAGAATTAAGTTATCTCATAAGATAAATAAAGATTATCCCTTAACAAGAAAATATAATTCCCTCTGTAAACAAATCCTAACAGGAGATATCCATCCACCAACCCGCCCTCCAAACAGGACGGAGGAGGAAGTATCAAATATTCCGTCGGTGCACTCTTCTATCAAATCAGAGCAAGAGCCAGACGCATGATAGAACCCATAATTTGCTTTCATACAGTTTCATTCAAAAAGGTTTTTTCAAATCATTCCTAATACCACCTGTATCCCTATAAAATTTACTATTACGTCTATATCCCCTTAAACTAGTGACATTTGACAGATATACCTTCATTATTGTGTTATAATTTTTTAAACTAATTATAATTGTATCTTCACCATACACTACAGTTATCCATCTAAAAAAAATAGTCCATTAAAAATTAAAAATAAGAGAAACTGGCAGGAAGAGAAGCTTGTGCGTGGCGATGGTGGACAGGAGAAAAGGGTAAGGAGGAGGAGGTACCTAGGGACACCATTGACATTCCCACTACCACTGCCACCACCTTCGGCATAGCCATTGTTTGGCCACGAGGAAGGAGAGGATGAAGAAAAGAGCAAAGTAAAAGGTAAAAAAGTCGTAACGGCATAGATGTAACTTTTGTAATTTGAATTGTTAACTTTGACGACCATTGGAAAATATTTAAGAAATATTGCTCCCTGATATAGTTAGCAATTTTTAATGATATAGATGTAATAATAAATTATATTAGAATACATATGTAGTTAAGATAACTTATAGGGACATAAATATAAACATTTATTTTTAAAAAGAGCTTGACTTATAGTTAAAAATATCGTTTCATATGGAGTTGTTGGACACTCTTTTTCCTCTTCAACGTTGACTTAAATTTAAATAATCCTCTTAATTGTAGCTTCATGCTAGAGACCTTATCTGCTGAAATGCACTTCCGGTGCTTAATTGAGTAGACGATGACCTCCTGAGCCAAGTTTGGCATATAAAAATGACGGTGGAGAATGAACTCATATGCGTACTTTGGAGCCTAATTTTATGGCTGATTCAAGAGAAACAAGTGAATTTTTCCACTCCATTTAAGTGGGGATGACTCCCTCATTGCTCTTCTTCCTGCACCCTCCATACATGGGACAACACAGCAAATAAGTGAAACCACCTAATACAGAAGAACACATCTAATCATCTCCTGCCAGTGTGTCTGATTCATAGATAAAAGTAAGACAAATAATATTTTATAATTCACGTCGTTTAGAATTCGCTTAACACTTGCGAAACATTATTTCCTATTATCTTATTCTAAAAAGGAGATTTTACACAACGTAACCTCCTGAGTGACTGGCTAATACCTTGTTAATGACATCGAAAACTCTCTTACAGAATTTCCTACTCTTCGCTTTAACATCACTGTGAGCGAAGCTTCCAAAGAAAGCGAATTTAGGAACAGTATGATCGAGGAAAATATGGCTGCAGTTGGAGTCATCGTAATCAAACGATGTTACCGACACAATTGACTGTACACGATCAAGAAACTAGATGACAGGCTACAAGTAGAAAAGGGCCTTAATAAGGTGCAGATAAAGAAAGTAAGACAAAAATAGGTGCATCACTCGCACTTGGTTGCAGATTACCTTTATACCATGTTTAAGTAAAAACTATCAGATAGAAAGAGCGATGACCATCCCAATGGTGTTTTAGGGATGAATGTGTCAGTTTAAACCAAGAAGCACCATGCCAGCCTTAAGCTCAAGATGCGTACAGTAAATTTGGCCATCTCTCAGGTATTCCTCATCTTGGACTTGGCATATCTGAACAAAGTTAAGTAAAACACACAAAATAAAGGCTACCAGCAAAAGAATCAAACCTGCTGAACCCCGAAAGGAACACACCACGTCAGGGAAGTAACTATAACATGGCATGTTTAACTGAGCAATACACCAAAATGGGGGCCTTCGTGCCTGGAAACTGAAGGAAAGTGTTTTAGGAGGTAAAAGGAAAGCTAAGGAAATAAAACTAAAGAAAATTTAAACTCTCTTTAATTAACTTTTTTTGTGTGTTTATGCTTCTGATTGGAGCCTTCCTTTCTATGCCTTACCAGGTTCATAGGTAGAGAAATGATTGGGCAAGTATCAAACAAAGGATCACACTTAAGGGCATAGAAGGTTTGGTTATCCCATATCACCTTTTCAAAGGTGTATGTCTAGAGAAGGAATATAAACTCTAAAAGTATTACATTAAGTATGGAAGAAAATAAAGAAAACAAATGTGCTCTCTCCCCTTGGTCGTGTGCCCCCATCTAAGAACTGCTGTTCCTTCATATAGCAAAATATACTCTCATCACGTATTGTGGGATTGACTACATTCTGTGAACAATCACACTTAAGGGCATAGAAGGTTCGGTTATCCAATGCCACCTTTACAAAGATGTACATCTAGAAAAGGAATATAAACTCTAAAAGTTTTTCATTAAGCATGGAAGAAAATAAAGAAGACAAATGTGCGCTCTCTCCCCTTGGTCGCGTTCCCCCATCTAAGAGCTGTGGTTCCTTTATATAGCAAAATATCCTCTCATCACCTATTGTGGGATTGACTACATTCTGTGCCTTCTGAAGTTCTGTAATGATTGTACATATTATTGCCACATCGCACACATTTAGGCACATTGCTCGCATTCGTTGGGGGTTGTGATGGAGTAATAGATGGCATACCTGCTATTTAGCAAGAAGCTGCTGACAATGGTCATTAGTTTGTTCACTTGACTTCGTAGTTGGTTTGAATGTTCGACAATCTATCTTCTTAGTCAGATTTGCTAGATTAGAGCGCAAACTAATTACCTTACCTGTGTCCTCATGATGAGGGTCAATCCATCTTATTTTTGTCAATCGAACAAATCTTTAGTTATTAGGCATTTGCCTTGTATCTTTCCAATGCAGCAGCCTTTATAGGTCACTTAATGGGCCTTTACTTGGGCCTTCGTGAGCTCTTTTTTGTTGGACTTAGATGGGAATTTGGAAACTAGTGCCGCTCCCCTCTTCGCCCCGCAGAAGCCCATCTCTCTTGCCATAGGTGACAGCTCCAAAGCTCTGTGGTGCAGAGTCTTTGCCACCTCCAACCTTGCACCAACTGACCAAGCCTCCTCCTCCATCGACTGCGAGGGAGAAGCTTGAGACCTCCCTGCCGAAAATGAACGTGAAGAGATGGCCGGGTCGGGGGGAGGAGCCAAAGAGAAAGTTCAAATCAGTGTCTCCTCAGGCGAGATCCAAATCCACTACCCACTTCACGTCATGTGGCACACCCCCCTCCCTCCAATGTCATCTCCTCACGTAAGACCTTGCCTCGACCCTTCTCCTCAAAACCCTCACCTCTATACCCCTCGACTTCTCCCCTCCCACCACACCTCAATCGTCACCGCAACCCTTGCACCCGACGCTTGAGAGATCCGCACACATAACCAAGGGTCTCACTCCTACCAACTCAAGGCCCACGCCTGCCACATCTTCCACGCGAGGATCCTGCCACATCAAGGCCCTCGCCCCTCTCGTTGCAATCATTGGCCTTCCACACCCCAACTACTGCCCAGCATTGCTCCCGCACACTCTCTGAACTTCGAGGGTTGCCGACATCGACCACTTGAGCGTATGATCAGGCGCGAGTTCCCTCCTCGCACACCACCTCATAGCAGATCAACCATGAAAGGGCCTTACGGCAGAGCACCACCTCACAGCAGATCAACCATGAGAGGGCCTTACGGCAGAGCACCACCTTCTCTTAACACCTCCACACCTTGCTTTAGCGCTACACATGCCTCCATCGTTGAGACGTCCACCCCTGCCAAACTGAGCCCCGAGCAGAACCTCAGGTACACAAAGGGCTCAACCACCACGACAACTGCATCCCTCGTCCGAAGGCAAAGAGCAAAAACGTGAAGGTGAACCTAAAGGAAGGCCCTTTGTGGGGGCCTCTCCTACACTGCCCCATCATGTGAGCTTGGAAGCCTCCATTAAACTAATGCCTCTCCCACCTTACGCACCTCAAAGCAGGCCTCCTTCCACGCCTCCTGCCCTAGCCCTACCAGCAACACACTTCTTTCGGAGACGTGATGTACCGAGGGTAACATCCCCCAGAAATAACCACCACAGCTCCTCTTCCAACCTCCAGCTAATCCGACCCTCAACCACAACCCCAATAAGTGCCCCCCCCAAATAACGTCTCCAACCCACCAACCTCCTTCGACCATAATGCCTCCACCTCGAATGAAGGAGCCCCCAACAGAGGCGAAGGCGACGCAACCACCACCCTGCCCCTTCATCCCCAACAGCACCTAGAGCGTTTGTGTTCAACATCGCTACATCTAAGGCATCAAATGGGGTCCCTACATTCTTGCACCACATGTCCTATCCCACGACACCGAAAGCAAACCACTTGCCTCCTCCAACAACCCTACATCGTCGCCTCGCCACCAAGGTCCAAACTCCCCCACCCTCTCTGCTCATCTCTCCTCTCTCCGGTGAACAATGCCCCCTTCATTGATCATACTTACATCAATGATGTTTTTCTACGTAAAACGCAAACCTCACCAATTCCAATAGACTAGTGTGGAATTTGCGAGGGGGTGTTATCCCTCGATTGAAAAGCCAGAAAGGAAGATAAAAGATAAAGAAGCCTTCGAGACAAATTCTCCGATTGACCTTTGTAACTTATGTTAGGGTCATTGTTCAAGAGGAGGCAAGTCAGACCAATGAGCTGGGGGAGGTATCGACTTAACGTACCACAGAAGTTTCACTAGAGGCCCTCCTGCATGCAAAACTGTCAACTAAGCAGAAGGTTTTACCCTTGCTTAGTTCGGCACTTGATTGGGTGCTACCTCCTTGAGGCCTAACAAACCCAAAGAATATATATTGGTACTGTCTTTGTGTGGTAAGTACGATTACCAAGTACATACGATTTTGCTTGATGCCTCCCTTATGAACATATGTATAACTTGTAGGTAGAGACGATTAACCAAAACCATATCCTCGGGAGTTACCTCTCCCACAATGCCATACCTGGACTGTCAGAACGGTCCCAATGCTATTCCTCCAAGCAATTGGTAAGTTGGGCGGAGATGAAATGTCCCACTAGGTCAAGAAGACCATGGCGTCACAAAAGAAGGCAAAGGAGGAAGTAGCAACGGCAAAGGCAGAGCTAGAGTATCAAATCACCGTTAATAATGATCTTATTAGGCAGTTTAGGTCTACTCAGGGGGGAGAGTGCCATGCCTGGTCCGCATACTCGTTGTGAAAGGCGATGGAAAAGAATGATCGAGAGATGCTAAAAATACATGCATCGTTTGAGGGCCACCTCGAGAAGATGGCTGCTTTAAAGAAGCGCTTGGCCATCGTTTCTCGGAACGTCACCTCAACGAAAGAAGATTGGGACCTCTTCAAGGCAAGGAAATGGTCCGCCTTCAAGGCATGCGAAACGACTCTCGAGGAACAAGAGACAACTTTGATCAACGATCGCAATCATCTCAAGTTAGTCGTCGCGGAGATGGCTAAAGCCCAGACAACCTATGAGGACTCGAAAGCAATGGTCGCCCATCTAACAATTGAGTTAGAGAGTACCATCAACTTTGCGAAGGGTGAATCAAAAAAACTTTGTGACTTAAGGCAAGAAAGTTAGTGGGACATGCAACCTGACAAGGTCGTGAAATTTGTTGCTGAGGATCCTTCCATGGAAGAGAGATAAAGGCTATTAACTAAAAACATTAGCAAACATACTTTATTTGTTGCCTAATCGGTCATAAGGGGTGGTCAAACATCCATAGAGGAATTCCTTAGTTGGTCGTTTGAAAGGTTCAACCTCGAGTACAACCATCAAGTTAAGGAGAAATTAATAGAAGATAGGGATCCACTCTTACCTACCCCTGATGATCATTAACTCAACCCTCTTGAGGAAGGTAATGAAACTAACAACAAAGAATCCGTAGAGGATAAGCCAACACCAGAGGGAAAAATTGAGGAAGCTAAACACGCAAAAGAAAAGGAATTAAAGGAAGCAAATGAGCCTCCCTCGATAGCAAGGAATTTGGAATCGCCGCCTCAAGACAAGGTGGCCCTGAAAGCCCCCATCCCTTCAAGGCTACAATGATAGTTCGATTAGTGACCTCCACTTACCCATTGGCTTATGGGTGAGCTACTAGGTGAACTTTAGGCTGATTCGCAAGCTTGCGTCGGTTATCATGGAAGAACCGTCCATGAAGAGGTGCCAAGATCTGTTGATTGCTACATTTGCCAGGGTAAATTCTGCTAAGAAGTCTGCTAGGATCTACTCCTCAATGGTACGTCGAGATTGATACTCAATATCTAACTTTGTTAATTCCAAGGCCCACCTCCCCTTGCAACTGGACCTTGCTAGCTTATGCAGCATTCGCCTTAGTGGATGGCCTGAGAAGACAATTATTGTGTAAGCCTAAAAATAGGTGCATAGCTTTCTGGCGACAGTAATGAAGGCTAGTCACATTCTCTTAATAGGAGGATACTTAGCCTTTACGCCTTAATAGATTCTACTTCCTCACACACCGTATCAACTTCGTGTTAATGTGTCCCCTCTTACCACTAAACTGCTGTACAAATCTCATAGAACCTAGTTAATGCCAGGTTAGCCTCATTCCAAGGTGTGGCATTGACGCCAAATATTACTTCTACCTCCCCTTCATGAATGGGGGAATTTGTGGTGGATCTTAACAGGAGATGTTGGCTTGCCAAGCAGCTCTCCTCTAGGCCAAGAGCACCAAGGCCCTATGATCGTAATCCTCGAACAAGAGGTCACTTTTGCAACCTCTCTTTGAAGACAGTAGCAACATCTTGCTAAACCACATCATCTACGAGGATCATGTTTACTCCTCATAGCTGCTGGAGTTTCTCCTTATGGTATTCCTGAGGGTTTTCAAGGGGTTGTTTCCCCTTGTCTTTGCACTCATTTTGCTTGACATATAAGGCCAAATTTTTATGTCAGATCTAATATTTAATTAAATCCCTGAGGTCACGACAATTCTCAACAGTATGTCCCTGAGCCTTATAATACCAACAATAATATTATTATTCTACATCTTCCTAGGAGGAGATGAAGGAAGGTCTTTATTCGTGGCCATTACCTAAATCAAGAACTCCACCTGGTTGACCACGAGGGGGGTATATTCTTGGTACCCTTCCCTCAAAGACTGTTAGGCCTGCCATCTTGATAGCGTGCCTGATGTTCCCCCTTATTATCAAGGAAACACCCTTTACACTTGTTGAAGCAAGTGCCTCCACCCCAACTCTAAGTAGCCTTGGTAGCTGTTCGCCTATCATTAGGGGACTATGATGCTCTTCCCTAATGTTGTTGGCCACTCGACCCCTGGAGCAAAAAGAATCGTCCTGCACCCCGAATTGGGTGGCCATGTCCCATAGTTCCATCGTGTCTCTAGGCGAGAAGTCATCAATGTCATATCAAAACCTCTGAATCAGCAAGCCAAACTTGAAGTACTAGATGGCAATCATGTCATAAAGCCTCTTACACTTGAAGTACTAGACCTTAAAGCATTCAAGGTAGGATCAAAGGACTCACCCTTCCACGATCCAACCTCGAACATCCTCTCAAGGTTATCCTTAACTCTATATTGGGCAAGAAAGTATTGACAAAATTTATCAACCAACTCTTGAAAGGAGGAGATTTGACCTGTCGATAACTCATTATATCATTCATGAGCTATGCCGACTAGGAAAGCAAGAAATACCTAGCAGAGCACCCTGTTTGGACACCTATGGACCAACGTCATTTGTTGGTAATTGCTAACAAAGCTGTTCAAGTTGGAAGTGACATCATATTGGGGTAGAGTGGGTGCATTTGTTGGACAAAGCTTGAACGTTTTAGAAAGTGGTGCATTTATCACTTCCTCAATGAAGGGACACGTGGTTACGTATGCCCATGGGCGGATGTCCTTCATCACCTGTGTGACTTAGTGGACTAGATTTGGGAGGGAGCTACCTCCACTGGGTTGTAGTGTCCATACTCTCAATTACTCCTTAGAGTCACACAAGGTTAAAGGAGCAACCTGTGGGACTTCTTTATGACTCCTAATTTCCCGCTTGAGCTGCTCTACTTGCTTACAAAGGTGAGCATTCTCCTCTTCGACCATCTGATGCCATTACACCCGCTCCTTCACCTAATAAGTCGAAGGTGGATTTTGCGACAGGACCTCCTTGCACTTGCGCACGTCGAAAAGTTTGCCCATAATCGCCTTTTGTTCTACCTGAAGGTTAGCGAGTCGATCAAGATACTCCTAGTCCTCTTCTTAGACCTCCCACAAGGGGTTCATGAGAGGTTCCTCATCTTTGAGGGAAAATATCTTTGCCTTTCTGGTTGTCGCTGGCAATGTGACTGAGCGACGCTGGACTCCTTGTGTCCTACTTGCTTAGGATTGGCCTCGAAGCAGTAACGAGTCATAGGAGCCATAGGTCAAATAAATGGGGAGAAAATTTAAGTAGAAGGAAGAAGATTTGAAGAATAAAAGTATTTATCTTCCCACAAACGACGCCAATGATTGAAACCCTCCTTTATATGCAACAAAAGAATCCATTTGCATATTATAATTAAAAGTTTAAGCGGATGACAAACATTTCTACATGTTAAAACCAAAATTAAGAAGAAAAAAAGACACCATTGTCAACAAGACTAATTAACAAAGAAGCATTTACATGGGAAAATCCACTACGAGACATCAAATTCTCAGTTAACATGGAAAAATCGTCATTTAACAAGCAAATGATCAATACATCACATATGACATGGAAAAAAATCCAAAAAAGTGACATCAAATAGTCATTTACCATGGAAAATTCCACGTTTAATATGCAAATAATAAACATATCTGCACATTTAACATTGAAAAATCCAGTAAGAGGCATCAAATGATCATTACATAGTCATAATAATCACGTAACATGGAAGAAAAAACAAAAACCTTGTTTAAGTTGTGGATAATTATCAACTTAGACAGGAAAGTTATCGTGCAGCAAGGTGGGGGGTCGCTTCATCATGGGCTTTTTGGTTCTTTTTTTGAAAGGATTTTTTTTTTTGGTTGTTATGTCATTTGCTAATCCAACCAACCAATTGATCAGTTCATTAATCAGACACACAGCCAATTAATCATCCAAATCAAGTACAGAGATGACTAACAATATTCAAATTGGTCCACAACTGCATATGATTACTTAGACAAATAGCCTGATTTTTAAACCTTTAAAATAAGCCCAATCTAAGATCATGTAAACGATTTCACCATGGATAATGATTCAAGTCGCATTTATACTGCCTACCAGCTAGTCACAATTACAACCAAGCAACCGAAAGTGCATTTATTTTCAAGTTTTACACGAGCATACTATAAAATGATGCATTGTGGTAGTAAGGTAAGCAGAGAAATAATGATCCACCCCACAGATGTATTAAATATTATTAAAAGGATACTCCACATGTATTCCATCTGAGTCAGATGAAGCCAGTTTCATGCCTTGCAGGCTTTTCATGGCTTCAGTAGAGCACTCAGTGTCCTGCAGAATCAAAAGCTAAGGATTCAGGGAAGTATACCATCAGCAATTTCTTCTTTAAGCGGTGCATGCAGAAATAATAATGGCCATATTATTAGTAATTGACAAAATGCAACCTCATTATTGCTCAACCAAAACCCCTTCTTAATTTTTATGTCAATACAAGAGGGAGAAACCGATTTATGCTTTTTTTTAAGTAAAAGGATGGTCACAGGAGGAAGGTAATTATCCTAGGATATTTTAACTTAGGAAAGAAATCTTATAGGTTGTTCAGTATCTTCAACTATAAACAGCTGGTTAGTGGCACAGAAATCTGAAGGTTTTTTCAGAAGGAACAGATATTTGAAAGTGAAGAAAAAGCAGATGCACCATTCGGCTGCTAAATGTCCACCCAAGGCATGCTTGGCCAACTGCATTTGGTGGTGGTTAATTTTTAGACTGTAAACATTATGAAGGATCAAGTGAAAAGATGTTTAGTTTGATCCAGGGATAAGCAGCAAGTTAGACGTGTTAGGTGAATTTATGTATTATAAGTAGAAAATTTGGAATTTTAACTTATTTATTTGATATTTGATGTCTAGTTAGTGTAATTTATACATGTTTAGTTTGTGATGGGAGTAAGACGAGATGCAATGTGTTATAACTGTGGGAGTTGTAGTAAGCTTTGGTTTATAGTTGATGTTCAGGTGGTATTTTATGGGTTGACCCACCATTTTAGTATTTGACCTAGTACCAAATGCTAACCCAAGTTTCTCCCATAAACCCTATCAAATGTATTGTATTTGTCATGAGGCTGGTCAAGTCTATACTGCTCCAGTTGCTTTTGCTTTCCAAGTCCCTTCAATAATGCTCCTAAGTCTTCCAAATCTAACAACGTTAACGTCAACTTCCACCAAAGGTTTTCCCTCCCTGACAGAACCTGGAAAAATGGTTTCACGGCCATCGCTACAAAGTAGGTTTTCTTTCTCAGCACAGAGACAATCTTCAAGGGGGAGGCATCTTTGCAGAATAGTTTGCACCCCATAACCCCACCTCCCACCCCAGGATAAAAGAAAAAAAACGAGAGAGAGAGAGAGAGAGAGAGACAGTGGTCATTACGGCAAATACATACTAAGTGGGAGAATGTCCTAGTGATAGTATCTGCATCTGAATCTGATCAGTCCACATCCCAATAATACTATCTCTACTCTGTCCTTTCTCAATAATTCCCAACTCACAGACTACCCGACCAACCCAAATCATAATAATCCTACATCCATCATGTCCTGTTAGTACTTCTCATGACGCGGACTCCCAACTCACAAAATATTTAAGCTTTGTGCCTAAAAGTTAAAACGATCAAACAGCACATCACAAAGAAATGAAAAAGCAATCTGAAGTTCCTCGTGGCATATATAATGACCACTGACCATGATACTGATAACCAGTAACTTATACAAGTATAATACAAATATGCCAATAGATATTGCAGGTTACAACAATAAATTAATGTCGGAAAATTCCTTCTTGGATCACCAACCAAGAAAAATTGTAATGAAAGAAAAAAGAAAATACTGGCACTACCCCAGCTAGACTTGGTACTAACAACCAAACAATGGTTCAGCTTTCACAAATATCATAATCTAATAGAATCTTGTCAAAATATTACGGGAATTTGGCAACACAGTCAGCCCTGACATGATTTTTTTCTGACAACTTGATTCTAAAGAAGGTGAAAAAGATATTTTCAAATTAGTTAAAACAAGAGAGCGGAAAGCAAAGGACCTTACGCATGTAAGATACATCAAGGATGAAGAAGGAAGGATACTTATAGCTAGTGAGGATATAAAGATAAGATGGAAAAGATATTTTCATAAGTTATTTAATGAAAAATAAAAGAATGATATCATCTTAGCGGAGTTAGTTAACTCAGAAGAGTATGTGAATCGATCATGTTATCGAAGGATACAAAAGAAAGAAGTAAAAGAAACTTTGAAGATGATAAAAAGTGAAAAGGTTGTTGGACCTGATGATATTCCTATAGACGTTTGGAGAATGACGGGAGAACGGAATATAACTTGACTCATAAATTTATTTAATACTGTGTGGAGAGGCAAGAAGATGCAAAAGGAATGGAGAAAAAGTTTTGTGGTACCTTTATACAAGAACAAGGGTGATATACAAGATTGTTCCAACTATAGAGGTATTAAGTTGATGAGTCATACAATGAAATTTTGGAAAAGAATAATTGAAAGAAGGGTGAGGCAAGTCTTTATGGTAACTGAAAATCAATTTGGCTTTATGCCAGGCAGGTCTACTATTGAGGCAATACATCTCTTGAGACGTATGATGGAGACATACAAAGTGAAGAAAAATGATTTACATATGGTTTTTATTGATTTGGAGAAGACCTATGATTCTGTCCCAAGAGATATCTTGTGGAGAATTTTGGAGAAGAGACAAGTGCCAATTATATATATCAACCTCATAAAGGATATGTACTATGGAGCTGCAGCTTGTGTAAAGATTAAGGATGATTTGACAGACTACTTTGATATCACCATTGATCTGCATCAAGGTTCAACTTTAAGCCTTTATCTTTTTGCCTTGGTCATGGATGAGTTGATGAAACATATCTAAGTTGAGGTGTCTTGGTGTATGCTTTTTGCTGATGACATTGTGTTAGTTGATGAGACAAGAGATGGAGTGAACAGAAAACTTGAGCTTTGGAGAGAAGCCCTGGAAGATAAAGGATTACGCATAAGTAGGACAAAAACTGAGTATATGGAATGCAAGTTTAGTAGTAGAGGGAATAACGAAGGGATTGATGTAAAAATTGGAGAAGAGTGCATTCCAATGAAAGATATTTTTAAGTACTTGGGATCCATTTTCCAACATAATGGTGGAATTGATGGAGATGTTACACATAGAATTAATGCAGGGTGGTTGAAATGGAAGGGTGCTTCTGGTGTTCTCTGTGATAAGAGGGTTCATTTAAAAGTCAAAGGAAAATACTATCGAGCTGTGGTAAGACCATCCATGTTATACGGTTCTGAATGCTGGGCTATAAACTATAGGTATGTACAGAAGATGTTTGTGGCTGAAATGAAGATGTTAAGATGGATGTGTGGTCATACAAAAAAGGACCGTATTTCAAATGAGTTTATCAGAAACATGGTTAGGGTGACACCGATAGAGGATAAAATGAGAGAGTCCCGTCTAAGATGGTTTGGACATTTACAAAGAAGGCCACTAGATGCTCCAGTTAGAAGATGCGAGAAGTTGGAGGCTGAACCCACTAAGAGGGGGCGAGGAAGATCAAACAAGTGTTGGAAGAAAACTATTAAGTATGACCTCAATTACTTTAATTTACGTCCTAAAATAACTGAAAATCGATATGTGTGGAGATAAAGAATCCATATAATCGACCCCACTTAGTGTGGGAAAAGACTTGATTGTTATTGTTGTTAAGAAGAAGGGGGTTAACATCCCTCCTGAACATGCTTGAATATATTACTCGAATTCCTTTTCTTTGAAAGGTGTGTTACTTGAATTCTCTTTAAAAAAAAAACATAAAAAGATAGAAGGTATCTCACAACCATAAAATAAATCCAACTCCAAGGAAATGAAAGACTGGATCAGATTCATGGAGAATCATATCACACAATCAGTTATCTCATGGAGACTTTTTTGCAAAATACATAATAGCACATGCATGCAAGCACGCCCAAAAGAATCATGTTTACTTATAACAGCTATACTGCAAATGCATATTATTGCATCATAACATTCTATATTAATTAGAATCTGCTAGACAAGAATGACAAATATTAAGAATCTTAATGACCTCTAAGAATAGCAATCAGTTTTTTTTTTTTAAGAGAAAATAGAACCACTTAAGGCAAACAAATATCACTTTTCAACGGACAAGAAAAGGCACCCCTTCAATTGTTGCTGGTACTTCCTCAGACCTTGAGAAAAAATCATTTATATCAAGCTAGCAAATGGTCCAACATTCTGTCAGAACTCGTCCTTTTCAAACAAAAAAATCCTTCAAATTTTTGTCAAAGAACACATTGCAGAGAAGTAATTCCAGACATTTAACCATAGGCTAGAGGATTTGGGAAATTAACATAAAATGAAAAATCAGGCAGGAAGGGATGGATAGTGCATTTAGACCGAGAACTGAAAAATTGAGTTTACTGGTCATTGACAATTGAAGAAATGGCAGGTGCTGGAGGTGCAATCACACCGAAACATGTACTTTCATGTATTTATTAATGGTCATCGTAGGTACATGACTTTAAAAGGCACACCTTGAGATGAGGTTAGCATTAGGGCACCTGCCTCAAGCTGACTTTGAGAGGGGTGAACCTCAGTTTTCTGAGGCAGTCTTGAGGCGCGAAGGCGGTGACGTGGTACGGAGGCATCACCTCAAGTGAGGACTATGATAAATGAGCTTGTATTGGTTTTAGCTCATATTCTTTTGCTCTTCATTTCTAAAGTAAGCCTTTGCTGTTCATTTTTATTTTGTACACATTTTCATAGGTTGCCATTGATTTACATATTTAAATTACATTTATGTTATCAACTCCTATGTGATCATTGATTTAGGTTCAACTTTTGAACTAGTTATTAAAGCTATTGAAATGTGTAAAAGCAAACTGTCGAGACATATATTTCAGATATTGTTATCTTATTTATACAAGCTAATATGCTAAAAACTGAATCCTGCCTAATAAAAATATAGCATTTAGTTCAAAGATACAAGCATGAGAAAAAAATTGATCTTTGTTGTCAATCTTCATAATTATAAAAGATTTGAATCTGTCATTACGTTCTCAACATATTTGTAAATCGATATAAACAATCTAAGTTAAATATGATCTTGGCTCCATGTTGCTTCATGTGGGTTTGGGTTATCCATCCTCATATTTACCTTTTCCATTGAAGGGATAATTTTTTGCTTATTGATATAATAAATATGATCATCCATGATTATAATTGTCTAGGTTCTAAATGATTTTGGCCTTATGTCACTCCATTTGGGGTATCCTTCCCGAAGTTTACGTTTCTCATTGAAGAGATACAATTGATAATTGTATAGCAACAACAACAACCACCAAGTCCTTTCCCACACTAAGTGGGGTCAGCTATATGGATTCTCTGTCTCCACACAGATCGATTTCAAGTCATTTCAGAACTTAAATTAAAGTAACTGAGGTCATATTTAATAATTTCATTCCAACACTTGTTTTGTCTTCCTCACCCCCTCCTAACAGGTTCAGCCTCCAACTTCTCGCATCTCCATACTGAAGCATCTAGTGGCATTCTTTGCAAATGTCCAAACCATCTTAGGCATATCTCTCATTTTATCCTCTATTGGTGCCACCCTAATCTTTTCTCGAATAATCTCATTTGAAATATGATCCTTTCTTGCATGACCACACATTCATTTTAACATATTCATTTCTACCACAAACACCTTCTGCACATGCCGATAATCGATAACCCAACATTCAAAACCATACAACATAGTTGGTCTTACCATAGCTCGATAGTACTTTCCATTGACTTTTAAAGGAACCCCCTTATTACATAGAACACCAAATGTACCTCTCCATTTCAACCACCCTGCATTAATTCTATGTGTAACATCTCCATCAATTCCACCATGTTGTTGGAAAATGGATCCCAAGTACTTAAAAGCATCTTTCATTGGAATGTACTCTTCTCCAATTTTTACATTCATCCTTTTATTATTCCCTCTACTACTAAACTTGCATTCCATATATTCAGTTTTTGTCTTGCTTAGGCACAGTCCTTTAGATTTCAGGGCTTCCCTCCAAAGCTCAAGTTTTCTGTTCACTATATCTCTTGTCTCATCAACCAACACAATGCCATCAGCAAAAAGCATAAACCATAACACCTCAGCTTGGATATGCTTTGCCAACTCATCCATAACCAAAGCAAAGAGATAAGGGCTTAAAGTCAATCCTTAATGCAGACCAATGGTGATAGCAAAGTAGTCCGTCAAACCATCCTTAGTCCTTACATAAGCTACAACTCCATAGTGCATATCCTTTATGAGGTTGATATATACAACTGATACATATCTCTTCTCCAAAATTCTCCGTAAGATATCCCTTCGAACAGAATCATAGGCCTTCTACAAATCAATAAAAATCATGTGTAAATCATTCTTCTTGACTTTGTAAGTCTCCATCATACGTCTCAAGAGATGTATTGCATCAATAGTAGACCGACATTGCATAAAACCAAACTGATTTTCAGTTACTACATAGACTTGCCTCACCCTTCTTTCAATTATTCTCCCAAAATTTTATCGTATGGCTCATCAATTTAATACCTCTATAATTGGAACAATTTTATACATCTCCCTTGTTCTTGTATAAAAGTATAACAAAACTTTTCCTCCATTCCTCTAACATCTTCTTGTGTCTCTAAATAGTATTAAATAATTTTGTGAGTCAAGTTATACCATTTTCTCCCATCACTTTCCAAACATCTATAGAAATATCATCAGGCCAATTTTGTAAGCCAATTGATAATTGTATAAGTTGTATAAAATTGCACTTTAAAGCATATATTTACGTCCAATTTTAATATTTCCGTTGAAAAGTGAGGCTTATGCCTTGCCTCAATAACACAAAATTATCTCATTATGCCTCACATTCCTTAAAACATTGGGTACAGCTTAATCGATCACCCGTGGGATTTTTTTTTTTTTTTTTTTTTTTGAGAAATAAGCTGTGGGCTCAAAAATAGGTGAGGTCAAGGAATTAAGTTGGAAATGCTGGCAAGAAAGTTATGGAAGCCCTTCTGGAGGCAAGAAAGATGCAATGATCTGTTGCTAACCTACTAGTTCTTCCCATCTTAAACCGGCTTTCAAGATTCTCCAATCAGCATATTGAACCTGGAAGTATCTTGTCCAAACTAAGAGAGGTTCCCAGGACCCATGAGGTTTCCCATGTTTGGAAAAGTCTTACCTCTGGTGTCCCAATGTTATGCAAAGGCAAGAAACACTAAAAGGCAAGAGGAGTCCAAAACACCCAAGGCACATTTGTCTGAGAAAAATCAGCTGCTAAAAGATTTATAGATACAATACATATATATAGGTGCATACATAGATATATATCTACATATATAGTAACAAATATATAATGCATTATCCATTACATATATGATATATAAATGCTTAGGCAAACACAAACACAACGTGGATACATACGTGTAGGTGTGCATAGACAATTCCATTACACATACACATTTATGTCTATGCTACAAGTATGTGTGTGTGCACATGTGTGTGTATACATTTATATGTATATGTGTATGTGTACATATATACGTATAGACACATACAAACAAACATGCATACTTATGTGAATGTGATGTTTGTATATATGTATACATTCTTTTTGTTTTAAAAGGAGGAAGGGTGATTATCCGATTGATAACCGCCCAAAGAATAAATTAATTAAGGGCCAAGAAAAGTGGCTAGAATTACATGGTGCTTGCCCAATAATGTGCTAAAGATGAAATTCAATTAATAAAATTTTTAAGGTAAGGATGTTGTCGTTTGAAAATAGCCACATTTCTTCCAGGCCAAATGCCCCATAGCATCGCCAAAGCTTTAGCCTTCTCTTTCTTTGTCCTAAAAGTGTTTTGTCTTCCATCAGGATTCCTACTTCTAAAGGAGCTCCAAAACTCAATGTCACTAGAGTGCACTATCCACATTAGGCAAAAGTGTTGCCACACTTGCATAGAGAAGGAACACCTAAAGAACCAATGTTCTATGTCCTCATCCACCACATGGCACAACGGGCAAGCCTTGTCTGTCTCTACCACCCATTTAGCTCTCCAAACTATTGTCATCACCCTTCCTCTTCTGAGCAACCACACAAAAATTTTTATCTTCAATAAGCATGAAGCTGACCAAACCTGCCTATAACCCCTGACGAAATCAAAATCTGTCGCCATCCCTCCATCCCAATCTTCCATACGATTCTCTGATAGTGAATTTTCCACCATCCCACAAGAAAGTATCCAAGCCACTGTTCAGTTGAAAGCCTTCCAATTCTTGCCACAATGATTGGAGCTCTTGAATCCTTTGATCTGAAAGGTTTCCCATAAAAGTAGGATTTCAAGACCATACCTAGTAATCTTTGACCCTCGCCTACTGATCTACAACCAAAGCAAATAATCTTGCGAACCGATCCCTCAATTTTCCTTGCCCCATTCAATCGTCCAACCAGAACAAAAAGGAGTCACCCTCACCTACATATGGGGAGAAAAAACGATGCACCTTTGGCATCATCAACGACAAACCCTTGATGAAGTGAGAAGCTCCATTCTAGGGCAAAGCCCGCAGGTCCCAACATCTAGAGGTACCATATCAGGATTCCACAATCCTCCCAAACAAATCCAGTTTATGCTCTCGACGTCTAGCAATCCATTTTGCCAAGAGACCGTCATTCACCTTCCTTAAATCTCTAACTCCCAAACCCCCTTCCATTAGAGGCTTGCAAACATCTTCCCACGCCACCATCCCAGCAACTTTCCCAGCTATTTATATGTAGATATCTATGTATACACATCTTTTTAGAAGTATCTATGTATATACAACTATATTTAAGTAAATGTATACATCTATGTATATGTGCATATACGCATGCATGCATGTGTATTTAACCAAGAGAGAGCACTCAATGGTTAGGTAAAAAGAAATTTAAAAAAATCTCAAAAGAGTTTCCCCAAAAAATAAACAGAAAAGAAAAACTACAAGTTTGATTCGGGTGGTTGCCCAAGGTGCCTAGCACCCTCACCTAGGCACTCCCCTAAGCAGCACCTCAAGCAAATCACTTTGCTTAAGGCATGGAGAGACGCTAAGGCCTTGTCATGCGTCATTTTAGCACCTAGGCATACCTAAGTGAGCGCCTCAACAGCTATGGTGCTGTGACAGTTTTAACAAAACTTCTTAGGAAAAGCATGGCATCTGAGAGGCTGAAGGCTGAAGAAGATAAGCATACGACAGCGATCTGGTTGAGCAGAAGACTGAAAACATATAAAGTTGTTTTCATTTCATGGTTATACCATACCTATGTATCTCCTTGGCTACAATAATATAAAGCTGTTTCCATTACACAGTTATCCTATACCTATGTATCTCCTTTGCTATGAGCCTGCATTTCAATTAAGCACAAGGCACAAAAGTTGACCTCCACTTCACACATCATGATGTTATAACAGCCAGGTTAGTACTTCTTATTCTTTTCAAAAAAAAAAAAGTACTCCTTACGTCCCCCTCCTCAGATCACCTGTATTAGATATTGCTTCCAAATCAGGCATAAAATAGTCATATATTTAAGCTAGAGAAAAGGTCAAGAAAATAATCTTTTTGATGGTTAATTTTTCAGCAAGGAGATGTCATTTGTTCCTGGATGTCACAGGTCTGGGGTGCCTATGATTTCTCTCTCTGAAACAATCGAACCTCGTTGTGCGTCAAGCACCACTCAATCTCTCTATTTGAGAGCCACAAAATTCACTTACCTGCAAGACTTGGTCTATTATCTTCAAAAAGTGAAGACACTGGCAGATTGAGGTATAAGCAAGAGAAGGTGAAAGGCTACTCAACTTGCACATCTCACCAGAAGAGGACGTGTCAATTTCCATGATGGAGTCCCTAAAGAGGTGTAGAAGGTTGGAGTTTTCACCACTTAGGCATAGAAGGTTGCAAATCTCTAGGATTTCTGTTAATTATTCTACTTCAGATCTCTGTGTAATCTCCCCCAAAGAGCTTCTCTATATGTAGAGAAACACTCTTTTTACTGCACCACTTTCTTCTTCAAAAATAAACATGTGAAAGCATACAAGGTAGAAACACAAGATAATTTTAAACTCATATATAGGTGATAGATAAATGGGATGACAGTCTAACGGCTTTGATCTGTTACAATGTATGTTCTGTTATAGTTTTTCTTTTTTAAAGAAGTACGTTATGACATGGTAAGAGTATCAGAATAAAAAATCATAAAATTGATAGGAAATGTCACTTCAAAACAAGGTCGTAAGGCTTGTTACTTGGTATTCAGTCGAGGAAGTCATCCTTTCTCAATTGAGTATTCATTCAATCGTTATATCTATTCATCAAAATATATTAAGAATATGTATTTCCTTGTGCAAATCCTTATTAGAGTCCAAGCCCTTAAATAAGTAGCCCTAATCATTGCATATTTATTGAACTTTTGTACCATTTCCAATCTATGAAGTGTGACCATGTGAACTTTGCATCATCAGCCTAAATTTGACAAAATATCTGGGGCATTATATTCATCTGTGGAGTGCAGATGCCCTGTTGCTCCAGGAAATAAAACTATCCAATTGTGATGTTCAGATTTGGAAGGAAATTGGGGGCTCTTGGATGGAGGGATTTCGATCTCTTGGATGGAGGGATTTCAGTCTCTTGGTGCGGCTAGTCACTCAAGAGGATAGATCCTGGGATGGCGAAAAGATATTTTCTCCTTGGAAGACTACTACTATGGGGAGCATGTCATCTTTGCGAGGCTGATTAAAAGAGTGAGAGGTGCCAGGATGACTATCACATGGGTGTATGGTCCGTCAGATGCCCAGGCGAGAGGAGTCATGTGGGAGGAGCTCACGACCGTGGCTGCGGAGTGCCGTGGAAGTCATTGGCTGCTTGGAGGGGATTTCAACATCACCCTATAGACGAAGGACAGGCTTGGAGGGCTTGGAAGACAAGATCCTGGGTCGGATCTTTTTGTGGCTACACATGGCCTCATGGATTTGATTTTGGCATCCTCTACTTACACCTTGAGGAATAATAGCAGTCAGATGTCTAGGATTGACAAATTTCTTTCCAACATGGAGCTGAAAGCATCTTTCCCTGTGGCGGATGTGTCTGATTTGGAGAGACTGTTCTCTAATCATATGCCCCTTATGTGACGATCCAATGAAGGGACACACTTTGACACATATTTTAAATTTAACAGATTTTGGTTCATGGAGGGGTTCTGGTGTATGGTGGAGAAGTGGAACTCTATAGAGGTAAAGGGATCTATCGCGTGTTGCTTGGCGAAGAAGTTGAGTATGCTGCAAGACCACTTAAGGGCATACAGGAGGGAGATCAATGCGTCCAAGAGGGGCAAGAAGGAAGAGGCATTGGCAGAGATACCAAGATTGACAGGTAGGAGGACCAAGCCCCCATTTCGACAGAGGATAGGCAGGTCAGGACGAGAATGACACATGTGGTGCAGGAAGAGGATAGGAAAGCAGAGGAGTGGAAAACAAGATCGAGGTGGAGATGGCTAAAGGAAGGCAACTCTAATACCACATTTCTCCAACAAATGGCCTCTACCAGGAGGAGGAGAAACTGGATGGAGAAGATGTTGATACATGGGGAGACCTTCTATGGTAGGGAGAAGGTGGGATGAGCCGCGGCAGATTACTTCAGGGAGTTCACTGGGAGGCGTGTTAGGGGGTGCTGGAGGTGGAGAGGGGAGAATGTGCAGTGTGTCATGAAAGCATAGGCGAAGAGACTCACAACTGGTTTCTCGAAGGATGAGGTGAGGCAGGTGGTTTGGAGCCTGAATGCGGAGAGGGTGTCCTGGCCCGAATGGTTTCCCTGTTTTCTTCTTTAGGGAATTCTGGCCCCTGGTGGGGGCAAATGTGATGCAAATGATGGAGGAGTTCGCGGCCGAGAACAAAGGTTTCGACAAGCTGAACAGATACTACTTGCTTTTGCTGCCTAAGAAGGAAGGGGCGGAAGCAATCCAAGACTTCAGACCGATTACGCTGTCGAATGCCGTGTACCTTATTGTTGCTAAGGTCCTGGCCAACAAGCTCAGGGACCTTCTTAGAGACCTGATCTCCCTTATTCAGACGGCTTTCGTTCCAGGGAGAGGAATCCTGGATGGTTTTGTCATTGCCATAGAGGCATTGGCAACCTAGAAGAGGGAGAAGAAGCAGGCTTTTTTTGTGAAAGGTTGACTTCAGCAAGGCATACAGTAGGAGGGAATTGTTCAATCTATTCTCCACGGGAAACCCTACGTTCCTTTATAAGAGAGGAAACATAGGAAAAATAGTGAAACTGGACCAGACATAAACACACAAATAACAAGAATACCCCCTTATACACACATCACAACACTCTCCCTCAAGTTAGAGTGTAGATGTCAATCAAACTCAGCTTGTTACAACATGTATCAAAAGCACTTCTACTAAGGGGTTTGGTGAACACATCAGCCATTTAGTCTTCAGAGGAAACAGATGAGGTATAGATAATCCCCTTCTGGATGAGATCTCTGGTGTAGTAGCAATCTATCTCCACATGCTTAGTCCGCTCATGAAACATCGGATTATTTGCAATGAACGTAGCTGCCTGATTGTTGCATCTCATCTCCATAGGACCAATCATTTGCACCTGAAGATCATGAAGTCAAGACCTTACCCAGACCATTTCTGCAACAGTTTGCGCCATGGTGCGGTACTCAGATTCTGCGCTTGGTCTGGATACCACAGTTTGCTTCTTACTTCGCCATGTAACCAGATTCCTAACAACGTAAGTGCAAAAACCAGTGGTGGACTTTCTATCCAGAAGACACCCTCCATAGTCAGCTTCCAAGTATCCCACCACATCCATGGCTGCTCCTCTGGTAAACACTAGGCCTCGCCCTGGAGCCTTCTTCAAATACCTCAGCACCTACATGGCAGCATCCCAGTGCTACCTCGTAAGTCAATCCATAAATTGGCTAAGTTTCCCAACCTCAAGGGAAATGTCCAACCTCGTGATGGTAAGATATAGTAGCTTGCCCATTAGTTGTCTATAGGATCAACTATCCACCGTGGCAGACTCCCCATCGTACAGGTGCACCTTGAGATCCATGAGTATACTTGCAGGCTTCGCCCCAAGCATCCCGGTCTCCTGTAGAATATCGTGAGTATACTTCCTCTGTGAGATGACGATGCCACCTTTGCCTCGTGTCACCTCAATCTCAAGAAAATATTTGAACTCACCCAGATCCTTCATAACAAATATGTCCTGCAATGTCTATTTTACCTCTGCTATTCCTACCTCATCGCTCCCTGTCAAAATCAGATCATCAACGTATACAACTAATGCCACTGTCCCACCTTCGATCTTCCGAACAAATAATGAATGATCAGCTGTAGACCTCTGAAGTCCAATCGTGTGAAGAACTTCCGAGAGCTTATGAAACCAAGCTCTCGAACTCTGCTTAAGACCATATATGACCTTCCTCAGGCGACACACACTCCCCCCGAACCTCGTACCCCGATGGTTGCTGCATATAGACCTCCTCCTCAAGGTCTCCATATAGAAAAAACATTCTTCACATCCATTTGATAAGTGGCCAATCATAGTGAACAGCAACAGAGAGTAGGATCCAAACAGTCGGGAGCTGAGCGACAAGAGAGAAGGTATCGAAGAAGTCCACCCCATACGTTTGGGTGAACCCCTTTGCAACCAGCCGGGCTTTGTGTCTCGCAATGCTTCCATCAGGGTGATACTTCACAGTGAAAACCCAGCGGCATCCAACCAATGTTGCTCCTTGTGGCAAGGAAACAGCCCACATCTGTCGAGACTGTAAGGCACCCATCTCCTCGTCCATGGCCTGTCGCCATTTTGGATGAAGCACAGCCTGCTAATATGTAATGGGAACCTCAATACTAGACAGGGCAGAGATGAACTGGCCAAAGCTTCTCCCTAGATTCACAGTACAAAGAGCACTGGTGATTCGTTAGTGGGCGCAGGATCGAGGAGCTTTCCTCATGGTAATCGGAAGATAATAATCAGCATCATCAAAGTGGACATCCTGATCTACAGAAGAGTCACTAGAAGCAACATCAATGGGGTCAGACTGTACCTGGGTGGGAGGGATTGGTGACCGGGGGGGGAGTAATAGGACTATCTATTCTGTCATCTACTGCTACTAATAATGTGCCCGTCTGCCCCATCTCTAACCTATGGCTCTGTAACTGAGATATCTTCTAACTGTAGTGGAGGAATAGGCATCAGTGCAGGGCCTAAGGAATCTGTCATGTTACGACCCCTCATAGAAAAATAGGGTATCTCCTCGTGAAAGGTAACATCACTACTCACGTAGTGTCGTCGAGCAATCGAATCATAACATCTATATCCTTTCTGGGTGCTGTTATATCCCATAAAAATACACTTCGTAGCACAGGTGCGAGCTTGTCCCGACCAAGACCAAGAATATGAACAAATGAAGCACAGCCAAAATTCTTGGGTGGCACAGTAAATAAATCTCTACTAGGAAACAGCACCTGCCAAGGAATCTACTCCTGTATAACTAAGCTTGGCATCCGATTAATCAAATAACATGCAATCAAAACTGCATCTCTCTAGTAACTAGAATGGGCATTGTGATTTAACAATAATATCCTAGCAATATCCAAAACATGTCTGTGTTTCCTCTCCGCCACCCCATTCTACTGAAATGTATGAGAACAAGAGGTCTGGTGAATAATGCCAAGAGAGCTGTAGAAGAGTGCCAGTTGCTTGGTACAAAATTCCAATGCATTATCAAACAATACAACTTTAACAATTTTGGAAAACTGCGTCTTTATTTGACTAATAAATGTTTGAATGACATCACCAACTTCTAATTTATTTCTAAGAAAGAACATTCATGACAATCTAGAAAAGTCATCAACAACAATCAAATAAAATCTATAGCCTTGTCTATCTGGAATCCGACTTGGACCCCAAACATCCATATGCACTAAATCAAAACATTCAGCAGACGCAATCGTGATACTAGGCAAGGAGCAGTGATGCTTGCCCAGCTGACAAGCATCGCATTTGATCTCTGTAGTGGGTGACAAATGGGGGATGATCCGTCTCAATCGATCCAAGGAAGGATGTCTGAGCCGACGATGCCATTGTAAAGCTGTCCCAGCACTACTAGTTATCCATGCCTAACATCTGGCTACAAAAGGAGTCTAGACCAGTCGGTAGACCCCCCCTCCTCATGTCCGCCACCAATCGTCCTTCTGGTGAGTTTGTCTTGAAAGACACAACCTATGTCATCAAATATGGCCCTGCAATTTAGATCTTTAGTGATACGACTAACAGATAGTAAACTGATAGAGAAATCAGGTACAAAAAGAACATCAGGGAGCTGCAGGCTAGGAGACAAAGTAGCCTCCCTCTCACCCTGAACCTATGAATGGTGGCCATTAGTCACCTGAATCGTCCTCCCTGGAGGAAGATCATAGATACTCTGGAAACAATCCCTGTCACCAATCAAGTGCCTAAATGCTCCTGAGTCAACCAACCAACCATTACCTGAGGACGTGGCAAATGCTGCATTCTCGGAAGAAGTATGAGTCTCCTGTGTCAATTGTGCCAACCTATGTGCAAGTGCATCATATTCTGCCTTGGTTATCATCTCCATCTGATCAATAGCTCCTGAAATAACCTGATTCACCACTGCAGGCTTTCCATGCTTGACCCAACATGAGGCCTCCATGTAACCCACCTTTCCACAGAAGGTACAGGTGGTGCGCTAACGGCTGCTCTATCCAAGACCACACCCCCTACCTCGTGTAGAGGATCCTCCACGGCTACTGAAAGCAACCAAAGCAGTACTCTGTCCTGGGACCTCTGAAATAGATCTCACTGAGACACAGCTCAACCTGCTATAAGCCTCTTCCAGAGATGGAAGAATGGCCTAAGTCAGCATCTGAGAATGGGCATTTTCATACTCCATACTGAGCCCCTGTAAGAACTGTAATACAGTAAACTCCTTCCTGTACTCCCTCTGGGTAGCACAAGTACAGATGGGGTGATAAGCATCGTAGTTGGCAACCATCCCCCTGAATACAGTGTAGTATTGAGCGAGTCTTCCCTTCTTGCTTCAAATTGACCAAGTCATGGTGAATCTGGAAGACTCGACTATAATTCTTCTCATTGGAGAATGTGTCACAGAGATTGTTCCACATCTCCTTGGCGGTGGCAAAGTACATGATGCCATCTCCAATCGACGAAGCAACAGAGTTCATAATCCACGCACGGATCATGGCATCATCCTTCTTCCAACTGACTTCCTTGCCAGTTTTCTACCCGAGCTCTTTTTCAAGGAGAACATGCTCCTTGTCATGGCTCTCAACTGTCATCAGAAAAGTGTGAGACCACTTCGCGTAGTTGGCTTCATCCAACTTCACGATCGGAATGAAGAGCGAATTTTTGTGGTTGCCTGCATCTATAGCGGTACCCGATGTTACCTTTGAGCTACCTGGTGAACTCATTATGCCTTGCAAGTACCACAAAAGCCCGTAAGACGTACCAGATTTCAGAAAATTAGATCTGAAATCATGAAGAAATATCTTAAGTAAAGGGAATGATTGACGTAAGATCTAGACCGGAGACAAGCTAAATCATACACCAATCACTGCTAAGAGGGTTCGCCCAAGAATCATCATGAAAGACACACGGATGATCCCTAAGCAAGCCCCCTCAAGCCCCCCTTGCTAACTCTGTCGTTGGAAGAGCAGGAGCAGCAATAGAAAGCTAGTTCCTGTCGCCGCTCATGCAGATGGGTCTCCTCGCCGTCGTCGACAACCCCTACAGTAGCAACACCGCCGCTAGGACACCAGATCTGGCCCTTGCATCGTGCGTCACCGTGGTAGGAGAGGGTGGCGAGGAAGATCAGTTGCCAGTTAGCCGCTCCTGCCCTACAGCAACGCGCTGCAAGGCGAGAGGAGGCTAATTGAGGAGCGTGCACCGCCCTAGGGAGCTCCGCCGCTCAGCAGCAAGGTGTTGCGTGCAAGCAGAGGGCGATGGCAACGTGCGTGCTGCTCGATGCGGCTGCTACAGGCCCCCGACGGTGAGCCGACAATGTGCAGGAGGCGGCAACGGTGGGTAGGCCGGCGGCAGACCCTCAGGAGCAGAGTTGCCATGGGCAGGATTGAGGTGAGGGTGATGGCGACTAGGGTTTAGGGTGGGATACCAAAGGCTTGGCTCTAATACCAAGTAGGAGGGCACTATTCAATCTATTCTCCACAAGAAACCCTACGTTCCTTTATAAGAGAGGAAACGTGGAAAAAATAATGAAACTAGAACCAGACATAAACACAGAATAACAAGAATACCCCTTCATCCACACATCACAACACATACAACTCAGTGCAGTGGGATTTTCTATGGGCTTCCCTGTTAAGAAGGGGGTTTCCTGCGATGTGGATTGATTGGATGAAGTGTGTGACAACATCTTTCTCAGTCATGATCAATGGGAACCCGGTAGAAGGATGGGTACAGCCTAGGAGAGGGGTCAAGCAGGGTTGCCCTCTTGCACCTATGCTGTTCGTGCTTGCGACAGATGCTCTGGCTCAGGCAATGCAAAGGGCCTGTGATAAGGGTCTAATTAGAGGCTTTATGATTGGTGAGGGCAAGGAGACAGCGATCCTACAGTATGCTGATGATGCCTTGTCTCTGGTTGAGGGAGCGGATTTAGAGGCCAAAAGAATGAGAATCCTTCTAGAGCTTTTTGGCGTGGCGTCAGGGCTGCAGGTCAATTATCAAAAATCAACCTTTGTCATGTTCAACTTGTCGATCGAAGAGGTGAAGAGAGTGGATAGTGCTTTGGGGACAGAGGTGGGTTCTCTGTCGTTGGTGTATCTGGGCCTTCCCTTATCAGATCGGCGCCTCAGGTTACAGGATTGGATTCCTCTGCTAGAGAGGATGGAGGGAAAATTGGCAGGGTAGTCCTCCAGACTTCTATCTAGAGGTGGGAGGTTGACCCTGGTGAAAGCAGTGCTGGCATCCATACTGTCGTATTTTCTTTCAGTTTTCAGACTACCGTGCCAGATTGAGAAAAAGATCTCGGGGTTGATGAGATATTTTTTTCAGCTAATGTAGGGTCGACAGGAAGAGGGGAGAGGTTGGTGGAATAGGAGGTGTGTAGACCGATTCACGAAGGGGGTCTAGGGGTTAAAGATGTGGACAAAGTGAACATCAGTCTCCTTACGAAGTGGATTGCCAGGTTGGTGGGGCGAGAGCAAGGGCTCTTTGGTAATGTTATGTGGCGATGCTACAGTTCCTTCCTTTCATGGGGGCCTCTAGAGTCCCCTCCTCCTGGAGCCTCTCACTTCCTCAGGGACTTGGCAGCCGTGACGGCGAAGGTGCATGATTTCTTTTCCCCTACATTGAGGGAGGGGGATGCATTCCAGTTCTAGCAAGACGACTGGCAGAGGGTTGGCTCTACCCTCGGGGACAAGTTTCCCCACTTTTTTTGGGGTGTTGTGAACCCATCGACCACGGTGGGAAGTTGTTGGAATGGGACTTGGTGTCCAACTTTTCAGGGGGGCTCTCCGACCAGAGATGCGAGGCGTTCCAGCGGTTGTTGCAGGAGCTAGACGGTTGGGCATCGGAGGAAGGTGATGATGCATTTTTCTGGGAGGAAGGATATTTCTCTGTGACAAAGGTCATCCGCAGATTGGGGAGTGGTGCAGTCAGCTTTGACATAGATTTCTTACGAGATTGTAGACTGCTCTGAATGGCGAAGTGTTCGTTAAAGGTGAAGATCTTCGTTTGATTGGCAAGGAGGGGGAGAATTATGATGAAGCGATAGAGAGCGAGATGAGCTCAATCAAATGTCCCAACATGTCCTCTTTGTGATGGAGTCAAGGAAGACATCCAACACCTTTTCTTCCTGTGTCCATTTGTGGTGCAGGTTTGGCAGAGGATGGGGATCAACTTGATCACCCATCGGGATGCGTTAGCTTCTGGTCTTCGTTCAGCAGAGGAAACGCCCACGACGAAGGGATCGCCTTTAGATCCAAGAAGGATAGGCCAAGGTTTTGGCAGTCTTGTGGGGTATTTGGCTAGGAGAAATGGGATGCTTTTTAGGGGGGAGAGATCCTATGTTGAGAACTTTATTTCGTCCACTTCTTCCCAAGTGATGTTCTGGGGATCTATTCTATAGTCGATGTAATTCGATTTTTTGGAATTGAATGATTTTGGGTGGTTATCATTCAGATAACCATCCTTTGGCTTTTCAACAAAAAAAAAAAAAAGATGAGAAGATTAAAACTAAAAGGAGGAAAACAATGCAACTATAAGGCATAGATCTTCCCAATATACAAACAAAAGTGTCATCTTTCCAAAATAAAAAAAGAAAAAAATAAAAACAAATCTAAAAAACTTATTAAAGAGTTCTCCTAGTGATGGAAGTGGCATCTACAACCAAGGCAAAATTGATGGTGACAGTCTTCTCAATGGGGTAGGAGTCTACAGTTTTTACTTGGTGTATTAGGGTCAGGATAATATTATTAGAGTATCCAATTTCAACCGATTGGCGAAAATAGGGGGATTAATAAGGTGAGTAATCCAATTACTCGACCTAATACTCAACCAGACCAACTATTGGCCCGAGTGACTTTCGGTATGCCGCCCCAAGAACAGCAGGACTGTGGGAAAGCTTTGGGGATAGAGGTGGGGCCATTGTTGGTCACCTACCGGGGGCTCCCACTTTCTGATAGACGTCTTTGGTTGCAAGAATGGATTCCGTTGCTAGAGAGGCTAGAGAAGAGGGTGGCGGGGTGGGCTTCCAGACTCGTATCTAGAGGAGGAAAGCTCACTTTGCTTAGGTGGGTGCTTTTCATCCTTGCCGGCCTATTTCCTGGCAGTTGTCAAAGCTTCGCGTAGGTCGAGAAGAAGATGACGAAGGTGATGTAGGATTTCCTACGGTCCAATTTTGGGAATGCAAGGAAAGGCACCAGACTTGTTGCATGAGAGGACGTCTGCAGACTGATCCAGGAGGGAAGTTTGGGTGTTAGAACAGTGGAGCATGTGAATCAAAGTCTCCTGACCAAGTGGATAGCTAGGTTGGTGGGGAATAAAGAGGGTCTATTGAAAGATGTTATACAAGGTTGCTATGGCTCTTTTGTCTCATGGAGACCACTAATGTCGACGAATAGGGGAATGTCACACTTCATGAAAGGGCTAAAGGAGGTGACCCCGAAGGTCAAAGGGTTACTGGGGGGGATGGTGGAGATTTCAACTTTTGGTTGGACGACTGGTTGGAGGATGGGCCACTCTGTGACAGGTTCCCTAGAGTGTTCGCTAGAGCAATTGATAAGGATGCGGTAGTTAGAGACTGGTGGAGTGGTGCCTGGTGCCTAAGGATTGAAGGAGCGCCATCAGATAGGAGCTGTAAGGAGTTGCAGAATCTGCTTGGAACTCTAGAAGGGTAGGGTCTAGAACAGGACAAAGATGGTTTATTCTAGGACAATGGTGCCTTCTCAATGCAGAAGGCGCTCTGCATGCTTTCTCAGGTCGACCAACCGGTGGAGATCGACATGATGCAAGATTGTAGGCTCCCATGGAAGGAGGATTATCCACTCAAGATTAGGTTCTTTGCGTGGCTACCTAGGAGGAGATGGCTGGTTACCAAGGTCAGGAGAGCGAGATGGGCACCGAGGATGGACACCACCTGCCAGTTATGTGGTTCCGCGAAGGAGGATGATCATCTCTTTTTCAGTTGTGACATGGCCAGACAGATTTGGAATCAGGTCAACCCTACATGGATTGATGCCTCTGATATGGAAGCATTTTGGTTGAGCTTTTGCAAAGACAGTGCTGAGTGTGGTAGGACTGTTTTCAGATCAAGGAGGGATAAAGCTAGGGTCCTGGCAGTCTTGTGGGGGATTTAGCTAGGAAGGAATAGAGTTGTGTTCAAGAGGAGTAGGCCTTACGTGGAAAACTTTGTAGCCTCCATATCCTCCCAACTTGTATTTTGGGATACCACGCGTTGATGTAATTTTTTGGCATTGGGCCTGGTAATACGATTTCTTTGGGTGGGGGCCTAAATGGCCATCACCCTTTTTCCTTTTCAAAAAAAAACATAAAAAATAAAAAAATACTAGCCCGAGTATCCACACGGATCAATCAGGTGGCCAAGTAGAATTACTCAACCAAATAATGATAATCGGTCTATTCGGCCAATTTTTACAACCTTGCTCCAAAACGCTAAACCAGGAAAGAAAAGTTTCTATATTTACTTTATATGCAAACAAATTGCAAGCAATAACTTCAAAGTAGTACCTTGAAATCAGCAAAAGCAACTGGTGATCCTCTCCTTCCCCGCATCTTAAGAATTTGGAAGCCGGAATATCTAAGTACATGAATGGTACATTGTGTCAAGAGGCAAGGTCCCTCTCTTCTTCATAGGCAAAACGAGAATATACTTAGGATGTTTATCTATAGTGGAGAAATCAACCTTTCAAAAAAAATAACGGAGAAATCTATCAAATTTAGTATACAAATAGGTAAACAACCATGTTGAGAGAGTATTCAAATCTAAATATGTGGAAACTAATAAGTGATTGATAGCAATTGTTAGATATATCTGCTTGAGCAACTCTTTTTTAATTGGATGCTCTTATAAACTGTAATGATTAAATAAATAAATAAATAAAAACCATCAAAATGACTTCGGATATCTTTCCATTCGCTGCAGAATGTAATTATCTTACTGAGAGAGAATCCCTTTCAGCTCTTCCTCTGTGCAATTTGAACCAAGATTTGCAATAAACAGAGTAGAGCAAGCTTGAAGTTCATCAGACGAAGGCTTTTCTTGATCCTCCTACACAAGTTAACACGCAGGATTCACTTCCAAAATCCTATAATTTCCAACAAAAAAATTTATTAAGTCTCCATGTATAGGCACTTCCCAGACAATATGGAGCAGATCATGAAGGATATAACGCTTCAAAGATAATGGCACTACCGGTGTCGATTTTGGCATGTAAATGTCTTTGAAGACAGCTAGGATAAATGCAAGTCGATGAATACATGCATCTAGAGTATATTTCAAACAAACAATTTACGTGTCATCAGAAACTTTCATTAGAGGTGTATCAAATCTTGCTCATCTTGCAAGATCGTTGAAGTAGTAATATCTATATTTACATAAACAAGGTTTGTCACGCCAAGTTCCAACATCATGCAACAAAGGTATTTATGAACCCTTGCACTTCCAAAATGGCTCTTCATCCGTATAAATGATGAGACAGATACTTTTAAAAAAGTAATCTAAAACAAAACAAAGATAGTGTTGAATCTAGAGACATATTTATTATTTTACATTATTTTTTTGATGACTGTGTAATTTTCACAAACCTCTATTATAAAAGAGAAGCTAGAGTCTTTTTTCAAAAGTAATGTATCTTTTTCCCTTCATATGGTATCAGAGAAGTAATCCTAAACTGATGCCCCGATATCCCATCAAATACCCACCCAAAAGATGACCGAAGCACCAATAGAAAGGTGATTCAATAGAAAAACCAAGACAAGATCGTAGCAGCAGCAACAACAATATGGGAGAAACATCTCCCAATGCTGCCGACGTCGCTACAAGGTCTACCAGCACCACTAGCAGTGCCGCCAGTGGACCTAATGCCGACGCTGGAGGTCTGCTTCAGCCCAGCAAGCCAGTAGGTAGCTGGTGGTTCCCATCCTTAATATTGTAATCTACGTGATGAGCCTTCTCTTACGCTTAGTGCAAGTGGTGATGAGCCTTCTCTCACCCTAGTTGATGAAGCTTTCCTCCCTCAAGCATGATGAGTCTTCTCTCATGCAAGGAAGATGTGACAGAGCCATTTGAAAGGTCCGTTTCAGACCTACAAGGGCATGTGCGTGCAGCCCAAGGAGACTCGAAGAAGATAGGGGCCAGAGGCACGTGGATAGTTGATTCAGGCACTTCTATACATCTCACAGGCAATGTAGAGCAGTTGGTGAATCCCACAAATCCACGTCGGATCAGAGATGTCAAAGTGGCTAATGGGACCACGTCACCAATCATGACAGTTGGAGTCTACGGGCATCCTTGAAGATGGTGATTGAAGAGTTTCATTATGCTCCTGAGTTCCCAATGAACTTGTTGTCCATGAGTAGCATCTACAAGGACCTTAAGTGTTGTGTAGTGTTTGATAAGTCGCACTATTACTTCCAAGATCATCAAACAGAAGAGATTATAGGCAAGGGTATAGAGCGAGATGGTCTCTATTACTTTGACACGCCTACTTTGTTTGCTTGAGTCATTTCCATAGCCACCAACCCTTGGCTATGGCATAGGAGATTTGGACACCCATCACTTAAAAAGATGCAGCAGATGTATCCTGATTTGCCAAACTCTTTGACTCTAGAGTACGAGGATTGCCAACTTGGGAAGCATCATAGGAGTACATATCCATGAAGAGATGCTAGGGTGAGTACCATTCCCTTTTCTCTTGTGCATTGTGATGCCTGGGGGTCATCTAGAGTTTCTACTCTAGGAAGACATCGGTATTATGCAATCTTTGTGGATGATAATAGCCATCTTACTTAGGTCTTCTTGATGAAGGCTCGTTCAGAGATTCCTCATATTATACAATAGTTTCTTTCAAAGGTTCAGACCCAGTATACTACCAGTGTCAGGGTTTTCCGCAGTGACAATGCATTAGAATTTATACAACGAGACGTACAAGAGCTTTTCTCTTCCAAGGGCATTATTCACCAAACGTCGTGTGCTCATGCATCCCAGCAGAATAGTGTGGTCAACAAAAAGCTTCGACATCTTCTTGATATTGCTAGGACCTTGATGATTCACATGAAGGTTCCTAAACAATTCTGGAGAGATGCTATACTTACTTTACCTTCGTCTGTGCTTGGAGGACATTCCATATCAGGTGATTTATCTAATTGTACCAGACCCTTTGCTCTTCCATTGGGGATTTTTTGGTGTACTTGTTTCGTACAGGCGTATGGCAACCAAGACAAGTTTTCTCCCCATGCAGTCAAATGTGTCTACCTTGGATATTCCAGAACACAAAAGGGATACAGGTGTTATGACCCAATCTACAGGAAATATATCGTTGCAATAGATGCTACTTGTTTAAGAAGATCCCATACTTCTCAAAGGAAGGAACCTGTGTACAAGTGGAGTTAGAGGAGACAGAAGTTTACCATCAGAGACCACAAACTTCGCCTAATACTTTGCATCATTCTATTATAACAGATGAGGGTGACTCAGATACCAAGGAGCAAGCAGTGTCGAGGAGGTCCATCAAATATGTACTCTTCATCTTCTCAATATATAGGTGTTGCCCATCTGGAGGATGGGGTTCACCAGTTTGCCTCGGCCATTACCACAGTTGTTATCCCGAGAGATTTTGTTCAGGCCTCTCAAGATTCTAGGTGGTGTGCAGTAATGGATGAAGAGATGCAGACTCTACAATCTCAGGAGACATGGGATCTCGTACCATATCCCCCTAGTGCTACAGTTATTGATTGTAGATGAGTTTATACCATCAGGTATAGAGATGATGGGATTATGAATAGACATAAGGCCAGGCTTGTTGCCAAGGGCTTTACCTAGACCTATGGGATAGATTACCTTGAGACTTTCTCTCATGTGGCCCGTATTACATCTGTCAGGATCATCATCTTTATTGTTGTTGTTAGAAGTTAGCCTTTATATCAGTTGAACATTAAAAATACATTATTATATGATGACTTATCTGAGAAAGTGTACATGAGACAGCCACCAAGGTACAGTGTGCTCAGGTGAAGCTTGTGTGTCGCCTAAGGAAGGCTATATATGGGTTAAAGCAGAGTCCATGTACCTGGTTTGAGAGGCTTAGCTCAGAGATTAAGAGGATTGGGTTCCAGCGCTCCAATTTAGACCATTCTATATTTGTCAGGAAGACTAGATATGGTGATCATGAGCGAGTTGTCATTCTTGTTGTTTATGTAGATGACATGATCCTTACTGGAGACGATAAGGATGGAATTATCCAGACCAAGTCCTTTTTATAGTCCACTTTTGTCACCAACGACTTGGGTGTTCTAAGATATTTTCTGAAGATCAGTTCGACAAGGATCTTGTCTTTCCTTCTCACATAGGCAGTATATATTGTAGATTCTTTAGGAGGATGGCTTGCTTGGCACCAAGCTTTTCATATACTAGTGGAGCCATTGCCTATAGATTCTTCTGAGGAGGACCCATTGTATGAAGATATCACTGGATACCGTAGTACAGTGGGACATTTGCTCTACCTTATCACGAGGCCTAGTATAAGTTTTGTTGTGAGCAAGGCTAACCAGCACATGCAAACTCCACGATATAATCATTGGCATGAGGTTTGCCTTATTCTTAGGTACCTCAAGGGGACACCAGGTAGACTCTACTACAGAGATGGTCACAATCTAAACATTCTACCCTACTCTAATGCAGATTATGTTGGGTCCATAAATGACCAACATTCTACTTTAGGCTTTGCAGTCTATCTTGGTGGGAACCTAATCTCCTGAAGGAATAAGAAGCAAAGTGTTGTTACTCACTAGAGCGTAGAGGCTGAGTACAGAACGATGGCTCAAGCTGCTTGTGAGATTATGTGGGTTGTCAACTTTCTGCAAGACTTGGACATTCAAGTCATTATGCCAGCTTAACTTTTTTTGTGACAACAAGTCAATCACATATATTACTTTGAATCCAATCTTCCATGAAAGGACCAAGCATCTTGAGGTAGACTGTCACTTTATTCATGATGAAATCCTTGCCAGAAATATCAGCACTCCCTATATCTCCTCTGAGCTTCAACTAGTGGATATATTCACTACAGCTCTTAAGAAGTAACGTCTTGATTTCCTATATAACAAGTTAGGTTGCATTGATATCTACATCCCAACTTGAGGGAAAGTGTTGAGCTTAGGAATGTATTTGCTAATTTACATTATTTTTTGGATGACTGTGTAATTTTTCCAAACCTCCCTATCATAAAAGAGATGCTAAGAATTTCTTTTCAGAAGTAATGCATCTTTTTCCCTTCATAGATAGCATTTCTTACATAGGATTGGGTAACTAATCCAGGCAGTAATCATCCATTGATTTTATTGCATAAAGAAAACCACTATACCCAACTTTGATATCTCAACTTCAAGACTTTGTTTCACCCACATAGCAAGTAGTTCTGGTGTCATATACCAAAATTGTCAGTGTTAGGTAACTACAAGGCGACAAAAAGGCGATTGCCCAATTAAATTGAGGCGACAAATCTTTTTATTTCTTAAAATATTGAATATGCATAATAAACACGTATGGGAACATCAACTTTCATAAGAAACATATATGATACTATTTAAGTAAACAAAAAAATGATCCTATCATATTTAACTAACAATAACATACATATTTATATTATCATATAATGTGTAAGCATACATATTACATTTATAATTATAGGTCAAAACAAACAACCAAAATATATATCATATGTATCTTACCAAAACAAGATAATGACATGTATTTTTTTAAAAGAAGAAAACAAGGGTTAACAATGGATGTTAACCCTCCATTACATTGATAAAAGAAGCTAATTACACCAAAAATTCAAATAACATTATAATAATAAAATACTCTCTCTATTAAGATTACCTATGGAAAATCACTCCATTATGTCCAAGCCAAATAAACCACAATAAAGTGAAGGCCTTCCTCAAAGTAGAGGCATCTACCAACAGCCCCAAATGCTAGCCCAAAAGGTTGTCTCTAAGTTGTATTCAAGACAATAACGTGTATTATAAGATGCTATATTTACAATACAATACAAACCTAATACCATAACTTATACATATATTGTTATATATCATTAGGGAGTTACAGAAAATAATAAATATATATATATTCACACATCATTAAACTGCAATATATCATAGCTATATCATTATAGACATACAGCATATATGTATAACTTATACATATATGTCTTACCAGACAAATAATAGACTAAGTTAGGAAGAGAATACAAAATTGAGCATATAAAAGCTATATATATATATATATATATATATATATATATATATATATATATGTACGTATTATATATATACAACAATATATAACATAAACATATCTATAATTTATGTAACTTAAGACTAAATAAGAATCTTATGGTCTTACCTAGAGTGAATTAGGAGTAAGGCAACGAGGTACAAGACAACCCAAGCAACAAATAAGGCAACTAGGCGATAACCTGAATGAAGTCCCTAACCTGTAATAGCTCTAAGGCAACCTTTGGCTTTCTCGCCTAGCCCGATAGCCCAATAGCCTAAAGCAATAACCTTGACAACATTGTCATATACATAGATGAAGTTCGAGAATGTAAAATGTGCTTCCACCTCATTTATGCAAAGACTCGAATAGGACACAAAGACATTCTCAATTCCTGGAGTTTCCTTGTTCCGAGAATGTAGGATGGTTTTGAATATGCCCAATAGATTCCACAATCCCTTGTCAAACTATATCAAGATCTCTACATGAACATCATCTCAAATGCAAATTCTGGATTTGGTTCTGAGGCGGGAATACTCCCAGCTAGAAGAAAGCAACTTAAGGAAAATATATCAAGCACTATATATATATAGTCCCAAATACAAATCCTAAATCTGATTCTGAGACAGGAATACTCCAAGATAGAAGAAAGCAATGCAATAACTTAAAAGAATGAGACAAGCTGGCAAGAGAAGCAGAGAAAACAACTAGACATACAAAAATCGTGGCAGCAAAGTGAGTGATCCAGTAAATTATACTAAAGCACAAGCCAATAATGGCAGCTATCAACATCTCCCTCTTAGTTCTTAACTGATTTTGGCTCTACCCCACAACTTTTAACATGGTACTCAGGATTTAGAGTTCACATGCATGAATCATCTCTCATTACAATGATAATTTTCTGCTCCTATCACAAGTTTTCATTATGTTCTTTTTTTCCAACTACCACCGTCATTTTACATTGTTTTTACTTGTTTTCTGTTCATGAAAGTCCCTCCACATGGAAGATGGCTCTCAATTCTCGAGTTAAGTAGGTCAAGCTAATCTAACTCCTCCAACATTACCAATCAACCTCTATTGCATTTGTAAGGAGAAATGTTTATTTCTTCTATGAGTTGTCGAACGTTCTTTTTTCTCTATGTTTTTGGACTCTCATGTTATTCTCTTTCATAACCTTCTATACAAAAGAGGACATACGTCAATGATAGAGTATCTCATTTTTCAATATGGGTATATGGTTCTTTTCAAAAGGAAAATGGGTGTGTGGAAATTCCTTGAGTTTTCACACTGTGGGGCATTTGGCTGGGGAAAAATGCAGTGGTTTTCGGAGGACAGCTGCCTTATGTGGAGAATTTTGTTGAGTCTATTGTCTCTTTGATCTATTTTTGGAGTTCTAATTTGTAACTCATCCTTGCACCATTTATTTTATTAATTTAATATGGTGTGGTTATCATCCACATAACCACCCTTTCCCTTTTCAAAAACAAATCATTCTATTACAATGCTACCTAGAAGATGCTTATACAACCACTCTTTACCCCTAAAAACAGGCTCTTCTCACACATATTACCTTCAACATTTGCATGAGTAAAAACTATGAAGTGTGTAATTTATTAAACACCAAGAAACCCTGACAGGAACTTACATTTCTTGCAGCTTGAGGATCATCCTTCTCTTCCACATTTTCAACACTGAAATGATGAGAAGAGTGACGTTAAACAAAAGACAGATGAATTACAATGTCACTCAATACCCAAAGAAATATTGCAATGAACGGATTCGCTATCTAACATCCTACTAGTTATTTTAATTACACAACATGTGCTTTTCAAAGTGCAATTCAACCTCTGAGTGGCATGTAAAGAATCCTTGCCGCCAGCTCTGTCGCTATCTGAATCGGATTGACCATCCCCTGTACGTGCAAATGTGGCAAAACATGTGCAAGTGAGTTGTAGAAGCAAGTGCTGGTGAGGGACATCCTCTGGAAAAATCTAGACTGTGGAGGCTTTCCTAGTGAGATCGGTGACACGTGACAAAGAAACTAATACATGACAAAGAAAATATGGCAAAATCATTTCAAGATAATTCCAGTAAATGCACTTTATCCAATATTAAAACAGAAGAAATATCATTACCATCATCAGTAGATGCCTCATGTTTATCCTTTTCTGCTTTGACCCTTTTATCAATGACTGTATACATGCTGCCCCCTAGTAAAAATTAAGGACAAGCACTCTGTAATACAAATCATAGAAGAACTTGGAAATAGATTATGTGAATCACTTATATGCTTCTCGCTCTCTCTAAGCACCAGCTTACATGCTTATTAGAGAGAGAGAGAGAGAGGATCTGAGAAAGAAGAGGTGTGATTTTGAATTCAATATATCACCAAGAGTACCTCGTAGGCGTTTGGTCCTTGAATTTGATCTTGCAAGCTCTATGTGTAGCTTAGCCCCTGTCTTGGGGTCAAACATTGATCCCTACAAATTATCATATAAATGAACCTGGATAGGTAAAGATTACAAAAAGATATATTTTGCTGAAATAAAAAACAGCATCAAGTGAACTGGCCAGCTATATAACTAGGGTACCTAAGAAAAGGTGTCCACAGTGACATCAGAGTTCAGAGGAAATGCTAAGCTAAAATCCGAGCAAGATCTAGGTGAAACTAGTTCAAGGCTGAAAGAATTGGTATCCGAGATGGTTCATCAGATGGGTATGCAGTGACCACATGGGACACCAATTAGGTGTGGGGAATTGGGCCAACTGATCGCCTTCAAAGGTGAGCAACCAGTTGACTTTGCAATACTGTTGGCATTGATTTTGGATAATAACCTACTTTCCCTGACACCTGATCAGTTACCAAAGTGAGTAACCAGCTGACTGTGCAATATTGTTGGCGTTGATTTTGGATAATAACATACTGCCCTCAAGTGTTTAGGGTCAAAACGTAGTCATCTCTTCTTCTTCTCGACCTCTTTTTTCTAGTGGCTTAATAGAATACTGTAAACCTTACATAGTAAATGCACCTTATGATTTATCTCTATGTTCGTCGACTTGCACATGTTAAATCACCTATTTTCGAGCCTATATACATTAAAAGGTACAACGTCAGTTAACCTGACACGTACATGTTGTTAGGTCTATGTTAGTTAATTAGCTAGTTAGATTAGTAGCAACAACCAACACCCCCGCATAATGCTCCTTAATCGTTGACCTCATGAAACGACGGACGGAACCCCGAGTAAAAAACAAACGACTGACCGAATGATCGAATAGAAAAGTCCCAAAGAAAACCCTAAATACACAAGTGGAAGAGAACCATTTCCTTACATCTAACTCGCTCATTGCCGCCACGGCCGAGCGGTGATCGAAGAACGTCACGAACGCCACCACCTGTTCCACGAAGAGAGCATCAACAACACCTGACGCGATCACAGAGAGAGAGAGAGAGGAGAAGCAAAGAGAAGGAAAGAGAAGTACTTGATCGCCGCGGCCGGTGTACTTGAGCTGGGAGGAGTCGAAGCCTGTGCGGCGGCGAAATAGGTTGTGGATCTCGCGGGGCTTGACGTCGTCCGGAAGGCCGGAGACGAAGAGTGTACGGATGCCACCCTGCTGCTGCTGCTGCTGGGGATCCAAGTGGAGTGGGTAAGGAGGGAGGTGGTGATCGTAGGGAGGCTCGGAGTGGTAAAGGGGCCCCGGTGGAGGAGGTGGTGGAGGCATCGTCTCGTAGTACCGAGGAGGGGGCGCCGCCATTTGGGGCCTACGCAAAGGAGAGTGAACACCACCGGAGACGAGGGGAAAGGTACCAATTAAGCGGAAAGAGGCGGCGAATCGGTCCGTGCGGTAGGTGATTGGGATTTTGGGGTTTTGTCTGCGGTCAGATGGAAGGATTAGCTGGAGAGGAAGGGTAAGGTAGGGGTAAAGGAAGGCGTAAGGGATAATATAATTATCGTTCGGATCGAAGGGGAAGGAAGCGAAGGAAAGATAGCACTAAGTTAGTAGAGTGAAGCCGGGAGGAAAAGATTTTTGGATAATTTTATTAATGTAGATTTTAGAATCCTCTGAAAACATGTATATTATTTGTCAAAGGGAAAAGTAAAAGAGGTAATTAAAATAAAATAATGTATATTTATTTTTTTTTCTTGCAATCCTTCCAACATCGAACGAAACGGATCTCTTAAAAAGTTACCTCTTTATTCTCTCTCATTTCCTTTCTTTCCTTATACTTTCATTTCAAAAGTTTGCCATCAAATATATTTTTAACCTTCCTTAAGCCGAGGGCTTAGCATATAATCATGCAAGCTCATGGGTTGGGTTCAAATACTTCTAATTTGTAAGAACTTGACCCAAGTTTAAGATAGACTCAAAGTAAATGGATCGAGATTAAGTCTGGACCTATTTATTATTCAAAAAAATTTTGAAGTCTACAATTTAATTTAGTGTATTATACACTTGAAGACATGATACTAAATGTACAAGTTAATTAAAAATCTTAAAGAATGATGAGATTAAAAAGATTTATATAATTTGATTCTAATTAAACACGAGCACAAAAGTATTTTACTTGTCTTTAGAATAATAAACTGATTAAAGTGATAAATTTTTAAATTTAATACACTTATATGTAGTTATAGCAATGCAAAGAAGAAGTTTAAAATATTTGTAGAGTTGAAACAAAAAATTTGTGCTTCTACTTTTTTACAATGATGTTTGTAGGAGTTAGTTTTTAAGCATATAGGCAAACTATCTTTTGTTATTATGTATACATACATTATATTTGTATGTAGTATAGGGGTTTTAAACTAACCTTCAAATGAGTTGAGTCTTTGGGCTCCACTTAGGCCAATCTAGGCTGTGGTCTTAATCTGTTAAAACCCGTGATATTAAAGCCCTCTAAGATATCTGGAAGTTGGGTCAGACGTTTGGACATCTTTCCAAACGTCTGAAAACCAAATTTTTTGTACACGTCCTCGCAGCCACATTTCTTCTCTTTCTCTTCCCCTCGTCGAATACAAAACCCTAACCCACGCCTACTTAAACCCCCCTCCTCTCCCTCACGCCACCCCACTTCCATCCACCCTTCTTCCCCAGCAAGAGTGGTGAGCAACAGGTAGCGCGCGACGAGCGTGAGCGGCGTGGGAGGAGAGGAGCAGCGAGGGGGAAGAGAGGAGAGCGCGCAAGCTCGCGAGAGAGCTCACCGAAGAAGCTCACGGCCGGTCGGGCGTGCACAAGGCGAAAAGGTGTGTCGGGGAGGTCCTCCCCGACACTGCTGCAGCTAGAGCAGCGGACGAGCGAGCGGAACGGCCGCGCGCGGCACGAAGAAGACAAAGGCAACTTCTGGTTCTGGGATTTTCCCAGAATCAAACGTCTGGATCTACATCCAGATGACGTAGACGTCTGGAGGAGGCTCCAGACGACTGAGAGGTAAATCCCGCAACCTACACCTCCCTTTGCGGATACGGCCATGCAGGCCATTCCGCCGAGGCACTACTACATGCCGTATTGAGAAGATTTGCATCGCTCATGCATGATTCGCTTCGGAAAGGCGCGGAACACGCCCTCCCACACAGTTCAGATGTCTGGGCAAGGCACCAGACGGCGGGGAGCGTCTCCAGATGTCCGGAGAGGTGGTCAGACGTCTGGACTAGGTCCAAACGATTCAGCAGAGTCCCTGAACGTCTGAGGAGTAGCGTAGAGTGAGGTATGGTTCTGGACTTCTTTTAAGACGTCTAGAAGGTGTTCCAGACGTCTGATTTGAATCAGGATTGCTGTCTTTGACCCGTTTAAGGTTCGTTTGAGGTCCGATTTCCGCAATTAAGATTCCATTCTTCTTTGTATAAGTTCCTCTACTTGTTGGAATGCTTTTATCATGTTCTGAGTGATTTCTTATGGCTGATCCTTGTGTTAGAACCTCGTTCCGTTGCAGATTTGGAGGTTGCGGAGGCACGTGGACCTGTCGATTAAGCCTCCATTACTCCTAGTTTTGCTGGTAGAGTGGCTTCCCCAGATTAATTACAAACATGAATGCATATCTGGAATGAATGTAAGATCGTAGGGTATGGCATGAATCCTAGGACTAGAAACACTAGATTGAATGTTAGATCCTAGGGTATGGCATGAATCCTAGGACTAGAAACATTGGAATAATTGTATTGAATGCATGAATTGCAGTCTTGGATTAGTAAATAAAATAATAACAATTGCCTGTAATTGGATAACAGCTGCCTGTGAAATGTAAGGTACTATTGTTAGCAATAGTTTCATGTAAATTCATATTCTTTGCATTTAAATACAAGCTGCCTATATATGATTTGGAAATGAAAGATTGAATGTTGGAAACACGAGCTACCTGCAAATAAACTTGAAATGATGAAACCTAGTATGGCTTGGCATGAGAAACATGAGCACGAACCCTATGGGGAATTAGGAGTAAAGCTCCTAGAAATAAATGGAATGGAACTGGAAATATGAATGGGGAAGTGAGCTGACCCTTAAATACGGAGTACCAAGGAGAGCGATTATTCCCCCATTCTTAGTGTAGAGCGGAGCTAGCTGCCCTAGGGTTGGGACCCGGGGTTAGGATTGGCCACTCTGTACCGACATTTTGGCCCTCGCGTACACAGTACCGGGGAGAGCTACTAGTGTAGGGAGAGAGTTAGCCACCCCACGGGACTCGGGGTTCAGCTAGCCCCCCTACATCGACTTGTTAAGCCCACTGAGCGAACCAAGGTAGTCAGGCAAGGGTGCGCAGATTGTGGAGGGGCGAGACCCCTGTTTGGTTCTTAGGGGCTAGATCCCTATTACTGAGAGGGCCATGCCCTATACTGGTTCCGTGCTGATGAGAGCATCATTATAAACCCTAAATGGCACAATTTGATCTAAATAAGTGTGAAAAAGCTCCTACAAAACCTAAACAAAAGCCTAACTCAGAGAATTCTGAATTGAAGAATAAAACAAGTCATGAGGGATAAAACTGTAATTTTACCAACGCAGTACACAAGCAAGGTGTTTAAGGATCTAAACATAGGTCAAATGAGCTTAATAAGGAAGGAAATGGGATGATCTAATCTGAAAAGGGTTATAGCAACTTCTAGGAATTAAATGACATTTTGTAACCCTAAAAAGAAAATCGACTTTAATTCAAGAGGTTCTAGGGAGAGTAAAAATCAACTAAACCCTCTAAAATTCATGGAAAAATACTCCCTAGGGTTTAAAACCTTCAATTTGGCCTTTGCAACCTATTTTGACTTAAATTGAGAACCATGCCCAAATTTTAACCTAATTTGGGTTTTTGAGTAAATTAATCGGTCAAACGTGGTCAAACCTAACATCAAATTACACCATTGAATTCCTTGGGTTCAAATTAGGTTAGTACAAAAAATTGGGCCTAAGAGAAGACCATCTTGACCGACTTTACAAATTGGTCCTCTTGAATTACTTTTTGACCCTTATCTTTTCAAAACCTTGCATTTAACCTCCTATCTTCCCCTTCGTTCTTTGCAGAATGGTCCTCCCTGCCACCCTGCGCAGGCACCATACCTCCGGCGACCTTGCGCGGAGGATGGCGCCCCGCAGGGTAATGCAACCACTCTCAGGAACGAACGGGGGGTTCCCTGCGTCGTCCTGTATCGTAGGGGCCCTCCCCTGTGACCTGCGGCTGCCCATGCCTCTCGCGCGAACGCACGATAGGCATGGATCTCCATCTCCAACCATCTCCGGCAAGCACCCCACGTCACTCCCTCAAAACCATCTCCTTGCCAACACCTTTATAAGGAGCGGCAGGGGCAGCCGTCTCCTTCAAGCTAGCTTTAGCCAAAGAAAACCCCCCTCCTTCATCTCCTCTAACTCCGGTCAAACTACCCAAGCTTTTGGCAATTTTTCCTCCTCCTCGTCGCTCTGCTGCCATACCTGCAGCAGAGCTCACTCTGCCCTGTCTTCCCACGCCAGGTCGCACTGGCATCTCCAGATCCCCTCGTCGCCATTACTCCTCCTCTGGGCACCTTCGTCCCTAGCTCCGACAGGCACGAGTTGGACGTCTTCCTCTCCCTCTTCGTCGACTAAGTAGGTAGGAACCTTCCCCTTACTCTCCTCTCACTTTTCCTCTCTTAAATTGGCATTTTTCACCCCTCGACTGCCACTACCACCTCCATCTGCTCCACCTCCGGCCACCATCTCTGGCGAGATCGCTCCACCTCCACAGGCCTTTCCACCCCTCGCAGACAAGCCCAGAAGCTCCCTCGCACTCCATACAAGCATTTCCCCCACTCCATTCACTGCCCTACACACTCTGAGCACCCCCCGAACACACCCACCTGCATCTCTGTCGTGTACCCTAGGCACACGGCCACTGCCACTTTCCCGCCACGACGACTCCTGCACCACCTTCGCTGTCCTCTAGCGAAGCTCCCTACGTTGTCTGATGTGGCCTTGAGGCCGTCTTTGTGCTTTCAAGTCTCGACCTCCTCGCTGCCATTGTCGGACAGCAGGAGCTGCTTGGCGAGCAGCTCCAGGCCTCCTCAGCACCAGGTGAAGGCTCCAGGTAGCGCGGGGTACTTCCGTAAGTGTGCCCAGACCTTCAATTGGGGGCGCGAAGCCTTCGCTACTGCCCAATTGCCAATGGCTTCTCGCCTGCGGGCGCGCGGAGCAGAGGTGGGACTTTAGTCCTGTAACGACCCGATTCCCGAGTCCCTACTAGACATGAGAACCGGACCGACTCGACTAATCCCAAGACCTAGTCGTCCAACGAGGAAGTAACCAAAAGAGCAGTAAAATAAACCACATTCAGCATGAATATAACTAGCAGTAACAAAAATACAGCAGTAAGAAAATGAACTACTACAGTATATACCACCACAACAGTAGAACAACATTTATAGCATAACATGAACTACAAGTAAAGAAAAGTACAGAGAGTAACAAGAACTACTCACTACAGTGGAACAAAAAGGGGTACAAAAGAACTGCGGTAACTCTACTAGACCCTACTCGGCCCAACGTCCTCTGCAGCCGCTGACCCTGGCTGCTCAACACCTGGTCCTGAAAAGTAACGAGTTTAACACGTCAGCGAAATGCAGAGTAGAGTGGCAACTAAAACTAAAGAGGCAGTAGAGTGTACAGTAGCTGTTATAATTTGTTACTTTCTTTATTTACATCTTTTTATTATTTTACGATTTATTTATTTCTCAGATCCTTCACTTGATCTCGAATGTTCCTCGTGGAAACGATCTTGATTGCAATCTTTTTCGCAAGTAGAAGTAACACGTGGTGCTCTCTTGACCGGGAGAGTCCCCCGTGGTGATCCTACTCTCAGTCAACCACCCCAAGGTCGCTGACAGACGTAACGGTGACTACGGCACACGCGATAAACACACGGGTAGCTACCCCACACTGGCACGCGGTCAGTCGTTTCCGTTAATGGGTGCGCCCAAAACACAGCACGGAACCAGTATAGGGTAGAGCCCTCTCAGTAACAGGGGTCCAACCCCTCCACAGTCCGCGCACCCTCGCCTGACTACCCTGGTTTGCCCAGTGGGCCTAACAAGTCGGTGTAGGAGGCTAACAGAACCCCGGGACCCGTGGGGTAGCTAGTGCTCTCCCTACACTAGTAGCTCTCCTCAGTACTGCATACACGAGGGCCAGCAAGTCGGTACAAAGTGGCCAGACCTAACCCCGGGTCCCTGGGGCGGCTAGCTCCGCTCTGCACTAAGAGGTAATGTATGCTCTCTTTGGTATCACGTACCCCAGAGACAACATACTTCCACATCTTTCTTTCTCAGTTCCATTTCATTCTCTTTCCAGGAGTTCTACTCCTAATTCCCCGTAGGGTTCCAGCTCTCTTAACTCAGCACATTTAGGTTTCACCGTTTCAGTTTCACATTCATACAACCCATGTTCATGTTTATTTACTCACAACAGGCAGTTGTTAAATCAATTTACAGGCAGCTATTATTTCCTTTCCACCTTTCCAAGACTGCAATATTATATACATATCACTAGTTTTCCAGTCCTAGGATTCATGCCTGTAACGACCCGATTCCCGAGTCCCTACGAGACACGAGAACCGGACCGACTCGACTAATCCCAAGACCTAGTCGTCCAACGAGGAAGTAACCAAAAGACAGTAAAGTAAACTACATTCAGCATGAATATAACTAACAGTAAGAAAGTACAGCAGTAAGGAAAGAAACTACTACAGTAGGTACCACCACAACAGTAAAACAGCATTTATCATATAACAAAAACTGCAGGTAAAGAAGGTACAGCGGAAACAAAAACTACTCACTAGAACAGAAACAAAAGAGGTACAAAAGGCTGTGGTAACTCTACTGGACCCTACTCGGCCCAGCGTCCTCTGCAGCCGCCGACCCTCGCTGCTCAACACCTGATCCTGAAAAAGGTAACGAGTGTAACACGTCAGCAAAACGCTGAGTAGAGTGGCAAACTAACTAAAGGCAACAGTAGAGTGTACAGTAGCTGTTATGTTCTATTACTTCCTTTATTCACATCTTTCAATTTTTCTCACTATTCCATTTATTTCTCAGATCCTTTACTTGATCTCGAATGTCCTCGTGGGAACGATCTTGATTGCAGTCTTTTCCAAAAGTAGAAGTAGCACGTGGTGCTCTCCTGGCCGGGAGAGTCCCCCGTGGTGATCCTACCCTCAGTCAACCACCCCAAGGTCACTGACAGACGTAACGGTGACTACGGCATGCGCGATAAACGCACAGGTAGCTAGCCCGCACTGGCACGCGGTCAGTCGTTTCCGTTAACGGGTGCGCCCAAAGCACAACACGGAACCAGAGCAGAGCCCTCTCAGTAACAGGGGTCCAACCCCTCCACAGTAACCAAACCGGGGCCTTGCCCCTCCACAGTCCGCGCACCCTCGCCTGACTACCCTGGTTTGCCCTAGTGGGCCTAACAAGTCGGTGAAGGAGGCTAGCAGAACCCTGGGGCCCGTGGGGTAGCTAGTACTCTCCTAACACTACTAGCTCTCCTCGGTACTACGTACACGAGGGCCAACAAGTCGGTACAGAGTGGCCAGTCCTAACCCCCGGGTCCCTGGGGTGGCTAGCTCAGCTCTGCACTAAACAGGGGGACAGTCGCTCTCCTTGGTACTCCGTACTCAAGGGCCAGCTCACTTCCCCAATTCTATTCCATTCGCTTTCCAGGAGTTCTACTCCTACTTCCCCGTAGGGTTCCAGAACATCTTATGTCTTACTTTCCAGTTTCACGTTCTTACAAACCATGATCCCAATCATGTTTCTTTATTCATAACAGGCAGCTGTGAACTCAATTTACAGGCAGTTTCATATATTCCTTTCCATTTTTCCAAGACTGCATTATTATATATTCCACTAGTTTTTCCATCCTAGGATTCATGCCATATCCTAGGGTCTATCATACAATCTAGTTTTCCGACCCTAGGATTCATGCAACACCTAGGAACTATCATTCCATATATTTCTCATTCCTAGGATTCATGCAATGTCCTAGGTTCTAGTTATGGTTCAATACTTTAACAAATTTTATTAATACTTAAAGCCACTCTACCAGGTACAACGGGAGTAATGGGGGCGTGATCGGGAATCCCGCGCGCCTCCGCGACTCTTAAGACTGCAACCGAACGAGGTCCTATCACAAGGATCAAACACAAGGAGTGTCTCAAAACAGTGTATAGCTACTGTAGACGGGTAGAGGAATTACTTCTGAAAAGAACTCAACTCGAATCGCGGAAAACGGAGCCCGAACGGGCCCTAAACAGGTCGAAAAAGACGATACTGTGCAAAATCAGACGTCTGGAACTCCTTCCAGACGTCTTAAACGGTGGATCAGAGAATTACCTGTTCAGCGTGGTTTCCCAGACGTCCAGAAGTCTGCGGGGACGTCTGTCCTATATCCCAGACGTCCGATGGTCCATACGGACGTCTGTAGGTCACTCCCGCCGTCTGGTACAACTTCCAGACGTCTGATTCGCAAAGGATGGCGAATCAACGAACCTGCGCATAGCCAACCCCCCTCCCTCAGTACGGTCAGTCGACAAGAAGGAAGAAGAAAGCGGAAACTCACCTTTCAGACGTCTGTATGATCTTACAGACGTCGACCTTGCCGTCTGGCTATCAACCCAGACGTCTGATTCTGGAAATTTTTCCAGAATCAGAACCCTGCTCGGCCTCCGCTCGCGACGCCGCCCGCGTCGCACCTCGCGCTCCTACTGCTCAGACCGCAGCAGGTCCCTCTCCGCGTCGCTCCGCGCCCCCTGCGCCCTCCGCCAGCCGGCCAAGCCGCTCCGGCGAGCTCGCCCTCACGGTAGAGCTCCGCCCTCGCACGCCGCACCGCGCTCACTGCGGCCGTCGCTGCCGCCCTCTCGTCCGCTCGCTCTCGCGCACAGGAAGGAGAAGAAGGAGGAGACTGTGGAGACGGGAGGGGAGGCGTGGCCCTTTTAAGGCCGCGCGAGGAGAGAGGAGGTGGCAGGCCGCCTGCAGCCGCAGAGAGAAAAAGAGGGAATATGCGGTCTGCGCGCTCATGCGCGCAGGCGACTCGTGTGTGTCGAAAATAACGGATTTCCAGACGTCTTGAAACGATCCCAGACGTCTTATCAGACGTCTGGTTGTGATCCCAGACGTCTTGTCCGACGTCTGAGCCACCTCCCAGACGTCTTAAAAGACGTCTGGGGCACACATTCGTTACAATGCCGTACCCTACGATCTATCATTCAATCTAGTTTCCAGTCCTAGGTTTCATGCAATACCCTAGGATCTATCATTCAATCTGGTTTCTCATTCCTAGGATTCATGCAATGCCCTAGGTTCTATTAATTGTTCCATAATTGTAACAAATTATGTTAATAATTTTAAAGTCACTCTACCAGCTACAACGGGAGTACTAGGGGCGTGGTCGAAAATCCCGCGCGCCTCCGCAACCCCCAAGACTGCAATGGAACGGGGTCCTAACACAAGGAGTTTCTCAGAACAGTATATAATTACTGTAAACGGGTAGAGGATTTTATTCCGAAAAGAACGTAACTCGAAACGCGGAAAACGAACTCTGAACGGGCCCTAAACGGATCGAAAACGACGAAACAGTCCAAAATCAGACGTCTGGAACCTCTTCCAGACGTCTTAAAAGGTGGTTCAGAGGATACCTTCGCTCTGTGTAGTCCCTCAGACGTCCAAAAGCCTGCGGGGGCATCTGGCTTAATTCCCAGACGTCCGATGGTCAACCCGTACGTTTGGAAGTCCTCTCCGTCGTCTGGCACTGCAGCCAGACATCTGATTCGCGTTGGATGGCGAGTCTCGCGCCCTCCCAAGCAGAACCTGCACGTATCCACTCCTCACTCTTAGTACGACGGGTTGCAGACGAAGGCGCGGCGGACGGCTGCATGGCCGTATGCGCGAAAAAGGAAGAAGGGCGAAATAACTTACTTGCCAAACATCTGGACAGTCCTCCAGACGTCTTCACCATCGTCTGGTTGGAAACCCAGACGTCTGATTCTGGAAAAACTTCCAGAATCAGAGCTAGACTCGCTCTCCGCCCGCGACGCACGGCCGCGCCGCATCTCGTCTGCCTGCTTCTTGGGTTGCAGCAGCCTTCCCGCGACACTCCACGCCCGCTGCTCCCCCCGCCGGCCGACTCTAGCTGCCCCGGCAAGCTCGAGCCCTCACGGTCGAGCGTCTCCTCCCTCGCGCAACACCTCCTCCCGCACACTTGCCGCGGCCGCTGCTGCCACCGCTCGCTCTCGCACCGGCTGGAAGAAGAAGAAGGAAGCGGAGGAGATGAGAGTGAGGGAGGGGGCGAGAGAGCCTTATAAGGCCGCGCGGGGAGAGGGAGAGGGAGAGAGAGAGAGAGAGAGAGAGAGCGTAGCACTGCACCCTGCAGGTGAGAGGGAAAAAGAGGAAAGCGGGTGGCGGTTGTAGGTCTGCGCGCGCATGCGCGCAGACGCAACCCCGTACGCCACAGAATTTAAATCCCAGACGTCTGGGCCACCTCCCAAATGTCTTAAAAACGTCTTGAAGCCGCGTTCGTAACAAGTCCCACCTCGGAAGTGTGTGGCCGCACGCCCACACTTAAATTGAAAAAGTGTTATAGGTTATTCGCCTCCAAAAGCACTTGGGGTGAGGTCCCTCACCTATTCACTACCCTCGTCCGTGAGCTCATCACACGGATCTGGCGCGACCTGACCCGACACCCTCCTATGCATTGCTCGCACACCACCCACGCCGCTGCGCCTAGACCCAGGCACGCGACCCGACCTGATAACCTAGCTCTGGGAGAGCGTACCTAAGAGGGATTCAGAGAGAGAGAGAGACACGGGGAGAGGGTAGGGTAGGTTTTGCGCTGAGCTTATGTGTGTGTGCAGGAACAGGTGAGGGAGGAAGAAGCAAGAAGCTGCTGAAGAGAAGAAAGAAGGAAGAAAGAAAGAAGAAGAAGAAGAGCAGCGGCTCAGACTTAGCTGCAGAGAAGAAGAAAGGAGAAGGAAGGGAGGAAAGAAGCTGAAGAAAAGAGGAAGAGCAGCACTATAGCAACCGAGCAGTTAAGGCATCTGATTTCTGAATCAGACATCAGAAAGAAAGGAAGGAGTGGAGCAGAAGTGAAGAGCATAGGACAGGCCAGAGAAAAAGAAAGAGAAAAGAGAAGGAGGGACCCTCTACAGAAAAGAAGAAGACGTAGAAGAAAATCAGAGAAGAGAAGAAGAAGGAAGAAGAAGGACTTAGTAGCTGAAGAAAGGAAAGAAAGAAGAGGAAGCCTTCGCAGCAAAGAAAAGAAGAAAAAGGAAGACAAGCTGAAGAAGAGAGCTGGCTGAAGGGAAGAAGAGAGAAGAAGAAAAAGCCAAGAAGTGAATTTTTACTCTCTCTCTTTCTCTCTCTCCTTTGTCTTAATTTTTGTAAAACTCTATACATTGTGAATTCATATGCTTCTGGAATCATAGTTTGCTCCCTGAGTTCGACCTCGGGAAACTTTTAATTCCGAGTAATAAATTGTAAACTGGTAGTAGCTTCTCGTGATATACTACAATGTCTAGAATTTAAAACACTAGCAACGTTGCGAAACGTGCTGTGCTTTGAGCGCACCCGTTAACAGAAACGATTGACCGCGTGCCAGTGCGGGATAGCTACCCGTGCGTTTATCGCCCGTGCCGTAGTCACCGTTACATCTGTCAGTGATTCTGGGGTGGTTGACTGAGTGTAGGACCACCACGGGGGACTCTCCCGGCCAGGAAAGCACCACGTGCTACTTCTACTCTTCGAAAAAGACTGCAATCAAGATCGTTCCCACGAGGAACATTCGAGATCAAGAAAAAGACCTGATAAATAAACCAAGTGATGAAAGAAAGAATAATTAGTTAAATAAAGAAAGAAATTGAAAACAACATCTACCTGTCCACCTTTACTTTTTTTTAGTTAGCCGGTTGTTACTCTACTCAGCGTTCGCTGATTTCATGTACTCATAACCATTTTTAGGTCCAGGTGTTGAGCAGCCAGAGCCTACGGCTGCAGAGGGTGCTGGGTCCAGTAGAGCCCAGTAGCTGTACCTTTTTGTTGTACCCATTCCGTTGTAGTGAGTAATTTATTACACTTCTGTACTCTTTTATTGTAAACTTTATATTCTTGTACACATTTAAATTCTCTACTATTGTGGTGGTGTGTGCTGTAATAGTTACTTCGTTACTGTTGTACTTTTGTTACTGTTAGTTGCTTGCATGGTGAATGTGGTTTATTTTTACTGCTTTTTGGTTACTTCTTCATTGGACGACTGGGTCTTGGGATTAGTCGAGTCAGTCCGATTTTGTGTCTTGTAGGGATTCGAGAACCGGGTCGTAACATAATCTATTTAATAAATAATCTAACTTTTTAGCCCAGGTCAGATCATAATACTTATGCGCTTGGCCTCGAAAGTAAGGCTAAGTATCAAGCTAAGCCGCCTTGGCCCAACCCTAGGTCTGGCCTATTAGGCTTAGCTGAAGATCAATGTTTTGATCAATCAACATATTACTTTGGTCGATCAATTTGTGTGAAGTATGAAAGGTTCTAAACTTACGAAAATTCGATAATCATTAAAATTGATTGGTTAATCATTTATTGTCTTACGAGTTAAAAATGAACTTTCAAAGTGTAGTTTGTATAATATGATTTTTAAGAGGTTCTACACAAAAGTATAATAAAAAACTTACAAGTGAACATAGACTTTTTGCCTACTTACACTCTAGGGCCTAGTTTACTTGAGGGCCCTTGTTTATTTGATTACTTAATCCTCCATTTGGTAACCCATGTTTAACCACTTTAACATGGGTTTGTCTAACATCAATTTTTACTGATGTTAGCTAAACACGTGTTAGGGCTGGTTTACTAAGAGGGATTAAGAAATTGGTGTTAAGAAATGTATAATTGGTGTTAATCTTCATTTTATATTTACTTGTGAAATGGTATTAACACTAATTTATATTTACTTAAATTAGTGTTAAGCTATGAAATTAACCTTCGTGGTGTTTAGTTGAATTAATGTTAACATCAATTTTTAGAAAGTGGAGTTTGAGTATAGGGGAATTATAAAGTTAACACTTATTTTGCTAACACACCTTAGAACTGGTGTTAACCACAAAAATAAGTGTTAGGATTATGTAGATTAATCCCTCAAGTAAATGGTGGTTAACCCCTTAAGTAAACTAGCCTTTAAAGTCGTACACTACTCGCGCCTTTGACATCCCTTGTATTTTATATTCCTAACACTACTACCAAGTAAATGTCACAAGCATTAACACCACAACTTAACACCAATTTAAGTAAACATAAACTAAGGTTAACACCACATTACAAGTAAACATAATTACAAGTTAACACAACTTTCACATTTGTTAACACTACTCTCCTAACTTCCTAAGTAAACTTGTCTTGGAAACCTTCTTCATTATCTTCACTTCTTCATATATTTACTTCTTTGCATCTTTGTCTACATTGTAGAGGTCATTTTCATCATCTTTATTTCTTCACATTTTTGTCCTCGATTTTTAATATTTGTTCTTCACAAAAGCCTTCTTCTCTTTTACATTTGACTGGGACTCACAACAACTTAGGTCCAAATCAAAATAATTAAAATATAAAGAGACATACAAAATATCCTATGGAACCTTAGAAATATGCAAACTGTGCTTTTTGGAGTCTTAGAAAGTCATGCTTTAGAAAGTATTGAGAATAGGTGCAAAAGCACCAAAGCACGAGAGAGAGTAGGGGCACCTTTTACTTTGAAAATGCTTTGAAATGAGGGTCGATAAGCTCTATTTATAGGTATTTTCTGACTGATCTAGAATGTTTATAAAAAATGACGTTGGTTGATCAAAAATAGTGTTTAGTCCATCAAAATGAACTTTGGCTGATTAAAAATATATTTTTGATAGATTACTTGTTGATCAATTAAAAGATAATTTTGATCGACTTCTAGCACAAAATCAAGATTAATTTGTTTGATCGATCAAAGGCATTTGGTTGGTCGAAGGTAAATATTTGGTTGATCAACATTGTTAAAAACTTGGTTCTTTACTTAAGTTTGTTATATAGTGAATGACAAAATAAAGCAGTTGATATTTTGAGATTACTTACTAGACTCAAGAAAAATAAAAATAGTACAACTCTAAGATATAATCTTCTTCTTGAATCCAAATCTTCAATAGGTAATCATTTCATCACGTTAAAACAAAAAATAATTAGTCTGCAGTAAAATATAATTTTATTACATCAAAATAAGGGTATCAACATTTTTTTTGGCAAATGTGCTTTAACAAAGAGTTTCTTAAGAATATCAAGTAATATTTCAAAGTTGGTCATTGATTTGTAATAGGGATATTTACATCCATACCCCTGAAATCTTTCTTAATTACATCTATACTCTCACAAACTTTGTATTTATTTCTATAGCCCTGCAAACTTGCGTTGTTTATCACATATACCCTTCCATTAATATTTAATGGTACAAGGTACTAACCATTGTTGAGATGTAACAATAAGCCATAGTTACCTTTAAAAAAAGAAAAAAAATTGAGAGAGAGAGAGAGAGAGAGAGAATTAGAAGCCGTTGCCTTGTCTTCACCCTCAACCCTGTCCTCATCCACTCCTACTTCTTCGTTAGGCCCTTCTATGCTATCCTCCACTACGTCACTAGTTGTCTCGTCGTCAACTTCAACCTTGTTAAGCCCTTCGCACGGAGGAGGAGGAATCAATAAAGGAGTAGGATGCTGGTGAGGAGGACGGGGAGGATGTCTGTTTTTTGGGCGAGGCTGATAAGTATGAGGGAGGAAGGTGAAGGAGAGGGGGTTTGTGGACGAAGGAGAGGATGCTTGTAAGCAAGAGGGTGGATGAGGCTAGTAAGGAGGAGAAGGGGCCAAGCGAGAAGGTTTTCGTGAAGGAGGTGCAGTAAGAGCCCGAGGAGGAGGAAGATAAGGAGAGAAAGAATAAAACATAAAAATAATGATATGGGTAGTAATGCAATTCTTCTTTTTTTTCTACTATTGTCTTTAACAATCATTAGAAAATATTCTCTAAATTTCCTAAAATTTAACCTAGGGGCACAATTTGTAATAGTTAAGAACTCTGTGGGGGTATAAAACTAAATATGAACTTTACGAGGATATAAATGTAGTTAGAAAATATTTTAAAGGTATGGATGTAAATATTACTTTGCATTAATAATTGAACCATATTTCTTACCAAGGATACAAATGAGGGACAACCCCTAAGAGAAGTCTCTGAATCAAGGATAAAGATTTGAATTCCTAACTTCTGTGCTTTGAATTATAGGATTGTTTTTTTTGGCAGTGATGAATCAAGTTAGATTAGGTTTTTCACTAGTTAAACTATTAAACTCCTTTCCTATTTCTTTTCGTATTTGGTCTTGGAAAAAATGAAGAATGAAGTGGAATGGTCGGGGACTATAGGAATTGGAAAGGGACAATGTGGGAACTGTATTCAAAAATCTATTTTTAATATGCCAAGTACTTCGTAAAACAGACTACAATCTCATTCGACAGCATCAGATTGGCTAGATCCTAAGATTGCATTTGGCTGTGGAGTAAATTGTATCTAAATAAGTTCATGGATGATGGGATAGGGTGGTTGGATAAATGGTAGGTTGGATTTTATAGTTATTATAGTAAAGGAAATTAAAATATGTTTTTACATTGGAACTTGAAAGGAAGTTTGAGCGAAGAAAATTATATTTACTGGGAATTCAGCCTAACGCTACGGAGGATAACCTCGTGGGACTATCTTGTACCCGAAGGGGTCTAAATTTTCACACAATCCACTGTATGGATAAGGAAGAATTGGATACAAAGTGTAATCCATGGCAACAATATGCGACATATTTATGTGGAAGTGAACCCTATCTTCACCACCTGTCAAGATCACAAGAAGAGGTCTTGTGGCAAAATCTGAGGGAAGATTAGTGTCCACAGGTTTGTGCACCTCTTTAATAGTATTAGAGAAGATCAGATGATACTATTTAGATGCATAACAATATCATGAAGTATGACACTTCCCTCTAATAGAAAGAGCAGGTGTATAAATCAGTGTAATCTTTTCCCAAAATCTAATATAAATCATGATATCGAATCTAAAGGCTTGGAAGTTTAGGATTCGGATAAGGCACTTAGGCACCTTCTCTATCTATCGTCATCTATTGTGCCTTCATCCTCCGTGTCTCCGCGTTTATTTATGTATGGTCCCAAGGAGAAGATATCAGACGTCGCGGCGAGGTTACAAAACTAAATCGAGGAAGTGGGCCCGCTTTCAACTTCGCTCCATTAGAAAAGGGGTGGGCCATTATGGGCCTATCTTGTCTATTTCCATGTCGGTGGGCCTATTTTGGAAGCAATGGTATGGTTCTCGTTAGACTAGAAATAGATAAGCCCATAGATATGTACTGTGGTCCACTTTCCATTACAGTCAAAGCAGCCATGGCGTCTGACGGTCAACAAAAACGTGCAATATATTAAAAACCAACGATCTATATTGTGAGGAAGAAAAGGCAAAAAGATCGATAACTTAAGCAGTGTTTTTCCTCAAGAAACGTTGGTTACACTGTATTGCACGCACGAGCTCAAATATAAACCAGAACTTCCTCGACCTGTTCGATTAGTCTAGGGGAATTTCATGAACCATTATTAAAATTTTAATTGTAACGATGGCGTTCAATTCGTGACGTTCATTTTGTCAAAGAATGTTGACACTGCAATGAATTAAAAACTTCTACCTGCATTCATCGAAAACGGAGATGAGAACAATCCGCCCAATATTAGTCAACTAATCCCATCTTCTGATTGTGCGAAGAACATGGATTCATAACTGAAATTCTCTCGAGAAAGAATGATATCTTACCAAAAAAAAAACCCCATTTTTAGAACGGTCGATATTTTTTCCGGGCATCATTTAATAGCATCCTTGTTTTAGAACCGTCGATAACTTTCAGCAAAGGTTTACCATGAGTACAATTAGGTCTTCTATGAAAAGCAATAGCTAGCGTATCTTCCATGGAGTTTCACTCCTTTTGGATGTGATGGTTTTTTTTTTTTCCTAAAACACTAAAACAACTCAAATAAAACACAGCATCAACAACATAAAACCTCAAAAGAAATGGACCTACGAAACATGGTCAGTTTTTGCTCGCCCTACAAATTTATCTCCGATGGATAGTGTTTTAAATGTTATTTTTAGGTCTCAAGATGTACAAACATCATATCGAGATGGGGTCAAGTAGAAAAACCAAAAAAATCATTCACTGAAATTAATATATAACGAATGGTTAAAATGTGCACGGTAGTAATGGCTCAGCAAAACATCATATTAAAACATCTTCATTCTCATAAATAAAATTATTAAATAAATATTCCCATTACTTATTTTTATATCATCAACTAAATATTTCTTAACTTATTTCTACGTTGCTTTATCCTAATATAAATCTTATATTCCTGATAAACGCAACCTTAAAGTTGCCGTCAAACTTGTCATCCGAACACCTTTAATTGACTGACCATTTAGATTAGTGGTCTCAAATCTGGACCACTCTATTTAATAGTAGATGGGTTGGGTCGAATCTATCCTGATTAGTAAACAAGTTTGGTCTAGGTAAGATAGCATGGATCTGTTATATTTGTTTAATTACTTTGAAGTTAAATAAATAAAAAAATTCAATCCTCATGGACTATCATCCAACTAGGAAATAAATTTTAGTAAATCCGATTTGAACTTGACTCAATTTGACCTTAAAAGAATGAGTAGAATCTAACCCGAACCCAACAAGATTTAAGTGTAGGTTTTATCCAAAAAAACCTAACTGGGTATGAGTATGGGTCTACACTCGATTACCCTACCTGAGTATCCAGATAAAATCCTCATTTACTTGAGATGTATAAGTCTCACCTTAAGTCCCTCATTCCCCAAGTTCTAATCTCCCGTATAATTTCCTTCATGATTTGAAGTTTGGGAGTGCTTCTGAAATTTCCATTAAGCATTTATTTTTGAGATAATGATTGTTTATTTGAAGTGTACTTGTATTTTATCTTTCTTTATATTTTTTATTTTTGATATATTTCCCTTTAAGTTCTTTTCTATAATAATTGTAATGGGGATCACTAAAATTGGAGTAACATCAATCCCTATGTTTTAGGCTTGTTAAAAATAAACAATTGATGAATCGTACTATATATATATTTTCTCATTTAACTCTAATTTAGGCACAATTTTACTATAAGATAAATTTATAAATGGGTACTTGATAGGTAAATGGATACTCTATGGGTATGAGTGTAGATTTGAATTTTTGTACTAGATGAATAAAGGGATAAGCTATGGATATAAATTTTGTAAATAGGTATATGTATGAATTTAGTTAAACCCAACCCGAACCTGACTCGTTTGTATTCCTACATCCAATCCACCCCTCCCTTACCCTTAATTCAGTGAAGCCACGAAGGCCCTAAGTGCTCTCCCTCCCTCTAATGATCGAATGACCCAAATCCATTTAGACACGATTAATTGGATCTTATAAGCCTATTTACTTGGAGGGTTAACCATTCAAACGAGAGGTTAACCTTCATTTACTTGACTACTTAACTCTCAATTTGCTAACTTGGGTTTAAGTATTTTAATACTGGTTTGTCTAACATCAGTTTCAATTGATGTTACTAAATCCGTGTTAAAATTATATGCCACTCGTGTCTCTGATACCCCTCATAATTTATATATACCTAACATCATTATTAAGTAAATGCGACAAGAGTTAATACCACAATTTAATATTAATTCAAATAAAAATAAATTAGTATTAATACTACTCTATAATTAAATATAACTACAGATTAATATTAATTTTACATTTCTTAATAGCATGCAGAGTTTTAGCAAATCCATTATGGACCCATTTATAGATAGGCCTATGCTAATCGGGTAGGGTAGGATCACCCCCGGTAACACCCGATCCCCCTTGGCCAAGTGCTTTTGAGTTTTATAAAAGCAACATAAGATAGTTTTTCAGGCATTACCTTTACCCTCTTATATCAGAACACAGTATCTAGGGATGAGAAACTCTTAGCCCTAGTTGTTCAGAATGCAAAAGTATAACTTATTGATTAGAGGTCGCCAATCCCCACATGGCACGTGCCCGCGCGCGCACATACAGGCAACACCCACCCCACCTCACCAAGATTAGTCGGTGAGATTGGTGGGTATGGGTGGGATGGTGCATTGGGCAGAACACTTACGAGCTAATAACGACGTAGCACTAAGTCTAATAATTTATTTAGTGTTTGGGCTATGTTAGGGCCCATAATTTTTTTTTATTTTTTTTATAGACCCAGGGTTTGTAAGCCGACTCAAGGTTTTTTCTGGCAATCTCATGCAATATATTATGGACGTTCTCGACAATGTAAATTAGATTTCGAACGTCTACTCCTTCCTAGTAATAAAGTAAAAGGCGTTTATGTATATTTTAAACATGTTTATTGTTAATACGAAGTTGGATAGATCAATAATTCGCATATTTAAGGTACTAGGACGTATATGAATTCTAGGTCATCATATTTTTGGATGAGGGACAACTAAGTCAGTTTCGACAATGTTACGCGTGTACATATGATCTTTAATATTACGTATAAATATATGAAATTTTGTTTTCTTTTGGACCTAAATAAGGGTTTCACTTTAGACTTTCGGACTTTCAGTTACCTTGGGCTACCAAGCCTAACCTAAATTATTGATTGGGCTTAGATTTAAGCTCGAGACTAAGTCACATTGATATTGGGCTTGGGCATGGATTGGGTTTTTTGTGCCGGGATGGACGGTCCAATTCTCCACTTGGATGAGGTGGAAAGGAGAGTGACAGCCACTATCTTGAATAATGTTAAAAAAAAAAGGAAAAGGAACACTTTAGGCACATCTTGATGTTGATTACTCCATTTATCTCAACGTTGCCGGTCATTTCAGTAGACTCACCCTTCAATATTTTTCCTTCGATATGGTCCACAAGGAAATATATAATTCTTGCATCCACCTTAGCCGGAATAGATACTAAGAATGATACAAACAAACTCATCTATCATTCCAATAGGTATCATGTTTGAATTTTCCTTGTACTGTTTCCATTTCAGTCGTCTCTTACCTAACTGATGGATTTCGGTCAAATCAAAATCAGGAATCATATCAATCATGCCCCACCGAGGACCCCATAGTAAACATGTTATCTTTGTTTTGGAATGAATATTTTCGTCTCATCATTAAAAAAGAACGGCTACATCCTTGCGACATTTAAAATTGGGAAATCCTTGCAAACGAACTACAGAATGGTTGGTGAACACTGTCATACCTCAGTGAGAAGTTTGTATCCCTCCATTTGCTTATGTAATTGGCCCCTATCCTAATAAAGGGATGCTATGATTCGAATTCGACTCTACGTGGATCTTGGGGTTGGGACATCTTGGCTAATTCAAAATTTAGTCGTTCAACGAAAAATAACATCACAAAATGAAGCAATTTACATATGTAATATAGCTAGAACTTCAATTACATAATAGAAAACGATAAGTAAAACCGTAAACATTATTACGAGAGAAAAAAAGATCCTTAACATAACAATCACAATCATAAATGAAAGCAGAAACAAAACTAAGGATTCTAAACCAGAGTACTTATGGCAATAGTAGGAAGAGTTCAACTACAGTAGAAACGGCAACGGACTAAGGTGGGATTTGATTTGGCCCAGCACCCTTTGTATCCAGTGGTATTGACTGCTTACCTCCCTGATCTAAACATAAGTAATAGTCGTTTGCAAAAGCTAAGTAGAGTAACAAATGTAAAATAACTAATGCATTTAAATTTAAAAATATTAAACATTTCAAGTAATTATAAACGTTTCACACAATTTCATCTTTTGTTTCCATCTCTAGGTATTAGCCGTTTAGTGTTTCAATAATTCTAATAAAGGGTCTCGTTATCTCTTGGTTCACATGTTCCCTAACGGAACGATCTTGTTGCAGTTCTTCCCGCGATGCAGGACGTACATGTGGTGCTCTCCTGACCAAGAGAACAACCCATGTTTGTCCCATACCCGATCTACTACCCTGGGGTCATGGTTGCGACATAGCGGTGACTACGGCACACTCAATAAACTCACGGGAAGGTATCCCGCACTGGCATGCGGTTAGTCCTTTCCGCTAACAGGTATGCACTAAGTAGTACAACACAGAACGGAACAGGGGTCACGCCCCTCACCAGTCTGCGTACCCTCGTCGGACTATCCCGGTTGACCCCATGGGCCTAACAGGAGTCAGTGTAGGGAGGCCATTCCTACCCTGTGTCCCAACCAAAGGAAAGGTTAGCGCTCTCCCTATACAAGGGGTGAATAGCTCTCCTCGGTACGTATGTGCACGAGGGCCAGCTCGCACCCAAACTAGAGTCCAAGCAATAGTCATACCACACTGTGGCAAGTTATTTCATCATTATCCAAGTTCGTACCATAGCAGGTAATTCATTCTCTTAGTATACCTTAGCATTCAAGTACATCTTAACTATTGTTTTTACCCAGTTCATTCGATGGTAGTTCCATCTATTAAGGGAAAACAAACATTTTTTACATTTAGATTATATTCAACAAGGTCCATGCATTGAACATAAACATGCATCATTCTCACTCTTAGGGTTTATTTCATATCGAGCATACTCTATGATATCATACACATTTAGCAAACAATCCTGGATTAAGTGATTAACTTAATACCTAACCCGAATGACTAGGGTGGCAGTTGTCAATTTCCGTGACTAAACAGGGCATAAATGACTTCAAACTTGTGTTTCATAACTTAGGTTTCAAATGAAAATATCTATTTTGACATTCACTTAACCAAACCAATGATGAAAGGTAGAGGAAGACCACTCTACCTAGAGGTACAGGAGATATGGGGGCACGAGCGGCGGATTCCAACGCCTCCGCATGTCCAGTACGTGTCACGGAATTGGGACGTACACCAAATTAAGGGTCAAACGAGCATCAAACACGTTAATCGACATTTCAACATACAAAATTAATTCAAAACAGTGTAAAAACGACTCTAAAATGTAGGAAAAATCAAGAGCTTTCTAGCGATACATTGGTTGCACGATTCTGACCACGTTTGGATCTTGAATCGGCCTAAAAACCCTTCCTGGTTCGCTTGAGCCGGACCGGGCGAGTTGGTCTGGTTGGACCGACTGTCCGTCTACAGTAGGTGTGCACCTGTTGCCGATATCAAATGTCTGGAGTGAGTCTCAGACATCATAAACGCGCGTAGAACCCCACCTAAGGTTCCTACTCCCCCTTGCAGTCTCCCTTGCACGAGCCTGAACACGTCGCAGGCACCTCGGACAGGTCATGCCTTGTGCCCCATGCGCCTTCGGACGTCCAGAGCTCGTTCCGGCCATCCGTAGGATTCCTCGACCTTCTGTAAGGTGTTGTGGACGTCTGATGGCTGTAGGTTTGCCTGCTCCACGTGCGCAACTCTCATGGAAGCTCCCACCCGAGCACCTTGCGCAGTGCTCCCACTTTACAACAGCTTGCGTACTATGCCTACAACTACTTCAACCTCCCAACCTCTCCTCTCGACCCCTCATTCCCTACCTCTCTTGCTCACCGCTCTCTCGTTGGAGGTGGAGATGGTGCGTCGTTGGGATGGGGAAATGAGGGTGCGGGAATCGAGGAGAGGGATTTGAAAAGTGTAGTAGGTAGGGTTCTAGAACTTGTAGAGTTGAGAAAAAATTATGAAAATTATCCTAGATTCTTGAGATTATTTACCTGAGGCCAAAAAGGTGAAAAATTAAAATATAAAATTTACATTAAACCCCTAAAATTCACGAAAACCTCAAATGACCTTAGGAAGGACCATTTCGAGGGAAAGTAGAAATATTGATGTGACAAATATAATTACCAAACTACCCATATCCCTCGTCGAGAGAGAATAGAAAAAACACCCCGGAGATGGGAGAGCTCAATGCACTACGAAAAGGGAACACGAAATCCATTACCAAACTACAACAACACGAAAGACAAAAAAAAATAAAACAAAAAATACGATGACAACGACAAATTTGTATGACTTTTTAAAAGTGGAGCATCACATGATGATTCGTGCCATCGAGTTGACATCAACCATTTGGGTGATCGGTTGGGAAAACCAACAGGTCTAGGCTAAACTACAGGCTTGATCGTGTCAAGTTCAGAGGCCCCAGGAAGAGCTTTCATCGTGCTCATCTGCCATCATCGACAATATGTACTAAAGTTAGAGATGAGCTTCTGAGAATGGGAAAACCTGCAAGCTGCACCCCTTCGATGCTCAAGGCAAGCATAGGCATCCTTGTCAAAGAAGACGACAGCTGATCGACTCTCATCAATCCTTTTGTCACGGTGTGCTCGGTGGAGGATGAGTATGTGTGACAATAACAACGTTAAGAGGGTATACATTTATAATTGCATGTAGGGCCGGAGAGGGTATTGTGAAAATTTGTTAGGAAACAATCAGGGGGTGAAAGATGTAATCCACCTACACTGTTGGAGAGATCGACTTTAGAATAGGTGCGTTCGGTAAACGGTTTGGAGGTGAGTTATGAGCTTAAAGGTGGGCTAGGGGTGAGTTTAGTGGTTAGATTAAAGGGTTAACTTTCTCCAGTTGAGTTAAATTATTACTATCTCTTGTATCACGTCAACTACAATATATATTAAAATGGATACGAGTAGAAAAATATATATCGTAACGTATTTTACAATATACATTTCGTCTTAAACAAAATACACTAATATATTTTAATTTTCAATTATTATATTTTTAAAATACATTGATTTAGAATCAATACATCGATTAAAAATGAAAACATACCAATATATTTTTATTTTCGATCGATTTTCACTCGTGGAGAGCGATTCTTCACTTATAAGAAGTGATTTTTTACCTTTGAATTTAGGGTGTGAAAACTAACTTTTAATAGGTAAAATCACTTTTCACAAACTCTAAAATCTAAATCTTAAATCGTAAACCCAAAACATATAGTTGAAAATTACTTTCCATTTTTCAAGTGAAAGCCTATTTTTCACCCGTTGAAAGTTAAAATACTCCCATGTGTTGTCATTTTCAATTGGTATACTTCTATTTTTAATTGGTGTATTTTGGTGAAAAATCATAATATTTGTTGAAAATCAAAATACATTGATATGTTTTGTTGAACGCGAAACGCACATTGCAAAGTGTGTAGATACGTGCATTTTTTTATTTTTTGACTATTAAAATATATTAACTTTAATGTAATAAACACATTAAAATATAATCACAATATCATTTTAACCTACTCATACTTGTATTATAACACTAAAAGGTCATCCTCTATCCTCTTACACGTATTATAATAGTCAAATTATACAAAAACGTATCGTGCGACGTGTTTTACAATACATTAATATAATACATCGACTTACACTGGTACAAAGTAATTCTAGATGATTTTGTACCTCTACAAAATTATCATTTAGTGATTTTATACTAATTTAAAATAATTAATGGTAATTTTACATTGAAGAAAAGTAATTATATAATAATTTTATATCATTATAAAATAATTTTAGATGATTTTATGCTATTATAAAATAATTGATAATAATTTTATACGAAAACATCGTACCACTGTTTTATAAAATATATGAACTTTTACCATTTTTTTTTGTACAGCTTCCAATGTAATATTGAAAAGAACGGTGATTCCTCACGAGGAAATCCACGAGAGATCTCATGTAGGAAATCCCAGCAGTGATTTTTTTGAAAAATAACAAAATTTGGGCACGGTGCCCAGGGAAGGTGGCGAGAGCCGCTGCTCGGTAGCAGGGTAGGCGAATTCTTGCGTGAGGTTTTCCATGTATTTTTTTTTTAATTGAAAACTTACCTTCTAACGTCACAATATATATTATCTCAATTAACATAGACCCATCAAATAAACAGTTTATTCAATTTAATCAACTTTAGTCCCAACATAAAACTACATAAATCCCCCACCAAAAAAGCAACCTTAAATTGGTAAAAGAAAGAAACGTGAGATTCTCGAGGGAAAATATGAGAGGTCCCTTTTCTTGCACCAATCTTGTACGGAACAAATAGTTAGGATAAGAAGGAATTGATGGGCACGAATACAGCAACAGGGGATCCGTGAAACCAAGGGCTTTCTCACCTCCTCTGTTTGTCCTCATGCTTGCAGTCTAAGTTGGTCGCGCATGACCAATTAAAGTAGATCGGAATTTATCGTACAACGAACAACGCCAACGATTGACCAGTATACTATGCGTTCGATTTTTTTTTTGTTGTCTTTGCAGCTTGACTGAATCCTTCCCACTGTTTGTATCAGTGGATAGGCTCGAGTTTCACGGCAGAAATAATAATATTATTAATAAAAATATAATATATATAATATAATTTATTAAATTATTAAATATATGTATAATTATTTTTTATTTTAATAATTAAAATAGTAATTTACTTTTAATAATAAAATAATAATATATGGTCTATGTATGTAAAAAAAAAAATTAATTAAAAATATCTAGATAAAGTAGAAGAAAAAAAATAATAAGTAACAAATAATGTTGGGGAGAGAGATAGAGATAAAGGGGAACGGAGGAGAGAGGAGGACGGTGGGAGTTGTGATTAATGTCGCAGAGAGAGAGAGAGAGAGAGAAGCGATTGACGTAGTTATGGAAAAAAGAGAAGAAAGACGTGGGACGAATGGACAGAGAGCGATTAATGTCGCTGAGAGGAAGAAGGGGGTGGGGAAGGTGATTAATGCAGGTAAAGTAAAAGAAAAGGAAGGCGTCGGATGAAAAAGTGAGTCACAGCCGAGGTTTCCAAACCCAATTTTAATATAGGTGTAGATATATTCCTAGATTTAAGGTTTGTTTCGATGTGAAATAAAATATTATGGAGATAGGCTACCTAAGCAGGTTAAAAAATATAAAAGTTACCGTAAAAAGATGATGTATTGTAATGTGAGTGTAGTTTTTATTTGATATGTTTTATTTATATGTTAAAAATTATTTACTTGTGTTAAGATTTATCATTGTTGAAATTAATAATATATTATTTTTATATAATTATAAATCACTTAAATTATTTTTAATATCAATTTATATTGATATAAAATTATTTTATTGTTTCAAAATAATTGGTGTAATCTTGCTTTAAACTATTTTGTTTCGATATAAAGTAAGTTTAAATTGATGTAAAAATAAATTTCAATTGTTTCTTCGTATATGATAAGTAATTTTACAGTTAAAAAATAATTTTTACATTAGAATTTAGAGTTTAATTTTTAGTGTCGATAAACTCTAAACTTTAAATCGTAAATCCTAAATTGTAAGGTAAAAATTATTTTTCAAACGTGAAATTACTTTTCACAAACCTAAATCTTAAATTTTAAATCCATAAATCAAAATCACTTTGCACGAGTGTGAAATCATTTTGTACGGGTACGAAATCACTTTGCATCTGTAAAATTACCCTTAAAATAATTTTACACTAATGCAAAGACACCTTAAAATAATTTATCACTAGTGTAAAATAATTTTATATTAGTACAAAGAAGTTTATCGCCTGTGTAAATTTATTTATCACTTGTACGTTTTAGTATAATGTTGTCTGATGATTTTTTTAAATGTGGTGAAACCTACAACGTAAGAAATTTTACGTTCTTTTATTTCTTTACATTAAATATCAATTATCAAGAGTGATCCATGTTCACACCACCTTGCATCAACTTTTAAGTCAATTTTTGTGTTTCTTTATTTTTTAGTTATTGAATAAATGAAGATATATATTTGTTTGAGTGGTGGAGTAAGTAGAGGATTAGAGAATAAGATAAAATAATTGATATATTAATGTGATGTTGGTCGATATTTTTTAAATATTAAAAGTGAAGATAAAGATGCACTACGTATTGGTTTAATAGTATAAGTAAAATTAAAATTTATTATAATTTGGTTAATATAATTAAAAATAATTATATAAAACTTTACGTCGAAGTGGTGAAATAAAAACTTGGGAACTTCACATTAGAACCTTAACGATGCACGCTTTATAGAATCCATCAACGATGGCTAGAATTTAAGCTCTAGTTTTCGATCTTTATATTCGAGGGTTATATATATACATATTCGAATGCATCGCACAAATTTACCCAATGCCTAAACGAGGAGAATTACGAAACATTTGCATACATGCATACCATGTGTGCATGTGCCCTTATTAATTGACTTCATATCTTTGATCTCTCAAATCTCAGTACAAACGATGGTCCGACCTACACGCCCTTTCGATCACAGGCGCATTATTTTTAAGAAGGCAATCCAAGAAACATCTGCCCGTGAATTAATGTGAAAGTTCAAATTAGAGAAGAAGTAACATATGTTCAAGGTCGTGCTCAATGCTACCCTTCGGAAAGAGCAGGCGTTTATTCGAGAAAATAGAATAAATTAGTCAAATAAAATTATTAATGTGATAATGTAATATTAGTTAATAATAATTTAATATTATTACATGAGAGTAAGATAAATAGTGGTGAAAGATTGAAATAAATATATATTATTATATTATTATATTAAAATAGTATTTCATTTTAATAATATTTTTATTTTATTATTATCATATTAAAATAAATATATTTTAATATTTACCGGTGATGATGTGATATAATTAGATAATGTTGGATGTTGAGGAGCAAAAAGAATTTATATTCAATCTTAATTTTGAAATAATAATCCTGAGATATTCCGCAGGCAAAGGGGGAATTGAAATCATAATTTTGATTCTCGAATTATTTAAGACCGTCAAAGAGGAAACCGAGCGAATGATCGGAAGTTGGGAGTGTATTTTTTTTTTTATTTCTTTCAAAGTGATATTTTTATTAAAAGGAAGATTTCGATACGAGTGTACACGTCCTCGAGGGAAAAAGAAGATAGAAAATCTTATAGTTATTGAGAGGGAGGTTATTTCTCTTAAAAGTAAGGAAAAGTGAAACTCAGAAAATAGATAAGAGAAAAAAAGATAAAAAAAAGAAAGATGTGTTCAATATCATGTATTGGTTAATTTTTTGAAAGAGATTTTAACGATTCAATTCTTGAGTCCTTATGAGATATGAGAACTAACAGTAAAATAAATCACATTCAGTATGAATATAACTATTAGTAACAAAATACATCAGTAAGAAAATGAACTACTACAGTATATACCACCACAACAGTAGAACAACAATTGTAACATAACATGAAGCTACAAGTAAAGAAGTACAGAGAGTAACAAGAACTACTCACTACAGTGGAACAAAAGGGGTACAAAAAGAACTGCGGTAAATTTACTGGATCCTATTCGACCCAACGTTCTCTGCAGCCGCTAACCCCTGCTGCTCAACACCTGGTCCTGAAAAGTAACGAGTGTAACACGTCAGCGAAACGTTGAGTAGAGTGGCAACTAAAAACTAAGGAAGCAGTAGAGTGTACAGTAGCTGTTATATTTTTCTTTCTTTATTTATGTCCTTCTATTATTTCACGATTTATTTATTTCTCAGATCCTTCACTTGATCTCGAATGTTCCTCGTGGGAACGATCTTAATTGCAGTCTTTTCCGAAAAGTAGAAGTAACACGTGGTACTCTCCTAGCCGGGAGAGTCCCCTGTGGTGATCCTACTCTCAGTCAACCACCCCAAGGTCACTGACAGACGTAACGGTGACTACGGCACGTGCGATAAACACACGGGTAGCTACCCCGCACTGGCACGCGGTCAGTTGTTTCCGTTAACGGGTGCACCCAAAGCACAGCACGGAACCAGTATAGGGCAGAGCCCTCTCAGTAACAGGGGTCCAACCCTTCCACAGTTCGCGCACCCTCGCCTGACTACCCTGGTTTGCCCAGTGGGCCTAACAAGTCGGTGTAGGAGGCTAGCAGAACCCCGGGACCCGTGGGGTAGCTAGTGCTCTCCCTACACTAGTAGCTATCCTCGGTACTGTGTACACGAGGGCCAGCAAGTCGATGTACAGTGGCCAAACCCACCCCGATCTCAACCTGAGGGTGGCAACCTCCCCTCTACACTAAGAGGTAATGTGTGCTCTCTTTGGTACCACGTACCCAAGAGACAACACACTTCCATGTTTCACTTTCTCAGTTCCATTCTATTCTCTTTCCAGGAGTTCTACTCCTAATTCCCCGTAAGGTTCGTATTCTTTTTGTTTAGCCATTGTAGGTTTCACTGTTCTAGTCTTACGTTCATACAACCCATATTCTTAATCATATTTATTCATTCATAACAGGCAGCTATTAATTTACAGGCAGCTATTATTTCCTTTCCACCTTTCCAAGACTGCAATAATTATATACATATCACTAGTTTTCTAGTTCTAGGATTCATGCCGTACCCTAGGATCTATCATTCAATCTAGTTTCCAGTCCTAGGTTTCATGCAATACCCTAGGATCTATCATTCAATCTAGTTTCTCAGTCTTAGGGTTCATGTAATGCCCTAGAATCTATTAATTATTCCACAATTGTAACAAATTTGATTAAGTAAATTAAAAGCCACTCTACCAGCTACAACGGGAGTACTGGAGGCGTGGTCGAAAATCCCGCGCGTCTCCGCAATCCCCAAGACTGCAATGGAACAGGGTCCTAACACAATGATCAAACACAAAGAGTTTCTCAGAACGGTATATAATTACTGTGAACGGGTAGAGGATTTTATTCCGGAAAGAACGCAACTCGAAACGCGGAAAACGGATTCCGAACGGGCCCTAAACGGGTTGAAAACGATGAAATTGCCCAAAATCAGACGTATGGAACCTCTTCCAGACGTCTTAAAATGTGGGTCAGAGCGTACCTCCATTCTGTGTAGTCCCTCAGACGTCTAGAAGCCTGCGGGGGCGTCTGGCTTGGTTCCCAGACGTCCGATGGTCATCTCGGACGTCTAGAAGTCCTTCCCGTCATCTGGCACTGCGGCCAGACGTCCGAATCACGTGGGATGGCGAGCCCTTGCGCGCTCCCGAGCAGAACCTGCACGTACCCACACCTGTTCTCAGTACGATGAGTCGCAGACGAAAGCGCGGCGGACAGCCGCATGGCCGTACACGCGAAAAAGGAAGAAGATAGAAATATCTTACCGTCCCGAAGTCTGGACAGTCCTCCAGACGTCTGATTCTGGAAAAACTTCTAGAATCAGAGCTCGACTTGTTCTCCGCCCACGATGGACGGCCGTGCCCTGTCCGCCTGCTGCTCGAGCTGCAGCAGCCCCTCCGCGACACTCCACGCCCGCTACTCCCCCGCCGGCTCTAGCTGCCCCGGCAAGCTCGAGCCCTCATGGTCGAGCGTCTCCTCCCTCGCGCAACACCTCCTCCCGCACACTTGCCGTGGCCGCTGCTGCTGCCACTCGCTCGCTCGCACTCTCGCACCGGCTGGGAGAAGAAGAAGAGGGACACGGAGGAGATGAGGGTGAGGGAGAGGGCGAGGGGCCTTTTAAGGCCGCGCGGGGAGAGAGAGAGAGAGAAGCGCTGCGTCTTGCAGGAGGAGAGAGGGAAAAAGAGGGAAGAGAGCGGCGGGTGCAAGTCTGCGCGTGCATGCGCGCAGACGCAACCCCGTACGCTGGAAAAATTAAATACCAGACGTCTGGAAAGGGTTCCAGACGTCTGGTCATACGTCTGGGCCACTTCCCAGATGTCTTAAAAACCATCTTGAGGCCGCGTTCGTAACAGAGATCGATCTCATATTCGTAAGTATGGTTAGACACTAATGAAACAAACTCGAGAAATGTGCAAAAAAGTGAATCACCTAGGACGATCACAGGTTGAGATCGATCCCTAACATAAATTAGAAATCTCCGTCGTATGAGACTCGAAGTCTCACATGATCCTTAACAAAATTTGAACTATACTACAAAGTAAGAAAAAGAAGACCAAATCTCCCATAAAACTACAAGCCATGTCAACCACCGCCTGCTCCCACGAAGAGCCTCGAGAACGTATGCTCGCAACCTGCAACCACCGAACTACGCCACGCTCTCCTACTGCAACATCGGCCAAGGCCATGTAGATCACCGAAGACCACGAGCATTGACACGGGTAAGTCTTGCTACCCACTTGAAGCTGTGCCAAGCAGATGTCGACAACTATCTCTAAGGGTTGGTCGGACGTAATCAAAATGCAAGCACCGGCATGTCCAAGGCATCCACCACCGAACGAACGTCATCCTCAAAGGTAGTGGACACAACCATGGTTGGAGGAGCCATCCTTGAGCGTCACCACAACCCCCACCGCGAGTGTAACCATCGTTGAGAGCGAATATAGACAAGCATGCATGTTGAAGAAGAGCGTAGATCCATGGAGAGGAGGTCTGAGGATGCGAAAGGATGATCCAATGAGGAGGACACCCTGATCGGCGGGAGTGGCCGATCAGATCCCGAGCTTACGCATAGACTTTTTCTTCTGGTGGAAGTTGAGTATGTATCTTGACCGTATAGGATACGACTGACTCTGTTGTTGCTCGCAGGTGGTATAACATTTGATGTGTTTCTACAGATGGTATGTACCGGAATGAGAGCACGTGGTTGCACCACATAGTTCCTTCTTTTCTTCTCTTTTTTGTTTTGCTTTTAATATTTCGAAGAAAAAACACATACCTCTTACTCTTAGCATCATATGATGCACGTGATGGCGTCCTCCTTCTCCTACGTCCACACGAAATTGGTATTGATTTTATAACATATTAATCAATGTTTTCAAAAACGTATCTATTATTGAATCAATTAGTTGTTGATTTGGTTCTTTTAGTTATTTAATTATTTATTTATATCCATTGAATCAGTAATGATATTAATACGTGAAAAAATTGAAAAACATTGAATAGTAAGATCTTTGATTTAGTCTATATTAATTTAACTAAGTCCAATTGAGTTAAATCAATATTAAATAAAAAATTAATGAAAATGTATAGTAGGAAAATTTATTTATAATTTTAATTATCCTGAAATTGACGTATTTTTATCAAATATTAAATAAAATTAAAAGATTTAATCAAAATTGAAAGTCAGATGGTCTTTGATTTAATTAAATGAGTCATTTTCGACTCAATTTTGGTCGATTCACATTGATTTTGACTTTTATTGCCTGGATCGATTATTTAGATCGATAAGGCATTATTTCTAATTAAATCGATTGATCCAATTTGCTTTTTAAAACATTGACATTAGTGTCAATTGATCATTATTTATATATGCGTGCATGCACACATGCACACATACATATGAATTTTCACGTAAATAGAAAAATAGGGGAAACAAAGAAAATTAAACTACTTCCTTCTTGGATCGAAATTCTTCATCAATTTATAGGTAGTTTTGCTCTTTTCTTCATTTTCTTAAGGTTTTAGGAATTTTCCTCTAATATAGAAACCATTTGCAGGCGATGGCTAACCACCAATCGATGTGACAAAGTTACTTACTCTACCACTATGTGAGGTGATAGCTAGTCACCATTCACCCTAATGTTTGGTGCACATAGATCGCCATGTTAATTTTCAAACTGAAATATAGATAATATCTGATGAGGTGTGGCTCGTCGTAGTTAAAATGTCTAAGTTAAGCTAGAAACTATATTAAATACTACTATGTTAACACATGAAATGAGTTAAATGTGGGAAATAGGGAAAAAGACCTAAAATATAAAATATGTGCCAAAAATGCGAAATTAGGTCATGAGATATTCTATTTATTATTGTAAAATGATAATTCATTTGCAAATTGAACAAACATTTGAGTCCAAAAGTTCAAATCAAAAGTAAAATTAACTTCCTTAATGTTCAATTATACTTAAATAAAAACTTGGTTGCATTTGGACATCATTAAGATCTTGCATTTATTAGATTACATATAAGTCCTCAAGTCATAAACATTTTATTCATTTAAAAACCTCCAGGGACTGATTTGATAGCCAGCAAGGACTGATTTGATAGCCGACGGGGACCTCTTCGTAACACTTAGGGTCACCTCTGATACCTTTCTTGTCACATATGGGCCTCGCTGCAAAAATTCTACCCCTTCGTCCATAAGGGCTTCTCCACAGTTCTTCTAATACACCTGATGTCGCGTGGGGTCTACGGTAGCCTCATGAACTCGCCCAATCGGAACCGTCCATCCTTGATCTCACGATCTTGTGGCCCAGATCCAATCGAAGCTTCGCACGCTTCGATGCATGCGATCACCTCTTGCCCCAGATCCCATCCAACGACCGTATTTTGATTTGGACCTCACGTGTGCTCTTCTTTCATCTCCACCGTCGGTGCCCTAGGTGCTTAATCGCACCTCTGCGGAGAGCTCTTTCACTGTCTTGGCTACTTAAGAAGCTCCCCGAACTCAAGCGCAAAGGATCGACTCCCTCCTACATCCCCTAAGCCGGTCATTCATCCACTCCAGCTCCTCTCATCATACTGTCTCTGTTTCATTGCCATTGGCGGTGAAGCTCCACCTTCCTCTCCGACTCTCCTCGCCGCTAAGGGCATCGTAGCACGTGCGGGCGACCCAGAACTCCACTAGTGAGTTTTTCATCCGCTGGAGCACCTCCCTCTCTTCTTCCTCTCCATCCACCGGGTGGAGATCCAAAGGTCCCATTCCTCTGATTAGTTAGGTTTTAATGCTTTTGTAGAGTGGTTTTCCTGCTTTCTAAATTAATTTTAGTGTAGTTAGTGTAATTTAGATTAGCTTAAGAGTAGATTAGATGATGGAATTCATGGATGTTGTAGTTTAGCTTAGGAGTAGATTAGGATAATTCCTCACCTCCTCTGATCAATTTAGATCAGAAGAGATGAACTCACTGCCATCCACATGTCCATTCTTCTACTTCTTCACTTCATAGTACATGTTCACTCATGGTTACATTCTTTTCAACATTCCCCCATTCACGAGAGCACTCAATAGATCTAAAGCTCATTAGCTTTTAGATCTGTTGAATCGCTCAAACATCAAATTGTGGTCATTCCAGTCAGCCTACATTCCCTCTGATGCCCTCCCCCTGATTTGAATTGAGCAGAATTGACTGATTTTATTGAGATGGTTTTTCATAGTTGATTGAATGAGTTTTGAGCTAATTGCAATCTATTTGGATTTAATCGATTAAATTGGATTTCATGAGTTTGACCTGAAACATTGTAGCTAGTTTAAACTAATTTGATCAGGTTTTCAAAGATCATATTCACTGTACCTTATTCGATGTCAGATTCTGAATTTTTTTGGTGATTGTTAGGTAGTTTGGATCAATGAGAATCATATGAAGTGATTCAAGGCCTAAGCGAGGACCTAATGATCTTTCTAGGATCACTCAAGATCATAAACACTGATTTATAGTATTTAAGAGCTCAAAGTGATCCATTTACAATGACATTTTATATTAAAAGCCCTATCTTCGCGACATTTGTTTTTCAATGCAAAATTAATTTCAATCTAATAATGAAAATATAACTAAAATATGAAGGATCTTAATGAGGATTTGGAATTGTTTTCACAAAGATTTGAGGTCTTGCTCTGATTTTCATGTTCGCACTATCTATAGGGTGAAGTGAAAATTAAATCAGAGTTCTATAAATTGTTGAGCATAAATGGATTTTCAGATCTTCATTTATGATTTTTAAGAGGATTTTGGGCAGATCTACTAGATGTGATTTTGTGGATTTAGTGTGCATCAAATCAAATCTTCTTAGGTCTGATCTGAGCAGGTTTTCAGAGATCAGATGCAGCAAACGCTGCTGCTGAGATAGCAGCAGATTTTAAGATGTCTGGTAGTTGGTTCCTTAATCTGATTCCTACTGAGATAGCAGCTTCAGATCAGCTGTTGAGATGGTAGTAGTTCAGATTTCAGTAGCTTCTAGCGGTTGCTGTAGTCGCTATAAAGTCTGATCTATGTGGATTTTGGGATGAACTTGGGAATGAAAGTGAGATGACTTGAGTTGTAATGTTTTGTATATCATTCACAAGAATTCATGTACTTTAGATTAATTGAATTTTAACTTGAATCACTTGTATCTTGCTTAAATTCTTTTGTCAGCTAATGTCTCTTGTGTAAAACTATCCAAAATTTGAAATTTAATGAAATCATAGCATAAATCAAGATTAATTATTCATATATGTTTCAGATAGCGTGCTGTATGTTTTGATATGCTTAAACCACTTTCCCAACCACTCAAACAGTTTTTAGGGCTTTAGGTTCCCTTAGAAACACCCTTTCAAGGTGTAAACTTGGGTTACTTTGTGAATAAATAAAAATTATAAAAAAATTCCAAGAAAATAAAATAAACCTGTCTTGGTCAAGATCAGGTATATTTTTAAGTGTGTGCCAAGTTTCAAGGCATTCTGGATCGCTGACTTAGTAGAATATACTAGCCGACGGTGCAGTATACCTTGAAACTTAGTAAATGAGCTTAACATTAAAAACAACAAAAACAACTCTCTATCTCTCATCTCTTTCTTTCTTTCTCTTCCCTTATCTCTATTATATATATAAAATCTATAAAAATCAGAAAAACTCCCAAAATGCCTAAAAATACCATGTATACTGGGTATATACTTGTATAAATAACTTAAACCTAATCTATATGTAAATATTGTATATTATGTATAAAATATTTATAAAGAAACTTATATATGTATTTATGTAGTAAATTAAGTATTCAAGATAACTTATTGTATATATAACTTTATTGTATTATTTTATATTAATTTACATAACCTAATTGTAAAATAGCTAAGTAATTAACAAACCTATTTAAATATACATATCTTTACCCAATACTGTACATAAGTATTTATATATGTATTATGTATCATATAATACTTGTAATGTAATTTAATTTTGTATATATATAGTAAATAATTAATTTATTAAGTTAGGTTGAAATAAATTAGTAAATTAAGATAATACTGAGATAATTTATATTGTATACTTGTAATAAATATTTTCAATTTATTTATATCATATTTATGCTATATTTTAGTATCTATAGCTTATTTATATACATAACCAACTGGATCATATATTTAAATCAACATAAATTAAAATAAAGCTTATAAAATACCATAAAAATATGAAATAAATAATTTATCATGTATATTAATACTGTATTAAGTCAATTGTGTAATTAATTAACTAATTTATATTGTAATTAGCAATTTAAATATTAATTTAATATGTTAACTTGTAACTTTAACTTATTTAATTATATAATAAACTAACTTATTTTTGTAAAGTAACTACATAATTATGTAGCCCTATGTAAGGGATTTGGAATCCATAATTTAATTTTAGTTTATAATAAATTTTGGCCCTCAATTTGCGGTTTAGCGTTTGCAAATCAGACTCTGCACTTGCATGCATGGCAACGCCTGAAGGGTGCTTTATTTTGTACCACATCGTTAGTGTAAGAACTCGTGCAGTGCCATATTAGGCTTTTGTCATCCTGCCCCCTCGGATGTTAGACGCTGGGCACTCTTATATGCATTACTCTCCTCTCTCTCTCTTGATGTGATGATATGGCATATGAGATGGGTGCGGTGCACTAGGTCGGGGCCTGTGCACTATCCGTGGGCCTGTGTGGGCCCAATGACAAGCTATAAATCGGATAAAAATACACCTAATGAAAACTAGGGTGGCTCTAGTAGAGGTCTGGACCCACCCAATAATGGGTGCTGTGTATTTTTCGAAAAGGCCACCCTCCAATTAAACCAATTTTTAGGTTAAAAAATAGAACCGAGCTGGTCTAAACTGGATGAGAAGTGAGAAGAGGAAAAGAACGGGTGAAATTCGCTAAGTATTGAGCTCCTGTGCCTGTGCATAAGTGTTAAGAGTCTCTCTGCCTATGTGTATGCAAGTGTGCTATGTGTGTTGTGTATTTGTGAGTGTTTGTGTGTGTGTGTGTATATATATATATCTATATATATAGGACAAAGATCCATTGATCACAGTACTTTTTTCTCCCATGAAAAGCTCATCTTTGCGTATGTCCGATTGGGTATGTCCTTGATGAAACCAATCTCGTATCGCAGAAGTGGTTTACAACATTTTCAGAAAACCACCATTGCATATTTGGTACGTAAATTTAAAAAGTTAATATATATCCCTTAATTTATGCATAGTCTGTTACATTAATTTGTTGCTAAATTTGTTTGTTTTGATATTTTTTGTTTGCATCGTCTTTTGTCTGTATCATACATTCTCGTAGTCTTCGCTATTTTTGTGCCTTCATTTTGGTTCTTCACGGATTCACCTTTTGAAAGCTAAACCCGACTATTCTTCCAAGTAATGATATGTAGTACAATAAGTATTTTGAGACTTCTTTATCATAATATTATTTTAAATAACATATATTTCAATATTGGCGTTCATGTAGTTGTATCGGATGGATTTGAATATAACGATGTTAATATGCTATTATGTTATTTCAATACGCCGTTTTGAATTTTACATAAATTATGTCTCCTTGCTATGTTATCAATTTCTTATAACACATTGGTCCTATAGAGGGATCAGTATTCGTGATGATTCTGTAATATTTTCAATCAAAAGTTTTGTAACATATTAGTTTGAATGCAGCTTTTTCTCATCAAGAGCTAAAAACTCTTTTTTTTTTTTGTAATATGTTAGATCAATAATTTTGTAAAATAATAGCTTCAATGGAGAAGTACGCCAGTAAAGATTCTCACCTAGGAATGTATTTGTAATACACAAATCACAATTTCTGTAACACAACCCTTTTAAATCAATAGCAACCAAATTTGGTGCATACACGATTGTGTAAAATGAATTCATTGTATTACACCAGGATTATGCATACATTTTTTAATATAATTATAATCACGGAGTGATAACTACTCGTTTATGTATTTGTATTATCACATACCAATAGCCTGTAACACAACAATTTTAAATGGAGTAGATCTCAGTGGAAGATAGCCACCCCCGAATTTATTTGTAATACGTAAAACAAAAATTTTGTGACACACGAAAATCACAAGTATCCTTTTTTTTGACATTTTTTCTCAGTGAACATTGTCTATACATGAAGTCAACAAATTGTGTTTAATGTGTTACATTCATTTATTAATATGATAACTTGTGGAGCCCACTTACGTTATAATTGTAACACAAATTTTATCAAGATTATTATCGTGGCCACGTATGTTTATATGTTTGTTTGATTCATTGTATTACAATTTTCACGGTATTAGAACATTTGCTATTACATTATCGTGACCATGTTTGCATGCACATGTATCTTTAATTTGTTGTATTACAACATTCAGTAACTTGTTGGTTAGTTACAATGGTACTGCATTCTTGTTACAACAACATATCCTCCTATTACATTGTATACCTATATTTGTTACAAACTGCATTGTTATTTGTTACATTATCTCTATTATTTTGTTACAACGATATCTCATATTTTACAAAGCACTTTTGTACATTTTAAATTTCAGGACGTAATTTTATATTAATTAACATACCATTTTAAGGACCTGTATTACTTTAATTTGCTCAACCTATTTTTAGTAATCACAGTTATGGATACCTTATTTTACGTTACACTTTTTTGATCATGTTATAAATTACAGCATTTGTTTATTTGGGAAAATATCTCTAGTCGTCAATCTCGGATATGTTATGAAACTACGTTTCACCTCCATCAATGGTAGTGCCGTGCACCATCTGATTGTCATCTGATGGCCAATAAGACGTGCCTAATCATAAATTTATAGGCGCTGTACTCTTTAAATCTGCCCCTATATATATATAAAGTGTATAATAAGTAATGTATATAAATAATGTGATATAAGGTCGATAAATAAGTATACTAGTATAGTGCATATAGAGTATAAGTGTTTGAGCTCTTATATGTATATATATAACACTAAGGGCTTTAATGACGGATACATCTGTCACTGTATATATATGTATGTTAGTATAAGTAGTTTTTGCCTTAGGTAATGTAAAATGTTACTAAGGTTACACTGACGTTTATATATGTTACTATACATATAATTATATGTTAGTATAGATAATAGTTTTTGCCTAACATTAGGTATATAATTTTACTAAGGTTTTAGCGACACTTGTATATGTTACTGTATATATTATATATGTTACTATAGATATTAGTATGTTATAATGAGTTAGGATAGTAGATATTATTAATTATTTTTGTACGTATACTTCGGTATTAACTATATTAGTTGTAAATAACTAACACAGAGTAGTTGTACATAGTTTTTAATGCTTGTGTGTTTACATTTATTTCCAAGTATTGTAATATTTTTTAAATTTATTCTTTTATATATAATTAACTAAATTATTGTATTCATTGATTTTTTCATTCATTTTTATAAATAAAATCAACATTTTTTAGAATTAAAGAATGTTTTTGAACTCAGAGAGTGATGTATATCAATAACTACCTTTCAGTGAACGACCTTGAATAAACTAGTAAAAATTAAGTATATAAATAAAATTAACGCAACAACGACTTGTATTTGTGATATATACTACAACAACGATATTTTTAAAATCCTTTTTAGTGAGAACCGTTCGTCGTGTGACCAACCACCAAGTCTGGAGAGGGGGTAACACCCTAAAGGAACCATATGAGTGCCCGAGCAGATAAATCACCAAAGAAACAATGACCTATACCCGAGTGTAGCATCCCTGTGATTGCTTACCACATTAGATGATAGTTCCTAGGTGTAAGGGTAGATGTGCCACAAAAACACTCTTTTACTCTTGTTGCCTGTGTAACAAAACTATGAGAGTGGGGGAAATTGATAAGGGGAGAAATGTTAAGCCCAAAATAGCCACCTAACGGGCCTAGATAATGGGCCACCCTAGTGTCAAGAATAATTAACTTCGCAGCAACAGGCCAAGGGTCACGTACCACTCTAGGTGGCACGGCTAGTCCTACGGGTAACCAGGTTGGACGAATTTGCAAAACACCAAGCATTAAGTTTCCCATCTACCGTGCAAGAGTTTTGGTTAAGGTTATTCTCGATAGTTGTAAACGGTCGAGAATACGAGATTTTTCGACTGTTAATGATAAAACGGTCGGTGGTAAGCTTTTTATAAAGCCTCAAGTTGAAAAGTTAATTTGGAGTCATTCTCCACCATTTGTAAATGGTTGAGAATAATATATTTTTCAACCATTCAAGGAAAACAATCGACGATAAGCAAAACTTAATTTGAGGTCATTCTTGACCATTCATAAATAGTTGATAATAAGATATTTATCGACCGTTTATGGAAAACCATCGATAATAAGTTTTTCAGGAGTCGCAATGTTCAAAACTTAATTTGAGGTCATTTTCGATCATTTATAAATGGTTTAGAATTAGATATTTTTTGAACATTCGAGGAAAATGATCGACTATTAGATTTTTATGAACTGCCAAATTCAAAAGTTAATTTAAGGTTAATATCGACTGTTTATAAAGGATTTAGAGTAAGATATTTTTCGATCGTTTATGAAAACGGTCGACGATAAGTTTTTTTATGAACGACCAAATTGAAAAGTTATTTTTCAAACTTAATCGTCGACTTTTTTCTCAGTAACGGTCGAGAAAGGTCAGTGTAAATCCCTAGTGCACCCTCGACTCCCTCCCCTTTCCTCCCAAATTCTCCTCTCCTCTTCCATCTCCTTCGCTGCACCGATGTCTTTGACCTCGGTGCCCCTCCTCTTAGCATCTCCTCTTTGTGCAGCCTGTGGCCATCATCGAAGATGGTATGACCTCCTCAACTGAGCCCCTCCACCTCTGCTCGTCTCCACTTCCTTGCGACCACAACCACCCTGGTGCCTCTCCCCCTCCCCTCCTTGACGACCACCACCATGTCGACCACAATCACCACCCTTACCCTGACCACCATCACCACCTCTCCTGTGACAACCAACACCAAAAACAACCCCTCCTCCTGCCGCCGCCACCACCACCACCTCATCCTCCTCCTCCCTCCATGCCACCACCACCTCAGCCTCCATGTCGCTAGCACCACCACCACCTTAATTCTTTAAATTTTAGTTATCTATTTTTAAATTTGACACCTCCAATTGATAATTTATCACATGATTCTTTGAAGCATAATTCATGAAAAACCAAATCCCTCGAAGAGATTCAATTTATATTTTGTAATATGAAAATAATAGTAAACCAAAGTAAACTAAAAATAATTTTGAAAAAGATCATCAATCTTCAAAGTAGCATCCTGATCAGTATCATTGAGAAGAACAAAATTAACTTCCTTTTAGGTCAAAAGCCACATCGAAATGACCCTTTCCAAGGGTCGTTTGGCGTTTCTGGAATTTTTAGGAGTTTTTGTGCAATTTTAATCCCTAGGTTTTTTTGTGGGTATATGAGGGAAATGAAAAATCATGGGGGTGCCCTGCAATTTTCCCCATACCACACCCCCTCCCTCACCATACGCCACCCCCTCATCGACGACACCTCACACCATCTTCCCCATTCCAACCCACTCCTCCCCATTCCACGCCATTCCCTCCCCCACGCCTCGAACTCCATATAAGCCCCCCCTCCTCCATTCATTCCCACACTGCAAACGAGAGGAGAGGGAGAGCAGGGAGCAAGAGGAGGAGAAAGCAGAGAACAGAGGAGGCCAGAGACTTGAAAGCAGAAGGAGACGGTGAGGTGCTGCAGTTGCTGTAGCTTATGCGGTGTGGGAGAGAGAGCTCACAAACAATTTTGCAAAGTTATTTTTCCGCTGAATCAGATGTCTGGAGAGTCCACTAGACATCTGTCTAGACATCCAGAGGTAATACCAGACGTCTGATAGTGCATTTTCTTTTGATTTTTTTTCTCGCCGTCGAATTCTGGCTTCACGTGCATGTGTCAGAGGTTGGGGAGGCGCGTCGGTGTGAAGACCAAGGTGGTTTCAAACGTACGAGAGCACCTCCAGATGTCTGAAGACACCCTGAGACGTCTGCACGAAGTTCCAGACGTCCGAAAGAAGGTGCTCCGAGAAAGATGAGCCCCTGAGTGCGTTTAAGACGTCTAGGACTATTCCTAGACTTCTAATTTTGGTCATAGTGGTGTTTTTGGGCCCGTTCAGGGCCCAAACGGAGTCGGATTTCTGCAAACGAAACGTCATTGGTTTCTGTTTGAGGTTCTCTATGTAATGACATAGTGTTTATGCAGTTTTAGGCTTGTTTGACCTGTCGATCCCTATTGTAGGTCTTCACTCCGTAGAATATACGGAACTTGCGGAGACGTCAGAGTCACCATACAAGCCCCCATTCCACTGGTTTTGTCTAACTCCCGGATTAAGAATTGAATTACATGCTTTAGAATTATTCGGTTGAACCCTAGGTTGTGAGATGTACCTTAGGGCCAAAAGAGATGAATGCATGCTACTTTAGATATATTCGATTGAACCCTAGGTTATGAAATGAACGCTAGGGCTGGATGAAATGCATGTGTAGCTAATAAATGAATGAGTTACCATAAATCATGAGCTGCTTGTGCTACCTATAATACATATCGATTATGGAATCTTGAGTTTCCTGTTATGCATTTAATGAATCAGATATGTAAATGAAAAAGTTTATGTACGAACCCTAAGGGGAATTTAAGAAGAAACCAAAAATACTGTAGTATGGAAAACTTGATGGTTTTGGAACACGTTGTCTACGGGCAGCTGTTCAGACTTGGTTAAGGGAAGTGAGTTGATCCTCGTGTACGTGGTACCGAGGAGAGCAACAATCCCTTTAGAGTATAGGGGAGTTGTCGCCCCTTGGTTTGAGACCCGGGGTGGGTTTGGCCACTCTACGTCAACTCCTGTTTGGCCATCACGTACTTGGTACCGAGGTGAGCTACTTAGTGTAGATGGGTGCTTGCTGCCCCATGAGGCCCAAGGTTAGGTTTGGCCACCCTACACCGACTCTTGTTAGGCCCATTGGGTAAAGTGTGATAGTCAAACGAGGGTATGTGGACTGTGGAGGGGCGATACCTATATTCTGTTCTGAGGGGGCGAGACCCCTGTTTTGGGAGGGCAAGGCCCTGTCTGTTCCGAGCTATACGTTTGGGCGTACCTGGTAGCGAAAATGACTGACCGCGTGCTAGTATGAGATAGCTACTCATGCATTTATCGCACGTGCCGTAGTCACAGCTACGTCGCGACTGTGACCTCGGGGTAGTAGACCGGGTGTAGGACTACCACAGGGGACTCTCCCGGCCAGGAGAGTGCCACGTGTACATCCTGAATCACGGGAAAACTACAAGTAAGATCATTCCCGTAGGGAACAAGAAGATTAGGCAATATCATAGAACCTGGTCAGCGGAAACACATAAACCAGATAATTGGAAATGGATAAATAACCGGCAATTGAATGTTTAACTGATTACTGTTTTAATTATGTTGCATGTAAATAACTTAATCATCACTCTACTCATCGTTAGCTGACTCCAGATTTTGTAACCATGTTCAGGTCAGGGATTTGAGTAGCTAGAACCCCTGGCTGCTGAAGGCATTGGGCCCAGTTGAGCTCAGCCATAGTTTCCTTTCTTTTGTTCGTTGTAGAGAGTTTTGTTGTAGTGAGTACCTGTAGCTTGTTGTTATATTCGGTATATTTCTACTAGTTCTCTGTTGGCTACATTTTTATGTGTACTTCTTGTTACAACCCGGTTCATGAATCCTTGTAGGACTCGAGATCGGCTTGACTCGACTAATCCTAAGACCCAGCCGTCCAACAAGAAATAACAAAAAAGCAGGAAAGTAAACCACATTCACTACGCAAAGTAACTAACGGTAAAAGAGTACAAGCAGTAAAGGAAGTAAAAGCCGCTAACAGTACATATCACCATCACAACAGTAAAGTAGAACAAAAGTACAGAACAATAATAGTAACAAAGTCTGAACTCACTAATAAAAGAAAGTACAACAACAGTAAGAACTACTGCTGGGTTCGACTGGGCCCAGCACCCTCTGTAGCCGATAACTCGGGCTACTCAACTCCTGGACCTAAAAAGGGTTATGAGTAAACGGGTCAGTGAACGCTGAGTAGAGTGGTAATCAAACTAACTAAAGCAGTAAGGGTTAACAGGTAAATTTATCCTTTCAAATTATTTTATTTTAAGTCATTTCTTTTCACCCATTGGTTTACTTTCAGATCTCTTTCTTGATCTCGTATGTTCCTCGTGGGAACGATCTTGATTGCAGTCTTTTCCGAAGAGTAGAAGGCATACGTGGTGCACTCCTGGTTGGGAGAGTCCCCTGTGGTGATCATACACCCAATCATCTACCCCGAGGTCACGGATAGACGTAGTGTCAGGACCTGGGCATCAAGAGTCGTTTAAGACGTCTGGGAACTGGCCCAGACGTCTGGCTAGACGTCTGGAAGCCTTCTCAGACGTCTGGTATTAAATTTTTTCGGCGTACGGGTTCGCATCTGCGCGCGTGCACGCGCAGACTGAACCCACCGCCTTCGTTCTTCTTTTTCTCTCCCTCCCTGCAGACGATGCAGCCTTCCTCTCTCTCTCTCTCCCCGCGCTGCCTACAAATACATTTCCCCTCTCCCTCACCCTCACTCCACCGCCTTCTTCTCCTTCTCCCTGCCAGCGAGAGTGCGAGCGAGCGAGAGCGGCAGCTGCGGCTGCTGCGAGCATGTGGGAAGGAGGGGTTGTTGCGAGAGGAAGTAGAAGCTTGACCGCAAGGGTACGAGCTTGCCGGGGCAGCCAGAGCTGCCCGGCGGGAGAGCAGCGAGCGTGGGGTGTCGCAGAGGAGCTGCTGCAGCTCGAGTAGCAGGCGGATGCGGCATAGCCGTGCGCTGCGGGCGAAGAGCGAGAAGGGTCCTGATTCTGGGAAAATTTCCCAGAATCAGACGTTTGGACTTACATCCAGACGACACAGAAGACTTCTGGAGCAAGGTTCAGACGTTTGACAGGTACAATATTTTCTTACCTTCTCCTTTTTACGCGTGTACGGCTATGCATCCGTCCGCCGTGTTCTTCTGCACCTTTTCGTGATGAGAGCGGGCGTGTGTGTGCAGGAATAGTTTGGGAGGGCGCTAGGGCTTGCCATCCCACACCGATCAGACGTCTGGGCACGGTACCAGACGACGGAGAGGACCTCCCGACGTTCGGGGTGACAATTGGACGTCTGGAAACTAAGTCCAGACGATCCAGCGGGCTTCTGGACGTTTGAAGGACTATGCAGACCAAGGTATGGCATGATCGACCTTTTAAGACGTCTGGAAGAAGTTCCAGACGTCTGATTTTGGGCAGACTCGTCGTTTTTGACCCGTTTAGGGTCCATTCGGAGTCCTTTTCCGCGTTTCAAGTTTCGTTCTTTCCAGATTTATTTCCTCTACCTGTTTACAGTAATTGTATAATGTTCTGGGTAACTCCTTGTCTTTGATCCTTGTTTTAGGACCCCGTTTCGTTGCAGCTCTAGGGGTTGCGGAGGCGCGTGGGATTGCCGACTACGCCCCTAATACTCCCATTTTTGTGGGTAGAGTGGCCTTTTCAATTATTTATCAAAAAAAAATTATGAAATTGTAAAATAATTAATAGATTCTATGGCATTGCATGAATCCTAAGGCAGAAAAATTAGATTGAATGATAGATCCTAAGGTATTGCATGAATCCTAGGACTGGAAAACTAGATTGAATAATAGATCCTACGGTATGGCATGAATCGTAGGATTGGAAAACTAGTTGATTATATGTATACATTGTAGTCTTGGAAAATTAGAGAGGAAATGATAACTGACTGCAAATTGGTTAACAGCTTCCTGTTTAAGAATGAATAATCACTGTTGAGAACATGGGCTATATGGGTATAAAGCTGGAACGGTGAAACCTAAATTGGCTGAGTTAAAAGAGCATGAACCCTACGGGGAATTAGGAGTAGAACTCTTGGAAAGTGAATGGAATAGAATTGGGGAAGTGAGCTAGCCCTTGAGTATGGAGTACTAAGGAGAGCAACTATTCCCCTGTTTAGTACAGAGTGGAGCCAGCTACCCCAAGGATCCACGGTTAGGACTAGCCACTTTGTACCGACTTTTGGCCCTCGTGTACACAGTACCAAGGAGCGCCACTAGTGTAGGGAGAGTACTAGCTACCCCACGGGCCCCGGGGTTCTGTTAGCTCTCCTACACCGACTTGTTAGGCCCATTGGGCAAACCAGGGTAGTCAGGCGAGGGTGCGCGGACTGTGGAGGGGCAAGACCCCTGCTTGGTTACTGTGGTGGGGCTGGACCTCTGTTACTGTGAGGGTTCTGCCCTATACTGGCTCCGTGCTATGCTTTGGGGTCACCCGTTAACGGAAACGACTGACCGTGTGCCAGTGCGAGGTAGCTACCCGTGCGTTTATCGCGCGTGCTGTAGTCGCCATTACGTCTGTCAGCGACCTTGGGGTGGTTGACTGAGGGTAGGACCACCACGGGGGACTCTCCCGGCCAGGAGAGCACCACGTGTTACTTCTACTTTTCGGAAAAGACTGCAATCAAGATCGTTCTCACGAGGAACATTCAAGATCAAGAGAAAGATCTGAGAAATAAATCAATAGTGAATAAATGGAAAAATATAAAGAAAGAAGTTAAAAATATAACAGCTACTGTCCACTCTACTGTTCTTCTAGCTTTTAGTTGCCACTTTACTCAGCGTTTCCCTGACGTGTCACCCTTGTTACTTTTCATGACCAAGTGTTGAGCAGCCAGAGTCGACGGCTGCAGAGGGCGCTGGGCCTAGTAGATCTTGATAAGAACCTCATCATGAACCCTAACTGGCACAATCTAACCTAGATATGGGAGAAAAAGCTCCTACATAACTCAAAGAAAGGCTTGACTCAGCGAATTCTGAGTTTAAGAAGAAAACAAGTCATAAGGGGTAAAAATGCAATTTCACCAACACAATCTGCAAACAGGGTAACTCAAGATCCAAACATAGGTCAAACTAACCTAATAAGAAGGAAAGTGGGATGATCTGATCCAACAAGGGCTACAGCAACCCCAAGGAATTAAATGACATTTTGTAACCCTAAAACAAACCCACTTCAATTCACGAGGTTCGAGGTAGGGTAAAAGTCGACTCAATCCTCTAAAATTCATAGAAAAATAATCTCTAGGGTTTAGAACCTTCAATTTGGCCTTAGAAACCCATTTTGACCTACATTGAGAACCATGCCCAATTAATGATTTAATTTGGGTTTTTACGTAAATTGGTCGGTCAAACAAGGTCTGACCTAGAAAAAAAATTCACCATTAAAATCCTTAGGTCCAATTTATTCATGCTTATAAACTTGAGCCTAAGAAGAGACCTTCTTGACCGACTTTGCAATTTAGTCCTCATCTATTATGTTTTGACCCTCAACTTTCGAAACCCTTGCATTTTGGCCCCTAGTTTCCTCGTCGTTCTTTGCGTTTAGGTCCCTCCTGCAAGTCTCTGCGCAGCGCCATGCTCCGGCGACTTTGCGCGGAGCATGGCACCGCGCAGGGTGAGGGGGATGTCCTGCAAATTGAACCTGGTGTTCCCTGCGACGTCTGCTGTCGCAAGGACACCGCCTTGCCGCCTGACGACGCCCACACCTTTCGTGCGAACGCGCGGAAGGTACGGGTCACACCTTCGGCCATTCTCCGGCGAGGGAGGCACGTCGCCTCCCTGCGTCCACCCCTCCGCCACCGCGTTTATAAAGACCAGCGTCGCCAGCCGGTTCGGGCAGCTTGGTCTTGACGGAGAAAACCCCAACCCTTCCTCTCTCCCCACTCTGACAGGAACCCACCAGCTCCGACAGCTCCTCCTCCTCCGTCTCGTCTCTCTGCTGCAATACCAGCAGCAGAACCACATTCGCCTGATCTCCCCGCGTCGCGCCGTACCAAGCGCGCGCCTCCCTGCCCTCTTCATCGAAGCCGCTCTCTCCCTCTGGGTGTTTCTTCTCCGGCAACAGTCGATGCAACTGTCGCCCTGCTCCGGCTACCTTCGTGTCTGTAGGTAGGTTACTGTTATTTCCCTTCGTCCCCTCTTTCTTTTCCCCACTGCCTTTCAGTTGATTACCCCTCGACTACGCCCGACCACCATCATCTTCCATCCCTCCGGCAACCCTCCGGCGAGTTGCCCCCGTCGATCAGCCGCTCCACACAACTCGCCAACTGTCCCAAAAGCTCCGCCTCACCCTACCCAACACCCCCCACCCCTCCACTGCCACTCCACACCTCCACAACACTCCCCTGATCAAACCCATTTTTCTGGTTGCAGTCCGACCTAGGGCTACCGCCAGACACCGCCCCGCAACCTACTGCATCCCGCACTACCTTCGCCCTGCCACGGCAACGGTTTCCCTGTGGTCTGATTAGGCTGAGAGGCCCTGTTTGTGTTAGGCAGAGTTTCAGCCCCGGCCGCCAGTAGCGACGAAGCAAGGAGCTTCCAAGCGAGCTCCAGGCCTCGAAGCAGCAGGACTCCAGCCGAGGCGAATTGGAAAGACCTACGTGAAGGCAGGAGTTGGCACGCGAAGGGAAGCGGGGACACAGCTGCTGAGGCAAGGTCGAGATTCTTCCTGCAGGCGCGCGCGAGAAGGGACGAAGTTTAGTCCCACATCGTAAGATTTCGAAGCGCCGCACCCATTTAAATTGATTTTGTGTTTTTACCTAAGCGCCTCAGAACACGGGGTGAGGTCCCCTCACCCACTCGCCCGCCTCGTCCACGACCCACGCCACTCGGACCTGGCCGACCCGTTTACCCTACACTCCTCGCGCACCACCCACGCCAGTGCGCCTTGTCACGGGCACGCTACCCGACCCGATAACCCGGCTGTGGGAGAGGTTCCTATGAGCGATTTACAGAGAGAGAGAGAGACGTGCGGGTAGAGGGAAGGGCTAGGTTTTGCTGTGCCTTCTGCAGGAATAGGGCGCGAAGGAAGAAGGTTCACCACTTGGCCGCAGGAAGAAGAAGAGGAGTGGAAGAAGAAACTCTGAAAAGGCTCTACAGCTGAGCAAGGAAGAAGACCAAGGAAGAAGAAGCGGGAAGAAGAAGAAGTAGCAAAGGAAGAAAAGAGGGGAAGTACTGTAGCAGACCTCCGTTTAAGTTGTCTGACTGTGATATCAGATGACGGATGAAGCTTCAGAAGAGATAAAGCAGAGAAGAAGAAAAAGAAAAGAAAAGGCTCCGCAACTGAAGAGAAAGAAAAGAGAAGAAGGAAGAAAGAAGATAACGACAAGAAAAAGAAGAAGAACTGAAGAAGAAAAGAACTAGAAGACAAGCAGGTGAAGAAGAGGAACTGAAGGCAACCAGAGCCAAGGAAGAAGACCCGTAAAGATAAAGAAAAGAGAAAGAAGAGAAGAAGAAGACAAGCAAAGAGGGAAAGAAGAGAAGAAAAAGCCAAAAGACAGAAATTTATTTCTCCCTCTCTCTCTCTTATTTTTGTAATAAAGAAACATTGTACTTCTAGAATTCCAGTAACTCCCTGAGTTCGACATCGGGAAACTATTTTCGAGTAAAATTTTAATGGTAACGACAAACGTAGCTGTCTTATTTTATACAACAACGACATTACTGTAATAAGCATTAAAACAAACAAAGACTAGCGACGGTTGGGAACTGTCACCAGAGTCTAGTAGTCTTACTAGTAGTACCCACTGTACTTTTCTTTCCGTTGTAGTGAGTAGTTTCTGTTACCCCCTTTACTCTTTTTATTGTAAGTTTCATGTTTATGTATATGTTTATTTCTCTACTGTTGTGGTGGTGTATACTGTAGTATTTCTTTTCTCTACTGCTGTATTTTGTTACTGCTAGTTACATACATGTTGAATGTGGTTTATTTTACTGCTCTTTTGGTTACTTTCTCGTTGGACGACTAGGTCTTGGGATCAGTCAAGTCGGTCCAATTCTCGTGTCTCGTAGGGATTCGGGAATCGGGTCGTTACACGTAGCGATGACTATGGCACGCACGATAAGCGCATGGGTAGCTACCCCGCACTGGCACGCGGTCAGTCATTTCCGCTAGCGAGTACGTCCAAAGTACAGCACGGAACAGTATAGAGCCTAGCACTCTCAGTAACAGGGGTCTGGCCCCTCAGAACCAAACAGGGGTCTCGCCCCTTCACAGTTTGCGCACCATCGTCTGACTACCCCGGTTTGCCCAGTGGGTCTACTAAGTCGGTGTAGGGTGGCTATCTCTCTCCCTATTATAGTAGCTCTCTCCGGTACAGTGTACGTGAGGGCCAATAGAAGTCGGTATAGAGTGGCCAATCCTAACCCTAGGTTCCAACCCGAGGGCTGCTTGCTCTGCTCTACACTAAATAGGGGACAGTCACTCTCATTGGTATTACATACTCAAAGGCCAGCACACTTCCCACTCGCATTTCCGGATCCATTCCATTCATCCACAGGAGCTCTACTCCTAATTCCCCGTAGGGTTCATGCTCATATTCACCATGTTGTTCCATAGCAGGTTTCATCATTTACATTTTCATTCTTGTATTATACACATGCAGCTCGTATTTCTATAGTTAACATATGCAGCAAATGATATCATAGGCAACTGTTTAACTAGCTAGGCATTTCATATTCGAATTGGCAGCTCGTATTTATTAACAAGTAATTGTTTACAATTCTAGTCATTCATTTATGACTGTAATATCAAACACGCATGTAAACAGTGCAAGTATTTTTCGTCCTAGAATTCATGCCACATCCCAGGGTTTTAGTCATCCAATTTCACATATGCATTCATGTTTTATAATTCAAACATGGGGAAACCACTCTACCTGACAATCTGGAAGTACTGGGGTCTCAAATGGCAGACTCACGTGCCTATGCAAGCCCTGAACACGGAATAGATTGAACTCCTATACCAAGGAATATACCACAATGGAACGTTCAGAACAGTATATAAGGCTTTCAACATGTAGAGGAACTCACAAGGAAACTACAGATATCTCGCTTGCATAAAACAGACCCCAAATGAACCCTAAACGGGTCAAAAATAAGACTGCAGAACCAAATCAAACGTCTAGCACAAGGTCCAGATGTCTTAAAAGTCACCAGGGTCTCACCTCAAGTTCCTGCATCGACTTCAAATGTCCAGAACCCCTACTTGATCGTCTGGACTCAGCTTCAGATGTTTGACCTCTCCTTCAGTCGTCTGGGAGTGCTTCCGGTCGTCTGGTAACCTATCTAAACGTCCAAAACGCGTAGGAGGGCATTCCCCGCGCCTTTCCAAAGCTGTCCCTGCGCGCGACAGACCAAATCTCCCACTTTTAGCCACACAGATTGGCTCTACGGTGTGGCTTGCATGACTGTAACCGCAAGAGGAACGTACCTTTGCGAAACCTTGCTTTCAGATGTCTGGTGTCGTCACCAGAGGTCCAACCCGTCGTCTGGACAGCACGCCAAACGTTTGACTCTGGGAAAAACCCATAACTAGAGCGAGCTCCCGCTCTTCTCACCGAACGCAGCTGCGGCTCCTCCTCCTCGTCTGCAGCTCTGGCTGTAGCAGGGTGTCGGGGATGGCTCCTCCGATGTACTCCTCCTCCCGCACGCGCCGCTCCGGTCGTGCGCCCTCCGGCGAGCTCACACAAACTCGCGAGCTCGAAATCCTCCTCCTCTCTTTATGCCACTCCTCCTCGCTCCTCGCTCTCGCTCCCTTTCTCTTGCTCATCTCTCTCGCTGCAGTGGAGAGGAAGAAGGAAGGTGGTGGTGGTGGAGTGGAGAAGAGGGGAAGGGGAAGAGGGGTCTTATATAGGGAGCGACTAGGGTTTAGTGGAGGAGAAAAGAAGAGAGAGAAGAGAGGAAGGCTGTCTGCGCGCAACCAGCATGCAAACCCGACCTCGCGTACAAAATTTTCAATTTCCAGACGTCTGGGAAGGGGTCCAGACGTCTGACCAGACGTTTGATTGATGGTCCAGATGACTTAAAAGGCTCAGAACAGAACGAAACTATACACTTTTCCACTGTATGCCGTAAAAGTCTGGTGGTTTGATGTTCTTTTTCCTTTATTATCAGTTATATATTTTCTGCTTAGTTACATTTTTGGTGTTGTTGTGGAATGAATATGTATTTAGTTATTTCTCGTTGGACGACTTGATCTGGAAGTTCGTCGAGGTGAGCCGTTCTCGAGTCCTGTAGGTAGTCGAGAGCGAGTCGTGACACATATCTTAGTTTCATTCTTTTTATTACAATATGAATTTGACATATTCAAAGAATGACAAAGCTTCATCTTAGACTTATCAACCATATGTTCAAGTAGGCCAACCACAAGAACATCCTTTCTTCTACAAAGCTTCTTCAAATATGCCATTGTGGCCTCATTAAAAATCCCATGAGAATTCCAAAAAATAGTTGTCATGATTCAGTGTTTAATTTTGGTGTCTGAAATCTTCTCAATTTGAATGACCTCAAGTTCAACCCAAATTCCTCATGATCCTGAGAGATATCCTCCCCTTGATTGATTTCCCTTAAATATTCAGAATATAAGTTTGGAGAACTATAGGACTTCTTTTCCTAATCAGAATTATGCCATTGTTTAGCATTCCCTTGACCATATTGATAATCAACCTCATCATCTTCTAAGGAAACATCACAAGACTTGCTGCACAAATGAGCTTTCCAAAGCTTCAAACTTATTGTTTATAACCCTGCCATCAGTATTAAGATCTATTGAACTTGATCTTTGATTTTTAAACAGCCTCCTTGACCTCTTTCCCTTAGGACCCATGCTACCCATGCTGCCTCTCTTCTTTCCATTGGAAAACATTTCATTAATAACGTCACTAATCTTAACTCTTTCCAATCTAACCATTGCCATCGGAAATTGCTCATTAACCCCCTTATCATCATTAAATTGTCATCTTGAACACCAATTAGACCCATATCCATCCTTCAGACGAAAACTATTCTGCCAAGAACCCCTTTCCTTCTCACACTGAATTCCAAAAACCTGAGCAGGTTGTCTGTTCAGTTGAATGTCTTCACTCTGTGTCCTCCCATCATCTATTTGTTGGCTCTTGTTATGATTTTGCATCTCCACCGACTTTTTCCTCTGCCAAACCTTGTTCACAGTAATATTACTTTTCCCATTCCCATTTCTGGTTTCCAGCCTTCTATTTCACTCATATAACTGATTTCTGCTAAACTAACAATTCTTAGTTTGGTGTCCAAGAACCCAGCAATTACAACAAAAGAAAGGTCAAAATTCCATAATCACACGTTGACCGAAGCCAAGATTGCAAAATTGTGTCATGCCAAGATTGAAATGAAGTATCTTAGATAAGGATCAATTCACATATCAACAAACTTGAGTTAACCTGAAATTGAATTCAAGTATAACTTATTATTATAATTTAGGTTGATCAATTCTTAGATGTGATCAATTCACGTAACTTATTATTATAATGATCATTATAACAGTGATCTCATTATATACTATTATTTTGTTGGAAATTGCATGTTCTGCATGCTGCATGAGGTTATTTCGATTGCACTTGCAAGAAGGTATTCACTTGTATCTCTTACTCGCTTTTATTCTTTTTGCACAAGCAGAAATGTTGCAGTAGTTGCTTGGGATTCATTTACTGTTTCTAACTGATATTCAATTTTTAATGTATAAGTACATAACTACCGTAGATTGGATGATGGACGATTGGACAGAAAGCAGGAACTATTGTCTTTATTTGGCATGAACTTGGTCACAAGTGTGTCGCATTTTGGGTAGTGCTACTCAGGGAACACATGCATAGGCTAGTCAGCTCCTTGTGAGTCATATGACTGTGACCATTGTGCAAGGATGATGGATGAGTGAAGGAGAATGCAGAGAAGGGGGAGGGGAATGGGAAAGGGAAATGGAGGAGGGAATGCATGGGAAGGAAGGGAAATGAAGGGAAGGGGAATGTAAAGAAGAAGGAGGGAAAGGAGAATGGATGAGTGAAGGGGAATGTGGTGAAGAGGGAATGGAAGGGGAAAGGGAAATGGAAGGGGGGAATGCATGGGAAGGAAGAGAAATGAAGGGAAAGGGAATGTGAAGAAGAGAGAGGGAAAGGAGAATGGGTGTGAAGGGGAATGTGGAGAAGAGGGAGGGGAAGGGGAAAGGGAAATGGAAGGGCGAAAAGAGAAGGAACAAGAAGAGGAAGGGAAAGGGGAAGGGGAAGGAAAATGGGGAAGGGAATGGGGAGGAAAGAGAATAGGAAATGCAGTGGGAAGGTGTTTTTTTTGTACGCTACTTTTATTTTCATTTATTTGTATATTTATTTTATATAGAATTTTTGAAAAATCATAATATATATGAGAAATGATGTCAATTTATTTAAAAAATATCTTATTATTTGTTTTATTTTTACGCATGTTATAGTCAAGGAAGAGCAATGGATCAATGAGCTAACCATGCAGGTCAGGGACATCGTGACGTAGTTTAGGGAGTCGACAGAGCAGTTGCAGTAGTCGACTCAGACTATCAAGGAGCTCCTGAAGGTACTTTACCAGGGATGTATCGATCACTCATCCTTTCATTAGTATAAAGATCGTCGTAACGACGATAATTTAGGTGATGGTGCTGCAGGCGTTGGTGTCGCAACATGATTATTGTATTTTTATATAAATTACCGTTTATACATATACTTTGTATACATTGTGACATTTATAAAATTTTTATTCTCATTTATAGTGTTTTGAGTGAATACAAATGTTTTAAGTTATTAAATTTTTATAGGATTTTTAGTTTTCTACATGTCTTTCACATAGGTAAAACCTTTAGTAAAGAAAAATTACAACTATTCTCGACTATTTTACAACGGACAAGAATAGTCTGCGACCGAAATTGCAACGTATTATTTGAAATTTTCGTGTCCCTACGAGGATGGCGTGACGTAATAATTGCGGAATTGAAATATAAACAATTTCACAAGATGCAATCACACAAAGTACACAAAGTATTTTTAGGTGGAAACCCAAACCGGGTGAAAACCACCACCTAACCCTCTCGAGTTAGGATTTTTCGATCAACCAAGTTGATCAAAATCCACTAAACCGAATCACTTTAAAACAAGTGTGATTCAACCTCAATACAACCACACTACAAGTGCGAGGGTAGCGTTCCTCAACCCCTTCTCTCCACGAGAAGGATTTTGTCCCACGAAGGAGACGGGAATTCGCAAAGCGAATACCCAACCAAATAACAAAGATAAAATAAGTAATCCTATAGAGCCAACAAAGTAATATTTAACCTAAGCTTCTATAGGAAATATGATGCTTCCCTTTGAAAGGAGTGCGTCGACGACACGGATGCGTGTACCACGCAACGACGCAACGTCGCTCTCGTGAACAACGGCGGGAGAGCGGGTGCGCAACAGCTTGATGCTCTCAAGAGAATGGAGTTTGAGCTTGGAGAGCAAGAGCTAGCTAGGACACAAGAAAGTGGAAAGTGTAATACAAATTGTTTCTTGTATATCTTGGTGTCTCTAGGTGTGTGTTTTTGTTGCAAAGGTTCTCCTCTATTTATAGAGGCCTTAGGAAGGCTTTGGAAGGCTTAGAAAAGCTTCCATAGCCGTTGGGTACAGAGCCCAAGTGAATCAGCCCGAAATCAGGAACAATCATTGTTCCGACAGGCTTATCAGACGTCTAATTCTGGCATCAGACGTCTGGAAGTTCACTTTAAGACGTCTGATTTTGGGTGGGTCTCTTCCTAACTTGAATAAGATCTAAACAGGGTTCTTCTGCAAGTCAATCAGACGACATATAGGACGTCTGGCACTATGTCTGGACGTCTGGAAACCTACTTTTTCGTGGGAATGGATTTGCAACGGCTACAAAATCTTTGAGAAGAGATTTTCGGGTCAGTCGAGGCAAAACGGTCAATTATCAGACGTCTGGAAAGTCATATGGACGTCTGATAAGGCTCTAACGGTTACATTCTTGACTGTTCGCTAAGCCAGCCAACGGTCTACTAATTGGATGTCTGGCAAAGTCATTAGACATCTCCTAAGACGTCTGGTCTAAGGTCTGGACATTTGATTTCATCAGACAGAACACTAAGTCCAGCCTAATAGTTATCAGACGTCTGAATCAACAGTCAGACGTCCTAAAACACTTTATCAAACGTCTGATTTGGGAATTAGACTTCTGGAAACTCTGTTTGAACTCTATATTGATTTTCTAAGTTCTTTACAGAAAACCTAAGTATCCTAGGGTTGTGCGGGTGTTCTTAGGACTACTGTTAGGGTATTTTGAGGTTCTTTAACATAATTTTCTAAGGAAATAAAGAGCAGGAAAATAACGACAAAAGTACATGAAAGGAATAGAAAGAATTCTATCATATTCTTCTTGTCCTTCCATCTTCAATCTATCGCTCCTCGCAAATCACCTCTGTTTTCCATCGAGCTCCTCCGATTCGTCCTGGATGTGAGCTCGAACTCCGTCTAATCACGTATCCATTTGCGATTAACCTGAAATCTAGGCCTCAAAGTGCAAATGTTAAATGACACGTGTTTTGTTATCATCAAAACAAATGATCGTGGTGCTCTAGCACCAACATTATTAACTGTTTAAAAACGAACGAGAATATTAGTATTTTCGACCGTTATAAAACAACGGTCGAAAATATCACTATTCTAGACCATTGTAAAACGATCGAGAATACTAATATTCTCGTTCATTCTTACCAATAGAATTCTCAACCATTATAAAAGAACGGTCGAGAATATCACTATTCTAGACCATTGTAAAGCCGTCGAAAATGTAAATATTCTCGTCCGTTCTTACTAAACGGTCGAGGATAGTACCTCACTCGACCACTTAAATAACGGTCGACGTATATGTTTATGTAGACGATGTATTTAAAATGGTCGAGAAAAATTTTTCTTGGTCATTGAAAACAGACGACAGAAACAACTACACGTTGAATGAGGGCCTACTTTTTTTCCAACGGTAATGTTTTAGAACCGTTGAGGAAATATAATAGCGACAGTACATTCTACGACTATATTTCTCAACTGTTTTTTCCACATTATCAACCGTTTTTAATCGTCGACAATAATGAATATTCTTGTAGTATAGCCTCCACGACAAAGAAGTCTAAATGGCATTGAATCGGAAGGTGAAGTGACGAAGAGGTGAGGCGGATCTTGAGAAATATAGGATACGATTGCATTTTCGAAAGAGCAAATAATTATTTATGATAGTTATATGTGAAATTTCTTATAAAAAGGGCTCTATGTTTACAAAAAAAAGGGTAATCACTCTTATTGTACTAAAAAAAAAGAAACATTTTAATGCATTATTGAGGGTTAGATCATCTCTCAAAATATATATTGTATAGGTGAAATTGGGTCACCAACACTTTTTTTTTACTCTTGATTTTTGACCTTGTTGACCAAGTTCGAGAGAACTCGATCAAATATGCTACATGAAGATTAAACGCTACAAAAGATATTTGGGAAAAAGTACCTGTTTTGGGGGAGGGTGAGTGAGATGAACAGAAGGGGAACTATTATCCCTTAGATGGGCATTAGTATAGGTGTTCATCAATTGTAGTTGAGACATTATGAAAATATAAAGTTAGGAGTTAACCAAAGATTTACTATCACAGGATTATGCATATTGTATGTCATCTCAATACTAGTTATATTATTAGAGAGTAGGTCATATTAGTTTGGTCTGATATCTTACCATGAATTTAGTTTATTTCTCTCAACTATTTGTTGACCAAGCACCTAAGGAATCAAGAAAATTGCATATGGAACCTTGACTATGGTTAACTCATAATGCTAAAGCATTAGCTCAAGCAACGTCATCCTTATACCCTTCTACCCTTACAAATTTTAGGAAATTATCTCTTTTTAACTCAACAACGTCTTTGATAAATCCTTTACATGAATATTCACCATATGAGATGCATTATTACTGGATGATTGTGTTGATAACCTTAGCAATATGTGTTTTTGATAAAGACACATTAATTTATATATATGCCCATTTTTTCTTAAGGTCTAACAGGTGATGTAGTTACTCAAAATATGAATGAAATTAAGGAGCGTAATAAGAGGAGACACAAATCCCTTGATGAGAAAAGAGGAGCAAAAATCAAGGAGCAAAAGAAGAAGCCTTTTGTTTATCTTGTAATAAACTTGTAATGAAGTTTCAGTGTTGATCTTATTTCCTATTCTAAGGGACTTCTAAGATTTTTTATTGTAATTTTATTTTATTTAGTTTTTTGAGTACTTGATTTGTAGGTTTTCATTCCGTCTGGAAGAGAGAGAAACTCTTACTTTGTAATTTGTGATGAATGTTACCCTCGTTTCTTTATTGTAGTGTGGTTAATGGATTTTCCAAGTAGCTTGGAGTAGAATTATAGATTGAAAGGTTATTAGAATTGTTAGTTATACCTTGATTTTATATGCTTTGGTTATTTTAATTGTATTAACCTACAGGTGGGATGCATCAATCTTCAATTACCTCCTTAATCATGTTTTGTTAGTTTAATATTTTCTTTATCATGTTTTGTTAGCTTTTGTCGCCTATTGTACATATCTATCACATGAATTAGATCCTTTCTACATGATTGTAATGTATTTGTGGCAAGTTGCTAAATTTGTCGGTAAAATTGAATCACAAACATAATCCAACTTAGACTGTTAGCCAATTTACATAAGATTTCCATTCATGTGCCACCGTAATGTCTATTCATGATTTCGAACACATGATTAAGGAAGAGGACCTCAACTGCAAAGGATTTAAATAAGGACATCGATCTTCTATAACAAATAAAACATTTGCTATAAATAGTAAATTATAATTGTCTTATTAATTAAAGGTAACTACCACTAACAATCAATTAATTTTTAGGTCTAGTTTAATTGGAGGGTTAACTTTTCAAATGGAGGGTTAACCTCCATTTATTTGACTACTTAACCCCTAATTTGTTAACCTAGGTTTACTTACTCCAACACGAGTTTGTTTAACATCAGTTTCAATTGGTATTTGTCAAATTTATGTGAAAATTATACACCACTTATATCTCGGACATCCCTCATATTTTATATATACTTAACATCACTATTAAATAAGCATCACAAGAATTAATATTACAACTTAACACTAATTCAAATAAACACAAACTAATACTAACAGAACTTTATAAGTAAATACAATTATAGATTAACATTAATTTTTTCATTTCTTAACCGCACTTTTTCAACTCTCCAAATAAACATCCAACTTCAAAGATAAAAATATCATTCTATACCTTATCACATTACCAAACTCTCAAATAACAAACTTTTAAACACACGAGGCTATCCTCTACATCCCAAACAACCACAACTTAACTCAACAAAAAAAAAATCCTAACTTCTAAATAGTACGATTAACCTTCTGAAATTTTATCACTTTTCTGCCCCTTTTTTCGAACAAGATCTTTAGATTTCAATTGACATGTGCGTTCTTTAGGACATTGTAACTACTTTTGCAGGTGCCTTTGAATATATCTTAACTACCTACCGGTCTACATGGAGGATATAAATTTACCCCTTTTTTTTTTCTTCCTAATTAATAGTTTAGTATTTTAGTTTGTCATTCGCGTATTCTTTTACAAGGAAGGTAAGATTGTTGGGTTACCTTTTGCATAGCGATAGGCATAGGGAAGAGAGAATAGGGCCCATGTAGGGCCTATATTGCTGGACCGAAAAGCCAGCGTTGCAAATGAAGAAGCTTATATTGGCTCCATCTTATGATCTCCCTTTCGTGGTACTTACTTCGTGTTTGATCCTAAGAATCAGATTATGAGAAATTATACATAGAATTAATATTATGTGAAATATGTAAGGAAATAAGTTCTTTTGATGTTGAGATCTTAAGTAGGAATAAAAGGTTAGTATATCACTTTTGAAGGAAAGGAGAATGGAATACAACTATTTTTAAAGTCTTTCAAAATAATTTTATATCGATATAAATAGGTTTATTTTAATATATTTTTCTTTTCGATTTTCTCTAACTCAAACACGAAAAACCTTCCCTCATTCCCTTAAACAAATCGACCCTTAAGATTTTGACTCCTCAATCTTTACTCTTTGAAATCAAATGAACAAGCCTAATAAGAGAGCCAAGATGTAATAGACGTAAAATTGAAAATTTTGGAAGAGCGATTCAACTTAATCTAAAGATCCAAACCTAAATTAGCCTTGGATGTATGTATATATACAAATAGGACGAATAGGTCAAAAGATAAGGCATAGAATGGACTAGGTGGGGACAACGTTTGCAACAAGGGGAGCAAGGGGCACTAATTAATGGTAAAGGAGTACCGTAGGGAATAAAGAAGGGGAGGTGTGAAGGAGGTTTTAGAACAACAGGTAAAGGGATGAGGGTTAAAGGGATGTGGGGGCGGCAAGAGGAAGCCTAAGATTATGGAGCGATCCACTAGATGGGTCGCAGGTTGAAAGAGGTGAAAGGAAGATTCTCCTGCCATCACGTCCCTCTCTTTTATTTACTAATCATCCACTAACTAAAAATTATTCGAGAGATTATTCGTGAGGTAGATTACATCAATCCTTTTTTTCCCATCGTCTTATTCTTTTTTACATTCTTCAACCTAAGAAGATGCGGCCATCATTTCCATCTAATATGCACGTCTCAGCTTTTTGACATTCTTTGGCCATTTGAACACCCTTTTGGCGTTCACTTGGTACATTATTATTATCGCGTCCGATTTTTCTCAGAAAAGTTACGCGAAATTTGATATCGAGAAGTAGCTCACGACGAATAATTTTACATCCGTACATGGTACATTGCGGGAGAAGGGACTTAAAAACTGCACTGGAAAATGTAACCACTGAAAATTCAAACAAATTACTGTGGCGAACGTAACCTTGAATTATTAATAACTAATTTATGTCAGTGTTAACGAATAGACTTGCACCCAAAATCTTGTGTGAGACTATAATGATCACGACCATTAAAGTAAATTAAATAAGAATTTAGTGAGGATGCAAGCCACACGCGATGTCGTGGGGTAGAATCCCTATCCCTTCCCCATAGCAAGAAGCGTCAAGAGGTCTAGCTTTGTTTCCTTTTCTTTAACCGAAAAAAAAAGGAAAAAACAAAAAACAAAAAGGTCTATATCGACATTCTTTCCACTGTCACGTGACATCAATGATTTTCTAGTTAATTGTGACGGTAAAACATTACAATCTTCATCATCAACTTCACAATGTTAAACTGTAGGTAATCAACGACAATCAAAAGAGGGTTGCGATATATAGCCTTATTGCGTAACTTGTAAAATTTTGAGAATTAGCGGCATGGAATAACAAAAGAATATCAATCAAATCTCTTTTCAATCGGCTGGGTTATATCTCCTTTATCACGGAGGTTTTTCTTTAGAGTGGTAATTTAAACCCATGATTTTGTGGATAGAAGTTTAACTACCTTAGCCCTGAACATACCACGTTGATTAGAGATGTGGATTTGGAATTGCTCCTATGGTGGCAATTTCTTCTGAATGGTCAAGCTGGGAGTCCTTCAAACATGATATTTATTAGTTCAATTCAAGATCACAAGTGACCTAAGACAATTCGAGTAGAGACAAATTAGGGAGAAAAAAAGTTGTTTCCGTAGAGAAGTGTCATAAGTAAAATTTTGAAGTGGCACCAAGTGATTGGCTAGATCTCACTGGCATCTAAGAGTCGATTACCTTCTAAAGAAATATATAAGAAGGAAATAACTATGGTAAATAAATCCTTGCTGCCAAAGATTCCTTTAAAACTTTTTGTTATTTGAATATTCAAAATCTCTTTTAAAATTACTTGTAACAGAATTTCCTCCGAAATCAAATTTCTAGAATCTCTTTCTAAATTTTCTCTAAAATTTCCTTCTAAAATCAGCAAGACATGCTGCTCGCTGGTCTTAATTATTTTGCTTAAGTCTAAATGTAGCAACAATAAAAATAATCTCACATGAAAAAATTATGAAAATAAATAGTTATTTCTACTTAGAGAGACCACAATGAAGTACAATGTAAGTTGTAAATGTTAAGATTATAATACGAATGTATATATATTATTATTACGAAATTATACGTTAAATGTATATATACATTTAAATCTCACATTTATGATCATTAAAGTAGTTTAATTATGTAAATTAACCATTCACGTCTTATTAGGTTATAAAATTTAATGTATACAAATCTTAAGGATAAATGCAATTTTGTGATTGGTGAAATTGTCATTTTTATTTTAAGTATTTAGGATCTTTGAAGGGATGAGAGCGAAGTGATTATTTGATTTTCTGCATCCCGTCGTAGAAAAGTTATAAATAGAGCCTATAATAAAATCCAAAGGGTACACTTCCATTCAGTTATCTTCCACTCTCACTCTCTGAATTCTCTGAAAATACTATTGCCATCGTCTCTCGTTGGAGAAGTAAGCTTACAACTTTAGAGAATCTTCGTGATCTTCTCATTACTTCTATTACGATGGATTTAAGTATCTTTTTATCATTTTATTTACGTTTTCATTTTAATTGATGATATGAGAAATAAATAATTCTTATCATTATAAAATTATACGATTCTAATTTTTATTTGACATTAAATTTTATTAGTAAAGTTAAGTTATAAAATCGATCCTTATTGTTGGGACTCTTCATCTTATGTTGTTTGCTAAACGAGTTGAGGTTTGCCATTTAAGGCAAAGTAAAATTGATTAAAATCAAGTATCATTGCCTCACCAAATTTCAAATAAAAAAAAAGCATTTGCCGTGCTACAAATGCTGCAATTTACTCGCTCTTTCTTAGTCCCTTTCATATTTATTAATTAAATGTAAAAAAGTTTAAGTTTCCAAATAAATTAACACTTACACGGGACTGATGTTTTGATAATCAAATCAGTTATTAAATTGATTATGCTCCAATTTTAATTATCAATGAGTTCTGATGTTTTGATAATCAAATCAGTTATTAAATTGATTGTGCTCTAATTTTAATTATTAATGATCCAATCGATGATTTGAATGGGAGGAGTAAACAATAATATGAAAAAAAAGAAAACGAATTGCTTGACCCTCGATTCAGTTTGCATTGATTTAACGAAACGAATTGGATTTGATTGGAATTCAGTTGGTAAAGACTTGTATATATCTGATAGAAGATGAATTTTTGAAATTTTAATTGTATAATAACATAAGAGCTTAATAAAAATATATACGACCGTATAATGGTTGAAAAAATGTACGTAGGTGAAGCGGCGGTGAAAAAAATGGAGGAAGAGTGACGTCAACAATCTAGATCGGTGGTGATAGGTGTCAAGTCAAGATGGTGAAGCAAAAGGGATCAAGAGGTATCGATTGAACGGTCATCTAATTCATTTTTTTACCAAAGAAAAATAAAGGTGAGTTAACCGGTGGTCGATTTCACCAATTCAATCAGTTGAATTAGATTTTTCCTGCTTCACGCCAATTTCGATCTTTGTTGGCATTAGCGTGGAGATATACGTTACAGTATATTTTGGAACGTGACATCAAATTTAATCGAATAAAAATTAGTATCAACTTATTAAAAATTAAATAAATTAAAATATGTTGATTAGAAATAATTTTTAATTAATTAAAAATAAATTTTAACTAAAATAAAATATGTCGATGGGAAATAATTTTTAACTAAAATACATAGATAGAAAATTATTTTTAATTGATTGAAAATTAAAAAATATATATATTAGAAATAATCTTTAGTCGATTGAAAATTAAAATATATCAATGTATTTTGTTATTTTATTAATAGTAAATATATTTTCACTTAAAATATAATTTTTTTTGCACATGAGAAGTAATTTTTAAGTTATAAAATAATTTTCTATTTATAAAAATTATTTTTATCAATAAAAAAATTAAAATATATGGACTAAAACTTTTACATAGTGTAAAACGCATTCCAAAGTCATTTACTTTTTTGACTTCAAAAAAATCAACTCAATTTTCGACGCGATTGGCCCAACCGGCCGGTTCGATCTGATTTGGCATAGCAACTTCGGAGAGAGAAACATCGATGCTCCGAAAAGCGCCAAAGACCACAGCGACGCACGTTAAAGAACAACCAGCGGCGACGTCGATACCAATGTCTAAGATTCCGCAAATATGTTTTTGCCAAATTTTGCGAGCAGCCAATTAAGCAAAGCACGTTTGGCGGAACGGCGTGGCAGTCGGTAAAACATGAGGAAAGTTTCAAGGGTAATTAGTTGCCTAATGCGTTCCATCACCCATCCCTTTCTTTCTGTCTCCGTTCCAGTCACAGGACTCTCTCTCTCTCTCTCTCTCTCTGTCTCTGTCTCTCTATCGTACACAATCCACGTGCTTGAGCTGTCCCCACTAATACCGTGAACTTACAATGCCCCCCGGTACCCAAAAGAAATATCTATATCACAGCATCTTGCCATCACGCCTAAACTCAAACACCCTCCGGAAGCAGCAGCCCACGGTACCATATCCCCTAACCACGGCAGCATTTCCTTATCCTCACCGCCCCACCACCCCCACACACCCCCCTCATCGTCCGCACGCATCCGACCTTAGACTGGGTTTTGGGGGAGCAACTTTGGTTGGTGGGATGTAATAATTCCAACGCATTATTGGAAGCTGGAACGGTGGGATAAGCGTCGCCATCCTGCGCTTCATGGAGATCCTCCCCACATTCATTGCAAGATATGGCAATTAGGCCTCAATGCCTATATTACATACAATCGAAGTTTTCAAACCTGTATCAATCATCAAATCGATTTGTTGACTGTTTTGATTTCTTAGTGGCTTAGACGGATGGAATCGGTAATGATGTCAAACGTGCCATGATCACTTGAAAAAATTAAAAAAAGATTAAATTACAACATCTCAAGTTTGATTTTGGTGATTCTTGGATTTAAAATTCGGTAAGAAATTCAACAAGAGATTCGATTGGAGGTCAACGGACGGATCTAACCTTTGTCGATCTGCTTCCACTCGGGAGGATCAAAACCCACCTACACATAGGTTGGTCTGGATAGATCCGACCCTCCAAAGAGCCTGGTTTTGACCAATGTCAAGAAGACTGTAAAAAAGTCCAAGAGACCCATACCAACAACAATGATGACATTATCGTCGCTATTAATAGTCTGACAGCATACATGTCCTGACAACAGACATATCGGCTCAAAAGATCCTACGACAGGATTATCTCCCAGCGTTATAAATAATAAAGAGAGGCCCTTGAGGCTCTTAGGAAATTTAAGAGAAAAGAGAAATGATATTACCACTTTTTACTAGTGAATATTCGGGAGCATTGCCCTCTCCCCACATGTACACCCCTCGTGATGGAATTGAGTCACCAATCTCCTTGTTTCTCTTGCGATTGCTAGTTCTTGATTTGTTGAGTCGGACCCTTCGATCACTTAGGAGGTACGATCAACTAGTGCCGTCTGTGGGGAACGATCATCATTCGATATCGTTTCCTGATCAAAAATCCTGGTGATGATCCCAACCATTCGCAACTCCTCTCACGGTCTTCCTAAGAGAGCTTAGACGGAGTCCACCGTCTCAGTGTCCAAGGGACACCATTAGCATGCCAGTCCCAGTAAAGAGAAGTCAACCCAATATGTCCAGTTGCTCGAGGTCCCTGGGTAGGATCTCCTCCTTGAGATGCAGGCGAGAAAGGAGGAGTATGAGGCCAGGCTGACAATTCTAAAGGTGAAGCAGCAATCTATTGCCAACAAACTTCTCGAGATCAAACACATCAAGGAGTTCGACAAGATTCAGTTGGAGAAGCCATAGAGTTCGAGCCCCGAAGACGAGCAACTGAGGTGGTGTCGTATAGTGGAAGAGGAGAATGCTCATCGACACGAACAGCTCAAAAAGCTAAAGTACGAGCTTTGTAGCCAAAGAGTGGAAGTTCCTCTTAGCATGCCAAAAGCTCCACGTCGACCTTTATGGGGAGAGCAGTAAGGTGCTCAACCCCTATCCACCAGTGGCTGAGGCTGAAGTTCAGAAGCTCCTTGAAGCTAGATTAATCGAAGAGTCCCTACATTCGCCCTGTCTCTCGAACGTGGTGATGGTAAAGAAAGCTAACGGCAAATGATGCATGTGCATGGACTTTACCAACCTCAACAAAGCCTAGCCGAAGAATGAGTTTCCCTTACCAAGGGTGGACCCTCTAGTGGACTCCTACGACGAACAATCTTATATGTCCTTCCTAGTTACCTATAGTAGGTACCACTAGATCAGCCTAGGTCCAGCCGACAGACCTCACACATCCTTCATTACTAATAGGGGTCTATTTGATGGGAACACCATCATGAGCCATAACTAGCTCAATTTGGTCTTATAAAGTGTTTGTTTAGTTCCTCAACACAGTTAATTAAGTTATTTAGGCTTAATTAATTGCATGAGAAAGTAACTTAGGTTAACTTGATTTTATGTCGGTTGTGTAGTATAGAGTCAAGTTAACCTAACATTTTAGATTTTAAGTTCTTTTCAACTGGTTGAGTCCAGGTCGTTCACTGGGAGGCATAACTTAATCTTAATTTACCATTAATTACTAAGGAATAATTAAGATCTAATTAATTAACTAACTATTAAATTAGAATACTTTAAGTCTGTGAACAATGCAGAAGAAATAATCAAATTAACATATGCAACATCCCACGAATAGATCACATATTTACACATGTGATTTATCATTAAAAATCAAGTAAATATGTTTATTACAACCTTTACATCTAATTACAAAAGATTAAGGCAAGAAAAAGCTATATAATTGAGTACAAATGCCTTATTATATCAATTAAGCTCAAAATATTGAAAGAGAATATAAGAATACACTATTAAAGTAAATTAGATTTCTTCTTTCTATTTCTTGTCTTCATTCTTTCTTCAGCTCTTTTCTTCTTCTTGTTATTTCCTCTCCTTTATTATTGCTCTCTCTCTCATTCCCTTTCTTTTCCTTTACTCTCTGTCTTAGCTTATTCTTCTTTCCTTTCTTAATCTTTACTATGCTTTAATGTCCACACTTAACCATTTTCGCATTCACTTAACCATTTGATCTTCAATTACAAAAATTTAGCTTTTTTTAATTGGTGGCTCAGATCGGTCGGCAATACACAGCACCCCCTTGAGGGTGGACCAGACCCTACTAGGTACGAGCCTAGTTTTACGTGTCTTCTTTTCCAATTCAAGCCCATGCATAGTATCCGCCCTCCCAGGCTGTTAAGACCTGTTATGTCCTGAGCCTTTTAAGACGTCTGGACTGTAGGTCAGACGTCTGCATACCTTCCCAGACGTTTGGAAATTAAAATTTCTGGGTACGAACTTCGTGTTTGCGTGCGAGCTGCGCGCAGACAGTACTCTCTTTTTCTTCCCTTCTTCTCTCTCCCCTCCTCCTGCGAACCCTAACACGCCCTCTTTATAACCCCCCTTCCTCCTCTCTCATTCTCCCCACTACACAACCACCAGCCCCTTCTCTTCCTCTCCACCCCTGAGAGAGTAGCTAGCGTGAGTGAGAGAGCGCGAGAGCGGCGACGAGGAGGAGCGACGTGAAGAGAGGAGGAGGAACTCCAGTTCGCGAGCTCTTGTGGGAGCTCATCAGAGGGCGCACAGCTGGAGCGGCACATGTGGGAGGAGGAGTGCGTCAGGGGAGTCATCCTCGACACTGTTGCAACCGGAGCTGCGGGCGAGGAGGCGAGCCGTGGCTGCGTGAGATGAGAGCGAGCGGGAGCAGGTTCTGGTTCTGGGTTTTTCCCAAAATCAGACGTCTGGAGTGAAGTCTGGACGATGGAGCGGACGTCTGGAGGCGATTCCAGACGTTTGAAGAGAGATTTTTGCGAAGGTACGTTCCCTTTTGCGGATACGGCCATGCAGGTCACTCTGCAGCTACGCTTCGCATAGCTATATTAAGAAGATTTTGTTTTCGTGTGCAGGATTTGCTTCGGGAAGGTGCATGGCATACCCTCCCACGCATTTCAGACATCTGGGCAGCTTACCAGACGGCTGGAAGTACTTCCAGACGTCCGGAGAGGAGGTCGGACGTCTCGAGCTGGGTTCAGACGGTCCAGAAGAGGTCCTGGACGTCTGGGGTCGACGCAGAGCTTGAGGTGCATTTCTAGACACTTTTAAGACGTCTGGAAGTTGTTCCAGACGTCTGATTTGAGTCAGTAACCTTGTTTTTGACCAGTTTAGGGTCCGTTTGAGGTCCGTTTTCCTCAAATAAGATATCGGTGTTTTCCTGGTGAGTTTCCCTACTTGTTAGAAAGCTTTCTATACTGTTCTGAATGTTCCTTTATGATGTTCCATGTTATAGGATTTTGTTCCGTTGCGGGTTCGAGGCTTGCTGAGGCACGTGAGCCGTTCGTTCGAGCCCCCACTACTTCTGGGTTGTCTGGTAGAGTGGCTTCCCCTACTTTAATTATAACCCTGAATGCATGAGTGGAATGAATGATTAGAACCTAGGATGTGGCATGAACCCTAGGACGAGAAACTCTTGAAATGTCTATATGCGTGATTGAATTACAGTCTTAATGAGTAGATAAAAAAATAACTGTCTGTTAATGAACAAAAGCTGCCTGTGAAATATGAATTAACTATGCTAGTGAAACAGTTGCGTGTAACCTTACCTGGTGTATACGTTAAATGATAGAAACATGAGCTACATATGTACAACCTGAGTTTATAAATGTGAATGATAGAAATACAAGCTGCATGTGAATAACCTGAACACGGAAATGGGAATTATGAAACCTGGTATTGGAATAGCATGAGAAACATGAGCATGAACCCTACGGGGAGTTAGGAGTAGATCTCCTGAGAATAAATGGAATGGATCTGGAAATGTGAGTGGGGAAGTGTGCTGGCCCTTGAGTACATAGTACCAAGGAGAGCGATTGTCCCCTGTTTAATGTAGAGTGGAGCTAACCGCCCTTGGGTCGGGACCCGAGGTTAAGATTGGCCACTCTGCAGCGACTTCTTTTCCCTCGTGTACACTGTACCGAAGAGAGCTAGCCACCCTACACCGACTTGTTAGGCCCACTGGGCAAACCAGGGTAGTTAGGCGAGGATGCGCGGACTGTGGAGGGGCGATACCCCTATTACTGAGAGGGCTAGGCCCTATACTGTTCCGTGCTGTACTTGGGTGCACCCATCAGCGGAAATGACTGACCGCGTGCTAGTGTATGGTAGGTACCCGTGCGCGTATCATGCGTGTCGTAGTCACTGTTACGTCTGTCCATGACCTTGGGGTGGTTGACTGGGTGTAGGACCACCACAGGGGACTCTCCCGGCCAGGAGAGTACCACATGCGTCTTCTACTCTTCGGAAAAGACTGCAACCAAGATCGTTCCCACAAGGAACATTCGAGATCAAGAAAGTGATATGATAAATAAACCAATGGGTGAAAAGGAATAATTTTTGAAATAAAGTAATTGGAATAAACGGCGACCTGTTCACTTTTACTGCTTTAGTTAGTTGGTTACCACTCTACTCAGCGTTCGCTGACTTTGTGTACTCATAACCCTTTTCAGGTCCAGGTGTTGAGCAGCCCCAGTCTCTGGCTGCAAAGGGTGCTGGGCCTAGTAGAGCCCAGCAGTAGTAGTATTTTGTTGTAGTGAGTACGGACTCTTGTACCTTTACTTTTCTGTACCTTTACGTTCATGTACCTTGCTACTGTTTACTATGTGGTGGTGATATGTACTGGAGTAGCTTTTACTTTCTTTACTACTGTACTCTTTTACTGTTAGTTGCTTAGCATAGTGAATGTGGATTACTTTCCTACTTTTTGGTTATTTCTTGTTGGACGACTGGGTCTTGGGATCAGTCGAGTCGGGCCGGTCTCGTGCCCTGTAGGGATTCGGGAACCGGGTCGTAACACAGGCTCACACACGCTCACTCTCGGGCCCAAGCTCACGCTTACACACATGTGCAGGCACGTGCAACGCACGCACCCGGGACCAAGACAAGTTTCTTTTCGCACCCTGTGCTGACAACTGAGAAGGCTAATGTAGGAAGTCATATTATACCATGTCGCGTGCCTGCATACTCCTGAGGTGGGACTTTGTTTCACCTGTTTCAGGCTGATCTTCGCCTGAGGAATCCAGGCGATTGGCTGAGTCAAATTAGGAGTTCCAAAGCTCAATTGAAAGCTCTTGAAAAATTCTATCTAATTGTAACACCAATTTGGTGTTCAGATCAAATCTGATCTACTGATTAGAATGGTGAACATGGCTACTCCGCCATGTCTTCTAGTGCTGCAGAGAAGGATAAAACAGGGCAAATGACTTGCAGAGAGAGATTTTACCCTCGACTGATGACCTAGAATGCTACAGTGAAGCATTCCGCACCATTTGAAGGAGATAGGAAGGTGAGGAAGATCTTCAGGATGGTTAGAAGCTGGAAAGCTTCACATTGAAGCTTCAGAACTCTAATTTGAGTTCAGATTTAACTAACAGAGAGATCAACCAGTTAGAAGGGATCTCACTTGGTTTCAGAGGATTGAAAGCAACATATTTGAGCTAGATTTTGCTTTAAATCTCAACAGAATGGCTCAAGAATAGTTTTGGGTTCAAGTGAACCCAAACTGTGTAGCAGATCAATTCTCAGTAAATCCTCGATAGAACATATACAAATCACTCTAATTGATCTCTCGTAAATCCCAGAAACTCACTTAACCCCTAAAATCAAAGAATCAGCTCTTCATTCCCTGAGTTCTCCTTAGGTTTGATTAATAAAGCTCAAAAGTTGGCTTTCAATTATACAACTTCGCAGATCAAATTAAACACTTAAGTTGACCTAATTCAACCTCAGGAAGTGAATCCATTCTTCAAATTGGAGTTTTAATTGCTCCAGAGGGTTCATAGACTTCGCCGTCTGAGCAAGAAATGAGTTGTGTTTGTTACGGAGATTCAAAAGCTCTTAGACCTAATCAAGCCCTGAGATGGCTTCCTTAGGTTCTACTGAAGCTCAAGAACCTAATTCTAAACTCAAAACCTCAATGATTAAGCTTCTCCAACTCCACCGGAGTTGAAGAAGACAGAGCTCAGTAAGAAGCTTAGATCATTAAAACACACTTAAGAGCTTAGATTCTTGATCTTTAGATCCAACAAAAACGATCTAGAGCTTTGCAGAGTGTAATAATGGCTGAAGCTCTAATTAGGGTCGTTGGAGATGGCCGGAGCTCCGGTGAACTCAAAAATTGGTAACTATAGTGAAAATTTCCATAGAACAAACTAAGAAAGGCCTCAAGAGCTTCTTGAGGTTGCAAGGAACGTCAAGAGCTCATCAATTTATCCAATTAATGATCGAATAAAGGATTCATCAGGGAATTAGAAATCTTAATCTCTGAGTTTATACGAACTCAGAGTCAACTGTCTCACTCAATTGAGTGAGGGCTAAGGTTCAACAGAACCTTGTGATGCTCTATGGGTGATTAATTAGGTGGAGTAACTCTTTCGAGTTCTTCATTGACAATGAGCTAGAAAGTTAAAATGGAATTAGTTATTTACTTTCTATGGGTTAATTATACTAATTAGGTATAGGATCAAGGCACTTAGATTATGAAGAGGTGATGGAGGGCCCCAGTGAGTGTGTTCTAATCTCGGAGGCCTCTGTCGTGGTCAACGGAGGTCGCTGATGAATGTGAAAATTAACCAGGCGATTCAGCTGCTAAGAGTGAGGGAAAAACAATGCTATGAGATCATGATACGGAGAGGAAGGTGATCGGTGCGTAAAAATGACAAAAGAATGGCCCTGACGAGCTCAAAGAGCTCGCCGGAGCTGAGGAAGACGGCATACAAATTGATCATTTAAACCTAACTAACAACCTACTCTACTGAACTAGGTTATGCTACACTTACCTAAACCTAATCCTACTATTACCTGGACGAAGGAGGTTGAGGAGTCTCCGTCGAAGGTTCTTAACGGAGGATGAAATCAGAAGGTTGGAGGAAGAGCTTCGGCAGGCGGTTTCATGGTGTGGAAGCGGAGTCCAGCGTCGGCACTTCGTCAGAAGATGTAGCGGACGTTAGCGGATATCAGATGCGAGTGGAGATGATCGGAGGAATAGGACGGAGATGGGAAATGGCCGTCGGAGTAAGAAGAATAACCTATCAGTTAGCTATGGTTGGGGAAGAGGGTAGGGAGCTAACCGCTCAAATCGAAGGGATCAAAGGGTATTTATAGGGTTCGGCGATGGCTAAGAGGCTTGAAGCTGGACAGGTTTACGTTTAGGTACAGCTTAACCTTCGGTGTCGTCTTTGACGCCGGTGAGGTTAATACCTATACCTAATTAGGATTTATGAATAATTCGGACCGGTGGATAGATTTGAGGTGGTGAGCGCAAGCTTCAAAAGTTTCGCGAGGGTGGAATGGCGTCAGATGAGCAGTCATCGGAGGGTGACAACACCGCCGAACGTTAGTCATTTAAGTGGCTGAAGAAGAAATGAAGAAAAAGAAGGTGTTCAAAGGGACCTATGTGCAAGGAAAATTAAGGAGCTAGGTGAGAGGAATAGACTCTAATGCAATGAATTCTAAGGATCGAAATGCAAATAGAGGCATTTAAAGTTAATTTAAATTATTTTCTTTTCTAACTTTTTATATATATATATAATTTAGTTAAATATTATATTAAAGGCTTGTATTCACATTTTTGACCGATTTATTTATATTTATTTACTTATTAACTTAAGTTATTTAAGACTTAGGTCTTAAGTTATACTTAAGTTAAATAAGATATTAATTAGGTAACTAATTAATGGTATTTCAAGTCTATTTATTAATTAAGTTATTAATAATATTAATTGGCTTATAATTTAACATTTTAAACTTATTTTAAGGTCCTTTAATGATTTATCCTTATTACATAATTAACCTTATATATACATTTTCTTAGCTAATTAACTAGGGGAATTAGTTAATTAGGAGTAATTAGAAGTCATGATGAGCTTCTCATCATAAAGTCAATAAAAGCTCCTACATATCAATCATAAGGTCTTTAGAGCAGGGTGAGTTGTTTTGAGAAGAAATGATGAAAACAGGGTTATTTTTGCAATTTTACCATCTTATCACAAATACAGAATAACCAAGGGATATGCCAGGGTTTTATTAAAGGCCATTTAGTCATTAATGTCTAATAAGTGGGTTCATGCAGATAGAAATGAGTTTTCACGTATTTTAGAAATTAATGAACATCTGAAACCCTAAAAATAGATCGGCTTAATTAATTGAGGTTCTGGTTAATATAAAATTCACATAAATCTTATAAAAGTCATAGAAAAATATTATCTAGGGTTTAGCATATTTGAATTGACCATCAGAACCCATTCTGACCCAAAACAAAGTCATAGACAGACTGTTGCCCTAATTTAGATTTTTACATAAATTACCCAGTCAAACGAGGTAAAAACCAAAATCCAACTACACCATTGGATTTCTTGGATTTAAATTAGGCTTGTATAAAAAATTGAGCTCAATCTGAGATCATTTCGACGTAGTTTGTTTTTAGTCCAAGTTTGACTCTTATTATCCCAAATAACCCCTCAGCTTTTGAATTTATTACAAAAATCCCCCTATCTTTGTCGGCACTCTTTGCAAAAGGGTCCTTATGCCATTTTCGTGAAGGAATCCTACACTGGCGAGCTCCATTTGGTAAGAACTTGTTGATTATTTGACGAATCCCTCTCAAAATTGAAAGGGAGATTCGTCAAGTAATTGCCTTCCTTTTGAACCTATTTGTGGGCTCTAATTACCAAGCTTGAAAGCTTGGTCTCCAAGCTTGAAGCCCTTCCCCAAGGTGCATAAAGGGATCAGGGGCAAGAACCCTTACTCCTTAGCAAGTCTTAGCCTAAGAAACTCCCTCTTCCTCCCTCTCCAGCCAAGTTAGGATTTTGCTCCGGTGACTACCTCCGTTCTCCCTCTTTCGGCCGTCCAACCATCAAATTGAATGGCCCAACGTCCTTCCCTCGTCCTCGTGAACCTCTCCATCCAAAGAGAGGTCGTTCCTCTATCTCACTCGTCGTCGCCACCTCGCCGTCCTCTTCTCCTCCGGCTCCGGTCAAGCCACGATCGGTGCTCTCCAACTCTCCTCCTCATCCCTAGGGCCCTCTACCTTTTCCCATCTTCCTTTACTTCACTTCCCTCTCACTTACACTCACAAACACCCATTGTCTCAACCCTAATGCCTTCACCTTCCTCCGCTTTGGTGAAGCTCCGGCGACGCCTATCCACCGCGCCATCGCATGAATCTTGCCGCTACCATCCCCATTAGCTTCGCCACCACTCCATTAACTAAAGCCCTAACCTAATTCCATCGATTAGCCACTCTACCATCTCCCCGAGCACCACCACCTTCGCAGCTCCGCCTCAACCTCGCCTTATGGACACACACCCCCTACATCACGAAACCACCATTGCCATATTTGCCATGCTTCGGCGGACCTTTTGAGCTTTTTTGACGAGATCGAAAGACCGTGCTATGATGAGAACCTCATCATGAACCCTAACTGGTACATTTTAACCTGATAAAGTAAACAAAAGCTCTTATATAACCTAAGGGAAGGCCTAATTCAAGGAATTGTTAATCTGAGAATAAAACATGACACAATGGGTAAAATTGTAATTTTACCATTGCAGTGCATGAACGGGATTTCTAAGGATCTAGACATAGGTCAAGTGGACTTAATAAGAGAAAAAGTGGGATGGTTTGGTCAGAAAAGTGTTATGACAAAACCTGGGAATTAAATGACATTCTGTAACCTTTAATTCATGAAGTTCCAGGCAAGATACAAATCAACTATACCCTCTAAAATTCATGAAAAAATATCGCCTAGGGTTTAGAACCTTCAATTTAGCCTTTGGAACCTGTTTTGACCTAGATTGAGGTTCATACCTAATTTTTGACATAATTTAGGTTTTTACGTAAAATATCCATTCAAACGTGGTCAAACCAAAAATCAAACTTCACCATTGGATTCCTTAGGTCAAAATTAGATTTATACCAAAATTTGGACCTATGAGAAGGTCGTCTTGACCCACTTTGCAATTTGGTCCTCAAAATTACTTTCTGACCCTTAACTTTTTGAATCCCTTACGTTTACCCCCTCATCTTTCTCGTCTCTTTCTTCAATCCGATCCTTCTACCACCTGCAGTGCAGGCCATACCTCCGGTGACTTTGCGTGGAGGATGGCACCGTGCATGCATTGGGAGCCGACCCCAGATTTGAAAGGGGAGCTCCCTGCGGAGCCCCATACCATGTGGGCCGGCTCCCATGCCCTGTCGACCGCCATACCTCTCGTGCGAACGTGCGAGAGGTATGGGTCTCCATCTGCCACAACTCCGGCGAGGTTTTTCCCGCCGCTTTCGTGCACCTCCCAGCCAACCCTTGCCAATTTAAGGAGCATCACACCTTGCTGCATCCTTCAAGCTCCATTTGGCCTGAGAATCCCCTCCAATTCCTCTCCTCCCAACTCTGGCCATTCGCCCAGAGCTTCCGGTGACTCTCCCTCTCCTCTCTCGTCGCTCTACCACAGTACCAGTGGTAGAGCTACCTCCAGGCACTCTCCAACATCTCTTCCTCGTCGCCGTTTCTTTCCCAGGGCACCTTCGTCTCCGGTGACGGCAGTACCAGTCGCTCGCCACCTCCACCTCCTCTGTTCACTCATGGCCTGCCAGCTAAGTTCCTCTCACCCTCCTCTTTATTTCCCCTCTGCCAATTTGTTATTTCGACCCCTCGACAACCGCATACCACCACCATCTTCTCCACCTCCAGCGGACCACCGGTGAGTTGTCTTCGTCACCTCCCCACACCCATCCACCTCGCCAGACCCCTCAGAAGCATCACCTCCACCCACTGATCATCTTGCGACCCTCCATTGACTGCGCCACCCACTGTCTCCTCCCCCTCGAACAAACCCACTCACACAGACCTAGATCGACCTAGGCATGCATGCCTAGGTCATTTTGAGCCATGCCAACCCCCGCAGTACACTCTTCGTGCTTCGGCGGAGCCTCCTGAGCATTTTGACGTGGCGACGAGGCTGTTTGCTTGATTTCAGGTTTGAAGGCTTGCCGCCATTGACGTCGAGCTTGGAGCAAGCTCGCAAGCAACTCCAGGCTTCCGCAACACTAAGACACGGGCCTAGGTTGCGCGGATTACCTCCATGCACAACTCCAGGTCTTTAATTGGCATTGAAGACCTCAGCTGGCGTTGAAATTGCTCCCGCCTTCAGCTGCAGGCGCGCAGGCAGAAGGGTGGGACGTTTAGTCCCACCTCGTGAGTTTTCAAGCGCCCCGCGACGTAAAAATTGAAAAAGTGACCGAGGCTTATCGCCTCAGTCACATAGGGTGAGGTCCCTCTCACCCGCTCACCTGACCTCGTCCATGACCACCCCCCGCGGACATGGCCCGACTCGGATACCTTGGCCTAGCACACCTTGCCTACCACTGCACGCCGGTAGGCCTGGTCTCGAGTGCGTATACTCGACCCGTATACCTGAGCAGGCTCTGGGAGAGTGAACCTAAGGGAGAAATCGAGAGAAAGAGAAATGCAGAAAGGGTAGGGGTAGGTTTTGCTTAACCGGGTACCTGTGCAGGGAAGAGGAAGAAGAAGAAAGAAGAGGACACGGAAGAAAAGAAGAGCTGCAGAAGAAGAGAAGAGGAAGAAGTGGCCGAGGACTTAGCTGCACCATGGAGCTGAAGCAGAAGAAGAGGAAGAGAAGCAAACTGAAGAAAAAGGAGATGCAGCTCAAAAGAGAAGAAGAAGAAGCCAAGAAGTCCAAGAAGGAAAAGCTGAAGAAGAAGAAGAAAGGAAAGGAAGAAAAAGAGGAAAGAGCAGGAGCTGAAGCAGAAGAAGAGGAAGAGCTGAAGCCAAAGGAGGGAGCTGCAGCCAAAGAGAAGAGAAGAAAAAAAAAGCCAAGGAGAAGAAGAGCAGCAACAGATAAAGGAAGGAAGAAGAAGCACACTGTAGCAACGCCATTTAAGGCATCTGATTCATGGAATCAGACGATTGAAGACTGAAAGAAGAAGAGAAGGAAGGAAAAAGAAGAAAGAGAGAAGAAACATTTTATTTCTTTTCTCTCTAGTTTTTTAAAGCAGTACATTATTGTAAATTGTGAATTTTTATGCTTCTAAAATCAAGCTTGCTCCCTGAGTTCGACCTCGGAGAATTTTTGAAATATTTGAGTAATAAAATCTAATCAAACTCGGTTGATGGTGGCTTTGACGACTAGCTTTTGTTATAGAAATAGCGTTGTAGTACAGCTAGTTATTGCCATCAATACATATATTTTTTTTTTACTATGAAAATAAAAGAGTTCCCGAGGTCGAACTCAGGGAGCAAGTCGTATTATAGAAGTACAAATTCTTATTACAAAAATAAAGGGAGAGAGAGAGAGAGATGAAAATTTGGCTTCTCCTTTTTCTCTTCTTCCTCTTTGTCTTCTCTTCTCTTGCTCTCGTGCTCTTCTTCTTCTTCTGTTCTTCAGATCTTCCTTGTTTTCTTTCTTTCTTTTTCTTCAGATCTTCTTCTTCTTCTTTTTTTTCTTCTTTCTTGCCTTTCAGACGTCGTCTGAATTTGCAATCAGACGACTTAAACCGCTGCTGCTACAGTGTCTTCCTTAGCTTCCTTCTTCTTCTGCTTTGTGTTCTCTTCTTCTTCTTTTTCTTTTTCTTCCGTAGTCCTTCTTCTTCTTCACCTGTGCCTGCACACTTCACGGTTTACACGTCAGAGGGCAAAACCTACTCTACCCTCCCCCCCCGCGTCTCTCTCTCTCAGAATTCACTCTTCGGAAGGCTCTCCCTGAGCAACCGGGTAATCGGGTATGCGGGTCTCGCCCGGGTCCAGGCCCACCGGCGTGCGGTGGTGGGCGAGGAGTGCGGGCCGGGCTAATCGGGTCGAGCCAGGTCCGCGGGGCGTGAGCGCGGACGAGGCCGGGTAATCGGGCAGGTGAAGGGGACCTCACCCCGTGTGCTGAGGCGATAAGCCTACAGCATTTTTTCAATTTATATCGGCGCGCTGCTTCGGAGCCTTCAGAGGTGGGACTAAATGTCCCACCCTAATTAGTTGCGGCTTTTGCGGAGCTTTCTCCCCAGCTGCGAGCCTAGGCAAGTGCGCAAGGGCTGCCTTGCAGCCTTGCGTCCTGGGGAGTCTGACCTGGGCGAAGCGAGGCTGCAGCTGCAGGCGAAAGCAGCTCCTTCTGCACAGCAATGGTGGCGGAGGACGGGTGACCTGTTCACAGCAAAACGGCCTCTCGGCCTAATCAGAAGGTGCCGGGAGCTTCGCCAGAGTGCGGCGAAGCTCGTGCGGGTGGTGGCGAGGCGTGGGGCGACGCGCAAGGGCTGCCCTAGGTCGGACTGTGGCTGGGGGAATGGGTTTGTTCGGGGGGTTTGCAGGTGGCGAGTGGCGGGAAATGGAGGGGCGGAGGTTGATCAGGGTGAGGAGGCGGAGGTTCTGTGAGGGTCGGCGAGTCGTGTGGGGTGGTGGAATGACGGGAGCGAGTCGCCGGAGGATGGCCGGAGGTGGAGAAGGTGACGGTGGTCGGGTCGGTCGAGGGTGTAATTGACTGTAAAATAGGGAGGAAAAGAAAGAGGGAATAGAGAAGACTAATTCTAACCTAGCTAAAGTGACGAAGGGGACGAAGAGGCTCCCGGCTCGTACCTGCCGGAGCTGGAGAAGAAATGCCCAGTGGGGGAGGACGGCGGCGACGACGGGGCTGGAGCAGCGCGCGCCGGTATTGTGCGACGCGGAGGAGAATCAGGAAGAAGTCTCTGCTGCTGGTATTGCGGCAGAGCGAAGAGGAGGAGGAGGAACCGCCGGAGCTGGTGGGCGTCTGCCGGTGTGGGAAGAGAGGAAAGTTGTGGGGGTTTTCTCCGTCAGAACCGAGCTCGGAAGAACGGCGGAGCGACGGGGGTATTTATAGGGGCAGAATCAGAGAGGAGGGCGGAGGGAGACGACGTGTCTCCCTCGCCGGAGGAAGGAGACCCATACCATCCGTGCATTCGCACGGGCGGTATGGGTGGGCGCAGCACTCAGGGGGGTGCTCCTGCGGTGGCTGACGACGCAGGGCACCCCCATTTGACTTGGCAGGCTCCCTCCCTTACCCTGCGCGGCGCCATGCTCCGCCAAGGTCGTCGGAGCATGGTGCTGCTCAGGTTTTGCAGGAGGGACCTGAACGCAAAGAACGAAGGAGAGTTAGGGGCCAAAATGTGAGGGTTCAAGAGTTGAGGGCCAAAAAGTAAATATATGAGGACCGAAGTGTAAAGTTGGTTAAGAAGGTTTCTTCTTAGGCTCAAGTTTTTATACATGACTAATTAGGACATAAGGAATCTGATGGTAAATTTTATTTCTAGATTAAACCTTGTTTGACCGGTCAATTTATGCAAAAACCCAAATTAAGTTGTTAATTGGGCATGGTTCTCAATGTAGGTCAAAATGGGTTCCTAAGGCCAGATTGAAGGTTCTAAACCCTAGAGATTATTTTTCTATGAATTTTAGAGGGTTTATTCTCTTTTTAATTTGCCTCAAACCTCGTGAATTGAAGTGGGTTTATTTTAGGGTTACAGATTATCATTTAGTTCCTTGGAATTGCTGTAGCCCTTATTGGATCAGATTATCCCACTTTCCTTCTTATTAGGTTGTTTTGACCTATGTTTGGATCCTGAGTTACCCTGTTTTCAGATTGGATTGGTGAAATTACATTTTTACCCCTCGGTTTATGTTTTCTTTGCAAACTCAGAATCTCTCTGAGCCAAGCCTTTCTAAGGTTATGTAGGAGCTTTTATTCTCTGTATTAGGTCAAAATGAGCTAGTTATGGCTCATGATGAGGTTCTCATCATCGGTGATGATCAAAAACCCGTCGTGCTACTCTTTTCAGGTGTTTCATCGGACAGCCGTCACCGCCACTACCTTCTCCAGTGTGTTCTTCACCTCCATGCCTTGAAGCATCCAGCTGCAACCCCAGATCGAAGCATACTCGACCCAGGAAGCTTCCTAGGCAGTCAATTGGGGATGTCGATTGCTTTTCCCACACCAATTTGATGAAGAAGCACCTGCGGTTGCACACGCTGAAGCCTGTGTAGGATAGTGCCACATCGTGAAGCGGCACACCTCCTGCAGCATGTAAGTTATTTTTTTGCCTTGGCCTCAATGCCTGAGTGAGCACAGGGTGAGGTCTGTTGGTGCTAGAGCACCACGATCATTTATTTTGATGATAACAAAATACATGTTATTTAACATTTGCATTTGAGGTATCAGATTTCAAGTTAATTGCAAATGGAGATGTGTTTAGACAGAGTTCGAGTTCACATCCATGGCGGATTAGAGGAGCTTGATGGAGGAGGAGGAGCTTTGTGAGGAACAAAAGCTTGAAGAAGGAAGAAGATGAAGAATATGATAGATTTCCCTTCTTGTTCATTGTAATTTATCTTTATTTTTTTTGTTGCTCTTTATCTTTCTTAGATTACTTGTTAAAGAGCCTCAATGGACCCTTAAAGTAGTCTTACGAACACTTGCACAACTCTAGGATACTTAGATTTTCTATAGAGAACTTAAAAAATCAAAATAGGGTTCTGACAGCTTAATCTGATGACTAATCTGGAAATCAGATGTCTGATAGTGACTTTTAAGACGTCTGATTGTTGACTTAAACGTCTCATAACTTAGGCTGGACCTCGTAGGTTCTGTCTGATTAAATCAGAGATCCATACCTTAGTCTAGATGTCTGATTGTTGTGTCAGATGTCTAATTAGTGGAAAGCTAGCTAACAATGTAAATGCTGAGGAAGATAACCGTTAGGCTTCTATCAGACGGCTGTAGAGGGTCCCAGACATCTGATATGTGACCGTTGAGCCTCGTTATGAGCCAAAATCGCCTTTGTTAGATTATTCTAGCCGTTAACATATCTTGGGAATCTATTCTCGCAGTACAATAGGCTTCCAAACGGCCAGACTTAGTGCCAGACGTCCTGTACGTCGTCCGATGGCCTTACACTAGAATCCTGTTTAGTTCTGATCAAAGTCAGGAAGGAAACCTGCTTATAATCAGGCGTCTGACTTAGTTCCCAAACCAGACGTCTGATACCAAGACCAGACGTTTGATGACCCTGCCAAAGTCATTTATGATTCTGATTACGGCTTGTTTTACCTTGGGTTCAACCCCAATGGCTATGGAAGCCTTCTAAGGCTTTCCCAAGCCTTCCTAGGCCCACTATATATAGAGGAGGACCCTTTCCTTACAAAGACACACTAAGCATTAGCATTTCCACATCATTTGCGTCAAATTGATCTTGAGAGGAAGATCTTGCTCTCCATTTCGCCATTCCACATCTTGAGAGCTGTCTTCTACTTGCGCATTCGCTCTCCCTCCGAGATTACGAGAGCGACGAAGCATCGCCGCGTGGTTTACGCATTTGCATCTGGTCGACGCACTTCCTTCAAAGGGAAGTTCCCTTGCCTATAGTAGCTAGATTTAACCATATACTTTGTGGCTCTATAGGTTGTATTGCATTTTATCTTTGCTTGTGTTGGGTATTCGCTTTGTGAATTCTCGTTTTCATCGAGAGACAAAATACTCCTCGTGAAGAGAGGTGGTTTTCAGGTACGCTACCCTCTGGTATTATTGGTGCGACGTGTTTTCGTCTTTATGTTATTATGGTTTACAATCGTTGCAGTACATGACACAACAGCTATCAGATTACTAAAAATCTTTTTACTCGGAAAAAGTTTTCCCGAGGTCAAACTTAGGGAGCAACTAGAATTTTAGAAGTGTAAAAGTTCTCAATTAAGTTACAAAAATGAGAGAGAGAGAGAGGGAGCTAGAGTTCTCTTGGCTTCTTCTTCTTCTTCTCTCTTCCTCTTCGTTCTGTCCTTCTTATTCTTCCAGCTGATCTCCTTCTCTTCTTTTTCTTGCAGAGTCTTCCTTTCTTCTTCTTTCGTTTCTTTTCTTCTTCTTCTGCAGCTGTGGTGATCTTCTTCTTCTTTCTGCTTCTCTTCCTTTCTTTTTCTTCTTCTTTCTGCTTCCTGCCTTCTTCTTTCTTCTTTAGTTTCCCCTGTGCTGATCTTCTTCTTCTTTCTCTTTCTTCTTTCTCTTCTCTGCTTCCTTCTTTCTTTTCTTCTCTTACAGTTCCTCTTCTTTTCTCTTCTTTTTGTTTTGGCCGCTGCTCTTCCGTTGTCTGACTTGATGCTCAGACGACTTAACTGTGGGTTTGCTACAGTGCGGCTTCTTCTCTTCAGCTCCTCTCCTTCCTTTCTCCTTTAGCTCCTCTGTGCGGCTAAGGCTTCGGCCGCTCCTCCTCTCTTCTTCTTCCTTAGCTTGCTTCTTCTTCTTTCTTTCTTCCCTGCATGCACGCACAGTGGTCAGTGCAAAACCTACCCCTACCTTTCCCCGCGTCTCTCTCTTTCTCAGGATCTCTCTTAGGACTACTCTCCCAGAGTCGGGTAATCGGGTTCGGGTAGCGCGCCCGGGACCAGGCCCACCGTTGTGTGGTGGTGGGCGAGGAGTGCGTGGTTGGGTAGTCAGATCCGGCCTAGACCCGTGGGGCGTGAGCGCGGGCGAGGGCGAGCGAGCGCATGGTGCGCTGCGTGCGGGTGAGAGGGACCTGACCCCTGTGTATCGAAGGCAGTAAGCCCGATACACCTTTTCAATTTAAGTGTGGGCGCTTGGCCGCACACTTACGAGGTGGGACTAAAGTCCCACCTCCAAATCTCGCACACGCAGGCGAGGGAACTGCAGCCAATTGGGGCAGCTGTGAGGCTCGCGACCCAATTGCAGGCCTGGGTGTGTTCGCAGCAGCTTTTCGCGCTGCCTGTGATGTGCTCCTGGGCTGGAGAACACCTGGAGTTGCGAGCGAAGGAGCTGTAGCAGCTCAGCAATGGCGGTGAGGGGGCTCTGACCTGAAAGCAAAAAGATGGCCTCTCGGCCACATCAGAAAATGTGGGAAGCTTCGTCTGAGTGTGGTGAAGCCAGAGCGGGGGTCGGCGAGGCGCGAGAACGCGTGTGGAGGTAGACCTAGGTCAGACTATGCGCGGGAAGATGAGTTTGTTCGGGGTGCGTTCGGGCGGTGATTGACAGTGAATGGAGCAGGGGGATCGGTTGAGTGAGTGAGGGGAAGCTTCTGGGGTAGTTGGCGAGGGGTGAGGAGGTCTGTGGAAGTGGGATGGACTCGCCGGAGAGGGTGATCGGAGACGGAGCAGGTGGAGGTGGAAGTCGCGTGCGGTGGAGTAAAAAGGTAAATTAAGAGAAGGAAAATGTAAGGGAGAGAGAGAAGAAACTCTGTACCTGTTTACTCGACGAAGGGGGAGAGAGCGGCGCCCGGCTTGTGCCTGCCGGAGGTGGGGACGAAGGTGCCCTAGAGGAGGATATCGGCGACGAGGAGGCAGATGGAGGGTGCCAACTGGTACGGCCTAGCGCGGACGACAGGGCAGAGCAAACTCTACTGCAGGTAAGGCAGCAGAGCGACGAGGAGGAGAAGGAGATCGCCGGAGGCTTCGGGTGCTCTGATCAGAGGAGGAAGAGACGAAAGGTGGGGTATTTCTCCTCCAGAGGAAGCTTGAAGGAGTCGGTAGACCTTGCTGTTCCTTATATAGGTCTTGGTGAGGAGAGGGAAACGTGGAGGCGACGTGCCAGCCTCGCCGGAGAGTGGCCGGAGAGGATACCCATGCCTTTCGTGCGTTCGCACGAGAGGCATGGTTGATGGTAGAGGGCATAGGCGGGTCCCTGCGACAGAGGACGTCACAGGGAACCCCCCGTCTGTTCTAAAGGACGGTCGCCCTGCCCTGCATGGCGCCATCCTCCGCGTAAGGTTGCCGGAGGCATCTCGCTACAAAGAAGTGGCAAGGAGGACCGTTATGCAAAGAACGATGAGAAGTTGGGGGCCTAAACGCAAGGGTTTCAAAAGATAAGGGTCAAAAAGTAAATAAAGAGGACCAAATTGTAAAGTCGGTCAAGATGGTCTTTTCCTAGGCTCAAGTTTCATATCAGACTAATTTGAACCTAAGGATTCTAATGGCGAATTTTGATTTTAGGTTGGACTATGTTTGACATGTCAATTTGCGCAAAAATCCAAATTAAGTCATTAATTGGGCATGGTTCTCATTTTAGGTCAAAATAGGTTGCAAAGGCCAAATTGAAGCTTCTAAGCCCTAGGGGATATTTTCTATGAATTTTAGAAGGTTTATTTGATTTTTATCCTGCCTCGAACCTCTTGAATTAAAGTAGGTTTGTTTTAGGGTTATAGAATGTCATTTAATTCCTAGAAGTTGCTATAACCCTTTTCAGATCAGATCATCCCACTTCCCTCATTGTTAAGCTTGTTTGACCTGTGTTTGGATCCTTAATTACCTTGTTCGCATACTGCATTGGTGAAATTGCAGTTTTATCCCTTATGATTTGTTTTATTCTTTGACTCAGAATTCTATGAGTTAGGCCTCTCTTTGGGTTTTGTAAGAGCTTTTTCACACATATTTGGATTGGATTGTGTTAGTTAGGGTTCATGATAAGGTTCTCATCAGGTATAGAGTAGCGTGATTGTACTGAGGTTGAACTACCCTCGTTTTAAGTAGTTCGTTTAGTGGATTTGATCAACTTTGTCGATCGGGAAATCCTAACTCGAAAGGGTTAGGTGGTGATTTTTACCTAGTTTGGGTTTCCACCTAAAAATCTCTCGTGCCTTTGTGTGATTGTTTATTTTATTTCCGCATTGATTTTATATTTCGCAAATCTCACCCCCTCCCGTAGGAAATTAAAAGGTCGCTCTCCACGTGCACACGCATGCCCTCGCTCACGGCCACACCATGCGGGCCTGGGCTCTGAATCGATTACCCGTATACCTGGATCCGATTAGCACATTTCTGAGAGAGGAGAAAGAAAGGGAAAGGAAGAAGAGAGAGAGGAGGGAGGGGGGTTTTGCTCTACTGCCTACCTCTCGACAATTAGCAAATTCTAAGGGAGGCCTTTGCCTCTGTTGGTGTTTGTGTTGAGCTCTATTGTGCCTCTCCTTGAGGCTTGAGAAGGAGAGGCCATTACCTCTGTTGCTGGTTCTGAGTGCACTGTGCACTTAACATACGTGGATTAAATTTGGTTGATACTGTTGAGATATTTGCTGTTATTGTAATTAGGATAATTGGTGATTCAAATCACCATTTTATCCTAATCTTTTGCACTGTTGACATTTGCTATTATTTATACATTCTTGTTGCTTGAATTTCTCATTAAATATTGTTATCTTGTACTTAAATTGTGATCTTGAGATTGATTGCAACACTTGCTTCCTGTGTTCGATCTCGGATTTCCTTCTAGCTATAAATTGTATTTGTTCACGTGCTATTTTAGGCTATATTACAACGAAGTGATTTTAAAACCCCGATTCATTACGTTAACACTATTTCAATATAGGGTCATACCTTTTGGCTTGAAAAACACTGGAGCAACTTACCAGCGCCTTGTAATCATGATTTCCTCCAAAATAATAGAAAAATCATTTGAAGTGTACATAGACGACATGCATATGAAGGGATCTAATTTCCCTCAACACTTAGACTATTTAGCAGCGATGTTCCAGGTATTAAGGAATACCCGCCTCCGCCTGAACCTCGAGAAGTGTGTATTTGAGGTCTCAGCCAGCAAATTTCTGGGGCTCTTGGTCTCCAATAGAGGAATTGAAGCTAGCCCTGATAAGATCCATGTGATCATGGGCTTGCAGTCGCTAAGTGATAACACTGCATCATGGGATGATAATTCTGTTAAATAGAGCCCATCTTAAGAATAAAATGCACAGATAACACAACATAAGTAGAAGGGGAGCATTGCATGCATCATACGTCAAGATTGCTTATAAAACAGTATTAACGGCCATTTGCATGAGCACTTGTCAAAGCAGGCCTCAGATGAACAATCAGACCACACGGATAGATTTAGAGCGACGAACGGAGTCCAACGGACTCGAAATCGACCAAATCTGACATTCGGAGCTCCTACAATGGGCCCATGAAGTTCTGACCATTGATCTGATGATCAACGGCCTACGATGCGCCATGTGGCGCCCGATCAGCAGCGGACGGACGCGATCGCGAGATGAGACGCATATGCGCCCTGACCAGGCGTGCGTGATTACGCGGGCGCAAGGGCGCGATCCAGGCGTGCGGCTCGCGCGAGATCCCAAAGATCGGGCGGCTTATGGTGCGCGCACATGGATCAAGTGCGAAGAAGCATGGCTGTGAGAGAGCGACCGGCGGGCAGGGGTCTTCATCGATGTTTTGGGAAGGGTTTTAGTGACGTCCGGGATGTTGCTAAAACCCCTTCTTCATTTGGAAAGCCCTTCTCCCTATTTAAACCCCTTCCAGCCACCCATTCAAGGCATTCACTCCACTTGCAAGTGTTCTATCTCCCTCCTAGCTACCTTTAAGCCCTTTTGTAATCGCTGGAGATGACGAGCCACCGACGGAGCCCTCTCCACTACCGTGGCTACCTCGCCGTCCCCTCTCTCTCTCTCTCTTTCCTTCTTTTAAGCTTTACTTTACTTATGTTCAAGCATTTATCTAGTGTTGTAATTATGAACTAAAGTTACATGTTAGATGAAGTTGTTTTCGATTCAATTGCCTCCTCTCTTTTATGTTTGAATTGCATGCTGTGAATGAAGACATTCTAACCCTATTCTCTCTCTCTCTCTTGCTTTTCACTTGTGCCTTTTCGCAAGCAAAACCCCACGATTTTTGTGACAATAAGTGACAAGAAGAATCCGATTTTTACGCCTCCCTGGGACCGACACTCGGACTCACATCCGTTCTTTACTTCAAAACCGACGTCGCTAGTGTAAACTATAACAACACTTCCAAACACACGTGCACGCGCACGTCACTAAGCATGCTGAGAGGGTTGTAGTCATTGGTCGGCAAAATTGCCTCTTTGGGTCGATTCATGTCTCGATCCTCTGACAAGTGCCTCCTTTTGTTTGAGTGTGTTAAGAAGGGTAAAGGCTATACTGTCGTCCATTAGACTCCTCATTGCTAGAAGGCCCTAGAGGGAGTTAAGCACTCCAAAGTCCCCCCATCCTCACAGCTCCTAAGCTTAGGGAAGCTCTTTACTTGTATTTGGCGGCGTCCACGTTCGTCCTCAGTGCCATCTTAGTTGGCGAATGGGAAGGAGTATGGCAACTCGTATGCTTTAGTAGCAAGACTTTCCAAGGTGCATAAGTTAAGTATATGGTCAACGAAAAACTCTGGCTAGCTTTGGCCTTTGCATCCAGAAAGCCCACACAGTAATAGTTCTGCCAGACTACCCCTTGCGGTGGATATTGTAGAAGCCCACGGGGTCAGCACGGTAGATCAAATGGGCTATGGAACTGGCGGAATTTGACGTCCAGTACCAACCGAGGAGATTCGTCAAGGGACAAGTCCTAGCGGACTTTGTGGCAGAATTCGCAGACTCGGATGCCTTCCTCACACTCCCCTTCAGCTCTACATTGATGTCTCGTTCATGACAGCTAGGTTTGGGGCTGGCATAGCCTTAACCTCCCTAGACGACGTTACTCATATGTACGCCGTCAAACTGGTCTTTCCTGCATCCAACAATTAGGCACAGCATGAGGCCGTGTTAGGAGGTATCCAGGTGGCCAAGTCAAGACGCATCTCCTCGTTGGAAATATACATGGATTTCTAGTTGGGCGCCAATCAGATCACTGGCGAATACCAAGCTTGGGTCCCAAACATGACCTTGTATGCTGACAAGGTCAGGGAGGAACTGTTTGACTTCAAGACTGTCTTGATCAGGCGGGTGCTACGAGCTGACAACCCCCTCGCAGACGCATTGGCCCGACTAGCTGTGGCAATCTCGCTTGACCAACAAGATGATATCATCCTCCAGACCTTGAAGGAGCCAGCTATACTTGCTACCAAGATATTTACGATAGAGCAATCCACCTCATGGATGATGCCTATCATCGCCTACTTAAACTTTGGCGAGCTGCCGTCAAGAGAACGTCAGCTCAAGGCATTCCTCTTGAAGACCTCTAGGTACACCTTAATAGAGGGGCAACTGCACAAGAGGGGGTATTCCACCCCCTATTGCGCTGCATTACAATGGAAGAAGCATTGCAAGCCCTTTAAGAAGCCCAAGGAGGTGCATGTGGGAACCATGAAGGGTGGAAGGCACTCTTGGCCTGACTATTCCAAGAGGGGAACTTTTGGCCCAAAATGAAGCAGCAACGGAAAGACTTTGTGCACAAGTGTGACAAGTGCCAACGGTCTGCTACCCTACACCACTTGCCGCCTCTAAAGTTAGTGCCTGTTATGTCGCTCATCTCCTTTGCAAAATGGGGCATGGCCTTTATTGGCCCTTTCCCCTCAGCCCTGGCTCAGAAGCGGTTCATATTGGTAGTGGTTGATTATTTTTTCAAATGGGTTAAAGTTGAGGCCATGGCTAACCCAACAGCTGATAGGGTTGTCTCATTTGTTTGGAAAAACATCATAGCTCAGTATGGGATACCTCAATACATTGTCGCAGACAATGGCACCTAGTTTTCCTGCAAAAAATTCGAAGAATTTTGCACCAGCTGGGACATTCGTCTATGTTTCACGTTCGTAGACCACCCCCAAGCGAACGGACAAGCGAAGATAACCAACCGCACCATTATTTCGGCACTAAAACGTCGGCTAGACTTGGCAAAGGAAGATGGGCGGACGAGCTACTGGACGTACTGTGGGGCTATACGACTTGCCAAAGGACTTCCATGGGCTACACACCATTTGGCTTGGTGTACATATTGGGAGCCCAGTTACCTATAGAGATAGTCCTCCTTGCCTACCGAAAACAACTTTACGTCCTTGTCACCAATGATGACCAAGTTCGCTTGGCATTAGGCCTCGTGGATGAGCTAAGGCACAAGGCTTTAGAAGCATCGCTCAAGCACAAGGAAGTGACAGCAGCCGCCAAGAACAGGCAGATACGCAAGTGGTAGTTCTCAGAAGGAGGCTTAGTTTTGCGCAAAAGTGAAATCTCCATGCCAAGTCATTCCAGCGGGAAGCTGGATGCCCCATGTGAGGGACCATACAAAATTTGTGAGAACAATCCAAGCGACAATCCCTTATACTTGGGATGAGGGTAATTTACGCTTGTATCATGTATAGACAGAAAAGATAAGGAAAATAAAAACTTTACCTTTTATTTCCTTCAAGGCATTGTCTATAACATTCCTTGGGACCATCACTGCTGAATGGCCCATAAAGGGAAAAAAATAAAAAAAAAGAACAGGGGTCGGCATGGGGAACATAAAGACAACAACAATACTATCTTTTTTTTTTTTGAAACAACAACAAAACTATCTTTGAAGACTCGGTGACTTCACTCCCAGTCTTCAAAGATATCTGCTCTGGGCATCGCAGACAGCGATGTGACGACACCAGGAGAACTGATCGACCAAGAAAGTGGTTTCGTAGCCTTTGACGGACACAACTTGGGTGCCTCCTCTTTAGGAGCCGGTCTACCTGGCTGGTCCATAGGCCCCGGCTGATCTGCTCCGCCCAGGTGGTCTGCAGGTGGCTCTATAGGAGCATTGTGGGCAATACGATCGTCAGGCGTTTGACGGTCAAATTCAGACAAGAACTAGTCAAGGGACTAGTTGCATAGCTCCTTCATCGAGTTAAACTTACCCTTAAGAAGGGCTTGCTCCACTGTCAAGGTGTGCTTCCCAATCTCCCTCGAGACCGCGTCTTGGTTCTCCTCCGTAGATAGGTCAGATGTAAAGAATTCCATTATTGTCTCAGGATCGAGCTTCGGCTGGGCAGCACGTTCTAGCTTAAACACCCTCTTGCCCTTATCTTCAGCAAGATGTCGGGACTTTGCAAGCTTGGCCCTCAGGGCTGCCACCTTTGCCTCCGCCTTCTATTGACTCGCCGACGGTTCAGCAAGTTTGTTGGTGATCGTGCCCTAGCGAAGGCGTTCTTCTTGGAGGATCGCCTCCTATCCCTCCACGACCAAGGAACGTAAGGCCCTTAGCACCAGCACCTCCTCTTTCAGCGAAGGGATGTTGGCGCAGGAGCTTCACTGGCGGTTGGACAAGTCTCGTAGAGCCATGACTTCAACCATGTGCACTCTAATAGGACTTTCCTCTATCTTCTTGCCAAGGTGGGCAACCTTCCTCAAACCTTGACTGGCCTACATTAGCTCTTCTTCTAGCTGGGATATTTGACGGGCCGCTTGCTGCTGTGAAGGGAGGATACAGAGGGCGTCCTTCGTGGTCTTCTCTGCCTTTCGTCGTGTGGCAATGGCCTCCTCAAGGAGGCGGACAAAGTTCCGCTACTTCGCCTTGGCCGTCACAGCCCACTTGGCGGCCATGTCAGCTGCCTCTGTAAAGCTGCTAAGCTCAGTGACATCAGGGGGAGCATCACCACACGGGACAAAGGTAGGCCTCCACCTATTTAAAACCTCGGGCAGGTTCGAGGAGAAAGTTCCTCTCCAAAACATAAGTAAAGGATGAGCAAGAAAGGGCTCACCGTTTGGAGCCAGCCCAAAACACAGCATCCTCCAAATGTTGGATCACCTGTCTTTCCAAGCTAAGGCCGCTGCTCGACCCGCTCGCCTGAGTTAGGACCACCTGTGTCACGACCGGAGCCAAATCTACTTGGAAAACAGGCCGGATCACATTCCTAAAACAATAGCATTTTCCCACACGTGCACCATAGCGAGAGCATAAGAGGACGACAGAGAGACAATAGAATAAACTAAGGCACTAGCAACAATACCAACTAAAATAACAGAAAAATGCCATAGCCACAACACCATGAAGACGATGAAAGTAAAAGTAGAGGCAAAACTAACCAATTGTAAGGATAGGTGGTCACTACAATATAAAGTAATGGCAGACTAGACTAACTTTGGCTGGATGTGACTAGGCCGAACTTGATCAGCAGCCGGTGAAGTTGGCGACTCACTCTCGTCCTAAACACAAACAGTAGGTGTCAATGAAATGCTGAGTAGAGTGTGAAGGGTATGCGGTAAATGTGTAAAAAGTTGAAAAGTAACAAGAAATAATTATGCGAGCATTTAATATATTACCAAAGTAGAAAAAAAAAACTTAACTAATTTCCATGCACAATGGTATAAGATCATGCTTATTCTTATTCACATGTTCCCTATCGGGACGATCTTGTTGCGACATTTCCGTGATTGAGGGCAGGCATGTGGCACTCTCCTGGCCAAGAGGGCACCCAAGTCTGTCCTACACCTAGTCAACCACCCCGTGATCATGGTCGCAACATAGCGATGACTACAGTGCATGTGATAAATGCACGAGGTGTTATCCTACATTGGCACGCGGTCAGTTATTTCCGCTAACGGGTATGCACTAAACCACACACCCTTATAAGTCTATGTACCTTGGCCCGACTATCTCGGTTGACCCACGTAAGCCCATGGGAGTCGGTGCGGAGAGGCCGTTACTATCTTGGGTTCCTACCCAGATAGGTCAGCTCCCTCCCCGCACAATGGAACAATTAGCTCTCCTCGGTACACATGTACACAAGGGTTAGCTCATCCCCACCCTAATACCATGATGGTCGATCGCAACCCCACATGCACATTTTTGTTCCATAATTAAGATCATCTTTATTTTTCTTTTTGCATTAGGATTCGAGAAAATCTCCTAATTTAGTTCTAACAATTTCAATGTCGTTAATCCCCATATTTCACAACTTGCCATTAGCTAGATTTTTCTTTGTGCTCAATTACCCATAACACCGTACATGCACATGCGTGTGTACATACACAAATTCTATTTACATAAAAATCGTACATGCATTTGCATAGTGAAAACACCAACACATACAAAAAATGCATACACCTATAAACATAAATAAACACAACAATAGAATTTCTTTGCATGCACAGTTACACACATACACAATTATAAACATACGTAGTACATGTGTATGCCACCACGCTTAATTTCACTCACCCAATATTTCACCTCTGAGTTTCTACCTATGCACCCTCTCTAGCTCGGTCTAGGGTTCAAGCAAGTTCCTTAGTTTGATAGCTAAACCGATCAAGTGGCATTATCTCCCAAAATTTTGTATATTACATGCCAACCCTTTAGCTTTTACCCTAGGGTTTGTGATAACCCTTACGGGGGTTGCTAGCAACTTGGCATTTACAAGATCAACAATTTTGCACACCAGTAGGATTCTCTAGTTTACCTTGGACTTCAAGTAGATTCGCTAACTTAGCTATTAACAAGTTCGTGCAATTCCCTACTTGTTTGCTAGCATGTTCAAACGTTGTCCACCACAACTTTTGGCATAAACTCTAGCAAGTACCTAGTTTGTCCTTAGTGTTTAGGTTCATTCCTAGGTGATTTCCACCCATTTTATACCCACGTGATTGATCGTGTCCATTAGGGAGGCATATCATGGTTGTAATATTATTCACAATGGGATCATACCTAAAGGTACATATCCCCCAAGACTCCGTGTGTGTATGAAAACAGAAGCACAGAATGCACTTGAAGAAGCACGAGAAGTTTTTTACTTTTGGAGAGGATTTTTTTACTTGAGAGTGTGTAGAAGGGACTGCGTACGACTTCTATTTATGCTATCGAATCGACCTGAAAAGGAAATCAAATTGGTCGATCAATTAAGGTATATTAGTCGATCAAAATAAGGTTTGGTCGATCATTCTAGTAATTTGATCGATCAATTATTGGTCGATTAATTAGCCTAAATGGTCGATCAACATTATATTAATCAATTTCTTAAAATGAGTTGGTTTGATCGATTAATTTAGTTTGTTGGTCAATCAATTAGTTTGCTCGATTAATTAATCTTATTTGGTCAATCAATATCCCTAAAAACTTAATTTTTAACAAGTGTCGGGAAAATTCGTTTGAGACTTATTTTGAGGTTCCTTACAAAAAAAAATATTTAAACTGAATAAAGATAAAAGACACTAAGATACAGATCATCATTCTTCTAACTTTGATCCAAAAGAAAGAATCCTGAAATATTAGTCTTTCAAAAAATATAATTTTGGTGTATCAAAATAGAGACAATTATATGTCTTAAGGAAGAGCTTTGAGCCCAAGAGAGGGTCGCTGAAGTCAATGTCTCGCTTAACGAGGAGTAGTCGTACAAGGTTCGGCAACTAAAGAATGAGAGAAGGTGACGATTTTGGATGGAGAAAGTATTGGACTTCTTTGTCTATGATCCTTCAATGGAGGTGAGCTACCTAGGATTACAAGGGAGGAGCTTCTCATGTGGTTTGCTTGTGATCTCTTCCGGATTCATGGGGAAAAAGGTTCGTGGGAGGTTGATTGAGGTGATCGAGCCTCTACCGAACTGCCTTCCGAAGGAAAGGAAAAGCAGTAGAAATTGAAAGTAACGCAGGTAGTACTTTTTTACATGAGGTGACACTAACAATTTGCATGGAATTTTTAAATTGATGGAATCCATCATAACTCTAAGGCCGTGTTTGCTTGCGGGCTTGCTGTTGGAATAGGAGATTGGCGCGGTGTTAGGAGGGGGTTTGGTGCTGGGAGGCACAGGACACGAGGCACGAAATATGAGATCGATGAATTATTTCTTTTGACATATTTTTCAAAAAATATTATTTAATAATTAAATTTATTACATCAAAATACACTAACTTTCTCTCCTTTCTTCAAAAATTAACATATAAACCATTAAAAATTCCATCAATCATTATATTTACACCAACTAAATAATTTCTTATATTTATTTTACTTTGATTTTATTCCAAAATAACGCTATCCCAGCAAAACACAGCCTAACTTCCTGTAATATAGCTGAATAAGTCGTCTGATGATATACGAAACGTATGAAATGATGGACAAATTTGCTCAATCAAAACCTTGCGTAAAACTTCAAGCACACTTCCGCGTGAGATAGTCTGCGGCTGGGAATCAGCGAACTCTCAAATCTAAAACGCGGTCCATCTTATCTTTACCACTCCTCACGGCCTTCTCGACAAGCTTCCTGCATTTTGGAGAGAAGTACCTCACGATACCTATGGCATGACCAGCAATTATTAACACCCTTTCTATGAACCAGACGTGCGATTTCTCCACTTCGTCCACGAACAGACGTTGCAAAATTGGATTATCCTGAATTAGATGGAAAAACATTGGATTTTTAATTTTGCCTTCGAGATAGAATAAAGTTGCTCCGTTTGACTTATGCCGTGATTTGACTTTAAGCATGTTTATTTTGTATAATTTCATAAGTACTCTTTTATTTATTTATTTATGTAAATTCAGTGCTATGTCAAACTTATTCTTTGGTATTGGTTCAAACATCACCTAAACAAGAACAAGCTATCTCGAAATAGGTTTTTATTCCTCGTGTTATTCCAAAAATCTTATATTAGGAATCAAATGATCCCTTAAGAATGAGTCATTTGGAACTCTCTTACCACCCATTTAAGTCTTGAGGGTATGACTCGAACCCACAACTTGCAGTACGTAGAGACCACCACGATGCAAATTCTTCTCTCCAAACCACGTCCTGAAACGTTATACCGAACACATTTTCTTATTTATGATGAAACTCCATCCAATCAAGGACCTCCAAGCTACCCTCAAGTTTCATTTACTTTAAAGATAGCGCACAGAGATTTCAAAACTACATCCTATAGATTGTAGGTGGGGATGAGATTGCATCTTATATGGTTCGGATATTGGTAGTTTAATATATATCTTTTTTTCTTTTTATACAATCAAATGCGGGTATTTATTTGGATTTAAGAAGGATACAATTTTTTCCATATCATAGGTTATGGAAATGGATTTAAAATTAGATACGACTATAAATAAAAAACTAAGTCAAGGCATAATCACTGTGACTGAAAATTAGATACAAATAGGGAGATTCCAGGAGTTTTGATCTTTCCGTGGACACATTAACAAAATCATTGTTGATAAATGTAAGCACCATAATATCATAGTATTTTGAAGATTTTTATACTTAGGGAGGTTTTGATTTTCAAAATATATAGATTTTAATAGAGGGAAAATAAACAAATATACTTTAAAATATGTTTTGCAATGTACACGTAAGAATGTTGATTTTAACCGGTGGAAATAACTTTTCACTACTCAAAAATCACTTTCTAAGTGAAAAATAACCTCTTATAGGAGAAAAATTACGTTTCAAGTGAAAAATAATTTTGCATCGGTGAAAAGATAAAACACACCGATATATTTTTATTTTCAATCGGTGTGTTTTAATTTTTAACCAGTTGAAAATTATTTTCAACCGATGTGTTTTGAACTACTGCATTTTCAATCGATTGATTTTGATTTTCAACCTGTTGATTCTTAACAGTACGTTACAAAACGCGTTGCAACGCACATCTCCATACTTGCATCCATTTTAATATGCCATGTTAAATTTTGATTTCAAGATGCTAGGATTGCTTGAATTTAATAAAACGTTTAAGTATGTACAAATAAAAAATGTGATGTCTCAGATGTCTCACATGTTGGTGCAAGGAAACCGCGATTGTTGATCTTGATAATAACAAAATACTTGTTACCTAACAATTGCATTTGAGTATATAAGTTTCAAGGTAAATGTAAATGGAAGCAAGTGCAAGGAGCTCAAACTTGCGTTTATCGCGGATTGGATGAGATTTATGGAGGAGAAGAGGAGATGGAGCTTCGCTTGGAGCAAGAGTTCGAAGGAGAAGAAGAATAAGAAAGATGTTGTCTTTCATTTGTAATTGTATTTACTCTTTCCTCTTTTAATTCTTATATACATGTCAAAGGGCCCAAAAGTATAATATCTTAGTTCTAAAATCACCCTCCCATACCTAGAACACTTAGATAAACTTAGAAAATCAAAATAGACATCAGACAGCTTGATCAGATGTCTGATATGTGGCTTTAAGTTGCTTGACCTTTTGGCCAAACGTTCAAACACTCGGGCTAAAAATTGATAGTTTGTGCTTTTCCATTTAGTCGTCATACCTTTAGTCAAGATGCCTTATAAGACGTCTAACAAGAGGACCGTTAGCCATTTCCTTTGTGAGCCAACTTAGGATAATTTAAAATTTATATCCAGATGTCCATAACAGTGTCTAGATGTCTGATAAAGAGACATTGGATCAAAATCCAAGGTTGTCAAACCTATATCTAACTGTTAACTGCTTGGAATCAATTCCCGCAGCTTTTAGACGTCTAGATTGTCGTCTGACTCTTAAAATCTAGAACCCTATTTAAATCTGAACCAACATAGGAACAAAGCCGCTTATAATTAGGCATCCAATAAAATTACCAGACATCCTATATTAGCACACTAGACGTCTCCTTAGAACTCTGTTTCGATCCAACAAAATCAGGAACCCTGACCCTTTAAATCATATGTCCAAAGTTGTTATTAGACGCTTGACCAGACACCTGACCTGAATATTAGACATTTGATTCTGCTATCAGAATTAGAATCACCCTGATTTCGGTCTAATTCGCCTTGAATTTATTTCCAACCTTTAGGAGCCTTATCTTAAACCTTATTGAAGGTTCTTAAGACCTCTATAAATAATAGAGGACCCCTCCTTGGCTTAGTGTAACGACCCGATTCCCGAGTCCCTACGAGACAAGAGAACCGGACCGACTCGACTAATCCCAAGACCTAGGAGTCCAACGAGGAAGTAACCAAAAGAGCAGTAAAATAAACCACATTCAACATGAAATATAACTAGCAGTAACAAAATACACTAGTAAGAAAAGGAACTACTACAGCATGTACCACCACAATAGTAGAACAACATTTATAACATAACAAGAACTGTGAGTAAAGAAAAGTACAGAGTAACAAAAACTACTCACTACAATGGAACAAAAAGGGTACAAAAGAACAGTGGTAACTCTACTGAACCCTACTCGGCCCAGCGTCCTCTGCAGCCGCTGACCCTCGCTGCTCAACACTTGGTCCTGAAAAGTAACGAGTGTAACACGTCAGCGAAACGCTGAGTAGAGTGGCAGCTAAAACTAAAGAAGCAGTAAAGTGTACAGTAGCTGTTTTATTTTCTTTCTTCCTTTATTTACATCTTTCTATTGTTTCACAATTTATCTATTTCTCAGATCCTTCACTTGATCCTGAATGTTCCTCGTGGGAACGATCTTGATTGCAGTCTTTTCCGAACAGTAGAAGTAGCACGTGGTGCTCTCCTGGCCGGGAGAGTCCCCCGTGGTGATCCTACTCTTAGTCAACCACCCCAAGGTCACGGACAGACGTAACGGTGACTACGGCACGCGTTATAAACGCACAGGTAGCTAACCCGCACTGGCACGCGGTCAGTCGTTTCCGTTAACGGGTGCGCCCAAAGCACAACACGGAACCAGTACAGGGCAGAGCCCTCTCAGTAACAGGGGTCCAACCCCTCCACAGTATCCAAACAGGGGCCTTGCCCCTCCACAGTCCGCGCACCCTCGCTTGACTACCCTGGTTTGCCTAGTGGGCCTAACAAGTCGGTGTAGGTGAGCTAGCAGAACCCCGGGGCCCGTGGGGTAGCTAGTACTTGCCATAGACTAGTAGCTCTCCTCGGTACTGTGTACACGAGGGCCAACAAGTCAGTACAAAGTGGCTAAACTTAACCCCGGGTCCCTGGGGTGGCTGGCTCCGCTCTGCACTAAACAGGTAACAGGTGCTTCCGCTGGTACTACGTACCCAAGTGACAACGCACCTCCACATCTTTCCTTCTCAGTTCCATTTCATTTTCTTTCCAGGAGTTCTACTCCTAACTCCCCGTAGGGTTCCAGCTCTTTTAACTCAGCACATTCAGGTTTCACCCTTTTTCTGTTTTACGTTCATACAACCCATATTCTCAATCATGTTCATTTATTCGTAACAGGCAACTGTTAAATCAAATTACAGGCAGCTATTTATTCCTTTCCACTTTTCCAAGATTGCAGTATTCATATATTCCACTAGTTTTCCCATCCTAGGATTCATGACATACCCTCGGATCTATCATACAATCTAGTTTTCCAACCCTAGGATTCATGCAACACCCTAGGAACTATCATTCAATCTAGTTTCTCATTCCTAGGATTCATGCAATGTCCTAGGTTCTATTTATGGTTCCACAGTTTAACAGATTATGCTAATAAATTTAAAAATCCACTCTACCAGTTACAACGGGAGTACAGGGGGCGTGGTCGGGAATCCCGCGTGTCTCCGCAACCCCCGAGACTGCAATGGAACGGGGTCCTATCACAAGGATCAAACACAAGGAGTTTTTCAAAATAGTATATAAATACTGTAGACGGGTAGAGGATTTAATTCCGAAAAGAACGCAACTCGAAACACGGAAAACGGACTCCGAACGGGCCCTAAACGGGTCGAAAATTACGAAACAGTGCAAAATCAGAATTCTGGAACCTCTTCCAGACGTCTTAAAATGAGGGTCAGATGGTACCTTTGCTCTGTAAATCAGGGTCCAGAAGCCTGCAGGGGCGTCTGGCCTAATTCCCAGACGTCCGATGGTCACCCCGGACGTCTGGAAGTCTTTCCCGTCGTCTGGTACTGCAGCCAGACGTCTGATTCGCGTTGGATGGCGAATCTCAGAACCTGCGCGTACCCATTCCTCGCTCTCAGTTCGGACGGTCGAAGAAAAGGTGGAAGTACGAAAATAACTTACCTTTCAGACGTCTGGACAGTCCTCCAGACATCTTCCCCGTCATCTGGTTGGAAACCCAGACGTCTGATTATGGAAAAACTTCCAGAATCAGAGCGCTACTCGTCCTCCGCCCGCGACGCACGGCCGTGCCGCGCCTCGTCCGCCTGCTGCTCGAGCTGCAGCAGACCTCCCGCGTCACTCCGCGCCCGCTGCTCCCCTGCCAGTCGGCTCTCGCTGCCTCGGCGAGCTCGAGCCCTCACGGCCGAGCGTCTCCTCCCTCGCGCAACGCCTCCTCCCGCACACCCGCCGCGGCTGCCGCTGCCGCCGCTCGCTCACTCTCGCACTCGCACTCCAGCTAGAGGAAGAAGGGAGCGGAGGGGATGAGAGTGAGGGAGAGGGCGAGGGCCCTTTTTAAAGCTGCGCGGGGAGAGAGAGAGCGAGAGAGAGGGGCGCAGCCTGCGCCCGCAGGAGGAGAGGGAAAAAGGAGCGCATCTGCAGGTCTGCGCGCATAGGTGCGTAGACGAAATCCACCATGCCGCGGAAAATAAATCCCAGACGTCTGGAATGGGTCCCAGACGTCTGGTCAGACGTCTGGGCCAGCTCCCAGACGTCTTAAAAGACGTTTTGAAGCTGTGGTCGTAACATTTAGTCACGCCACATTTTGAGTGTTCTTGAGAATAAATCATTTAGAAGAGAAGTAGTTGCTCTCTAAGATCCATACTCCAAATTTGAGAGCATCGAAACTTTAGTGCAATCCACGCCTACTCTCTTCCATATTAGGGAAGTCCTTTCGCTTATAGTAGCATAGCTTAATATATACTTCGTGGCTCTATAGGTTTTGTTGTATTTAACTTTGTTTATGGTTGGGTATTTGCTTGGCGAATTCCCATCTCCTTCGTATAATAAAATACTTTTCGTAGAGAAGAGTGGTTTTAAGGTACGCTACCCTTAAGTTAAAATAGTGTGGTTGTATTTGAGGTTCTATCACCCTCGTTCAAGTGACACGTAGTAGATTTGGTGGGCTCAGTCGATCGGAAAATCGTAAGTCGAGAGGCTTAGGTGGTGGTTTTTACCCGTATTGAGTTTCCACCAAAAAATTCTTATGCAATTTGTGGTGAATGCTTTTGTGGGTTTGATTGTACTTTTATTTCGCATATTTTTATTTCTTGCACTGTTCACCCCCCCTCTAGTATGGAATTACATCACCCAAGTGAGCACAACTGTTCATGCTCATCTGCTAGAAAAGAACTTAATGTCCAGCAAGGCGTGGGAGGGAACGAGCAAGCTAACCTCACCCTCACTAACTAGCCTCAATCAAAATTGGTAAAATGCTATTCTCGACTCACTAAGTGTTACGACCTGATTCCCGAATCCCTACGGGACACGAGAATCGGACCAACTCGACTGATCCCAAGACCCAGTCGTCCAACAAGAAAGTAACCAAAAGAGCAGTAAAATAAAATACATTCACCATGCATATAACTAGCAGTGACAAAATACAACAGTAAAGGAAAGAACTACTACAGTATACACCACCACAACAGTAAAGAAATATACATGAACATAAACATGATGCTTGCAACAAAAGAGTACAGAGGTAACAGAAACTACTCACTACAACAGAAGGAAAAGTACAATGGGTACTACACAAGTAAAAACTACTGGGCTCTACTAGGCCCAGCACCCTCTGCAGCCGCCGGCTCTGGCTGCTCAACACTTGGTCCTGAAAAGGTGACAGGTTAGCGAAACACTGAGTAGAGTGGCAACTAAAAGTTAAGAAACAGTAAGGTGGATAGTAGCTGTTATATTTTTAACTTTTTTTTTAATATTTTCCGTTTACTCGTTACTGAATTATCCCTCAGATTCTTCTCTTGATCTTGAATGTTCCTCGTGGGAACGATCTTGATTGCAGACTTTTTCGAAAAGTAGAAGTAACACGTGGTGCTCTCCTGGCCGGGAGAGTCCCCCGTGGTGGTCCTACCCTCAGTCAACCACCCCAAGGTCGCTGACATACGTAACGGGGACTACGGCACGCACGATAAACGCACGGGTAGCTACCTTGCACTGGCACGCAGTCAGTCGTTTCCGTTAACGGGTGCACCCAAAGCACAGCACGGAACCAGTATAGGGCAGAGCCATCTCAGTAAAAGGGGTCCAGCCCCTCCACAGTAACCAAACAGGGGTCTTGCCCCTCCACAGTCCGCGCACCCTCACCTGACTACCCTGGTTTGCCCAGTGGGCCTAACAAGTCGGTGTAGAAGGGCTAGCAGAACCCCAGGGCCCGTAGGGTAGCTAGTGCTCTCCCTACACTAGTAGCTCTCCACGGTACTGTGTACACGAGGGCCAAAAGTCGGTACAAAGTGGCCAGACCTAACCCCGGGTCCCTGGGGCGGCTAGCTTCGCTTTGCACTAAACAGGGGGACAGTCGCTCTCCTTGGTACTTAGTGATGGGGCTTTTCAACCACGGCTAATCTTTGTTCGTTTTTGTGCTTATTACAGTAATGTCGTTATAGTGTAAAATAGGACAGCTACAGTTGTCATTACTATAAAAATTTACTCGGAAATAGTTTGGTTTCCTGAGGCCGAACTCAGGGAGCCACTAGAATTCTAGAAGTACAAAGTTTTCTTTATTACAAAAATGAGAGAGAGAGAGGGAGAGAGATAGATTTCAGTTTTTGGCTTCTTCTTCTTCTCTTCTTTCTCTCTTTGCTTGTCTTCTTCTCTTCTTTGGCTTTTCCTCAGCTGTAGTGTCTCTACAGGTCTTCTTCTTCCAGTTGCCTTCAATTCTTCTTCTGCTTGTCTTCTATTTCTTTTCTTCTTCAGTTCTTCTTCTTTCTCTTTTCCTGCGCGAAGACTTCTTCTGCTTCTTTCTTCCTTCTTCTCTTTTCTTTCTCTTCAGTTGCGGAGCCTTCTCTTTTCTTCTTCTTCCTCTCTGCTTTATCTCCTCTGAAGCTTCGTCCGTCGTCTGATACCGCAGTCAAACGACTTAAACGGCGGTCTGCTACAGTGCTTCCTTTTCTTCCTTCACTGCTTCTTCTTCTCTTCTTTGGCGGGCCTTCTTCTTCCTCTGCTTCTTTTCTTCTTTGGTCTCCTGCCTTGCTCAGCTGCAAGGCTTCTTCAGGGTTCCTTCTTCTTCTGCTCCTCTTCTTCTCCTTCCTGCGACAAAGTGTTGAGTCTGCCTCCTTCGCACCCTGTTCCTGCACAGGGCACAGTGTAACGACCCGATTCCCGAGTCCCTACGAGACAGGAGAACCGAACCGACTCGACTAATCCCAAGACCTAGTCGTCCAACAAGTTAGTAACCAAAAGAGCAGTAAAATAAATCACATTCAGCATGAATATAACTAGCAGTAACAAAATACAGTAGTAAGAAAGGGAAGTACTACAGTATATACCACCACAACAGTAGAACAACAGTTATAACATAACATGAAGCTACAAGTAAAGAAGTACAGAGAGTAACAAGAACTACTCACTACAGTGGAAGAAAAGGGGTACAAAAAGAACTGCGGTAACTCTACTGGACCCTACTCGGCCGAGCGTCCTCTGCAGCCGCTGACTCTGGCTTCTCAACACCTGGTCCTGAAAAGTAACGAGTGTAACACGTCAGCGAAACGTTGAGTAGAGTGGCAGCTAAAACTAAAGAAGCAGTAGAGTGTACACTAGCTGTTATATTTTCTTTCTTCCTTTATTTACGTCTTTCTGTTATTTCACGATTTATTTATTTCTCAGATCCTTCACTTAATCTCGAATGTTCCTTGTGGGAACAATCTTGATTGCAGTCTTTTCCGAAAAGTAGAAGTAACACGTGATGCTCTCCTGGCCGGGAGAGCCCCCCGTGGTGATCCTACTCTCAGTCAACCACCCCAAGGTCGCTGACAGACGTAACGGTGACTACGACACGCGCGATAAGCACACGGGTAGCTACCCCGCACTGGCACGCGGTCAGTCATTTCTGTAACGAGCGCGTGCCCCAGACGCCTTTTAAGACGTCTGGGAGGTGGCCCAGACGTCGGACCAGACGTCTGGGATCACATCCAGACGTCTGACCAGACGTCCGGGATAGTTTACAGACGTCTGGAGAACAGTTATGTTCGCACGGGAGATTCGCCTGCGCGCCTGTGCGCGCAGACCTGCGATTTCTCTCTCTCTCTCTCTCTGCAGCTGCAGGCGCGCTGCGACCGCCCTCTCTCTCTCCTCTCCGCGTGGCGTTAAAAGGGGGCACGCCTCCCCTCCCGTCTCCACCATCTTCTTCCTTCTTCTCCTGCCTGTGCGCGAGAGCGAGCGGACGCGAGGGCGCATCGGCAGCCGCAGCCGCAGTGAGCGCGGAGGAGGTGCGGCGTGCGAGGGCGGGGCTCTGCCGTGAGGGCGAGCTCGCCGGAGCGGCTTGGCCGGCCGGCGGAGGGCGCAGGGGGCGCGGAGCGTCGCGGGGAGGGACCTGCTGCGGGCTGAGCAGCAGACGCGCGAGGTGCGACGCGGGCGGCGTCGCGAGCGGAGGCCGAGCAGGGTTCTGATTCTGGAAAAATTTCCAGAATCAGACGTATGGGTTGATATCCAGACGGCAAGGTCGACGTCTGTAAGATCATACAGACTTCTGAAAGGTGAGTTTCCGCTTTCTTCTTCCTTCTTGTCGACTGACCGTACTGAGGGAGGGGAGTTGGCTGTGCGCAGGTTCGCTGATTCGCCATCCCTTGCGAATCAGACGTCTGGAAGTTGTACCAGACGGCGGGAGTGACCTCCAGACGTCCTGAGGGACCATCGGACGTCTGGGATCTAGGGCAGATGTCCCCGCAGACTTCTGGACGTCCGGGGAACCAAGCTGAACAGGTAATTCTCTGATCCACCGTTTAAGACGTCTGGAAGGAGTTCCAGACGTCTGATTTTGCACAGTATCATCTTTTTCGACCCGTTTAGGGCCCGTTTGGGCTCCGTTTTCCGCGATTCGAGTTGCGTTCGTTTCAGAATTAATTCCTATACTCGTCTACAGTAGCTATACACTGTTTTGAGACACTCCTTGTGTTTGATCCTTGTGATAGGACCTCTTTCGGTTGCAGTCTTGAGAGTCGCAGAGGCACGCGGGATTCCCGATCACGCCCCCATTACTCCCGTTGTACCTGGTAGAGTGGCTTTAAGTATTAATAAAATCTGTTAAAGTATGGAACCATAACTAGAACCTAGGGCATTGCATGAATCCTAGGAATGAGAAATATATGGAATGATAGCTCCTAGGTGTTGCATGAATCCTAGGGCCGGAAAACTAGATTGTATGATAGATCCTAGGATATGGCATGAATCCTAGGATGGAAAAACTAGTGGAATGTATATTACTGCAGTCTTGAAAAAATGGAAAGGAATATATAAAGCTGCCTGTAAATTTAATTAACAGCTGCCTGTTATGAATAAAGAAACATGTTTGAGATCATGGAATTTGAGAACGTGAATCTGGAAAGTGAAACATATGATGTTCTGAGATAAAGAGATGGAACCCTACGGGGAATTAGGAGTGGAACTCCTGGAAAGAAAAGGAATGGAACTGAGATGTAGTTGTACTGTCTCTTGGGTACGCAGTACCAAGGGAAGTACCTGTACCTGTTTTAGTGCAGAGTGGGGCCAGCCGCCCCAGGGACCCGGGGTTAGGATTGGCCGCTCTGTACCGACTTGTTGGCCCTCGTGTACGTAGTACCGAGGAGAGCTAGTAGTGTTAGGAGAGTACTAGCTACCCCACGGGCCCCGGGGTTCTGCTAGCCTCCTTCACCGACTTGTTAGGCCCACTAGGGCAAACCAGGGTAGTCAGGCGAGGGTGCGCGGACTGTGGAGGGGCAAGGCCCCGGTTTGGTTACTGTGGAGGGGTTAGACCCCTGTTACTGAGAGGGCTCTGCCCTGGTTCCGTACTGTGCTTTGGGCGCACCCGTTAACGGAAACGACTGACCGCGTGCCAGTGCGGGCTAGCTACCTGTGCGTTTATCGCGCGTGCCGTAGTCACCGTTACGTCTGTCAGTGACCTTGGGGTGGTTGACTGAGGGTAGGATCACCACGGGGGACTCTCCCGGCCAGGAGAGCACCACGTGCTACTTCTGCTTTTGGAAAAGACTGCAATCAAGATCGTTCCCACGAGGACATTCGAGATCAAGTAAAGGATCTGAGAAATAAATGAAATAGTGAGAAAAATTGAAAGATGTGAATAAAGGAAGTAATAGAACATAACAGCTACTGTACACTCTACTGTTGCCTTTAGTTAGTTTGCCACTCTACTCAGCGTTTTGCTGACGTGTTACACTCGTTACCTTTTTCAGGACCAGGTGTTGAGCAGCCAGGGTCGGCGGCTGCAGAGGACGCTGGGCCGAGTAGGGTCCAGTAGAGTTACCACAGCTTTTGTACCCCTTTTGTTTCTGTTCTAGTGAGTAGTTTTGTTTCCGCTGTACCTTCTTTACCTGCAGTTCTTGTTATATGATACATGCTGTTTTACTGTTGTGGTGGTACCTACTGTAGTAGTTTCTTTCCTTACTGCTGTACTTTCTTACTGTTAGTTATATTCATGCTGAATGTGGTTTATTTTACTATCTTTTGGTTACTTCCTCGTTGGACGACTGGGTCTTGGGATTAGTCGAGTCGGTCCGGTGCTTGTGTCTCGTAGAGACTCGGGAACCGGGTCGTTACAAGATGGTATCAGAGCAAGGTCGTCCCGAGAAGTGAATCAACTGACCGGAAAATAACCAATTCACATGTTTATAGCTAGAGTAGCCACCACAACATATCTCTTGACATGAGCTCTTAGAAGTGTTGTTAGGTACCGTCTGTTTTGACGTTCCGTTTTGTTTCGCGTCTCCTTGCAGGAGATGCCTCGTCATGGGACTGGCGAGATTGGCCGCGAGCGCGGCCGAGGGCGAGGTCGGCGAGGTGGACGTGCTGTCGTTGACGTCTCGGTGGACCAGCCACCACTCCCTGGCATCCTGGACCAGGACCTCGCCAGACTGATACGGGATATTGTACGAGAGGAGCTCCACCCACCGCCCCGAGCACCTCCTCCTGGGGTTGCAGAGGGGGAGTCCTCTGTGGGACCACGCGACGGACGTGGCGCTGGACACGAGGGAGGGGATGGGCCCCTGCCGCCCCCACCTTCCTCCGACACTTCTGTACACGAGGCACCTTCGCCTGGAGGTGCACTAGCACCTCCCCTACAGCGCCACTTCGAGCTTTTCGGACAGTTCCGGAAGCTGAAGCCCCCCTCCTTCAAGGGGGATGAGGGCCCGACCGAGGCAGAGGACTGGCTTGAGCAGCTGGAGAAGATCTTCGACACCCTTCGCCCCCCGGTGGAGTGCCGCGTGGCCTTTGCCACGTACCAGCTGGAGAGTGCGGCACACCGGTGGTGGAGGGCGGTCCGGGGACAGGAGAGGGACGAGCCGACGTGGGACCAGTTCGTCACCCTCTTCTGCGAGCAGTACTTTCCCCAGACGTGGCAGGACTAGAGGAGGCGGGAGTTCCACACTCTCCGCCAAGGGACGATGACCGTGAGCGCGTACCGCACGCGTTTCTTGGAGCTGTCCCGCTTTGCAACGACAGCGGTAGCCACTGAGGAGGAGCGCCTTTGGACGTTCACCGAGGGGCTTCGGCCTGCGATCCGGGGGTATGTCAAACCCCTGAAGCTGCCGACGTTTTCGAGGGTGGTAGAGGCAGCTATGACTTACGAGGAGACCAACCCGTCCACGCGAGAGACCGACGGCGGGCGGAAGAGGCCCTTTCAGCCAGACTTCTCACAGGGCCGGCGAGAACGGAGACACGTGGCATCCGCAGGAGAGCCGTCACGTTGTGCAGGGCCATCAGTGGCCTTTGGGGGCCTTCGACAGGGGCCAGTCGCCAGCACCGGACCCCCGCCTAGCCGACAGCAGGGACTCACTGAGGGCGGGAGTCAGGTTCCCCTCTGCTACCAGTGTGGCCAGCCGGGCCACGTCAGGAGGGACTGCCCATCTAGGGCAGGAGGTCAGCAGATACTTCCCGCGCAGAGCACTGGAGGGCGCTCAGGAGGTCGCGGTTCCCAGGCGCGAGGAGGAGGACCGCAGTCGCGAGGAGGGTACCGGCCAGCACCTACCCGTCCGACGCAGAGTGTGGCTGCTTCGTCCGCACCTAGAGCTGAGGGGCGTATCAACGCCCTAACACACAGGGATGCCAGAGCATCGGGATCCGTGGTAGCAGGTATGGTTTCAGTTTCTAGCAGACTCGTTTACACGCTTTTCGATTCCGTTGCCACGCACTCGTTTGTCGCAGCCAGTTTCGCAGTTAGTTTGGACCAGGATTTTACACTGTTAGAGAATCCGTTCGTAATCAGAGGTCCGAGTGGTCAGCTGTTTGTAGCTGAGGAGGTGTACACGGGTTGCGGGGTCAGCATCGGGGGACACAGCCTGCCAGCTGACCTGATTATGATACAGATGGAGGACTTTGGAGTGATTCTGGGGATGGATTGGCTGTCCGCTTACCACGCCTTGGTAGACTATTTTGAGAGGAAGATTGTCTTCTCCATTCCGGAGTTGCCTTCCTTCGAGTTTCACGGGCAGCCAGTGGATGGAGGTTTCAGGTGCATTTCGGCACTTCGGGCGGCGAGACTTTTGAGCCAGGGGTGTGAGGGCTTCCTAGCTTGTGTGGTGGCAGAGCACAGCCCCGTGGCAGACTTCCAGAGCATCTCGGTGGTCAGAGAGTACCCCGACGTGTTTCCAGACGAGTTACCGGGACTACCGCCCGAGCGTGAGATCGAGTTTGATATCTCACTAGTACCAGGGACCAGCCCCATCTCCACCGCGCCATACAGGATGGCACCGCTTGAGCTGCGAGAGCTCAAGTCTCAGTTGCAGGACCTTTTGGAGAAAGTTTTCGTGAGGCCCAGTGCGTCTCCCTGGGGAGCCCCGGTACTGTTTGTGAAGAAGAAGGATGGGACCCTACGCCTTTGTGTGGACTACCGACAGCTGAATAGGGTCACCATCAAGAACAGATATCCGCTGCCGAGGATTGACGATTTGTTTGACCAGTTGCGGGGTGCCACGGTGTTTTCCAAGATCGACTTGAGGTCTGGATACCACCAGTTGAGGATCAGGGAGACCGACGTCTCCAAGACAGCTTTCCGCACCCGGTACGGACACTACGAGTTTTTGGTCATGCCGTTTGGGCTGACCAATGCCCCCGCTGCTTTCATGGACCTGATGAACCGGGTGTTCAGACCGTACTTGGACCAGTTTGTGGTAGTTTTCATAGATGATGTACTCATCTATTCTAGAGATCGGACGCAGCACGGACAGCACTTGCGGATGGTTCTGGACACTCTGAGACGACGCAGGCTGTACGCCAAATACAGCAAGTGCGAGTTCTGGTTGAGGGAGGTGACCTTTTTGGGTCATGTGATCTCTGGAGACGGCCTGGCGGTGGATCCCGCCAAGGTCGAGGCAGTGCTCAGGTGGGAGAGACCGCGTTCAGTCACTGAGATTCGCAGTTTCCTGGGACTGGCAGGTTACTACAGACGGTTCATCAGAGGGTTTTCGCAGATTGCACGTCCTATGACACAGTTGACCCGGAAGGATGTGCCTTTCGCTTGGACAGACGCCTGTGAGGCGTGTTTTCTGGAGCTGAAGGAGAGGTTGACCTCGGCTCCCGTGCTCACCATCCCTGACAGTAGTGGCAGGTTCGTTGTGTACACGGACGCTTCCTTGCAGGGGCTAGGAGGTGTGCTCATGCAGAGGGGTCACGTGGTCGCTTACGCTTCGCGGCAACTGAAGCCCCATGAGCATACCTACCCTACCTACGATCTAGAGTTGGCAGCTGTTGTCTTCGCGCTGAAGACATGGAGGCACTACTTGTACGGTGAGACCTTCGAGATTTTTACAGATCACAAGAGCCTCAGATATCTTTTTGACCAGAAGGAGCTCAACATGAGACAGAGACGTTGGTTGGAGCTCCTGAAGGACTACGACTGCAGCATCTCCTACCACCCGGGAAAGGCCAATGTGGTGGCTGACGCCTTGAGCCGTAAGGCGCCCGCACGCTTGGCCAGTCTACAGTTACAGAGTTGGAGTCTTTTGGAGGAGGTGGGCAGTTGGCGACCTCTAGAGTTACGAGGGTACTGTGGGGCAGTGACGGTGACACGGCAGACCAGGCCAGAGTTGATAGACCGCATCATCACGGGACAGATGGCCGATCCGTACCTGCAGTCTTTGCGCGACAGAGTACTATCAGGGGACCCAGGGGACTTCTCTTTCACAGACCAGGTGTTACGCTTGAGGGGACGGTTGTGCGTCCCCAGAGATGAGGAGCTGTTGAGAGAGCTCCTGACTGAGGCACACGGTTCCAGATTAACCATACATCCCGGAAACACGAAAATGTACCATGACTTGAGACGCGAGTTCTGGTGGAGAGGGATGAAGCGGGATGTGGGTGAGTTCGTGCAGCAGTGCTTAGTGTGCCAGCAGGTGAAAGCCGAGCATCAGAGGCTTGCAGGGCCGCTTCAGCCGCTTCCAGTGCCAGAGTGGAAGTGGGAGAGCATCACCATGGACTTGGTGGTGGACTTACCTGTTACTCAGCGAGGACGCGACGCAGTCTGGGTAATAGTGGATAGATTGACGAAGACGGCACGATTCTTGCCGATCCGAGTCACTTTGGGACCAGCACAGTTGGCAGAGAGGTATATCCGTGATGTGGTGCGACTACACGGAGTTCCGCGGGAGATCGTATCCGACCGGGATACCCGCTTTACGTCCCAGTTTTGGGCTGAGTTTCGGCAGGCTTTGGGGACGAGGTTGAGGTTTAGCACGGCTTACCACCCCCGGACGGACGGACAGTCGGAACGCACGATACAGACACTTGAGGACCTTTTGCGTGCCTATGTACTAGACTGGAGGGGCTCTTGGGAGGAGCACCTGCCCCTGGCGGAGTTTGCATACAACAACAGTTACCACTCGAGCATCGGCATGGCTCCCTACGAGGCTCTGTACGGACGGAAATGCACGGCACCCTTGTGTTGGGTTGAGGTGGGGACCAAGTGGGAGGTTGGCCCCAGGTTGATCCGGCAGAGTCAGGAGGTAGTTGAGCAGATCCACAGACGACTCCGCACTGTCAGGAGCAGACAGAAGAGCTACGCACATCGCAGACGCAGAGAGGTGCAGTTCGAGGTTGGGGACCACGTCTTCCTTCGTGTTTCGCCCATGAAGGGCTTACAGCGGTTTGGGGTGAGAGGGAAGCTCGCGCCGAGGTTCGTGGGGCCCTTTGAGGTCCTGGAGCGGGTTGGACCCGTTGCTTACAGACTTGCCCTTCCCCCGCAGCTTTCTAGTGTGCACGACGTGTTCCACGTGTCCAACCTCAGGAAATACGTAGCCGATCCCAGCCATGTACTGAGTCACGAGAGCGTCGAGGTGAGCGACGACCTGACCTACCCCGAGCGGCCAGTACAGATCCTAGACCGAGCAGTCTGCAGGTTGAGACGAAAGCAAGTACCCCTGGTAAAGGTTTTGTGGAGGAGCCAGCGGTACGAGGAGGCTACCTGGGAGCCTGAGGCGGCAATGCGGGAGCGGTACCCAGAGCTTTTCGCGGGTACGTCTTTTCAGACCGGCTTCGGTCCTCTTTGAGTTTGTTATGGTTATTTGGACATCTTTTTTCCGCACCCTAGTTGGCGCAAGTTTCGGGGACGAAACTTCCTTTGAGTTTGTTATATTGTAACGAGCGCGTGCCCCAGATGCCTTTTAAGACGTCTGGGAGGTGGCCCAGACGTCGGACCAGACGTCTGGGATCACATCCAGACGTCTGACCAGACGTCTGGGATAGTTTACAGACGTCTGGAGAACAGTTATGTTCGCACGGGAGATTCGCCTGCGCGCCTGTGCGCGCAGACCTGCGACTTCTCTCTCTCTCTCTCTCTGCGGCTGCAGGCGCGCTGCGACCGCCCTCTCTCTCTCCTCTCCGCGCGGCGTTAAAAGGGGGCGCGCCTCCCCTCCCGTCTCCACCATCTTCTTCCTTCTTCTCCTGCCTGTGCGCGAGAGCGAGCGGACGCGAGGGCGTAGCGGCAGCCGCAGTGAGCGCGGAGGAGGTACGGCGTGCGAGGGCGGGGCTCTGCCGTGAGGGCGAGCTCGCCGGAGCGGCTTGGCCGGCCGGCGGAGGGCGCAGGGGGCGCGGAGCGTCGCGGAGAGGGACCTGCTGCGGGCTGAGCAGCAGACGCGCGAGGTGCGACGCGGGCGACGTCGCGAGCGGAGGCCGAGCAGGGTTCTGATTCTGGAAAAATTTCCAGAATCAGACGTCTGGGTTAATATCCAGACGGCAAGGTCGACGTCTGTAAGATCATACAGACGTCTGAAAGGTGAGTTTCCGCTTTCTTCTTCCTTCTTGTCGACTGACCGTACTGAGGGAGGGGAGTTGGCTGTGCGCAGGTTCGCTGATTCGCCATCCCTTGCGAATCAGACGTCTGGAAGTTGTACCAGACGGTGGGAGTGACCTCCAGACGTCCTGAGGGACCATCGGACGTCTGGGATCTAGGGCAGACGTCCCCGCAGACTTCTGGACGTCCGGGGAACCAAGCTGAACAGGTAATTCTCTGATCCACCGTTTAAGACGTCTGGAAGGAGTTCCAGACGTCTGATTTTGCACAGTATCGTCTTTTTCGACCCGTTTAGGGCCCGTTTGGGCTCCGTTTTCCGCGATTCGAGTTGAGTTCGTTTCAGAATTAATTCCTCTACTCGTCTACAGTATCTATACACTGTTTTGAGACACTCCTTGTGTTTGATCCTTGTGATAGGACCTCTTTCGGTTGCAGCCTTGAGAGTCGCGGAGGCACGCGGGATTCCCGATCACGCCCCCATTACTCCCGTTGTACCTGGTAGAGTGGCTTTAAGTATTAATAAAATCTGTTAAAGTATGGAACCATAACTAGAACCTAGGGCATTGCATGAATCCTAGGAATGAGAAATATATGGAATGATAGCTCCTAGGTGTTGCATGAATCCTAGGGCCGGAAAACTAGATTGTATGATAGATCCTAGGATATGGCATGAATCCTAGGATGGAAAAACTAGTGGAATGTATATTACTGCAGTCTTGGAAAAATGGAAAGGAATATATAAAGCTGCCTGTAAATTTAATTAACAGCTGCCTGTTATGAATAAAGAAACATGTTTGAGATCATGGAATTTGAGAACGTGAATCTGGAAAGTGAAACATATGATGTTCTGAGATAAAGAGATGGAACCCTACGGGGAATTAGGAGTGGAACTCCTGGAAAGAAAAGGAATGGAACTGAGATGTAGTTGTACTGTCTCTTGGGTACGCAGTACCAAGGGAAGTACCTGTACCTGTTTTAGTGCAGAGTGGGGCCAGCCGCCCCAGGGACCCGGGGTTAGGATTGGCCGCTCTGTACCGACTTGTTGGCCCTCGTGTACGTAGTACCGAGGAGAGCTAGTAGTGTTAGGAGAGTACTAGCTACCCCACGGGCCCCGGGGTTCTGCTAGCCTCCTTCACCGACTTGTTAGGCCCACTAGGGCAAACCAGGGTAGTCAGGCGAGGGTGCGCGGACTGTGGAGGGGCAAGGCCCCGGTTTGGTTACTGTGGAGGGGTTAGACCCCTGTTACTGAGAGGGCTCTGCCCTGGTTCCGTACTGTGCTTTGGGCGCACCCGTTAACGGAAACGACTGACCGCGTGCCAGTGCGGGCTAGCTACCTGTGCGTTTATCGCGCGTGCCGTAGTCACCGTTACGTCTGTCAGTGACCTTGGGGTGGTTGACTGAGGGTAGGATCACCACGGGGGACTCTCCCGGCCAGGAGAGCACCACGTGCTACTTCTGCTTTTGGAAAAGACTGCAATCAAGATCGTTCCCACGAGGACATTCGAGATCAAGTAAAGGATCTGAGAAATAAATGAAATAGTGAGAAAAATTGAAAGATGTGAATAAAGGAAGTAATAGAACATAACAGCTACTGTACACTCTACTGTTGCCTTTAGTTAGTTTGCCACTCTACTCAGCGTTTTGCTGACGTGTTACACTCGTTACCTTTTTCAGGACCAGGTGTTGAGCAGCCAGGGTCGGCGGCTGCAGAGGACGCTGGGCCGAGTAGGGTCCAGTAGAGTTACCACAGCTTTTGTACCCCTTTTGTTTCTGTTCTAGTGAGTAGTTTTGTTTCCGCTGTACCTTCTTTACCTGCAGTTCTTGTTATATGATACATGCTGTTTTACTGTTGTTGTGGTACCTACTGTAGTAGTTTCTTTCCTTACTGCTGTACTTTCTTACTGTTAGTTATATTCATGCTGAATGTGGTTTATTTTACTATCTTTTGGTTACTTCCTCGTTGGACGACTGGGTCTTGGGATTAGTCGAGTCGGTCTGGTGCTTGTGTCTCGTAGGGACTCGGGAACCGGGTCGTTACAATTTCCGTTAACGGGTGCGCCCAAAGCACCGCACGGAACCAGTATAAGGTAGAGCCCTCTCAGTAACAGGGGTCCAACCCCTCAACAGTCCGCGCACCCTCGCCTGACTACCATGGTTTGCTCAGTGGGCCTAACAGGTCGGTGTAGGAGGCTAGCAGAATCCCGGGGCCCGTGGGGTAGCTAGTGCTCTCCCTACACTAGTAGCTCTCCTCGGTACTATGTACGCGAGGGCCAGCAAGTCGGTACGAAGTGGCCAGACCTAACCCCGGGTCCCTAGGGCGGCTAGCTCCGCTCTGCACTAAGAGGTAATGTGTGCTCTCTTTGGTATCACGTACCCCAGAGACAACACACTTCCACGTCTTTCTTTCCCAGTTCCATCCATCCTCTTCCAGGAGTTCTACTCTTAATTCCCCGTAGGGTTCCAGCTCTTTTAACTCAGCACATTTAGGTTTCATCGTTCTAGGTTTACGTTCATACAACCCATGTTCTTAACCATATTATTCCTTTATAACGGGCAGCAGTTAAATCAATTTACAGGTAGCTATTATTTCCTTTCCACCTTTCCAAGACTGCAATATTATATGCATATCACTAGTTTTCCAGTCCTAGGATTCATGCCGTACCCTAGGATCTATCATTCAATCTAGTTTCCAGTCCAAGGTTTCGTGCAATACCTTAGGATCTATCAATCAATCTAGTTTCTCAGTCGTAGGGTTCATGCAGTACCCTAGACTCTATTAATTATTCCACAATTGTAACAAATTTGATTAAGTAAATTAAAAGCCACTCTACCAGCTACAACGGGAGTACTGGGGGCGTGGTCGGAAATCCCGCGTGCCTCCACAACCCCCGAGACTGCAATGGAATGAGGTCCTAACACAAGGATCAAACACAAGGAGTTTCTCAGAACGGTATATAATTACTGTAAACAGATAGAGGATTTTATTCCGAAAAGAACTCAACTCGAAACGCGGAAAACGGACTCCGAAAGGGCCCTAAACGGGTCGAAAACGATGAAACAGTCCAAAATCAGACGTCTGGAACCTCTTCCAGACGTCTTAAAAGGTGGTTCAGATGATACCTTCGCTCTGTGTAGTCCCTCAGACGTCCAGAAGACTGTGAGGGTGTCTGGCTTAATTCCCAGACGACCGATGTTAAACCCGGACGTCTGGAAGTCCTCTCCGTCGTCTAGCACTGCGGCCAGACGTCCGATTCGCGTTGGATGGCGAGTCTCACGCCCTGCCGAGCAGGACCTGCACGCACCCATACCCGTTCTCAATTCGACGGGTCGCAGACGAAGGCGCGGCGGACGGCTGCATGGCCGTATGGGAGAAAAAGGAAGAAGGACGAAATAACTTACTTGCCAATCCTCCAGACGTCTTCACCGTCGTCTGGTTGGAAGCACAGACGTCTGATTCTGGAAAAACTTCCAGAATCATAGCTCGACTCGCTCTCCGCCTGCGACGCACTTCCGCGCCGTGCCCCGTCCGCCTGCTGCTGGAGCTGCAGCAGCCCTCCCGCGACACTCCACGCCCGCTGCTCCCCCGCCGGCCGGCTCTAGCTGCCCCGGCAAGCTCGAGCCCTCACGGTCGAGCGTCTCCTCCCTCGCGCAACACCTCCTCCAGCACACTTGCCGCGGCCGCTGCTGCCGCCGCTCGCTCGCTCTCACACCGGCTGGAAGAAGAAGAAGGAAGCGGAGGAGAAGAGAGTGAGGGAGAGGGCCTTATAAGGCTGCGCAGGGAGAGAGAGAGAGAGAGAGAGAGTTAAGCACTGCGCCCTGCGGGAGGAGAGAGGGAAAAAGAGGGAAAGGAGCGGCAGTTGCAGGTCTGCGTGCGCCTGCGCGCAGACGCAACCCCGTACGCCGCAGAAATTAAATCCCAGATGTCTGGAAGGGGTTCCAGACGTCTGGTCAGACGTTTGGGCCTCGTCCAAGATGTCTTAAAAAATGTCTTGAAGCCGCGTTCGTAATAATATAACAAACTCAAAGGAAGTTTCGTCCCTAAAACTTGCGCTAACTAGGGTGTGAGAAAAATAACGTCATATAAAAACATAACAAACTCAAAGAGGACCGAAGCCGGTCCGAAAAGACGTACCCGCGAAGTGCTCCGGGTACCGCTCCCGCATTGCCGCCTCAGGCTCCCAGGTAGCCTCCTCGTACCGCTGGGTCCTCCACAAAACCTTCATTAAGGGTACTTACTTTCGTCTCAAACTGCGGATGGCTCGGTCAAGAATCTGCACTGGTGGCTCGGGGTAGGTCAGGTCGTCGCCCACCTCGACGCTCTCGTGACTCAGTACGTGACTGGGATCGGCTACGTACTTCCTGAGGTTAGATAGGTGGAACACGTCGTGCACAGCAGAAAGCTGAGGAGGGAGGGCAAGTCTGTAAGCAACGGGTCCAACCCGCTCCAGGACCTCAAATTGCCCCACGAACCTCGGCTCGAGCTTCCCTCTCACCCCAAATCACTGCAGGCCCTTCATGGGCGAAACACGAAGGAAGACGTGGTCCCCAACCTCAAATTGCACCTCTCTGCGTCTCCGATCCGTGTAGCCCTTTTGTCTGCTCCTGACAGTGCGGAGTCGCCTGCTGATCTGCTCGACTACCTCCTGACTCTGCCGGATCAACTTGGGGCCAACCTCCCACTTAGTCCCCACCTCAACCCAACTCAAGGGTGCCGTACACCTCCGTCCGTACAGAGCCTCGTAGGGGGCCATGCCGATGCTCGAGTGATAGCTGTTGTTGTATGCAAACTCCGCCAGGGGCAAGTGCTCCTCCTAAGAGCCCCTCCAGTCCAGTACACAGGCACGCAAAAGGTCCTCAAGTGTCTATATCGTGCGCTCAGACTGCCCGTCCGTCTGGGGGTGGTAAGCTGTACTAAACCTCAACCGCGTCCCCAAGGCCTGCTGAAACTCAGCCCAAAACTAGGACATAAAGCGAGTATCCCGGTCGGATACGATCTCCCGCGGAACTCTGTGTAGTCGTACCACGTCGCGGATATACCGCTCTGCCAACTGTGCTGGTCCCAAAATGACTCGGATAGGCAAGAATCGTGCCGTCTTCGTCAGTCTATCCACAATTACCCAGACTGCATCGTGTCCTCGCTGGGTAACAGGTAAGCCCACCACCAAGTCCATGGTGATGCTCTCCCACTTCCACTCTGGCACTGGAAGCGGCTGTAGCGGCCCTGCAGGCCTCTGATGCTCGGCTTTCACCTGCTGGCACAATAAGCACTGCTGCACGAATTCACCCACATCCCGCTTCATCCCTTTCCACCAAAACTCGCGTCTCAATTCGTGGTACATCTTCGTGTTTCCAGGATGTATGGTGAATCTGGAACCGTGTGCCTTAGTCAGGAGCTCTCTCAACAGCTCCTCGTCCCTGGGAACGCACAACCGTCCCCTGGGTCTCCTGACAGTACTCTGTCGCGCAAGGACTGCAAGTACGGATCGGCCATCTGTCCGGTGATGATGCGGTCTATCAGCTCTGGCCTAGTCTGTCGCGTCACAGTCACTGCCCCACAGTGCCCCCGTAACTCTAGGGGTCGCCAACTGCCCACCTCCTCCAAAAGGCTCCAACTCTGTAACTTTAAACTGGCCAAGTGTGCGTGCGCCTTCCGACTCAAGGCGTCAGCCACCACATTGGCCTTGCCCGGGTGATAGGAAATGCTGCAGTCGTAGTCCTTCAGGAGCTCCAACCAACGTTTCTGTCTCATGTTGAGTTCCTTATGATAAAAAAGGTATCGAGGCTCTTGTGATCTGTGAAAATCTCGAAGGTCTTACCGTACAAGTAGTGCCTCCAAGTCTTCAACGTGAAGACGACAGCTGCCAACTCCAGGTCGTCGGTAGGGTAGGTATGCTCATGGGGCTTCAGTTGCCGCGAAGCGTAAGCGACAGCGTGACCCCTCTTCATGAGCACACCTCCTAACCCCTACAAGGAGGCGTCCGTGTACACAATGAACCTGCCACTACTGTCAGGGATGGTGAGCATGGGAGCCGAGGTCAACCTCTCCTTCAACTCCTGAAAACACGCCTCACAGGCGTCTGTCCAAATGAAGGGCACGTCCTTCCGGGTCAACTGTGTCATAGGACGCGCGATCTGTGAAAAACCCTTGATGAACTGTCTGTAGTAGCCTGCCAGTCCCAGGAAACTGCGAATCTCAATGACTGAACGCGGTCTCTCCTACCTGAGCACTGCCTCGACCTTGGCTGGGTCCATCGCCAAGACGTCTCCAGAGATCACATGACCTAAGAAGGTCACCTCCCTCAACCAGAACTCTCACTTGCTGTATTTGGCGTACAGCCTACGTCGTCTCAGTGTGTCCAGAACCATCCGCAAGTGCTGTCCGTGCTGCGTCCGATCTCTAAAATATATGAGTACATCATCTATGAAAACCACCACGAATTGGTCCAAGTACGGTCTAAACACCCGGTTCATCAGGTCCATGAAAGCAGCGGGGGCATTGGTCAGCCCAAACGGCTTGACCAAAAACTCGTAGTGTCTGTACCGGGTACGGAAAGCTGTCTTGGAGACGTCTGCCTCCCTGATCCTCAACTGGTGGTATCCAGACCTCAAGTCGATCTTGGAGAACACCGTGGCACCTCGAAACTGGTCAAAAAGTCGTCGATCCTTGGCAACGGATATCTGTTTTTGATGGTGACCCTATTCAGCTGTCGGTAGTCCACACAAAGGCATAGGTTACCATCCTTCTTCTTCACAAATAGTACCGGGGCTCCCCAGGGAGACGCACTGGGACTCATGAAACCCTTCTCCAAAAGGTCCTGCAACTGAGACTTGAGCTCTCGTAGCTTAAGCGGTGCCATCCTGTATGGCGCGGTGGAGATGGGGTTGGTCCCTGGTACTAGTGTGATCTCAAACTCGATCTCGCGCTCGGGCGGCAGTCCTGGTAATTCGTGTGGGAACACGTCAGGGTACTCTCTGACCACCGAGATGCTCTAGAAGTCTGCCACAGGGCTGGGCTCTGCCTCCACACAAGCTAGGAAGCCCTCACACCCCTGGCTCAGAAGTCCCGCCGCCCGAAGTGCCGAAATGCACCTGAAGCCTCCATCCACCGGCTGACCGTGAAACTCGGAAGAAGGCAACTCTGGCATGGAGAAGACAATCTTCCTCTCAAAACAGTCCACCAAGGCGTGGTAAGCGGACAGCCAGTCCATCCCCAGAATTACGCCAAAGTCCCCCATCTGTATCATAATTAGGTCAGCTGGCAGGCTATGTCCCCCGACGCTGATCTCGCAATCCGTGTACACCTCCTCGTGTACAAACAGCTGACCACTCGGACCTCTGATTACGAACGGTCATATTCTGAGTGTCTGCTAAGCTAGCCAACGGTCCACTAATTGGACGTCTGGGAAATCCATCAGACGTCTCCTAAGACGTCTGGTCTAAGGTATGGACGTCTGATTTCATCTGACAGAACTAACTATGTCCAGCCTAACAGTTATCAGACGTCTGAAACAACAGTCAGACGTCTTAAAATATTTTATCAGACGTCTGATTTTGGAATTAGACGTCTGGAAACTCTGTTTGAACCCTATATTGGTTTTCTAAGTGTTCTATAGAAAACTTAAGTATCCTAGGGTTGTGCAGGTGTTCCTAGGACTACTGTTAGGGTACTTTGAGGCTCTTTAACATGATGTTCTAAGGAAAAAAAGAGCAAGCAAAATAAAGACAAGAGATACAAGAAAGGATTAAAAAGAATCTATCATATTCTTCTTGTCTTCTATCTTCAGTCTGTCGCTCCACGCGAACCTCCTCTGTTCTTCATTAAGCTCCTCCAATCCGTCCTGGATGCGGGCTCGAGTTCCGTCTAAACACGTCCACATTTGCAATTGACCTGAAATCTAAGACTCAAATTGCAAATGTTAAATAACACGTGTTTTGTTATCATCAAAACAAATGATCGTGGTGCTCTAGTACCAACAACGATTTCTTGCGGAACTCCATGTAGTCGTACCACATCCACTGATGGCCCTGCAAAACGTGACGGCTCTCCTGCGGACGCCACGTGTCTCCTCTCTCGCCGGCCCTGTGAAAAGTCTGGCTGAAAGGGCCTCTTCCTCCCGCCGTTAGTGTCTCGCGCGGACGGGTTAGTCTCCTCGTAAGTCATGGCTGCCTCCACCACCCTTGAAAATGTAGGCAGCTTCAGGGGTTTGACATAACCCCGCATCGCAGGCCGGAGCCCCTAGGTGAACCTTCAAAGGCGCTCCTCCTCAGTGGCTACTGCTGTCGCTACAAAGCGGGACAGCTCCAGGAAACGCGTGCGGTACGCGCTCACGGTCATCGTCCCTTGGCGGAGAGTGTGGAACTCCCGCCTCCTCTGGTCTTGCCACGTCTGGGGAAAGTACTGCTCGCAGAAGAGGGTGACGAACCGGTCCCAGGTCGGCTCGTCCCTCTCCTGTCCCTGCACCGCCCTCCACCACCTATGTGCCGCACTCTCCAGCTGGTACGTGGCAAAGGCCACGCGGCACTCCGCCGAGGGGCGAAGGGTGTCGAAATCTTCTCGAGCTGCTCGAGCCAATCCTCTACCTCGGTCGGGTCCTCATCCCCCTTGAAGGAGGGGGGCTTCAGCCTCCGGAACTGCCCGAAGAGCTCGAAGTGGCGCTGTAGTGGAGATGCTGGTGCACCTCCAGGAAAAGGTGCCTCGTGCACAGAAGTGTCGGAGGAAGGTGGGGGCGGCGGTGGCCCATCCCCTCCCCCGTGTCCAGCGCCGCGTCCGTCGTGTGGTCACACTGAGGACTCCCCCTCCGCAGCCCCAGGGTGAGGCGCTCGGGGCGGTGGGTGGAGCTCCTCTCGCACAATGTCCCGTATTAGCTGGGCGAGGTCCTGAGCCTGGATGCCCGGGAGTAGCGGCTGGTCCACTGAGGCGTCGGCAACGGCACGCCCACCTCGCCAACCTCGTCCTCGGCCGCGCCCGCGGCCCATCTCGCAAATCCCGCGACGAGGCATCTCCTGCATGGAGACACGAAACAAAACGAAACACGTCAATATGGAACGATACCTAACGAAAACGTCTAAGAGCTCATGTCAAAAGATATGTTGTGGTGGCTACTCTAGTTATAGACTTGTGAATTGGTTATTTTCCAGTCAGTTGATTCACTTCTCGGGACGACCTTGCTCTGATACCATCTTGTAACGACCCGATTCCCGAGTCCCTACGAGATAGGAGAACCGGACCGACTCGACTAATACCAAGACCTAGTCATCCAACGAGGAAGTAACCAAAAGAGCAGTAAAATAAACCACATTCAGCATGAATATAACTAGCAGTAACAAAATACAGCAGTAAGAAAAGGAACTACTGTAGTATATACCACCATAATAGTAGAACAACAGTTATAACATAACATGAAGCTACAAGTAAAGAAGTACAGAGAGTAACAAGAACTACTCACTACAGTGGAACAAAAGGGGTACAAAAAAACTGTGGTAACTCTACTGGACCCTACTCGGCCCAGCATCCTCTGCAGCTGCTGACTCTGGCTGCTCAACACCTGGTCCTGAAAAGTAACGAGTGTAACACGTCAGCGAAACGCTGAGTAGAGTGGCAGCTAAAACTAAAGAAGCAGTAGAGCGTACACTAACTGTTATATTTCCTTTCTTCCTTTACTTACGTCTTTCTATTATTTCACGATTTATTTATTTCTCAGATCCTTCACTTGATCTCGAATGTTCCTTGTGGGAACGATCTTGATTGCAGTCTTTTTCGAAAAGTAGAAGTAACACGTGATGCTCTCCTGGCCGGGAGAGTCCCCCGTGGTGATCCTACTCTCAGTCAACCACCCCAAGGTCGCTGACGAACGTAACGGTGACTACAACACGCGCGATAAGCACACGGGCAGCTACTCCGCACTGGCACGCGGTCAGTCACTTCCGTTAACGAGTGCACCCAAAGCACAGCACGGAACCAATATAGGGCAGAGCCCTCTCAGTAACAGGGGTCCAACCCCTCAACAGTCCGCGCACCCTTGCCTGACTACCCTAGTTTTCCCAGTGGGCCTAACAAGTCGGTGTAGGAGGCTAGCAGAACCTCAGGGCCCGTGGGGTAGCTAGTGCTCTCCCTACACTAGTAGCTCTCCTCGGTATTTCGTACGCGAGGGCCAGCAAGTCGGTACAAAGTGGCCAGACCTAACCCCGGGTCCCTGGGGCAGCTAACTCCGCTCTGCACTAAGAGGTAATGTGTGCTCTCTTTGGTATCACATACCCCAGAGACAACACACTTCCACGTCTTTCTTTCGCAGTTCCATCCATCCTCTTCCAGGAGTTCTACTCCTAATTCCCCGTAGGGTTCCAGCTCTTTTAACTCAGCACATTTAGGTTTCACCGTTCCAGGTTTACGTTCATACAACCCTTGTTCTTAACCATATTATTTCTTTATAACGGGCAGCGGTTAAATCAATTTACAGGTAGCTATTATTTCCTTTCCACCTTTCCAAGACTGCAATATTATATGCATATCACAAGTTTTCCAGTCCTAGGATTCATGCCGTACCCTAGGATCTATCATTCAATCTAGTTTCCAGTCCTAGGTTTCGTGCAATACCTTAGGATCTATCAATCAATCTAGTTTCTCAGTCCTAGGGTTCATGCAGTGCCCTAGACTCTATTAATTATTCCACAATTGTAACAAATTTGATTAAGTAAATTAAAAGCCACTCTACCAGCTACAACAGGAGTACTGGGGGCGTGGTCGGAAATCCTGCGCTCCTCCGCAACCCTCGAGACTGCAATTGAACGGGGTCCTAACACAAGTATCAAACACAAGGAGTTTCTCAGAACGATATATAATTACTGTAAACTGGTTTAGGATTTTTTTCCGGAAAGAACGCAACTCGAAACGCGGAAAATAGACTCCGAACGGACCCTAAACGGGTTGAAAACGACGAAACAGTCCAAAATCAAACGTCTGGAACCTCTTCCAGACATCTTAAAAGGTGGTTCAGATGATACCTTCGCTCTGTGTAGTCCCTCAGACGTCCAAAAGCCTGCGGGGGCGTCTGGCCTAATTCCCAGACGTCCGATGTTCAACCCGGACGTCTGGAAGTCCTCTTCGTCGTATGGCACTGCGGCCAGACATCAGATTCACGTTGGATGGCGAGTCTCGCGCCCTCCCGAGTAGAACCTGAACGCACCCATACCCGTTCTCAGTACGATGGGTCGCAAACGAAGGCGCGGCGGACGGCTGCATGGCCGTACGCACGAAAAAGGAGGAAGGACGAAATAACTTACTTGCCAGACGTCTTGACAGTCCTCCAGACGTCTTCACCATCGTATGGTTGGAAGCCCAGACGTCCGATTCTGGAAAAACTTCCAGAATCATAGCTCGACTCGCTCTCCGCCTGCGACGCACGGCTGCGCCGCGCCCCGTCCGTCTGCTGCTCGAGCTGCAGCAGCCCTCCCGCGACAGTCCACGCCCGCTGCTCCCCCACTGGCCGGCTCTAGCTGCCCCGGCAAGCTTGAGCCCTCACGGTCGAGCGTCTCCTCCCTCGCGCAACACCTCCTCCCACACACTTGCCGTGGCCGCTGCTGCCGCCGCTCGCTCGCTCTCGCACAGGCTGGAAGAAGAAGAAGGAAGCGGAGGAGATGAGAGTGAGGGAGAGGGCGAGGGCCTTATAAGGCCGCACGGGGAGAGAGAGAGAGCGAGAGAGAGAGAGAGAGTGCAGCACTGCGCCCTGCAGGAGGAGAGAGGGACAAAGAGGGAAAGGAGCGACGGTTGCAGGTCTGTGCGCACCTGCGCGCAGACGCAACCCCATACGCTGCAGAAATTAAATCCCTGACATCTGTAAGGGGTTCCAGATGTCTGGTCAGACGTCTGGGCCACCTCCCAGACATCTTAAAAAACGTCTTGAAGCCGCGTTCGTAACGCACAGGAAAACCTAGCCCTTCCCTCTTCCCGCACGTCTCTCTCTCTGTAAACCGCTCACAGGAAGCTTTCCCGGAGCCGGGTTAACGGGTCGGGTTGCGTAATCGGGACCAGGTGCACCGGTTTGGGTGGTGTGCGAGGAGTGCAGAGTAGTGTCGGGTCGGATCCGCCAGGTCCGCGAGATGAATCCGCGGACGAGGCGGGTGTTGGGCGAGGGACCTCACCCCAGGTGCGTTCGGAGGCAACCAGCCGTATACACAAAAATAATTTAAAGTGGTGCGGCGATTTGAAGACTTACGATGTGGGACTAAACTTTCTCCCTTCTCGTGCGCGCTTGCAGGAAGGATGCGACCTCGCCTCAGCAGCTGCACCCTCGATTCCCTTCGCGAACCAGCTGCCTGCCTTCACCCGAGTCTTCCCAATTCGCCTCAGTTGGAGTCCTGACGCTTCGAGGCCTGGAGCTCGCTTGGAAGCTCCTTGCGTCGTCGCCAATGGCGGCGAGAGCTGAAAGTCTGTCTAACACAAATAGGGCCTCTCGGCCTAATCTGACCACAGGGGAACCTTCATCGTGGCACGGCGAAGGTAGTGCGAGGTGCAGCAGGTCGCAGGGCGGTGTATGGCGACATCCCTAGGTCGGACTGCAACCGGAAAAGTGGGTTTGATTGGGGGTGTGCTGTGGAGGTGTGGAGTGGCAGTGGAGGGGCGGAGGGTGTTTGGTGAAGTGAGGCGGAGCTTTTGGGACAGTTGGCGAGTCGTATGGGGTTGTGGGATGACGGGTATGACTCGCAGGAGAGTGACCGGAGGTGGGGAAGATGATGGTGGTCAGTGGTGGTCGTAGGGCAATCAAACAAATTAAGTTGGGGAAAAGAAAGAGGGGAGGAAGGGAAGTAACTGTAACCTCCCTACGGGGACGAAGGGGGGCCGGAGTGGCGGGTAGCCGTACCGACTGTCACTGGAGAAGAAACACCCAGAGGGAGAGTGATGGCGAGGAAGAGGGCAGGGAGGCGTGCGCTTGGTGCGGCGCGACGTGGGGAGATCAGGCGAAGGTGGCTCTGCTGCTGGTATTGCGGTAGTGCAACGAGGAGGAGGAGCCGCCAGAGCTGGTGGGTTCCTGTTGGAGTGGAGAGAGAGGAGGGGTTGAGGGATTCTCCGTCAATACTAAGCTGGGAGAAACGGCTGGCGACGCTGGTCTTTATAAAAGCGGTGGCGGAGGGCCGGATGCACGCTGGCGACGTGCGTCCCTCGCCGGAGTATGGTCGGAGTCGAGACCCATACCTTCCGCGTGTTCGTACGGAAGGTGTGGGCGTCATCAGGTGGCAAGACCGAGTCCTTGCGATAGCAGACATCGCAGGGGACTCCGCGTTCTATTTGCAGGATGCCCCCTCACCCTGCGCGGCGCCATGCTCCGCGCAAAGTCGCTGGAGCAGGGTACTGTGCAGAGACTTGCGGGAGGGACCAAAATGCAAAGAATGGAGAGGAAATTAGGAGCCAAAATGCAAGGGTTTCGAAAGTTGAGGGTCAAAAAGTAAATGATAAGGACCAAATTACAAAGTCGGTCAAGGAGGTCTAATCTTAGGCTCAAGTTTTTATACATGACTAAGTTTGACCTAAGGATTTTAATGGTGAATTTTTTTTCTAGGTCAGACCATGTTTGACCGGCCAATTTACGTAAAAACCTAAATTAAATCATTAATTGGGCATGGTTCTCAATGTAGGTCAAAGTGGGTTTCTATGGCCAAATTGAAAGTTATAAACCCTAGATATTATTTTTCTATAAATTGTAGATTGTTTAGTTGATTTTTACCCTACCTCGAACCGCGTGAATTGAAGTGGGTTTATTTTAGGGTTACAGAATGTCATTTAATTCCCTGTAGTTGTTGTAGCCCTTGTTGGATCATATCATCCCACTTTCCTTCTTATTAGGTTAGTTTGACCTGTGTTTGGATCCTGATTTATCCTGTTTGCGGATTGTGTTGGTGAAATTTCATTTTTACCCCTTATAACTTGTTTTCTTCTTAAACTCAGAATTCGCTGAGTTCTGCCTTTCTTTGAGTTATGTAGGAGCTTTTTCTTGCATACCTAGGTTAGATTGTGCTAGTTAGGGTTCATGATGAGGTTCTCATCAGTACTCTGTACTCAAGGGCCAGTTCACTTCCCCAATTCTATTCCATTCACTTTCCAGGAGTTCTACTCCTAATTCCCCGTAGGGTTCGTGCTCTTTCAACTCAGCCAATTTAGGTTTCATCATTTCAGCTTTATATTTATATAGCCTATGTTCCCAACCGTAATTATTCATTCATAATCAGGCAGCTGTTGACCAATTACAGGTAGTTATCGTTTCCTTTCTACTTTTCTAAGACTGCAATGTATATGTATTCAAGCTAGTTTTCCAGTCCTAAGATTCATGCCATACCTTAGGATCTATCATTCAATCTAATTTTCCAGTCCTAGGATTCATGCAATACCCTAGGATCTATCATTCAATCTAGTTTTTCAATCATAGGGTTCATGCAATATCCTAAACTCTATTAATTATTTCACAAGTGCATAATTTTTGATAAATAATTGAAGGAGCCACTCTACCCACAAAATCGGGAGTACTGGGGGCGTGTTCGCAAGCCTGCGTGCCTCCGCAACCCCCAGAGCCGCAACTGAACAGGGTCCTAACACAAGGATCAATTACAAGGAGCTACTCAGAACAGTATACAATTACTCCAAACAGGTAGAGGAACTAAATATGAGAAGAACGAAACTTGAAACGCGGAAAACGGATTCCGAACAGACCCTAAACGGGTCAAAAACGACAAGTCTGCCCAAAATCAGACATTTGGAACATCTTCCAGATATCTTAAATGATAGCTCAGGTCATACCTTGATCCTATGCGGTCCTTCAGACGTCCAGAAGCCCGCTGAACCGTCTGGACTTAGTTTCCAGACGTCCGACTGTCACACCGGACGTCTAGAGACCCTCTCCGTCGTCTGGTGCTGTGCCCAGACGTCCGATCTGTGTGGGATGGCGTGCCCTTGCGCCTTCCCGAACGAGTCCTGCACATATATGCGGCCGTCCTCAACACGAAGCGTTTCAGAAACCTTCGGCGGAACGGCTGCATGCCGTACTCGTGAAAGAAGAAAAAAGGTAAAATATCGTACCTTTCAGACGTCTGGACCTTCTTCCAGATGTCTCCTGCGTCGTCTGGACGTATGTCCAGACGTCTGATTTTAGGAAATTTTCCCAGAATCAGGACCTCCTCGCCCTCTGCCCGCTGCCCATGGCCGCGCCGCACCGCGCTCGCCTGTTGCCTGAGCTGCAGCAGCTCCTCCCCAGCACCACACGCTTGCTGTGCACCCGTCGGTCGGCTCTGGCTGCTCCGGCAAGCTCGCACCCTCGCGGTCAAGCTCTCTCTTCCTCTCGCAGTGGCTCCTCCTCCCCACACACTCGCAGCAGCCATTGCTGCCGCCCTCGCCCGCTCACTCTCTCATTGATAGGGAGAAGAAGAAAAAGGTGGTGGAGTGAGGGTGAGGGAGAGAGAGAGGGGTGTATTTGAAGGTAGCCGCGGGGAGAGAGAGAGAAAAAGGGCTGCGTCTACAGGGAGGGAGGAAAGAGAAGAAGGAGGGCGGCGGTGCAATCTGCACGCGCATGCGCGCAGACGCGAACCCGTACGTCGAAAAAATTAAATTCCAGACGTCTGGGAAGGCTTCTAGACGTCTGCATAGACATCTGGACCACTTCCCAGACGTCTTAAACGACGTTTGATGCCCTGGTTATAACACTATGTGACTAAAAGAGGAAGGTGGTTTACCTTAGTTTAAAGCGGTGACATCTTCGAATAGAGTCATCTACTACTGGGAGGTTCCCCGTTTGTGTGTTCTCAATCAAGTAGACAACTCCTACAAGGGATATTATTACCTTTTGAGCTCCCACCCACCCGACCTGTCAAGATGTGGCTGCTAGTGGCAAGGGGATCCTCAAGTGGGGCCAAGAAAGAAAGTTGAGGAATGCACATGTTATAAGAGTATGGGTAACTAATGAGGGGGAAATCAAGGGTCCTAAAGAACTTGAGGCTCAACGAAGAGGATGGGGCCATTAGGCTGAACGGTGCTGATGCCCACTATGTATAAGCAATCCAAAGCCCTTCTGATTAAAGAGGCTAGCAAACAAAGGACTTGCTTGAGCTCAACAAAGGAGTAGCAAGATGGTCACCCAACAAATGTGGCGGATCCGTCAGAGGTAGCCTAGTAAATGAAGTGCCCCAGGTGGCTAGATAGTAAAACACCCTATACAGAGGGATGTACACCGTAAAGGGTAATCAAACTATTGGAATTGTGCAGCCATGGTGAGTCAACTTGAGTGGAGTCACTTGATTAGTGATTCGGACTTGAATACCAGATCACATGGATGCACTAATATGATTAGTTGGATCACTTAGTACAAGTAGCAGAACATATTGTAGTCATGTTGGATATAATCGACGATAGATATCGAACATCTAAATGATTTGAATTGGGGATTTTGAGAAGTCATCAAGAACCAATATGATATCCAACAATGGTCTCTAGTTTAAGAAGAGATGGCAATCTTCTTGAGAGATTCCTGCCTGATAGATGCCATGCTTGTTAAGTGAAGGGGTTGACTTGACAGGATAGCAATATGGGAAGTCCATATCTTACCACCGTCATGGAGAAGGCGTGTTATGACTCGAATCCCTACCCTAGTAGCGACTTGAAATTGATTTATGAAATCTTTTAAAATATCAGTCGTCCAACAATTAAACATAAAATAAAATACATGCACAATGGACAACATCACATATATATCACACACACATATATACAACATATTAAAGAAGAAAGTATCAGAACTAGAATAAATGTCTTAACATTAATCATTATCTATTGCCATCACATAAAGGAAAAGAGAACATGCTTGAAAAAAATAGTACTGAATGTAATATAAGGAAAAGAACTAACTATCACAAACTGTTACGACCCGATCCCGGCTTCCTACAGAACCTGAGAATGACCCGCCTCGACTAAATCCGAAGACCCAGTCGTCCAACGAGAAATAACCAAATGCCCAAAACCATTCCACAACCACACAAGTAATGTAACTAAGTAGAAAATAGATAATAGACAGTAATGGAAAATAGAACAGGAATCCCAAAGGTACTGCATGCCACAAGCGGAAAAGTACAATTACAAACAGAGCCATCACAACTAGAGATATAATATAAATAGGTATTATGATAAGTCCACTTTAGTGGATCATTATTTAATCTAAGTACTCTCTAATTAGTTATTCGTAGTTATTAATTAATTAAGAGTTATATGGCAATTTACCTTAGTTTGCATATAATTTTATACATCAATTCTACACTTAATAACATACGATATAGCAACATAATTGATTTGATTGATGCAGGCTAGGTGGAAGAAGTTCAGACGTCCATCTTTGCGTCTATAGGACGGCTGGAGATAAGGTGGGACGTCTAGGAACCGCCATCATGAACTAGCTGATGTCTACACTGTTTAAGACATCTGGAGATTTTATCAAATGTTTGATAGCGTACCTCCAAGCTTATTCGCGCGTTCCAACCACTCTCTTTCTTCGTCGAATGGTTGGAAAACTTTTCGGCAGAAACAACAAACTGTGGGTGTTTTTAATAAGAAGAGCGTCAGAGGATCTTCATCTGCTCCCCCCGGCGGGGACCTCCTCCATCTTCACCACCGTGGAACCTGCATACACCATGGAACTCCAGCGTGCATCGTGGCTTGTGCAAACTCCAACTTCACCTTTCATCAACGCCGGGCGTCCATGGTGACAGCATGTGGCCCTCACCACAATCTCCAATAATACCACAACAACCCTTCACCATCGTTTCTTTCTCATCACCGGGAGCCTTCGTCCTCGACCGTGCCTCCTCTCCACCACAACGGCCACAACCACAGCAGCCTAGCGTGCACTCGCCCTCGCGCCTCGTCGCATGCGCATACACGTGTGCACCCATAGCAGCAAACCACTCTGCGACTGTGCTTCACCTTCATTTTCCCCGTCATCTTCAACCTCTGCACGCCGAAGAACCCAAAGTTGCTGCCACATAGGCTACCAAAAGTGCCACTCCCGACCGCCATCCTCGATACCGACCTGGCCAACACAACCACCATGCTCTGTCGTGTCATCCTCGCTGTCGCAAGACCAACCAAGGACTCCCTCGCAAGCCGCTGCTGCCGGCCAATCTCCTCATCGGCCGGCCAACTCCGGCCTCCTCCCGATGCGCCGCTGCCACCATCGCGAAGCACTCGTCGAGGTGCACCATCCCTTCGACTCTCGTAGCCATCCATGCCCGACCCTTCACGCGTGGAGAATAGAGGATTTTTCCTCCAATTAATATTTACGATTAGTGCCATTGCAACTAAGTACTTACTTATTTATCTACTTATTATATGAACATAGATTTGCATTAGAACCCCCCTTATTTTAGGCAATTACATTGAATGCTTATTTATGGAGAAAATGAAGTGAAAAGAGTTAGATCTTTATCTTTAGTGATTCACGATTGGACTAGGTACCATTACATAATTTGATAGGCTTATTCCTCCCTGTGGAAATGACCTAACTATTTTCGTGGTTAGATTTGGAGCATTATATGTTTTGAAAAACGATTTTGTACCGCGCGACAAAATACAACTACACGTGATTTTATGTTTAAAAATTTAACGAAAATGAGAAACGTTTTTTCAAAATGCACCATTGACAGGAAGGAAATACGCCTATTAATTTTCTCAGGGAATTTATATTATTTTTATGCCATTTCTGATTCTTTTCTGAATTACTAATATTGGTTCTCTTTGTGTGCATAAACGAACGAACGCGACGAGCTTGCATGACAGAGGCAATATTTTTGGTGGACCTTGATGCCACCTAGAGGATTGCAATAGGTGCCTGTGGGCCCTGATGCCACGCACTTGAAGGTGTACGGAGGAACAATTAGGAGGACTGTTTCCTTGATTTCATTGTTAGATCTTAGATCAGATAGACATTAGAACTTAATTTCTATCTTGTTGACCCGTGTTGGGTTTTTTTGGCAATGTGTTCCCATTACTTTTTATTGCTTTTCGCTCTTGTTTGCAAGAGCATCTTTTCAGAGCGTGTTCCCATTTTATTTAAATTATAGGTTTATTTGAATTGTTTGAACTCTTAGTTAGTTAGCTAAATTAGATTAGGTTTGTTTGCTTCTTATCATTAAAAAAAATAATCGAACTCCCTGCTGGAAGCTGCATATCTATAGGGTGACCATCAAGGATTGAATGAGTCCCTGCATTGAAGAAAGCTGTAGTAAGGTACGTCCTCTCTTTAGCATCACATCTCTGTCATGTATCTGTATTGGACTTAAATCCAAGACCACCTAATTGTGTGAATCTAATTAATGCAGTGGTCACTTTAAGAAATTGGGGTTGTTAAGATGTTGGACCTTAAAATCTGTGACTTTAATTACATGCAAAAGGATTTGATTATGGGATTTCAAAATATAGCATGCGTATGTGTGTTGCACACCTAAGACACTGTGCACTTCACACATAAGGTCACTGGATAAATTTCTACCTCTCCTCTTTGCACCACAAGGGAAGCTAGTTGGAAATCAACAAGCCTATCCACCAAGTTACTTCAGTTCCTCGTGCGTGGGCTCGATTCGAGACTTCCCTTGTGAGTAGGTTGTAGGCACCAACGACGGCTACTCAGGAAGCGTAACTCTTGCAAAACTTATTTGGCTACCAATTGAACACTTAATTCTAAGACGTAGAATCTACTAAAAATAGGTCCCACTGTATTTGAGTTTATTTTGATAGTGGTAGAACTCTCTAGGAAGTTTCTGCTTTTATTCTGAGAGAGTTAAATCTATTTGGCATAAAGAAATGGATCACCCTTACTCCTATCATTTAGATTATCAGAGTCAATACTTCCCATCTTTTAATCAGGATCCCATGCCCTGAGCATATTCATCCTTTGATGGGTACAATGACAATTCATGGGATCAATTATACTCCTATCCTGGGAGTACTGCCCGATAACTCCCACTTTTGAGTAGAGCCTAGGAGAGGAATTTTCCAGTTTGCAAACACCCAACCCTCCCACCCTTCATGATTTTTCTCATCAAGGTTGGATCGATACCCCTTGTCAACCAGAGCCTGAGACTAACTATCCTCCCCAATTTGACAGTAGCCTCTCCTCTTTTATGATAGAAATGCAAAAACAAGAAAAAGAAATGATGGAGTCTATGGGACAGATGTTGAGGAATAGTCAACAATTGAATGAGCAAATTCGTCAACTTAGCTACTCTCTTACTATTGATTCTAATCCTTATCCATACAACCGTGATCATCAAAAAGATTCTTAGGAAACAATGGATAATAGGGATCCCATTTTGAGTAGCTATCACTTAGACACTCCCTGTGAGACACGGCCGGTAGAGGAGAACTATCTTACTGATTATGCACCCGAGCTATATTGAAGTCAAAAGAAAGGGAAGATGGTACCACTTGTGGACCTTGACCCCACTGACAGTATTTTCCTTGCCCCTAGTACCCCAAGTGAAGGTCATATTGTTCAAGTCACTTCCCCTATTAATCTTGTGGTGGAATGACATGCTACCCTTAGTGAGCCTAATCCCGACCCTCCACTTTGGGAACCAACACCTACCATTCACTTTTATGAGGATTTACATGTGCCCAATGAAGGTGACCCTAAGGGAATTGAGGACGAATTGAATCGATTTTGGTCTCGGGGATACAAAGAGTTTATTTTAGAGGAGGGTGATTACCCAATGGGGGAACCCGGACTTAGAGTTTGGAGTGAATCTCAGGGGGATTATGTGTTATTCGAGGGCTTACCCCCAGAGGATATAAATGATTTAGTGAAATCTGGATTCCTTCCTTCTTTTGATTTTGAAGGTCATCCTTCCTAAAATTGGCAAGATATGGAGTCTAAGTTGGAGGATGACCAGCATAAGATTGAGAAGCGTAGGAGAGACTCTCGGGGACAATACACATCAATTGAGGATTTATGCCCCAAGGAGAACAAAAATTGAGTGATATAGGCTTACTCCATAACAATGAGACTGATCCTCCTTCAGAAATAATTGCAGATACTAAGGCAACTCCTCCCTTTACTAGTGAATCACATATACACCCCGACAAAAACTTAAGTCAATCAAAATAATCTGGGGATGAAATTGATGATAGCGATTCAGCTGCTTTAACCCTGCCATCAAATAAATGTGATTTGGAGTCCACTGTTGATTCACATATATTAAAAAGTAAAAATATGACTTCGATTATTGAGGAAATCATTAGTGATAGGCAGGGTGACGTGAATTTTTCTGCAACAACTATTAGGGAGAATAATACGGAACCTGTATTGTTGTTGGAGCTGGACGTAACATGGACTAAGCCCTCCTTTGACTTAATCATTTCCTCCCAAACCGATAAACAACCCTTACACTCTCCATCCGATCCTTGGCACAGGTTTCTGCTCACTTACATTCTTTTTGGGGAGCATATCAGGCCAATACATCTCCAATTGGAATGACAAGTGTTGATTGATGCTCGTACATTTAGTCTCGCAATTCAAGGGTTTAAAATAATTATGCGTGCATTTTTTAAAACCCTTCCTACTTTGGAGGACCCTTATTATCCTCCACTTACTCCCTTTCAAGAGGTCCCTTCTTTTACTCTTTTTCCTAAACCTCTTCCGGTAGCTTGCGAGGTGGTCTATTTTCATGTCTTTTGGCGAGCATTTGGAATCACGCTGCATCATCAGCTCACCAACATTCGTGTCTAGTTGTTTTCTAGGCTTGCACTGTTACACACATTTTTAGGGCCTAGCTCTTTCTATTTGAAACCAGACTTACAAGTTCCTTATAAGTCTGGCTGCTGACAAAAAATGCAGTGCTTGTTGGGAGGCAACCCAACGTTCAAAATAACGCCTTCATCAGGTGATTTTCTTCCTTTCTCCCCCAGTTTTAATTTTACAATGAGGACATTGTACGATTTAGGCATGGGGGGTGCATTTTGCATTTTTAGGCAACATTCATGCATTTAGGTTAGGTGCATTAAAAGAAAAAAATCTCTCTCTTTTTTTTAGCTAAATTGGTTAGCTTTAGCAAAATATCTTTATCAAGGATGTGTCATTGAAGATTTTCTTCTTAAATTATCTCTAAGTTTAGAATTCAGTATAGTTACTTCACTTGCACGTAGACTGGGTAATGGATTTTTGTAGAAAACCAATAAATATTTTTAGTTTGCTAAACCTTTGGGCAGTTAATAGGGAGTCAAGCAAACTATCTTCTATTAGATCCACCTAATATTTGTGAGGAGAAAGGGAGACTACTGGTGTGCTAGGTCTAGTGCAATGACTCTTAAGCTCTAGATAATTAAATGATGATACCTCAGAGTTAGGCATAGTTTTTGCTCTCTGTTCCTGTATGCAAACATTGTGTGAATTCCTGATAGCCACCAAATAAGACAGATACACAGAGATTGTGTCCTAATAAAACTATGAGTATGGTGGATGGTTACGACCGTCCTTCATAGAGTCCTCAACTTAGAAGGGTAATATTGCCAAAGGTCAGAAATACACTTGTCGTATCCATTCCTTCCCGGTGCCGAGAGTAGACACTATTACGAAATAGGCCACACAATATCCTCTTGACCATAATCATCCCTAATAATAGTTCATGAATAAATGTTTGCGTTGTGTTGTGATGGAGTTAAAAAAAAAGAGAGATAGAAAGAGAGAGAAAAAAGAAGAGAGAGAGAGAAAGAAGAAAAGAAATATATAGATATATATAGAAAAAAGAAGAAATATATATATATATATACAAAAGAAAAGAGAAGAAAAAAAAATTCGAGTCGTGGCTATCTTAGGTGCCAAATTATCAGGTGTCTATATCATTGAGGCAACAAAAACACCCATTGCGATCCAGCAAATATGACCCATACCTACTTTTCAATATTTTTGATGGTCCGAATACTGGCTGGGGACTTCTAGTATAGTTGTAGGGTTTTTAGAACTCTACTTAAAAGTTTGAATGCCATGTAAGGCAACCAAACACTGAGTTCATGGACAAAATCAGGTGAGATGTGTGATCTAGGAGGGGAAGGAAAGAAGAGTGAGTGCAAAGGAATAATAAGTGAGCACAATTTTTAGTCTCTCCCTAGGGTGACTCCTTTGATAATCTAGAGATTTAGAGTCTGCAGTAGTAGACAACATGTAGCACCAGATGAGTATGAACCACTAAATATAAATCAATTTGACTACGTATCTCCTACCTAAGCCAGAAAGCCGGGGTCAAATTTCAGATTAGTTTCTACTTTATCTCCAAGAAAAGAAGTTTCCTATCCTAATAGAAGTTTTACCAAGGGTTAAGTATGAACTGTAAATGTAAGTTGGCTTTTCACTTGAGTCCATTACCTAGGCTACTATAACGTCACATTTATCTGGATCTCTAAATTTTTAGAACAAGTAAAGAAGAAATCTTTTAGTTACTTCCATTGTTTTTCATTTTCTGCTCGGGACTAGCAAAGCTTAGGCATGGGGGCATTTGATAAGTACACTTTAGTAGATCATTATTCAGTTTAAGTACTCTCTAATTAGTTATTCGTAGTTGTTAATTAATTAGGAGTTATATGACTATTTACCTTAGTCAGCATGTAATTTTATACATCAATTCTACACATAATAACATATGATATAGGAACATAATTGATTTGATTGATGATGGCTAGGTGGAAGAAATTCAGACATCCATTTTTGCATTAATAAGATGTCTGGACATATGGTTGGACTTTTGGGAATCACCATCATGACCTTACTGATGTCTATACTGTTTAAGACATCTGATAGCGTACCTCCAAGCTTATTCGCGCGTTCCAACAACTTGCGATCTTCGCCAAGTTGTTGGAGAACTTTTCGGCGGAAACAACAAACAATGGGTGTTTTAAATATGAAGAAGTGTGCCAGAGGATCATCATCTCCCCCCGGCGGGGACCTCCTCCATCTTCACCACCGTGGAACTCTAGCGTGCACCGTGGCTTGGGCGAACTCCATCTTCACCGTTCATCAATACTGGGCGTGCATGGTGATAGCGTGCGGTCCTCACCACTATCGCCAAAAGCTCCATGACCACCCTTCACCATCTTCTCTTTCTCATCACCGGGACCCTTCTTCCTTGATCGTGCCTCCTCTCCGCCATAGAGGCCACAACCACAACAACCTAGCGTGAACTCAGCCTTGTGCCTCCTCGCATGCGCGTACACGTGCGCACCCATAGCAGCAAACCTCTCCACGACCGTGCTTCACCTTCATTTTCCCCGTCATCTTTAACCTCTGCACGCCGAAGAACTGAAAGTTGCAGCCACAAGGGTAATTGCGTGGATTGCTTATTTATGCAGAAAATGAAGTGAAAAGAGTTAGATCTTTATCTTTAGTGATTCCCAATTGGACTAAGTACCATTATATAATTCAATAGGCTTATTCTTCCCTGTGGAAACCACTTAACTATTTTCTTGGTTTGATTTTGAGTGTTACATGTTTTGAAAAGAGATTTTCTACCACTCAACAAAATACAACCACATGTCATTTTATGTTTAAAAATTCAACGAAAACGAGAATCGCTCTTTCATACTACATGCTAAAGATAGTCACTCCCAATAAAAAGGGGCCTCTGAAATAGTAAACAATGAAGGTACAACTACGGATGGGCTCAACTGGACCCAGCATCCTCTGCAGTCGGTGGCGATGGCTGCTCAAATCCCAGACTTGAATAGGTTATATATATGTGGTCAACTAACGTTGAGTTGAGTGATGTATATGTATATTAAATGCATTTAAACATGAAAGAAAAGCAGCAACTAAATCATACATTCTTTCCTGTTATTTATTATTCTTTGTTTTCGTTTATAACAGCTATGTGTTTCTGATTCGATTTCTAGTAAGGATCCGCAACATATCTTAATCCACTTGTTCTCTAAGGGAATGATCTTGAAGTAGTTATTCCACGATGCAGGATGTACACGTGGCACTCTCCTAGCCGAGAGAGCACCCCGTGGTAGTCATACACCCAGTCTACCACCCCAGGGACATGGCTGCGACGTAACGGTGACTATGCACGTGTAGCTACGTCGCACTGGCACACGGTCAATCATTTCCGCTAACAGGTATGCCCAAATGTACAACACAGAACAGAACAAGGACCACACCCCTCGACAGTATGCGTACCCTCTCTCGGCTATCTCGATTTGCCCAGTAAGCCTAGCAAGAGTCGGTGTAGGGTGGCTAGTCATAACCCTGGGTCCCAACCCAAGGGGCAGCTGGCTCCTCCCTACACCAAAGTGACAGTAGCTCTCCTCGGTACCACGCACGTGAGGGCCAGCTCACTTTTCATACCCAAGTGAATACAACCAACCAACCCACAGGTAATATGTTCCATTACACATCAGATTTCGATATCACAATATTTTTAATTCCTTTCCTATTTTCTCGTAGGGTTTATGCATAATACTTATCTTATTTCATTTCACGGCGTGCATTTTTATCGCATACTAATTTCTACTTCATACAACTGGCAGCTCGTAAATTAACAGGTTAAACTGTCATTAACAGGATAAGAAACCATCTCAGGACTTAACTATTCCAATTATCACAGTCTGAAATTTAACAACATGCATTCTCAGGTTGTATAACGTGCGAGGCTCATGCACTAAATATAAACCATTGACATTCTCAGTCCTAGGGTTCGCCTCATAACCTAGGTTTCAAGTAGATATTCCTAATGTATTATGCATTTTATTAATTCAAGCCACAGAAGTAGAGGGGACCACTCTACCAGGGTATACAGGTGGCATGGGGACTTGAACATTGGATCCCTATGACTCCGCGGGTCCCGTGCACACTATGGACTGTTGATCAATCATGTCGAATGTGTTGAAAATAGCATAGACACTACACTAAGATGTAGAGAATTTCGAAAGAAAACTAACGATACTTTGTTTACGAAAAATTGACTCCGTTTGGGCCGTGAATTGGCCCAAAAACACGTACCCTGACTAAGATTAAACGTCTGGGGCGAGTCCCAGACGTCTTAAACGAACACAGTAGCTCACCTTGCTCTCCTGTGTCGGTATTCGTCGTCTGCTACCTCGAACAGTCGGCTGAGGGGGTTTTCAAACGTCTGGCACTACTCCTGGTCGTCTGGAAGAGCAGTCGAACGTCTGACACAGCCTGCAAACATCCTAAAGTACCTCGAAGGTCGTGCCATGTGCCTTTCCAACGCACTCGTACCTGTGCATGCATGCACAGCCTCAACAACTACAACTCACCCTCCGATTACACATGCATGGGCGTGCAGGGATTGTACAGAGGACGTACCTTATCTCTCTACATGTTGTTAGGAGTCTTGAGCCTTCTCCGGACGTCCGATGCCCCCTCCAGACGTCTGGCAGAGGTTGCAGAGGTCTGATAATGTGGAAATGTCCACGCGTAGAGCTTCCTCACGAAGCTCTTCTTCTCGTAAACACCTCCTCTCCACTTGTGGAACTGTTGTAGCTCCTCTTTCAACTGCTTTCCCTCTCCCATGCGCTCTCCTGCTGCATGCGTCGCCCTCTCTCCCATGTCCACTCCTCCACGCCCTTCCTATGGCTCTCCTCTCCTCCTCCCCAATGCACGGCTGTGAGGGGAAAACGGGAAGGTGATGGATGGTGGTGAGACTCAAATAGGTTTTGTTAATATGGTGATGTTATCGTTAAAGTTATTGTTTTGAGTTCACCTAAATCGAGCCTGACCAGCTTCACAAAATTTTTAACCTGGCCTACTTGATTTTATCTTGATCGCTTTTAGGCCTAGGGCTGATAACACTGCATCTTGGGGTGATAATTCTATTAAATGGGGTACATCGTAAGAACAAAATGCACAGATAACAAATCACAAATAGAATGGGAGCATTGCATGCATCATACATTAAGATTGCTTATAAAACAGAATTAATGGTCATTTGTATAAGTACTTATCAAAGTAGGCCTCAGATGAGCAATCGGACCTCACAAATGGATTCAGAGCGACGAACGGAGTCCAACGACTCAAAATCAGCCAAATCCGACATCCGGAGCTCCCGCAACTGACCCAAGAAGCTCTGACAGTTGATCTGATGATCAATGGCCCACGACGTGCCACGTGGCGCCCACTCGTTGCATCCATACTGCCGACCGATCTCGCCTTCATGCGCTTGCCATCGCCACGACAAAGCAGCGGGCGCAGTGCAGTAGTCGAAGTGCTCACCCGTGCTCACGCGACGTGGGTTCGAAGCGCGCTAGGCGGAAATGGCGAGGCGAAGGCGCGCACAGGCGAAATTGGACCGCTCGATCAGCAGTGGACGGTCCAACGGATGCGTGCGTGGGGCACGTGTTTAGAAGTGTCGTAATAGCTTACGCTCATAACGTCGGTTTTAAAATGAAGAAACGGATGAGAGTCCGAGTGTCGATCTCAAAGAGGCGTGAAAATTGGATTTTTCTTGTCACTTAATGTCACGAAAATTGCGGGGTTTTGCTTGCGAAAAGGCACGGGTGAAAAGCGAGTGAGAGAGGCATGCAATTTTCATAACATGCGTCCTCTGCGCATCGGCTAAATGGGAATCCATGTTACACAGCTTGACAGCCCAGTAATCTCGGTGTTTCAATTCTACAGGAAGGTGGCGGGCTTTGACAAAGACCAGGTGATAAGGCAACATGCCTATTGGGGTCTTGAAAGCGGTCCTATAAGCCCATAGGGCATCGTCTAGTCGCGTGAACCAGTCTTTCCTGTCAGGTCTCACAGTATACTATAAAATGATCTTGATTTGTCTATTTGAGACCTCGGTCTGCCCATTTGTTTGTGGATGATACCCCCCTATTTTCTAAGTTGGGCACGGAATTGGGAGTGAATAAAATGACTTCCACCATCACTGATCATGACCTTTGGTATTCAATTGCCCGTTGCATGTCACGAAAATCGCGAAACCCCGCAATTTTCGCAAGCAAATTGCAAAAATTGCATGCTTCTCTCACTCGCCTTTCACCCGCGCCTTTTCGCAAGCAAAACCCCGCAATTTTCTTGACATTAAGTGACAAGAAAAATTTAATTTTCACGCCTCCCTGAGATCTACACTCGGACTCACATCTGTTTCTTCATTTTAAAACCGACGTTGCGAGCGCAAGCTATAACGACTCTTCTAAACACGCGTCCCACGCACACATTCGTTGGACCGTCTGCTGCTGATCGGGAGGTCCAATTTCGCCCACGCGTGCCTTCGCCTCGCAATTTCCACGCAGCGCGCTTCGAACTCACGTCGCGTGTTTGCCGGTGAGCGCTTCGACCGCTGCGCTGTGCCCGCTGCTTTGTTGCGGCTTGGGCGGGCGCGTGAGTGGCTGTCAGCCGGTCAATCAAAGATTGACGGCTGAGATTCGTCCTCCGGGTGAAGGCGAGATCTGTCGGCAGTCTGGATACAGTGAGTGGGTGCCATGTGGGGCATCGTGGGTCGTTGATCATCAAATCAACGGTCAGAACTTCTTGGGCCCATTACAGGAGCTTCGAATGTCGGATTTGGCCGATTTTGAGTCCGTTGGACTCCGTTAGTTGCTCTGAATCCATCCGTGCAGTCCGATTTCTCATCTAAGGCCTGCTTTGACAAGTACCTATACAAATGTCCATTAATTCTATTTTGTAAGCATCTTGATGTATGATAATGCAATGCTCCCATTCTATTTGTGATGTGTTATCTATGCATTTTGTTCCTAAGATGGACCCCATACTTGATTTTATCTTGGTCGCTTTTAGGCCCAGGGTTGATCTCAGGAAGGTGGGAATTTGAAGGTCAAGGAGTTTCTACGCCTTTCCTAAAACATATCTCTTCCTTGCGTTTATTATGTTTTTGGTTTTTTTTTTGTTTAAGATTTTTGTTGTTGATAATGTTGTCCTTGAGGTACACCCTCAAAATTAAGTCCTTCGCCTTGAGCGAAATAGTTCTTGGCTTGTAGCTAACTTGGGGTTTCCAGAAATTGGTTCTGTTATTCGCAAGACCGAGTACCTGCATGACAAGAATTATCTTTTCTCTTTTACTATTTTTTTTATCTTTTTAATAACAAGAAATAAAAGATAAATGAAAACAAGGTAGGTTTCTAGAAAAGAAAGAAATACTTAGCTTAGTATATGTCTAGATATATTGTAGATACAGTATATATATATATGTATATAGTTATAAATTATATATAGGGGTGGAGGTGGAAGATGAAATGGAGTGTAGCACAGTGTTAAGCTGGTCCACGTCTAGCAAGACACAACCAACAAGACGGAGTGCCACGTGGAGTGTGGGCGGATGTGTGGGAGTGTGTGCGAAAGTGCTTGCTTTTCACGGATATCGGGGAATATCAGCAACTAGTGCAGATATTCCCGCAATATGATGCGCGGTGGAGGGATTTGTGCACGGGAGTATGGGTGGTGAAGTGTATATATGGATATGGGTAGGTGGATGTATATGTAAACACACACACACACACAGATATATATATGTACATATATATATTTATGTAGATATGTGAGTGGATATATATATATGTATGTGTGAGTGTATAAGGGTGTGTGTGGGTGTGTACCAGTGTGTGTGTGACTGTACGAGTGTGTGTGTGTGCTGGCGGAGGAGGGGAGCTTAGCAGATAACCCGTCTGCTGCGCTACCCCGTCGCCTAGTGCGCATCGATGCAATGGTGCAGGAGGGAGAGCGCATGCGGTGCGCTGGGGAGCGCTTGCGCTCTCTTCGTGCGCGGACGAGTGCGGGCGAGGAGAGAGAGCGATGTGCCACCGGCTAAGTGAGAAGCGAGCCGGCGGCTACAGTGTCGCGCTGAGAAGCGTGAACAGTTGCTACAGTGCCGCGTGGAGCAGGCAACCGGTAGCAGCCGATTCTGCGTGCGCGCTGTCGAGTGCCTACGCGTGCGGAAAGAGGCTGCGCACGTCCTGCAGGTGCGCACGCGGTGGCCAGCGGAGCTGCAGGTAGGCTTGTGATGATGCTGGAGCTTCTAAGCTTGAAAGCTTGAAGCTTGGCAATGACGGAGAAGACGACAGCAGTAAAAACGAAAGGAGAATCCACCTCGCCCACCTGCTCACGAAAGAGCCGCGCGGTGGTGGAACTCACAGTGGTGGTGTGAGACCACGGTGGGTTTCTCCTGCCCACGGAGTGTCTCTTCTCAGTGAGAAGAGATACTGTGTATGGAGAGGGAGAGGGTAGGAGGTTGGCCCAGGGTGAACGGTGGATCTGAAGGTGTTTGCAGGTGTATGAAAGTGTATGAAAGTGTCTGCCCGCACAAGGGAGAGAGCAAGGCATTATAAAGAGGTGAGGGCATGCCACAGCCATGCTGCTGGCAGCGCAGCTCCTGCCATGCTGTTGGCAGGAGGTGAGGCGCGAAGAGGCGCGCATGCCCCATGTCCGGCAGCCGCGCGAGAGAGAAGAATTCAAAGTAAATAAAAAATGGAAATGGTGAAATTGCAATGCCGCACTTGAGGAAGATGTTAATTAATAGATAGCCAATTATTCACTCTCCTCCCCTCTTTAAAAATGCTTGCAGGCGTCTATTTACATATGCAATTACAGCTACATAAGATGCAATGGTGGTGCTAAGAAATAACACAAGATGGCATATTTACTGGTGTATTTTTGCTGTGCAATCAGATGGCGGTGGCAAGGCGAATGGTGGGACGTCCTCCGTGCTCCTCTCGCTCCCTTCCTCTCGTGCTGCCTCCATGCACCTTCCCTTGCCCATGCTCTCTCTCCCACGCCCACGCTCTCTCACCCTTTCCTCCGTGCTCCTCCGTCTCCTCTCCTCTCCTCCCCCACGCACGATGGCAAGGGGATGGGGGAGAAGGGAATGGCCGGCTGCAAGATGGGCAGAGGAGTGAAGGCGGTGAGAGTGGAGAAATGGGGGGATGGTGTTGGTTGTAAGGGGTTGGGGGAGTGGAGGTGGTGTCGTTGGGTGTGGAGAGGGTGGAGAGGTGAGGGGGTTTTTATAGAAATGGCTTAGGATTTTGGGTTTTGAGGGGTGGGTGTGTGCATGAGTTGTGTGGGATGTGAGGCAAAATTTGCAAGGTTGACCCCACAAAAGCCTCCCTTTCCCGTAGAGCCCATGATGAGAACCTCATCATGAACCCTAACTATCACAATTTAATCTAAATAAGCGTGAAGAAGCTCCTACAAAACCTAAAGAGAGGCTTAACTCAGAGAATTCTGGGTTTAAGAATAAGACAAATCATAAGGGGTAAAACTGTAATTTCACCAATGTAGTGTGCAACCTGGGTAATTAAAGGTCTAAACGAAGGTTAAATAAGCTTGATAAGGTGGGAAGTGGGATGATTAGATCTGAAAAGGGTTATAGCAACCTCTAGGAATTAAATGACATTCTGTAATCGTAAAATAAATTCACTTTTATTCACGAGGTTCGAGGCAGGATAAATATCAACTAAACCCTCTAAAATTCATGGAAAAATATTCCCTAGGGTTTAAAATCTTCAATTTGGCCTTTGCAACCTATTTTGACCTAAAATGAGAACCATGCCCAATTTAAGACCTAATTTGGGTTTTTGTGCAAATTGACAAGTCAAACATAATCCAACCTAAAATCAAATTTCACCATTAAAATCCTTAGGTTCAAATTAGGCTAGTATAAAAATCTGGGCCTAAGAAAAGACCATCTTGACCGACTTTACAAATTGGTCCTCTTAAATTACTTTTTGACCCTTATCTTTTGAAACCCTTACAATTGGCCCCCTATCTTTCTCGTTGTTCTTTGCAGAACGGTCCTCCCTGCCATTTCTGAGCTGTGCCATACCTTCGGCGACCTTGCGCGGAGGATGGCGCCGCGTAGGGCATGGCGCCCGCTCTTAGGAACGAGCGGGATGTTCCCTACGTCGTCCTCTGTCGCAGGGACCCTCCCATGACCACTGCAACCGGCCATGACACTCGTGCGAATGCACGAAAGGAATGGGTGTCCATTTCTGGCCATCTCCGGTGAGCACGGCACGTCTCTCCCTCGGTCCCCTCTCCTCGCCAGTGCCTTTATAAGGAGCGGCAGGGTCTGTCGTCTCCTTCAAGCTACTTCTGGTAGAGAAAAACCCTCGATTTCGACTCTCCCCTCTCCGGTCAGAGTACCCTAGCTTCCGGCGATCTTTCCTCCTCCTCCTCATCGCTCTGCTGCCATACCTGCAGCAGAGCCTACTTTGCCCCGTCTTCCCGTGCCAGGTTGCACCAGCTGGCGTCTCCGGATCTCCTCCTCGTCGCCGTTACTCCTCCTCTTGGAGCCTTCGTCCCTAGCTCCAGCAGGCTCGAGCCGGACGTCTTCCTCTCCCTCTTCGTCGACTAAGTAGGTAGGAATCTTCCCCTTACTCTCCTCTCTCTCTTCCCTCATTCAATAAGCATTTCAGATCCCTCGATTGCCACTACCACCCCCATCTGCTTCACCTCCGGTCGCCATCTCCGACGAGGTCGCTCCACCTCCACAGGCCATTTCACCCCTCGCCGACAAGCCCAGAAGCTCCCCCTCACTCCACTTAAGCATTTCCCCCACTCCATTCACCGCCCTTCACCTTCAGACCACCTCCCGAACACACCCATTTCCGCGCACACAGTCTGCCCTAGGCACACAGCCACAGGTGCTCTCGCGCCTCGCCGACCCTCGCACCGCCTTCGCCACACCCCGACGAAGCGCCCTGTGTTGTCTGACGAGGCTGGCAGGTCATTTTTCGTGAATTCAGGGTTCAACCTCCTCGCCGCCATTGACGAGCTGCTGAAGCTTCTTCACAGGCAGCTCCAGGACTCCTCCCCCAGGCGTGAACTCCATGCGGTGCGGGGCACTTCCGCAGAAACGCCCAGGCTTGCAATTGGGGTTGCGAGCCTTCACTGCTGCCCCAATTGCCAGCGGCTTCTCGCCTGCAGGCACGCGGAGCAGAGGTGGGACTTTAGTCCCACCTCGGAGGTGTGTGGGTGCGCACCTACAATTAAATTGGAAAAGTGACATTAGCTGTTCGCCTTCGATACACAGGGGTCAGGTCCCTCACCCACGCACGCAGCGCTCCACACGCTCGCACCCGCCCTCACCCGCGCTCATGCCCTGCGGGCCTGGGCCGAACTCGACTAGCCGACCAAGCACTCCTCGCCCACCGCCGCACGTCGGTGGGCCTAGTCCCGAGCGCGTTACCCGACTCGTATACCGGCGAATGCTCTAGGAGCGAACCTTTGAGAGAGAAATAGAGAGAGAGATACGGGGAAGGGGTAGGGGTAGGTTTTGCACTGATAATTGTGTGTGCGCGTAGGGAAGAAGGAAAAAGAAGGAAGAAGCAGGCGAAGGAAGAAGAAGAAAGGAGGAGGAGCTGCTGAAGACTTAGCCGCACTGAGCAGCTACTGAAGAAGAAAGGAAGGAGAGGAGCTGAAGGAAAAGAAGAAGAGCCACACTGTAGCAAATGCACAGTTAAGCCGTCTGAGCACCGAGTCAGACGACGGAAGGTCAGCAGCCAAGGCAGATGAAAGTAAAGAAAAAGAAGAAGAAGACAGGAAGAAGAAAAGCAGAAAGAAGAAAACCAGAAATGAAGAGTGAAGGATGACTTAGCAGCTGAAGGAGATCAAAGAGAATGCAGAAGCCTCTGCAGTCGCAAAGAGGAAGAGAAAGAAAGAAGAAAAAGAGAAGAAAATCAGAGATAGGAAAAAAGAAAGAGGAACCACAGAAGCAGAGAAGAAGAAAAGAAGAAAGAAGAGGGTCGGCTAAAGAAAGAGTAGAAGCCAATCACTCTTTCTCTCTCTCTCTCTCTCTCTTAATTTTTGTAAAACCTTATATTGTGAATTTGTAGGCTTCTAGAATTATAGTTTGCTCCCTGAGTTCAACCTCGGGAAACTTGTCATTCCGAGTAATAAATTGTATTAAACTGGTAAATGTTTTGTCATATACCACAACGACTGTAATTACCATGTGACAAAGGTCCGTACTAGCCCACAAACTAAAACTCAGGGGGTTTAAAATTGCATTAACACCCCTACCTTTTCGGAAAATTTCCAAACGACCCTTCGGAAAGGTCATTTCACAAACAACAAATAGGTGTTACTCACTAAACCTATGTATAAAGTCCAAATGGAAATGTCAGCAAAAAGTTATGTAGAACAGTGAAATAGAGGCATAATATCAAATAAAATATTAGGAAAACTATAAGAACTAAGAGGAGCAGGTGCTTATTCTTTTTATTTATGTAATTCTTTAGTTATTAGTCAATTTGTAGATTTTCTATGCCTTCTCGCTTTTTCAATTGTCACCAACCCATAATCAATTTTCTCGGAAGGCGCGAGGAAATATTGCCACGATATCCAAAATAGTGAAGTTGAGACGAGTCACTCTTTTGGTTAGGGGAATAACTTGTTGCTTCCTTACTACTTGGTTAATCGCCCTGTGGTTTTAGCTTTGGTGAAGTGGTGACTACAAGCTCGTTTGATATGCATTCGAGGTGCTACTCTACATTTGCACATGGTTAGTCATCTCGACAGCAGGGTACGGAAGAAAATTGTAGCAAGCCTCCCACAGTATGCAACACATACCAACTTACAGTTGGCTACTTGGTTGGTCAAATTGCATAACGAAAGGGTTGCAAGGAAGTTAGCCCATTTTCTAACTTAGTTATTATCTTTGAAAATAGTTTTGCCGATTGTCTTGTTGATACTAGACATGAGACTAACTGTTTAACTAATCTCATTAGTTTCCATGTTTACCATCATTCCATCCAACCATCTATCCATCATTACAAGTCATTCACTATGCTACAAAGTATAACAAGTATTTCCCATCTCTTTCATTTATTTCGAACCTCTTAACCTTTTAATGAATTTCATGATATTTTTGAATATCAATCTGCGTTAACATGCTAATTATTTTAGGATAATGTTTATCCGGTCAAGCATGCGAAGCAGGTAATTATTTGACTATTTAGAATTTCATAAACATGGATTTGTATTCATTGATACATTAGATCGAATATATTTAGCCAGATTGTCAAGCTATAATTTCTATTGAGAAATCTCAAGCATCTGTGTTACGACCCGGTTCCCAAATCCTGACAGGACACGAGACCAGACCGACTCGACTGATCCCAAGACCCAGTCATGTAACGAAAAAGTAATCAAAAAGCAATAAAATAAACCACATTCACCATGCAAGCAACTAACAGTAACAAAAGTATAGCAGTAAAGAAGTAAACTACTACAGTACACACCACCACAACGGTAGAAAATTAAACAAGTACAGGAATATAAAGTCACAATAAAAAAGTACAGAAGTGTAACAAAGTTACTCACTACAACAGGAAACAGAGTACAACAAAAAGGTAACCCTACTGGGTTCTACTGGGCCCTGCACCCTCTGCAGTCGTAGGCTCTGGCTGCTCAACACCTGGACCTGAAAAGGGTTACGAGTACAAAACATCAGCGAACGCTGAGTAGAGTGGCAACCATCTAACTAAAGCAGTAAAAAGTGGACAGGTAGCTGTTGTTTTTCAATTTCTTTCTTTCTTTAACTAATTATTCTTTCTTTCATCACTTGGGTTAGTTATCAGGTCTCTTTCTTGATCTCGAATGTTCCTCGTGGGAACGATCTTGATTGCAGTCTTTTCCGAAGAGTAGAAGTAGCACGTGGTGCTCTCCTACCCGGGAGAGTCCCCCGTGGTAGTCCTACACTCAGTCAACCACCCCAAGGTCACTGACAGACGTAGCGATAACTGCGGCGCACGCGATAAATGCACGGGTAGCTACCCCGCACTGGCGCGTAATAAGTCGTTTCCGTTAACGGGTGCGCCCAAAGCACAATACGAAACCAGTATAGTGCATAACCCTCTCAGTAATAGGTGTCTAGCCCTTAAGAACCAAACAGGGGTCTCGTCCCGCCGCAGTCCGCGCACCCTTGCTTGACTACCTTGGTTTGCCCACTGGGCCTAACAAGTCTGTGTATGGCGGCTAGCTGAACCCTGAGCCCTGTGGGGCAGCTAGCTCTCTCCCTACACTAGTAGCTCTCCCCGGTATAGTGTACACGAGGGCCAAAAAGTCGGTACAAAGTGGCCAATCCTAACCCCGGGTCCCAACCCTAGGGCGGTTAGCTCCGCTTTGCAATAAACAGGGGGACAGTCGCTCTCCTTGGTGCTCCATACTAAAGGGCCAGCTCACCTCCCCATTCTCATTTCTAGTTTCATTCCATTTATTTCCAGGAGCTCTACTCCTAATTCGTCATAGGGTTCATGTTCATGTTTCTCAGCCCAAGCAGTACTAGGTTTCATCATTTCTTTTTCCATTTCTCAAGTTCTACACATGTAGCATGTAGCTTTTCTATTCACATTCCAGGTTTATTTGCAAGTAGCTCATGTTTCCAACATTCACTAATTCATGTATAGGCAGCTTATATTTTATTGTAAACAACAGGGATTTACATGCAACAGTCGCAATCAACAGAACTTTACATTTCACAGGTAGCTATTACCCATTTACAGGCAATTATTATTATTCTATTTACTCATCCAAGACTGTAATTCATACATTCCATACAACTATTCCAGTGTTTCTAGTCCTAGGATTCATGCCATACCCCAGGATCTAACATCCATTCCAAATATGCATTCATGTTTGTAATTAAACTAGGGGAAGCCACTCTACCAGTAAACCCAAGAGTAATGGGGGCTTGATCGGCAGGTCCACATGCCTCAGCAAACCCCAAATCCGCGATAGAACGAGGTCCCATCACAAGGATCAATCACAAGAGACCACTCAGAACATGATAAAAGTATTCCGACAAGTAGATGAACCTATACGAAGAACAACGAAATCTTAACCGGGTCAAAATAGAAAATTCTGAATCAAATCAGACATCTGAAACACCTTCCAGACGTCTTAAAAAAGTCCAGAACCTTACCTCAAATCTGCGCTACTCCTCAGACGTACAGGGACTCTACTGAACCATCTGGACCTAGTTCCAAATGTCCGACCACCTCTTCGGACGTCTAGAGACACTTCTCGCCGTCTAGTGCCTCGCCCAGGTGTCTAAACTGTGTGGGAGGGCGTGTCCCTCGTCTTCCCGAATCGAATCCTTCACGTGCGACGTAAAAATCTGCTCAATATGGCACGGAACAGTGCCTTGGCGGAACAGCCTGCATGGCCGTATCCGCAAAGGGAGGTGTATGTCGCGGGATTTAACTTTCAGTCATCTAGAGCCTCCTTTAGACGTCGTCTACGTCATCTGGATGTAGATCCAGACGTCTGATTCTGGGAAAATCCCAGAACCAGAGACTGCCCTCGCCTTCTCGCGCCTTAATGGAGAGCCTCATCATGAACCCTATCTAGCACAACTTGATCTAAATAAGTGTGAAAAAGCTCCTACAAAACCTAATGAGAGGCCTAATTCAAAAAACTCTGAATCAAAGAATAAAACAAATCATAAGGGTCTAAACACTGGTCAAATAAGTTTAATAGGGAAGGAAGTGGGATGATCTGATCTAAAAAGGGTTATAACAACTTATAGGAATTGAATGACATCCTATAACCCTAAAACAAACCTGTTTTAATTCACGAGGTTCGAGGAAGGATAAAAATCAACTAAACCCTCTAAAATTCATAGAAAATATTCCCTAGGGTTTAGAACCTTCAATTTGGCCTTTGTAACCTATTTTGACCTAAATTGAGAACCATGGCCAATTTATCACTTAATTTGGGTTTTTTCACAAATTAACCGGTCAAACGTTGCCAAAACTAACATGAAATTTCACCATTAAAATCCTCAGGTTCAAATTAGGTTGGTATAAAAATTTGATCCTAAGAGAAAACCATATTGACTGACTTTGCAAATTGGTCCTTTAAAATTACTTTTTGACCCTTATCTTTTGAAACCCTTGCAATTAGATCCCTATCTTCTCTTTTGTTCTTTGCAGAACGGTCCCTCCTGCCACCCTGCACAGACGCCATACCTACGGCGACCTTGCGCGGAGGATGGCACCGCGCAAGGTAAGGGGGTCGCCCTCAGGAATGAACGAGGGGTTCCCTGCGTCGTCCGCTTTAACAGGAACCCCCAACCTTGCCCTGCAACCACACATACCTTTCGTGCGAACGTACAGAAGGAATGGGTCGGCTTCCCGGCCATGCTCCGGCGAGCCCTCCACGCTGCTTTCTCGAGACTCTCCCCACGCCAACACCTTTATAAGGAGCGGCAGGGGATTCCGTCCTCTCCAAGCCTGATTCGGCCGAGGTTCCCACCCCAATTTCGTCTCCTCTATCCACGGCAAAAACGCACGCACGCTCTGCTGCCACACCTGCAGCAAAGCCCACTCCGCCACGTCTTCCAGCGTCAGGCCGCACCAACTGATGTTTTCCTAACCCCTTCTTCGCCGTCATTACCCACCTCTGGGCTCCTTTGTCTACGACACCGGCAGGTACGAGTTGAGCACCACCTCCATCCCTCTTCGTCAATTAGGTAAGTAAAAACCTTCCTCTCTCTCTCCCTGTTAATTCCCCCTTTCTAATTTACTATTTCAACCCACCGACCACTATTGTCCATCACCACCTTCCCCATGTCCGACCGCTCTCCGGCGAGGCGTTCTTGCCAATCCACGCCTCCATCCGCCTTGCCAGCCACCCCTTAAGCTCTGCATCATGTCATTGACACCGAATCCGCTCGCCATTCACCACCTAGCACCTCCAGACCTCCTCCCGAACATACCCATTCACACGCACGCAGAGTGCCCTAGGCGCATTTCCACAGGCGCCTCGCTGACCCCCGCATCGCACATGCCACACTCTGGAGAACCTCCCTAGAACTTTTTGACGTGGCCACGAGGCCGTTTGCTTGTTTCAGGTGTCGCCCTCCTCGCCGCCATTAACGAGCAGCAGGAGCTTCTCCGCAAATAGCCCTAGGTCTCCTCATCTCCAGGCGTGAGCTCCAGGTGATGCGGAAAGGAGTTACGCTCACTCCCAGAACTCCAATTGGGGCCGCAAGCATTGGCTACTGCCCCAATTGCGCGAAGCCTTCTCCCACGGGTGCCTGAGAGCGGAGGAGGGACTTTAGTCCAACCTCGTAAGTGTGTGGCCTCACGCCCACACTTAAATTATTTTTGTGATATGAGCTGGTCGCCTCCGAGACACATGGGGTGAGGTCCCTCACCTATCACAGCTCTCATCCGTGAGTTCACCACACGGATCAGGCGTGACTCGACCCGACACTCCTGTGCACTCCACGCGCACCACCCACGTTAGTGCGCCTGGACCTGGGCACGCGACCTGACCCAACTACCCGGCTCTGAGAGAGCTTTCCAAAGAGAGATCCAGAGAGAGAGACGCGGGAAAGGGGGTAGGGTAGGTTTTGCTCTAATGTGTGTGTGTGAGCCCAGGAAGGAAGAAAGAAGAAGAGAAGCAGCAGGAAGGACTTAGCCGCAAGGGAAAGGGAAGTAGGAGGAAGAAGCAGACGAAAGAAGAAGAAAAAGGAAGGAAGCTGAAGGAAAAGAGGAGCGACACTGTAGCAACTGAGCCGTTAAGTTGTTTGGGCGCTGAATCAGACGTCGGCAAAAGAGGAGAGTCAGCAGCTGCTGAGAAGAAGGAAGAAGAAGGACATAGCAGCAGAAGAGAAGGAGAAAGAAGAGAAGGAAAAAGGAAGAAGGAGAGAAAAAGAAAAGAAAGAAAAGAGAAGGCAGAAGCCTCTGATGATGAAAAGGAAAAGGAAGAAGAAGAAGAAGGATGGAATTGCTGAAGGAAGAAGAGAAGAAGAGAAAGAAGAAGACAGGAAAAAGAAAAGAAAGAAAAGAGAGGACGAAGACGCAAAGAAGAAAGGAACGAAGAGAAGAAAGAAAGAGTAAAAGAAAAATCCAATCTCTCTCTCTCTCTCATTTGACTTATTTTTGTAAAACATTGTATTGTGAATTTATGCTTTTGGAATTGTAAGTTTGCTCCCTGAGTTCGATCTCGGAAAATTTTTCATTCCGAGTAACAAATTATATTAGACTGGTAACCGTTTTTGTCATATACTGCAACGACTGTAATAACAATAGCGATAAAAACAAGTGACCAATTCACTACAAAGAGACAATGACTTTTAGGTGGAAATCCAACCTGTGAATAAACCACAACATAAGTCTTCCCGACTTCAAATTTAGTGATCCATCAAATAAATCAAATCCACAAACGTATCATTTTAAATAGAGAGTAACGCAACCTTAATTATAACCATACTACTTTATAGTGAGGGTAGTGTACCTCTAAACCATGCTTCTCTACAAAGAGTATTTTGTCACGTTAAGGAGACTGGAAGTCACCACGTGATTACCCAATCGAAAATAGAATGGAAAATATAACCTATAGAGCCACAAGGTATAATGTTGATCTAAGCTACTATAGGCAAAGAGACTTCCCTCTTTGTGGAAGTGAGTAGGCGTCAAGATACAACAGGATGCTACTCTTGTAAGTGCAGTATGAATCTTCACAAAATGAGACTAAAATGGTGGAAAGTATTATGTCTAGATGACATGACAAGAGAGTGGCTCGCATTTATTTATAGAAGTGTTAGAAACCCTCAAGAAGGCTTAGGATAGGCCTTAGCGTCGTTGGAAGCAAATCCCATATAATCAGTCCGAAATCACATTGAGATGAGGGTCATGATTAGGTCTGACAGCATAATCAGACGGCTGATTTTTAGGTCAGATGTCTTATCAGATGTCTAATATAAGTTTTAGTCGTGTGATCCCATAGGCTGTGTTTCCTGGATTTGATTAGATCCAAATAGGGATCTGGTCAGACGTTGGAATGTGAATTTTAAGACGTCTGAGTAAAATATTGGATGTCCAGCTCTAAAGGGGTTCGCCCTGGAATGGATCAAATTGAATCAGGATTCTAGTGTTGCAGGTTCTGACAGAGTGGGTGAGATCGAGTGTGATAAACAAATTTTGTGGAATATAAATAAACAATAACAAATAAGCAATCTCATAAATGACACAATGAATTATTTATTGGAAACCCAAACCCAGGTAAAAACTACCACCTGAACCTCTTGGTGTAGGATTTCCTGATCAACTTAATAGATCAAATCCACTAACAAATTACTTAACCGAGGGTAGTTTAACCTCTTACAAGCACACTACTTACATGAGGGTAGTGCACCTCAAACTCTACTCTTCACGAGGTGTATTTTGTCTTGAGAAAGAGACATGAATTTGCAAAGCGAATACCTGTTAAAACCCGAGGCATCAAAACACTTTAAGACGTCTGGGAGTTGGTCCAGATGTCTGGTCAAACGTCTGGACGCCTTCCCAGATGTCTGGAAATTAATTTTAGCCTGCGTACGATCGCGAGTCTGCCCGTGTGCCACGCACAGACTGAAACCCGCCACCCTCGTCTTTTTTCTCTCCCCTCGTCGACTTGCAGAAACCTTCTCCCAACGCCAACAAATACCCTCCTCCCCTCCCTCACGCCGCCCACATCCACCCGTCTTCTCCTTCCTCCAGTGCTAGAAGGAGAGTGAGAGCGAGCCGCCGCTGCTGTCGGGTGTAATGGCGGAGAGGAGAGGTGCAGCGAGAGGGAAGAGGAGAGAGCGCGCGAGCCGTGAGAGAGAGAGAGCTCTCTGAAGCAATTCGAGGTCGGTCGGCTTGCGTGTGGAGGAGCATTGTGCTGGGGAGGTTTTCCCCAATGCTGCTTTTAACGACCCGATTCCCAAATCCCTACGAGACACGAGAATCAGACTGACCCGACTAATCACAAGACCTACTCGTCAAACGAGGTAGTAACCAAAAGAGAAGTAAAATAAACCACATTCAGCACGAATATAACTAGCAGTAACAAAATACAGCAGTAAGAAAAGGAAATACTACAGTATACACCACCACAGCAGAAGGGAAATAAACATGTACATAACATAAAGTCTCGGCAAAGAAAGTACAAGGAGTAACAAAGAAACTACTCACTACAGTGGAAGAAAAGTACAAAAAGTACTACAGGTAACTCTATTGGACCCTACTAGGCCCAGCGTCCTCTGCAATCGCTGACCCTAGCTGCTCAACACCTGGTCCTGAAAAGTAACGAGTGTAACGCGTCAGCGAAACGCTCAGTAGAGTGGCAACTAAAAGATAAAGAAGCAGAAGAGTGCACAGTAGCTGGTATTTTCTTACTTTCGTTATTTACGTCTTTCTATTAAATTACTATTGATTTATTTCTCAGATCCTTCTCTTGATCTCGAATGTTCCTCATGGGAACGATCTTGATTGCAATCTTTTCCGAAAAATAGAAGTAACACGTGGTGCTCCCCTGGCCGGAGAGTCCCCCGTGGTGGTCCTACCCGCAGTCAACCACCCCAAGGTCGCTGACAGACGTAACGGTGACTACGGCACGCGCGATAAGTGCACGGGTAGCTAACCCGCACCGGCACACGGTCAGTTGTTTCCGTTAACGGGTGCGCCCAAAGCACAGCACAGAACCAGTATAGGGCAGAGCCCTCTCAGTAACAGGGGTCCAACCCCTCCACAGTCCGCGCACCCTCGTCTTGTAATTTTTCCGGCCCTACCAGGAGGGGGTGACGTAATAATTGCGGAATTGAAATATAATCTTACAAATAAGCAATCACACAAAAGGCACAAAGTATTTTTAGGTGGAAACCCAAACCGGGTGAAAACCACCACCTAACCCTCTCGAGTTAGGATTTTCCGATCAACCAAGTTGATCAAAATCCACTAAACCGAATCACCTTAAACGAGGGTGATTCAACCTCAATACAACCACGCTACTTAAACGAGGGTAGCGTACCTCAACCCCTTCTCTCCACGAGAAGGATTTTGTCTCACGAAGGAGACGAGAATTCGCAAAGCGAATACCCAACCAAATAACAAAGATAAAAGAAACAACAAGTCCTATAGAGCCAACAAAGTAATTATAAACCTAACTTCTATAGGAATTAGGAAACTCCCCTTTGCAAGGAGTGCGTCGAGTTGATGACGCGGTGCGTGAGCCACGCGACGGCGCAACTTCGCTCTCGTGAACAACGACAGGAGAGCGGGTGCGCAACAGCTTGATGCTCTCAAGATGTAGAACTTGAGCATAGAGAGCAAGAGCTATCTAGGACACAAGAGAGTGGAACTATGTTGCTTAAGTGTGTCTTGTGTTTCTCTCAGTGTGTCTTTGTGTTGCAAAGGTTCCCTTCTATTTATAGAGGCCATAGGAAGGCTTTGGAAGGCTTAGGAAAGGTTCTATAGCCGTTGAGAACAAAGCCCAAGCGAATCAGCCCGAAATCAGGAACAATCATTGCTTTGACAGGCTTATCAGACGTCTAATTCTGGCGTCAAACGTCTGGAACTTCACTTTAAGACATCTGATTTCAAGGTCAGACGTCTGATTTTGGGCGGGTCTCTTCCTGACTTGGATCAGATCTAAACAGGGTTCTAGTGCAAGTCCATCAGAGGACATATAGGACGTCTGGCACTATATCTGGACGTCTGGAAACCTACTTTTACTGTGGGAAAGGATTTTCCAAACGTTGCAACGGCTAGAAAATCTCCGAGAGGAGATTTTGGGTCAGCCGAGGCAAAACGGTCAATTATCAGATGTCTGGAAAGTCCTATGAACATCTGATAAGGCTCTAACGGTCATAATCTTGAGTGTTTGCTAAGCCAGCCAACGGTCCACTAATTGGACGTCAGGCAAAGTCATCAGACGTCTCCTAAGACGTCTGGTCTAAGGTCTGGACGTCTGATTTCATCAGACCGGACTAACTATGTCCAGCCTAACAGTTATCAAACGTCTGAAACAACAGTCAGACGTCTTAAAATACTTTATCAGACGTCTGATTTGGGAATTAGACGTCTGGAAACTCTCTTTGAACCCTATATTGTTTTCTAAGTATTCTACAGAAAACCTAAGTTGTAGGTTTGGCCCTACGAGGAGGGGTGACGTAATAAATGCGGAAATAAAATATAAAGCAATCTCACAAAAAATCCATCGTACAATGTACACAAATGTTTTTAGGTGGAAACCCAAACCGGGTGAAAACCACCACCTAACCCTCTCGAGTTAGGATTTTCCAATCAACCTAGTTGATCAAATCCACTAACCGAATCACTTTAAAACGAGGGAGATTCAACCTCAGTACAACCACGCTACTTAGACGAGGGTAGCGTTCCTCAACCCCTTCTCTCCACGAGAAGGATTTTGTCCCACGAAGTAGACGGGAATTCGCAAAGCGAATACCCAACCAAAAGACAAAGATAAAATAAAACAAGTAGTCCTATAGAGCCAACAAAGGAATTTAAATCTAGCTTCTATAGGAAATAGGAAACTCCCCTTTGCAAGGAGTGCGTCGATGACGCGGATGCGTGAGCCACGCAACGGCGCAACTTTGCTCTCGTAGACAACGGCGGGAGAGCGGGTGCGCAACAGTTTGATGCTCTCAAGATGTAGAACTTGAGCTCAGAGAGCAAGAGCTTCTTGGACACAAGAGTGTGAGAGTGTATTACAAGGTGTCTCTTGGTGTATCTAGGTGTGTAAAGGCTCCCCTCTATTTATAGAGGCCTTAGGAAGGCTTTGGAAGGCTTGGAAAAGCTTCCATAGCCGTTGGGTGCAAAGCCCAAGTGAATCAGCCCGAAATCAGGAACAATCATTGTTCTGACAGGCTTATCAGACGTCTAATTCTAGCATCAGACGTCTGTAACTTCACTTTAAGACGTCTGATTTCAAGGTCAGACATCTGATTCTATGCGGGTTCCCTCCTAACTTAAATCAGATCTAAACAAGGTTTTTGCGCAAGTCCATCAGACAACATACAGGACGTCTGGCACAATGTATGGACGTCTGGAAACCTACTTTTACTGTGGGAATTGATTTCCAAACGTTGCAACGGCTAGAAAATCTCTGAGAAGAGATTTTGGGTCAGCCGAGGCAAAACGGTCATTTATCAGACGTCTGGACAGTCCTATGGACGTCTGATAAGGCTCTAACGGTCATATTCCTGAGTGTTTGGTAAGCCAGCCAACGATCCACTAATTGGACGTCTGGCAAATCCATCAGATGTCTGGTCTAAGGTCTGGACGTCTGATTTCATCAAACAGAACTAAGTATGTGCAGCCTAACAGTTATCAGACGTCTGAAACAACAGTCAGACGTCTTAAATACTTTATCAGACGTCTGATTTGGGAATTAGACGTCTGGAAGTGCTATTTGAACCCTATATTGGTTTTCTAAGTATTCTACAGAAAACCTAAGTATCCTAGGGTTGTGCTGGTGTTCCTAGGACTACTGTTAGGGTACTTTGAGGCTCTTTAACATAATATTCTAAGGAAAATAAGAGCAAGAAAATAAAGACAAGAGATACAAGAAAGGATTAAAAAGAATCTATCATATTCTTCTTGTCTTCTATCTTCAATCTGTCGCTCCACGCGAACCTCCACTGTTCTTCATTAAGCTCTTCCAATCCATCCTGGATGCGAGCTCGAGTTCTGTCTAAACACGTCTACATTTGCAATTGACCTGAAATCTAGGACTCAAATTGCAAATGTTAAATAACACGTGTTTTGTTATCATCAAAACAAATGATCGTGGTGCTCTAGCACCAACATAAGTATCCTAGGGTTGTGCAGGTGTTCCTAGGACTACTGTTAGGGTACTTTGAGGCTCTTTAACATGAATTATCTAAGGAAATAAAGTGCAACAAAAGAAATGAAAAATACAACAAGTCAAGAGAAGGAAATCTATCCTATTCTTCATTTCCTTTCATCTTTAATCTATCGCTCCTCGCGAATCTCTTCTGTTTTCCATCAAGCTCGTCCAATCTGTCCTGGATGCGAGCTCGAATTCCGTCTAAACACGTCTACATTTGCAATTGACCTGAAATCTAAGACTCCAGGTGCAAATGTTAAATAACACGAGTTTTGTTATCATCAAAACAAATGATCGTGGTGCTCTAGCACCAACAAGACTACCCTGGTTTGCCCAGAAGGCTTATAAGTCGGTGTAGGAGGCGAGCAGAACCCCGGGGCCCGTGGGGTAGCTAGTGTTCCCCCTACACTAGTAGCTCTCCTCGGTAATGCGTACGCGAGGGCCAGCAAGTCGGTGTACAGTCGCCAAACCCACCCCGGTCTCAACCTGAGGGCGGCAAGCTCCCCTCTACACTAAGAGGTAATGTGTGCTCTCTCTGGTACCACGTACCAAAGAAACAACACACTTCCACGTTTCACTTTCTCAGTTCCATTCTGTTCCCTTTCCAGGAGTTCTACTCCTAATTCCCCGTAGGGTTCATGTTCTTTTTGGTTTGGCCATTTTAGGTTTCACCGTTCCAGTTTTACGTTCATACAATCCATATTCTCAAGCATATTTATTCATTCATAACAGGCAATTGTTAAATCAATTTACAGGCAGCTATTATTTCCTTTCCACTTTTCCAAGACTGCAATATTTATATATTCCACTAGTTTTCCAGTCCTAGGATTCATGCCGTACCCTAGGATCTATCATTCAATCGAGTTTTCCAGTGTTAGGATTCATGCAATACCTTAGGATCTATCATTAAATCTAGTTTTCCAGTCCTAGGATTCATGCAGTGCCCTAGACTCTATTAATTGTTCCACAATCGTAACAAATTATGTTAAATAAATTAAAAGCCACTCTACCAGCGAAACCAGGAGTACTGGGGGCGTGGTCAGCAATCCCGCGTGCCTCCGCAACCCCCAAGACTGCAATGGAACGGGGACCTAACACAAGGATCAATCACAAGGAGTTTCTCAGAATGGTATACAATTACTGTAAACGGGTAGAGGAATTTATTCTGGAAAGAACGCAACTCGAAACGCGGAAAACGGACTCCGAACGGGCCCTAAACGGGTCAAAAACGACGAAACTGTCCAAAATCAGAGGTCTGGAAGAGGTTCCAGACGTCTTAAAAGGTTGATCGATCGTACCTCAGTTCTGTGCAGTCCTTCAGACGTCCAGAAGCCCGCTGGAAAGTCTGACCATTGTTCCTAGATGTCCGATTGTCACCCCGGACGTCTGGAAGCCCTGCCCGTCATCTGGCACTACAGCCAGACGTCTGATCCGCGTGGGATGGCGAGCCCTCGCGCCCTCCCGAGCAGAACCTGCGCACACACACACTTGTTCTCAACACGACAAAGCGCATACGAAGTTGCGGTGGATGGCTGCATGGCCGTACACAGGAGAAAGGGAGAAGATGAAATATCTTACCTGTCAGACGTCTGGACAGTCCTCCAGACGTCTTCGACGTCGTCTATATGTAAGTCCAGACGTCTGATTCTGGAAAAATTTCCATAACCAGGGCCCGATTCGCTCTCCGCCCGCGACGCACAGCCGCACCGCGCCCCGTCCGCCTGCTGTCCGAGCCGCAATAGTCCCTCCGGGACACCCTACGCCTACCGCTCCCCCGTCGACCAGCTCTAGCTCCCCCGGCAAGCTCGAACACTCGCGGTCGAGCTTCTTCCTTCCGCTCGCAGCCCTCCTTCCCGCACGCTCGCCGCGGCAGCTGCCGCTCACTCGTGGGACACGCCCTCCCACGCGATTTAGACGTCTGGGTGAGTCACCACACGGCGAAGAGCATCTCCAGACGTCCAAAGAGGTGGTCGGACGTCTAGAACTAGGTCCAGACGGTTCAGCAGGACCTCTAGACGTCTGAGGAGCAGCGCAAAGTGAGGTATGACCTGCACCCCCTTTTAAGACGTCTAGAAGATGTTCCAAACGTCTGATTTGAGTCAGAGTTGTCATTTTTTGACCCGTTTAGGGTCCGTTCGAGGTCCGATTTTCACGTTTAAGATTTCGTTCTTCTCAGAATAAGTTCATCTACTTGTTTGAAATAATTTTATTCTGTTCTGAGTGGTTCCTTGTGATTGATCCTTGTGATTGATCCTGTTGCAGATTTAGGGGTTGCAGAGGCAAGTGGACCTGCCGATCACGCCCCCATTACTCCCGATTTTGCGGGTAGAGCGGCTTCCCTTAGTTAATTACAAGCATTAATGCATATTTGAAAAAAATGATAGATCCTAGGGTATGGCATGAATCGTAGGACCTGACAACTAGATTGAATGATAGATCCTAGATCATGGCATGAATCCTAGGACCTGAAAACTAGATTGAATGATAGATCCTAGGGCATGGCATGAATCCTAGGACTTGAAAACTAGATCGAATGATAGATCCTAGGGTGTGGCATGAATCCTCGGAACAGAAACACTAAAACGAATGTCTTGAATGCTTGAATTGCAGTCTTGAATAAGTAGATAGAATAATGATAATTACCTGTAATTGGATAACAACCGCCTGTGAAATGTGGAGTACTATTGCTAGTAACTGTTACATGCAATTTCTGTTGGTTGAAATTAAATAAGAACTGCTTGTATATAAATTGGAAAGGTGGAGTACTTTGTACCGACTTTTGGCTCTCGCGTACACCGTAGCGGGGGAGAGCTACTAGTGTAGGGAGGGAGCTAGCCACCCCACAGGACCCGAGGTTCAGCTAGCCATCCTACATCGACTTGTTAGGCCCACTGGGCAAACTTGGGTAGTCAGGCGAGGGTGCACGGACTGTGGAGGGGTTGGACCCCTGTTACTAAGAGGGCTCTGCCCTATACTGATTCTGTGCTGCTCTTTGGGCGCACTCGGTATCGGAAACTACTGACCGCGTGCCTGTGCGTGGTAGCTACCTGTGCGTTTATCGCACGTGCCGCAGTCACCGTTACGTCTGTTAGTGACCTTAGGGTGGTTGACTGAGGGTAGGACTTCCACGGGGGACTCTCTCGGCCAGGAGAGCACCACATGCTACTTATACTTTTCGAAAAAGACTGCAATCAAGATCGTTCCCACGAGGAACATTCGAGAACAAGAAAAGGACCTGATAAATAAACCAAGTGATGAAAGAAAGAATAATTAGTTGCAAAAAGGAAGAAATTGAAAATAACAACTACTTATCCACCTTTACTGTTTTTCTTAGCTAGCTGGTTGCCACTCTACCTAGCGTTTCGCTGACGTGTCGTACTTACCACCTTTTTCAGGACCAGGTGTTGAGTAGCTAGAGCCCACGGCTGCAGAGGGTGCTGGGCCTAGTAGAGCCCAGTAGTTGTACTTGTATTGTACTCGTCTATGTAGTAGTGAGTAATTTGTTACACTTTTGTACTCTTTTATTATAAACCTCATATTTTGTACCTGTTTTATTTTCTCTACTGTTGTTGTGGTATGTACTGTAGTAGTTCTTTTCTTTACTGCTGTACTTTTGTTACTGTTAGTTGCTTGTATGGTGAATGTAGCTTATTTTACTGCTTTTTTGTTACTTTCTCGTTGGCCGAGTGGGTCTTGGGATCAATCGAGTCGGTCCGATTCTCGTGTCCTGTAAGGATTCGGGAATCGGGTCGTAACAAGATATTATCAGAGCAAGGTCGTCCCGAGAAGTGACCCAACTGGCTGGAAAATGATCAATTCACGTGCTTGTAACTAGAGTAACCACCACAACGTACTTTTTGACATCTGTTTTAAGGTTCCTTCGTTGAATATCGATTTGTATTGACGTCTTTTCTGTTCCGTGTTCGCGACTCCTTGCAGGAGATGCCTCGACGAGGAGGTAGCGAGGCGGGCCGCAGATGGGGCTGAGGACGAGGTTGGGGGGCGAGCGCATTGAGCCCGATGCTCCCGGGAATTCAGGCCCAAGACCTCGCCCAGCTGATATGAGAGATCGTGCGAGAGGAGCTTCACCCACCGCCACGAGCTCCTCTCCCTGGGGCCGCGGAGGGGGAGTCCTCTGTGGGACAGCAAGACGGACACGGCACTGGACGCGGGGGAGGGGGTGGGCCTCCACCTTCCCCACCTTCCTTCGGCACTTCTGAGCACGAGGCCTCTTTACCGGGAGGTGTACCTGTGTCTCCCCTTCGGTGCAACTATGAGCATTTCAGACAGTTCCGGAAGCTCAAGCCCCCTCCTTCAAGGGGGATGAGGACCCGATCGAGGCGGGGGACTGGCTCGAGAAGATCGAGAAGGTATTTGACACCCTTCGCCCCCCTGTGGAGTGCCGTGTGGCCTTTTCCGCGTACCAGCTAGAGAGCGCGGCACACAGGTGGTGGAGGGCAGTCAGGGGTTAGGAGAGGGACGAGCTAACTTGGGACCAGTTCGTCACCCCCTTCTGCGAGCAGTACTTTCCCAAGACGTGGCAGGACCAGAGGAGGCGGGAGTTCCACACTCTTCGCCAGGGGATGATGACCGTGAGCGCGTACCGCACGAGTTTCCTGGAGCTGTCTCGTTTCGTAGAGACAGCCGTGACTACCGAGGAGTGCCTTTAGAGGTTCACCGAGGGGCTCCAGCCTGCTATTCGGGGGTATGTCAAACCCCTGAAGCTACCTACGTTCTTGAGGGTGGTGGAGGCAGCTATGACGTATGAAGAGACCAACCCGTCCGCATGTGACACTGACAGCGGGCGGAAGCGGCCCTACCACCCAGACTTCTCATAGGGCCGACGAGAGAGAAGGCACCGACGCCCGCAGGAGAGCCGTTACGCTTTGCGGGGCCATCAGTGGCCTCTTGGGGCCCCCGACTGGGGCCAGTTGCATGCACCAGACCCCCGCCCAGCTGTCAACAGGGACCCACTGAGGGCGGGAGTTGAGTCCCCCTTTGCTACCAGTGTGGCCAGCCGGGCCACATCAGAAGGGACTGCCCATCTAGGGTTGGAGGTCAGCAGATGCTTCCCGCGCCGAGCACCAGAGGGTGAGCAGGAGGCTGCGGTTTCCAGGCGCGAGGAGGAGGACAGCAGTCGCTGGGAGGGTACCGGCAAGCGGCTACCCGTCTGACGCAGAGTGTGGCTGCTTCGTCGGCACCTAGGGCTGAGGGGCGTATCAACGCCCTGACACACAAGGATGCCAGAGCTTCAGGATCAGTGGTGGCGAGTATGGTTTCAGTTTCTGGCGGACTTGTTTACATGCTTTTCAATTCCGGCGCTACGCATTCGTTTGTCGCTGCCAGTTTTGCGGTTAGTCTGGCGTAGGACTGTGTGTTGTTAGAGGATCCGTTCGTGATCAGAGGTCCGGGTAATCAGCTGTTTGTAGCGGAGATGGTGTGCACAGGTTGTGAGGTCAGTGTTGGGGGACACGGCCTTCCCGCTGACCTGATCGTGATACAGATGGAGGAGTTTGGCGTGATTCTGGGAATGGACAGGCTGTCCGCTTACCACGCCTTAGTGGACTGCTTTGAGAGGAAATCGTCTTTTCCATACCGGGGTTGCCTTCTTTCGAGTTCCAGGGGCAGCTAGTGGACGGAGGCTTCAGGTGCATTTCTACACTTCGGGCGGCGAGACTTTTTGGCCAGGGGTGTGAGGGCTTCCTAGTTTATGTGGTGGCGGAGCTCAGCCCTGTGGCAGACTTCCAGAGTATCTCGGTGGTCTGAGAGTACCTCAACGTGTTCCTAGATGAGTTGCAAGGAGACTGCCCGAGCGTGAGATCGAGTTTGAGATCTCATTGGTACCGGGGACCATGCCCATCTCTACAGCATCGTACAGGATGACACCACTTGAGCTGCGAGAACTCAAGTCTCAGTTGCCGGACCTTCTGGAGAAGGGCTTTGTGAGGCCCAGTGCGTCTCCGTGGGGAGCCCCGGTATTGTTTGTGAAGAAAAAGGATGGTACCCTATGCCTTTGTGTGGACTACAGACAGCTGAATAGGGTTACCATCAAGAATAGGCATCTGCTGCCGAGGATTGACGATTTATTTGACCAGCTGCGAGGTGCCACGGCATTCTCCAAAATAGACTTGAGGTCTGGATACCACCAGTTGAGGATCAAGGAGGCAGACGTCTCCAAGACAGCTTCCCGCACCCGATACGGACATTGCGAGTTTTTCGTCAAGCCGTTTGGGCTGACCAATGCCCCCGCTGCCTTCATAGACTTGATGAACCGGGTGTTCAGACCGTACTTTGACCAGTTCATGGTGGTATTTATTGATGATGTGCTCATCTATTCTCAAGATCAGACGCAGCACGGACATCACTTGTGGATGGTTTTGGATACACTGAGACGACGTAGGCTGTACGCCAAATACAGCAAGTGCGAGTTCTGGTTAAGGGAGGTGACCTTCTTAGGTCATGTGATCTCCGGGGATGGCTTGGCTATGGACCCAGCCAAGGTTGAGGTAGTGCTCAGGTGGGAGAGACCGCGTACAGTTACTGAGATCCGCAGTTTCTTGGGACTGGCAGGCTACTACAGGCAGTTTATCAGGGGTTTCTCGCAGATTGCACGTCCTATGGCATAGCTGACCCGGAAGGACGTGCCCTTTTCTTGGACAGATGCTTGTGAGGCATGATTTCAGGAGCTGAAGGAGAGGCTGACTTCGACTCCCGTGCTCACCATCCTAGACAGTAGTGGCGGGTTCGTTGTGTACATGGACGCCTCTTTGCAGGGGTTAGGGGGTGTGCTCATGTAGAGGGATCACGTTATTGCTTACGCTTCGCGGCAATTGAAGCCCCATAAGCATAGCTACCCCACCCACGACCTGGAGCTGGCAGCTGTCGTCTTCGTGTTGAAGACTTAGAGGCACTACTTGTACGGTGAGACCTTTGAGATTTTCAGAGATCATAAGAGCCTCAGATACTTGTTTGATCAGAAGGAGCACAACATGAGACAGAGACGGTTGGAGCTCCTGAAGGACTATGACTGCAGCATTTCCTACCACCCGGGAAAGGTTAACGTGGTGGCTGACGCCTTGAGTCGGAAGGTGCTCGCACACTTGGCCAGTTTGCAGGCGCAGAGTTGGAGCCTCTTGGAGGAGATGGGTAGCTGGCGACCCCTAGAGTTACTAGGGCACTGTGAGGCAATGACTGTGACACGACAGATGAGGCCAGAGCTGATAGACCACATCATCACAAGACTGATGGCTGACCCGAACTTGCAGTCGTTACGTAATCGAGTATTGTCAGGAGACCCTGGGGACTTCTCCCTTACAGAGGAGGTGCTGCGCATGAGGGGACGTTTGTGCGTTCCCAGGGATGAGGAGCTATTGAGAGAGCTCCCGATCGTGGTAGACGGTTCCAGCTTCACCATACATCCCGGAAACACAAGGATGTACCATGATTTGAGACGCGAGTTTTAGTGGAGGGGAATGGAGCGGGATGTAGGTGAATTCGTACAGCAGTGTTTAGTGTCCCAGCAAGTGAAGGCCGAGCATTAGAAGCCTACAGGACCGTTGCAGCCACTTCCAGAGCCAGAGTGGAAGCGGGAGAGCATCACCATGGACTTGGTGGTGGGCTTCCCCATTACCCAGCAAGGACACGACGCAGTCTGGGTGATCGTGGATAGATTCACGAAGACGGCACATTTCTGGCTTATCCGAGTCACCTTGGGACCGAGATAGTTGGCAGAGAGGTATATCCGCGACGTGGTATGGCTACACGAATTCTCGCGGGAGATCATATCCGATTCGGATACCCATTTTATGTCCCAGTTTTGGGCTGAGTTCCAGCAGGCCTTGGGGACACGGTTGAAGTTCAGTACAGCATACCACCCCTAGACGGACGGACGGTCTGAGCACACAATACAGACACTTGAGGACCTTTTGCGTGCTTGTGTGCTGGACTAGAGGGGCTCTTGGGAGGAGCACCTGCCCCTGGCGAAGTTTGCTTATAATAACAGTTATCACTCGAGCATCGAAATGGCACACTACGAGGCTCTGTACGGACGGAGGTGTACAGCACCCTTGAGTTGGGATGAGGTGGGGACCAAGTGGGAGGTTGGCCCCATGCAAATCCGGCAGAGCCAGGAGGTGATCGATCCGATTCACAGGCGACTCCGCATTGTCAGGAGCAGACAGAGGAGCTATGCAGATCGGAAACGCAGAGAGGTGCAATTTGAGGTTGTGGACCACGTCTTCCTTCGTGTTTTCGTCCATGAAGGGACTGCAGTGGTCTAGGGTGAGAGGGAAGCTCGCGTCGAGGTTCGTGGGACCCTTTGAGGTCCTGGAGTGGGTTCGACCTGTTGCTTACAGGCTTGCCCTTCCTCCCCAGCTTTCTGGTGTGCATGACGTGTTCCACGTGTCCAACCTCAGGAAGTACATCACCAATCCTAGTCACATTTTGAGCCACAAGGGCGTCGAGGTGGGTGACAACCTGACCTACCCCAAGCGGCCAGTACGGATTCTCGACAGAGCCGTCCGGAGTCTGAGACGGAAGTAAGTACCCCTGGTGAAGGTCTTATGGAGGAGCCAGCGGTACGAGGAGGCTACCTGGGGGACTGAGGCGGCGATGCGGGAGCAATACCCGGAGCTCTTTGAGGGTACGTCTTTTCGGACCGACTTCGGTCCTCTTTGAGTTTGTTATGCGTATATTATTCTTTTTCCGCACCCTAGTTAGTGCAAGTTTCGAGGACGAAACTTCCTTTGAGTTTGTTATGTTGTTAAGACCCGAGGCATCAAAACACTTTAAGACGTTTGGGAGTTGGTCCAGACGACTGGTCAGACGTCTGGACGCCTTCCCAGATGTCTGAAAATCAATTTTTCGTGCGTACGATCGCGAGTCTGCGCGAGTGCCGTGCACAGACTGAAACCCGCCGCCCTTGTCTTTTTTCTCTCCCCTCACCGACCTGCGGAAACCTTCTCCCATTGCCTACAAGTACTCTCCTCCCCTCCCTCATGCCACCCACATCCGCTCGTCTTCTCCTTCCTCCAGCGCGAGAACGAGAGTGAGAGCGAGCCGTCGCTGCTGCCGGGTGAAGTGGCGGAGAGGAGAGGTGCAGCGAGAGGGAAGAGGAGAGAGCACGCGAGCCGTGAGAGAGAGAGTACTCGCCAGAGCAGTTCGACGCCGGTCGGCGTGCACGTAGAGGAGCGTTGTGCTGGGGAAGTTTTCCCTGGTGCTGCTGCAGCTCAGGCTGCGGGCGAACGAGCGCGGCACGGCCGTGCGCAGCAGGAGGAAGACGAAGGAGGTATTGATTCTGGGAATTTTTTCTAGAATCAGACTTCTGGACCTACATCCAGAGGACGCTGGCGACGTCTGGAGGAAGCTTCAAACGACTGGGAGGTACGTATTTTCCTCCTTTCCTTGCTTTTGCGGATACGGCCATGCAAGCCATTCCGCCAAAGCTCTGTCGCGTGCCTTGCTGAGGGTTTATTGCGTACGCGTGCAGGTTTCGCTTCGGGAAGGCGCAGGACATGCCCTCCCACATGTCTGGACGAGTCACCAAACGGCGGAGTGTGTCTCCAGACATCCGGAGAGGTGGTCGGACGTCTCAAACTGGGTCCAGACGGTTTAGCAAGACCTCTGGACGTCAGAGGAGCAGTGTAGAGTGAGGTATGACCTGGACCCCTTTTTAAGACATTTGGAAGATGCTCCTGACGTCTGATTTGAGTCAGAGTTGTCATTTTTTGACCCGTTTAGGGTTCGTTCGAGGTCCGATTTCCGCGTTTAAGATTCTGTTCTTCTCAGAATAAGTTCCTCTACTTGTTTGAAATATTTTATCCTGTTCTGAGTGGTTTCTTGTGATTGATCCTTGTGTTATGACCTCATTCTGTTGTGGATTTAGGGGTTGCGGAGGCAAGTGGACCTACTGATCACGCCCCCATTACTCCCGATTTTGTGGGTAGAGGGGCTTCCCTTAGTTAATTACAAACATTAATGCATATCTGAAATAAATGAGAGATCCTAGGGTATGGCATGAATCCTAGGACCTGAAAATTAAATTGAATGATAGATCCTAGGGCATGGCATGAATCGGAGGACCTGAAAACTAGATTGAATGATAGATCCTAGGGCATGGCATGAATCCTAGGAACTGAAACTAGATTGAATGATAGATCCTAGGGCATGGCATGAATCCTAGGACCTGAAAACTAGATTGAATGATATATCCTAGGGTGTGGCATGAATCCTAGGAACAGAAACACTGAAACGAATGTCTTGAATGCCTGAATTATAGTCTTGGATAAGTAGATAGAATAATGATAATTGCTTGTAATTGGATAACAACCGCCTGTGAAATGTGGAGTACTGTTGCTAGTAACTGTTACATGTAATTTCTATTGGTTGAAATTAAATACGAGTTGCTTTTATATAAATTGGAGAGGAAAAGAAGTTTGAATGTTGGAAACACGTACTATATGCGAATAAACCTGAAATGATGAAACCTAGTATAGCTTGGTCTGAGAAACATGAGCATGAACCCTACGGGGAATTAGGAGTAGAACTCTTGGAAATAAATGGAATGGAACTGGAAAGGTGAATGGGAAAGTGTGTTGCCTCTTAGGTACGTAGTACCAAGAGAAGCACATGTTACCTCTTAGTGCAGAGCGGTGCTGGGCCTAGTGGAGCCCAGTAGTTGTACTTGTGTTGTACCCATTTATGTAGTAGTTAGTAATTTGTTACACTTTTGTATTCTTTTATTGTAAACATCATATTCTGTACCTGTTTTATTTTCTCTACTGTTGTGGTGGTGTGTACTGTAGTAGTTCTTTTCTTTACTGCTATACTTTTGTTACTATTAGTTGCTTATATGGTGAAAGTGGCTTATTTTAGTGCTTTTTGGTTACTTTCTCATTGGACGACTGGATCTTGGGATCGGTCAAGTTGGTCCGATTCTCATGTCCTGTAGGGATTCGGGAATCAGGTCGTAACAAAACCCAACCACAAAAGAAAGAGAAAAATAAGTACTTATAGAACCACAAAGTAAGGATAAATCCATTCTACTATAGGAAAGAAGGAGTGCGCTAGGACGAAAGAGATTCAGTGTGAATTCAACAGAGTTTCAGTGCTCTCGGATTTGTAATGTAGAACTTTGAGAGAAAGATCTTCTCTAAATGATTTCTCTCTTCTCTTGCACACAAAAGATGTAGAAATGGATTCTCAAGTTGTGTGGCCAAGGAAGGGTGCTTCTCTATTTGTAGAGATATCTAGATGGCTTTGGAGGGCTTTGGAAGCCTCTTGTGGCCGTTGGGAACAAGGCTCAAGAGAGTGGTCCAAAAGCCGATCGATATCAAGGTCATTAAAGAATCTGATAGGGTTTTCGGACGTTTGGATTTATGGTCAGATGTCTGGGTCATCATCTGATCTGATATTTGTTTGTATGATCTAAAAGGATTGATCATCTGGACTGGGTTAGATTAAGACCAACACCTAAGAAGGTGTTTTAAGTCGTTTAGGAAACTAATCAGAGGTCTAATTCTAGGACTTGTTTCTTCGTATTTTGCCTAGATTTAAACAGGGTTCTAGCTATTTTTGGTCAGACGACAGGTCGAACGTTTAGCAAAGTGTCTGGATGTCTAGAAAGAGAATTTTCTGTGAGAATTGATTTCTCGAGGCTTAAATAGCTATAAGCATCTAACAAATAAGGATTTGGGTCACATTAAGTCTAATGATTCTTTATTAGACATCTGGGAGGCTCTATGGACATTCGAAAGTGTTATAAATATGATTAAAATGTAATTCTCAACATTATGCTCTGATAGTCCAACGGTCTTATTGTTGGATGTTTGTTAGGGTCATCCAATGTGTCAAGGTCATCCGATGACTTCTAAGACATCTGGACTATGGGCTGGTCATCTAGAGCTGATAGAGAGGTGGTTTCTAGCCTAAGTCGTTGGATGTCTGGACAATTTATCAAATGACTTAAAGGTCAATATCAGATATTTTATAATCATTGTAGACATCTGATAAGACTGTTGACAAGTCCGTTTTGGCACATTTTGAAATTGTAGAAAATCATAATATATTCGCGTTAAACCCTTGATCAAAATATTTAATTGATTACAAAATAAATGTAGATTTCTTTTCTTTTTAGAATTTGAGTCCCGGTCGTTTGTCTATGGGTGGTGTAAAAATAAGTCGAGATTTGAATCGGCTTTTCTAACTTAAATCTAACCTAATATTTTTGGTTTTTTTGTCTTTTGCGCTTTTTTTTTGTGTTTTTTCTTTCTATTTTGAAAGGCAAAATGAAACCTATATCTAGATAAACTTGCAAAAACCTAAGTGACCATGTGCATCTAAATGAGGCCATGGTGGCCATGTACGGTGTGACAAACCTAAGTCTCATGAAGACAAAGACAATCAATCATAGAACGATGATCGCGCAATATTATTTATGCATAAAAATGTCAAGACATCTACACTAGAAAGCACATAAATAGAGAAAATCCTTCACGCTGGAAAGTTGCCATTATGGCCATCGACCTTGTGTGAGGGTGTAGGCTAGACCATGGGTGTGCGAACCCGTTTACATGCCTACCAAAAGAGATGGCTAGCTAGAAGAGGTTATGGGTGAGCCTTCATGGCCGTCCAAGAAGAAGAAGAAAGAGAGGGGGTGAGTGCACCCAAGTGGAGAGAGGGTAGCACGCCCACAAGAAGAAGGGAGGGTGGAGAACCCTTCTTCTTCCTAGCCGTCCTTGAAGTTTTGGAGAGAAGCTTCTCTAGCTTTTCTAGTCGACCATGGAGAAGAGGAGAATGTCCCCTTTATGCCCACGCCCTCATGAAGGAGAGTAGAGGAGGAAGGTGGCCTTCTTCCTATTCTTGCTTAGCTACCCATGGTGGTGCTTGGAGGAGGAGGAGCACCTTGAAGAAGGTGGAGATGGATGGCCTTAGGGTTGGAGGGTGGAGGGGAGTGATCAAAAGTTTTGGTGGAGGGGAATGGGGGAGTGTATCATTTCGTGGCTCTCCCGTTGGCTCATATGGGAAGGCTCAATTTGGTTGCCAAGTTTGGTGGCTTCGAAAATAGCCAATGCCACCTTTTTAGGATCTAGATTTGTCACAAGTTTTAGGGCTTCCAGGAGGGTGTGCGTGGGTTTGGTAGGGATAGAATAGGAATGTGTGTGGGTGTGTGTTTTTCGTAGGGCTAGGTTGTCGGTTTTGGAAGGATTAGGTGCTAAATAGGTTGGGTTAATCTAAATTAGGTGGGTATAGAGCAAATTAGGCTTAAGAAAGTCTAATTGGATAGGAGTGAACCTAATTAGGTCTAGGTCAAGTCTAATTGGATGTGTGCATGCAATTAAGCTAGGGTAACCCTAATAGGTATGAGTCAATTAGATCCTAGGTAGATCTAATTGGGCTCAAGTGCATCCAATCAACTGTACATGCACCCAATTTGGTATGGGATGGTTCAATTGGGTTAGGGATAGGATAAGTAGGGCTATGGATAGTGGACTATGTTCAAGAGGTCTCTAATTAGGTTTCCTAGAGTGCCTGGTGGGGTTCCTAGGTCAAAATAGGCAAGCTAGGGCTTCCAATACCAAAATTAGGAACTAGAGAGCAGTATCAGACGCTCAGAATAGTGGTCAGACGTCTTATATTATAAAATTGGACGTCTAGACATTAAATTAGACATCCAATTCTGGGCCAGTATGAGTTTTGCCTTCCTAGATTGTTATTATGCAGAAATCAGAGGTCCAACTAGATGTCTGGACGTCTTAAAAGTTGCTGGAGAGTGGGCTTTAGGTTTTCTAAGGTGGGTTTTGGTTCCTAAGTGTTTGGGATAGGGATAAGGTGGATAAGAACATGGATAGTGCTATCCATGTTTGGGTTTTGAGGCTAAGGTGTCCTAATGGAGGTGATTTTGGGTTTGGGAAGGTTATCCTTGGGTTTCTAAGGGTAGGGATAAGGTTATCATCGTCACTCCTCTTATCTGGATCCGTCTTCTTCTTCCTCTATTGCTTTATTCCACTATCTTCTTCATCCTGGATCACTTTATTATCTGCAAATAGCAATAAAAAGTGTTAACTAGCAGGATATCTCATCCTATTTTAAATAGACTAATGCAATGCATGATATGCAAGATATGAGTACAATATCCACAATTTATGCTAGGTTTAGACATTATTTAGGTTGATTAGGACCCATGATTGCTGTGTAAACATCTATCATATTCTTCTTCTCCATCTTCAAGCTCTCGCTCCAAGCGGAACTCGATCTCCTTGTCCTCCATAAATCTCTTCCAATTTTCCATGGATGTGAGCTTGAGCTCCTTCACACTTGAATCTATTTGCCTTATTCCTGAAAACTCAAACTCAAATGCAAATGTCAAATAACTAGTTTTTTGATATTATCAAAATTAACGATTGTGGTACTCTTGCACAAACAAGTATAACAAGGTCAGACGTCTGTGGTTTTGGACATATGAGACTAAAGGTGCATCATGGGAATTGATTCCTTGGGAGCTAATGGTTGAATTTGGTCCAGTAAGAGCCAATGTCTCTTCATTAGATGTTTGGAAGGCTTTACAGACATTTGGATATAATATTAAAATAATTCTAAGTTGGTTCTCGAAGATATTATTTTGACAATAATTGGTTTGAGCCTAACAGTTACTAATTAAACGTTTGATATTATAATCAGATGACTTAAAAAATAAGATCAGATGGTTGGGACTTATGTTGGAAGCTTGATCAGGTAGTCTGATTCTTATTTTGACTTTCTAAATTATTCTAAGTGTTCCTTGAACCTTGGGTAATATATTTTGGGTTCTTTAACATGAATCTAAGAAAATAAAGAGGAACAAAGAAATACAAATACATGGAAGGCATAAATCTATCCTATTCTTGTTTCTTCATCTCTATGCTCTTTGATGCTTTTGTCCTTCATCAAGCTCCTCCATGCTTCTTGATGGACTTGAGCTTAAGTTCCTCACATTTGCTACCATTTGCATAATCTTAAAATCTTATACTCAAATGCAAATGTTAATAGTTAAGTATGTTGTTATTATCAAAATCAATGATCGTGGTGCCTTTGTACCAACATAAATGATGTCTCTAAACTCTAATTAGGGTCTAAAATTGGGTTATGGATGCAAATTATTGTTGGGAGTAGCTAAGCTTGATGAAATACCCCTTACTGAAGGTTTAATCACACCTCAATTGTATTAGTTTTGTTTTTGACATAACTTGAGCTACACACATTAAATTCACGTAAAATAAGTATCGTTGGAAGGAGCGAGTGGAGTCCAATGATACCACACATGACCCCCTTCAAAAAACATTTGAATGAGGGATGGCAAAAAGCACATATTTTTTGTATTTACAAAATGTTTTGACTTAACCAAACCTCAACGAGTACTGATGAGTTTGAAATGATGCGGTTGTCTTTAAAATGACTTGGAACCTGGATTTCAACAAAAATCCTCTGGACCCCTAGTTTGAGTTCATGTGTGCCTACATTCTTGTAAAACGTGTTCTGTGCGTAACTTTTGCTACACAATTCGGATTTCCATGAAATAGAAATTGTTAAAATCTTACAATGATTCGTATTTACTGGTACCATATATAACACCTTTCGAGTAAATTTTGCTTGAGAGTTGACCAAATTGACCAGAAGTTGTGTTTTTTTGGTTTCAGGCTATGCTGACTTGATTTGCATCGGCAGGTGTCGACGGATTCATCTTAGCATGCTTAATTTTGAAATTGGCTTGAAATCAGGTCATAGCAAGGAGTTTGTTTTGACCTGAGATAGATATGTGTTTTAATGCTTAGATGTATACATTTAGTGAACCAATGATCGATGCACCCACCTTGGTGGTGTGCATGTGAAAGCATATGAGACACGTGATCTCTCATGGAAATCACAGAAATCTATTGTTGTGAGTGTAGACAATAAATTGGAAGACATTAGCTTAATACATGTGTATTGGGATGTACGAAATTACGTAGATTTTCGTATGGGTGTTGACTAGACCCATAGATAAAAGAGAAAAAGATAGTCACTTTGAAAAAATATATCTTCATTCTTGATTTAATAATATGCCAAAAATTCAATCTTTTGAAATTTTGAATTATATTTATGTAGCTTCAAATTACGTGAAATTAGTTGTTTTCGTTTCCTTATTGGATTACAAGTTTTCTATTTTTTCTGTAAAAAATCTTGGGTTTGACGTGTCCCACTCAAGTGAGGTCAAAATGATCCTTTTGTCCTAGTTGAAAAAGGAAATTAACAAAAAAGAAAATAAAATTATTTTTGGCAAAAAAATCACACACTTATCTAATTTCTCAAGAAAACGAAAATGACCACACCTTTTTCACTTGCGGGGCTGATCGTTGGGAGTCACCATTTCACCGTTTGGTCGTAGGTTCCAGTTCAACTCTATTGTCTACAGCCACTTTGTTGCTTTTTTTTCGGTTGGCTTTCTCTGGTTATGATTCACGCGTTTTTAGTTGTTTTTGTATTTTATTATTGAGAATGTTGTTGTTTGTGGAGATGTGCATGTAGCAAGCTCATCAGATGCCTTTCAACATCTAAGAATGTCTGAATTGCGGTTGCCTTGATGGTTTCCTACTGATTTTCCTGTTATATTTGTTGTTTTGAGGCTCCTTGTTCTCCATCCGTATGTTTCTTTCTTCTTAAATGAGATCAAGTTAAAGAATATGCTTCCTCTCACGATGTGCTAATCTAATCCATGTGGCGAAAGGAGCAGATGGAGAGCCCTTGTGCAGAGAATATCCTCCTCGCCTAGCGGCAGGACAAAACGTTATCAATTAATAACTTCGGAAGGAGAAAAAACCGTTGTCAATTAATTAAAAATAAATGAACACCGTAATATCAAACCGAACGTGACACGGAGTCATTTCCAGGAAAAGGTCCCGAAATCCGCTGAATGTTCACATGTAACCCGCAATGTTCCAACACATTAATTTCCAATCCACGGAAAGTGTGTGCCCACCGGCCCCCACCTGCGGTGACTGCACCGCCTACTTCCATCCACCGCCACAGATTTTTTTTTCTCTCTCTCTCTCTCTCTCCCTCGCTCCCCCACGAAATTTCCATACTTATCCCTCCCCCTCTCAGCCCCCTATAAGACACCCGCCCCCTCCACCTTCCTCTCCATTCACCACCACCGTCACCCCCAGCGAGATGATGCTCGGTGAGACCAACCACCACTACCTCCCACACCGCCACAATAGCCTCGCCCTGGACGTGCCCCCATGGCCGCCGTCCTCTCCCTCTTCCTCCTACGACAACGACCCGCAGCTGCAGTCGCCGTCGTTCTTCGCGCTGTCGCGGTTCCTGCCGTCGAACGTGGACCCGTACGAGGGGGGGGAGGAGGAGCTGAACGACGTGTACTCTTCGGACGAGTTCCGGATGTACGAGTTCAAGGTGAGGAGATGCACGAGGGGGAGATCCCACGACTGGACTGAGTGCCCGTACGCCCACCCGGGGGAGAAGGCACGCCGGAGGGACCCCAGGAAGTACCACTACTCCGGCGTCGCCTGCCCCGACTTCCGCAAGGGCTCTTGCAGGAAGGGCGACTCCTGCGAGTTCGCCCACGGGGTCTTCGAGTGTTGGCTCCACCCCACAAGGCATGGATTTGTATCATCATCATCATCATCTTCTTCTTCTTCTTCTTCTTCTTCTATAAACGAGGAAATCTATGTTGTTCTCCCAAAATGTCTTCTTTGCAATCTTCCGTTTCTTTTGTTTAGTATTAAAGGTTTTTGCAATCACTGAGGATTTTCTCTTCGATATTTTTGTTTATTTAACATTGCCTTGTAGATATATCTGGCTGTGGTTAATCATATTTGTCTCTTCCCAGGGGACGATTTCTGCCATTTTTCGTCGTCTTTTTCTTGCGTTGTTTTTTGTCCCCCCCCCCCCCCCCCCACCCTTTTTTTTCTTTCTTTTCTCCTGTTAAAGCCCCGTGAAATGGTGGAAAAAATTAAGATTAATATTTTTCATCGTGTGCGCTTCTTTGTTTTTTTTTTTGGGTTTTGCCTACCTGTCGTTTTTTTTGACGGTTGGCGTCCATGTGTTGGTTCGTAAGCACGTCGTTTGGCACGTCGTTCCTTTCAGTTCCTTTGCGCCCAAGCATTTGACAGAAAAAGCAAAAATAAATTTAAAAGCACCCGCTTGGGTAAAAAAGAAAAAGAAATCTGTGGATATGTATCCAGAACTTTCCCGATATCTTCCGACGCGTATACCTACCGGCCGAACCGCCATAAATAAGTCTCCGCCGGTTTTGTCTTTCTTTTGGTACTAATCCCAGCGGAAAGTTTTATGTTATTGACCGATAATTTCTTTTGTTGTTTTTTTTTTTACTCGATCTGCAACTTATAAACCACTTCATGGTTAACAGGTATAGGACTCAGCCATGCAAGGATGGGATCAACTGCCGCAGGAGGGTCTGCTTCTTCGCCCACACGCCGGAGCAGCTCCGCGTCGTCCCCTCGTGTGGGGGCTCCCAGCAAAGCCCGCGTGGGGCGGCGTCCGACTGCTACGACGGTTCTCCGGCACGGCATCAGCAACAACAGCACCACCAGACGCCCCTGGAAGCCTTCTTCCCCAAGTCGCTCCTGATCACCTCCTCCTCCCCCACCTCCACTCTCGTCTCCCCGCCGCTCTCTCCACCGTCCGCCTCCCCGCCCCTGTCCCCTAGCCAGCCCGCGATGCGGCGATCCGGTGGGACCCACATGAACGACATCGTGGCGTCCCTCCGGCAGCTGCACCTCAGCAAGTGGGGTTCCCCCAGAGGTGGTGGCGGCGGCGGCGCGACGGTGGTGACCAACGGCTTTTGCAGCCTGCACACGACGACACCCACCGTGGTGGTGGGCGGCCCCCGGTCCCCCGCGTGCGGGCTGTTCGACGCCTGGGACGAGCCCGTGGAGCGGGTCGAGTCGGGGAGGGACCTGAGGGCCAGGATCGCGGAGAAGTTGAGCAAGGAGAACGGCCTCGAAAGGGCGGAGGACGACGCGTCGGCGGCAGCTTCCGCCCCCGATGTTGGGTGGGTCTCTGATCTGTTGAATTGAGGTTGAAGCTCCCCCATTCATATTCATATTAAGAGAAGGAAGTGATATTGATGATATCTTCATCTTCTTTTTTTTTTAATTTTTTTGCCCTTTTTGTTCTTCCGGGGATCGAGCCCCTGATTGAAATGATTTATGAATGGGTGCAACGGTGGTGTAGTGGGGTTGGAGGAGGAGGAGGAGGAGGAGGAGGTAGACACGAGGTAAGTAAGGAAGTTGGTGGTGATTTTTGTATATATGTGATGACGGTCATGTTGAGGAGCTGCCCACTGAGAACGAACATTCACGATTTTTATTTTTTGGATTTGTTGTTTTCTCCTCGTTGTATTTATCTTATCTGCAGAATGGAACTTTAGTCTGCCCGAATGCTGGTGGACCTTGTAATAACTATAATATGTGTAAATCTTTGGAGAAATTTACTAATGTTTATAAATGCATGTGGTTTGCCTTATTTGATTTGAACTTTTTTTTTTTTGGTAGATTTTGCTGTGATGATTTGTGTAATGTTTTTTTGTAGATATATATGGGATGCAGGATGATCTGCATATGTGCTACAATGCATAAGTTAAAAGCAAAATACCTGAAGTTTGTAGGGTTACTGGAATCCTTTATTTTCTTTAGTCTCTAAACGCAAAAAGATTATCAATGTGTGTGAGTTGATTTTGGTTGGAGGTTTGTGATCGATGATGCTTACACATCAATGGCAATGCCCGTCAGCTTGAGGTGGTAGTGTGCAGGTATTTCCCTATGTTGTTAGTAGGTATAAAGCGTGGTTTGCGTGTTTTCGATTTTTCGTTTAACTGATGGTGGGAAATGCAGTTAGGATGCTTTGGCGAATCAGGGGGTAAGAAATGCATTCTAGTTTTGAGTTCCAAATGTGTTCACGTCCCCTCCAAACTAGAGACCTCGTTGGTTTATTGGTAAGAATGCGAGTTGACGTCCGTGTCGTGGCGTGCTTTTGGTGTGTACATCATTTTGGTTGTTATGTCTATAACTTTCGCGCTTGAGTGGATCTTAGTACTGGTGTATATCGATGTAATTATCATGTACTTTGTTAAGATGGGGGTACGTGTAGTATCATCTATCCCTTTAGAAGAAGGGATATCGCGTGTGGGTTTGGCCGTTAACTTGCGTTTGGTCAGATTCCTTGTAGAAGTTCCATATTCAAATTCCATTGTTGTCTGATATTTCTCTTTTGCCTGTTTAAGGACGTGTTTACGTTACATGATACCCCATGTTTCCACGGGATATCCTCTGCTTGATATCCGATTTCAGTCAACCCGTGTATGTGCTTAGGGTCTATAATCCCTCATTTCCATCCTGCCCTCAATTTCTACGAATGGCCAAGGCAAACGACTGCAATGCCCTTGTCCTCCTCAACCTATTTCTACCCCCCAATCTATCTTTCATCTCACCTGGTCTCGGCGATTCGGGAAGAAAGGGACAATTTTTATTGCACGTTGGTTGACATGGGCTTTGACATTTCTGAAATCATGATCGTGGCTTTCCTTTGTTTTGATTTGAAGTTATTTTTTGGTCTCAAGTAAAGGTATAGGAGGATATGTCAAGAACAAATATATCCTACACATTGAACCCTTTCGTCTCCTCGATATATTTGTAAATCTGACCACACAAAACGTAAACCAAATGTCAGCAACATATTTTCATTGCAAAAAATTAAGTATCCTCTTAATATTACGCTAAATTCAGAGATATCACAAGTTCCATGGGAAGAAATTATTTCTTAAACTAGTTGTTATACTTGTACAATGTAAAATCGAATCGAATATCAAAGATAATATTTATCAACTAATATAACCACCAGATCAAAGGTAAAGTTGTCCTTCGATGATAACTTATCCCCTATTTCATCTCTTAATATAAATAAACACCTCACTTCCCCTTTCCACGTTATTACTTGTTCACATAAACACCCTTGCAACATCATCCCAGGTTAACCCTAGGAGTTAACCTATGCTTAGAATCTAAATATCGGCAAATCATTTCTCCTCCTTGCACGAAAATACAAGCATGGATTACGTTTATCTTCGTGGGTGAGTTAACATTCAACTTAAACTAACCTTCAAGATGGCAAATACTACCTAACTTTGTGTCGGTGAACTTTGTGTCAATGAATTTTGTTGAACCTGACCAGTAAGGTGAGAGGGTAAAAAAAAGACTTGTTTAGAGCTTATTGGTTGTGGCATTCGGGTTCATTTTCTTTCATTTTTTCCATTACACTCACTCTGGTGATAAGTAGATTTCCTCTCTTATAGGTTAGATGCTTTTGGTCAAGTCAGAAAAAGTGTGGATCGTTGGAGTAATTTCCTAAATCTTTAGTGATTTAGCTTAAATTAATCTACCTCTGACTTAAGATGGACATATATCTGATCTCAATTGGGTTTTATGTTGACTGGGTATCGGTACTGATATACCAGTACTGGTACTCATGACATACTGTTATAGGTTTCATATTGCATGAGTACCTGTACTGATGCCAAGTATCAGTACTCATGTGTTACTGTTTGGAACATAAGTCCAAATGAGTATTCGTCCAGTACTTATCATGTATTGGTACTCATGCTAAGTACATGTACTAAATTAGCACCGGTAACACTTCAGGATCCGACTAATCTCAACGAGTACTGGTACTTGTTGAGTACTGGTAAATGGCTTGTAGCGAACGAGTACCAGTACTGGTGACCAGTACCAGTATTTGTAAGCTATAGGTCTTGAAGACCTGAAGCCTAGTACTTTTCCTGAGATTCACTTGTACCAGTATTAAACTTTAGTACCAGTGCTTGTTGACGGTTACATATTAGTTTCATGCACCTTCTGGAATATGAAAGGGATTCTTTAACCAACATCAGTTTATGATCTAATCTATGCAGATATATGCACATATATATACTGAATCAAAATAATTTAGAGGTCTATCTTCTCCTATATACATGACTTTGCAATATTTAGTTATCAGTTATCATAAAACATACAATCAGACCTAGTCTTATCTATGGGAAAGACACATACCTGTGCTCATGATAGATTCCAAATAGCAGGACTATGGTTTGAGGTCTTCCAAGAGATCTCACCTCAAATCTTGATGGACTACATAAGAAGAAGATGAAGATCTTCTCTAACCGCCTTCCTTCTTCCTCTCAAGAGGTCTCTATCACTCCAGATTCTCTTGAAAATGATGGGAGTTCTCAGAGATTAGTGTTGGTGGTTCTCTTGGGAAACATAACCCCTTAGAGAAATGCAATTAGTCTCACTAATTGCATGGATGATTTACACTTCCGCCCATCGAGAAAGTGTTAATCATAAAACAGGTCTCTACACATATATTTTAAACACCACACTATTCTCTTTACATTTTATGCCCATACCCTCTATAAAACTTGAATTGATCACTTTAGTTATGTACATTATATAACAGTCTATTAACTTATTATTATTTGATTATATCTACATGTATGTTTACACATACAAATCCATACATTGGATTTTAATCCAACATGGATAGCAAAGATCTGTTGTGGGAGAAAGTACCTTGCGACTCGTGTATCATATTTTTGGGTTTAGGGTACCTATTATATATTCGTTAAGTATGATTCATGCAGGGCCTCTATACCTAGACGAGTCACTAAAAAATGAGGAGGAGGCACTCCTCGACATAAAAGCCAGCAGGAAAAAGCAAGAGTTGTCTTGCTTTGCATAGAAGAAAGAGGAGACTTCTATGCGGAAGCAGCACTCACATAGAAGCTTCCAATCAAGAGAGAGCTCATAGAGATATGAGAATTGGGTGCTTAAAAAAGGGTGAATGCTTCAACTATGGTACCTATTTTTAATGTGATTATTGGTTTAAATAGAAGTTACTAAGAGCAAAAGTCTAGCTTCAAGTAACAAGCAAGTAGATTTTGCCAAAGAAGATTGGGGCGTGCAAACCTTTACGATAGATCGTTAAAGGAGAAAATATAGTCTTAACAATGGAGACTTCTTGTTACGTGGACTTCCTCTTCTATTTCTAGCCCAGCTGATAGAGCTAGAAGAGGCAGATTGCTTTTTGGCTCTAGTATTTAATCAAACCATTGCTTGTTAGTTGTCACTTCATTTTGAAATAGGCATGCATGCTGTTGGAGATTATATTCTCCTCCCATTGCTTATTGCAGGAAGCAATGTGAGGTATAAGCCAGAAAAAGCTATTCTTCAACTTCACTTCCAAACCCCACCCCCTCACCCCCCCTCTTCCCAAACACTTTGATTTCACATAAACTTTTAGGTTCAGTATACAAGTAAGATCTATCATATGTGCATGGGTGGCACCATTTAAAAGTGTACTAACCTCTTAGGTTTTATGACCTTAAGGTTTTGAACTTAAAATTAAGTTAGGATAAGGTTCTACACAATGTGTTATGTTGGCTACATAGAATTTCATCTTCGTGAACAAGTAACTTAGGATCGTAATTTACCTTCGTAGTAATGTTTTAAAAATTAAATTAAATTGGTCAGGTGGATCAATTGAATCAGAAATTGATGCTTAATTGATTAGATCAACAGATTTCGATAGAGAAAATCGAAATTACACTGAATTAGTAAAAAATTAAGGTCAACAACTTAGAATGATTCAACCGATCAGCCAGTTGGGTTGATGTTCTCAAGAGTTCTTTGTCTTTTCTGTTTTCTTTATTTTTTTTTTGAAAGAGAAAACCTAAAATCCAAACACATCTCAACAACAACAAATAAAACCTAAGCTACCTGCCACGAACAAATCCCCACCCCCCATGCCACTGCTACAACTAGTGACCTCCAAATCCTAACTCTGGATTAACTATTGTCCCTAGACGCTCCTCATCATTGAAACTCCTTGTGTTGGAACTCCTTGATAGTAGCCTAATGTTGGCACTCTTGTCTGATATCGTTCCTTCTTAGCTACCTCTGATGCTCTACAACAACACACTGTACAAGTTCAAGTTGCGTGATGCCACACAGACTAAGTTGATTTTTTTTTTTCTATTATTCTTTTGTGCAATTCAATAAGAAAGATATAATTTATAATTTACATTTATGTTTCAACGACAAATGATTGTTAAAAATATGAGCATGTCAATTTTTTTTCTCTAAAATAATTAATTTCTTTTCTTTTCTTTTTATAAAGTTGTTAACGTCTTTACGTAGAGGTGTGATCATTTTAAAATTTTCTAAGATTTTTAGATCTATATCATCTTAAGGATTAAACTCTTAATTCTGATTAGATTTTTTATGTTTAGTTTAACACTTCTTGGATGCATGTTATCTATAATTTGATCAGTATTGTAAACTTATAATTCCTACTATATATATCTTTTTTTCATTAAACGTTGATCCAACTTGGTTGGATCAATGCATATCAAATAAAAAATCTCACGATTTGATTTTTTCGTTTTCCAAGTGTTTGACATCATCATCGATATAATCCGTCCAAATCCTTGATTGGACTGCCAAATATTAAAACTTTCACCTAACTTTTTCAATGGCCGTGCGAGTTTTGAAAAATTGCTTTGAAGAGCACGATGCGTCCGGATTATAGATAGGACCACTTGTGTCATGGATCAAGCGACCGTGTTCATGGTGAGCAACCAAGAAGCAAGCTTTTGGGATTGTGCCAAATACCTCTATTTTGGTGGGGATCGGCTCCATCAGAAATTAAGTACATCGGATACCATATCTATTGTGAAGCAACCCACTTGGAGTGCGGTCATCAGGCAAAGTCCAATATCCAATAACATCTCACCAATTGCATGCAATGGAATAATCCCCCCATTAGAGACCGAATTTCTATCGGATAAGGATTCCAGGAGAACCGATGAAATGTAGATATGGCAGATCCAAAACCTAATCAAAATCCCAAGACTGGGAAATAAATATCTCCTAATCCTCGTTGCCTTAAGTTGCATCCCTTTTGTTCCCCCTTTTTCTTACTTATGAACCACTCGTTGCCTTTATTGGGCTCCCACGTGAATAAAGGTCTCTCCCATATGTTTCTTCCCCTCCCCCCCCCCCCCCGGTTCCATCCCAAAGCGGATAGGGATGGAGAGGGCTTGGATAGTCTCAATCTCATGCCCGTCGGTCTTTCCTTCATGTGTTGGGAAACAAAGGGTTTCACGTAGAAACGAATAGAATAAAGGATCAAAGAACAGGAGGAGGTGCAGAGGTGAGATAAAGATCTCTTGGCCTTAATTTATTTAATTGAATATCTTGTACCGACACAGGAAGGAAAAAGAAATAAGGCGTGCGCCGTGCAGGTGTCAATCCTATCCAGTCGAGAAGGTCGCTTTCTGAGAATATCAGCGACTTGGAAATGGTCCACGTGAATCCAGAACCCTCCCCGACCTCTCAATGGAAGATGACGATGATAATAAAATAAGTAATGGCCATACTGGACATTGAAAATCTTTAGGTCTTCGTTTGGGTGAGGGACAGCAGGGATGATTAGATGATACGATGAGGATACGGTGAATGGTTTCATGAATATTGTTAAAATATCATCTAAACTTTTTTATATATAAACATACATGTTAATCCAAAGACCACAATTAATGTTTACTCACTTTACTTTTAAATAAAAGAATAATAAAAAAAAAAAGTAATCCAATATCAAATATATATAAAATAAATAAATAAATTACACTTCTCTCATTTATATTTAAATTATATAAACCTATAATTTATAATAGGTCATCTCACATATCGCATCCACTTTTACAACCTCACCATTCACAACAATATCGTGAGGGGGGTAATCAGAGCCTATCTTATAAGTTGAGAGGTGTGAGTCCTATGCCTTAGGAGGGGGCTTAGACGTGGTCTCTCCTTTCAACTTTTCTAGACTTTATCCTTTTATTTTTAATTACTTGATGTTATGGAAAGGAGTGATATCTAGAAGTTTTCTACATTTAGGATTTGATGTAATAAATTAAGCTTGCATTGTCGGATCTAGACTCATACTATTGTAGATAATTGGTCGATGTATTTATTGTTGATTTTTGAAGGTTAATTACATTAATTGAAATGTAATTAATAGATAATGACATAAAAATTCACATTAATATCAAAAAGATTTAGAAAATGTTGCCAGTGTCACATAACTAACAAATCTTTTAGTAAGCATAAAATTATTTTGCCTTCCATATCTTACATAAAAAAGAGAAAAGGTGAAGATGGGCATCATGCATGCATGCATGTATGTCTCACTCATACTCATTAAGTTTGAACGAGAATTAATTTGGAACTTAAATTTTTTTTTATATAAAATTTTTCTTAAGATTTATGAATTATTTATTTATTTAATTAGTTAGATAATTAACTTGTTATTGACTTCCATGCATTTGTAATGTCGTTTGCATTTTATAAAAAGACACAAGGGTGCCATGTCAACGGAGACAAAAAAAAAATCCTCTTCCTCTTGTCATTCTCTCTTTCGCAATGTTCACGTAGATTGGTTGATCATAACATAGGTTGATCAGGTTGTAACATTATTTTGATAGCTTTTAATCGAGAAACTTTCTTTTTTGATTGAATAATATGGTTTTTAGCTAATCAATCCTCTACTTTTGGTCAACCAAAAGTATATCGCTAAAGTGAATTTCGAGGGCGACCACAGGTAAGCATACCAAAGACATGGAAGTGAGCTTGTTGGACCTTGGGAGCGACATGTCGAACTCGTGTACTGGTAAAGTAGGGGTGTTGTTTCTCTAAAGGGGGTCCTTTATAGGGTACTTTGAACGTATAATTAATTTCTATAACTCTATCTCATTTCATATTGTAGTGTCACATTAAATTTGATCGTGGCTTCTTGTGGATTTTCAAATATTATCTTCTTTGGTACAATTTATCTAATCATATGTTGTGTGAATATAATCGATATTATCAATTTTACATTTGCATGTGCATTCAATTTTCCAACAATCTTAGAGAGATGATGTTCATCTTTGATAATAGAGATGGCTGATTTGAAGTTTAGATCATGTGTAGACCTTACCAACATGCTAGAGAAATTTGGCGGTCAAAACTTGAAGCGTTGGCAATGACCCATGAAAATTTGGTTAACCAACATAAGACTAATTTCTATCATGGAATCAAATTGTCCTAAGGTACCTGATAATAATATAGATCCTGAAATTAGAAAGGCACTGAATTTATGGAAGGAACAAGACGGATTGTGCCATGAATGTATGCTATTGGCACTATCGAACATCTTATTTGACATGTGTTGTTCCTGCATGATTGCGACTACTGCTACGGCTTTGTGGAAGGAACTTGATAAAAATATAATACGAAGGATTTGGGCTTTGAAAAATAATCGATCACTAAGTTCCTAAAATTTCAAATGGTCAAGAGCAAATCAGTGTTGAAGCAGACTCATGAATTTCTATTATTGCTCTACATATAGGTTGAAATAGAAATGAAGGTTCTTGAGAAGTTTTAAGTTATGTGAATTAGAGAAAAAATTCCAAAGTCTTGGGAAGATTTTGGAATGACCCTTAAACATAGAAAATGGAAATTTTCTTTGGATAGCCATAAAGGAGGAGCATAGAAACAAAAACCAATCATGATTGTTGACATTTCGACTAAGGATAATGTGATAACCCCAGAGGGCAAGGAAACTAGGGGGAAAATCAAGAAAATTACAACTAAAGGGAAAATCAAGAAAAAACTAAAGAACAAAACTTGCTGGCACCGTGGCTATGTTGGGCATTGAAAGAAAAGCTGCCCTTCCCTAAAGACTCAGAAATACACAGAGGAAAGTGCTCATGTGAAGGTGGGTCTAGCAAGGGGTATGTCTTGGTTAACCCTTAACTTTACACTATTGAAGAGCCAAATGAGTGGCTTGTTGATTCAGGAGTAAAAGTACACAATTGTTTTAATAGATCAATCCTTTCCTTTTATCACGCCTTTTCAGATGGGATTGTGATGTTGGGGAATTGATTTGCAACCAAGGTGCTCAGGTTTGCACAACTCAAGTTGAGATTCTCATTCAGACAAGTTTGGACATTGCACAGGATACTGCATGTTTCCAAAATGAAAAAGAATGTTTTGTCTGGTTCTTTTCTTATTAGTGAGGAATTTGAATTGAATTGAAAATGCAATAAAGTTGTATTTTTAGACATAGAATGTTCTTTGGAAAATGATATTTGGTTGATTATGTTGTATTGTTTAGAATTAGATGTGACATGGTTGATTCTACCTCTTGCTCTTTTGCTTGTGTTATATCTAATACTGAATCTTATGATTTGTGGCGTGACAGGCTTGGTTATGTGAATTTCAATTCAATAAAAGAAATGATGAAATTGAACATGATACCTGATCACACCATAAACAAATGTCTAAAACCTTAAACATTATAAAACCATTTGATATGGTAAATAAGGTGTTAGTTCAACATTTTATAAATAATATTTTGATGATTTTACAAAATAAAGAAAAAGAGATAAACCATAGGCATAGCATATTTTTGTCTGTAATAACATAATTGCAGGTTTCATAGAATTTTTCAAGTCGAATGATTAAATGTGTGAAGACTAGATTAGCAGAAGTCTTGTCATAAGTCATAGGCTTTCTATGTAAACTTTCAAAGGTTATAATCTTTATTTTATTTGAATCTAAAGATGTTGTAAAGAGCCCCCAAACATAACTTATAAATAGCTCACTTAGGCTCTCTGTACTTAGGATAAATAAGAAACAAAAACCTAACACTAAGACACAAATCAGGCGTCCATTACAACTGTCAGACGTCTGATTTTGAACTTTAAGACGTCTGATCATTGTTTCAAAAGTCTAATTGCCTATAGTCTTGCCTTTACATTCTAAGCTCTTAGGCATCAGTCGAAGCAACCATCTATCAGACGTCCATAATTTTATCCAAACGTCCAACACATAACCTGGACGTCTTTAAACCAACCGTTAAACTCAAATGCCCATTTTTTCTCTATTGTGTTGGTATAACGGACAAATACACTTTTAGACGTTTGGATATATCACCAGACATTTATCAATGGAATGTTGCCCATTTATTTTTACGCACACTTATTAGAAACCAAAGTTCGACTCTTAGATTACCAGGCATGTCATTAATATTTTTGCAGACGTCTAGACTGTCGTCTGTTCCTTAAAATCTAGAACCCTGTTTAGATTTGGTCAAAATAGGAACGAACCCACTTACAATTAGACATCCAATATTTTAATCAGACGTCTTATATGAATATATCAAACGTCCCTATTTTGATCTAATGAAAACTATGAGCTTGACTAATAGAATCAGACATCCATAATTATACTCAAACGTCTTACAAGACGTCTGAACCAAAAATCAGACGTCTGATATTGCTGTCAGAATCTTAATTGCCTTGATTTATGTTGGATTTCGTTCCAATCTCTTGGGACTTGCCTCCAACGGCTAAGAGACATCTCCCAAGCCTTCTTGAATGTTCTAAACTTGCCTATAAATAAACTACAACCCCTTTTACGTAAAACACACCTCTTGAGATACAATTTCCCTAGAAAATCATTTACTCACTACTCCTTGCTTCCTATTACTCTTGTGCTGTGCCAACACTCTGATTAAAAGGCAAATCAACACTCCCGGTGCACTTCATTCTGCTGATCCTCAAGGAGTTCTTTGTATGCTTAGTAGATAAGGAAATCATTAATATTTTGGGGTGTTTTATGGGTATTGTTTCATTCTTATTCTATTATTGTAGTTTGGGTATCCAACTTGTTAGATCCCTGTCTCTTCATTGTGAAGGGAGAAACCTCCGTTTAGGGATCGGAGGTGGGATTTGTAATTGAGGTACACTATCTTCGTTTAAGTAGTGTGGTTAGTAGATTGATCACTTTGTGATCGAAAATCCTAAGTCAAGGGATTGACTTAAGTGGTGGTTTTCACTCGGTTTAGGTTTCCACTTAAAAATCTTATGTCTTTTGTTGTGATTGTATTTTTGTCTTGCAATATTTTCTAAATTCACTATTCACCCCCCTGTAGTGCAATTTCATAAGGAAATAAAAATTTGAGAGTTAGTGCACACAGATGTTTGTGAATTTGGCGATGTGATGACCAAGGACAATATGAGATATTTTATCACGTTCATAGATGATAGCCGTAGATATTGCTAGAGTATCTGCTTGAGACTAAGGATGAAGCCTTCGAAAATTTTATTATATTTAAGAAAGAAGTAGAGACACAAACTGGCAAAGTCCTTAAGCATCTAAGGTCGATAGGGGTGGTGAATACATGTTGAACTTATTTGATCCTTAATGCAAATCATTTGGCATAGTTTATGATAGTACTACACCTTATTAACCATAATCCAATGTAATTGCAGAATAGAAAAATAAAACCCTAACTGACATCGTTAACACACTACTTCAGTGTTTTGGACTACCATCTTACATGTGGGGAGAGCCTTTGAATATGGCTTGCCATATTTTGAATAGTGCTCCTTTAAGGCGTAAAGATAGTAATCCATATGAATTGTCATGAAGTAGAAAACCAAGTGTAAAATATCTTAAAGTGTGGGGCTATCTTTCTAAGGTATTGGTTTCAGAACACAAGAGAAAGAAACTTGTCCAACAAATAGTTGACATAATCTTCTTGGGTTAAGTGAAGAATAATTATGTCTATAGATTCTTAATAATTAGGGGTAACATCTCAGGCATAGATGCTAATACCATTGTAGAACTCCATGATGTAACCTCCTTCGAGGGAAGACTTGAATTCCTTAAAATTTGACTGATGTTGCTATCATATTTTATTCTATTCCATATCAAGTGGAAAAATTGCCAAATGTGGGAAATACCTCCCACTTTGAATCCATTGATTTCATAGAGGAAATTGAACTCAGGAGAAGTAAGAGACCAAGGGTTGCCAAGGATCTTTGAAGTGACTTTGTTACTTATTAGATTGAAGGCAAGCCAACCACTTTCTGGGATGCAATGAGATGAAGCTAAGCATTGGAAGGTAGCTGTGAAATGTGAGATAGATTTGATCATTTCCAATGGTACAGAGAGTTGGTTAACTTACCTCCAAAATGTTTCACAATAGGATATAAATAGGTGTTTAAGAGGAATCTCAGGCTAGATAGATCAATTGAAAAATAAGAAGTAAGACTTGTTGGCATCAGTTTTTAAGTAAAAGGAAGGTATTGATTATTTTGACACCTACTCTCTTGTTATTAGGATGATTATGATTCAGATGCTCATTACATTAGCATCCACATATGATCTTATCATCCATCAAATGGATGTGAAGGTTCTCTTCTTATATGGTGATCTTAAGGAAGAGATCTATATCGATCAATTTAAGGGATTTGTGATAACGAGGGGAAAGTTTATAAGCTTGTAAAATCTCTCTAGAGATTGAAGTAAGCTCCAAAACAATGACATATAAAATTTTATAAGATTATTCAATTTTTTGACTTTATGTTCATGAAACTCACAAATGTGTATATTATATGGTTAAAGTTGATATATCTATTGTCCTATGTCTTTATGCGGGTGACATATTATTGTTTGGATCTAACACATGGATAGCCGATGAAATAAAGTCTTTCTTGAGTAGTGGGATAAAAGATATGGGTCAGGTTGCCAAAGTAATCTTAAGGCTCAAGTTGATTACATCAATTGGAAGGATATTGATTTCTTAGACTTAGAATATTGTTGAGAGGTTTGGGTAGATCTATATGTGCTCCTTATGACTCTTCTAAATCATTATACAGGACCACGAGTAGAGTATCTCTCTCATTTCTTTTTGCCCTTATCTGGATGCAAGAAAATCCTTGGAGATATATCGTTCATGGGGATTATGATATCCAATACAAATACACAACAACTGTCAGCTTCAACCTATTACTTATACCACTAAACAACCAACTAGTTTAACCCTAGTTATCCTATTCACCCAGCTTTCGTACGGCTAGCAAACGTACACTTAATATTTAAGTTAAATCTTCTTACGGTTGTCGTTCAGGACGACATGATGACCACAATCAAACGACAATCGCTTGTATATATATATATAAAATAATAATAATAATAATAACAAGCAATTTCGAAACCAAAAAAATAAAGATAATGATCAACGTCCCTCTACGTAAAAGACAGGGAACCAAAAGGATGAGCACTGGTTGAAACCCAACGGCAAACTCTCGGGAAACACAGTTGGGATGGGAGGAAACCCAGCGGCGGCGTGGGGTCCACGTCGGCAGTTCCGCCTTTCGCAAACGTCGACGTGTTGGTGGGGGGGGTGGAGCGGGGATCGGGGAGAGCGGTAGGATGAGCGCGAGGTGATCGTAACCGCGCCCCCAGTGGCCTTCTCACTCACGCGGCTCCCGTGGTGGGGTCGTGCCGTGGACTCCCCACCGTTGGCAGGGTGGGGCCCGCGAGCCCGCGGGGTCTTAGGTGACATGTCACGTCTGGGGAGGGCATCTCGCGGGGGTGCATTCGTTGGAATGTGGTAAGGCCCGTCGAGTTCCGCAGGAACTTCCATTCTGCCACCACCAGCAAACCGATCGAGAACAGATTTCTTTTCCTTTTCCCCGTTTTTTTTTTTTTTTTTTTGTTTTTTAATTTCACAAGGGCAAAACATGAAGAAATCGACCATCTCTCCTTCTTCACCCATACCAAGAAATTGACCGTCGAGACACTGATCTCCACCTACGCGAGGGGATCCGGTTTGACCTTCACCCCTTATATACCTGGGGATTTCGCCACCCTAATTTGCCCTGGGATTAAAAATATCTCATGATTTCTGGACCACTAAAAAAAAAAAAAAAAAGAAACATGTATCTTTCTCGTTGAGGTTGGGAGCCACCGCTAATTGACCACGCCTTTTATTTTCGAGGTGAATTAGTTAAACGACAATGTCCTGCGTAGGGTGTATAAATATTGCACGGGCTGACAGTGGACATGTCGGATGATGGTGATCTTCGAGGGTTAACTATTTCTCACATCCTGCCGTCAATGAAGAAAAAAAAAACAAATCGTTAAATAATTATAAAAATAGGATCCTCCCATATATATTCCGGAGAGAGGGAGAGAGAAGGAGGTGGGGGAGGGAGATGTCCACAAAAAAAAATCATGCATATGGCATTGATATAGAAGTGGGAATAACATTTGCCAGTGCCGCTTTTCACGAAAGAAGGATCACGATGTTAGCACCCCCATGTATTTTTTTATGCACCCCGTTTGCTTGAAGGTAATCGAATGTAATGTAAAATAATCACTCTTATAGGTTGAATACTATTTATTTCACTTCAACTCGTCAATATCAATATTTATTAAAATACAACCATTCTTAACTTATTTTACTATATTACATCAACATCAATATAGAACCCCAGTAGAAATGCTACAAGGTCAGAATGTATGAGTCTTCATACTCTTCGTCCATATAATTAATTAATGCCAACAAGGGGATTTGGAGAACTCAACTCTCACATTTGCAACTCCTCTCCTTCATGCCTCCTCTTCCTTTACCTTCTTTCGCCCCTCCGCCACCTCCTCAACCCATCCCTCCCTCGTCCAAACTTCCTCTTAAAAAATATTGTTTTAACATAAATCAGGATTATTAGTTTGTCTTATAAAAATATTCTGTTCCTCCTCCTTAGCAGTTGCTTCGCTGCACCTCTTTTAAGTTAGAACAAATAAGAGACATACGTGCATGTACGTACACATGCTTGGAGATGGGGTTTTCGAATGGATCCTAATTTTTCATACTAAATCTAGAGACAAAGTCAAACGCACTTCATCTAAGCCTTCTATCTCGTAGAAGAAGACATGAAAAAAGGGCTACGCCACTGCATCCCACATGACGAATTTAATCACAGTGAATGGGAAGTGGAGACATATATACATTTATCGGGAAAGGGTAATGTTTAGCAAACAAACCTTCCCGCCAAAAAAATCCACTCACCCCGCACGTTACCCAAATCAATTCTCCCGCAGCCAGAAGGAACTTCTTGCCCCCTTGTGAGCATCTCATGGCAGGGATGCAAATAGGAGATGTTGTAAGAAATTTTGTACGTGTAACGAAACCCAACATTGAGTTGGGGTGAGGGATGTGCAGAGGCAGATATCCATGGGGCAACTTTTGTGGATGTTGAGCGTCCACAAATCTATTCTCCCTTAGCTCCCCAACATTTGTTGTTAAGTTTAATTAAATGCAGAGTAGCTTTGTTTGTGTAAATTTCCGAATACCCACTTATTATAATATGGTTCAAAATCAAATATCCGTTTTGAGACGGTCTGTAAGTCTAATATTTTCCAAATTCTGATGGAATCGACAAGAATTATTTTATAATGTAATACTACAATTTCTTCACTGAGAATACTATCCCACGGAACGTACTGTTTCGATGTTAGTAACGTTCATTGATGTATCATTTTTATAATACGAACCATTTTCTAAAGGCCAAAACCTAGCTATTAGAATCCACCATACTACACAAATCAAATTCAAATTAGACTTGAATTAAGACAAAGAACCAATGCCCGATTCCTGGCTGTTGATATCCCTTTCGTAGACAATTTCCTTTTTTTAATTTCCAAACCAAACACATAGGATTGACACCGTGATCTAAGTTCATACTTCCTTACTGAATGTCCTAACATTTAGGCCTCAATCATTTCCTCGTCTAACTCCAAAGCTTGCGGGATCTATTAATAGTGAAATATGACACGGAACAGAATTAGTGTGACATAAATCGAAGTCAACTCAACCGTTATGTTCAAAGAGTATTCAAGATTTCAACTAACATATATGGTCGGACATATAAACGATACAAATATATTCGAGAGCTCGACAAAGTGGGCCACGGGCCTTTCTGTGTCGAATCCAACCTTCCTTTGCGGTCCTATTGCCATGGACGTTAATTAAAGAAGAGGAACAAAACGATGGGAAAGCCCACGGTTTTCGGAGGATTAGGATATCGGGTAGGATTTGTAAAAGGTCAGAGTGCAGGGATTGATGTTGACCCAATTCAAGTTCAATGTGGAATTGTGAAAGTTTCATTGCCCGTGGTTTGGCTTTCGCGAAGCTCGTCAATATGCATATATCATGTTCTTTCCTTGCTTAGTGGGATTGTTGACGTTGTTACCTATCTTTTCAGAAATTTGATCGTGACATCACAAGCGAAAAACTTCCAAGCCGCTTTGGGCTGCGACGAGGGTATAAAAAATGTCTTTCGATTTAAAATTACACATATAATCTGAGGGTGATACGATTACTCGGATTCAGGGTATATAAGTGAAATTGACATCTCATCTCACCTAAGATCGATCAGATCATCAGCACTGGTCTAACTTATCAAAAGATTTAGGACAGTAAATAGAAAATATATGATAAGATAACCTTGATCATCTACGTCCTAACAACGTACAAGTAGCCTGACAGTAGGGATGTTAGGGGTCATCGAGTGTAGATCCCCCCCCCCTCCCCATGTTATAAATGGAGGGAAAGGCTGTCTAATGGAAGGGGCCCTCCTCCCCGAAGAGGGAGAGAAATCATGTATCTTGTAAATCCCAAAATTCTAGTGCATCGTTGGGAACAAAATCCTCCCTCTAGATTTACACCTCTTGTAATAGAATTGGGTCATCAAATCCCTATTCTCCTTCATGTATGTTTGTTAATCGCCGTTCTACTCCCCTGTGTAACGGATAATAATGGCTAAACAGCACCTCCTACACTAACAAATCTTTTGATGGCCTTTCGAGACCCATCAAATGGCGTCGTCTGTGGGAAGCGTCAACGAAAGAGCCATCACTTTTTAGAGCATTCGATCGCTGGGAGAAAGGACCCCTCCGGCGCCTTGCCTCGACCCCAGTTAGCGAGAACTGTTCTGGTGGTCATAATCACCTGCGGTCCTACTAGCAGCTTCCCTCCCTTCGGAGGGGCCCAGTTTTGACGTGATGTCTTCACACCCTAGTGACCTCGGTTGGTCGCCCGAGGTCCCCAAGCTGGACCCCCCTTCCCTGAGGCATGACCCAAAGAAGAGCAACCAGGAGCCGAATCCAGAAATCCCAAATATACGCCCCTACGCGTACCACCTACCCACTCAGGGAAGAGAAAATGGAGGTCCCCCGTTGGAAGCGCTTGGAGAGCCAACCAAGGCCTAGCGCGAAAAGACGGTGGACCTTAACTCATGCACCACTCCCTTAGGAGAGACCCTCGGAATAAGCCGATGCTCAGCTGTCCCAAAAGGAAATGCCAACAAGCACCTCCAGTGGTGCCCGCCCAGTGAGGGCCCGCGTGCGAATCGTTGCCCGGCAAGCTAGACAGCTCCTCCGAGGGTGTGAAGAGCAAGTCCTGGGGGTGCTTCGCCAAGCACTTAGGGACTGTGGACAATCCCAAGTTGTTGACGGAAGTCAAGCGACGGAGGATAGAGTCGACCCGATCTTTCTCGGGTTAGCACGAGGCTCGGCACTCTGAAGGAGGGAGGCCCATGAGGCGACGATCCCTTGGCACCTTGAGTTAGGTCATCCGGTTCGCGAGCACAGGTGCAATGCCCTCGACCACGTGCCAAAATACCCAATGAGAGACCACGGAGCGAGTTAACTCCTCCCGTGGATCGGTTGAGAAGTGTGGCGGCGACAACAGCCCCACTGAAGGCGAGAGTACTCTCGAATAGGTGCACCCACGCGCCTGCCTATGAATAAGGCTCCTTCCACAAGTGAAGGACCGCCTCTCCCGAGGAAGCAGCCAGCTCCCGGAGGGTTGCGATTGCAGGCCACGCTAGGTAAAGGAGTTCCTCAAGGAACGCACTCCCATGGCCATGCACCAAGCGGACGTGCGTTATGGGAATCGATCCACCGAAGGTCGTCGGGTGAACCCCGTGATGGGCCTCAGAAGGCCACCAAAAGATTTATTATTGTAGGAGGCGCTACTTAGCCATTATCATCCGTCGCACAAGGGAGTAGAACGGCGATCAATAAGCATGCATGAAGGAGAATAGGGATTTGGTGACCCAGTTTCACCGCAATGGGTGTATATCTGGGGAGAGGATGGTGCTCCCAACTATGTACTAGAATTTTGGGACTTACAAGATACATGATTTCTCTCCCTCTCCAGGGAGGAGGGCCCCCTCCATTGGGGGGCCCTTCCCTCTATTTATAACACGAGGGTGGGGCAGGGGGGATCTGCACTCGATGGCCCCTAGTACCCCTACTGCCAAGCTACTTGTACGTTGCCAAGGCGTAGGTGGTCAGGGCCATCTTATCGTATCTTTTCCCTTTGCTAGGCTAAAGCTTTTGGAAGGCTAGGCTGGTGCCGATTGAGATCTGGCTGGTCTATGCGGGACAAAGTGCCGATTTCTCCTGTATACCCCATATCTGGGTAGTCGGATCCTCTGTCAGGTCATGTATGGAGTTTTCGATCCGAGGGCATTTTTTGCCCCTCGTCACCCCGCCACGTCGAGGAGGAGCCCTTAGGAGAATGCACCCCGTGGCCACGAACCAGGCGGGTGTGCTAAAAGACGGCTAACCGGCAAGCTAGGACCCGTTATCCCAAGGCTCTATCAAGCGAACAGCTAGGAGGCCTGCAAAGCATCTGAGGGATCACCCAAAGAAGGGGCCCCAACAACTGCAGGCAGCCGATGCGGTCTTCCAAGCAAAACTGAGAGCCAGGCGGGTTAGTGCACGCCCCAGCAGACAGGCGGTGTCATCCCGACTCCCCCGCCTGACGGACATCGGCGCCAAGCTCTAGCGGTGACGCTCGCGCCACCCGAGGCCCTCTCGCCTTGATGCCTGAGCACATCAACATAGAGGTTAAGGTAACCTCAAGCCAACGTCACCCCAGGCATCCGAGCCCCCCCTTCTGAGTTGGCTCTCTCCAGTTGCCTCCCTCTCGACGTTCATCGGGGCAAGGGGGATAGGACCAAGTCTCCCTACAGGATCTAGCAGAGCATCCAGGTTTGTCGAGGTAAGAGTCTCCCCCTTCGGGGCAACATCGAGCCCTTCGAAATATAGGCTCCCCTAGCCATGGACCAAGCGAAAGTCACCACCGTGGCACCTGAGATGGTCCGAGGTCCCCCTTCAGCATCCCGAGCGCATCAACGCGCAGGCCGAGGCAACCTCTGGGAGCGGTGATGCCCAGAAATGGGTCCACAGTCCATTTAACCAACTTTCAACGGTAATGCTTGCAGCGCTCCGATACGCTCGGACCAGGCTGCCTTTGAAGCTACCCTTCCCGGGTCGGCATGCCCGTAGCACATCCACCACTTTGGTGAAAACGGCTTCCTCTCCTCTCGACAGCCATTTTAGTCACAGACCTTTGACAATCAAGAAAGAGGGAGAGGGAATAGCCCTCTTCCGACCAATTGTTCGATCAATTGAGGATTTGAACTATAACGACAATAATATAAACCCCCTATTTGACCCTTGTTAACATTTTGACGCCGTTGCCGAGAAACAACACGTAATTTATCGCTATTCTTTGTCCTATTTGATTATATCTAAGCACTAACTTGCCCTGCTTGTTTCTTATAATTTTTCTTTTGCGAGGTATCTCATGAGGCGATCTTCAGCGCAATTCAACCACTCCCAGGGCAAGTAAATTCTCTTTTCTTCCCTAATCAACCTTCTACTCTTAGGAACATAAAAAAGGAAACAAATTAATTAGGAACTACCTGCCTTATTTTCATAAGTAATTATCATTAAAGAGGCAAGTTTCCTGATTTGCGAAAAATTTTCATATCTGATTGAAGCTTGAGGTGATTCTGTTTAGAAATCCTTACCTTGATTTCTTATACCTATTAGGGATTACGCTTAATTTCTAAATCACCTTGGGCTAAGACACTTCTTGCTTAAAGTCTAAGGTGAACATGTTTTGAGAGCAAAATTAGACTTGAAATAGAGCCAATTAGGGTTTTAAAGTGTTCGTACACATTTTCCTGCATTAAAAAGAATTAACCCGCTCTCATTTGTGTGCTACCCAAGTCTTTGATTGAAAAGATTTAATCAAGAAGAACCCTAAAATTAGGCTCTAAGATTCACTAGAACCTTAAAAATCTTGGACCTAACAACCTGAGAGTCAAATCAGGGTGGTCATTGGGTCTTGACCCAAAGTTCATTCTCTATCTTTTAGGGCAAGATAAATGAAGTTGGTCTACTTGTGGGCCAACCAACCTCCAAATTAGGTCACAAGACAAATCAACTTCTAATCAAGTGAAATTCAAGGCACTAATTAGGCTAAAATTGGTAGACTTAAGGTTTAAAGTTCGTACATTCCGGTCTACTTGGAACCACAGTGGCAAGGAAGGTCGGGTGAGGGAAACCTTGTAACCCGTGGAGACGCTCTACTGTGTAGGGGTTTTTGCGAGGCTCTCCCTTCCTGGCTGTCCAGGTAATTCTCGGGTGTGCGGATTTCTAATTTAGAGGTATCATTCGCCTTGAAACAACCTTATTCATCCAAAAATCTTTGGGTGCCTTAATTGGGTCCAATTCATATTTAGTCTCTCATCCCTTCTATAGAGCACATACACAGGAAGGTTATTAGGTTTTTAACCTAAGAGACCTCATTAGATCTTCTTGGAGATCTCTTTTTGATCTGATGAACTCCAATCTAATCCTGAGTTTGATTCTAAATCTTGATTCTATCACCTGATTCAAAAAATGGAACCTGACATGTTAGAAAAAGTGATTAGAAAACCTGTGTCCCAAATGACTCTCAAAAGCATTTATTCTGTTATGAAAAAGCTACCTAGATTAGGAGCAGCTTATAAATACAAGTTGATTTGGACGAGTTTCTGGCACGGAGAGGCGAGAAATTCCCCTCGAAGAAGCGCAATACCATACCATCTCTTCGGTGCTTGTCTCCTAGGATATCTAAATATCCCATCGGGGGCACATAAGCACCTTGTACTGATTCAGGTGCTATGGGCAGGATTATCCCGAAATATCGATTGCCAGGACCTGAATTTAGCTACAGAACGTCATAGGCGGCACTATCTCGAAGTGTCAAAAGCTAGGGTTCTGGGGGTTGCCATGAGCGATGCTATCCCGAAGCATCGATTGGCAGAGATCCTGCGAGGATTGATGGTAGGAACTAAGAATCCAATACAGACCGTGTTTTTGAGCCAATCCGAAGCTAGAAATAAAGAAAAGAAAAAGAGAGAAAGCTCTCCAAAAATGCAAAGAAATTCTTCTATCCCTCTCTCATACAAAAAAATGTACTATAAACTGAACCTAGACTAACCATGTCACAAATATGGGTGCTTTAACCGCTGGTTTAACGAACCTTAGGATAGTTTATGTGGGCCTTAGAAACCTTCACAGCAGACTGAGGCTAAATCTAGTCAGGTCTGGATCTTTATTGGTACTTGAGTACCTCTAGACCTATTATTGGCATTCTGACCTATGCTCTAAAGAAAAAGCACACATCAGAGATCTGAGCATCAAAGGCATGGTCAAGAATTTAAGTTAATTCTATACGATTTTGCTAAGGGACTAGCAAAAGTTAGGCATGGGGGTATGATAATAACGTCACCATCTACCATAACTAACTTTAATTAGTTACAATCAATAGACAAATGCTCCTACATAACCACCGAAGAGCCATAATTCATTGCATATTCATTCTGAGAGAAATGCATTAAAACATGGTTAAATCTGTAGTTTTAATAGAAGATCATAAATGTAGAATAATCATGGGGTTTCCAAGGGGTTAATGAGAGGTTAAATGATCATAAATGACTAATAAGAGGGTCTGTGCAGAAAGAAATGGATTTTTACGCATTTCAAGAATTAATAGACATCCAAAACCCTAACTTCAGACTCGCTTAATTAACTTAAGTTCTGGTTAAGGTGAAATCCAGGTAAACCTTCTAAAATTCATAGACAAATATTTTATAAGGTTTGGTACCTTTGATTTGACCATTGAAACCCATTTTGACCTAAAATAGTCTCAGATAGGAAGTTACCCTAATTTGAGTTTTCGGGCGAAATTACCTAGTCAAACCTAATCAAAACCAAAATCTAACTTCACCATCAAATTTTTTATGTCCAAATTAGTTTTATACCAAAATTTGGACCCAATCAGAGATTATCTTCACCTAATTTGTATTTCAGTCCAGTAAGACTCTCTCTCTCACTTAAACCCCTAGCTTTTGAAATCTATTGCAGAAACCCTCCTAACTTTGTCATCTCCTTCATGTCTAGGTCCCTGCCACCATTAGGAGTAGCTGCAATTCACCGACAAGATTCGAGCGAGATTTTCTCACTCGTTCTCAATCAATCTCAAATTTGAAAGGGAGATTCCTTGAGGAATTCCCTTCTAAATGATTCCAACCATGAATCCTAATTCGTGCCCAAATCCTCATGCAAACCTGTCCAAGGTTCGCATCTCCTACTTATGCGAAAACCATGGAGTTGTAAGCTTGGTTCCCAAGCTTGGAACTCCTCCTTAAGGCTTATAAAAGAACCCAGGACACCTGCCTTATCTCCTTAGCTTGGTTTGGAAGCCGGATACCCTCTCTTCCCTTCTCCTCGACCTCCTTCTCCGCCAACTCCGACCAGCCCTCCGAACACCTTCCTCGTCCACCCTTACGAACAATAGCAGGTGGATCCTTCTTCTCCACATTCGTCCGCATCTCGCAATACCGGCAGATGCCATCTATCTCGTCTTCCTTGCCGCTCCTTCACCATCGGAGATTTCATCTTCTTCGTCGCCAACTTGCCAAAACCGACGCGGATCCTCCATTTCGTCCATTAGATTTAGGTTAGTTAGATTTCTTTAGTCCTGTAGGTTAGCTTAGGACCTCTCAAACTCCAATTTAGCCCCCCACCATCGCCGATCACCATCATCTCCCTCACCTCCGGCCGCACCTCCGGCGAGGTTTCCACTCACCTCACACCTCGCCAACACTCCCAAAACCTTCGCCACTCATCCCGCACAAAACCCCTCAACCAATTTCACCCTTCACCCACTCACAATCGCCACCGAACAACCCATCGTCCGCACCACCTTCTCGCCTCCATCTAACCACCTCACGCCCTCTCATGCCACGAAACCGCCACCGCCACATCCACCATCACTCGACGATCTCCTTGAGATATTCTAATGTGGCCGTGAGGCCTTATTCTTGCTTTCAGGTTTTCGGCCGGAGCTCCGCCACCATCACCAACGCTGCCACTTTGTTCTTCAAGCTCCAGGTCACATAGGTCTCAGGTTCTACCTCCAAGCGCTGCGGATTCGCCCCAGCTGTCTTCCTGGGCAGTCAATTGAAGGACGCAATGAGGTAGCCTCTCCAATTGTTCGAAGGCATTGCAGTTACATGCACGTGAGAAGGGGGACTAATTTAGTCCCACATCGGTGGGAGAAGAGCAGCCGCGCACGCATAAATGGAATTTGTGCTTAAGGCTTATCACCTCAAACATTGGGGGTAAGGTCCCTGCTTTACCCGCTCACCCAACCTGCCTAAGCCCTCACTCCTCGACTGTGACACCACGCACGCAGCCCTGGACCCGATATTGCTCTGACCCGAATACCCAATTACGACCTGTATTTGAGAGAGGAAGAGGCAGGAAAGAGACACAGAGCGGGAGAGGGGAGGGTTTTGCTCTTGCAGGAATTGCGTGACACTTAGTCGCTGAGAAGAAGAGAAGGCTTTGAGAAGAGAGAAGAGAGGTCATGCTTGAAGGAAGAAAAGAGGAAGGAAGAAGAGGAAAAAGCACTATAGCAAGGCAACGTTTAAGTCGTCTAATTTGAGAAGCTAACGTCTAATAAGGTATTGAGGCTTGATACTGAGGAAGTATTTGCTGGTGTGGAAATTGCTTAAGTGGTTTAAGCCATTGTTCCTTTATTTGATATATTTGAGTAATTGATATATATGTGCTTAGACTAATAGTTGGTGATTTAAATCATCATTATTTTGTCTTAAATATCTTTTTGTCCTCTTAAACTCTTGAAATATTCATTCTTTACATTAAATATCACTTTTGAGTAGATATCATGCATTGAATATCATTATTGGTTTGATTTTCTATGCTCATATATACATTCATTTCGGTTAGCACGTGAATTACAATACTTGCTCTCTATGTTCGACCTCGGACTTCGTTTCAAATATTTAAGTTATAAATTGTATTTGTTGAGAGAGCTATTTAGGAGATTTTACTACAACGAACACATATTTAAATTCTCCCTAATAAACTCGAACAATAGGCACCTCAACCGGGTTGCCATACCTAAGGCGGCTAGGTTGATGGCAGAATTAGGCGGCCCGGCCAGCTAACCACCGGTATGTGCTCGCTGCCAGGCCCTCCCATTACGTGCCTGACTCTCTCAGAGGATGAGCACCGGACGCAGAGGAGTTGCGACCTAGCGCAAGCCCCCTAGAGTCAAGGAGAAGTAACCTAAGAAACCAGTGCGAAGAAGGGAATGGGGAGCCAAGTCCGTGTAATTCAGCAAGAGGCTAACTTGGCTGATCTGCAAAGCGACTTTGGGATCACGGTCGGACTCTTCAGTCGTGGCATACCCCGCTTCCTGCCCTTCCCTCACGAACGCATCCGAGCTCATCGAGAGCCGATGGAGGGGGGGAGGGGAAAGGGGGGGATCTCAATCTCTCCAAAAGTCTGAGGGCTACAACCCCGCCTCCCACGAGGGGCAAAGCACCCAAAAGCGGCCTCTTAAGGTCATCGAGAACCATGGCGCCCCCCCTAAGTCGCGACGATGGCAAGACCACCCCTCGAGGGTGGTCGACGCGGAAAATCCCTCACGAGCACAGTCCCTGCTGCGCGAGGAGTAATCCTATCACTACCAAAATTAGCACTTGAAGCCCGTATCCTACCACGGTAGTAGTAAGAGGCCCGACCTGTCTTAGCAATGACAGGGCCTTACCCCTCACAACGGATGGCCACCACCCACAAAGGGTGGCAAACCGCCTGGCAACTTGCCTCCAGAGGATGGTCGGGACGAAATTTTGACCAAGCAAGCCACCTCATAAGGTTGGCGAGAACTTGGACGAACATGTCCGACATTCCACATATTGCAGCGTCTTTAGGTTGGTAAGCCACCTCTTAAGGTTGTGAAACAACCCGTCACCTTTCGGTCCTTTAAGACGTCTGGGATGTTCACCAGATGTCTAGAGAGAGAGCTAGACATCTGAAAACGCTTTTTCATTTCGACGCGTACTGTGCGCACGCTACTCTCTCGCCCACGCCTCATGCCTCACCCTGCAACGGCCTCACCCACACCTCACACCACTCCCTACAACAGCCATCCCTCTCCCCTCACATTCCCTCCCTTTATAATCCCCCTCCTCTCCGTCTCACACCACCACAGTCGAGCGAGAGAGAGAGAGAGAGAGAGAGAGAGAGCAGGGAGCCAGAGCCAGAGCAAGCGGAGAGCGGAGAGCTGATCGCGTCTGAGTGTGAGAGCAGAGGGCATTGTGCTGTTCTGCTGCAGCGCTTACGGCGAGGAAAGCCAGAGAGGCTCCACGGAAGTCATTTTTTCGCGGAATCAAACATCCAGGGCGACATCCAGACGTCTTACCGAACGTCCGAAGGTTGAGTGAGACGTCTGGTAGAGATCTATTTTCCGTATTTCTCCCCTACCAAAGTCCTGACAATGTACGTATATGTCTCAGAAGTTGGAAGGTGGACCGAGGCAGTTTCAGACGTCCGGGAGCACCTCAAGACGTCTGACGAAACCCTTGGATGTCAGCATTGCGTTCCAGACGTCTGATAGAAGCGCCCCAAGAGAGGTATGCCTGAGAGTTGATTTAAGACATCTGGGATCTCTCCTAGATGTCTGATTTCTATCAGAACCCTAGTTTTTGGGCTCGTTCAAGACCCAAACGATGTCGATTTTCTGTAAACAAAACATCGTTATTTTTCGTACGAATTTCTTCACGTAATGATAGCTTGTTTGTATCTTTTGAAATCCTTTTGACCTGTCCATCCACGTCTTAGGTCTCCTGTCTGTCGAGCGCATGAGACCTACAGAGACGTCGGGAGCTGCTGTACAAGCCCCCATTCCCCCCAGTTATCCTGGTAGAGTGGTTCTAACTAATTTTCCAAGTTAATAAAATACATGCAATTAGTTAAAACCTAGGATGTGAGATGAATCCTAAGAAGAAATAAACACATGCTCTAAAATACAACTATTCAAGTAAACCCTAGGTTATGACATGAACACTAGGGATAGAAAAGACACATGTGTAGAAAGATGGATGATTAAATAAATCATAAGCTGCTTGTAATGAACTACATTAATGATAGAATGAAAAAGAACGCGTACTGTGAAAACAGAGATGCCTGTTCGATATGTAACAAACCAAATATGGAACAAAAACAAGTTCACGTATGAACCCTACGAGGAATGTAGAACAAGATAAGAACACTGTTGTACCAGAGAACCAGATGGTTTTGGAATTGCCACCCACGGGCGGCCGTTAAGGGAAGTGAGCTGACATTCGTGTACATGATACCGAAGAGAGAAACTATCCCTTGTAGTGTAGAGGGGAGCTTGCCGCCCTTGGGTTGAGACGCAGGGTGGGTTTGGCCACTCTACGTCGACCCTTGCTGGCTCTCGTGTACGTGATACCGAGGTGAGCTACTTAGTGTAAGGGGGAGCTAGTAGCCCCAGGGTGCTCGAGGTTAGGTATGGCCACCCTACACCGACTCTTGTCAGCTCGTTGGGCAAACCGGAATAGTCGGACGAGGATACGCGGACAGAGGAGGGGTGAGACCCCTGTTCTGTTCTGTTCCGAGAGGGCAAGGCCCTATACTGTTCCACTCTGTACGTTGAGGCATACCCGCTAGCGGAAACGACTGACCGCGTGCCAGTGCGGGGTAGCTACCCGCGCACTTATCACATGTGCCGTAGTCACCGCTACGTCACAACCGTGACCTCGGGGTGGTAGACCGGGTATAGGACTACTACGGAGGGACTTTCCCGACCAGGAGAGTGCCGCATGTGCATCCTACATCACAGGAAACTGCAAGCAAAATTGTTCCTTTAGGGAACAAGAAGATTAATGAGATGAACCCTGATTAGAGATCTCTACACAGAAAACCGTTATAGGATAATTTGTATGGGAAAGTAATATGTTAAACTACCTGTTAAATGCATTTTTATGTTAGCCATCATTCTACTCAGCCTTAGCTGACTCCAGTTATATAATTTTGTACAGGTCAGGGATTTAAGCAACCCGAGCTACCAGCTGTTGAGGACGCTGGGCCTAGTCGGGCCCAGTTGTAGTTTCTACTGCTTGTTGTAGTGAGTTCCTGTAATTATATTTTCCAGCACTTTCCGTTATGTTCTTTATCTGTACTAGTTCTGTTCTGATGGCAGTATTCCTATTCTTGAAGGCATGTAATATTCTAGAATTACTGTTCTTTCGTTGCCGTCTTCTTTTTGCTTAGACACTATACCTGTGTGATTGTATATTGATGCATGTTATTTGGTTATTTTTCACTGGACGACTAGGTCTTGGGATTAGTCGAGGTAAGCCGATCTCAGGTCCTGTAGGGATCTGGGTTCGAGTCGTGACAGGCTGGCAAGAACTCGAATGGACGTGTCCAACGTTTCAGATATTGTCGCCTCTTCAGACCGGCAAGTCATCTCTTAAGGTCAGCGAGAACTCGGACGGACGCATCCGAAGTTCGGCGAAAACCCAGACGGACGTGTCCGATGTCCTTTATCTTGCCACCTCACAAGGTTAGCGCGAACTCAAGAGAACTTGCCAAACACTCTCTTATGCCGTGACCTATCCAAGCTAGCGGGTCATCTCCCCAGGTTGGCCGGGGGTTGAACGAACCCACCCCCTGACCCTGGGAATTGCAGCCTCTTATGGCCGACACAACCACCCTTGATGGCTGGCGTGAATCCAGACTGAGGCACTCACACGCCATTTGCCGGCTACTAGAATGCCGTCTTTGAAAAACGGTGGAACTAGGGCTTTCATGCCCTACGCTCCAATGATTAAGACATCAACTCCCCAGGCTGGTAAAAACTTGGGCCCATGCGCCCTGAGGTTCGACACATCGCTCGTGGGCAAAGCCTTGACCGCTCCCCCTTTAAAGGCATCTACCCACTAGGGCGAGTGGTGAGGGTTCGGGCCTTCTCGCTCAACGGCTGCCATACTAGCCACCAAAAGCCGAGTCAGGACCATAAGGCACCGTGTCGCACAATGCCCAAAACGCGGGCTTGGACCCCCCTCACACCAAGCCCCGCTTGGCATGCTTCTAGACCTCCGCCAACAGGAGTCCGAGCGCCTGCTCGTGGCTCTCGTCGCCTCCTTCCAAGATCAACCCCACTTCATGGCCACCCTTTACAGCAGGCTCCGAGCAACGGTCACTCTCAAGGATCGACTCATGTAAAAATCCCCTTGCACTTGCCCCCTTCGGGGACACGGCCAGACGAGTAAACGCCCAACAATATCACACCCTGTGGCCGCAATGACAAAATCACCATTCGTTCACATATGACAATAGCGGGCCTAGCGGCAAAATGGTTGTACCTAGAAAACGACCAAACCACTAACCACCTTTGTGGATAGGATGGGCCACCCGGCGGCCAACTTCTAGGTCCTCGCTTTTGCAAAGAGGCCAAGATGATGGATCGTGGTTCAACAACCAGTCCGAGTTACCCCTCACAAGATTTTGGCCAGGTTCTTCAACCTCGGCTACTCGATCCTACCCTAACGACGCCGCGTATCTCATCCAGGCAAGGGGCCCGCTCACTCAGGCGGCAATTATCCAGCCACAATAAAGGGCTAAGGCTGAGGCTCGGAAGCTCCTGCAAGACGATTCCAACGGACCCCTGTGGCGAGCACGACTCTCGAGGGAAACAACCGCCCTTGAACAGGGCACACCTATAAGCCCTGCCAACAGATCCTGTCTCAGGGCTCCCTCATCAAAGATAGGTGCACAGGCGCTCCAGCATCAGGCACTTTTGCCTAATCCCTATGTGAGACATGCAGCAAGTACCACCAGAAACAGACCTATCCCAACTAAAGGGTCTCCCAATTGGGAGACCCGACTGAACATCCCCCAGATGAAGGGGGCGTGCCTTAAGAAGAGGAGCCCTGACTCCCCACGGTCCTCAACAAAAGGACAGAGGGACAGTATCGCCAAGGCGGCCATAGCCCCTCGACTCTCAGCCACCTGGATAGATGGGCCCGGGCAGCACAAGCGATGCTGGAGAACTCTCTTAACTCCGCCTCGGCAAATCCTGTCAGCAGCCGAATCCAGAGGAACAAGCGATGGAGCAGGGCATCTCGCTTAAGAGCCAACAAGGCAGGCCAGGACTCTCCGCCCCCTCCTATCGCCAGCTCACAAGGAAAGTTGCTCAAAGGCGAGGCATTTGCAACAAATGCCCTTAGCCCGACCATTCTGCGGAGATAAGCGCTACATACCTAGTAACCTCAACACAACCTCTTGCCTAAAGAAAGCGTGTTGCTCTCGCCTACTAAGGGGAACACGTATGCCTGCCCCATTAGGCACATGGGGCGCGACCAATGAGCGTCCGGCACTACCACGGATAGCCCTCTCCACAGGCATCCCAGTAGGCCTTGCCAATAATTAGCCGAGAGGGAATAACAGGCAAAGCCTCCATGCCAAGTTGTTCTAGCAAGCAAAAAGGGTCAAGCCAAGCCTCATAAAATGTGGTTCATGTAACCCGTGCAAGCAACAAAATCCCAGGCAAAGAGAAAAAAAGAAAACAACAGTCTCTCACACTTGGCATGCGAATAGTTCATTATATAAGGAACGAAAAAGTTTCTTCCGCCTACATCGACTGTTACATCCCCCGAATTATTATCTCCGGTTAAATCACAACTGACAAAAGGCAAGAAATGACCTCAATCATCACTACTCAGGGATCTCGACCTAGGTCTTCGACCCAACCCACCTTCAGTAACATAGGTGATAGTGTGGCGTCAAGATTGGCAAATCCTATAGCTAGAGATGACCCCTTAACGAAGAGCCATCTTTTCCCAGCTAGCACCGCCTGCCTAGGCGAGGTGAACTCCCCCTCAGTCCCATCTACAGAGGAAAGATGGTTGACTAAGAAGCCCCACAGGCGAAGCAACAAGTGTAAGCGGGACAAAACGACAGCGTGAGGCAGGCGCAACGACTCAGCCGTGCGGGCTACCCTCCTATATATCAGTGAGATACCCCACGTAGTTGAACCTGTAAGGCCTCCAGAAGGCCATTCATGAGGGAATAGCCAGTTAAGCTGAACTGCCTAGGTGGATGCTGCACCCATCCCTGGCAGCAAGCCCTGCCCCACTTCTGCTCGGGCAAATGCACTCCCACGAGAGGAGCTCTTGGCAGCAACAGCCCCTGCTTTGCCTTTGTGGATTTGTAGAGGGAATAAAGTAGCACGGGAGAAGCACTAAGCCTCCACGAAGGAGCAAAGCTTCCCTCGAGCTCCGAGTGGCACCCCTGCGGCCCAATGTCCGGTGGATTCTCCACACCAACATAGAAGGAGAGGCGCAACCACATCTCTCTCCCAACGAACGCCCCGTCGGCTTCATCCCACGGGCGCCCTTCGAGAGCCTACCCTACCCCTTCTCGGTTCCCCCCGTACTTCCTCTTGGACTCTTCAAGAGCAGGAGGACCGCTTCTTCTCGCCTCGGCACATAGGCCTCCCCCACACAAGATGGGTACCCAACCGAGAGAGGCCACCACGACACCCTATACCGCCTAGGGAAGAAAACCCCTAGAAGCCTGCGCCAGAAAACAAGACAAACTAAGCGCATAGAAGGGAGCATAAGCCACCACAGGTGTATTAAAGGTGAGGAGCCATTACCTCAACCCGTGCGTTGAGCAGGGGCACGAAGAGGGGCTCAACCTCATCCGAAGAGCCGCACATAATCGCCCTTCGACCACTTTATCAAACACACAGAAGTTTGATGACAAAGCTCTATCGGAGGAACAAACAAGCCACAAACATTCCTTGCGACTATTAGGTCCCTCAACCAAGGCGAAAGAGGGCGAGAGGCCATGAAATAAGGCCCCCCCCACAAGCCTCTATTTATAGCCCCACCTCACGGGCTCCCAAGGGCGGTAACGCCCTTCTATCCCCTTACGGATCGCCAATTCCCAAGGAACTGAATCTCCCGAGATACGGCATTGATCCCGTGTTTGCGTAACCACACCCATAAAATCGCTGGTCAAGGACCCTGCGCGTTATTACATGGCGGATATTTAAAAAGCCTCTAATGCCTTTTTAGAAAGGCACAACGCTGCAGGCCATGCCCTCTCACAGCAACCATAGTTAATGCCAGCCTCAGCATCTCAATTAGGTGAAACGCCGCCTCCTAAAGCTGGCACAGGCTTAGGCTGATACGCCCCACGCCCAAATTCCACCGCCTCCTAAGGCCGACACGGGCTCGGGCTGATACTCCCCACACCCCAATTCTGCTGCCTCCGAAAGCCGATGTCGGCTCGGGCTGAAACACCCCACACCCAAACAGTGCCACCTCCTAAGGTTGACACGGGCTCGAGCTGATATGCCCAACACTCCAATTCTTCCGCCTCCCAAGGCCGAAATCAATACGGGCTGATACGCCCCATGCCCAAATTCTACCGCCTCCTAAGGCCGGTATCAGCTCGGGCTAATACGTCCTGTGATACGCCCTACGCCCCAATTCTGCCACCTCCCAAGGTCGGTGTTGGCTCGAGCTAATACACCCTATGCCCAAACAGTGCTGCCTCCTAAGGCTAGCACAGGCTCAAGCTGATATGCCCTACGCCCCAATTCTGTCACCACCCAAGGTTGGCATCGGCTTGGGCTAATACGTCCGGCACCCAAACAGTGCCGCCTCCAAAGGCCTGCACGGGCTCATGCTCATACGCCCCACACCCAAATTCTACCGCCTCCTAAGGCCGACAGAAGTTGCGGCTCATTAGCCCCAACATCAGTAATCACCGCCTCATAAGGCCAACTCGAACTCAAATAGGTCGCCCGCTAAGGCTAACGTAATCTCGAGTAGATATGCCTCATGTTCAAGCGACACCACCTCCTAATGCCAACGCGAACTCGGACTCATACACCCCTAACAAGGACCTCTTCTAACTAACCGGAAGCAGGTGAAGGCCATCTAACTCCTCAATAATAATTGTTTCCACCGCTGCAATACAGCTGGAAGACCATTTGGGAGCATCACCTACGACGAAGTTTTGGCCACTCTCACTACTCTCTCAGTAGTTCACACTGGCTAAAGAGTGGGGCCATATGATGAGGGGCAAAAAATGCCCTCAGATCCAAAACTCCGCACATGACTTGACAGATGATCCGACTACGTGGATGCAGGGTATATAAGCGGAACCGACACCCCGTGCTGATAACATCATCGTCAGCTATAATTAGCTTTAATTAGTTAGAATCAATTAACAAATGCTCTTACATAATTACCGGAGAGTCATAATTCATTGAACATCCATTATGAGAAGAGTGCATTAAATCAAGGATAAATCTGTAGTTTTAACAGAAGATCATAAATGCAAGGTAATTATAGGGTTTCCTAGGGGTAAACTAAGGTCAAATGTTCATTAATGACTAATAAAAGGGTTAGTGTCACGCACTTCAAGAGTCAAAACAGCACCCGAAACCCTAATTTCAGACCCACTTAAATAACAGAGGTTCTGGTTAGGATAAATTCCACCTAAACCTTTTAAAAATCATAGAAAAATATTCCATAAGGTTTGGTATCCTTGTTTTGACCATCTGAACTTATTTTAACCTAAAACAGAGTCTCAGACGGAAAGTTGTCTTAATTTGATTTTCTACGTAATTACCCAGTTAAACTTGGTCAAAACCAAATCTGACTTCATCATCAGATTCTTTGGGTCCAAATTAGGTTTATACCAAAATTTGGATCCAATCAAAGATCATCTTGACCTAGTTTACATTTCAGTCCAGTTAGGCTCTTTCTCTCTCAAATAACCCCTCAACTTTTGAAATATTTGCACAAAGCCCCCCAGGTTTCTCGTCTTCTTCACATCTAGGTCCCTGTTGCCATTTCCGTCTGAACGCATTAAACCACCGACCTTCAATCAAGGCAAGCTCTCAGATTCCTCAATCAATCTCCTCCAAAATTGGAAGGAGCATTTCTCAGATGATTCCCGATTATCTGAGCCACTTCTTGGACCGTGAATCTTAGCCAAAAGCTCATGCAAACCTTCAAAATTTTAGGGATTGCTTTCCCTGAAATTTCGAAGCTCGTTGAGCTTCCTCTCTTATTTGTAGCAAGTCCTAAGGTCTATATAAGCTTCGCCTCGACTCTCTCTCTTAGCAAGTTCTGGCAAGAGAAACTCCTCTCCCTTCTCCGGCCATTTGTGAATGTGGCTCCGGCGACCTCCTCCGCCTCTCTCCTCCACACCTCCAACCATCAAATTGGAGGTGCCTCGGTCTCGCTCTCCTCGTCGTGCAGCTCTCCAACCAAAGAGAGGGCGTTTCCCCTATCTCCATCGTCATCGTCGCCTTACCGTCCCTTCCTCCTTCTTTGGCTCCAGTCAAGACACGACCAGAGCTCTCCGACCCTCTACCTCTCTCCTAAACCCCTCTATTTCTTCCTCTCCTCTACATCACTTCCACCCTCCTCAAACTCTGAATCGACCACCACACTAACTGATCCCCGTCATCTTCCTCCTCTCCGGCAGCAAATCCAGTGAGGCCTCCCTGACGCTACACTTCGTTCGCATCACCGCCACCTCCACGAGCTCCGCCGCACCCCCTTCATCAAAAAACCCTCTCCCTATTTGCTCGTGCGACCACCAAAAAATTGCCCCTGAACACCACCACCTACAACCACCTTCCCTGAGGTCGCCTGACCTCTACGCTCCACCAAACTCCGCAAAACCACCGCCACCACCTTTGTTGTGCTTTGGCGAAGCTTTTGAGCCATCTGACTGGGGCTTTCAAGCCCGTATTCATGCTTGTAGGTTTTACCATCGCTCCGCCGCCGCAGCCATCTTCTCCGACCTCGGTTGCAGCTTTTCAACTCTGTTCTTCATCGCAATCATTTCCACGTGATGCGATCTTGCTCCAGGTGCAAGCCCAGGCTATCAATTGAAGCAAATAGCCTCAACTCCACTCGCGATTGGAAGAAGCATCGCTTGCTGCTGTTGTGAAGAAGACGTGGGAAAGTTAATCCCACATTGTGGGATTAGGAGCTTACAACGCAGCATAAGAGGGATTTCTACACCAGACCCCTCACCCAATACACGAGGGGTCGCGTCCCTCCTCACGCTCTCTTCACTTTTCGGCTACCTCTCACTCCTGGTAGCCCTGGTCCCCTGCCGGATCTAAATACCTGCCTGGATACCCGATTATAAACCCAATTACGCAGGTTTTTGAGAAAGAGGAGAAAAAGAGAGAGGAGGGGTTTGCCTTGTTCTTTAACTCTCAACACTTAGAAGAATTTCAGAGGCTTTACGCCCCTATTGTGCGTGGCTGCTGAAGTCTCTCTCCGAAGGCTCAAGAAGAAGAAGAGAAGGCTCTATCTGAGGAGCCTTGTGCATGTGCTAGTTAAGCCGTCTGGGCTAATTTTTGACGTCTGATTTATGAGGCATTTGATTCTGTGGTTAAGATTACTATTCATATATTTGAGTATTTGTGAGGTTTAAAGTTGAAAGGTAATTTGGTGATTCAAATCACCATTTTACCCTGATCTTTTTACACATTGGTATTTGGATCTATTGATATATTATTCTAAATTGTTCTTTTAATCTTAATTGCTTATATTTTACTTAGAATTGTGATCTATGAGAATGAATTGTCATTATTGCTCCCAGTGAACAACCTCATACTTGCGAGTTATAAATTTTAAGTGTTTTCGAGAGATTTTGACTTGCTACGACGATTACATCTTTTAAAACAACGATTTCGCCCATAAACATCCCATCCCGCCTAAGACCAGTCGGATCCCAATCGACACCAGCCCAACCTGCTAAAAGATTTAACGCAGCAAAGGCAAAAGATACAATAAGATAGCCCTAACCACATACGCCCTGACAACGTACAAGTAGCCTGGCAATAAGGGTACTAGAGTCCATTGAGTGCAGATCCCCCCGCCCCACTCCCCCCATGTTATAAATAGAGGGAAGGGCCTGCCAATGGTGGGGACCCTCCTCTCCAGGGAGGGAAAGAAATCATGTATCTTGTAAATTCCAAAATTGTAATGCATAGTTGGGAACATCATTCTCCCCCCAGATGTACACATCTTACAGTGGAACTGGATCACCAAATCTCTATTCTCCTCTATGTATGCTTGTTGATCGTCGATTTACTCCCCTGTGCGACAGATGATAATGGCTAAGTAACACCTCCTACGCTAACAAATCTTTTAGTGAGCTTCCGAGACCCATCAGATTGCTTGATGCCCCTCAATCCACACAACATAAGAGATATTCCAATTTGGTTAGGAAATAAGCTTGAATTCTAATACTTGAACTAGCTAAAGTCCTAGGATAATTCCATCCATGAGCATCAGCTGCACGTGCAAGCCCTACCCTTGAAACTTTTCTCTTTATTGCCTTGGGGGGCATCTGGATGCACGGAAGCATTTGGAAAACCATATTTGGCAATGAGATGAAGTATGAGACCGGAAATTTTGGAATAAAGGGGGCATAACTAGTTAGAATGGATAACAAGGTGAAATAATTTCATTTCACCTACTTACTGCTTTATGTGAGTTAATGCAAAATCTTACATAATTTGAAGTATCTCTGTCAATATACACTTAATACTTAAGCTAAGTTCTTTTACAGTGGCCGCCTTATCTCATGTTGAGATGTACGTCTGTCCAAACAATAGACTTTCTTTTGATTTTTCTGTTGAGTTTGAATTCAGTTAAGTAAATTGAGAAGAAATTAATCATCTTCTTCGCACCAATCTTTTAGATAATAAGGTGATGAGAGTTCAAACTTGGATCTCTCGCGTCAAAATCAGAGACCGTCACCATTGTGCCCATCAATATTCATTCCAATGCATCTTGCTTATTCCATCTTCGTAACTACGACATCCAGATACACCTTTATTTTATAAGGATAAAGATGGAACTAAATCGTACACGTATAAACTAATGCAGCAAGTGGGGGAAGCGCTCAGATGCACTTGCATAGTCCCAAGTTACAACACCTACTGGAAACTCGTTCAAGGAAGTTCTATCTTTGGCCAATCCAGAGTTAACCCAATTATTTTTTGTTTCGCTTTCATCCAGAATTAAAGTGTGTCCGGATCTTAGTAAGTTTTCAACAAAAACAAAAAAAAATCAAAGTCGAGAAAGGGAGGCTAAGTTAGTATACTATTACTGTGAGAACCCAAAGGAACTCTACCAAGTTTGTGTGAGTGCACTGTATCCTGGGAGGGAAGTAGAATCCCTCGAACTCACCGTACGCAAGGATTGCGGCAGCAGTAGTAACAAGTTTTGAGTACAGGTATGCAAATGCCCCTAAATCGAGGCTTTCCCTTCGTTATATGTAAGTATAGGAATGGCCTGACATGGGTTCAACAACTTTGTCGATGCCCAAGCACCTAATTAATCATTTGGCTTCCTAACATCATTGAAACAACTTAAGGCAATGTCTCCGACCTTGGTTGAACTCTTCATTTCTACGTTTCTTAGAAGATTGGTGGATGGAAGATGGTCAATTTTTTCAAATTTATCAAAATGGAATTCTGGATGATTAGAAGAAGAAGACAATGTCTCTTCAAATTCCAAGATATGTTAATTATTTGACCTCATTTTGCTGCCCTATGCAGGTTTATTTGGTGCTTAGCAGGTTAGGTCTTTGATGAGTCATTTTCTGATCATGCCAAGGTTCAGGCGAGCCAAGTTGCACCATGAATCCGACTAGTGAATTATGGCCGTATGGGCCTTTCAGGAATGCAGAGTCACGGGCTGGAATTGTAGAATACGGCCCTCGTCATTTGCCGCCTCCTAGTTGCTAACTTGGGCAGAGTATGTTCAAATGGCTCTCTCTCTCTCCCTCTCTCTCTCTCTCTCTCTCTATATATATATATATATATATATATGTGACATGTCTAAGTAGGTCATCTTGTGCATATCCACGATTCAATTGTCAAGATTTACCGGTTGCCCTCAATCATGATAGGGAAAGACATGCCCCTTTTTCTGTATAAGACGAAAGGATCCCTGTCAAGGAGTGAAGCCAAAACCGCTGATCCTTCTGGGAGATCACCAATCTAGAGTATCGAGCTTAGATTAATGTAGTGCGCCCAATCACCATGCCCCCAGGATGACCCTAAGGGCTGGTTCCCAGTGGGAGATACTAACACAAGATAAGTTATTTATAACAAAGGATAACCTTTGTCTCTATTTACTTGAGAGTAGGGGATAACCTCCGTTTCTATTTACAGATCGAGGATTAAGATTGTAGGTTATCCCTCGATGTAAAAGTGAAGTGTTTACTTGTTAATAGAAATTAGGATGAGGGATAAAATGGTAAAAAGATTAGTTTACCTCTTGTTGGTAGGTAAGTTCCTTGATTTTTTTTTTGCATTAAATTTAATTAATATAAAATATTAGATGATAATTTTCTTTACCTTAACACCATTAACTAAAATTGTATATGTCAACTTGCTTAACTAAGCGTAAGACTTTTCTTAAATATTATTAACCTTCACTAATGATATTACATAACAAGTATACATTTACTTTTACATAATAGAAATTATTAGTATTAATAATAGAAAATGAAAGAATTAATTAATTATTGAAAAAATATTATTACCATGATTGTATTATTACTATAATTGTGTGGCAAGTGGAAGAATATTCCATGAAATACATGATTAATTTATAAACTACCAAGTGAAGAAGGAAGGAGATGTACGGCCTTGGCCAAGGGTATCTTGGGGAAGAGGGCAAATGCTGCTGTAGTAGGGACAAGTTTAGGAGTTCAGTTGAGGGAATACTTACCCCCACCCCTCAAACTCAGGTTACACTAACATTGGATAAAGTGGTCATCACGGGATAAGTTATTTCCCACTTTAAATAGGGATTATTCCCCAATATGAAGGATGTAAAGACTCGTTCTATTCTAAACTTTTTAAGACGTCTGGACTGTCAGTCAGATATCTGGACCCCTTCCCAAACGTCTAAAAATTGAAAATTTTGTACGTAACTTCACATCTGCACACGAGCGACGTGCAGACAATATCACTCTTTTCTTTCTCCCTCTTCTCTCCCCCACCAGAACCCTAGCACACTCCCTATATAACCCCTCTTTTCCCCCTTCCTCTCTTCCTCACTCCACCACAGCCACCTTCCTTCCTTCCTCTCCACTATAGCGAGAGGGGTGAGTGCAAGAGAGGGTGCGAGAGCGAGCGACGAGAAGAGGCAGCATGAAGAGAGGAGGAAGAGCTTGAGCTCGCGAGCTCGTGGGAGCTCGCTGGAAGACGTACAGCCGGAGCGGCGCATGTGGGAGGAGTGTGTCGAGGGAGACGTCCCCGATTCTTTGCTGTAGCCGGAGCTACAGGCGAGGAGGAGTGTTACGACCCGGTTCCCGAATCCCTACAGGACACGAGACCGGACTGACTCGACTAATCCTAAGACCCAGTCGTCCAACGAGAAAATAACCAAAAAGCAGGAAAGTAAACCACATTCACCATATTAAACAACTAACAGTAAAAAAGTACAGCAATAAAGAAGTAAAAACTGCTACAGTACATATCACCACTACAACTGTAGAAAGTAACAAGGTACAGGAACATAAAGTACAGAATGTAAAAGTACATAACATAAAGGTACAAGAGTCTACTCACTACTACAAACGAGTACAACAAAAAAGCTACAACTACTGGACTCTACTAGACCCAGCACCCTCTGCAGTCGTAAGCTCTGGTTACTCAACACCTGGACCACAAAAGGGGTTATGAGTACAAAACGTCAGCGAACGCTAAGTAGAGTGGCAACCAACTAAAGCAGTAAAAGTGGACAGGTATCTATTATTTTTCAAATACTTTCTTTAACTAATTATTCATTTTCACCACTTGATTTATTTATCAGGTCTTTTTCTTGATCTTGAATGTTCCTCATGGGAACGATCTTGATTACAGTCTTTTCCAAAGAGTAGAAGGCACATGTGATACTCTCCTGGCCGGGAGAGTCCCCCGTAGTGATCCTACACCCAATCAACCACCCCAAGGTCACGGACAAATGTAACAGTGACCACGGCACGTGCGATAAGCGTACGGGTAGCCACCCCGCACTGGTACGCGGTCAGTCGTTTCCGCTAACGGGTGCACCCAAAGTACAGCACGAAACAGTATAGGGCCTAGCCCTCTCAGTAACAAGGGTCCCTTCCACAGTCCGCACACCCTCGCCTGACTACCTTGGTTTGCCCAGTGGGCCTAACAAGTCAGTGTAGGGCAGCTAACTGAACCCCGGGTCTCGTGGGGTGGCTATCTCTCTCCCTACACTAGTAGCTCTCCCCAATACCGTGTACGCGAGGGCCAAGAAGTCAGTATAGAGTGGTCAATCCTGACCCCAGGTCCCAACCAAAGGGCGGCAAGTTCCGCTCTGCACTAAACAGGGGGATAGTCGCCCTCCTTGGTACTCCGTACTCAAGGCCAACTCACTTCCCCACTCACATTTCCAGATCCATTCCATTTATTTTTAGGAGCTCTACTCCTAATTCCTCGCAGGGTTCATACTCATATTCCTCACACCATTCCATACCAGGTTTCATCATTCTCATTTCCATTCTCGAGTTATACACATGTAACTTATATTATTATCGTTTGCATTTCCATACTCAGGCTATACACAGGTAGCTTGTATTTCCATCGTTCACATTATCATTCTCAACTTATATACATGCAGCTCGTATTATGTCATTTAACGTATACGACAGGAAAGTTACATGCAACAGATGACAAGCACAAGTACTTATATTTCACAAGCAGCTGTTATTCATTTACAGGTAGTTGTTATCATTTCTATCTACTAATTCAAGACTACAATTCATTCATCCAATACAGACATTTTAAGTGTTTCTCGTCCTAGGATTCATGCCATATCCTAAATTCTAATCATTCATTGCACCATACATTTAGATTACAATTAAATTAGGGGAAATCACTCTACCAGTAAACTCAAGAGTATTGGAGGCTTGAACGGCAAGCTCACGTGCCTCAGCGAGCCCCGAACCCGCAACGGAATGAAGTCCTATCACAAGGAACAACCACAAGGGAACTATCAAGACAGTATAGAAAGCCTTCTAACAAGCAGAAGAACTCACAAGGAACACAACAGTATCTTAATTGCGTAAAACAGACCTCAAACGAACCCTAAACGAGTCAAAACAAGGTTACTAACGCAAAATCAGACGCCTGGAACAACTTCCCTACGTCTTAAAAGTGTCAAGTATCATATCTCAGTCTCTGTGTCCACCCCAGACGTCTAGGAACTCCTCTGGACCGTCTGGACCCAGTTCCAGCCGTCCGACCACCTCTCCGGACGTCTGGAAGTGCTTCCAGCCGTCTGGTACGTTGTCCAGACGTCTGAAATGAGTAGGAGGATGTGCCCCGCACCTTCCCAAAGCAAATCCTGCACAAAATCCACCAAAATCTTCTAAAAAAGGGCATGCAAAGTGTTCCTGTGGAGCGGCCTGCATGGTCGTATCTGCAAAGGGAACGAACCTTCGCGAAACTCTCACCTCAGACGTCTGAAACCGCCTCCAGACGTCTGCACCGTCGTCTGGACATCGCTCCAGACGTCTGATTCTGGGAAAAACCCAAAACCAGAACCTGCTTCTGCTCTCTCGCACCGCGTGTGGCCGCGCCTCGCCTCCTCGCCTGCAGCTCCAGCTGCAGCAAGGTCGGGGATGATCTCCCCGACGCACTCCTCTTCACGTGCACGTCGCTCCGGCCATGTGCTCCCAGCGAGACCCACAAAAGCTCGCGAGCTCACTCTCCTCTCCTTACACCGCTCTTCCTCGACGTCGCTCTCGCGCGTGTCGGCTCTCTCGCTGGAGTGGAGAAGGGGAAGATTGCTGGTGTGGGGAGAACAAGAGAGGGGTGGGGTTTATAAAGTTGGGGATTAGGGTTCGTTGGAGGGGGGAGAAAGAGAGAGAAAAGGAGAAAAACGAAGGTATTGTCTGCGTGCAGCCCGCGCGCAGATGCGAGCTCGTACACAAAATTTTTGATTTCCAGACGTCTGAGAAGGTATCTAGACGTCTGACAAAACGTCTGACCTACAGTCCAGACATCTTAAAAGGTTCAAACAGCACGGATCTTAACAAGGAGGGGCCGCGACTGCGCGCGGCGAAAGGGGTAGGAGGTCGATCTGGTTTTGGGTTTTTCTCAGAATCAGACGTTTGGCGTGTCATCCAGACGACGGGTCGGACGTCTAAAAATAGAGCTTCGCGAAGGTACGTTCCTTTTGCGGTTACGGCCATGCAGGCCGCACCGCAGCGTCGATCTGCGTGGCTAAAAGAGGAAGATTTCATCTGTCGCATGTAGGGATAGCTTCGGGAAGGCGCGGGGCATGCTTTCTGATGAGTTTCGGATGTCTGAACAACTTACCAAACAACCGGAAGCACTCCCAGACGATTGAAGAGGCCGGACGTCTAGAGCTGGGTCTAGACGGACAAGTAGGGGTTCTGGACGTCTGAAGTTGACGCAGGAACCTGAGGTGAGACCCTGGCTACTTTTAAGACGTCTGGACCTTGTGCCAGACGTCTGATTTAGGTCTGCAGTTCTGTTTTTGACCCGTTTAGGATCCATTTGAGGTCTGTTTTACACAAACAAGATATCTGTGGTTTCCATGTGAGTTCCTCTACGTGTTAGAAAGCCTTACATACTGTTCTGAATATTCTGTTGTATTATGTTCCTTGGTATAGGACTTCGATTTGTTACATGTTCGGAACCTACAGAGGCACGTGAGCCTGCCATTCGAGCCACCAGTACTCTCGGATTGTCTGGTAGAGTAGTTTCCCATGTTTTAATTATAAATCATAACTGCATATGTAAAATTTGATAACTAGAAATCTAGGATATGACATGAATCTTAGGACGAGAAGTACTTGCACTATTTGTATGCGTATTTGAAATTGCAGTCATAAATGAATGAATATAAATGTAAATAACTGCCTGTTAATAAATATGAGCTGCCTGTGAAATATGAAATGCTTGTGCTAGTTAAACAGTTACCTGTGATATTACTTGTTGTATATGTTAAATGATGGAAATACGAGCTGCACGTGTATAATGAGAATGGAAATATGAATGATGAAACCTGGTATGGAACATGATGAATACGAGCATGAACCCTACGGGGAATTAAGAGTAGAGTTTCTGTGGATAAATAGAATAGATCCGGAAATGTGAATGGGAAGTGTGTTAGCTCTTGAGTACGTGGTACCAAGGAGAGCGACTGTCCCATGTTTAGTATAGAGTGGAGCTAGCCGCCTTTCGGTTGGGACCCGGGGTTAGGATTAGCCACTCTACACCGGCTTCTTTGGCCCTCGCGCATTCTATACCGGAGAGAGCTACTAGTGTAGGGAGAGAGCTAGCCATCCAACGGGACTCGGGGTTCAGCTAGTCACCCTACACCGACTTGTTAGGCCCACTGGATAAACCGGGGTATTCAGACGAGAGTGCGCAGACTGTGGAGGGGCGAGACCCCTATTTGGTTCTGAGGGACTAGACCCTAATTACTGAGAGAGCTAGGCCCTATACTGTTCTGTGCTGTACTTTGGACGTACCCGCTAACGGAAATGACTGACCGCGTATCAGTGTAGGGTAACTACCCGTGCGCTTATCACGCGTGCCGTAGTCACCGCTACGTCTGTCTGTGACCTCGAGGTAGTTGACTGGGTGTAGGATCACCACGGGAAACTCTCCCAGCCAAAAGAGCACCACGTGTGCCTTCTACTCTTTAGAAAAGACTGCAATCAAGATCGTTCCCACGAGGAACATACGAGATCAAGAAAGAGATCTAAAAGTAACCAATGAGTGAAAAGAAAGGACTTAAAATGAAATAATTGGAAAAGATAATTTACCTGTTAACCTTTACTGCTTTAGTTAGTTGGTTACAACTATACTCAACGTTCGCTGACTCCGTTTACTCACAACCCTTTTCAGGTCCAGGTGTTGAGCAGCCCGAATCACCGGTTGTAGAGGGAGCTGGACCTAGCCGAGTCCAGTAGTAGTTCCTGTTGTTGTTGTACTTCCTTTTGCTAGTGAATTTAGACTATTATTACCATTTCTGTTCTGTACTTTATTCTACCTTACAGTTGTGGTGGTGATATGTACTGTTAGTAGCTTTTATTTCCTTTACTGCTTGTACTCTTTTACTGTTAGTTACTTAACATAGTAAATGTGGCTTACTTTCCTACTTTTTGGTTATTTCTTGTTGGACTACTGGATATTGGGATTAGTCGAGTCGAACCGGTCTCGGATCCTGTAGAGATTCGGGAACCGGGTCATAACGGGATATCCCCTGCCCTAAACCAGCCTAGGGAACAAGATAATCCGCAATCTAAACCATGAAATTTCAAATTCAAGTATGAGATTCACTCCCTCTTACATTGTTGGATGTCTCTATGTACCAAGGGAAATGGTGATGCTCCATCCAAATCATCGATTTCATGACTGAAGTGTGAAGTTAATTTTTTCAGTCATCTCTTCCTTTCATTGGGGGACGTCGAGCCTTTAAGTGCTTCAACTAATGACCCTTTAGCATCTGAGGCTGAAAAATCCCCAGTGGTTGTTCCCCCAAAGGCTATCATTGCTATGTAGGACGACGTGACCAAGCCTGTTAGGCATAGCATGTTTAGCCTTCCTTCACACTTTCCATTCGGTGGCAACTAGGTTGAGGACTGCCTAATGCGCGAGGAGAGGGAGTGTGAAGTGGTTTGCATTTTCAACTTAGAGGTGGATACAATGAAGGTGGGAGATGTGTCGTAGAGAGCCTAAGAATACTGAGAGAGTTTTTAGCTCATCCTTGACTTAGGAGGTGCTGCACGTCTGTTGGGATGCTTTCGAGCAAGTAATCATCTAGATCGAGAATAAAATCTTGGAGCTTTTGACCTCCAACCTAGAGTGGGCATCGTTGCCTCATGCCCGCACTCATCTTCAAAACATCTATTGAAACTTTCCTTGTCATAACTTTACCACGCTTGTTTCTTTGTAGGTGGAGGTGATTAGGCACAATATCCTCTATAGCTAGGTGCTTTCAATGCCCTCACTGGTTGGTTTTGAGAGAGAGTCCTTTGTAGCAAAGCAGGTGACCCCCTAAGCAAATGTAGCCTTACATGGATGCCTGAGTCGTTCTTGTCCAGCTAGAACATGCCCTTCCTGCTCGCTAGAAAGTGGGGGAGGAACAGATCACCCTGGAGAGACAACAAGAGATTGACAGGGTGAAGATTACTCTCCTAAAGGAGAGGCTTGCCACAGCAAAAAAAGATCTGGTGTCCCATCAGAGAGGGCTCGAGACGATCCAGAAGGAGCATTGTGACCTTCGTTAGTTCGCGAAGGTTTAAGATAAAGCCCTTGTGAAGTTTATCATGAACATGGAGGAACAAACCTCGCGGGCAGACGAAATGGTCAAGTGGCCCTGACAGCTTGATGAGAACCTCAACCAATTTGTCACGGAGTGTCGAGCTTGAATCAACAAGTATCCTCACAATCGATTGCATGTATGAATACCGGAAATCGTACATAAATGGCAAAACATAATTTTGCTTTATTTATTTCATGACCACTGATAGGATAGGAAGAGAGTGAACTTCGTTGTGAAAAGTAACTCTTGATTGTGGATTATTGAGTGCTGGCCTATGTGGAATGGTACCCAAGGTTCATGTAGGGGAGTCATCTAATTCGACTAAGGTAACCTTGTTACTCTTAAAGGCTAATCATTTACGAGCTTTCTTTTCACATTGGATACTCAAGTTGTAAGAAAGGCTAGGTGAATTACGTGAAAATCACTGTTCTTTGCCCTTTTGCACCCTCATTCGGTGAAACTAAAAATGGAGACAATGGCATCACCACCGTAAAACAGACAAGCAGAATAGTTTTCAGCAAATAACAAGGTTTTTCCATAAAGTTCCTATTCTCTATATAGAGACGCATCCGCTTCAGCAGATTGTGATTGCCTGTGAATTGCTGTTGCAAGGGATTTGAAATTAAGCACATGCCTAGGGCAAGTAATCAAAATCATCTGTTATTCCTGCCTGCAATTCAAGGAAAAGAGAGACCGAATGGTATTATTGCCAACAGTTGATTTTTTTAGTGTCCAATGGTATCTCCTTTTAAAGACTAATCGCCGAAATAGATGAATAAAGGAAATGAAACTTTTCAAATTTACATGCTGCAAATTTCTCAAATGTCAAAGATGAAGTACTGGTACCTCCTTGTACATGTGCTCCAGCTGTTCTTTGGCCTCAGGGAAATTTGTAGAGCACCACTGCTGCAAAGTGAATATGTTATCTGGGAAGAAATTCAGATAAGAAATGAAGTATTAGTGGTAGAATTGCCTAAATAAAAGAGCAGAGACAGCACAATTTGGCATAAGATAAATAGCGGTATAATTCTTAAAGGCAGGAATTAGGCAGACAGAACTCCATAGAAAGCAGGAAGGAACCATTGATCGGGAGAAGCACATAGTAATAAAGTTAAACAGTTTTCATATTCGTAAGGGATGCTAACCTGTCCACCTATTTGCAGCAGAATGTGCTACCAGTGTTGCATTTTCTGCCACCAAATTGAGATTCAAGTCAAACATGAATGAATATATATCGAATCAAGCAACATTGAAAATGCTCAAAAAATGGCAATGGTTACCATGCTCCCCCATCAACCTCATTCCATAACCACCATCTTCCACTTTTGGATGGGAGAATAAGAACCAAAAACTAGGTGCATGGCAGACATGGGGAGTACCTCCTTTTAAAGAGAGTATAAATACCCCCTGAGTTGTAAATAGTTTTTTCTCAAGCCTCAAGAAATATGATCACTGGTCTAGGAAGACCAAAAGAAGTATGCGTTTCATACTTGTGAATCTAAAAAATTACTAAAATGTAATTTGCTACGTAGATTAAGAACAGAAACACGAACCAAAAAGCTGCCTCAATTAAGAATAATAAAGAAGTATATTTAGAAAATCCTGACCAAGTATGCAGGGAAAAAATTTCTTACCCATTGCTTCCAAAGTTGCTGGATCATTGTCAGCATATAAAGACAATTCTTCCTGAAATAAAAGAGACAACAAAATCAGGAAAATTTTAAGATATTTAAACCTACAACTAAAGGCTCCAAAAGAAATCTTTTTTTTTTTTATGAGATTCAAAATAAATAAAGAAAGAAAAAACCTTTAGTTTTCTATGTTGCTGTTCTACAGACTTTAGCTCTTGTAGTGCAGCACCACGCTCATTCTACAGCCAGAAAAATGACAAATTAGGCTCTAAACTATTATGCAAAACTTGGGCCAATTTAGATGGGAAAAAGAAGAGCAAAACAGTTTAGACATGATACTTACAGAATCCTCCCTCCCTTTCTTCAAGGCATCCCTCTGACCAGTAAGTTCCACATATCGCTTCCTACTGCCAAGAAGATCTGATTCCAGCTTTTTGTGTTGGGATCTCAACTGGCCAATAAAGCACAGGGAATTTAAACTAATTTAAGTAGATAAAAACTACAAGAAGTACCTTTCTCTGGCAAAAAGGAAAAGGATCTCTTACCTGATTTCCAGCACAGCTCCGGAGGCTCCAAAAATATACCTATGATGGTAAAATGGAGTAAGTTTTTTTTGGCTGAAATGAGAATTTTATTTGCTACAATGTGCATATCAGCAAAAGCAGATGAAAAAACATAACTAGAGGCAGCTAAACGTTTCATCCTTGTTTTAGTAGTGTCAGAAACAATTGCCATGAGAAGGAAAGGTCTCAATTCTATGCATCATGATGCAAACTTAATAGATTGCAACTGTTTCAAACACAGCCAGCTTATCCTACCAAAATGGACATAGTGACAGTCCTATGATTAAAACTTCAAGATCATTGTTGAATTCCTTCTTGACATACACTTCGAATTAACTGATGCATTGAGGATATAAATGCTATTTGCTGGGTGGGAATTATGATAAAAAATCCAGTATTTAAATTCACTGGCATATAACTGTTTTTCATCATGCAATCTACATTGCTTGTAAAATTATTCTATGTTTCATGATGGGAAGAAGTGTGAATGATTTCCATCTTGCGTCCAAAGAAAATGAGAGAGAAAAAAGCTCCAACATTTGTACAAATGTTCAGTCAAAGGATGACTTGCAGTGATGGGTCTCTTTCCTCAATATCTGGCAAGAGAAACCAACCCTCTCCTGAAGGCAAAAATGGATTTACAAGATTTTGTTTTAAAATCCCATTCCAGATTCCATTGGAGGCTTCTTGAAGAAACAGTTAAAACTCGAAGGGTTTGCAGCCAGTGAATGTAAAAAGCAAACAAGGGACTAGTAAACTTTCAGAAGCAACAGCTTTGAGAAAAACAAAAGGACTCACAGAAATGCCAATTTTGTCTTTCAGGACAAGGTCATCATCCACCAGACTTTGTACCACATCCTTGACAGACTGACTAATCACACCTTTTTTAGGACCTAATTTCTCAAGCTCCTTCAACTGAAAAAAAAGGAGACACTGTGATGGAAAGATAAATGTCTTGACTAGGAATCAGGAAATAGGGAACATATGACGTAATATCTTTTACAAAAAAAAAAAAAGGATATTCAAAGAGCTGTGAAGTAAACAGGCAGACGTATAAAATTGACAACATAGAAACTCAGATACCAGTGCGGGATTTTTTAATGCCTTTCCCCTTTTGATTCATGGTAAGAAAGGGAATAGGTGTAAACTGTAAGAGTCAAAAAACTAGCACATCAAGATTGTGTACTTACAAGAAAGAAGTCTTGAGACTCATAAAATATTTTGAGAATTTGCTCGCGCTTTTCTTCCAAAGAAAGCCCCCTTTTCTTCGACTAGAAAAGGTAACAATTCACTATTAGAAATGTGCTGCTGGCTAGTTATGCAGAAATAACAAACTAAACATCATGTCAAAACATAAAAGTTCACAAGCACATTAAGCCAGAATGCTCAAAACTGATTGATAGAGAGATAGATAGATATACTAGCACAGCAACTGCCATTATTCAATTTGCAAGCAATGGACATATCAACTATGTTTTTTTTTTTTAAGTGGGGTAAGATTTGAGCCATGGTCTTTAGTATGAGAATTCAACTACTCAACCATCAAACCATTCATAGGGTTACACATCTACTAGGTTGCTGCTCCTATAGCATGCTTGAACTTCTTTACGAAGATAAATCTAAAAACTGTTTTCTTCCTGGCCATCTAGACAGTCGTCCTCGATCAGGAAGAAGCTACACTCACGATTAATCATCTGAAATTAAGATTGAATTTCTGGATCCTAGGCAGCAAGCAAAACAGAAAGGGCCTGTTCAAACTAAAATGTTTACCATCATGTATGGTATCCAGTCTAATGAACACATTGGCAAGAGCACCGGGGGAAAGCTGTAGGGAGACAATTTTTACTCATAATGACTCGCATGGTTATAGTCCTTGATATGCATTCTCCTTCTTAGTCCAACGTCGGCATTTGCTATATCATATCTCTCAAGTATTACACTCGTACCCTCGAACAGATAACGGGAAAATATTCACTCAAAAGCCATTCCTACGTCTAAAAGAAGTTCGGTTGTTGGTTCAGATAACAGAACAGAAAGGAGGGTTCAAGTAACTGAAGAAGAAATGATGTGTGCCCCGACGACGGGTTCAGATCTGGATCCGTCAAATTCGTTTAAAAAAGGTAACAGGAATCGTCAATGCCTTGATGGAGTCGCAAGCATCACGACGAAAGTGAATACCCTGAGGCCACTTATGTCATACTAGTAATTCCTAGCCATCTCATTTCAGGAAAAGCAAATAAAATAAAATAAAAGATTTGACACGAAGATGAAAGTGGCCTTCGAGCTGCCAAATCCTCCATATGTTCCAAAGGTCAAGACGTCATGGAAACCAAACCAACGAGATTGCGAGGAATCGGGTCAAGGGGAAATCTCTCTCCCAACTTTTCCGCATAAACTGATAGGGGTGGGAATCGCGTCAATGTTGGACATCCATCCCTGATAGGACGACACCCAGCCAGCGAAACTAAACTAGTAGAATGGAACGGAGGATTCCAAGGATGGAACAAACAAACCGATAGCAACTATGAGATACGTCTGATCGATAGGAACTAGGAAGGATAAATAGATAGATAGATACCATTGTGGGGGGAAGATCCCGGATGAGGCGGAGGACAACCGGTAGAAAGAACGGGGGCGGGGGCAGACTGTAGAGTAGAATAGTGGTGACGACGGCGGGAGTCTCGGTCAGTGTCACACAGTAGTAGTAGCGTAGCGATGGGAGGCCGTGGTGGAATATTTGGGTCACCATGGACGGCCCAGAGTAGCCCAATTCGATAACGCCCGGTGAGGGATAAACAATCTGCAAATATAGTTGGGATTTGAATTGGAGGCCCATCATCTTCACTTAAATGGTATGAACTTACTTATAAACTGGTATACACGACGACTTAGAATAACCCAATTTATTCATTATAACTTTATTTGTTCGTATGAAAAGTAAAAATAAAACTAGCTTTAGCCACTTATAAATGAAATAGAAATTTTCTCTTGTTTATTTAAATCGATTAGTACTGATTCTTAGTCTTACAATAATGAATTTTCTTTTTCTTTCTTTTACGAATTAAAATTCTGTTGCTTGAAAAAAAACCTACACATAACAAGACGTAAGGGCAACGAAAAGGTATAGATAATCACACCCATGAAAGGAGAATATAAATACCTTGGGAGACAAGAGAGGGCACCTACCACAAGGAGGATACAAAACACCCCAGGACAAAAATGAAAGAAAACAAAAAGGTTAAGGAAGGAAAAAGAAGGTATTTAAATCAAAGCAATTTCTTAGCAGGTAATATTAAATGTAGAAGTTTACGATTACACCATCGAGAGAACAATTCTAGTGATTTACATGATCCACGCAAATGAGAAGTTGACAAATGCCAGAACTAAAATGAAGCTAGATAAATCTTGGTTGTATTAAGTGCAGGCTCTCACATGGTCCCTTGGGGAGGAGTTGCGGAAGTGGAAAATGAATGTTGAGCTAAAGTTCATCTTCAAACAAAATCCTTGAATGACATCTCAAGGTTAAGGAGATGAAGATGAAGAAGGGTGGTATAGGATAGACATGAATGAAGGTGGCACATTAAAGACATAAAAGCGAGGACATGCGAATTTCTCTAGACATGCAGAGAGAACGAGAGGATGAAAGGGAGATAGAGGTGAGGAAAAAGGGACCATGGCTAGCCCTTAATGGGTGGTCGAGAGCTCAGACATAGCAACTGCAAAGGTTCTTTGCAGGAGGGCGGTGGGAAAGGAGAGGACATGGGAATGTGATTTTCAAATTTCAGATTGAATAAAAAATTTCACAGATTTTACACAATCCTATCATCAATTTAATAAAATTTAAATCTAATTGAGACAGCCCAAATTGGTTTTGAAATACCCGACTTGGATAAATAGCTTTGCCCTAATCCGACACAGTGGTTAGATCCACTAGATGAGTCATGTTGACTTCTCTCTTTCTTTTCCGCCCTGCCATACTTCTACTTAATTGAAACCACCCATCCAATTCCCACCCCGACGTCGTACTCCCTCCTCCATCCAATCCATTAGTTGAGTGGCTAATCCTTGTGGTCATGTGCCCTCCCTCGCTTGCCATCTTATCCTCCTTTTGTCATGCCTACATTCGATCTGCTCCCTGTTCATCACCCCTTCCATAGATGCATACTAATCCTTTTTGTGTATGTGAGTGAAGGTGGGAAAAATGGTTGGTTGTATGTGTGTGCGCGCACACGCACACTTTGTTCATTTTTTCTATATTATTTTCTTTCTTCTGTGATGTTGTTCATTGAACTGCCTGAAATAATTTCATTTTTGACCAACATTCTCCCTAATCGGAAATTCCATATTCTACCGCCATTTAAGTCTTCCTCCTTCCCTCCTTTCATTTCCTTTTATCAATATTTTGCCTTTGTCACGTTGGTTTAATTCTATAACACTAAATGAGACTATGTTGAAGTTAATTGTTTCAAGAGCTCATTTGGTGGTAGTTATGGTTTCACGTTTGCTATTTCTAGGAGAGTGTAGGGACAATATCTTTGATGAGATGGAATAGCTAGGTTTCAAGTTGTTGTTGGTTTTGTGGGCTTGCATGTTATGTACTGTTTCAAGAGTCAAAAATATTGAGTTACCAAGGTTTGTAGCGTTCATCTTTAGGACTCAACAACTCAAAACAATGCCTTTTCCCATCTTATCTTGGGTGGTAGCATGGTTTCTCCATGGTTCCATACAATTTATCTATGTCCAAGATGGACATATTGATTTCTAATCCCACTTGTTGACCTACATCAATCAAACTTGAGATAGAACTATGAGAACAAGCCAAATGAATATTAGTGGTGTCAAATATGAAGGTCTTCATTCTATTTCTACATTTTTGAGAAACAGTCAACTTGTTGGTGGCCTTGTTTGGAAGTTGGAGAAAAGGTACCTCTTTTTCTTCAATGGTAAGGCAGTGTATTGAGTATTGGGGAGCCTGGGATATAGCATCTCGACTATATATCAACTTCCTTTAAGCTTCCAAGGTCATTTAATTGGAATGACAACATTCTTACTTCTTAGGTGTGCTCCACCTCAAGTTAGCAAAATCTTTATAGCCTGGATAATACCAATTCATTAATTTTCCTTTTGTTGGGTCAATGAAATAATTAATCTTTGTTAGCAACCATAGGTTTTGTATCTGATTTACCAATTGAACACTTTTTGATTCAATGACCCTTGTAAGTTTGCCCACTTGGAATTTCAATTTTTGAAATTAAGGAGGTTTATAGTAATTAGATGAGACATCTATCTTTATATTCGATCAACTTAATATAGACCATAGCCCTTGACTTTGGTTTTGTTTTATAGGTTTATCATTTCAAAAAAGTCAACTTATTTGTTTGTTTATTCAAATTCACGAATAACTTCTAACTATCTAGCATTGTCTGTCTTTTTCCTATATATGTTATACTAAAAGATAGTAGCTCCTTAACTTCAAGTAGATATTTTTATTTTAAATTTTTTTAAAAATTTTAAATAGAGAACTTTGCTTGAATATGTGGTTAAGTTAGATAGAAGATGATTTAGTTTGGAAAATATAAAGAAAAAATTTTAACAATCTTGAGTACTTATTCTTTATTCACATTAAAAATTAAAATATAAAATAGAATATGAATGCATAATTTTTATGAGAATATAAAAGTTTTATAACTATTTCGCCGCTCAACAAAACTTTACCAATTCCATAATTTAGTGAATTACAAATTTTTTTTGTTGGGACTATCTCAATGCATCACCGTTAAACAAATTTTTATCCCACTTATTGGTAGTAAATTTATTATTTTTTTTATTTTTTTGGCTTGAGTGGGAAGCCAACTTCCCCTTAACGGGTGGAGAGACGGGGAAGAAAGGGTAGCGACCACCGACGCCTTCCCCTCTCCTCCCTCCCCTCTCGCCCCTGTCTCCTCCTCTGGGTTCCCTCCCCTATCCGGCCCTCTCTCCCGGTCGCGGCTCCTACTCCAGCTGCTGCTGCTGCAGCCGCGCCGGCCGCCTCTGCCCTTCCATTGCTGCCGCTGCTGCTTCTTCTGCTGCCGTTGGAGCTGCTGGAGAAAAAGGAAGAGAAGGAGAGAAAGAAGGATTCCCCTCCCTCCTCTCCAACGCCGCAGCAGCTGCTGCTGCGATTTGGGTCGCTGCTGCTCTGCGAGTTCTTGCTGCCGTTGTTGCCGTTGGTTGCGAAGCGAAGAAGAAGGAAGGTAGAAGCTTCAACCTAAGGTAGGGGCGTTTTTCTCTCTCTTGTGAAGATTCTCTTTGATTCCTAAGGCTTACAAAAGCACTTGTTTGGACAAGAAGTTCTTTTGATCGCTACATGTGGGTTTTGATGTTGCATGTAAGCATTTTAACATGCATTGGGGGATTTTTAATGGCCTTGAGTTCTTAATGGGTTCAAGGGCTTTCATAATGATTTTACTTGAACTAAGTGATGTAGAATTATGTTTAGAATCTCTCTCTTGGTTGATTTTACATGTGGTTTGTGGGGGAATTGATTTAAGGGCCTCCAGGGGGTCAATTATGGCCAACCTGCTATTTGCAAGGTGTACCTAACGTTAGGTATACCATTCCTAATGTTAGGTATGTTGAAGAAACCTGGATTGGGCTACCCAACTGGTATTTAACGTTAGGTCAAGGATTTCTGATGTTAGATGTGCTGAAAAACTCCAAATTGGGTCATCCAGCATGCATCTAACGTTAGGACAAAAATAACCAACGTTAAATGGGCTGGAATGAGAATTTCGGTGAAGAAATTAGGGGAAACGACCCTTAATATTAGTACCTTCTTGGAATGTACATGGTTTTATGGGTCTAAATCAAGAACAAGTATTCTACCATAATTAAGGAGCCTTGAATGTAGGCTTATGCCCTTGAAAAACAATTTGATCCTATTGTGCACGTGGAACATGTAGAGGATCTTGTGCTTTATGCCATGCTATGCCTTTTCTATTTATGACCTTCTAAGGGTTAATGCCCCACCTCGTCTAATATTGTTGTGGTGGGCTGGTTACCTTGCTAAATGGAGAAAAGGAAATAAGGATCCTTAAGTTGTCAATGAGTAACCCTGAATCTTCTAAATGTAGGTTCTAGGAGGGTATTGTGTACACCTCTTGGAACCTAGTTAAAGCCTAGGATGTATGGTTACATATGTAAATATGTACACTTGAATGCTATCTATTGAGCTAATAAAGTCCGGTCATGAACTCGTGAGTGACAGATTTATCCAAGGGAGGTTGTTACATGGTAAATAACTAGGATCAACTGGGAATCACTTTGTGGAACGCTAACGGGGTTGTATAAGATTTCAACCTAAGCGTGGTGGATAGTGGATCCACTGGGAGCTTGGATCCTCCCAAGAAAAAGATGATAGATGTATTCTATCTGTGGTTCAAACCTGGAACTAGACAATCCCTGGTGGTAAAGATCAGTTGAGGATCTACACTGTCATGCCAAATCTCTCTCTATTTTTTTTTTCCCTATAGCTATTTGAGATATCCTAATTCTACGAATATTTATGCTAGTTTGTGCCCTGCCGCTTTGTATCACAAGTGGTTAAGTGGTAACAGGGAGTTGGATTACTTTTAAAGGTTTTTTCATTGAAGGTTATATTGTTATACAGACATTGCTCTCCTTTATTCTCTTATCTTTTAATAGAGAGCTCTTCTTGGTAGGGACTATAACCCCTTCCTTATGCATGGAATCCCTCTTGAGCTAAATCATTTTTAGTGGTTGTGCTCATAGGGTGGAAATAATACGGGGAGTTATGTCTTGTGGGTTGAAAGCCTGAATAGAAATATAGAACTTAACTTCCAGTTATACTTAATTGAAAGTGGTGTGGGGTATTCTAACAATAAGAATTTAATTGAGTCTATTTTAAGGAAACTGAAGTTAAGATTGGTGCGCTTCTAATCCTGCCATTTTATTTTGATGCATGAGTTGGAATGTAGTGACACTCTACAGTCTTGGTTTATAATCTTCTTTGTTGAAATGCTTGTTTTAATCTAGTGACAGATTTGTTAAGATATGGCGACAGATGCTAAAATCAAATGATTACTATTTCTCAGCTCTCTCTGATAGTTTTCTTTTTCGTGTTTTTATCGCTTTTAGATGCGGGGTGTGCTTGTCGATTTTCTATTGCTCATTGTTGTTCCATGGTGTGGTGGTCGGGTGTGCCACCTATTTAAATTGTGGTATGTATGCACAATACAGGTTGTAGGTATAGGTTTTTGGGAAAACATCCGATAAACAAGGGAAACTCTGCTAGATTTCCGACGGGTTTCAACCCTATAATTTATTTAAAATTTGATTGTTCTATAACGTACCCAATTGACGGGATCTCGAACTCTAACTCGAGTCACCTGGTAGCGAGGACCTTGGCGTGGTATTAAGGTATAGTGTTTGAGGTGCCTAGTGTAGGTACTAATATTTGGTATTGGCACATTATGGCCTGGTGGGGGCAATGTGTGCTCAACATCAATTCCTAGGACTAGAACCGGTACTGGTGTACTTGTTCCACCCTACTTGAACTCTAAAAAGAGGATTAAAAGTTGATGGTACCTGACTAAGCAAAGGATTGAATCCAAAATATTGAACTTGTATTGACTTGGTTAGAGTCTAATAAATGGAATACTTGAATCCTAAAGTCTTGAGTAAGACCTCAGGTGATCCACTAGGGCTCTATGGTTTCATTCTAGACACGGAGCCTAGTGAAATTAAATGATGATAGGTCGACTAGGTGAGCTCGTAAGGCTGCACTCTTGGACTTGGTGAACTATGGGTTCACTGCTTGGGTAGAGGACCCAAGTTGTTGCGGTAGGAAGAGGCTACCAAGGAATCTACCTTGGAACTTGAAAGCTTCATAGGTTTGGTGACAGGCCTTTGGCTATCATTGGTGTTTGGTACTTGGATGTATCCGAATCTGACTCAATGCGGAGGTACTCGTGACTTTAGGCTCTATCAGCACCCGCATTCGCAATGGGGGATGCTAGAGTATGTGGTACTCATGGTTAGAGGCTCACTGGGCACCCATATGTACAGAAGTGCCAAGATACTGTAATGGATTGGTTAAGATCTTGTTCGACGGTGGATTGAGATGGCAACTTGGAGACTATGCTCCTACGGGGAGCTACTCTTGGCGGGAGCATTGGTGTGATTAGACAATTCTGGCAAATCCTGCGATGATAATCTAGTTTGATATGTGATTGGTCCTTGTTGGACATGAACTGAGCTTGCGCTTTATGGTCGCAAGGTATAGGCCTGGGTAGCTCCCAAGAGGCCATACTCTTCTGGTTGAAGTCAGCAACACACTTGATACATCAAGAACGGGCATGCTTTTCTTGAGAATCAACAGACTTGGCAGCCTCTCATCTTGCTAGGGCGAGACTGTCAGGATGGGATCCAAAGGAAATGATGCATCTTAATCTCCTCTGGTAGAGAGGGATAATTTCCAGAATCTGATCACTGAGGCGAGTGAGAATAAATATTAATACCAAATCATGGGAAGAATTTGGGCAACTTGATTAATGGGTTGTGGGATCACGGTGGTTGGTTGTGTTTGATAGGGTCCGGGAATTAGAACCTAGGTTGTTGGGTTGGGCTAGGGACCAGCTGATAAATGAAATTGTACACTATCTTGTTTGGTTGAGATACATTAGTTGTTTGCTCTCTACTAAGTCGATTGCCTCATTCCTACTTTGTGGCATACTTTCAGGTTGTCGGCGTTGAGTCGTCAACATAAGGGATTTGTCGTTGTGTAGGTTTTTGCCCAATCTGTTGACAGGTAAATTTTTATGCTTTGGTTTAAAGTAAATTTATATTTTGCTACAACTCTTCTGAATCAATTATGTGTCATTCTTTCCTTTCTTACTTTCATTTTTTTGTAATAAATGGAACTCTTTTATAGTTCGACTTAGTTAGGTATAATCTAAATTAAATAAACCAGCTCTGTTGCCATTTCTCAAAACTCCAACCCTCACTTAGGAGCTTGGGTTTTTAGGGCGTGATAGTTTTGCTACTTGATGAGGAACTGATAGAGTTATTGGATTAAGAGCTTCACCAGTTGCCCTTTGACCTCTACCTCCAACTTAGTCACATACACTGTGAAGAGGTCTATTTGGTTAGTTACAATGCATCTTCATTGGCCAAGGAAAGTACACATTTCATTGGTTCTTGGCCAATTAGCTTCTTGCAGTAAGCACAAGGAGAAATGGATACATATGAAGTGCTCCTTATTTGTAGCCCATTGAACAGTGTGCATGCGTGCACCATTTTGAACAACTAGATAGTACAAATTGAAGTGGAATTCTCGAGAAGGTATTTATTTTATCTCTGTTCTGGAAATCAAAACTTGTCAAACAAGTGGATAGGATTCATCCCACCTTGTCCTGCTTTGGACAACCTGGTTTATTACATCTTGCACTAACTGAAGTTGGTTGGTAATGGCAATTGCACCTCTTCATATTGGGAATAGATATGAATTATGAAGTGTTTTTGGGTGCACAACACGGCCAAGGGAGATCAACCTTCTTTTGCTTCTTTTTGAATAAGGGTAACTTTATTTAGTTGGGAAAAGAGGTACATGTTCAAGGAACCAAAGAGTATGTTAGTAATGAGGTGAGATGAAAAGCACAACAAAATGGTGAAAGAAAACAATATTCTCCATTCTATTAACCTCAGTTCGCCATGGAAAAAATAGGTCTTTAGTCTAACAATAACTCCCATCTCAGTGTTGCAATTGCCACCTAAATTAGCAGGTGTAACTATAGGGTGTCTACAAGCATTAATAGCAGTGACCACCACCACAATTGCTAGCAAAACTTCGTGTTTGACAGTCAATGTACACACCAAGAGCATGACAATCCAACAATGAAGAAGACGTTGTTGTCAAAACTTGAAAAATCGTCCTTTGATTTCATCTCCTTTCGTCTCTTCCTAAGGCAGTTGAGTTCTTTGTTGGTTTGGTGGTTGATGGCGGAGGTCATGACATCATTGGTTTGGAATCGTTGGACTAGTGTGGTAGAACTTATCTGCAATATCTATGGGCACAGAATACATACCATCACTACTTAAACAACATACACTCTACCTGCAACGATTCAAATTGCTTTGTAGGGGTAGGAACAACATTGCATTGCCATGAGTAGTGCAATAGGATATATAGCCGCCTGTGATGCCAGATACCTGTGATACACACCCTTATTTCTTTGTTTAGTTAACAGTTTTTTTTAATGAGGATTTAAATAGGATGTAAATTTGATTCCATATTCCATAGAACTGTCCATCATGTTTATTATTGGGTTTTTCCCTTATGCAAGACATGGTTAACAAGCAATAGTGTATGTTCATTCAGTTTTTGAATTAAAATAGTATTACAGGGCTTCCATCATGTTGTGTTACCTTCTTTAGTGTCTTCCAATCCTCCGTATTGTTCTTGCACCTGTCCTCCATCATCACCACCATCAACTTCTTTTTCTTCTTTGCTAGATGTGACAAATAGCCTCACGGTTTCAAACTATTCTCAATCACCACTGTCTTACCTCACCCCAATCCCATTTTCCTCAAGAATAAAAAATAAAGTGTGTTATCATTCTGTCACCAACAACATGAAGAAAAAAAATTCTGGTTCTCCTCAATGTATAGCAAATCAACCATTAAAATAGAAAAGATAGGAGAAATTATCTCTGTTTTCATCAAAAATTGCTGAAACGGCAGATATAGAGGTGTGATCAACTTGACTTGAGGACTCCTGTTTTTCCTTCTATTCAGGGACTTTCAGTTCCTGTAGTTTCTCTCTTCTTGGCCTGAAGGTCTGGTTGATTGGTGCAATTGTCCTCTCCTACATGACTCGAGGAAATCTTGGATCACTTCAACAATTTGTTTCCTAGAAGTTTGAGTATGAGCAAACCAATTTCTTCCAGAAGCTTAGTTTCAACTTGAGAAATTTGGAATGTTTTTTGAACGGAACTGGCATCCAAGCACATTTGGATAAATTCACTTGATGGAGTAGTTCTACTTGAACCAATTGCTTCTGGGCGAATGTTTTTCTGGTTAAATGTTCACATTTTTTCCCACACTCTCTCGGAACACCGTTCAACACTGGGGCTAGCCTGGGGTACAGTGGCATTTATATGATACTGTATGTGTATGAATTTTGCAGTCACTTGGAGCCATTGCTGCACTTCAGCTGTGTTAAACATATATACAGGCTTCAGCTCGAGTTGAGAAAATAATCCCTATGTATTTTGCTTCTGCAGATCCTTATGGGTGCTCCAGTGGCAGAGTTGTCCTCAAAGGGTGTAGAGGTGGTGGCTGAGTTGCCATCATCAAAGAATGCAGTGGCAGCATCAGCCTTGCCACAACAGGAGGCAGTGACCCAAGTCTCTGATGCAAAGCCGGAGAAAAAGATCTGTTGTGCCTGTCCTGATACCAGGAGGCTAAGAGATGAGTGCATTGTGGAGTATGGTGAGGCAGCCTGCACAAAGTGGATTGAAGCACATCTTAGGTGCCTTCGTGCTGAGGGCTTCAATGTTTGATGCAAACTGTATCTTGTTGGTAATTACTGGAAGGCTTACTTCCCAGAACTCAGAATTATTGGTTTTTGTGATTGTGGTAATAGTATTTTGTTGGTAATTATGTTCACAAACACAAAAACTTTACAATCCCAGATTTATCCCACAATTCCATCGCTTACAAAATTAATCCCTCGAAGCAAAAAATACCCAAGGTTCAAACTGCATCAAAAAGAGTCTCCTGTTTTCTCCCTGTTGAGGAAAAGGAACGATCTTATTCTTCAATGGAAACCCTTGTCTCTATTCTATGTTAGAGAGGTTTGAGAAAATTACAAAGGCACATGAAGAATCACAAAAAAGACAAGTACGCTCTCAGGCTCAACACTCCCCAATTAGTGTTGCATTAATTTTTTACATGATAATCTCATTTCAATACTTATCTTTCCTTTTCTAGTTATATCCATCTCAACATCATTTTTTTTCACCTTGGATATCATCTACAAATGCAAGTGATAACCCCGCATTGAAGACTTGTATATTTCAGGTCTTCATGGTACTTAACTTTTGAAGGAATCTTTTCTGTATTTCAACCGGTACTTAACTTGCAAGGAATCTTTACTGCACTTCAACCGATCTCCTTTAATACTGTGTGTCATATTCCTGTCAACTCTTCCATCTTGTTGAAAAAATAATCATAGATACTTGGAAACTTCTTTGGCGTGGAAGTGACCTGTGACCTGTCTACATTTCCTTTTTTTTTTTTTTGAGAGTTAAAAGCCTTGTTCATTGCAACCTCAGAGTGTACAAGAGAATTTCGGCCAAAGCCAAGAACCATAAACATGGGAATGAACACAATATTTGGTTAGGCTGTGAGCCAAAGCAACCAGCTCCTTAGGGACTTTAATCAAAGAAAGCAATGGAGTCGAATTTTGTAAAGATTTACATTTAGAGACAACATGCTTTAACCTCCAATGAGGTTGTGAGAGATTGGAAATCTGGCTGATGGGACCAGCGGCGCTGCCGATGATCGTGGCCGCCTCAATAGCCAAACTCAAGGCAAGGAGAGTGCCTTGATGAATAGCATGAACTTCGGCTTCGCAAGGATCAGTAGTGGAGATCCTTTTAGCTAATCCAGCAGTAATCGCCCCTTCAGAATTTTTTACAATTGCAGCTGCACATGCATGAGTTTGCCTAACAGCAGTGTCAATAATAATTACCAATCCTCCAGGTATTTCAAAGAAGTTGCACTGCACAGAGTTGCTGTTCATGGATGGAGTTGGCATGACAGGGGAATCAGAGGGAGTTGAATAAAAATTTGCCATATTGACAGCTCTAGTGATGGACTGAGATAGCAACAGGGTTTTATCTCCCATAAGAAATTTGCATTTTGCAGCCATAACACATGTAAAATAAAGAATGGTAGGTGAGGATTCATTTCAGTATCACACATGTGCTTTTTCAAATACATAGCTTTATCTAACCAAGTGCTAGACAATGCCTCCACCCTTACTCCAATAGTGAACCATACCGCTTGAGCAGCCTGACATTCAGGGAAAATATGATGAATATCTTCAGTAAAGCACCACATATATCACAAGCAACATCCACGTAAGGCAGCCTTTGAGCTAGTGCTGCCTTCATGGGCAGAGCAAAGGTACGAGCTCTCCAAAAGGAAATTTTTTTTAGGAGGTGGTAAGTTATGGAGCATCCAAATTTTTTTGCAGTCAGTAACAACTTGGGGATTATGGATTTCATGCTTGCCACCTTGTAACGATGTAGACTGATAGGCAGACTTGGTATTGAAATTGCCAGTTATACTCGGGGACCAAATGAGTAAGTCCTCTCCATCATGGATTGGAGTATCTTGTACTTTGCTAAGCAAAGGGGACTGGAAACATTTTTCTATCTTGTGGAATTCCCATTCCTTGGAGGTAGTAATATACTGACGTAAATTGTGTTGGAGGGGTGGGTGGATACGTTCTTCAGTCGCACTCAGCAACGGTGGAGAATCCTAATCTCTTATCCACTTATCTCTCCAGATGTTAATTTTCTTCCCATCACCTACCAGCCACATGGAATGGGTATACAACTACCCTTGAATTTCTGATAATGCCTTCATAAATGGAGAGGAGTTCTGATTTGCTGTAAATTCCCAAAATGAGGAGTTCACATAGGGGACTGCCACAGACCCTCTTCTTCAGTCAAAAGCCTCCATTCCATTTTCAAAAGGAAGGCCCTATTCATATAATATGGATCATGAAAACCCAATCCACCATAACGTTTGGGGATGGCAATGGAGGACCAGGCCTTGATAAACATGTCTTTTACCATCAAAAAATTCTGACCAAAAGTTCCTCACTATTTTGTCAATTTCCGAGCATAATTTCTTAGAGAACAAATTGGGATACATCAAGCAACAGGGTATAGCCAATAAGGAGGACTGTAAGAATTCCCCTACCAGCCTGTGAAAGTGTCCTCCCCTTCCATCCAGCTAATTTCTTGTGGCATTTTGTAAGTACCAAATCCTTTAATTTTTTTTGTGCCATTGTATCCAACAGCGGGCAGCCCAAGTATAACTCGTCTTCCTTCATTTCTGACATTCCCAATTCAGCACTAATCACAAGCTGCAACTGTGGGGATACTCCTTTACTAAAATATAATCTTGATTTAGCATAATTGATCCTCTGTCCCGACGCTTTGCTGTAATCTGAAAGGATAGACTTTATTTGATAAGCTTCCTGATTAGATGCTGTTGCAAAGAGTAGGGTATCGTCCGCGAACATAGGATGGGTAAGGGCAGGCATGTTCCTAGTCAGCTTATATCTTGAAATAAGATTGTTAGATAAAGAAGAGTGTCGTGCTTGTGATAGAAATTCAGAGGAGAGAATAAAAAGATAAGGAGATAGGGGCATCCTTGTCTTACACCACGCGAAGGAAAAATAGTGCTAGTGGTTCTACCATTGACTATAACCTCAAAAGACGCGGATGTAATAGAAGACATGATAAGAGAGATTAGGTTTGGGGGAAAATGCAATTGAAGTAGACAAGCCTTAACAAAAATCCATTCAAGCCTATCAAAGGCTTCTTCCATATCAAGTTTCAAAGCCATAGCTCCTTCCTTCCGTTTCAACTTCTTCATGGAGTGAAGAACCTCCCTGGCCAGAACAACGTTATCTGCTATTTGTCTCCCAGATAAAAAACCTGATTGGTTAGGAGAGACGATACGCATTAGAACAGATTTAAGCCTTCTAGCAGCCAACTTTGCAACCAGTTTGTAGAGGGTGTTGATAAGACTGATTGGCCTGTAATCCTTAGGCTCAATGGGATCATTGAGCTTTGGGGCAAGAGCTAGAAAAGTTTTATTCATAGGAACAAGCATAATAGAGGTGTCAAAACAATTTTGAACAAAATGCAACACATCCTCCTGCACAACATCCCAAGACTGCTGAAAGAAAAGAGTGGGCAAACCATTTGGTCTAGGTGTTTTCGTGGCATCCATACTAAAGAGAGCATTTTTTTATTTCTTCATTGTTTGGGATAGAAGCACATCAAGAAATTTCAGTAGGGGACAAAATGTCATCTTGAGTAAAGAAGGTCTGCCGGTCAATCTGAATTCTTTCTGAGGTATAAAGAGTTTTGTAAAATTGGAAGAAACAATTTTGTATTTTTCTTTGATCACTCGTTTCCTTGCCAGAGGAGAGTCTCAGCCACTGATTATCATTTTTCCTATTGCGGTTCATGGCATGCAAGTGATAGTATTTGATGTTCCGATCACCACTTTGTATCCAAGCATGTCTAGAACGCTGAAACCAGAATAATTCCTTTTGTTCCAATACTCTGTCATACTGCTTCTTTAATGATTTTTCTTCCTGCACCGTAAGCACTGTTGGCGGATTTGATTGCAATTCAGCCATAGCAGTTTCAAGCTGCTGCTTTTTAAACTTCCAGTTCTCGTTATCATTCTTGCTCCATTTTCTAATGTCATCAGTTAAAGCCTTGCTCTTGGCCCAAATTTGAAGATCAGCACAGCATTCTTTACCCCAAGAGTTGGAAATAACCTGAGTAAAGGAGTCATTCATGTACCAAGAGGATTATAACCTCCATAGTGTATTTTTGAAATGGGCCTTCCTGACTGTTCTGAGTAGAATTGGGCTATGGCCCCTCATCATTGGTGGAAGACGCAAAACCCCAGCTGTAGGATAAAGTTGACGCCAGCTTCCCAAGACGAACACTCGATCCAATCTCTCCTCTATCAAATACCTTGGCTTCCTCCCGTTAGACCAGGTATAAGCATGACTAGCATAACCAATTGGGCTATGGCCCCTCATCATTGGTGGAAGACGCAAAACCCCAGCTGTAGGATAAAGTTGACGCCAGCTTCCCGAGACGAACACTCGATCCAATCTCTCCTCTATCAAATACCTTGGCTTCCTCCCGTTAGACCAGGTATAAGCATGACTAGCATAACCACCAACCATAAGTCCCAAAGCATCAACAAAGCTCCTCAAATATCTATACTGTCTTCTTGGAGGTTGTAGTCCACCTGACTTGTCCCTGGCTTCTAGAATGGCATTAAAATCCCCAATGCAAACGAGGTTGTCAGCATAATTTTGGACCAATCTAATCATTCTTGCCCAGAATTGTTTTCTTTTTCCAGTCTTAGGAGTGCTGTAGACACATAATAAATACCAGCTGCAGTTCCCATCATTAACATTTACTAACAAGCAATTCCTTTCAGAGTAAACAAGGGAGATATGACAATCTTTTCTGTGTAGAAGACATAACCCTCCAGATCTGCCCTGTGCATCCACAGCAAAACTCTGATAGTTCTTAAGTTTAGCTACAATTTTAGCCATTCTGCATCCTAATAGATGTGTTTCAGATATAAAGAACAAGGAGGGATCAGTAGCAGCAATGAGACTTTTTAAATGTCGAATTGCAGAGGGAGTCTCCAACCCTTTGCAATTTCAAGAGATGACATTCATTGCTGTTGTGGCAGCTGATATGGCTCAGCTGCCACAGGCCCCGGATTCCCTTCTACTAATGCACAATCAGGTTTAAGTTTTTTGGCCCTTACCAGAGCAGATTCTTCCATTCTTTCAGTCATAGGTTTCTTTCCCCCAATAGTCTTCTGATCGGTCAACATTATAGTATGTTTTGCAGTTATGACTTCCTTGGCCTGTGTTTTGAATTTTCTCTTATTTTTCTACTCGCTTTTCCTTGGCAAATTACTTTGCAATATATAACAGCCTTTAGTCAAATTCATAGAGCCATGTGTATCCATCAGAGAACAGCTATCAGCATGGTGAAGCTGAGAACATGGAGGAGTGGAATATATGGGAATACATGGGAGAGTTATATGGTGAAGCTGAGAACATGGGAGAGTTATATGGTGAAGCTGAGAACATGGGAGAGTTATAGGTTGGCGTTTGGGTTTAGGAAACTTATCTTTTGGAGGTGGAGTGAAATATATGGGCAATGGTACAGGAGTACTACTTTTGGAGTGGCTCAAAATATAAATGGTATAGGAGTACTACTTTAGGAGTACTACTTTTGGAATATATGGGCAATGGTTCTGAAGTGGCTCAAAATTGATATGTGTGGAGGTAAAGAATCCATATGGTCAACCCCACTTAGTGTGGGAAAATGCATGGTTGTTGTTGTTGGTATAGGAGTACTACTGTTAAATGTATCAAGCAATAATTTATCAGCCGGGGAGGGGGTATGTCTTTTGGAGTGGTAGGAAAAGAATAATAAGCATAGCTTGGGCGTTGGGTGGGAGAATTTGAAGGTGGATTAGGTGATTTGGGTGAGGAAATTGAAGGATTGGGCTTTGGGTTATTAGATCGTATGTGATCTGCAGTGTATTGGAGTCCTGGTAACGTTTGGAGGGGTATGGGTGGAGGACCTAGCATTAACAATAGAGTATGGCTCATCTGACAAGAGTTTTGACATAGAGGGGGGAGGCTCTTGAACAAGTACACTGCCAGCAACAGTAGAAGGAATGGGCTGCTTTGAAAACTTGACATCTTCTTCCTCCTCTGTTCTATCTCCATGTCCTGTGTATACCGGCAAGCTTCCATCAGGATGCCGAAGAACCTCCATTCTAGCTTCTTCTGTCGATCTTCTTCCTCTACTGAAGGCTCTTAGATCTGAATACTTACAAACCACCCCATCTTCTAATTTCTGAATTATATGAGCAGCTTGGATGTTTTCCGTCTTTGCTTTGGCCTTGAGCCACCTGTCACAATTGTTATAATCATGTCCAATTTTATCACACAAATGACAATAATGAGGCAAACCTTCGTATCCGAGAGATTGGGATTAAATTTCATTTGGTGGAGGTAACTTATACCTCTTTAACCAGAGGATCATTGACCAATAACTCCAATTTAACTCTGATGTATCTGCCTTGTCTGTTCATATTCAAGTCCAGATCCTTTATAACTGCTCGGTCAGTATAGTTGACCTGCATCTGTATTCTGGAGGTAGATGCCAAAATTGTGCCCATAGCTGAACTTTTTGGAAGGAGTAATCAGAAGGTTTCATCTTTGGCCTCTCCACCGTAGTAAGAACAATATCGCCATCAAAATGCCAAGGGCTTCGATTCAGCCCTGACCTGAGATCCTCCTCTTTTTTGAACATAGCTGCCCATATCCCATCAGCTACTTCTATCACAAGAAGAACATCTTTGACCATCCAGGCCTTCGTAATCACCTTAGTAACTGCAATAGAGTGTGGCTTCTTGATTGAGAGAATATGAAAGTATAGGCATCTCGCCCAACATTTAGGATCCTTCAGATCTTCCAACTTTATGTAAACTGAGATCTCACGCTCTTCCTCATCAAGCAGCGACCGAATGCCATTTATAATCTCTATCTCTTCAGCGTCCTTCATTTGCATGAGTATAAAGTGCAAAAAAAGAAAAAAAAAAAAAAAGAGAAAGGCAGGAGCAACTAAATATAGAAAGTAAGTAGTAAAGAGCAGACAGAGCAATAACAATAGATGCTTGGAGTCATATAGGATCTGCATTGAAGACAACTCAGAAAAAGCATGCAAGCAAGTGACCAGAGAGGAGTCAATGCGAGATGTAGTGAGGGAAACAAGACTGACGGGAAGAGAAGAGGGGAGAATCAAAAGGTTAGAACCCATGACATCACCACCGTCGGTGGGAAGAGGCCACCCGCTACGGGGGAGCTCCCGAGATTAGGCAACTGTCTACATTTCTTTTGATACATCGATCTTGCATTTCGTATTCTCAATTTTTGTCCAACTTAGGGAAGCTCTTAGGCTGTGCTTGACAGCAGTAAATCAGTCGGAATAAGAGATTGGAGGGGAGTTAAGGCAAGGTGGGTGTGGGTTTCAAGACAAGACCTGAGGTTTATTAATATTTTCTCTTTCCACATATAATTTAAAAAATATTATCTAATAATTACAATCTATTAAATCAAAACTCACAACTCTTTCTTTTCTTACAAAAATTAACATACCGATCGTTAATAATTACACTAATTACAATTCAATCATTCAGATACCTTCTTATATTTATTCTACTTCAATTTTATTTCGGTATATTACTATCCCAGCCTTAGATTTAAGGGACTTTCTTCCACTTTATCAGTCTGCTACTTGCTCCAATTTGGGCGTCTCATCCAAAGGTACAATGGTTTTTTTGCAAAAAGAATGCGCTCTCTCATTTTGGACGTGCTTCATTGACTCACCTTTTGTTAGATGTGAAAATTAAATCAAAGTTTGGTGCATATTGATTTTAATTTCAAAGCAGATTATAAACCCATGTGTGAATCCTTACTCAAGCTACAACTTCATGAAAAATACATTTTATGAGATCGGTCTATAAAATTGGCATTGCAATGTTCTCCAAAGATCTCCATGAATATAATTATAAGTCTTACCAAATCAATGAGAATCATGAGAATCATATATATATCTTCCTTCAAGGGTGGGGGGGTTGGCATTGCTACCGTTATAAGCCTTAACTGAATGCCTCAAAGAAGGGTAATGATTGCTTCAATTTAGATATACACGGATGAAGGCAAATAAATCCTTTGTTACAATAGCTATTTGTCTTGACCTTCTTTCATTTTCTCTTCTAAAACTTAGTCATGTAAATCATCAACTTCATTTATCTATAGTTTGAATAGTTATATATATTTTCTTGCTTCTTGTATAAGGATATGACAAAAATCCTACCTATTCTTCTGGCACTTGTTTATTTCCGATATTAAATAATTTTTTAAACCGAACAATTCATTCCTTGCCAACAATGTCGGAACGTATACCATGCTTCAACAAGTCCTATAACCACCTAATTTTCGTCATTTTCAGGATCGCCTTTATTTTCTTACTTTCTTTCTTTTTGTATCCATAACTTATATAATTCAAATAAGAAGCGATTTGTACTATTTCTCTTAAAGTGATTCAACTGTATCCTTTCAAATAAAGAACTCTTGGAAGTAACTCCTTCACCTTTTCTAAACATCTTTATTTATTGTATATGAACGTCTTATTTTTATTTTCGATACACTTACATGTTTAATGTCCTCCATTTTTCTCTCTTTCTTTAATGTGAATGTATCTCTTCTCTGGTATCATGGAACTCTGGCATAGGTGAGTTTGTCTTTGATATCAAACTTTGTGTAGATGAGACGTCGGATTTACTCCTCCAGGAAAATTTTCAGGTCCTAAGAATGCTTGATTTTTTCTATATAAATGCCTCTTTCGCAATTACATATATGCCCCGATAAGCTCTGCTGTTACACATATGTTCTTCCCAAAGGTATCTTGGTTGTTGCAAATGCTGAGTTTGTCAAAATGACTGTTAATTTTAACTATAAACATTTAGAAAACAAATCCATGTTACCACTTATTTATAAGATGTATCGTGCCTTCCTTCCCTCATCCTCGTACCCCCGTTCACCTTTCTCCTCTCTCTCCCACATTTCCTTGACACTTACCCTCGACGTTGTCGCATTCTCTTTTGACATCTCCATTGACGGCGACATGCATGGTCGTTTGTGATGGTGGATGATGCAGGCGAGTCAATGGCAACCGCGGTGGCAGGGGGAGTTGGCGGCCGACGCGAGCGGCGACGCTTCTTTGTTGAGGCTCGATCGAAGTTGTTGATGCTTCCGTGCTTGTCGTGTTTCAGGTTGTGCATGTGGCGGCAAGGGAGTGGGTGCGGTGGCGGAGGGAGTCGACGGCGACGGCACGCTGGTGGCGAAGGCGTATGCTACGGTGAGCGACGGAGGCGGTCGGTCTATGATGGCACTGCGTGTTGTTCGTTTGCCTTGATTTACGTGTAGGACGTGTGTTGCAGCAGTCTCTGTGTTTGTTGTTTGTTGATGGATTGATCTTTTTTTTTTCCTTTCTTTGTATTGTCGTTTTTTGTTAAGGACCACGTGTGACTTCGAGCTTCATACGACCTAGTTTCTAACGGGTGTAAGGGGTTGAATTCGTCCTTCGGGTCGTCTTATTTCGACTTTTCCGTTTGCACAGTCTTCGAGTTTATTCTCGTTGGTACTTGCCGTATATACGAGCGTGGGATTGCTCTCCCTTGGAAAGTCATCCGATTCCCTATCTCGAAGCACTTTTTTTCTTTCTTTCTCCTTTTCTTTTCTTGTCTGGTATTTTTCTGAGTTTTGGCCTCCCCGTATCTCTACAGGACGTAACCTCTCTCTATTGAGGGTATAAGGACTTCTCTTTTCTCCTTTTTCCCCGCTGTGATGTGTCTTGTTGTATCGGATTCTTCCCCTCTTTTTTTTAATGAAATTATCTTTTAGAAAAACAAAAAAACTCTCAAGCCTCACTTTAGTGCATTTTATTCTCCCAATTTTGGTGATTGTGATGGTTGGATGATGATGAGGAGTACGAGGAGTTGGGGGAGGAGGATAATTAAGGAGGGTAAGAAATGGGAGGGTAGAGAAGATGGTGGGTGGGGAAAAGTTGGAGGTGTGGAGGTGTTGGGAAGGGGATTTAGGTGGGAGGAGGTTGAAAGACAAGGAGGGATAAGCCACGCACGTTGACCACTGAGAGTGCATTCGACGTTAGGGATAAAATCGGATTAGATATAAACGAGATATAGTTATTCTTATTTGTATTTATTTTTTTAAAGTTGAACATAGATACATATTTGAATGTAGATTGGATATAATTATTTCTTATTATATCTCAAGGAAATAAAATATGAATTCAATTCAAATAAAAATGAGATATGAATATAGGTTAGATGTTAACGTAAGGAACAATTAACATAGATAAATATTTAATAAAAATGTGTATATATTAGAAGTTTTAATCTACTTCTAAATATATTTAGCGCTTAAGATAGTCTTTTAGGTTTAAATATACTAAAATCTAAATCAAAGTACGAATTCTTGTTAAAAAGTACAATTAATTTGAGTTCTATAATATCTAAAAGAATAATATACATAAAAATAATTAAAGTACCTAAAAGAATTATATATATATATATATATATATATGAAAGAAATTAAAATATATGACATATAGATTTAATTTGTTAGAATTTACGCATGCCACATCCAAATCTATATCTGACAAAATTTTAAGTTCGTAATCGAAATATTCGGATTCGACAAGTACCCAAATCTGAATATACAAATCTGATCATATTCAGACATAGTCGTTAGATATGCGGATCCATTTTTATCCCAAATCGACGTACAGTCACTCCAACAGAGTGAATCATCATAACACCCTCTGGTAAAGAAAAGCACCCCTTGGCTGCCATATGCGTAGTCTTTTATTTGTGTTCATCCTCAATAGAACTCCTGAATTCGTAGTCTGAAACTTGTACCATCCAATTTCGTAGTGGTACCTTGGATATTTTACATATTGGTCAGAGAAAGAATCCAATTAGTTGTGGGAAAAGATGAGGAAAAACAGGTGAAATAATACAAAAGGAAAGAAAGAGAATTAAGATAATCTTTTGTATTTTGATACGTCTGAAGACTACTCTTCGCCTCACCTTTTCCAAATAGCTTTCTTCATCTTTATAAGAGAAAGTCCCATACGAATGTCGCGAGATCTGAATTCAAAAAGCAGCTGCAGCAGCAGCGGCAGCCCAAACCCCCCGTCTCGCTATCAATGACACGATGGAAATAGGTATGCGATTTTTTTTTTTGAAATAATTATGCAATTTGAATATTGATAGGTTTCAGTTTGGTTAAATTGACAGTTCACGTTAATTGGATTCTACTCTCGGTTCTTCGTTCATTGAAAATTACATAATTCCATACGCATTAATTACCTCTTATTCCTTACAGCAATTCTGTTCCGTGGAATTCAAGCAGATCCAATTGTCAATTGAACTAACATTGATCGGTTGCATGAGTTTTACTGATACCTTACAACAATTCTTTTTCGGTGGAATTCATGCAGATCCAATGTCCGATTGAACTAACATTGATTGGATACATGAGTTATCATCTACAAACAAGCCGTCTGTTTGCAAAGAAACCCCTCAACAAATTAACGCCACCCTCTCCATCAACTCACAGAGTCTCCTTTTGCACCTTCCATCAGCCGTTCATCACCACACCCTCAACCCCCTGCAGCTTCCTCTCACTACTAACATCACCCCACAGACCAAGACCACTTGAAGAACCATGGTTGCTACTTGGTACCAGCCACTGCACTCCCTTCTACCAGGTTGCACCAACTCAAGAACCAGTCGGACGAGACCCCAAGATCCAAGACCCTGAAGATGTCACTCCCACCATCATCCATGGAGACCGACAAAGAAGCCGCCGAGACGTCCTGCGGTGGCGGTGACAAGCAGATGCTCGAGGGCTCAGCTTTAATGGCCATAGCATCAGAAGGGAGTTGAGGCAAAGGTGCAACGGTGCTCGCGAGGGAATTGGTGTTGTCAGCCAACAGCTGCTTCTTTAGCTTTGTGTTCCAGTAGTTCTTAATTTCATTGTCAGTTCTTCCTGGCAGTTGCCCAGCAATCATGGACCACCTGGAATTAATCAGATAGTTCCAAGATTCTTTTTCTAATCCACGGATGCGAATTAAATTAAGCACATCTAAGTTATGTGACGTGTATGCATACCTGCTTCCTATCTTATTGTATAGGGTGGATATGATGCCATCTTCTTCCACAGTGAAGGCCCAGCGCTTGATGTCCGGTCTCAGGTAATTGAGCCACCGGAGCCGGCAGCTCTTGCCGCAACGGTTGAGGCCTGGAATCGTGAAGTCATGGTAAGATTTCCGGAGAGGGCAGAGATTTAGGTCTAGTTTACATGGGGGGTTAACCCCTCAAAAGCGAGGTTAACTTCCGTTTACTTGACTACTTAACCTCAAATTGGCTAACCTGAGTTTACTCATTTTAACGTAAATTTGTCTGACACTAGTTTTAATTAGTGTTAGCCAAACCCGTGTTAAAATTATACACCACTCGTATCTTTAGCATCTTTTATGTTTTATATACTTGACACTAATATCAATTAAATGCCACAAGAGTTTACACCACAACTTAATACAAATTCAAGTAAACACAAACTGGTGTTAACACCACTCTGTAAGTAAACACTAGTTTCACATTTCTTAACATCATTATCCTAACCCTTTAAGTGAACTAGCCCTTAAACAATTGGTAAAAGCAGCCGATGCAGAAGGAAGCAGAAGCTTGCAGTAAAAGAATTAGCTGGACGCAAGTACAAAGTCTTAGAATCTGAGGGAGTTCCTTGCAAGTATGTGAAGCTGGACCACCAGGCAGAAAGAAGAGGAGACGTGTAGAACTGAGCTGCTGTGTTTTGACTACGAAAAGCCTAAACGAAAGGAAAAGTAATAGAGTGACAGAGGAAAGGCATCGCAATTGACTCTTGTTGTAAGAAGAAAACCAATGTAGTAGAGAAATTTCGCCGACAAACCTTTCGCTTTTCATGTAGCAGTAGAACAAAGTTGTAAACAATTTGTTCGGTTACTAGGCTGTTGGGATTGCGCCATACAAAGCCATCAACAATGCCATTAATAATGAGATTCATCATCTTTCCTAGGAGGGCCAGATCCGACCCTTAGTCGAAGTCATCGATGTCTCTTACTACGAGTTAATTGGTGCAATAAATTCCATTTGAACGTAGTTTTTTACAGAAACTGCAACTTGTTCTCGGCTCGAATTTAGCTAACCAGTGAAAAGTAATGCTTGTTTCTTTACAAGCAAGACCTTCGAGATCCATAACGATTCAAACTAGCCAATCGATCAGTTGACCCAAGGGGAGAAGCACTTTAAGCGAATTAATGGCGAAGATGACAGAATGCCCAGAAAATACCAGTAACATGTAGTTCCATCAGGTAATCTAATTTTCGGAGTTACCATGCCAAGTCAGCAAGAGAGACCAAACTGAGATAAGATGAGTGAGTTAATAAATCTACATGTTTATTAACAGAGGAAATAGCTGCTGATTACCTCGAGAAAAAAGAAGAAATACCTGCTTTCTTGGGCAAGGCAATCCAGTTCCCACCGGTGCCGTGTCTCTCAATGTAGCTCTTGAGGGTCGCATCCTCCTCTGGCGACCACGCCCCTCTCTTCACCCTCGCCTTGTCGCAACATGGTGCCCTACCCATCTTGTATAGGAAGAGAGGGTTCTCCTCTCTAGTCTCGAGCGCACGCACTTGATGTGTATGTGAACATAGCCGAATGATATCTACACATAAATAAATGGTGAAGTGTGCCGGGGGGAAGGCGCGGCGGCGCGGGTACCCTTGTATTTTTCGTCGCTGTTGGGGAGTGGAAAGGAGTTGTTCTTTCCAATTTGTTCTTCCTCTGTGATTCTTCTGCTGTTTCTACTGACTTCCATATTGGGGTCCTACCTTTTCTTCCTAAGTGGGGCATTTGACAACAATACCATTGAAAATTTATATGTTACATAAATGCCATTTAAATATTCTATGTTACAAAATCCTATTGGTAAGAGGAACAAGCATCGACTGGGTAAGGAATGAGTAGAATAAAATGATAAAATAAGTAGATTTTGATATTCAAGAATTTAGACGAGCTAAATTTATTCTACAGAGGGGTTGGGATAAGTTTGTGCTGGGCTAAGTTTTCTTAACTTTACGTAAATAGGTGATGGATTAAGTGATGAACAAATACAGGTTAAGGACATTTAACCTAGCTACTAAATATAGCCTCTATGGTTACTCGTGCGGTCCAGTCACCATCCAATGATCCAGACATGGATCTCACTCCCCTCCTAGAGAAGGGGTTCTGTATTGTTAATATAGGTTACGTGTTTTTTTGATAATGACAAATTATTTCATACTTTTACGTGAAGACTAACAAGTGAAGCATGAAAGATATGGAGCTCTTAACCATGATATAATGAAGAAAAGAAATGGGAAAAAAGAAAGATGAAAGAAGATAGATGGATCTTTTAAGAAGTTTTCTTAAAATTGTGTATTGTTGTAATTTAATTTTATAATAAAGAAGAGACCCGACAATCTTATGAAAATCCATACACATCTTAGAATTTATCTTTAAATTTCTCTATGCATCTTATTCTAGTTACATGATTCCTGTTATTTTGACAATAACAAAAAGGGAAAGAAAAAATAAAAATGATAAAAGCTTCTTGTTAGCGGAAGCTATGTAGAAAAATGATAGAAGTTTATTGTTAGGGAGAGCTAATAGAACAAAGAGTAAATCATACTTGTTTTTTTTTTTTTTATCTGTAGAGCTTGAATCTATTTGGGTGTAAAAGAGAATGATTTTCTTCTCTTTTGTTTTTAACAAAATGGAGAGATTCCTTGGATCTATTTTGGGATAGTTATTAATCAAATCGAATGAGTTAATGATGAGATTAAATTTGATTACGGATAGTTTTGATTAATCAAATTTATTTTTGATAATCAAAATCAACGTTGATTGAAATTGATCAATCAAATATCGTAAAAAATTCTCCCAAAAGTCTTTTCACAATATTCATTGATCACAAAATATTTAAGTTGATTAAACAATATCATTGGCTAATCAATATTATGATTGTTCAATTAATATGTGTTAAGGTTTCAAGTTTACTTCATGCACGTATTGGTTGGACAAAATGTGTTTTTGTCGATCAAAAAATGTTGCTTTTATGTTCTTTGAAGGTCTTCGCATTTTGGTTGATCTTTAGTTTTAGTTGATCAATCAACATTTTGATCAATCAACTTATTATTTTGGTTGATCAATTTGCGTGAGAAAGAGAGCTACTGTTACAACCCAATTCCCAAATTCCTACGAGACACGAGAATCGAATCGACTCAACTGATCTTAAGATCCAGTCGTACAACGAGAAAGCAACCAAAAGAGTAGTAAAATAAATCACATTCACCATGTATATAACTAGCAGTAACAAAATACATCAGTAAAGAAAAGAAATACTACAGTATACACCACCACAACAGCAAAGAAATAAACAGGTACATAAACAGGATGCTTGCAATAAAAAAGTACAGTGGTAACAAACAATACTCATTACAACAAAAGGAAAAGTACAGTGGGTACTACACAAGTAAAACTACTGGATTCTGTTAGGCTCAGCACCCTCTGCAGCCGTTGACTCTGGCTGCTCAACACCTGGTCCTGAAAGGGTGACAAAGGTGACATGTCAGCGAAACGCTGAGTAGAGTGGCAATCAAAAGCTAAGAAAACAGTAAGGTGGACAGTAGCTGTTATATTTTTAATCTCTTCCTTTATTTTTCCATTTATTCATTATTGAATTATTTCTCAAATTTTTTTCTTGATCTTGAATGTTTCTCGTGGGAACGATCTTGATTGCAGTCTTTTCCAAAAAGTAGAAGTAACACATGGTGCTTCCCTAGCCGGGAGAGTCCCCCGTGGTGGTCTTACCCTCAGTCAACCACCCCAAGGTCGTTGACAGACGTAACGGTGACTACGGCACGCGCGATAAACGCACGGGTAGCTACCCCACACTGGCACGCGGTCAGTTATTTCCGTTAATGGGTGCGCCCAAAGCACAGCACGGAACCAGTATAGGGCAGAGCCCTCTCAGTAACAGGGGTCCAGCCCCTCCATAGTCTGCACACCCTCGCCTGACTACCTTGGTTTGCCCAGTGGGCCTAACAAGTCGGTGTAGGAGGCTAGCAGAACCCCGGGGCTTGTGGGGTGGCTAGTGCTCTCCCTGCACTAGTAGCTCTCGTCGGTACTGTGTACACGAGGGCCAAAAGTCAGTATAAAATGGCCAGACCTAACCTCGGGTCCCTGGGGCGGCTAGCTCCACTCTGCACTAAATAGGGGGACAGTCGCTCTCCTTGGTACTCCGTACTCAAGGGCCAGCTCACTTCCCCAATTCTATTCCATTCACTTTTCAGGAGCTCTATTCCTAATTCTCCGTAGGGTTCATGCTCATTTTTCTTTAACTCAGCTAATTTAGGTTTCATCATTTTTGCTTTATATTCATATAACCCATGTTCTCAACAATAATTATCCATTCATAAACAGGCAACTGTTAACCAATTACAGGCAGTTATCGTTTTCCTTTCTACTTTTTCAAGACTGCAATATATATTCAATTTAGTTTTCCAGTCTTAGGATTCATGCCATATCCTAGGATATATTATTCAATCTAGTTTTTCAATCCTAGGATTCATGCATACCCTAAGATCTATCATTCAATCTAGTTTTTCAGTCTTAGGATTCATGCAACACCCTAGAATCTACTAATTATTTCACAAGTGCATAATTTTTGATAAATAATTAAAGGGGCCACTCTACCCGCAAAATCAGGAGTACTGGGGGCATAATCAGCAAGCCCGCGCGCCTCCGCAACCCGCAGAGCCGCAACGGAACGGGGTCCTAACACAAGGATCAGTTACAAGGAGCTACTCAGAACAGTATACAATTACTGTAAATAGGTAGAGGAACTAAATCTGAGAAGAACGAAACTTGAACAGTGGAAAATGGACTCCGAACGAACCCTAAATGGGTCAAAAACGACAAGTCTGCCCAAAATCAGACGTCTGGAACATCTTCCAGACGTCTTAAATGGTGGCTCAGGTCATACCTTGATCCTACGCAGTCCCTCAGACGTCCAGAAGCCCGCTAAACCGTCTGGACTTAGTTTCCAAATGTCCGACTATCACTCCGGACATCTGGAGACCCTCTCCGTCGTCTGGTGCTGTGCCCAGACGTCCGATCTGTGTGGGAGGGCGTGCCCTTGCGCCTTCCCGAACGAGTCTTGCACACATATGCGGCTGTCCTCAACACGAAATGATGCAGAAGTCTTCGGCGGAACGGTTGCATGGCCATACACGCGAAACAAGAAGGAAGGTAGAAAATATCGTACCTTTCAGGCATCTGGACCTCCCTCCAGACGTCTCCTGCGTCATTTGGACGTATGTCCAGATGTCTGATTCTGGGAAATTTTCCCAGAATCAGGACCTCCTCGCCCTCCGCCCGCAGCGCACGGCTGTGCTGTGCTGCGTCGCGCTCGCCTGCTGCCTGAGCTGCAGCAGCTCCTCCCCAGCACCACGCGCCTGCTGCGCACCCGCCGGTCGGCCCTGGCTGCTCCGGCGAGCTCGCAACCTCGCGATCGAGCTCTCTCTCCCTCTCGCAGCAGCCCCTCCTCCCCACGCACTCACAGCAGCAGCTGCGTCTGCCCTCGCCTGCTCACTCTCTCGCTGACAGGAAGAAGAAGGCGGTGGAGTGAGAGTGAGGGAGAGGAGAGGGCTATTTGAAGGCTGCCGAGGGGAGAGAGAGAGAAAAAGCTGTCTGCGCTTGCAGGGAGGAAGGAAAGAGAAGAAGGAGGACGGCGGTTCAGTCTGCGAACCCGTACGTCAAAAAAATTTAATTCCAGACTTGTGGGAAGGCTTCCAGATGTCTGACCAGACGTCTGGACCAATTCCTAGATGTCTTAAACGACGTTTGATGCTAGGATTATAATAGCTACTTAGGCACATGCAAATCGATCGATCAAGAGAGCATTTTGGTTAATCATTGATTGACTCCTATATTATCCAACAAGCTAAAATTAATGTTTTGAAGCGTACTAAGAACAATTTTAATTTTAAGAGGCTACTTATACATTTTAACACAAAACTCACCAAATACATAAATTAACAAAGAGTACTTTGGAAGTCTTCTTAGTCTTCTTACGATCTCCAAGTCTCTTTTCTTGATTGCATCATTCCATTCTTTTTACAATATTTTATCTATGTCTTTGTATATACAAGCTTTCAATCTCTTGGAACATTAACTAAACAACTTATATATATATTGGTTTTGTTATTATCAAAATCAAGGATAAAAACACCTCGAGGCTCACCAAGTGCTCAAGGTACTCCCACTCCTCCCTTTTAGCCTAACAAAGCAAAGAAAGGGGTGGTTACACCTCATGCTAGACAATTAGTCCTCAACAATTTTTGAATATAGATGAGAATGACAAATGATGTCAATCGGTTGGACCCCCCATACAAATACTACCAGGCTCGTAGCCGAGAGAGGATCCAATGAAAAATTTCATAAATGCACAATGAGATGAAAGGAGTTTGGTAACCTAATTTTACCAAGAATGGGTGTATATCTAAGGGAGGCGTTTTGTAAGAAAAAAGGAGAAAGAGTATAAGGTCTTCTATATCCTTTTTTTTTGCCTGCCCACCCCTCCCCCCATGATTGTTAGGGATGATTCGTCGTAACAGTTATGCATTATGCAGCACACTATGCATGCCTCGCTAATTTTGCCATGATTGAATTAAGGCATGCCATTAGCATTTGACTTATGTTTGACATCATCACTTAGGGAGATGATTGCCTCATTTGTTCAATTGGCCGGTAGAATTGATCTGCCAAAATCCTCAATTAGGATTCTAGCCCAATCAACTGCTTAAGTCACCGTTAGTCCGACTCACGAAATGCTGAGTTATAGGAAAGGATTTTTCATTCACTGGATTGATTTTGGTGATTTACCCGTGTGCCATATGAGCAGTAAATCCACCTATCTTCATTAGATAGACTACTTGTCTTGTTTGGGTAAAGGCCTTTTTAGAGTTTTAGGGGTCCATTATTGGGCCTGAAGCGTTATCGCGGGCCTCTTTCGATCATACTCACCGAAGAAAATTTTCCTCCCCCGTCAATCTTAGATTAAATTTTTGTAGCATTAGAATTTGATTTCTAGTTCATTGATGTAGCCTTCATGTTTGATTTTTTTATCGATGGTTATCACTGTACATGCATAGCCATGGATGTTGTTGTTAAAATTCTTCACTCTGAATTTGAATCGTATTCATGATTTCCGCATTTCTTAAATATTAATCTTTGTGATTTGAGATTATTACTTCACCAGGGATGTAGAGCCACTCATGATCCCAAACTTAAGACTAAGGTCATCTTGGCCTTCAATGACTAATGTTTCAACCTTTATTGTTGGCATCTCAACCTTATCTTTCAGCCTCCCTGGATCTTAGCTCACCAACCCTTTGCCTCAATTGCTGAACTTTGGCCCCAACTTTTTGACCCTTTGTCTAGCTACCTACAGGATTGAAATCATCCATGGTAAGAGCAACACGAAATTTTTGGGGACAACAGTTCAAGAAGAAACTCCATATGCTAAACTCATGACCACTCTCCTACCTAACAAAGATTGCATGACTAAAAGAGTTTCGAGGCAGGGAAGAAAAAAGTCCCCACAAGTGTCATATCTTGGCAAGGTAATTCATTTCATCAAAGAAGCTATAGGTTTACATTCCTTGCTGGCAAGCTAACAAGAAGAGTGGGGGTAAATGATGAACAAAATTTCCCATCAGTGAATCAGGCTCCAATTTCTCGGCAACGAAACATGTGGATCGCAATATGAGTTGGTAACTACGAGGGAGATAATGGATGGACAATTTGAGTCAAATTTTATTAATTCTGTCACAGTTATATGACAACCACTACGTCGATAATGCCCGTTACTTCACCCTGTAACCCCAACGTGTGTGCAACTTCTTTCTTTTTCATCTACACGAGCACTAGAGGAGAAAGACTTGGGGTATATGGAGTCTCCTCCACAACCCTTTGCATACCCTATATTTTTATACCATGCATTTGCATCGTCTTCAAAGGAGGTCTAATGAACTCAATTCAAAAATAGTGACTGAGGCACTGGACCCCTAATTGCTCAAGGACTCTTCTTGCCGTCACCGGGATGCCTCTTTAAATCCAATTACATATGTCGATCCTGCTGTTGCTTCTCGTTTTATCTTTCCCGTATCAAATAAATTTTATGTCAGGACACGGAGTCAACCGCGACCATATTGGACTCAACAAGAATACTTCTATACGCTAACTTGTGAAATTACAAATTAAGGAGAAGAGATGGAAACTCTCAACTAATATAACCATATTGGGCTGTCCTATTCCCTCCAACAAATTCTTAGGGTTGATTTTTCACAACTAGACTCAAAATGGGCTTCGGTTTTACGATTCTACCATCTTAGCCGTTCAGCAATTTAGTTGGCATTCGCATCCTCTGACTTCATCCACTGATAAGAGGATATATATTACAACTCTATTCCTCAGAATAAACCAATTGACAAACACTAAAACAAATTTTCAAAACCTTCTGATTTGTATAACCCAAGCAGACCAATTTGCCAAAGGAAATGAGCTCTCAGAACAGTAAGAGTTTCTCCAGCTATAAATCATATCTTGATTGTTCTATGAAGCTAAATGTGAACAAGCACCAAGTTCACTGAAAGTGAAAACATTACGCGATATTGCGAAATTGAAATGGAATGCACAAAAATGGCAATCAAAGAAATGCAAGGTCTGTTTCGTAAAACCCTTTACACAACAAATGAACACATCATTTGCATAAGATCTTAGTGGATCTTAGTAAGGAGGTGCAACAGCCAAATAAGGGATGATGGGTGGAATCTCCATCAGGCACAAATATCAAATGCATAGGATCCGTATTGTTGAGAGAAGACATTCCGGGAATCAGATTTCTACCTTGGAGATGGACGATATGGCACACCAGAGATTGTCCCCACTGAAAAACCACCAGAGGAGTCTTGATTCACATCAGTGGTATTCCCACCAATACTTTTCCTATTACGATCCCAGTGACTACTCCGTTGAGGAATATCTTCCAATCTCATGCAATTTCCCAGCCGAGTCACAACACCTCTCATGTCTGGTCTCTTTTGTGAAGCAGGTTCAATGCACTCCATTGCTAACTCTATCACAGCCCATATGGATTCAGCATTGTATCCCTTTAGCCTTCGATCCACAATCCTATTTAAATCTCCAGTTTTAAGATTTCCCTTCACCCATTGTGTAAGGCCAGGATTGCTTTCTGTGGCACGAGGGATTGCAGGTTGACCGGTAATTATCTCGAGCAAGATAACTCCAAAACTGTAGACATCACTCTTTGTGGTTGGCTCTGCAGTGTTTACATACCTGCATGGGCCACAATCCATCAATATCTAGCATAAAGCAGCCTAACATGCTTTGGAGTGCAAGTTTTATACATTGTTTTGATGTTCATCTCACATTCAACAGCCATTCAAGTAGCACTCTTGCATTATACCAATTATGGATCCCATCCTAGACTGTCCCGTAAGTTGGTGATTACTTTGCTTTCATTGCCCAAGTTGATGTAAAATTTAGATATGTGCATATCTATAGCACGATAATCACTATCAGTTGACTCTTTTATGAATTCCGCGTTATTTTAGATATAAAAGAAAGCCTGCGCTTTGTTCCTGAATGTTGTACCTTTCTAATAGAAATTCTTCCGATTAAGCTTGTCAGTGGTTAATGCTATCTGCTTGAAATAGATGATATTAAAATCCTGATAGCTGCATACTTATTTGAGTGGCTTTGAATATTGTAAAAAAGAAACATTTTGCAAAAGTTACATATATACCCTTGAAAAGTTGATCAATAATATTTGTCAACCCTAAGAATATCATATATGAATATGCCCCTTAAAACCTGTCTATTAAACTTAATGGAGATGCAATAAAAATTTGGAAATTTCAAGTACATGCCCCTGAAATTTCTATCCCATTACTCAATCTTCCCATGACAGTTGGTTTATCATGGCCTCTGTGTGTGTGTCTATAGTCATGCATGTTTGTGTGTGTTTCTTTGTTCGTTTACAAGTTATTTTACATCATGAATTGTAGTTTAATTAATAGGCATGCTAGTTTTGTGATCGATATAAGCAAAAGCAACAAGATTTAACTTTTACTCGGTCGAGGTGTTTAAAATGCCTTTCAAGAGAGAAAAGACTTACTCGGGATCAACATATCCAGGGGTTCCAAGAATTCTTGTTGATGGTTGACCTTGTCCTGGACCGGGTAAAAACTTGGAAATCCCAAAATCAGCAATCCTGGCACTGTAGTCATTTGTAAGGAGGATGTTTGTGGTCTTTATATCACGATGGACAATAGTATCTCTACAGTCGTAATGCAAATACACCAGTCCTGTACTTCAAGTAGTTCTTATTTGAGAATAGAAATAACTTGTGGGAAAAATAAATAAAATGCATAGTACACTAACCTTGTGCTGCTTCATATGCTACTTGCAGTCGGGTGCACCAACTTAAAGTCTGTCTTTCATCATTTTGGTCTAGTGAATGGAACACACTTTATATTAAATTAAAAAAATACAAGTAAAAACAAGGACATTCTATTAAAGTAAAAATGATAATTAAAATTCGTATTATAGTGCTAAATATAAGTTTTCCTAGCTGGAAATCTGTTCCATCACAAGTTTGTTCCAGAAAATAGTGCAAGGCTTCCTGTTGTAAAGAAATATTTCTTGAATGGGTGAATGATAGACAAATGGAAAACACCAACAACATTACGTGATTACACTGACATGGAGGACCATCAACAGGAGGTCTCCCTACTCCACAGGAAGTGGGTTAAAGAATTGGATTCTATAAATTATTTTTTGTTGAAAAGTGGATTCTATAAATTATATCTTCTCAAGAAAAGTGCAAAGCAGTGAATGCCCTCATGATCACAGTTCTCTCAACTAGTGATGCATGTGGGAACTAAACATGTCTAATTAGCCCGTGAAAGTCTTGTTGCAAAAACTCCAATCAGTTTTAACATCCTTCTTCATAGATATGCCTTATTGTACACATTATTTTATATTTTCCATATTTTGAATATTGAAATGCTATTGCATTAGTTTATTTTTTTAGATCTGAGGACAAAATTGTTGTGTACTGACACAAGCAACCTCAAAAGTATGTGTATGCCTAACTAGAGGCCAAAAATGAAGAACCAAGACCATGAGGAAAGAAGATTTAAAGTTCAAAATTAATAGAATATTTGTATTGCAAGATATTGTTTCAATCAAAGCCACTTGTTTTCGTGTCTTGGGAATAGTCCCAAGCATTAGCATTAGAGGAGCTTTGTCAATGTAATAATTTGATATCTAGATTCTCGAGTCATTCCGGAGTTGAGCACATCGAAACAAATCCATTGATATAGTGTAATATGAAAAATGAGAGAATGCATGTTTTAGTCAACCCTGGTCAACGTAAAACTTGCTCAAAAAAAGTCATATATGGTACTGTTGGTTCATCTCATTGCAAGCTTTCCAACGAGTCCTATTTTGTAAAAATCCGAGTTGTTTAGCCAAATGTGCATAAGAAATATCTTAAACGGGGAATTAGGTGCGCGTGAACCAAATTAGGGGCATTTTTGTCCATAATCGGTTAATCCCAAACCTATTCCGGGTCTTGAGAGCCTATAAATTACTACCTATGGCTTTGAGTCGTTTTCTTCTTCTCAAGTAATCCCAAAGTTACGCAAATGGTCGTCGTTTTCCTCTTCCCAAAGGGGGAGAGAGAGAGAGAGAGAGAGAGAGAGAGAGAGAGAGAGAAGAGGGAGGAAGGAGAGAGATCGTAAGAGAGGAAACACTCTCTTTCTACTTCTTGTCATTTCATGCATAGGGGCATTAGATGTGGGCCCTATGTCTGAGTGGCATACAATGGTAGGTAGGGAGGCATGCTAGCGAGCACCATGTGACATTGGGAATGGCTGGAGTCACGAGCAACGGAAGGAGGCCCTATGTACGTTGCAAAGGCACCCAACTAGTGTGTAAGTGCATGAGCAAGTCACATTGTGCCACACCAGCGATCCTAAGTGGCGTGTGGTAACCAATTGCATTGCAACGCATGTTGGGGGGGTTAAGGGCACAGTTTAGCAACGCGGTTCAAGTGAACTGGGTTGGTTTGTGTTGGTTGAGGGACTATTTGCCTATTCCAATTGGTTTGAGGCTTTCCAGCACTTCAATTTCAACAAATAAAATACCGTTGGAATTGTCTTGATGCAAACTACGCTACAGTGAACCTAAAAATGCCTTTTAACTCCTATGTACATCATTAGACCTTAGAATACTCAATATTTATTTGACCCTAGTTATTACGTGTTGACCAAAGGAACAACCTCGAGATGAACACGAGGTTCGAGGCAACGTGAACCATGCACAAGAGCCTCTGACCTGATTACCTAAGGTCACTGCAACCTTCTAGTGACCTTAGGTAGAGTAGTCCTAATTTCCTTTCTGTGATGCACCAATTAGATTTGTGACTTGTAAATTACATACTACATATGTGTGTATCCACCAATTTTGTTGAGTATTCTAAAGTCCTTATTCACTTATTATGTTTCTGTGATTGGGTACTTAATTAAGCGTTGTTAATGCATGGATTTTGGAGTAATAAGATTGAGTATTAGTTTAATTAAGCATTAACAAATTGTAATAAATTGAAAGCTGCAATTGTGGCCACTAAAATAGATAATTACAATTGTTAGATTTAATAATGGAGATTAGCTACTACCTATTCCCCTGTTTCTCAACTAGATTTGTGTACATGTATACATAACAACCAAGTCTTGAAAAAGACATTGATAACTACACACTACCTCAGTAACTGGAATACTAGACATAGTGTTGCTTGTGATGGAATATGACTATTTAGCTCATGGTGACAATGAAGCCAATGAATATATGTGATGCTACTTGGGAAATAAAGAATGAAAGTACGTAAATCTTATGAATGCAAGTGAATGGACAATCTCATGCCTGAAAATTATGGCCTTGGCTTGTTATATTATACATAGAGGCTTGAGATAGATTCAAAGAGTGAGTTAACCTCTATGCGACTCTTACTATTAGGCTACTTAGCCAACTAGATAACTAGGTGTTATGGCTATGTGCTAGTAGATGCAAGATGATTTTTAGTACCACTTTCCATATCTTGCAGTGGAGAGGATTGACTATGTGCTAGTGCGGAGTAGCACCCCGCATGCATAACACAAGAGCTTATAGTCATCACTTTGCCTAAGCAGAGGTCGCAAGGCACTTAACCAAGTTATTAGATAGGTGCAGGTCATTCTCTAGATCAAAAGAGTATCTCGTAGTGATCTTGCCACCCAGAATGTCACAACGATATCTCCTCACACCTTTGGAGGAAATAATTACGTTGAGCCCCTTCGATCATTTATTATTATATTTAAGTGGTGTGTCTATTTCTATGTTTAGTTTTTATTTTTATGTGGGGTTGTGTTGAATTGTTCCCACCTATCTCTCTCTCTATAAAGAGAGGTAGCGTTTCTGAGATGAATCTATCTGCTTATTTTTCCCAACTTAGTATCAGAAAAGCGGTCCTAGACTAGTGCCCTGGATACTCGACCCAAGTAAGCCTTCAACCCATCCACCTAATCCCTCTCTTCTCATCTTCCTCATCGTCGGTGACCTTCAATCCGTAGCAACATCGTCGCCCCCTACTCGACCCCAACGGCACCACCAGCAGGAATGTTGGACAGCAGCAGCACGAGGAGGGGGTCTTGTGGGCGTCGTCGCCTGGGGGCTGCTCGACCCTAGTGACACCACTAGGGCTTCGACAAGCCTTCAAGTGGGCTGCAACACCTCTATTGAGGCTTGTGGCTTCATTGGTTGGTTGATCTTCCTTGGTAGGGGTGTACTACACCCTCCGTTTTCAGATCTTCCTAGATCTTTCAAGGGGAGAGGTAGATATATTTGAGGGCTTTGTTACTTTAAACGGATCGTGCCTCACCTTGGTCACACCTAAAGATTTGCCTTTAGGCTCTCTGGATGTTACTGTAGCACATTATTTGTCTGGAAATCAAATTTTCAAATATCTGATGTGGTGATTCTTTTCTCTTGGATGATCTAGTTTTCTACAGATGTAGGTAGCTGCAGTGTTCCCAACCAACCACATATCGACTTCCTGAACCTTGGGTAGATGCATGGGTGATGGGAAGATGGCATCCCCTAGCACTTCTGAAATGGCACAGACCTTGTGATAGAAACGGGTAACTATAAAAACTCATTCTTTGGTCCTACAGTGAGGTTAGATGAGACTAATTATCCCCGATGGTCACAGACGCTGCTCATGACTGTGAGAGGTCATGGACAAGAGCACATTTTATGTCACCTGGAGCCTACAGAGAAGACTGAGATCAACGCCACCTAGGATAAAGATAACGCAATGGTGAGTGCCTAGATTATGAATTATGTTATCCCCAGGATAGGCGATGAGATCATGTGCTACACAATAGTGAAAGAGATGTGGGATAGTCTTCAAGAGACGTATTCCGATAAGAAAAATCCGCCCGCATGTTTTAGACCTTTCATGAGTTGACTTAGTTACGTCAGGAGGGAAGATCTTTGGCCTAATACTATTCTACCATGAAGGGTTATTGGCAAAACATAATGCCTACAAGCTAGTGTATACCTGCCAATCTCAGCGGGATTACAGGAGAGATCTTGTTTCGCTGTTTCGGTGAGGCCTTAGACTTGAATTTGCTACTGCACGATCCTAAATCTTGACGTTGTTTGAGCTTCTGTCTCTTGAGGAGACATATAGCAAGTTGAGTAGGGTTGCGGTTTCTACTCTTGCTCCAGAGACTACTGGACAAACATCTACGCTAGCTGCTATGCTTGGACATGGTAGAGGTTCACCCTTTACCCATGGACGAGGACATGGTAGAGCTTCTGGGGGTCGTACTAGGACCCCATGCACGTATTGTGGGAGGATGGGACATATAGAGTCTACTTGCTGAACCAAGCACGGTCGCCCGCCTGTTGCTAATCAGGCATTTAATGCTATTAAGGTTTCATTTGACAATGTTTCCCGTGCTGAGTTTGAGGAACTACTGTAGCGTTTATTCCAGTTGACTCAGTTTACTACTACTCTTTCCCCTAAGACTGCTACTATTGCTTCATCTTCGAGTATACCATCTGCTTGTTCTTCTATATTTCAGCGCATAGGTCATTGGTTAGTAGATTCATGAACCTTTAAACACTTGTGTGGAGATCGGAATTCATTTCCACTGCTTCAGCCTTTACCATTAGGGAGGATAGTTCAGGTAGCTGATGGGAGGCTTTCATAGGTTGTTGGACAAGGGGAGGTCCCTCTTTCCTCCATACTGCGACTGTCTAATGTGTTGTTTGTACGTGATTTTCTTATGAGCTTATCAAGGAGCTAAATTGTAAAGCCATTTTTGATACCCAGCCTTGTGTATTGCAAGACAAGCTGACAAGGAAGATGATCGGTGAATGTGAAGAAGGGGGGTGTACCACTGAGTCAGACTTTCATTGCTGATACATGTTATGGTGGAGCTGCCTTAGCCATTGGGTCTCCCCTTTAGTAGCATCTCCCCTTTGGACATCTTTTCTTAGAGACCTGCTTCGATGCAATATTCCTCATATTTACCGACCACCACCATCACTTGCAATGCTTATCAACTTGGCAAACATCATCGTGCCATTGTTCCTACTCCTTAGAGTGTTGGGTCTACTACTTTATTTCAGTTGCTACATATGGATATGTGGGGCCTTAGCCATGTTCCTGATAGGATGGGTTATCATTATTTTCTTATTCTAGTTGATTTTATTAGAGTGACATGGGTATTTCTTATGAAAATAAGTCTAATGTCGGTTCTATTATTGAACATTTTTTGCTTGAAATAAAGATTCAGTTTTCTATCATCATTAAAGTTGAGAGCTCTGATAATGCTTTAGAGTTTTGTGCTTATCGCTTGAGTTCCTTTTAAAATCCCATGACATTACTATTCCTCTCAGCAAAATGGTGTAAATGAGAGGAAATATCACCTTTTGGATGTTGCACGCACCCTTTTGATACACCATTTTGTGGCTTCGCTTTATTGGGGTGATAATGTTTTGATTGCATGTTTCTTGATTAACAAGATGCCAAGCTCTGTTATCCATAAGCAGATTCCTTGGCAACTATTATACCCTAAGAGAGAGCTATTTCATCTTACTCTTAGAGTTTTTAGGTGCGTGGCCTTTGTATATGACTTCATTCCTAGCAGGGATAAACTGGCACCATGGACGGTGAAGTATGTTTTTTTGGGATACTGTAGGACTAAAAAAGGATATCATTATTTTGATCCTATTTCTGCACGCCACCTTGTTACTGCAGATGTTACCTTTCATGAGTTTATTCCTTATTTTACCACTTCGGGCCATGAGCTTTCCTTGATATTACTGTGGCCCCTATGCCTGTTCCACCTGTGCCTCTTGAGGAGATGCCTGTTACTGAATCTCTGCCTACTACTACTACCACTACTCCACAGAGATATAGTGAGCTAATTGCCACATACAGGCATCCTCACACTACTTTGCAGACCCCCCTCCTCTTCCCTACCACTGTCCCTACATGCGTAGGTGATCACTAACAGTTTATCTACTGATAATACCGTTCTTAGTGGTGATCCTACAAGTCTAGCAGATCCAGCATCTACTTTAGAGCCTGTACAAGAGGCCTTACCAGAGGATCTTGACTTTCCAATCTAGATATCATGTTACTAGTAGTCTACCTACAAATGGATTGGAGTCTACTTTTAGGAGTTTCTACCACACCCTTGCTACTACCCATCTTCTAGCTAGTATCGTAAAAATCGGCCTACTCAACCGAGTAATCAAACAAGTAATCCTATGCGATGTCCTATCGACTGAATAACCCATAGTTGGGCATATAGTTGGCAACGTCGAGTACTCGGCCGAGTAGTCAGTGTAGTCGATTGAGTAGTAGGTCGATTTTTGTAAAAAGGGAAAAATAAGTATGTAGGTATATATTTTTTTTAGGTCAAATAAAACTCCACTTGACCCCCCTGCCTAGACCACTCACGTAAAATCATTTATTTTCACCCGAGACTCTTCTTCGACTAAGCAAAAATCCTTCATCGCCGAAGCATATATTGTAATATATTTAATTCAAGTATATATTAATTCTTGGTTTATGTTGCTCTATCGTTGGTAATGTATTTGGAATGGTTTATACCTTGATTTAATTATTAAATTTGTAATGAATTTGATATTGTTTGTACTTTGTAGCTTATTTTATAATCTTGAACTTGAATATGTTTACTTTTATGCAACGATATATTTTACTTCTTGATATGTGTTTATATATATATATATATAAAATGCCCGACAAAGTACTTCACGACTACTCCCCCGCATACCGTATACTCCTTAGTCAGTGGCCTAACCGACTGAATACCGACCACCGACTTTTACAACACTGCTTCCAGCCACTTATCAGTAAGCCATGCTCGATCCAAAGTGGTGCTAGGTCATGGAAGATAAGATGGTTGCTTTACGATCTCACGGTACCTAGGAGCTTACTGTACTACCAAAGGGAGCCACTATCATTGGGTATCGGTGGGTGTTTTCCCTGAAGTACAACCCAGATGGGTTAATTGCCAGATACAAGGCCATCTTGTGGCTAAAGGGTTCACTCAAACGTATGGAGTTGACTTTTTTGAAACTTTCTCCCTAGTTGCTCGTCTCTCCATAATCCGAATCAATTGTAGTGCACCATAGTTGGAAACTTCACCAACTATATGTGAAGAATGCATTCTTGTATGATGATTTGCAGGAGGAAGTATACATGCAGTAACCACCTGGTTATGAGATTCAGGGAGAGTGTGTGTAGGTTGAAAGCCATTTATGGCCTTGAACAGAGTCCTCGAGCATAGCTTCAAAAGCTATCACAGGTTGTGGAGTCTATGGGGTTCCAGAGATTGTCAGGTGATCATTTCTTGTTTGCCAGGAAGATAAGGAAAGGGGGTAGTAGTACTCCTGGTTTATGTTGATGATTTGATAGTCACAGGAGATGTCATTGTAGATCAAGCAATGCTTAGCAAGGTAGTTTGTCATGAAGGATTTGGGTCTTCTGAGATACTTGTGATAGGGTAGCTCACAGCAAGAGGGGCATCGTTCTGTCCCAAAGGAAGCATGCACTGGATGTATTAAGGGAAATTGGTATGCTGAGTGCCAAACTAACAAATATTCCTATAGATCCCAAGGCATGACTATATGACAGAGTCAGAGGTAGTGGATAGTAGCTAGCAATTAGTAAGCTTAGCCAGTTTATGGATAGATTGACCAAGCAATACTAGGATGCTACCATGATGGTGCTGAGATACTTGAACAAGGCACTAGGACAAGGGCTTCTGTTTAACAAAGAGACATCCATGACTATAGTGGTTTAATCCGATGCCAACTATGCAAACTACCTAGACAAAAAAAGTCCACTACAGGTTTTTGTACGTATGTGGCTGAGAATCTAGTTACTTGAAGAAATAAAAACCAGGCGATGGTATTTCGATCAAGTGTTGAGCCTGAGTACAAGGCAATGGCACAAATAGCTGAAGAGTTAATGTTGGTGCGATCCCTACTGGAAGGCAAGGTTTTAAATGTCGATATCAATGTTATATATTGAGGAAATGTTGGGGATATATTGCTGATATCGGTGAATTTTAGAGAAATTACTCAAAAAGGCCCAAAATGACCCAAATGTCACAAATTTAATGAAAATTATCATTTTAATAACTACTACATGTACAAAGAAATAGCTAAAAGGCTAAAATAATAAATTTTGAATGAAAATAAAAATACATTACTGGCATATCGACAAAGTCATATCATAACAATCAAAACAAAATGTACATAACATGAAAATTAATGTATAGCGATATTGATCTAGCTAATAATCAAGTATATCAAGAGATTTAATTTCAGGATTACCAGTAACCAAGGTTAAAATATGATCATTTAGGCCACAAAATCACAACAAAATTAGAGTTTAATTAAGGATCTTACTAAATTAATGTGTAGACAACATTAATCTAATCAATAATCAAGTATATCAATAAATGTAATTTTGGGATGAACAATAATCGAGGTTAAAAACATGGTAATTTAGACCACAAAATCATTATCAAATTGGGTTTAATTAGGGATCGTACTAAATTAGTGCCTAGGTAACATTAATCTAGTCAATAATCAAGTATTTAAAGAGATTTAACTTCGGTATGAGCAATAATCGAGGTTCAAAACATGGCAATTTGGACTTAATAATGCAAATAAATTGAAGAATAGGGTGCTTACCTTGTTGAGAGATGAGACAAGGTTGAAAATCACCCAAAAAGATGGTGTACAAGCAAATTTCAGAGATGCAATAAGGTGGTTGCAGTGTGGAAGAGAAGAAAGTAGTAAGGGAAATGAATAGGGTAGCAACAGAAGTAGCCGACATTATCATCACCCATGTCGGGCATGTCGTCGAAATAATAAAAATTGTGTTGAGGGGCTCCAATTTTAATGATGTCGCTGATACCCCTCAATATTGGTGACATATCGACCGATATTGGGGAAAAAAATATAGGGGGGAGGGGAGTGCCAATATCTCTTAGGCCATCGATATCGACATATCGACGATATGTCACCGACATCTTTCCTTGGGTGATGTATCGCCGATATCTTGGAAAAAAAATATTCCCGTGATATTGATATGAGTCATGTTGAAGATATGGATATATCGCCGATATATTGCTGATATATCGAGATATCTGTTTCCATGCTGGCAGATCTACGTGCCAATTGATGGGCTTATGGAGATGTGATGTAATAATGGAGCCGCTACATACATCGCAAATAACCTTACGTTTCATGAGCACATCAAATATGTGGAAGTAAATTGCCATTATACACAAGACCTAATTTAAAGAGGTTTCGAAGATACTACATAGGTGACTTTAGATGATCAGATGACATATATCTTCATCAAGCCTTTCAACTTGTTTTTCATTTGATGTCTGTTGTTCTACACTGAGCATGATTAATATCTATGCTCCAGCTTGAGGGAGAGTGTTGAGCCTCTTTGGTCATTTATTATTATATTTGAGTGGCGTGTTTATGTCCGTGTCTAGTTTTTATTTTTATGTTGGGTTGTGTTGTAATTGTTCCCACCTCTCTAATATATAAAGAGGTAGGGTTTCTAAGGTGAAATAATCTACTTATTTTTTCCAACTGGTTGTGGATTAGAAGTGGCCATATATTTCGTTATATATAAAGAAAGGTAGGATTTCTGAGATGAATCAACTTGCTTATTTTTCCCAACTGATTATGGATTTAAAGTGACTACAAATTGAGTAAGCACAGAGAATTGGGACAAACTAAGTCAAATGAAAAATTAAAGAGGCTAATATAAATATAAGCACCCATGTCTTCTCTTCTTATAACTTCTCTAGATTTCTACCTTATACATTGTTTGCTACTCTACTCAACATTTGTTGATGGTCTATTTTTGGACTTTGTACTCAAGTTTTTGTAAGTAGCCTAGTTCTGTGACTACAGAATGAGATGGTGCATGTCTAAGTTTGACACAGTAGCTGATCCATGAGGATCATTATCAATTTAGCTAGATTTCTTTCTTTTAATTTTGGTAATTTATTATTATTTTCTTCGAGACTTGTACTCTTTTACTTTTATTGATGTGCTACTTAGATCTTTATTTTAACTTCAGTCTCATTCCTTTTCTTGCTTGATATGTGATGCTACGTGTGCCCATATATGTGTTCTATGGTTATGTATTGAATGATTATGGATCTTAGGAAAATTATTGGAAAATTGATCCAAGTTCCTACTAAGGTGGGGATCTAGGTCGTAACAACCAACCGCAGCATTCTAAAATAGTTATAAGCCATTTTACATAAAAAGTATTGGACCTATGACAACTATTTCTACTTGCAAACCCTTTTGTATTGTTCTAAATGATCTTCACCAAAAGAACAATATCCAATAGAGCAAAATTATCCAATCAAATTTACACCAGGAACAAACACCATTATGAATTATCAACTAATATTTCTTGGAGTTGTATGATTTTCCAATGTAATAATTATAATAGCATAGAGAAAAATGATCTTGATAACAATTAGGTGTGGGGCCAATGGACCTAAAGCAGCTATCCAAACTCTTTTATTAAATAATAGTTCTTAATCCTTTTTACTCCACACTCTATATTTTAAATTTATGCTAATAACCTTCTTTTCATGAGTTCCAAGATGAGGGGATCCTTGGCACTCTAGCATTGCCTCTAGGCCTTTGAAAAGCTATTTGGGCTTCATGTTAACACAACGAAAAGCCACATCTTCATATCAAGATCCACCAAATGCCCATTGACCTTTTGCCTGTCCCTTGGGTTTCACATTGGATCACGTATCCATGTGATAATTGGAAACCTTGCTATCGGCCATGCACTCTAAAGCCAAGGACTTGAGCTTTATAGAGCCTTTGCACCAATTTCTTGTGGGACTACAAGCCTCCAACTATGGCTTGGCACCCCCTTTGCTTGTCTTGAGGAGGGAGAAGTAGGCCTGAGGAACCTTAAGGAGCTTTGTGATGCCTTCATGGTCAAATGGATCCAACGCCTTATCTCCCAAAATGACTTTATTTGGTAAGATTGGATGTAAAGGAGGTACCTCAGGGATGCAGACCTCTGGTAGGTATAAGCATGCCTCATGGATTCTAAGCATTGGCAATGCCTCCTAAACCATCGCCAGTTTGTGTCTTGTCACATTTCTTAGCTTAGTGCTCAATGGTGTTGGTGTTCTAAGCCAGTGGAAAAGCTCTCCTTCACCCCCATCTTGGAATTTGGTGTCATGTTCAGGTCAGATATGGGTGCGTGTAGCTTGAACCTTTCTTATTATGCAAAAGTTTTTTTATGATCTATGCAGAGAATAAGGTGTCACGTGGCTGTAGTCCTCTAGAAAAGTCACGCACAAATTGTTGGAGAGAAATATTGCATTAACTCAAAAGGTACATGCATAGGTTCTCTCTATTTAAAGAGAGCTAATCCTAATCTCAAAATAACAAACAAATCTAATCAAATCTTCTAAAAATATTAAACAAAATATCCTCCCAATAACTTAATTATTTGACACCTTAACATACTAAAAATAGATAACTTGGATTCAAAGAAACCTCCACAAAATCCCTTAGGGCCGATGCCCCTTGGGATTACTCAAGACCTGCCATGTGGCCTTATTCTCCACATGTATATTTCTTCCTTGTCCTCTTTTTGGAATAATTTTTGTAACATGCCTTCTTTTCATTGATTAATTTTTAATGAACTAGGTAGTTCTTATCTAGATAACTACGGTTTTACTTTTCAAAAATAAGAAATTCTATCCTTTCAAACAAAAAAAAAAAAGAAATTCTAACTCAACTCTCAAGAAACCTATTTTAATTATTCCTATTTCTAATATATCTCTAAGGGATTTTGAATCCATCCCATGTTTATTGTGGATTACCAAAGGAGTCAACGAACCATGCCTGTTTTGAATGTGAATTCTCATGCTATCCTCAGGAGAGATGCAGGCTTAAATTGGGCTTTTCACCTGATGGGGCTGCACTTAGTGCTACTAAGCTAAGGAGGTAGGTGCCACACCATAGGAAGATACTGGTTGATGTTATTGTGAGGCAAGCACTTGCTGCCTCCATATGGTAGATTTGGAGAGCTCAGAACCAAGTCCAAGTGGAGGACAAGAAGTTGTGCAAGCTGTAACTCTTTGAGCAATTAGAGCTCAACATTCGGGTTCGGCATCTAGAGTCAGGAGCATTCTTATTCATTAAGAGGGATATATTGTTCAATTGGAACATTTTCTATTGTCTTTTTCTTTTTGCTAATATAGTGCCATAGACGCATTCATAATGGTGCTCTCGTTCCCTTGGGTGCTGACATTGTTGTCTGGGAAGAAGCCTATCCCATTTTTATATCTAATAAAGTTTTTTACTTACCTCACTAAAAAAAAGACAATTTATTTATTGTTTCTATTTCCAAGGCTTGACCTCTATAAAAGGATGGAAAATTTCCACAACATCCTAGAATAAAAACACAAACTCTATATAAGTATGATTTGATATTGGGGGAAGTGGTTACTTGATTATATGGAATTGCGTTTACACTAGTACAGAAGTGCAGATAGAGTGCATAGACTCTACTGAGAAAACAGCACAAACTCTATTAAGAAAAAGTGCATAAAGTCAACTAAAAGCATAGTTTATTGGAAGGAGTGCAAAACTCAACTTCCAATGGCTTATGGTTATTTTTCTCTCCTCTATTGTTGAACGGGGTAGGGGGAATATGAAAGTGAAATAATTCACGTATATGGCTCGTGTAGAAATGTGAGACAAACACCAATTGCACACGAATAATAGATTAATGTTGAAAACCCTCCTGAACGGAAGGGAAAAACCACGGCAATGCACAACCCTAGAATCTACTGATTGATAGGGTTTTCTTCACTAGGATAGAAAAATAAGGGTGCCTTTACCTATATAAACACGAAGAATAAGTGTGGAGTTACACTCAAGATGAAGGTTCAAGAAGTTGATTTGTGATATGCGGTCGGTTGGATCACTGTATAGAGTATGTGGGTATTCGGATGAGTATGCAGGTTTACATTTTTTTATTTTAAAAAATATAAAATAACTAGTTAGCTTATTGAAATTTGTGTTATATGTAATGTTATAACTATATAACTACCTCAAGTAGTATAATAAAAATATCATAGTTAATACTCCTAGCTTTTAATTACTATGCAACTTAGAATATAAAAATTAAACATTTTGAAAAAAGAAAATGGAAAGATTAGAATCCAATGTTCATGTTTATTATCAATGAACATAAAAAATAGATATAAATCAAGAATGAAAACTAAATCAAAAACTTCAAATCAACCTAAATCAAAAGATATTATCAAGAATCTAAAATGAAATCTAGATAAAAAACCTAAAATTAAGACATCATGTCAAACAATACCAAAAAAGATTAAAACAAAAGAAATCTCTCAAAGACTTAAATTAGGTGGCTTTATCTCAAAATCGGGTGAGTATGCGGCCAAATAAATGCCTTCTCGACCCACCTACTCGGCTAGACCTGACTACAGGACCGCACGACACTACTCGGTTCGAAAAGGGATCCGCTGACACCTATGCGGGTGCCTACTCGGCTTAGACGGCCAACTTCCTAAACACTGCTCAAGATCCATTAACCCAATTAATACATAACTAAATAGCTAGAAAAACATGTTACTACCGGTGAACGATATCATCCAATTCCAGTATGCAGATCTAAAACAAATAAGATGCAGTCCAAAGTATGAAAAATTACATACAACTTAATCAGTTGGGCAAACAACAAGAACAATTGTTTTCTTTTTATGGCCAACATAAAAAAAGTAAGGTTTTTTAATTATATGTATTTTCCAAGTCAACTATACCACATTTTTTTTCCTTTTCTTGTGAGCATTATTGAAAATTTTAACTTGCCTCTTATTCTAGAAATAATAGTAATTTTGACTATCGTTTCGAAGTCCTTCTAAAGAATAATTGTACCTGAAAGTTGATCTGCTAAGCTCCCTTGAGGCATGTACTCATAAACAAGAGCCAAATTGTTCTTTTCATGGCAATATCCGATTAGAGTGATAACATACCTATGATGAATGGTTTTTAAAACTTCAACCTACATCACCGATACAAAACTAATTACAACATAAAGTTACATTATATTTCAGAAACAAATTATGAAAACTCTGATATTAAAAGGATGAAGTGTTAGTACTATACACTAATTAACCTTGATTTTGATATTAACCAAATAAGTCGTATTATGTGGATGAACTATTACCTTGATGAAATATTTAAGTCCACAAAAGGAGCTATATGTGATGATGATTGTGAAGAATAAAAGGCCACGTGGAATGACAGTCGGTCAAGGTGAGCAGCCAACCCTAGTTGGAGTCCTAAGAGTCAAGTTTAGCTTGCTGAAGGTTCAAGTTTTCTATTTTAGTATGGTCATATGTCTTTTAGTCAAGTTGGTAAGAGGATTTGATATTTCCTTATTTAGGGATTAGGATTAGCACTTTATATAGAGACTATGTAATTTTCTTTGGAGTTAATGCAACATTATTTCCAACAACTCCCCCCCCCCCCCCTCTCCCTCTTCTCTTCTCTACCACTGGCCTCTCTCTTCTTCATTGCCCTCCATGTCCATGTGTGGACTCTACCACATGCGCAAGACCACCATGCTACATCGATTCTCCACATGACATCAGAGCCATTGTTCTTGGTGCCTCTACTCTTCCATGGGTGGATCGAGGTGGTGCAAGGAGCGATCACGCACAAGAAGGTTCTATCTTGTGCGTAATTCCTACACATTCCAAAGCCTCAATTTTTGAGGCATCTTTGTCGACTTGTGAGCTCTCAAAGAACTCCTTAAAGGATCTTGGCACCTTACACAAGGCCTAAGGTGTCAAGAAAGGGACTCCAGCAAGTTAGCTACTCTCACGCATCTAGCGCCTTAAACGAAGCATACAAGTAGCAGAAGGCTTGCTTCCCAGGGACGAGGATGGTTGAAAGCGAGAACCAGATCAACACCAGAGAAGGAAAGGTTATAGTTCAAGGCACCATGATCAAGCTTTAGGGTGCCTCAAACTATATCCTATGGGTGTGGACTTTCAAGATCTTCGTAGGTGGCTAGGACAAGTTGCATGTGCTACTTGAAGAGGAGCCCGAGTCCAAGGACTCAACGAAGAAGACGTTAGAGAAGAGAATCTATCAAGTTATACAAAGATAAGACAATTGCTCCAATAATCACAACTTCAAAGGTTGCTAGAGAAGCAACGAGAAGCAACGACTACAGAGGTGGCAAGAGGATTCGCAGTTACATTAAAAGAAGATGGTGGAGTATCTAGCTGCACCATCAACGAGACAAGTTGAACAAGTCATCGTCCTTCCAAACCTGATTTGAGGGGAAGTGTGAGGAACTGCCACATGGCATAGTGGGCCACATGGCAATGCTACATGGCATGACAGTCAGTTGGCCCTAGTTGGAGTCCTAAGGGTCAAGTTTAGTTTGCTTAAAGTCCAAGTTTTCTATTTTTAGTATGGTCATATGTCTTTAATCAAGTTGTTAAGCGGATTTCATATTTATTGATTTTAGAAAATTTGATTAATTGTTTTCCTTATTTAGAGATTAAGATTAGTTCTCTGTAAAGAGAGATTGTAACATTCTCTGGTGTTAATGATATATTATTTTCAACAACTCCCTCTCTCTTCCTCTTCTTTTCTCTACTGCCAGTTTCTCTCTCTCTTCTTCATCACCCTCCACGTCCATGCGTGGACTTTAACACGTGTGCAAGACCACCACGCTACACCAATTCTCCACAATGATAAAGAGACATGAACAACTTGTGATGGAGCTTTAGAGCTACACAAAAAGAATGCGAAAGATTTCAAATGGAGAAGCAATGCCCAACGAGTGAAACATTTTTTTATTTCTTAGATTATTTGTTAGAGTTATGAGTGCACTAAGCACCTATCATATTCCTTTAGGCTTCTACTTTTTAAAAAAAGTAGAAAATGTATTAAAATTTGTTTTAAATGTTAATTAAATGTTTAAGGATGTTTAAGAACTTCTATAAGGGTAGTTACCACACCCCTTGGCCAAAAGATGTAAATTTTCAAAAATCCAACCTTTGAAATAGGGGTTTCTAGAACTTTGTTAATTGAATAATTTATAGGTGATAGTTGAAGAAAATGAAACTTCATAAATTACAAAGTTGTCCCTACAACTTTTTATATAGAGAGAAGTGAGGGAAAAATTATGACGAAAGTCAAACAGAAAAAATAAAAAGATAGAATGCCCTTCAAAATATTACGTAACGCAACACTTTCCCTCAAGTTGGAGCATATATATCTACCATGCTTAGCTTGTTTCTACACTTCTCGAATAGAGGACGAGATAATGGCTTAGTAAACATGTTGGCAGTTTGGTCTGAAGAGGTAAGACAACTAGTGCGAAGCAGACCTTGGTGTAATGACAATCCACTTCCACATGTTTGATTCTCTCGTGGAACATAAGATTATTGCAAGTGTGTATTTAATGTGGACACGAGGGTGGCACATGTTCTGAAGGTAGAGATGGTTGCTCATCAGGCCGCTATGGGGAATTTTGCTCGTTCCGATAGTTAGAGTCCTTACATGGAATGTTAGGGGCCTACAAGATTTGGCTCGTAGGTCTATTTTGTGGAGGTATCTAGTGGATTGGAAGGTAGATTTAGTAGTGTTGTAGGAGACTCATCTTGAAGGCATATATCGATTTCTGAAGAGAAGCTTGGGTGGTGATCAGTATACAGAGATGTTGGCAATCAATTCAGGGGGGAGATCCAGTGGTCAGCTTATCATGTGGAATGGGGGCATGTTTTGGTTGGAGTCGTCTCTGGTGGCTTCCAGAAGGGTTACAGGCATTTTTACTCGTGTACGATGGTCGACTTGGGCTATTTCTGGTGTCTATGGTCGTGTAGTAGAAATTCCAAGTAGTATGTGGGACGAGTTGATGCAAGCATCGAATTTTGTTGATTGGAAGCCTTGGTTGGTTGGTGATGACTTCAACGCCACCTTTTCTACGGAGGGTAGGCCTAATGGCAAGGTGGATGACACTACTAGTGAATTTCACTAGGTGGTGGACGATCTTGAGCTACTCAACCTCCTGATTCTAAAGTGGTGTATAAGTGGAGAAATGGTTCTAGATTTGCATCTAGATTAGATTTCATCTTCTGTAGTATAACTCTGGCTGAAGCTTGTCAAGGAGCATATGTCTCTACCATGGAAAGACTTTTCTTGAATCACACATCGTTGCTTTGGGACAGTGCCAAAGGGGAGTCCATGACCTCCTACATCAAATTTCAGAGGTCTTGGCTCTTTGAGCAGGGTTTTTGGGACTTCGAGTGGAGAAGTGGGTAGAGGTGCATCATTCTGTGTCTGCTATGTGCACCTCAGTGGAAAAATCAAGACAAGGTTGACTTTAGTGGGGTATAGGAAGGAGGTGCGTAAGAGGAAGAACTAAGTCAAGCAATTCGATTTAGAGTCTATTACTGTCAGGAAAGAGGGGCTTGGGCAGTTGGATCAATCAAACATTCAGGAGTGATTCAAGATGTTGGTGAAGGTGCGGGAGGAGGATATGAAGAGGGAGGTGGATTGGAAGGAAAAGTCGCGGCAATTCTGGCCCAAGGAGGGTGACTCCAACACCTGATTTTTTCATTTGTCAGCAAGTGCCAGACAAAGATCCAACCTCATCTCTTCTTTGAAGGTAGGGGATTTGGTTCTTGACCAAAGGTTGCAGATCTGTAAGGCTATTACGAAGGAGTTCACCAGGAGAAGACTATTAGGAGATTGGAGATTGGGGCCTTTAGATATGTCAGCGTTGGATGATCAGGCAAGGACAAATTTAGAAAGAGACATTTCTGAGGAGGCCATCACAACGATGTGCGGACTTAAGGCTAAAGGTTCCCTTCGACCAGATGGATTGCATGTTTTATTTTATAGGGAGTTGTGAGATATTGTTGGGGTAGACGTGATGGCGATGATTCGAAAGGTTTGTTGCCAACCGAGGCTCTGAGAGACTTAACTGATTCTACTTTTTCTTACTCCTAAAGAAGTTGGGTGCAGAAACGATTGACGATGATAGGCCTATTGCTATATCAAATGCAGTATATTTGATAGTGGCAAACGTGATTGCAAATAGGTTAAGGGTGCTCCTACCACAACTTATCTCCCATGTTCAGTTGGCCTAGTAGATCTTTATTTGATTCATGTGTTTGCAGAAGAGATGATAGCTACTTAGAGGAGGTCTAGGGTCACCTCTTTCCTATAGAAGGTTGATTTTTTTTAAGGCTTATGACTTAGTAGTGTGCAAATATCTGTGGGACATTTTGAGAAGAGGTTTTTCATAGGATTGGGTCCATCTCTTGAAGCAATGCAGTACTACGATGTCCTTTTTGATCTAGTCAATGGGAGACCTTCTGGGTCCTAGACTCAGCCATTGGCTCGTAGCGGGGGGTTAAGGCAGGGATGTCCTCTGGTGCCTCTTTTGTTTAATATTACAAGGAATACATTGGCATGTTTGCCTTTTAAGGCATGTAGGCGTGGACTATTCTCTGGGTTTACTTTGCATGTTGATGGATTATTGCTCACTCTGGTGTTATAGTATGCAGATGACATTGTCTTCTTGATTCAGGGAGGTGTTACTAAGATAAAGAATGTTGCATCTTTGGTTAAGATTTTTGGAGACATCTTAGGCCTGCGTATCAATGGTAGGAAGCCTTTTTTAGTGCCTTTTAGCTTGGGGGGATTTAATGGAGGTTCTCTCTCTCTGTCTCTCTTAGCACGCCACTGGCTTGCTTGCCAATAGTGTACTTAGGGCTTCCTTTAAAGGGGAAGTGGTTAGTGGTTGCAGATTGGAACCTTGTGGTGGAAAGGATGAACAAGAGGTTGAGTGGTTGGAGCAGTAGACTCTTGTCTAGGGGAAGAAGGCTTGTTCTAGTGAAGGTGGTTCTTTCGACTATCCTGACTTTCTATTTGTCCTTGTTTAAACCACCAAAGAAAGTCCTATCAAAGCTTGGTGTGGCGTGAAAGAAGCTTTTCTAGAAAGGACTGGATCACGAAGGTGGGTTCCTGTAATTAGTACCCTAGAAGGAGATATACAACAACAACAACAGTAGCCAAGCCTTTTCCCACACTAAGTGGGGTTGGCTATATGGATTCTTTATCTCCACACAGAATGATTTTGAGCCATTTCATGACTTAAATTAAAGTAATCGAGGTCATACTTAATAGTTTCCTTTTAGCACTTGTTTAGTCTTCCTCGCCCCCTCTTGGCGAGTTCAGCCTACAACTTCTCGCATCTCCTGCTTGGAGCATCTAGTGGCCTTCTTTGCAAATGCCCAAACCACCTTAGGCGTGTCTCTCTCATTTTATCTTCTATCGATGCCACCCTAACCTTTTCTCGAATAATCTCATTTGAAATATAAATATTTCTTGTATGACCATACATCCATCTTAACATCTTCATTTCTGCCATAGATATCTTCTACACATGCCTATAGTTGACAGCCCAACATTCAAAACCATACAACATTGTTGGTCTTACTGCAGCTCGATAGTACTTTCCTTTAACTTTTAAAGGAACCCTCTTATCACAAAGAAGATCAAATGCACCCTTCCATTTCAACCACCCTGTATTAATTCTATATGTAACATCTCCATTAATTCCACCATCTTGTTGGAAAATGGATCCTAAGTACTTAAAAACCTATTTCATTGGAATGCACTCTTCTCCAATTTTTACATCCATTCCTTCATTGTTGCCTTTACTACTACAATTGCATTCCATATACTCAGTCTTTGTCCTGCTTAGGCATAGTCCTTTAGCTTCAGGGCTTTTCTCCAAAGCTTAAGTCTTTTTTTCACTCAATCATTTGTCTCATCTACCAACATAATGTCATCAGCAAAAAAGTATACACCATAGCACCTCAACTTGGATACGCTTCGTCAACTCATCCTAGAAGGAGATATGTAAGCCAAAAAAGATGGGTTGGATGGATGTTCATTCACTAGATGAGACAAGTATTGACTTGCTACTAAAGTGGGTGTGAGGTTCCTCTCTAGTGGGGATGGCTTTGTGGAGAAGATGCTACTTGACTTGTATGGTTCTATTGTTGATGTGGCGTTGGGCCATTCGAGTTTGCGAGGGTCATCTACTTTTTGCAATTCTCTTGCTCCTATCAGTCAATAAGCTATCCACTCTTTTTATCTATCTAGAGCTGGGAGATGGGAGGTCTTTCCTATTCTAAAGGGATGATTGGACATGGGATGACATTTCACCAAGACGTTTCTGTAGTTATTTGGACTGGCGGGCAATAAGGATGTTCTAGTCTTGGATGTTTGGGATAGCACATCCAAGTCTTGGTCTCCTCTTTTGCAGGTAGGGTTGTTTGAGGCATCTTTTATCGAGTTACAATCGAAGAAAATGATCAATCTTATTCTAATAAGAAACCTTATACCTCTTTATATAGAAAAAGGTGTGGGAACAATTGAAGTACAAAATCATAAGAAAATAAAAAGTTACAATAACACCCTCATAATATAAAATAGATCGAAGGAGAATTTCAACACTCCCCCTTAAGCTGGAGCATAGATGTCGATCATGCTCAACATCCAAACCATCTCAGTTACAGTTTGAGCTATGATCCTATACTCAGACTTAGCATTGGATCGTGATACTATGCTTTTTGCTTCGCCAGGTAACCAAATTACCTACCACATAGGTACAAAAGCTTATAGTTGATTTCCAATCAACCAAACATCCAGCATAATCAACATCAGAATAACCTACCACTATAATTGATGTGCCTCTGGTAAATAGCAACTGACGTCCAAGAGCTCTCTTCAGGTATCTAAGCACCTGCATTGCTGCATCCCAATGTTGCATGGTAGGCTTGTCCATAAACTGGTTGAGCTTTCCTACTACAAGGGAAATATCAGGATGAGTAATGGTAAGATACAGTAGTTTGCCCACCAGCTGTCTATACGCGCTATTGTCCACAACTTTTGACTTCACATTATAACGGTGCACCTTGGGATTCATAGGGATATTGGCAAGCTTAGCCCCCAACATCCTTGTCTCACGTAGAACATCAAGGGTGTACTTTCGCAGAGTTAGCACAATGCCCTCCTTGCCTCTTGCCACCTTAATCCCAAGAAAATATTTCAATTGTCTTAGATCCTTCATCACAAACCTGTCTCCGCTATCCCAGTCTGATCATCACCAATGATCATGAGGCCGTCTACATATACTAGAAGCACAACCATCCACTAACTTTCTGACAAAAAGTGGAATGATCTACTGAATAATGCTGTCAATACGAAAGGCGATAGCAAGGCGACACAGCTCAAAATCACCTGAGGCGAGAGGCGACAAAAAGGCGACAACCCGGGTTAATTGAGGTGATCGTTTTTTGTTGATATATATGTATTTTTTATTAACTCAATTAATAGCATTAAGTTTATAAAAATATTTCTAATAACAATGTTGGAGACTTTAAGTAGAAGAAAAGGTTAACAATTGAATTGCCAAAAACTATTTCACATAATTTCAAATGGTAAAGAAAGAAAAGCTTCTACGTGATAAAGGTAGAAAACCATAAAAATCAAAATTGTCACTGAAGTGAAAAACATAAAAACCAAAATTGTCATTGAAGTGAACAATTCTCAATTCTCAAATAATATAACACACAAGTCATCAGAATCATCGTCAAGATTCAATTTGTCATCATCATCATCGTCATTGTCACCAACAACTTCAATCTCCTCTTCCTCTTCCTCATCACTGCCCACATACTCTTCCTCTTCTTCAATAACTATTGGAGCTTTCTTTTTTCGCTTCGCCTGCTTAGGACCATTTTTCTTTGTAGTAGCACGAGCCTGAGTACATCGAGAAGTGTCTTGCTTGTTAATTCCCGATGCAAGCTCAACCATGCCCCAAGTGAGATCATCACCAAACACAAGATCATTACCTGCATTTCCTCATCTTCCTCCATTCTCCCTAATAGCCATTCATTTGAATCATCAATTTCCTGGAGGGAAATGGGATTAAGATAATCCCTATCTTCATATAGATCCCTCAAAGTTTCATTGTACTTAACAAATACAAGATCATTCAACTTTTGTTGTGCTAACGGATTTCTTTTCTTTGAGCGAACCTATATAGATTTTCAAAATAAAACGATTAATATAAAATTACTTAATAAAATTACCGCTATGCATATTACGAATTGGTTTGTAACTTACATTTCAAATACACTCTAATTCCTTTCGCATCCTGAGGCACTACAAGTAAGACCTAACACCTTCAGTGTCAATTTTGCAAAGTTAAGTGCAGACCAACCAAAGAGATTCCACCACTTCACTATAAAAAGATAACAAGTTATATAATATTAATAAGCAACTAGAAATGAAAAGTTACTATAAAAAATTTATATCACTTGACTACCTAGGGCAATGGTCTTCCTTTGTCTAATAGCCATAGGTGTTCCAAAGAGTTCTTGTGCATTTTTATAAATGAAAATTTCTCGTGCTATTGTCTTGCACACTCTCATCAGGCTCCAATTTTGCCAAGACATTGAAGAATCCATTCATAACCTCTGAATCAAAATCAAGATTTTATTTTTCATAAGAGAATTTAGGATTGAGGAAATATCCTGCTGCATGTAGAGGCCTATGAAGCTGGCAATCCCATCTCTTATCAATGATGTCGCAAATAGGTCAAAACTTTTCAGCATTATTGCTGAAAGCTTTCATGACAGCTTCCTTAGCTCTATCCATTGCTTCGTATGTGTCCCATTGCAGGCCTCTTCTTCGAGTCAACAAGACGAAGCACTCTCACAAGAGGAGATGTAGCCTTGAGAATGTATACAACCTTATTCCAAAATGAAGGCATCATGATGATTGTTGCCACCTTCTTTCCCTTCTCTTCTGCATTTTTAGAAGTGATCTACTTATTTGAAGTAAACATCTTCCTTAAATTTGTCTTTTGTCTATGAATGTTTTGTAAGGTGAGGAAAGATGTAGCAAATCTTGTAACTGTAAGCCTCAACAACTCCCTACTTGTGAACTGCCTCATTAAATTTAAGACTGAATGATGCATGTATATATAACTACTCAGTTGCATTGCATACCTGAGTGTCTTTTTGACATCCTCTAACTTCCTAAAATCTTCCAACATCATATCTATGCAGTGTGCAGCACAAGGAGTCCAATAAACTTGAGGATGCTTAGCCTCCAGTAATTTGCCTATGGAAAAGAAAATTGATATTTTTTATATTTTACAATGCTTACAATATTAAAGAAAATACATATGTTAAAATAAATAAAGATTTATTACCAGCAAGAACATAATTCGATGCGTTGTCACTGACGACTTGAATCACATATTCCTTCCCAACGCGACCGATCATGCCACTTATCAGCTCGCAAAGCTTCTCCCCAATCTTTACGTAGGATGAGGCATCAATGAACTCCAAAAAATAATTCCCATGGGAGAATTGACGAGAAAATTTATAAGTGTTCTACTTTTCCTATCCATCCAACTATCTGTCATCAAAGTGCGTCCATATTTCTTCCAAGCATCATGATGTTTGGTGGTGAAATCCTGAGTCTCATTCACATGATATCTCAATAAAGGAACTCTTATTTTATGGTAAGGAGGCTTCAATCTAGAGCCAAAACAACCAATTGCCTCAATCATTATCTCAAATCAGATATCTTTAACAACATTGAATGCAATCTTGTTACGATACATCCATTTTGCAATGATCCGTAAAACTGCATCTCTTCCCTCCTTGAAAACCTTAGAAATTGTAGTTTGTTTTGTCAACAATCTCCTTTTTCATTCAGGAACCACCTTCTCTGGATCAACCTTCGTAAAGTTATCTATTAGACCATGAAACTTCATTAGAGGAAGTCCACCACTTCTACTTCCACTAGCACCCATCATGATTCAAGCCTTCTTTGCATGTGACTGTGTCGGATTTTCTACTATTCTTTTAGTTGTGAATCTATCTATCGGTTCTCGTAAGACATTCACTTCTATTTCATCTCCATCATCATCATCGTTAAGTGGCTCATCGTAAACAAAATCGTTCATGAACCTTTCTTTTTCCTCCTTTTTAAATTGTCGATATTCTCTCAACTCCTCTATCACATGTTGTGAAACTTTTGGACATATTGTTGTGTTCTTATCACCACCAGTAATATATCTAGTAGCTCTATGAATCCCCCCTTGCACTATCATACCACAGAAAGTACACTTCGTATCATTAGTCTTTTTTTAGTCTTCCAATGTGACATACTTCCAACATGGGTGTTTCCTCCTTGTTTCAGCCATCTATATAATTCAAAACAAATGCAAAGTTGGAAACACTGATCTAACATCAAAGTTGCTAGTCATATATATAGTTACAATGCACATGCAAAGTTGCTAGTTAATATAACAATATACACATGCAAAGTTGCTAGTTACATACATATATAACTTTATATATACGTACTTATACATACTTATATATATACATAGTTACAATGTTATTACATACATATATAATATGTTATATATATACTTATGTATTACCTTGTATTACTTATATATATATATATATATATATATATACTACCATTATATTTAAATGAAGTGCCGAAAACCCTTATATATATAACATACTACCCTCATATTACCCCTCATTTTACCCTTATAAAACACATACACATATATATAAACGAAAAGAATCGAAACGAAGACTCATCCGAAACTGAAATGAAGAAGCCGATGCTGAAGAAGCTCAGCTGATGCTCCGATGACACTCAAGCGGTGCAGGTTGAGGAGATACTTGGGCGATTGAGGAGGCGACGCAGATGGCAAGCGGTGATGCCCGGGTGGCGATGCTGGTCGAAGAAGCTCGAGCTGCTCTGTCGCGGAGGCGATAATGGCGTGGGGTTGGCGTGGAGATGAGAAAGCTCTTCACACATGTAAATAGGGGCCTCATATGGAATGTGAGAGGTCGTTGAAGGTAAGAATGGTAAGTCCATTTCTTACCTTTTAAAAAAAAAACATTTCGATGTGGCTAGGGTTCAGGTGATGAGGTGGCGAGGTGAGGAGGCACCGCCCGATCGAAGGGCTTCGCCTGGGTTTTCATCTAGGCGATGACCCACTAAACTGCCTCGCCTCGTCGCCTCAACGCCTGAGGTGCTCGCCTCAACAGTGCTGCTATTGAAGACCTCCGTAGTCCCATTGTCTCTACTACCTCATAAAGGTTTTAAAACCACACTCGTGGACTTTGCTTGGGTCCATATATCGCCTTCTGTAGTTTACACACACTCCCCTTGAACCTCAAATCCAGAAGGTTGCTGCATATATACTTCCCTATAAAGCTTGCCATAGAGAAAGGTGTTCTTCACGTCAAGCTGATGAAGAGCTTAGTCCTTGTGTACACCACAGAGATAAGAATCCTCACAATCGGAAGACAAGCAGCAGGAGAGACTGTCAAATAAATCTACCCCATAAGTTTGAGTGAATCCCTTCACAAGGTAGGCTTTATACTAAGAAATAGATCAATTAGAATTATATTTCAAGGTAAAAACCCATTTACAGCCAACAACTCAAGCACCTGCAAGAAGAGATGTTAGCTCTCATGTCCCTCTGGACCATCTCATCCTCCATGGCCCGTAGCCGCTTTGGATCAAGCATGGCCTACTGATAAGATGAGGGTATATGAGAGATAGAGGGAGCAACAGTAAACATGACAAATGTGGATCCAAGACCAACAGTAAAAGCATCCCCAGCAACATGGTAGTGGGCACAATTATGGGGCATCTTCTGAAGAGTTATTGGAAGATCTGTATTATCTACAGGTGGCTCCTCAAAGGAATCAGGAGACAAGTCACCTCCAACACTATCATCATGGAATCCTGCATCATCACCACTAGACACAACTGTCAGTATCCTCAACACAGATCTGAGATGGGGAGGATGATGGCACTAAAATGGGGGAGGGTGCTGCCAATATGTAACTACCAATATGTAGGATACTGGTAGATCCCTAAACCTTGTAGTTCCTCTGTCATCATTAGCATCAAGAATATGAAAGTGGCATATTCTCTAGTGGAATTGGGGAATAGGCATAGAAGTCACCTCTGTCTCAAATGACAACTGACGTCCACTGGTAGAAAAGTACGGAACTGCTTGATGAAATGTAACATCACTTACATATGTTTCTTACCTTCAGGATCATAACACTTGTAACCTTTTTGGGTACTGTTATACCCCCAAAAGACACATTTGACTACTCGTGAGGCAAGCTTATCCTATCTTAAGCTAGTGATATGAACAAAAGCTGTAAATCCAAAGATACGTGGGGGGAGGTGAAATAATTCTCTATCAGGATACAACACCTACCATGGGATCTACTCATCAATAACTAAACTAGGCATTCGCATTAAGCATTGCATCTCCCTAGTACACTGCAGGCACACTGTAATGAATCAATAGTGCTCTAGCTACATCCAATAAATGTCGATGTTTCCATTATACTACCCCATTCTACTGAGATGTATGGGGACGTTATTTGGTGCACTATGCCATAGGATCTATAGAAAGATGTCAATTTGGTGGTAAAAAACTGAAGTGCATTATCAGTGCACACAACTTTAATAGTAGAAGAAAACTGGTTATTTATTTCAATCACAAATGTTTCATGGCATGACCAATATCTGACTTATTATTGAACAAAAACAATCATTGGTGAAAAATCAACAATAATCAAATAGTAGCGATGTATTAACCAATCCGAAAATCAACTAGGACCCTAAACATCCATGTGGACTAAATCAAAAACTAAAGCAAAACTAGAGTTGCAACTGGTAGGATAATTAGAGCGGTGATGCTTCCCTATTTGACAAACATCACAATGAATCTCTGTGGCAAGTGAAATGTGTAGGATTAACACATCTAAGCTTGTCTAGAGATAACTGACCAAGGTGACAATACCACTGTAGAGCACTCCCAACAGTAAAGCAAACATCTCGGCAAGAAGTTGCAAGTGGTGTCTGGACTAGGCAATACACACTCCCTCTTCATGTCCACCACCAATCATCCTCCTCATGAGCTTGTCCTAAAAGACACATCCAACATCATCAAAAATAGCACAGCTATTAAGACCCTTAGTTATTCTACTAATTGACAAAAGACTGATGAGAAATCAACAAAAAGAACATCAGGTAATCTCAATGTGGAGGTAATTGCCACTCCCCTTGACCATCAATCCTGAAATGTCTGCCATTTGTAACCTGACCTGTCCTACCAAGAGCAACAAAATGAAGCCTTAGAAAACAACTATGATCCCCACCCAAGTGGCATGATGCACCAAAATCTACCAACCAGGTAGTACCATCACTAGACCTGTCAGATATACTAAAGGAAAGATTTATACCTGAGGAGGAAAAGGTAGCAATATCTGAAGATGAGGATGGCTCCTGTGTCACCTGTGAGAGGTGTTGAAGAATGGCATCATACTCTACATTAGGAACTGTAACAATCAGCTCCTCGAAAGGAGCAACAACCTAATTGACCGTAGGTGGTCTACCATGCTTTGATCAGCATGTAGCCTCCACATGACCAGCCCTACCATAGTAGGTGCATGTAACACAAGACTAGCTAGGCTAACCCCATCCATGTCCACGACCTCGAGTAGAAGGTACTCCTCGACCTTCACGACCACTAGATGCCGCAAAAGCACAAGTTTGCCTAGTAATCTCAGTAGAAGGCGTCGGCACAACAATCCTACTAATCTGACTATATGCTTCCTCCAGAGTGGGAAGCTCTGAGAGAGTCAATATTTGAGAATGAGCAACCTTATACTCAGGACAAAAATGTGATAGAAACTGGAGCATTGCAGCCCCCCTATGGTACTCTCTTTGTGTATAACAAGTGTACATTGGCCTACAGGAATTATACTTCTTCAAGAGCCCTTTAAGGGTGGCATAATAGTGAGGTAAAGACTGATTCTCATGCTTATGATTACCTATCTCATGGTAAATCTGAAACACTTTGTTTAAATTCTTCTTATAAGAATAGGTGTCATGGAGAGAATTCCACGTATCCTTAGTAGTCCTGTAGTACATGATGCCATCTCAAAAGCGTGGTACAATGTTCATGATCCACGTATGTACTAGTGCGCTGTCTTTCTTTCATGTGGCATATTTCCCTATCTTCTGTGCAACCTCTGGTTCAAGTAAAACATGTTCCTTGTCATGACCTTCAACTATCATAAGGAATGTCTGAAACCATTGCTCCTGCTCATAGTTGGTCTCATCTAACTTGGCAATAGGAGCACAAAATAGATTCTTGTAATTCCCAGTCTCTAAGGTGAGATCTGATGTCACCTCAAATGTACTGGATGACGCCATCGTGCCTACACGAAGGAGAATTTGCCTCAAATTTAGATCTAAAATTGAACTTTTAGATCATAGGAAAAAGTATTCAAAAACTGGATGAGCTCTCAAACATCAAATCCAAGGTAATGGAACCCTAGAAATCACATCAAGATCCCACCACAGGTTCCTTAGGACCAAGCAAGGCACACACTAAGCCATAGAGAGAGCCCTAGCACCACCGCCTAAGGGACCTGATTGCTTCGCTGCCTTTAGGGTGGTAATAGCCACCAACAACGTTGCTGCTAGTCGGTGGTGCTGTCAATCTATTGGGCAGTGTTGCTGGCCTATTGGGCGGTGCTACCAGCGGCACTGCTGCCGGTGACGCGTAAAGCAACAACGAAGAAGACGAGGGTTTTGGTGGAGGGGGAACGGAGGCCACATATTTGGTGAGATACCAGAACACCAATCTAGGATCGCCACTTTGATATCAAGTCAGAGAAAATGATCAACCTTATTCCTATAAGAAATCTTACACCTCTTTATATAGAGAGGTATCAGAACAATTGCGGTACAAAACCATAAGAACACAAAAAGTTACAATAACACCCTCATAATATTAGATAGATCGAAAGGGTATCTCAACAGTTACAAAGCATGGTGGGAATGCTGGAGGACATTAAGTCATTTCCTGATCCACAGGACATTCATTTGGAAGGAGGGGAGATTTTCCATATGTAAGGCCCAAAAACAACTAAATGCCTCAAAGGGTAGGCCTTTTCCTGAGCTTTGGACTACCTGCACCGCTATTTGGAGCCTTCCCCTGCCTTTGAAAGCAAAAATCTTCAGATGGCTTTTCAAAAGGGAAAAACATAATAAGTTTGTTAGAGCGAGATGGTTTTTGGATGAAAACGATTTTTGTGTTCTCTACAGGGAAGCGAATGAGGACTTGCACCATTTATTTTTCACATGTCAATTTCCTCACATGTTGAATTTTTAAGGCTATTTGGAGGGAAGTGCAGGTTCATGGTGCTTATTGTTCTGCTTTAGGGTGCCTTTGGGATTCTTTTCGATGGTCCGAACATGCAAACACCTCTAGCTTGGTGAAAGTCTTTACAACCTTGTGGTCTTTGTGGTTGCAAAGAAATGTTGTAATTTTTAGAAGGGAGCGAGCATGGGTTGATAATGTTGCAAGGGAGGTCGCTTTTATTTCAGATTTATGACACCATAACTTATAAGTCCATTCTTTTTGTTAATGCAATACTTTGGATGACTATCGACCTTAGGTAATCTTTCTTTCTTTACTTCAAAAAAAAAAAAGAAACCGTAGGAGGAAAAGAGTTGAGTTTATTTCAGAAACCCTATGCTCTCTTATATAAAGGCCTAATGGATAAATTACAAAGTCACCCTTACATAATAAGAAAATAACAGGAAACAACTCAGCAACTATTAACACTCCCCCTCAAGCTGGAGCATAAATATCTGACATGGTCAGCTTGGAACAGAAATAATTCTCTTCTTGGCTAAGGCATTGGTGAAGATATCAGTAATCAACTAGAAATATAAGGTGCAGAGATTTTCTCAGCTAGTACCGCATCACAAACAAAATGGCAATCCACTTCTATATGTTTTGTTCTTTCATGAAATACTAGATTATTGGTAAGGAAGGTGACTGCCTTATTGTCACAATACATAGGTATGGGATCCGAAACTTCTACTCCAAAATTGCGAAGCATAGATCTGATCCAGTAGAGCTCATAAGTAGTGTGAGCCATAGCCTTGTATTCTGATTCAGCGCTGGATCTGGAGACAACATTTTGCTTCTTACTTCTCCATGTATCTAGATTGCTGCCTACATAGGTGCAATATCCTGTCGTGGATCGCATTTCCTCATGGGCACTAGCATAGTCTACATCGGAATATCCACATACCTGAAGATGGCCATGTCTCTGAAAGAAAGACCCTTTCCAGGATATCCTTTCAAGTATCTCAATACTTGGCATACTCCAACCCAATGTATCTCTCTGGGCTCCTGCATAAATTAGCTCAGCCTCCCTACAACATATGAAATATCTGGCTTCGTCACAATGAGGTACAACAGCTTGCCAACCAAAGCTCTATATCTGGTGACATCTAAAATCGGGCTATTAGTATCCACAAAGCGAGCAGCTGGATCTAAAGGTATACCAACAGGTTTGCACCTTAGCATCCCTACCTCTCAGAGCATGTCCAGTACATGCTTCCTTTGAGATGGGACCGTTCCTTCATCAATGTGATGCATCTCAATACCCAGAAAATAACTGATCAAGCCAAGATCTTTAGTAGCAAATTGTGCATGTAAGAAGGCCTTGGTCTCCTTTAGACCCTGCAAATCACTTCTCGTCAACAAAATATCATCAACATACACAATTAGAATAATAGATTCTGCCCGTGTGTGCCAGGTGAACACAGAGTGATCAGAAGTAGATCGAAGAAATCCAAAACTCTGAACTGCGGTGCTAAATCTGTCAAACTAAGCTCTAGGACTTTGTTTTAGGTCACATATCACCTTGTGAAGCTTGCAGAACTTGTATCACTCCCCGTGAATAACAAATCCAAGAGGTGCTCCATATATACTTTTCTCATTAAGGTCACCATACAAAAAGGCATTTTTTTATATCAAGCTAATGTACGGGCCACCTTTGATTAACTGCTATAGAAAGAAGAATCTTGGCAGGATTCAACCATGCAACTGGGGAAAAAGTCTCGAAATAATCCACACCAAATCTCTGAACAAAGGCTGCAGAAATCGGCAGTCGGTATTCAGTTGGTGATGTCACCGACTAAGGAGTATACGGTATGCAAGTGATTAATCAAAGATTAATCGGTATAGTATTTTTTAATATTTAAAATTTTAAATATAATTATATTTACCATTATATATGAATTAAAATATCCAATGTATATGTTAATATTATTTTTTTGATAGGCATTATCTCAATATGGCTTCTAACAAATAGCTATCAATATCACAACACAAAATAAGACAAATAAACTAAGATTGGTGCATTATAAATCTAAAGGAGAGTTTTAATTCCAAATGCCATAAAAAGTGCAAAATAGATAGTAAATCCCCAAAGAAACATCTGAAGAAAATATTTGGATTCAATCCTCCTCGTCTAGAAATAAGGGAACATCATCCACAATTTCATCTTCTTTGTCAATCTCTTCAAAACCAACTTGCTCATCCTCTTCCTCAAAGTCAAGTAAGTTTGTTGGAGCTCTTGAGGTGGGTGCTTATTTGCCTTTGTCAACTCTAAGACTCCTCCTTGGTTGCAATACATCTTCTGCACCACATGCCTCTGCAACTGCACCCCAAGTTAATCCTACTGGAAAAACTTCATTTTCTTCAGCTGCCACATCAAACACCAATGTTGCTGCATGTGCATGATCCTTTGAAGCAATTGGATCTCTTTTTGTAGCCTTTTGTTTACGATCCCTCAGTTTTGCATTAAATCATATAAAAACCAAATCATTCAACCTCGGCATTACCAAGCTGGCCCTAAACTTTGTATGGATCTGGAAGTGATGAAGCACATTGTTATATATGTCATATATGAAAGCTTAAATGTTGGAATTACAATATTAACCAAGTCATTAGACTCATTACCCTTGAAAATGTGCTCTAATTCCTCTCACAACCAGAGGATGTAAAGGTCAAACTGAGGATCTTAATTTCCATTTGTTGCAGATAAGGTGTATTACTTCCATTCAGAGACCACCAATTGACCATTTAAAAAATTAAAATTGTAAATAAATGTTGCAATCTTCAATTTACATGAAAGAGGCTATGTAATTAAATTCTTGAATTACCTGGATCCGAGTGCTCATCATTGATCGACCTTTGCCTTACAGCCAATGGTTTACCAAACATACCTTGACCAAGTTTGTATGCAATAAACTCCTTTCTTGTAATGATGTCTTGCACATCTAAGTCGAGGTAGAATTGCTCAATGCAAGTTATCAACCCATACTTTACGTCACCACTTGTTTCAAACATGGTAAAATCCTTATAAAAATAATAAGGATCGAGAAGATATGCAGCCTTATGAAGTGGTGTATCAAGTCATCCTTTGATTTTCTTTTGTATTGCCTCCTTAAATGGCTTATAGGACAACTCATTACCATTACAAATTGCCAACATCTCCTCCTTTGCCTCTTCTAAGCCCCCATAAACAAAACTCATGGATGGTTTCTCATCTGAGTCAACAACTTGCAAGAGACGAACCAAAGGAGTAAAAATCCTCACTACAAAAGTGACTTGATTCCAAAAAGATGGGCTTAAGACTGTAGATGTTCCTTTCTCTCCTTCTTTGGACTTAGACCATCTGCAACGTTGCCAATCATCAGAAGAAAACATAGCCCTCAATTTATCTTTCTTGTCTAGTATGCTTTGTAGTGTAAGAAAAGTAGTAGCAAATCTAGTCTATTTAGGTCTCACAATGTCCCTTTTCTCAGTAAAATGCCGCATCATACTCAAAATTATGGGATGGCTATAAATGAACACCGTAAGTCTCCTTGCATTTGTGATGACATTCTTTATCTTATGTTCTCTTCCAATCTCCTCAAGCACCAAATCAATGGTATGTAAGGCACATGATGTCCAAAAAATATGTAAATACTTTATCTTCATCAAGGTGGAAGCTGCTGCATTAGCAACAACTTCGACAACATTTTCCACTCCAACTTCTTTAATGCCTTCTTCGATAAAGCTAAAGATGTAATTAGAAGTATGCGACTCCTCAGAAGAATCAATAAATTTTAGAAAAGAAACCCCAAGTGGACAATGGACACACAAATTCATAATGCTCCTTCCATGCATATTAGTCCAAGCATTAGGCATGATAGAGCATCTTGTAGTTTTCCACGTCCCTGTGGCTTTGCAATGCTTGTTTGGTCTTCTTCAAAGATGGTCTAGAAATCTCATATCGAGGAGTTTTAAACCCTGGATCATAATGCCTGATCGCCTCAACCATCCATACAAAATGTTCATTGCAAATTGCATTGAATGGAATGCCATAATAGTAAGCCTAGTCACAAATAAATTCACGTCTTATCTTGTTGATCCTTGGCACAGACATCTTTAATCGTGGCCTGTCGCAAATCCTTAGGCACATTTGTGACTTCTTCAACTGATTATGAGAGTCTACTCTTTTTCGCCTCTCTTCCTGATTCAGCAGTGCCTAGATCACCTCCAATATCAACCTCATCTCTAACTTCTTGTAATGTTGTTGCTTTGTTTACTTTTTCCGCCTTTAATTCATCCATGTATGCCTTGATAAACCTTCTTTGTCTCTTCATCAACCTTTGGACAAGAAGTTGTGTTGCCCTTAATGTGTGCTAAATGCTGTTTGAACCTACTAATTCCACCTTTCACCACCTTCTTATAAAGCTTACAAGTCACTATGTTTGTATCTCCATCCAAGATTCATTGATCCAGGTGGGACATAAGATTCGCAATTTGTGGAAGCCATGTCTTCCATAAAGTATTTGCTCCTATTAAAAAGAAAGAGGCAAAAAATCATGAGATATTTTGATAACTAAATCTTTGAATACTCGCCCAATTCTACTTTTATGTACATCTCAAGCGATCTTGACATGCATCACAAATTCCAATAACCATAGGTTTATGAGAACTAAAAGCTACTCACACAAGACCTAAAATATATCCATCCTTGATTTACAAAATCCGAATGCAAATCAATAGTATAACTAAAATCTATCAATCCCTTCTATTTATTTCCAAATAGACATAGTAGATCATTTATCTTAGAATTTTTTATTTGAAAGGCATGAGGGTAGGGGCAAAAGTTATATGATATCTTATATGCAGGGATAGGAGCAATATCATATCCTCACTAGTGATAGAAGCGGTCGATGATAGGTTGATGGACTTAGTAGCATCGCAGCATGGACTCGTGGCAAGCACTGAGCAGCGATACACACTGCATGGCAATGATGGAAGAGCCACCAACCTTGGTTCGACTTGTTCTTGATCGGTGATGGAAGAGCCACCAGCATTGACTCTATGTAGTGGTGGGTGATGCGGTGATGAATGACAACAATGTGGCTCTGAGGAGCAGTTGTTGACGACAACGAGATTCTGACGAGCAGTGGTCGACAATGGCGATGCTTGCAAGCGACTGGGAGAGGTGCAAGAGACTCGAGAGCGAAAGGACTCAGAGGGAGCAGGGAGCGTGAGTGTTTTTAAGGTTTTGTCATGTGCAAAACCCTTTTAATCGAAAGTGGGGTGGTTGTGTAAGTTGTGTGGCGTGTACCACAAGTGCTCCAATGTAAAAAAAAAAAATTGAAACCTTGAAAGTAACTCAGACGATTAATGATTGATTAATTGGTTATGCGGCTGATTAATTGGGTAGACCAAATATAGGACCAAATATGGGTACTCGGTTCATTTTTGGATCGCATACGATTATGTGACCGATTAATCGGCCGCATAGACTGATTTTGCACCCTTGCTCTGAACTGTACCATCAGGGAGGTGTTTAATGGTGAATACCCATCTACACCCCACGATTGTCGCTTCAGGAGGTAAATCAACAAGTTTCCATGTACCATTGGATTGAAGAGCAAAGATCTCCATTGCCCGGGTCCAATCAGGATCCTGAAGAGCCTCTTTGTAATTGTGTGGCCCCTAATGATTGTCAACTGCAAAAGAAAGTGACTATCCTGCTACAGATAACTGATCAGCAGTCATATAATCTACTAAAGAGTAACAAGTGCATGACTGTGGAGCCTTTCGCTGTGCTATAGGAAGCTCCAAGTAAGCACCTTGAGTGGAAGACAGTACCTGATCTCCAGACGAATTAGCAAAATCAGGAGATTGAGCAGAATCATGTTGTGCAAGGATAGTGGAAAGAGGCTCCTCCACGTGTGGATGGGAATCTTTAGGTTTGCGGTGGAAGGCTTGTGGATAATAATTGAAGGACTCTGCATCAGGTGTAGCTGTATTTAGTGGATGGGATGGCTCAGTGGGCTCTAGAGGCAATGCAGATGGTAGGAGAGGGATATCGTTTGGCACAAGTAGATGAGGACTGGCTACCTTTATGGGAATAAAAAGGAAGCTCCTCAAAGAAGCTAACTTCAGCACTAACATAAAATTTATGAGCCACCGGATCATAACAACGAAATCCCTTTTGGGTTCTTGAATATCTCAAGAAAATACACTTTACTGAACGGGGAGATAATTTGTCCACCTTCAATAGATGAACCAGACCCAACCAAAGACCATGGGAGTCAAGAGGAAAAAATCCCTACCAAGAAACAGAATAGAAGGGTATCTTGCCTCCTAACACAGATGACGATACCCTATTTATGAGAAATGCGGCAGTAAGAATGGTATCGGCCCAAAAATGAGATGGAACATTCATCTGAAACATTATGGATCGAGCCACATCCAACAAGTGTCGTAATTTGCATTCAACAACCCCATTTTGTCAGGATGTGTGAATGCAAGAGATCTGATGAATTAGCCCCATAGAACTAAAAAACTAAGTTGATTTGGCATTAACAAATTCCAGTCCATTATCAGAACGAAAAATATTTATAACAATTGAGAACTGAGTCTTTATTTCATTGAAAAAATTTTGAATTAATACAGGGGTTTCAGATTTTTCCTTCTACATAAACACCGAAGACACAAGAATAATCATTAACCAAAACAAGGAAAAAATGAAAACCCCTAACACTGCGGACCCTACATGGTCCCCATAAATCAGCATGCACAAGATCAAAAGGAGACTCAGACTTCTTATTTTGATTGGAAAAAGAACAGCAATTTGGAAACTTCAAATCTGGAAACTGACGACGAACAAGAATACTCGGCTGACCTAATCGAAGGTGCCACTGTAGAGGAGTAGTGGCAAGAGCAGCAGCAGTAGTAGGGGTAGTGGTGGTAGGTGGTAGGCTAAGGTAGTAGAGGCCATTCTTCTTAAGTCCACCAATCCACCTCATCATCTGTAGATCCTACAAAAAGAACTAGTCATGAAAAACTACTCAGCATCCCAAATCTTTAGTAATCTGACTAATGGACATCAAATTAAGAGTAAATTGTGGGGTATGAATAACATCTAATAAAGGAAGAGAGAGGCATATCTCTAAGGCTTGTAATAGGGGATAAACCACCATTCGCTACCCTGACCTTAGAAGGGGGAGGCAAGACTGCGAAGGGATGAAAAAAGAGTGAAATCTCTTGTTATATGAGAAGCACCTGAATATGCTATCCATGCCGGCGCACGAATACTAGTTGATAGAGCACTAATACCTGTGGGATGAGAAACTGACACCCCAATTGTAGTGATGGTTTGAGAAGTCAACAGCCTATCGTATTCTACCCTGAAAATAGTAATCGGACTATCCGCATCCTGAAACTGTGTACCATCTTCCTCTGAGGTAACATGATTAGCACGAGGACCCTAGCTCTGAGGGTACCCATGCTTAATCCAGTATATGCCCATGGTATGTCCAACCCTATGGCAGTATTCACATACAAAGTTTCCTATGCCATGACCTCGCCCACGTTTAGAGGTACCTCGTCCTCTGGCACCTCGTCCACCACTAACAGGTGAACCACGACCACGACCAAAGGAAGCCAAGGCAGATGAATCAGAACTGGGAATACGCTCTGAGATTTCTAATATAGAGAAACAGGTGTAGATCTGAGCAGGAGTGGGAATCTCCTCAGAAGTCATCAATTGGTCTGTTACGGACTTATACTCTAGACCCAATGTAGCAAGGAATTGTACAGATCTGATTACCTCTCTCTGTTTTGCCATAATTGTGACGTTAGATGTCAATAGTTGATATGTATCATGTTCATCCCACAGATTTTTGAGCATCCCATAACACTCTGCCAAGGGCATAGTCCCCTTTTTAAATGTGTGGATATCCTCAATAACACGATACAATCTAGCAATGTTACTCTTTTGTGAGTGAATCTCATGTAGCACCTCTCACATTTTCTTCGCAGGGGCATAAGACAACTTTTTTAGCAATATTTCTTTCATACTGTTCAACATGCAAGTTGCAATCCAGTCATTGTTTGCCTCCCAGTCATCAATCTTTTTGGAGTTCTCTGGTTCATCCCACAAAGGAATATATTTCTTTCTATGAGATCCAACGAATCGTGCAAAATAAGTACACCACAGCAAAAAATTGGAACCATCCAGTTTGGTACTGGTTCCTGCATGTGAGAAGGAACATTAATGGTAGACACCTTTCCAGTGGAGTCACCAATGATCTCCTTGTCTGTCATGGTAACCGATTCGTGTGGATCAATAAATCAAAGCTACTAGGACTGCATATGATCATCAGAGGACTGCAAAAATAAGGTCTGAAAATACCAACTTTAGATCAGAAAATGGGCAATCTGCTTCTCTAGGGCATGTACATGTTATCAAGGCATAGCTTAACCCCAGCAACAATACAAGGGGAGCCTTAGGAAACCAAGATCGGCCTCATCAATCACTGAACAGCCACCAGAGATGTGCCTAGAGGCACTGCAGGTGACCTTCGTGGTGCTGGTGATGGCAGCAGTGTTGTCGCAGGCGATGCTAGCATTGCAGACGACGCTGGCGGTGCTCTGATGGTGTTGGGGACAGCAGGGGCGCTGTCGCTAACACTGCTGGTGTTGCAAACGATGCTGGCGGCGCTTGTTGGCGCTACTAGTGCAGCAGGCAACCTCTAATGGTCACCCCTAAGGTAAATGGCAATTGTGTTGTTGGGTCTGCTAGCGTCGGTAAGAGAAGGGAGAGAGGGGTACGGTGGTGGGTTTCGGAGGCTGTTCTCCGTGGGATACCGAGTGCCGATCTAGGACTGTCGCTCCAATATCATGTGGGAGGAAAATAGTTGAGTTTATTTCAGAAACCCTAGGCTCTCTTATATAGAGAGAGGCCTAATGGGTAAATTACAAAGTCACCCTTACATAATAAGAAAATAACAAAAAACAACTCAACAACTCTTAACAAAAAGAGTGAAATTCCCTATAAATAACCTAGCATACGATTCATTTCAACGATATTCTATTTGAATTCTCACAAGGTTGCATGTAGCTAGCTACATAAGAATAACAACCGGTTACCACTAATAGGATATGCATGTGCTACCACCAATATATGAAGGCAATGGATGATTGAGAGGTGGCATTGTGGAGGGGAAGGCGAGAGTTGAATGGAGAGCGTCATCTCCGCAGGTAGTGATTTTGGAAATGGATTCCATCATTTAAGATTTTCACCTAACTCCAGTGATTATGACTAGTTATAGGGTAGTTTTAGTTATTGTAGAATAAGTTAAAAGGAATAGCTGGGTTAGAGATGAGTTGAAAAAAATTCAGGCTGTCTGAGTGAGTTTCTGGGTGCAGGAAGCCTCCTAGCTATTAGCTTGAATGACCGACTACTAACTTCGAGGGCTGGCTACTAGCTATGAATAGACAGGTAGAACTTGAAGAGATGGCTATTATGTAGCTCCATGATCAAATCAAATCCAAATCTGGTGATACTTGGTGTACCTTTAAGTACTTGAATCCTTACCTTTTGCTTCCTACTAGTGCCTTGATGCACTCCTTTCTTACTCAGTGATAGCTGCATCCATGATTTGTAGCAGCATGATTTGCATCCATTAGGGACCCCAATCCAGCCTGTTGCCCGCTATCCTCCTTCCTAGAGGCATAAGAGGCAGGCCCATACAAGAAATAGATTCAAAATCTCTTTATTTCACCAAGGAACTGAGCCTAAGGAGAAAGTCTACCCTTGGTGAAAAACTCAATTCACTTGTATCACTGATAAAGGAACTAATAGTGAGAAATGAGCTGTAATATCTGCCTCCAGATTATGCCAGAGTATTTTGAAGCTGCTGCAGCTTTGCGTATCTAGCCAGACAAAGATAGTTTATTATTATGTATTTGATTGTCATCTTTAAAACAAGAATTCTTTTTGTAAAGAAGTTCCATTGTTGCTCAACCATGTCAGATTGATTTGCCCCTATGTTGTTGTGAAACTTCTTTCTTCTTTATACCAAGTACATAGTGAACCTTAAGCTTGATCTCTAGAAGCTTACAACTTCCAAGAAGACATGCCCAATTGTACTATAAAAATAATAAAATAAATATTCCTTGATAGTAGCCACTGTTGCAAGATTTATTCTCAATTGTTTATCTGCACTACACTAAATTAATTGTGGCTAAGCTACCATCTGTGTACAGTTTATTCAAGACTTACCTCATCTGCGAACTGCTTAACACTATGCTCAGAAAGCTTCTTCACGGCGACAACAGTTTTATCTTTTAAATGGCCGAGGTATACAGAAGAAGTTCCTCCTTTCCCTAATAGTTTTCTAAAGCCATTTGTCATTTCGACCAACTCATCATATGTGAATTGCCTACAGTTTGATCGTGCAGATGCTGGTGGTGGGACTGGAATTTCCACAGTTTGATCTGCATAACTTTTAGATTACTAAAACAGCATGAAAACATGCACTATGCTAATTTTACTGTGATAAAATAAGCATACTTTGACACCACTTCCACAGAAGGATTAGCCCCAGAACTAGCAGTACGGAGAACAAAATGGAACCTGCCAAGCTAACCGCTAGTATTATAGTTTCATTTCTCCTTTCGTCATCTGGGTCGCTGTCAAAGGGATAAAAATGTCAGATTATATATATATATATATATATATATATATATATATATATATATATATATATATATATATATATATATATATATATAGCAATGCTTTGAATACTTCATGCTCCATATATGTGAAGAAAACCTTCTTACTCTTTGCCAGGAACTGGTTCTGAACCTTCTGGAGAACATGGACCTGTAACCAAAGTTAACAACTTTGCATCCACCCTCTCTTGCAGTGCCTCTGGAATTGGTTTTTTCAGCCTGTTGCACGTTAAGTTCCTACAAAATGGGAACCAAAATTGATTTTTTTTTTTTCTTGCTTTGAGGATGATAATCAAACTGTCATCACCCATTTATTGTACATACAAGAGCTTAAGATTTCTTAGGCTTGCTAAAGAGCTAGGGATGTCACCGGTCAGATTGTTTGTTGACAGATCCCTGAAAAGTAGAGTTAGATGCCTCAGCAACATGCAAATTTATTTCTTATGCAAGTAGGGCAGAAAATTCACTAAGCCATAGTTATAGGAATTCCAAATTTGATATGCTTGCTAAGAAGTTGGGGATGAAACCTGTTAAATTATTTGAAGATAAATCTGAAATTAAGAGCTAAAATGTTTGAGTAACTTGAAATTTATCATTTAACCATAAACTGTATCCAGCTTTTCTATGTTAATAGAGAAAAGTAATTAAAAGAAAAGGAGAATACCTAGCTTTGACTTAAGTAATTTCATAAGTCCATAATAGATTCTCGAAATGGACCACTAGTGACTATTTTTTGTTTCCCCTACGACAAGTACTTAGCTACTAAGATCTAGTAGGATTAAACCTAGAAGTAGTACTCACTCACAGGCAAGGGAATAATGCTTGAACTAGCAAGGATACTATTGAGCATAGGGACTTATTTACTGTTTTGTGTTATTTCTTAAATGACTGTAATTTTTCCAAACCTCACTAGTATAAAAGAGAGGCTAGGGTTTTTCCTTTGAGAATAAGACATTACTTTTCTCTCAACATGGTATCAGAGCAACAATCCTAAGCTGCTACTCCGATATCTCACCAAATATTCCCACTCAAAGATGATCAAAATCACCAACATAGTGGTGATTTGATGGAGGAAAAGTGGATGGCAAGTAGCAGCAGCAGTGGCAACGCTGGGAGAGGACAAACCAATGATTTCACCCCTCCTGCTAGCGCCGCCAATGCCGCCCCCTGGGGGTTCAGTGGCTCTGCTGACACTGCTGAGGGGGGTGGCGACCCCTCTACTACCACTGGCAGACCTGTTGTAGGTCTGTTGGTGGCCTAACAGGCCAACACACTATTTTGGTTTGTGGTTCTTGGTGTTATCTCTTGTATGATGAAGTATATTTCACACATTATAGATGTGGTGATGAGCCTTCTGTCACCTTTGATAGTGAAGATATCCTCAAGCACGATGAGCCTTCTCTCATGCCAAGAAGATGCAGTTGGTCCACAAGAAAGATCAAGTTCAGATTTGAAGAAGCTTGCGTTTGCAGTCCAAGGAGACACGAAAAGGAAGAAGAAGATCGAAGGAGCATGGATAGTTGACTCCGGTGCCTCTATTCATCTTACAGGAGATGTGAAGCGCCTTGTGAATTTCAAGGCCCCATGTGGGATCAAGGATGTCAAGGTGGCTAATGGAGCCACATCACCTATCACAGCAGTTGTGTGTGTACATGCCTCTCTAAAGATGTTGATTGAAGATGTTCATTATGCTCCAGAGTTTCCAATGAACCTGATGTCAGTGATTGCATATGCAAGGGTCTTGGGTGCCATGTGTTTAACAAAGGTCATTGTTACTTCCAGGATCGATAGATAGGAGATATTATAGGTGGTGGTATAGAGCAAGATGGTCTCTATTACCTTGACACACCTGCATTGTTTGCCAGAGCAACCCTTGGGTATGACACAGGAGGCTTGGGCACTCATCGCTCAAGAAGATGTGATAGATGTATCCTGGATTGCCAGATTCCTTGACTCTCCAGTGCGAGGATTGTCAGCTTGGGAAGCATCACAAGAGCACTTACTCACAGAGGGTTGCTGGAGTGAATACTGTTCCCTTTTTCTTAGTGCATTGTGATGTATGGGGGCCATCTAGAGTTCCTACTTCAGGAGGACATCGATATTATATTGTCATTGTGGATGATCACAGATGCCTTACTTGGGTCATCTTGATGAAGACACATTCAGAGATCTCTCAGGTTATTCAGTAGTTCTTGGCAGAGATTCAAACTCAGTATATTGGTACAGTTCGAGTCTTCCGTAGTAATAATGGCTTAGAGTTTATGCAGCGAGATGTTCAGAACCTTTTCTCCTCTAGAGGCATTATTCACCTAACATCTTGTGCTCACACATCCTAGCAGAATGGTGTGACTGAGCGCCAAGGTTCGAAATGCCGATTTCGATGCCGTGCCGATGAAATTCCAAGTATGCATTTCGTGGGCATGCCGGGGGCATGCCGTGGAAATGCCCGTTTTTCAATGGGCATGCCGATGCATACCAACAAAAATAGCAAAAGTAATTAAAAAAATCAATAGCAACCTCGATATGGGCACCAATTCCGCTAGCATGCCGACCATGCCGACCGTGCCGAGGGCATGCCGACAATGCCGACGAAATCCCTGTAAATTGACGTTTTCTTCATGTCAGCACAACCTTTGCTCGGAAATGGCCTTGCCGACGGCATGCCGTCGGCATTTAAATCAATGCTAAGCATAAGCTTCGATATCTTCCGAACATTGCTAGGACCCTGATAATTCATATGAAGGTTCCTAAGCAATTCTTAGGAGATGCCATACTTATTGTAGCCTACCTAATTAATCAGGTACCTTCATCAGTGCTTGGAGGATAGGTTCCCTTTCAGGTGATTCATCCAGACTGTGACAAGCCCTTTGCTCTACCACTGAGGATATTTGGGTGTACCTGCTTTGTTCAAGCATATGACAATCAGGATAAGTTTCCTCCTAAGGCAGTTAAATGTGTTTTCCTTAGGTATTTAAGAACATAGAAGGGATATAGGTGCTATGACCCAAGTCGCAAGAAATATATTGTTACAGCAGATGTTACTTTCTTTGAGAAGATTCCATACTTCTCAGATGAAGGAACTTTTATATAGGTTGCCTTGGAGGAGACTCAGGTCTACCACCGGAGGCCACACACTTCACCAAACACAGGGCCTTGTCCTGTCCTGATAGATGAGTGGCTTAGATATAGAGGAGCAGTCAGTTCCAAGGAGATCCAATAGAGTATGCATGCTTCATCCTCTTTCCCAGTATATAGGAGTTGCCCATCTAGAGGATGAGGTTCATCAGTTTGCTTTTGCCATTACTACTACTGTTATTCCTAGGGACTTTACTCAGGCTTCCCAAGACTATAGGTGGTGTGTAGCAATGGATGAGGAGATGAAGGCATTATAGTCATGGAAGACATGGAATCTAGTACCATGTCCTTCCGGTGCCATAGTGGTTGATTGCAGATCAATCTATGCCATCCAGTATAGACCTAATGAGATAATTGATAAATATAAAGCCGGGCTTGTTGCCAAATGATTTACCCAGGCTTATGGGATAGACTATACGTTTTCTCCTATTGCTCGTATTACTTCTGTCGGGATTATCATCTCAATTGCCGTTGTAAGGAGATGGCCTTGATATTAGCTTGACGTTAAAAATGCCTTATTGTATGGTGATTTATCTGAGGAGGTATATGTGAGATAGCCACTAGGTTATAACAGTTGGGGGGAGCTTGTTTGTCGCCTGAGCAAAGAGATATATGGGTTGAAGTAGAGTTCTCGTGCCTAGTTTGAGAGGCTTAGCACAGAGATTGAGAAGATTGGGTTCCAGCACTCTACTTCACTCCATCTTCATTAGGAAGACTGAGTGTGGAGGTCATAACCGAGTCGTTATTCTTACTATTTATGTGTATGTAGACGACATGATTCTCATTAGTAATGATAAAGATGTGATTGTCCAGACCAAATCCTTCTTACAGTCAATTTTCGTTACCAAGAAATTGGGAACGAAAAGGGCATTAGTTTTCATTATAGTCAATTTTCTAGGCTTTAGTTTTGAGCCCTTAAATTATTTAGACCTCAAGTTCATGTCATTAAATAAATTCATTTTGTTGGAACATTGGAATGAAGCCACGTAGACTGTCCACATGGCAATTAGTAGGCCTAGGGATGCAAGTTTTGGTAAACCTGACCCAAACCCAACCCAAACCCAATCGGGTTTGGGTATGGGTTTTATCTACAAAGCCCGACTGGGTTTGGGTATGGGTATAGGTATGAATCTATACCCGATTACCCTACCCAAATACCTAAATAAATCCCCATTTACCCGAGATATATATATCAGTCCCACCCTAATTCCCTCATTCCGCCAATCTTATTCTTCTTCATGATTCTCTCTATGATTTTGAAGGTTGGGAATGCTTTTGAAGCTTTCATTAAACATTTATTTTGGAGATGAGGATTTCTTGTTTGAAAAGTACTTGTATTTAGTCTTTCTTTGTATTTTTTGTATTTTTATTTTTGATGTATTCCTCTTGAAAGGCTCTTTTTGCAATAATTTTAGTTGAGATCAATAAAATTAGAGTAACCCGAGGACCTATGTTGGGAGCTTGCTAAAAATAAACAATTAATGAATTGTGTTATAGATTTTTCCTCTTCTTTGACTCTAATTTGGCACGATTTGATTGCAAGATCAATTTATAAATGGATACTCAATGGGTAAATGGGTACCCAATGGGCAGATGAGTATGGGTATGAGTTTGAATTTTTGTACCCGATGGATAAATGGATAGGGTATGGGTATGGATTTTATAAATGGATATGAGTATGTGTTTAGTCGAACCTAACTCATTTGCATCCCTTAGTAGGCCATGTGGATAGTCCACATGGGAGCCTCTAGAAAGGCCAACAAGGCCGGCGGTCATGGGTTTTAGAACCCAAGTTTGGAGTTTTTTACTTAGGAATTAAGTTTTCTATTTTTAGTATATGTGTTTTAGGAAAAGAGTTTGTGATTTGATTTAATTAGAAAGATAAGACTTTTCCTTATGGGATAAGATCTTTGGTTCCAAGAATAGGGATATGTACTCTCTATAAAAAAGAGCCTTCCCACTTTATAATCTCTTGAGTCCATTAATAATATTTCCTATTCTAAGGTTCCTCTTCTCTCTCTTTCTTCTTTCAACATAGCTGACCACCCTCACCGACCAATAGGGGCAGTTGGTGGTTGCTCTCCTCCTCCTTGATTACTCCACTTGGACAGCCCTTGTTGGGCTGTTTCAACGTCCAAGGAGCCTCCACGCTCCACCTTACGCGATTCTCAAAACATTTAATAAGTTTTATTCACTAAATGCTCTCTAATTTCATGCCATCGAATAGTTTTTGGACTATAATTCATGCCCTTGAGCATGTTTGAATTTTCAATCATTCCTTATAATGGACTTTTTGACCTTAATTTCATGCTCTCTTATAAATTTACACTCTGAATATCATCTATTAAATGAATTACATGCAATGAGTTGAGTCTAGTGCATGACCGTAAAATGACAAATAAGTTACATTAATTACCTCAACTTGCCCGAGAAAAGCTCCTTTCATTTTTATAAATACACGTCAAAAATATAGCAGATGTTATTTTATAGTAATATTTCATTTCACATGTCATGAATTGCATCTTCACAAGCATCAATTAAAATTTGCCTACCCAACATAAAATCTAAACTCTCTTTTCTTATATTAACTGGCAGGAAATGAAATTATTAGTCATTTAGGCTTTGGTTGGATGAGGGATAACCACCATGACCAGGTAACGTGGTTGGAATAGTATGAACAATGTCAGAAATAGTGTAATGATCGGTGCCAAAATGTCTCCTCAAATTTCTATACACAACATATTAATTTACTATCACATCCAACTTTCACTCACTCTACTTTCCAACAAAATAATAATTAACTAACAACCCAATGTCAAATATAAAATAAATAAACTACAACTCTATCCTCTATATTTAAATCACATCAACTTATAATTTATAATATATCAATTCACCGATTCATCTATTCCCAGTATCTCATCACTTACACTAGCACCACTAAAACTTATCCCATCCTAAATTCTATCCAAAAGTAAACTCTATCCAGCATCCAAACACAGCTTTAAAGCATGCATCTATATACCGATGACAAGTCACAAATTTCCCACATAGGATGCAACATTTGACGCATATGGTCAAGTGTAGGAGACAGATTATAGAAATAAAATTTACTTTTCTGTATGAAAAAGATAGGTTCACGTTAAAAATAAAATAAATAAATTAATTTTTAAAAAAGAGGCTTCATAAACCCTTTTCCAAGAGATGGGGATTCTTTTCCTACAAAACTAAGAACTGAGAGTTCGCAATCTAAAATTATGGGTTCTCTAGAATTTATGTACCGTTAAACAATTATTTTCTTGGATGTATGGGAATAAATGATTCCAATTAACCTAGGTTGCATCTTGAAAGTGACCTCAGTTGAGGAAAAAACCTAGTGATTCTGGTAATCACTTCAAGAATTCGTACAGTTCTGAATCTACAACCTGAAAGCAGGACTTAGTGATCTGCAAAGCTTTCTTACAATCCATAATCCTAGTTTTCTTGACAATCTAATTTCCAAACCACACTTAATGTGTCATGCAAGGACAAATTGTTCCTTTGAAAAAAAAATTGAGAACCAGCATAGTAAAGAACAAGCATGCATGATGTGATGAAAATATTTAAAAATTGATAAGGAATTCATCATTGTAGATATAGAAACCAAACAGTGGTTGAGCCTTTTCGGTAAAAAGGTTATGCCCAGTCAAATGCATTTACAATCCATTTTAATAGCTATGAGGCAGGGTGAGAGGGATTGCCATGAACATTGTCTTTGCCTAAATCGTATGTTAGATGTTAACCATCTATCACATCAACATTTATACCACAAACTCCCCTTGTATCTGTCAATTTGGTGCGCACGTGGAAGGCGTGGAGGCTTGATTGGCATGGAAAATAGTCCACATTGGGACTGATTCCACGTGGAAATTAGGGAGAAATCTTCCTGATGTGACTGCTACAAGTGGCCTCTTGGGAAGAGACAGGGCCTCCATGTTGGGACAGAGAGGTAGAGAGGAGAGGAGTCTTTGCAAATAGATTCTCTTTATTAGTGGACACAAAATGACATTGTTGAGAAGGCTCTCTATTATAAAGAGAACATATCTCCTAAAAATAGTAAAGACTATATTCCTATTTGAGAAAGATCTTATCTCATTAGAAAAGATCTTTTTTTTGAAAAGGCTCATTAGAAAAGATCTTATCTCCTAAAACAAATCCCAAACATATTTCTAACAAAGCCAATTTGCTAATACCAGAAATCACTCATTTTGGTGCACCCAAAATTGGTTCTTGGGAACCTAAAACCGCTGATCTTGCTGCATCTTTTGCTGCTGCCAACCTGCATCTCCTGCTGCCACGTGGTACTGCCACGTGGCAGTATCCACATGGCATTCTTCTCTGCGTCCTAACACTCCCCCTCAAGTCGGAGGTCGGGAGCCGATGACTTGTTGAAATTGAAAAATGCTACATCGTTCTTCTCTTGAGATTTTAAGGATAATCTTCGTACCTCTTCTTCTACACTCGAGAGTCGAGCTTTTCATCTCGGCATTCCCCAAAGCATTAGAGGGTTCCACGTGTCTCCTCGAGAAGTATGCTGCCTTGCTCGTGAGCTGGCAAAGACCTTCAGCTTTTCTTCAAGCCAAGGTCATTAAGAGAAAGTGAATTCAATGCAGTCGTGGTGCTCTTCTAGAGGATACATTGAGCCTCTTTTCCTTCTTGAGTTGAAGTCAGAGCGATTGCCGTTGTGCTCGTTCTCTGCTCATGTGATATGTTTGGTACCCTTTGTTTCAATAAAATCGAATACAAATGTACCATATGACTTGAAATCTCTTCCCATAAATCTCCTCTTCAAACTTATCATCTTTGAAATTCAGTGCCTCTTCAAGGAGAATACTCAGTTTCTCCTGGCCTCCAACGAAAATCTTGAAGGCGCGAGCCCACAAGACGTAGTTGGATGCTCCACTAAGCTTGATGGTTGTCCCGGAGACAAACCACCTTACTTTCTCTAGGGCCGAGCATGGCATCTCCGACCATCATGGTTGGTTTCGCCATCTTCTTCTAGTCTCCTTCGCGTACGGCCCTGGAGTTGTCGAGGATGACTTCCTGGATGTGAGAACCACCACCTTGTGGCTTGGATGAAGCTCCTGCGTGACCCAAGAGACTACATGCACAAGAGAAAAATATTTTCTCTTATTTGGGCGTGTACTTTTCCTTAAAATCACACACCAATCACTCCTAGAATGCTTGCTCTGATACCATGTCAATTTGGTGCGCACGTGGAAGGCATGAAGACTTGATTGGCGTGAAAATAGTCCACGTTGGGATTGATTCCACGTGGAAATCAAGGAGAAATCTTCCTGATGTGATTGCTGCAGGTGGCCTGTTGGGAAGCGAGGGCCTCCACGTTGGAAGAGAGAGGTAGAGGGGAGAGGAGTCTTTGCAAATAGATTCTCTTTATTATTGGACTCAAAATGACATTGTTGGGAAGGCTCTCTATTTATAGAGAGAACATATCCCCTAAAAATAGTAAAGACTATATTCCTATTTGAGAAAGATCTTATCTCATTAGAAAAGATCTTATCTCCTAAAACAAATCCCTAACGTATTCCTAACAAAGCCAATTTAAAATCACTAATTTTGGTGCACCCAAAATTGATTCTTGGGAACCCAAAACCACTGATCTTGCTGCATCTTTTGCTGCTGACAGCCTGATTCTCCTGCTGCCATGTGGCCTGATGTACCACGTGGCAGTGTTCACGTGGCATTCTTCTCTGCATCCTAACAGTATCAAACAACTACAGAGATTAATCGCCTTTCTAAAAAGTCATTTAACAGGACTCTATCCAAAGTTCCAACTATTGAATAGCCAAAGAGTTGGGAGGATAGATGCACTTACAAGGACTGAAGTCGTGTGAGATTGGCAAGAGAAGAAGATATAGCCCCAACCAATCCACTACCTGAAAGGTTCCTGAAGAAAAATAAAATTGCATCTAATTTTCTCTTGATTGTACAGTCATAATGTTATTAAAAAAAACCTACATCATGAAGTAATTTGTGAAAGCAAAAGCTTTAAGTTAAGATAGAAGTATATTACTAAGTCAACTAAATCATTTGGAATAATAATGAGCTCATCTTTGTTTCAACATACAAGAAAATAACCCTGTATGGAGTGATATTGTAGTTGCATCCCAAGCCGTCCCATACAAGATCCTCCGGAGCGCAAGGATCACCCATCCAATTCTTCTGGATACTGTAGGATGCCTTGATCTGCAACATGGCCTCAGCTGTTTTGGACAAGTCAAAAAACAAATACCACTTTTGTGATCTGTAAAACTTCTGCATCCAAATAGAGTTTTTCCAAATGCAAATGCAACTGGACAAACAAAAGCTTCGGCACTATTATTGAAACTTCAACATAAGACTTCAGCAATAAGGTCAGAAATAGACGGAAATAGCAACATGGTGCATTCAAGGTGCCAGTGGCATGTTCCTCTTTGTAGATTAGAAAAAATTTAGTTTGGCATCTTGAAAGAGCTCTACTGATTAGTATCTGTTGAGATGGAAAAATATGATCTACTTCATTAGAGAAACCCTAGGTATCTTATATAGGGAGACACTCTGGAAGAATTACATATATACCCCATATAAAAAACAAAAATAAAAATAGGCCAACTCACAATAAAAATAATAACTTCCAACACTCTCCCTCAAGTTGGAACATATATGTTAAGCATGCTCAACTTGGAACAAAGGTAGGTACTCTAGTCTGCAGTGAGGAAGTGCTTTGGTAAAATTGTCTGCAACATGGTCATCTGTTGCAACGTATGGGGTAGATATTTTGCCACAACATCTTGAACAAAATGGCAGTCCACCTTAATATATTTGGTGTGTTCATGGAATGCAAGATTAGTTGCAATGAAAGTCACCGCCTTGTTATCACAATACATAGCCATTAACATAGAAACAGTAACTTGAAGTCCCAGAGCATAGTCAATACCTAGAGCAATTCACATGTATGTGCCATAGCTCGATATTCGGACTCTGCACTGAACGTCGGTACAACAAGTTGCTTTTTACTCCACAAAGTCACCAAATTACTACCAACATATGTGCAAAACCCAGTGGTAGAGCATCGATCTTCATGAGCACCAACATAATTAGCATTTAAGTATCCTGACACGTTTAGATGGCCATGCTTAACAAAGAATAATTCTCTACCAAGCAAGGTCTTCAAGTATCTCAAGACTTGACAAACAACAACCCAATGTATCTTCTTGGGTTGTTGCATAAACTAAGTTTGCAACTACATAAGCAGTATCAAGTCAAGTGACAGCAACAAGTAATTTTCCTAACATCGCTTGATATTGGGTCACATCCTCAAACTCTGGACCATCAGGATTAGTAAGATGTGTGTTAGGATCTAATGGAATGGTGCCTGGTTTAAATCATGCCATCCCTACTTCACGAGTAAGTCTAGAATGTATTTTCTCTTAGACAGAGCTGATGATAGCGTCATCATCACCCATATCTAGCTTTAATTAATCATAATCAATAGATTAATGCTCCTACATAACCACCACAGAGTCCTAATTCACTACATAGCCATTCTGAGATATACACATGAAAACAGAGGCAAAACTGCAGTTTTAACAGAATATCCTAAATGTAGAAAAATCACGGAGTTTCTCAAGGGTTAATTAAAAGTCAAATGTTCATAAATGTCTAATAAGTGGGTTCATGCAGACAGAAATAGGTTTTCATGCGTTTCGAGAATTAAATGACATCAGAAACCCTAAAAACAGACCCACCTAATTAACTAAGGTTTCGATCAGTATAAAATTCACTTAAACCTTCTAAAAATCATAGAAAAATATTATCTAGGGTTTGGCATCCTTGATTTGACCATTGGAATACATTTTGACCTAAAACAGAGTCTCAGATAGATAATTGCACTGATTTGGGTTCTACGCAAATTACCTATTCAAACTTGGTCAAAGCCTAAATCCGACTTCACCATCAGATTCCTTGGGTCCAAATTAGGTTAGTACCAAAATTTGGGCCCAATCAAAAATCACCTTGACCTAGTTTACATTTCAGTCCTATCTGACTCTTTTCTCTCATACATATGCCCCTAACTTTCAAAATAATTGCAAATGGATCCCTAAGTTTATCATCATTCTTTGCAAACAGGTCATCGCGCCATTTTGGAAGGTCAAAGCTTCACCGTCAAGATTTGAGCGAGGATTTCTCGCTCGATTCTCAATCAAACACTTCCAAAATTGAAAGGGAGATTTCTTAAGGAATTCCCTTCCAAATGGGACCGTCCACAGATCCTAAAACTCTCTGAAAGTCCCATGCGAAAACTTTAAATGCACCTGTATCATACGTGCACAAGAAGCTCAGAGTTTCCAAGCTTGTTTCTAAGCTTGGAACTCCATCCTAAGCCCTGTAAAAGACTCCCTGAGGCATGCCTTACTTCCTTAGCAAGGTTTGGGGCCAAAAACCTCTTCTAAACACTACCTCCAGCCCTTCTCCGACCAAGCTCTAGCGGCCCTCTTCATTCTCCTTCGTCCGCACCTCCAATCGTCAAATTGGAGGCACAGCTATCCTCCCTTCATTCCTCCGACGATGGCCGATCAAAGCCCCGTCGTCTCCAACCTTTCTTCGCCACCGTCCCTCTCAGGAGAATTCATCTTCTCCGTCGCCAACGTGCCAAAGCCAATGCAGATTCTACCCCCTTCGACCGTTAAAGTAGGTTAGTTAGGTCCCTTTTAGTTCTTAAGTTAATTTCATATACCCAAAACCCAAAAAGACCCCTCGACCTCTACATTCACCGTCATCTCTTCCATCTCCGGCCACCTCTCCGGCAAGGCCCATCTCACACCACAAGTTGCCAAAAGCCTCACCGACAACTCCACAACCTCCGCCACATCACCACGCATAAAAGCCCTCCTATTTCATCCTCTCAACCAATCAAAACCCCCGTCGACCAACCCACTGTCGCACCTCTGTCCCTGCCTCCATACGACTGTTCCACGCACTCCCACACCCCACGGACGCCGCCATTACATTCCATGACCCATGGCAATCCTCTTAAGCCTTTTAATCAGGGCTTTTAGCCCATACTTTGTGTTTCAGGTATTACGTTGGAGTTGCACCGCCGCGTTGTCTTCTCCAACAATGTTCGTGGTGTTCTAACCACGAAGTCCCTAGGTGACATCCCTAGGTAATGTGGACTACCTCCAGGAACATCCCTAGGTTGGCAATTAGGAGCATTAACCGCTCTAAGGACGCCAATTGAAGGCCACCTATTGCTATCCGCACAAAGAACAAGCGTGGCATTAGTGCCACATTGTGGGATTAGGACCTCGTGAACACACATAGGTTGAATTTGTGCTAAGGGCTTATCACCTCAACACTTAGGGGTGAGGTCCCTCACACCCTTCACTGACCTGACCCGCCTATTGCCTTCACTCCTCGGCTGCGACCCACACTTGCAACCCTGGACCAAGTACGCAATCTGATTACCCGATTAAATCGGATATCAGAGAAAGAGAGAAGGAAGGAAAGAGAGAGTGTGGGTTAGGGGTGGGTTTTGCTCTTCAGAGAGAAAGCTCCCTTAGTCACTGTGAGTAGAAGGAAGAAGAAGAGAGAAGGTTGTGCTAAAGGAAGAAGAAAAGAAAGAAGGAAGAGGAGCCAAAGAAAGAAGAGAAGAAGAACAGAAGAAAGCTCTTTTGAAGGCACTGTAGCAGGTGACATTTAAGTCATCTGACTTGGGAGACTAATGTCTAATTACTGTTGGATGATTTGGTTTATTCGAGATATTTGTGATGTATATCTAGAGGGCTTAGTTGGTGATTTAAATCACCACTTTTAGCTTTTCTATTCTTTTTATCCCAAGATACATTGAACTCCATTGAATATCTAATGTGACAGATTAGCATTTATTGAATATCATTATTCTTAGCTTATTCATGTGCTCATTTATACTTTAATTGAAGATTAGCGCGTGAATTCCTACTTGCTCCTTATGTTCGACCTCGAACTTTATTTCTAGATTTTCAAGTTATAAATTGTATTTGTTAAAGAGCTATTTAGAAGTCTTTACTACAACAAGACAGATTTAATCTCCTGAAAAGCCCTGTCAACAAGAAAACCATCACCCTCTACCTAATGCACCTCAATGCCAAGAAAGTAACTGATGGATCCTAAGTCCTTAGTAACGAACTGAGAGTGTAAAGATTGCTTCACTATAAATATGCCATCTAGATATTACCAGCCAATAAAATGTCATTAACATGGATAGTCAAAATAACTGACCCAATAGATTGATGTAAAGTGAAAACCAAATGGTCTAAAGTTGAGCGAGTAAAGCCAAAATCTTGAACAGCTTTACTAAACCTTTCAAACCATACTTGTGGACTCTACTTTGACCCATAAATGGCCTTGTTAGGTTTGCATACCTTAAAATACTCCCCCTAACAAATAAACTTGGGAGGTTAATGCATACAACCCTCTGCATGAAGAACGCCATAGAGAAATGCATTTTTAATATCAAGTTGGAAAATCGGTCGGTAATAGTTTACAACCAAAAAAAGCAAAATCCGAACTAAATTCAGTCGAGTCACAGGGGAGAAGGTTTCAAAATAATCCACAGCATATATTTGGGTATATCTTTTGGTTGCCAAGCAAGCTTTATATCATTCAATAGAACCATCAAAGAGATACTTCAGGGTAAACACCTAGCGACACGTCACAACAATAGCATTTGGGTGAAGATCAACCAACTTCCATGTAAAGTAGACATCTCTTCCTCCATTGTAACCTTCCAGGATGGATGATGAATGCCTCATATGACTCCAGGGAACTTGATGACTATCAACAAAGATAGAGAATTATCGAGCAATAATAGGATGCTTGTTAAAAGTCATACAATTAGAAATAGGATATTTCCCGGGCCTTTCTGTGAGCAATTGGAATATCCAAATTTGACATGGTGGAAGGAGGTGATACTTACCTGTGATCTCCATCTGATGAGTCTAGATTGATGGAAGGATGAGGAGCAAGTATAGTAGTAGGACAAAATGAAGCATCTTATTCTTTCAATAAACCTTACACCTCTTTGTATGGAGGAGAGGTGAGGAAAAAATTACACGTCCAGATAAGAAATAGAAATAATAAAAGACACAAAACAAGCTAACGAAAATAAATAAAGACAAGAAGCATAAGTAAATCAACACTCCCCCTTAAGTTGAAGCATAGATATCTATCATGCTCAACTTGGAACAACGCGTGTCAAATGCTCCTCATGGTAATGGCTTAGTACATATATCAATAGCCTAATCCTTTGAAGCAACAAAAGTAATATGCAACACTCCTCGCTGTATCGGATTTTTGGTGTAGTGACAATATACTTCCACATGCTTTGTTCTCACAAGAAACATTAGATTATTAGCAATATAAGTGGTTGCCCTGTTATCACACCTCATTTCCATAGGACCATCAATCTGGACATGTAGACCTCTTAGTAAGGATTTTACCCAAATCATCTCAGTCGCAATCTAAGCCATAGCATGATACTCAGATTCTACACTAGACCTAGAGACAACAGCCTGCTTTTTACTTTTCCAGGTGACAAGATTTCCAGCAACAAAGGTACAGAAGTCAGTGGTAGATTTTCTATCTGCTATATCTCCTGCATAATCAACATCTGAATATCCCACAACTATCATAGGAGCTCCCTTCTTGAAAAGTATTCCACGACTATGTGCTTTAAGTATCAAAGCACCTGTATAGTTGCCTCCCAATTCAACCTAGTAGGTTTGTCCATAAATTAACTCAACTTGTCAACGGCCAAAGCCACATCAGGTCTACTAATAATTAAATATAATAATTTGCCAATCAGCTACCTATATGAATAATTACCAACCACTTTTGCCTCTCCATCATACAAGTGTGCCTTGGCAACCATAGGTATGTTAGCAGGTTTGGATCCCAGCATGCATGTTTCTTTAAGTACATCAATGGCATAATTTCTTTAGGACAAAACTATCCCATCTCTGCTGGTTGCTACTTCAATTCCTAGAAAATACTGTAACTAGCCAAGATCTTTCATAAAAAACTACTCCACAAGAGATCATTTGACTTCAGCAATTCCAGCTCTATCATCCCCTGTAATAATCAAATCAACATAAACCAAGAGAACTACCACACCTTACTCTGTTTTCCTAACAAACAGTGAGTGATCTAAGAAGGATCTCTGCAAGCCCATCTTTTCAACTACTTCTAACAGCTTGCGGACCCACGCTCTTGGACTCTACTTGAGTCCATAAATAGTCTTCTTCAACCTGCATACACACTCCCCTTTAACCTCAAATCCAGAAGGCTACTGCATGTACACCTCTTCCTGAAGATCACCATACAAAATTCATTTTTAACATCAAACTGGTGGAGTTTCCAATCTTTATGAGCAGCCACAAAAATTAATATCCTGATAGTAGACAGAAAAGCAACTAAAGAGAAGGTATCAAAGGAATCCACCCCATTTGTTTAGGTGAATCCCTTTGCTACCAAGCATGCCTTATACCTTGAAATAAGCCCATCAGGGTTGTCCTTCAAGGCAAGGATCCAGTGACAACCAACAAGTGTAGCACTTGGGGGAAGAGAAGTAAGCTCCCATGCCTGTCGATCATGTAACACAGCCATCTCATTCTCCATGGCCTCTCACATTTTGGATCAAACATGACCTACTGATATGTAGCAAGTAATTTTGTAGCTAACAAAACCATAGTAAATAGGCCAAAATATTTCCCTATCTTATTAGTGGACACTAACCCTGTTGCTCTACAATGTGCAAAAGATCGTGGTGCCTTCCGAATACTCTCGAAAGGTCATCTTAAGACTATCTTCACCTGCACAATCACCACTAGCACACACCTGGTCAAATGGCGCAACACATACGTGATCTGGGGAGGAAGGTAGGACTGAAGTAGGTGTGTTGCCTGATACACTATGCTACCTATAAGTCATTGTCTTTTGATAGACATGTCCAATTCTATTATTATCAATCAGGTGCTCAAAAGATGCCGGAGATGTCTTTGTGTCCATAACTCCATCCACAGGCACAAGTGGAATATGCATAGGAGCAAATTCAGCCTCAGGAGTCAACTAACAAGCTGCTAAAGAAAAATAGGGTATTGCATCATGAAATGTCACATCTACACTAACATAGTGCCTCCCTTCTGAGGGTTGGAGAATATCCTGTGGATCGCAACTAAATATTAGAGGGGATGGGTGAATAGTATCTCTTTGAAAATATAAATCAAATTCAAAAAATAAAACACCAAAGATTCATGCACAGAGTACACCTGATTTATAGTGGAAACCCAATCCAGGTAAAAACCACCACCTAAGCCTCCCACCTTAGGATTTTTCCGACTGGTACTAGCTAGTCAATCCGCTATCCGCACAACTTGAACGAGGGTGGCACAACCTCTTACAAACCCTTCTCTTTTATCCTGAAGAAAAGAAAAAACTACGGATCTTCCAAACAGGTTTGAAATCCGTAAATCAAAACAACAATATAAAATAACAAGAATAACTTCTATGGAACCTCAATAAATGATCAAACCGATTTTTCGCAGAGGTTCGAGGCGTCGTTCTTTCGAAGAGCATGAAGAATGGGGCTCAATGGCCTTTGGAAATAAGCACAAGAAGCTTTAACTATGTGAGGTATTTTTCTCTTTGAAAGTTGTGTATGAAAGGGTCGAGTAAGACCTCTATTTATACAAAAAGTTTTACTTAAATAGGAAACTAAATTGGTCGATCAATTAGCTTGGTTGGTTGATCAAGAGGATTTTTCTCAATTTCCTAAAATGGGTTGATTTGATTGGTCAATTAATTAGGTTGGTCGGTCAATGAAGAAGCTTGGTCGATCAATAACCCTAAAATCTGATTTTGAAAAGATACGCAAAAAAATTATTTTTGAGTTTTATTTGAGATTTCTTACAATAACGTCCTAGACTCAAATAAATGAAAAGGACGCACATCAGTAACTATCTGAACTTTGTCTTGAATAGAGGCTTCAATCCAAGGTAGTCATGAAATGTCAATCTTAGCAATAAACATAATTTTGATGCATCAAAGCAGAGGTGCTTACATTTTCCCTCTTTTTGATAATAACAAAATTATAATTATGAAATTTAAAATAACTTTACATAATATCTCTCCCTTTTTATTTTAGCAAAAAGTAAACGTATTGCTGGTTATCTTACAATTAACTCCCCTTAAACAAGTAATATAAGCATTAATATATGAACATGCATTGAGAGAGCTAGCAATATAACACTGAAGGAGATAATATCCATGCAACAACATAACAAAATGGTCTAGAAAAGATAACATAAAGAGAGTCTAAAATATACTGACACATGCCATGATAAAAATGAAAGCAAATACAACAATTAATCATCTAAAGTTGCCATAAAAGCATCCATAGTGTTCTGAAGATCAGTATTCAGCTCGAGATTCAATGAGTCTGATCTCTCAGAAGATGTAGGCTGACCAAGGCAAAGGCACCGTTGAGCTGATGAACGTGGTGTTGAATGCCTGGATGTCCTGCAAGGAGGAGTAATCTATTGGTCAGCTGATCCTGCTGATGCTGATGGTGCTACTGGTGATGCTGATAATGGAGGAGGAGGTGCTGCAAAAGGCATGGTAGTCGAACAACGAGGTCGAGGGGGTCAGTGAAGCTGCTGCTGAATGCTATGAATGGACTCTCCAAGTCTGTCCAAAAACTGATTCTGAGCATTTAGGCAATCTGATACCTAATGCCCGTGCCTCATCATAACCATGTCTGTCTCTCTTTGCCTATGCATCATCAAAGAAATATCACTGGTCACATCCTGAATAGTGACAAAGTCGCTGCCTGATATCTGTCTGTCCAAGAGGCTCCAATCCTGATCGTAGAAAGAGGGTGACGGTCTCACTGGAGGTGGACATGTCGAATGAAGTGCTCATAAGGAGAGAACGGAGGAGGTACTGTGGTCTGCTCCTGCTGTTGCTGCTGCTCCTGTGGTGTACCCTCATCACGAGCTCCATGTGCTTGCTCCATCTTTGCATAAGCGAGTTTATCAAAAATGGAGACACGAGTGATAAACTGTTTATGATTGATGTCCATGGGTACACTAAAATGAGGAAAAATATGGGATAAAAGTGTCCCAAACTGGAAGGAGCTGCTGGGTGGCTTACTCATAAGATAAAGAATCATATGGTTTCAATTGAACAGTTTGTTCTTCATAAAGGAATAAAGGGTGATCAGCATTATACCAGGGCAATTTTCAAAAGATGTGGACTTCGACATAAAGTTCCACAAGAAAACACGATTTAGAAAGCGAGGAAAACGTCTGAAATAAGGTTACTTGGTAGGACGGCCCAAGTCAAAATGAGAGGGAGTGAGCAGGGCCTCCCTGATGGTATCGGACTGAGTCTGCTGATGCAACTCAAGAAAAGTAGGTCCAACAGAATGGCAGCCAAGAATCTCTGTCAAAACATCCGCACTGACCAGAACCTCTATCCCGTAGACGTTCGAGGTCAACTAGATGTTGGAGCCTTCACCTATATCTTTGAGATTGGCATAAAATAGGTGACAGGCGATGGGATCAACACCGGGAATGCGGCTATGCTTGGAACCCACATAAAAGTTCTGCTCAAATAAACGCAAGATCTGATGGTATACAAATTTTTCATGGATCCCAAGGAAAATAGACTCGAAATAGGTGAAGTCAACAGGTCGTCCGACGTGCAGAGAGAACTTAGCAAACAAAGAAAATCGATCACGAGAGGTCTCGGTAATAAAAAAGCAATCGAAAGTATCATTACAATGACCAGAAGAGCTGCGAGCACATTTGGGTGCCATCGTGAGGTGCTGGAAAAACACAGTTGGTCAATCAAAAATGTTGATTGGTCAACCAAAAAAGAATCGCACGTTTGGTCGATCAACTGAAGGGTTTGGTCGACTAAGAGACCTCAGACCGGAAAAAAAAAGTGCTTGATCGGATGATAAACTCACGTATGCTACATGATTTTGCAAGAAAAATACGAAAACAAGATCAAACAAGAGTAAGTCAAAGCACATTATAAACACAAGAGAAATTCAAAGGAATGGATGTATTCAAGATTTAAAATGTACCGAGATCGAACCAAAGTTGGTCGATCAAAACGGAGGCCGGAAGGAGGGCGTGCGAGGAGGTCGAAGTTGCGTGAACACGAAGGTGTGAGGAGGTTACGATCGGGTACGCATACGCAAGGACAGGTGCACGGGGGACCCACGCACAGAGGAGGCTTTACGCGAGGTGGTCAGAGCCGGTGGCGTTGGTCAATTAGTCGGTGAGGAGAAGAGAAGTGGGGTTGGGTATGGTTTGATAAGTGGGGACCAAAGTATTTTTGTATGGTAAAAAGTAGGTGATTGGGGCTAAAAAGAGGTATTTTATAGAGAAGGTGATTAGTAAAATAGGTAAATACACTTAAGGAAATTAATCACAGGTTAGAAACGATAAACAATGATTGCAAACAAAAAACGAGGAAACGAGATCGCAATCACAAAAGAGAATCCACCCAGTTTTGGTCGATCAAAATTAGCTTTTGGCCAATCAAAACAAGTGATCGATCAAAATAAGTATTTGGTTAATCAGAGTTTGAAAGTTTGGAGGGAAAATTTTCACCCAAGCAGATTGGTCGATCAAAAATGTTTATTAATCGATCAAAAAGAGAAACCAATGGAGGGAAAATTCCCACCAGGCAAATTCAAGTTTTGGTCGATCAAACAATAGTTTTGATCAATCAAAACAATAAAGAGTCGTTTCTTAGGCCACTTAACTAAGCTCGTTTAATCTAGATAAACCTACTAAATGATAAATTTGATTAAACATATCTTTTGATATAAGATTTGTGAATATATCAACTAGCTAGCTGTTTTTTTTGTGTTAATAAATTCTAAGTTGATATCCCCTTTTAAGACAATCTCTAAGAAAGTGATGTCTAATATCTATATGTTTAGTCCTAGAGTGTTGTATTGGATTCTTGGATAAGTTGATGGCACTGGTGTTGTCACATAAGATTTTGTTATTTTTAAAAGTTAATCCAAAGTCTTTTAATGTTTGTTTCATCCACACTAGTTGTGAGCAAGCTAAAGATGTCGCTACATATTCTGCATCAGTTGTAGATAGAGATATAATATTTTGTTTTCTAGAGAACCAAGAGACTAGGGAATTTCTAAGAAATTAACAAGTTCCGCTAGTACTCTTTCGGTCTGTGAAGCTACCCGCATAGTCAGCATCACAAAAGGAATATAATTCTAATGTGTTTGACTTCGGATAGAAGAGTCATAAGTCTTGTGTGTTATTTAGATATCTAAGGATTCTTTTAACAACATTTAGATGTGTTTCCTTAAGGTTTACTTGAAAACGAGCACATCAACAAGTACAAAATAGAATGTCCGGTCTACTTGCAGTTAAATATAATAGAGATCCTATCATGCTTTCTATAAAGTTTTTGATCTACTGATTTACCTGTGTCATCAACTTTCAATTGGGTAAGATGCTGCCATCGGTGTTTCTTTACCTTTGACTTTGTCCATTGATAATTTCTTCAATATCTTTGCTGTGTATTTTGTTTGAGATATGAAGATTCCGGAGGATAGTTGATCAATCTGAAGACCTAGGAAGAACTTGAGTTCTCCCATCATACTCATCTCAAATTAATCCTACATAACCTTTGCAAAGTCTTGGCAAAGTAGATTATTAGTAGCACCAAAAATAATATCATTTACATATATTTGAATTATTAAGAGATCATTTTGTTTTCTTTTTGTAAATAAGGTTGGATCTATTTGACCAATTTAAACTCATTGTCAATTAAATATGTTTTTAATCTTTCCTACCAGGCTCGTGGAGCTTGTTTTAGTCCATATAATGCTTTGTTTAATTTGTATACGTGTTTTGAATGATTTGGATCTTTAAATCCTGGAGGCTACTTAACAAAAACTTCCTCCTTAATGAATCCATTTAAAAATGCACTTTTGACATCTATTTGGAAAAGCTTCAATTCCATATGGGCTGCAAAAGCTAGTAACATTCTAATATATTAGAGTCAGGCATCAGGTGCATAAGTTTCATCAAAATCTATTCTTTCTTCTTGATTATATCCGTGAGCCACAAGTCTAGCTTTATTTCTAACTAAATTACTTGATTCATCAAGTTTGTTCCTAAAAATCCACTTGGTTCCAATAATAGTTTGTTGCTCAAGTTTTGGAACAAGTTCCCATACTTGATTTTTCCTAAATTGGTTTAGCTAACCATCCATAGCAATAATCCAATAATTATCTAAGAAGGCTTTCTTAATATTTTTAGGTTCTAATTGAGATACAAAAGTTGTAAAAGGGAAGATCTTATCTGAACTCTTTTTGATAATTCTCCTATTACTGGTTCTTTAGGATGATCTTTCGCAAAAGAGATATCTTTGGGTAGTTCATTTGAAATAATATCTTCTGCAATGTTTGAAGAATCATCTATTGTATCATCATCATCAATCGTGGAAGATTTATGTTAAACTAATGTTTCATCAAATGATACGTGCATGGTTTCTTCAACAGAATTCTTCTTATTGAAGACCCTATAGGCTTTGCTTCTGGTTGAATAACCTAGGAAAATCCCTTTCGAGTTTTTTGCATCAAACTTATCAAGATTATCTTTAGTGTTAGGTATAAAACATCAACATCTGAAAATCTTGAAGTAGGAAATTCTAGGTATTCTTCCATGATAGAGTTTAAAAGGTGTCTTCTTTAGAATCGGTCTGATTAAGGTTCTATTTTGGATATAACAAGCAATGTTTATAGCCTTAGCCCAAAAATATCGAGGTAGCTTTAACTCGCACAGCATTGTGTGGGCACACTCTTGCAAAGTCCTATTTTTCCTCTCAACTACACCATTCTAAGGTGCAGCTCTCGGGAAGACAAACTTACGTTTAACTCCATATTGATCACAAAAATTCGAAAAAGATTCATTTTTAAATTCTCCACCATGATCACTTCTGATTCTTATTACTTCAGATCTTTTTTCATTCTATAATCTTCTAATTAGTTTGCTAAAGGTATCTATGGTTAAGTTCTTACTTTTTTAAAAAGATACCCAAGTAAATCTAGAGAAGTCGTCAATTATGACTAAACAATATCTGCACCCGCTTAGGCTTTCTGATTTCGTTGGTCCAAACAAGTCTAAGTGAAGTAGCTCCAGGGGTTGAGAAGTGCTAACCATCCCTTTTGGTTTAAAAGGGTGTTTGGTTTATTTGCCGACTTAACAAGAGTTGCAAACTGTGCTTTTCTTGAAGTCGATCCTTGGCAGATCCTTGACAAGTTCATATTTCATAAGTTTACTAATATTTCCCATGTGAACATGACCTAGTCTTTTATGCCAAAGAGTTGCTTCTTCTTCAATACGACTAAACATTCAAGACTTGTATTTATTGAAGCTTATGGTGTAAATATCTTTGTGTCTATTTCCTTTAAGAATAACTTGATTTGTTTCTTCACCACAAATTTTAAAACCTTTTGATATAATTGTAATTTTGTTCCCCTTATCAAATATTTGACTTACACTTAATAAATTGTGTTTTAAACCTTTAACTAAGTGCACATTTTCAAAAGAGGTAGAAGAATTACCAATTTAACTAGTACCAATAATACAACTCTTGTGGTTGTTCCTAAATGTGACTGTACCACCTTCCTGACGGTTGAGTTGTAGGAATAGATCTTCACCGGTCATGTGCTTGGAACAGTCGCTGTCCATAATCCATCTTCTTCTCTTTCCTGTCATTGATTTGCGATTGTGAGGCTTCGTTTGATAAAATGGCTTTAATGTTCCATTGATTTGTTGGAAAGTCCACTTATAATCTACTAAGCCTACAAAATAAGATTGCAAAATGCTCTTTGGTACCCATTTTTGCTTGGATCCACGGTGGTTAGTTTGCGTTGCTTGCTTTGGCACGCTCCCCTTCTCTTTGTTCTAGCTAGAACTAGATGCTTCATGGTTATTTTTTGGTACATAGCCTAACCCAAATTTGGTGGTACTTTGGGTTTGTGTTCCTAACAATTTGTGCAAGTTTCTACTTCCGTTTGTGAATTTAGTTAGGTCATTTAGCATAATAGTAGAGTTTTCTTTCAATTTGTTTATGTCTACTTTTAAGTGATTTGTTTGAGATTTTAGTGTAGTAATTTCAACAGATAGCTCTTTGTTGTGATTTTCAAGTGCTTCTTTTTGTTCTTTTTCTTTATCTAATATCTTTACTATGTTTTAGTTTTCTAATTTTAACGATTTAGCTATATCATGCAACTCTAAGAATGCTTCTAATAATTCATCTTGGTTAAAGGAGGTTACCTCATCTTCTAGTGCCATAAGACCTAGAAGAACTTCTTCTCCGGAAGTTTCTTCTTCTAAACTTGAATCTGACTCATCCCAAGTTGCAGTGAAGGCTTTTTCTTTTCATCTTTTATGAAGTGCTTTTCTGATTCCTTCCTGGGGAGTGGGCAATCCTTCTTGATGTGTCCCTTTCTCTCGCAATTATACAGACGACTGTGTCGTTCTTTCTTCTTTCTTCCTCCGGTTCTTCTTATCCTTAAGAAACTTTCTGAACTTTCTGGATAGGAGTGCTATGTCTTCTTCTTCTCCACTTGAAGTTTCTTCAGATTCTTGAGTGGTTTCAAGGGCTGTCTTTCTTCTTTACTCCTTTGCATTCATGTTCCTTCATGTGCTGAAGTTGGACTACATAAGCCATCAGGCTTCCGATAAGATCGTCCAATTTGAGGGTGGGTAGATCTTTCGATTCTTGGATGGCTATTATTTTGGTCTCCCAATCATTGGTAAGTGAACGAAGAATCTTCCTTACCAGTGCTTCATTCGTTACATCTTGATCCAGATTTCGTAAGGAGTTTATGATGTCCATGAATCATGTGAACATCTCCTTGATGGATTCTCCCTTCTTCATCCTGAAAAGCTCGTAAGTTTGGGTTAATAAATTAACTTTAGTTTCCTTTACCTTAGTTGTTCCTTCATGTGTGACTTCTAGTATGCTCCAGATCTCGTATGTCGTTTGCATGCAAAGATGCGGTTGAATTCAACTTTTGAAAGTCCGCAAAAGATTGCGTTCATTGCTTTGGCATTGTTGGTGGCCATCTTCTTCTGGTCTGGTGTTACCACTACTCCTTCCTTGATTTCAAGACGAGTGTATTTGGATGCAATGACATCTCATACCTCAAAGTCCATGGATTTAAGGAAAATCTGCATCCTAGTCTTCCAATATCCATAGTTTGTTCCGTTGAAAAGTGGAGGACGAATAGCAGATTGCCCCTCAGCATATGTGTCGACAGAAAATTTTGACAGCATTCTGGACAACTCGCTCTGATACCAAATGAGGGTTGGAGAATATCCTGTGGATCGCAACTAAATACTAGAGGGGAGGGGTGAATAGTATCGCTTTGAAAATATAAATCAAATTCAAAAAATAAAACACCAAAGATTCATGCACAAAGTACACCTGATTTATAGTTGAAACCCAATCCAAGTAAAAACCACTACCTAAGCCTCTCAGCTTAGGATTTTTCCGACTGGTACTAGCTAGTCAATCCATTATCCACACCACTTGAACAAGGGTGGCACAATCTTTTACAAACGCTTCTCTTTTATCCTAAAGAGAAGCAAAAACAACTACGGATCTTCCAAATAGGCTTGGAATCAGTAAATGAAAACAATATAAAATAACAAGAATAACTAGTATGAAACCTTAATAAACGATCAAATCGATTTTTCGTAGAGGTTTGAGGCGTCATGCTTTCAAAGAGCGTGAAAAACGAGGTTCAATGGCCTTTGGAAATAAGCACGAGAAGCTTTAACTATGTGAGGTGTTTTTCTCTTTGAAAGTTGTGTATGAAAGGGTTGAGTACGACCTCTATTTATACAAAAAGTTTTGCTTGAATAGGAAACTAAATTGGTCGATCAATTAAGGTTAATTGGTCAATCAAAAAGTACCTTGGTTGATCAATTAAGAATGTTGGTCGATCGCTTGTTGGTCGATCAATTAACTTGGTTGGTCGATCAAGAGGATTTTTCACAACTTCCTAAAATGGGCTGATTTGATCAGTCAATTAATTAGGTTGGTCAATCAAAGTGATTTGGTCGATAAATGAAGAAGTTTGGTCGATCAATAACCCTAAAATCTGGTTTTGAAAAGATATACGAAAAAATCATTTTTGCGTTTTATTTGATGTTCCTTACAATAATGTCCTAGACTTAAATAAATGTAAAAGATGTACATCAGCAACTATCTGAACTTTGTCTTGAACAGAGGCTTCAATCCAAGATAGTTCTGGAATGTCAATAAACATAATTTTGGTGCATCAAAATAGAGGTACTTACACTTACCACTGGATCATAGCATCGATATCCCTTTTGAACTGGAGAATATCCAAGAAATACACACTTCACTGCACGTAGTGCCAATTTGTCCCTTCCACGACCCATCAAATGTACGAAAGACACATCTAAACACACGTGGAGGCAACTGAAATAACTCCCTCTCAGGATAAAGAACATGCCAAGGAGTTTGCTCATGTAAAACTAAGGCATCATGTTAATAAGATAGCATGATGCAAGAACATCTCTCCAACACAACTGTGGAACACAATGCTGTATCAACAAAGTCCATGCCATATCCAACAAGTGCCTGTGTTTCCTATTTGCCACACCATTTTGCTGTGAGATATGTGGACAGCACAATCCCATGTGTCCTATAAAATCCAACCAATCATGCGATGCAAAATTCTAGAGCATTATTCAATCTCATGATTTTCACATTCACATCAAACTAATTTTTTATTTCAACCCAAAAATACTCAATAATCTATCCTACATCAGATTTATTCTTCATCAAAAACAACCAAGATAAACGAGAGAAATCATCCACTACAACCAAATAATAGTGTTGCCCTACCGATCAGGTATCCGACTAGGGCCCTAAACATCTAAATGTAATAACTCAAAAATAGAGGAGGAATTCGAACTAGTAGTAGCTAGAAAAGAGGAACGGTGATGCTTTCCTAGCTAGCATGCATCACACTGTATCTCAATGGCTGACGACAAGTGTAGGATGCATCGGAGCCCGTCCAGAGACAAATGATCAAGATGACGGTGCCACTACAAGGCACTAACAAAAGTGAAGCCTGAACCTATTTGACATGCAACAGCAAGAGGCGCCTAAACATGTCCGACCTTCCCATAGAAGGTGCAAATGGTACGAGTCCTCCTAAACATACCATGTCCTCTTCCCTGACCACGTGTAGACAGTGTACCTCTACCTCCACACCCAGTCATAGCAGCCATAGCAGATGCCTGTCCAGTGCTCTCTCCAGCCTGAGGGTGAGGTAGTACAAGCCTACTCAAGCGACTATAAACCTCTTCCAATGTAGAGAGCTCAAACAAAGTATCTATGAACGAGCAACAATATAATCTGGACCCAATCCAGATAAAAAGAGGTGAACAGCAAACTCCTTCCGATAATCTCTCTATGTAGACCAAGTACACACAGGCCAGTAGGCATTATATTTCTCCAGGAGACCTTTCAAGGCTGAATAATTTTGAGAAAGAGAACAGCCTTCTTGATTTAACTCAAATAACTCATAGTGTATCTGCAAAACCATGGAGGAATTTTTCTCATGAGAGTAGGTGTCTTTGAGACTATCCCACATCTATTTGGTTGTCTTGTAATACATGAGCTCATCTCCAATGCGAGGAATAACACTTTCTTAACCAAGCACACACCATAGCATTATCCTTCTTCCAAAATGTGTTCTTTCCTGTCTTATCTGGAGGCTCTGGCTCTAACAAAATATATTCCCTATCGTGCCCCTCCACCGTCATAAGGAATGTTTAAGACCAGCTCGGGTAATTGGTCTCATCAAGACTAATTATGGGATAGAAAAACAAACTTTGTAAGTCATGTTCTCTGATGCGGTACCCAAAGTCACCTCTGATTCAGAAAATGATGCCATCACGAACCTCCGGATAGGGAACGTCACAAATCAATATCTGAAATTATATTCAGGTCATGACCAGTAGTAAAAACTCAAGATCCGGTGATGAGCATGGATTCTTGGGCACTAAACAACCCAAGTAATCATGTTCCAGTCTCTAACAGCCCCTCCACAATCAGACCATCGTTACGAGAGTCAAGATTAACTCAAGCAAGACGAGCAAGGGTCGTCAGAGAACCCCTTCCCCTCTGCCTAGGCACTAGCGGCACCCTACAGCCTCAGCGTTGCCCAACATGAGCAACGCCAGTAGCTGCAAGCCAAGTGCCAGTGACGCTGGGCACTGAGGCCAGCGTTGGGGGTCGGCGAGCTTCCTCCTATCATTAGATCAACTATTGTCGGTGGCTACAGTGGCCACCGATGGCTGTGGTGGCCGTTGATAGGGAGAGAGGGGGGAGATTTATGGTTTGGGTGTAAGTTTTCAGGGCTAGGTTATTTGGTGGGATATCAAAACTTAGTCTAGGACCATGCTTTGATACTAAGTAGTTCAAAATGAAGCATCTTATTCTTTCAATAAACCCTATACCTCTTTATGTAGAAGAGAAGTGAGAGAAAATTACACATATCCAAATAAGAAATAGAAATAACAAAAGACACAAAACAAGCTAATGGAAATAAATAAAGACAGAGCATGAGCAAGTCAACAATAATAGTAAGTGGTTCAGCTAGAGGACCAGTGGGCTCAAGATGTGGTCATTTGTGATGCTGATAGGTACAGGGAGTAGGTGCACGAACATATGGTGAAGGCAATGGTGGTGATATAGGAGAAGATGGAGTGGAGGTGGATGGTGGCACCTCAACTATGAACCCAACATGATCTCCACAAATCTGCATGAATAAGAACAAAAGGAGACTCAATTTTCTTATTTTAACTAGGAAAAATAGACCTGTGATGCTTGTCCAGTTGACAAGTCTCACACAAATGACTCTGGAAAGTGTAGGTCTGACAACGCAAAACTAAAATATTGGGATGACCCAAGCGAAGATGCCATTGTAAGCAGTAGTGATTACGGCAGCAACAACAGTAAGGTGTATGGATGGTAGGTTGAGATAGTACAGACCATCCTACTCAAGTCCACCAATCTACTCCATCATCCAGAGATCCTACAAAAATAAAAACTCATCCTGAAAAATTGCTCAACAATTTAATGCCTTAGTAATATGGCTAATAGACATTAAATTTAAAGCAAACTTAGATGCATAAATTACGTCAAGTTAAGGTTAAAGAACTAGATAAAGAGATATCTCCAAGACCTATCACAAGGAACAATGCACCATCAACCACCCGAACATGGAACGATATGGTAAGAGACCACAGAGAGGAAAATAAGGTAGCATCACCGATGATGCAAGAAGAGGCACCAAAATTTGTAATCCATGCCGGGGCACAAGTATCGGTAAACATAGCAACAATACCTACAAAATGAGATACAAAAGCTCCAGTTGTAGACATAGCTTGAGAAGTCCTAAGTCTAACATACTCCCTTTTAGAAATAAGAATCTGAGAACTAGCAAGATCCTCCTCTTAATACTGACTCCTCTACTGTGGTAGATACCTAATGTGATCCGAGCCCCTGAGGAAAGCCATGCTTGATCCAATGGCAATCAATAGTATAGTTCATCTTATGGTAGTGGTCACAAAAAAGTGGAATGCAACCACAACCATAGCCACTGCCACCTCCTCTAATAGTACAGCCTCTCCCCTTTCCTGCAGGAGCCCCTCGACCACGGCCAAAGGATACCATGACAAACGAGTCAGAAGATGAAACAACATTTGATAGCTCCAGCATGAAAGATGGGCATAAATCTAAGCAAGTGTGGGAATCCCCACCAATGTCATAATCTAGTCTTTCACTGTCCTGAACTCAAGACCCAAGCTCGCTAGCAACTCCATAGATTTGATGGCTTCCAGCTGCTTAGCCATCACAAAAATATCTGAAGAGAGAGGCTGATGCATGTCTTGTTCATCCTAGGGATTCTTCATATTCCCATAATATTCAGCTCAACTCAGCGTGCCCTTCTGGGATGTATGTATCTCTTCAATGACCCAGTAAAGGCGAACAATATAACTCCGATAAGAATGAATTTCGTGGACTACTTCCTACATCTTCTTAGCAGAAGACGACATCACCTGCTATGCTATGGATTCTTTCCTACTATTCAACATACAAGTCACCACCCAATCATTATTGACCTCCCAATCTTCTATCTTAATAGCCTCTCGTCAATATATACTTCTTCTGATGAGAACCTACGAATCGGGAAAAAGAAGTCGAACACAAAAGACAATTGGTGCAATCCAACTTGATAGAGGTACCCTGCATATGAGGTGGTGTGCTCGTGGTGGATATTTTCCCCATCAAGTGGCTAGGGGGCTCCTTTTCGTCGCTCATGATGTCCCAAGTCATAGGAAAATACGACGATGACTTCCACACACAAAAATCAGGTCATGAAGTCTGAAAACACAATAATTTCAGACCATGAAGAACAAGAACAGCCTGTATGGAACTTTGTGTACATGCTAGGGCATGGACTAAGCCCTAGCGGTGCTTCTTCCTGCAGAAGGGGAACTCAACAGTGATTGTGAGGCTAGAATAGACCAGCAAAGGCCAGTCCTTTGCTGCTGCAGTGCCTACAGAGGCACCATGTGACAGCAGCAGTCAGGAGAAGATCGCAGGGAGCGATCTAAAGCCACAGCAGTGCCCTTGGCAGTGGCGCAGGGGCTGCCTCAGGCCACCATAGCACGCAGCAGTGGCCGCTGGCAGGGCTAGATGGAGGAGATCGACTGCAGCACGAGGTGCGCTACTGTCAACCACCTACCAGCGACACCTGATGGAGAACGATACCCCTCAGGCACAAGCGTAGAGGAGGAGAGAGCCCCCTACAGGCGACAATACTGGAGGAGGCCACCTGCAGGCGGCGACACTGATGGGAGGTCACCGGCGGCGCCTAATGGAGAAGAGAGAGAGGGGACTTGGGTGGTGGGTTTGGGAGCTAGGGTTGGTACGATATCGTAATTTCGATCTACGACCATTGCTCTGATACCGTGTTGGGAGAAAATGAGCACTTAATCTTATTCATCAAGTCCTAGGTGTCTTTATAGAGAGGCACCGTGGGAAAATAACACCACGTAACCCCATACAATATAGGAAACAATAAAAAAAACCAAAGAAGCCCCATACAACTCAATAGCATCTAAAAGGGCATAGGATTAAATCACATGCCTACCATATTTCCCTTCTAAAAAAATGATTACAAAGGATCCATTCTCTTTTTATAAGTATGGGCAATTTTAGAAGCAAACATTGTATAAATACGATAATTCGATTTGCCATACAGGGATTTTTATGAAATGGGTATGAATACAAAAAGTCAGATATATACTTCATGGAGTGAACAATAATGTAATTTTAAAATGGAAAAATAAGAGTTATTTTCGATTTCAACAACTCAAAACGTTGCTTTGGGGTGTCAATCCATGATTAAAATGGTTCTTTAGTAGTTAATACTTTGGCTAGTGTTTGTCTAATATGAAGTTCTGTCGTGCTGGATAAAGAGTGGAGATATAGGAAAATTTTTGTACAGATCATTTAAGAAAAAAATATTTCATTAATTACCCATTGAAAAAATGTAAACCGTTATTTAAGGTAAAGTCATGGCATAAATCTCAAAGTTGTGCCTTGAAGATGTGGCTTTGGGTTTTGTTGGAAAAGAATGAAATGACTTAACCTTTAAAGAAATCATAATCCTCTTTACATAGAGAGAGGCTGTTGGGTAAAGTATAAGAAGACCCAACAAAAAAAATATTAATAAAAATACCCCTAATGTAATAACTCACACTTTCCCTTAAGTTGAAGCATATATATCAAGCATGCCCAACTTGATACATAAATAATCTTAGTGCTTCCGTAGGAGTGCTTTCGTGAAGATGCCAACAACCTGCTCCTCAAAAGTAGTAATGGGGGTGCAAATCTTTCCTATGGTGACCATGTCTGACAAAATGGCAATCCACCTCAAAATGCTTAGGGCACTCATGAAAGATAGGATTGGAAGCTATCAGCGTGGCTAATCAATTGTCACAAAGCATAAGTACAGGAAGATCCCCAGATTAACCAAGTGTACGAGCCACATAAACTTGCTGGCATGAGCCATGACATGGTACTCAGCCTCTACATTAGAATTGGCAACAACCATCTTGCTTCTTGTTCCTCCAAGCAACAAGATTGCCACCAAGAAAAGTAGAATAGCCAGTACTGGATCTCCTATCCTCCAAAGACCCTGCATAGTCTACATCAAAATACGAATGTAGATCCACATACCTACGCTTCTTCATATAAAGGCCTCTACCAGGATTCCCTTTAAAATATTTAAGGATAAGGCAGGCAGCCTGCCAATGACTATAGTGAGGATTCTCCATAAACTTACTCGTTCTGTTAACTGCAAAGCTAATGTCAGGTATGGTAACATTAACACAAAGCAACTTGCCAACAATGGTTCTGTACTTCATCTTCAAACAATGGATCATCTTTCTTATTCAATCACCACTATGACTCCACTAGAATAAAGGAGGATGCTAGGATGAAAGGAACTACCTTATTCCAATAAGCCCTAAGTATAAACCCTAAGTACCTTTATATAGAGAGGTACATAGGAGAAATAACATGAAACACCATTACATAAAGAAATAATTGTAATAAGAGAATAAGAATAAAGCATGCTCAACTTGGAACATAAAACTTCAAGTCCCTTCCTGGAAAGTCCTTTTGTGAAGATGTCTGCTAGTTGGTCTTCAATGCTAAACTAGGGTGTGTAAATCTTATTGCTTGCAATGGCCAATCTAATGAAGTGACAATTTACTTAAATATGTTCGTTTGCTCATGAAACACAAGATTATTAGTAATGAAAGTGGAAGCCTTATTGTCACAAAACATAGGAATCGGGTCTGAAATATAGACATCAAAATCTTGCAGAGTAGGCCGAACCCATAATAACTCATAAGTAGTGTGTGCCATGGCTCTATATTTGGACCCAGCACTTGATCTGGAAACTACTGCTTGTTTCTTACTCCAAGTGATAAGATTGTCTCCTACATATGTGCAGTACCAGGTGTTAGACCTCTTGTCCTCATGCACCTCAACATAATTAGCATCGGAATAACCACACACATCAACGTGACCATGTTTCTGAAAATAAAGTCCCTTGCACGGGGCACGCTTCAAGTACCTTAGTACCTGGCAGACTCCATCCTAGTGGATCTCATTGGGTGTCTGCATAAACTAGCACAACCTTCCAATAGCAAAGACTATGTCAGGCCTAGTAACCAGCCGATATAATAGCTTCCCAACAGATGAATAAAGCACACACAACCAAACACAGCAAGAGTGATAAAAAACAACTCTTTACCAGGAAACAACATAAAGTAGGGTGTTTTACCACCCAAAACCGAAGAAGACATTCGGTTAACCAAAAAACTAGCAATTAAAACTGCATCGGCCCAACAAGAAGGAACATTCATTTGGAACATAATAGTATGAGCCATATCCAGAACACGACGAAGTTTACGTTCAACCACCCCATTTTGTTGAGAGGTGTGAATGCATGATATTTGATGAATGATCCCAATCGATTGGAAAAACATAGTAAGTCTGGCATTCACAAATTGAAGACCATCATCACTCTTGAAAACTTTTATACAAGTAGATAACTGAATCTTTATTTCTTAAATAAAATTTTGGACAAGAATAGAAACATCAGACTTTTCTTTTATCATAAAAACCCAGGTCATCCTGATGAAGTTGTCAATCAACAAAAGGAAATAACAAAAACCACATGAACCCCAAACATCAACATGAACCAACTCAAAAGCAAACTCAATACGCTTATTTTGAGAAGGAAAAGATGACCAATGGTGCTTGCCAGGTTAGCAAGCCTCAAAACAAAAGGACTCTGGAAAGGACACATATGGGAGCTGATGATGTAGCACCAGACTGGGATGGCCAGGACAAAGGTGCCACTGAAGAGCAGTGGTGGCACAAACAGCAATAGCAAATGAAGGAGGTGGACTGTAAAGGTAGTACAAGCCATTCTGCTCAAGTTCTCCACCAATTTGCCTCATCATCCAGTGGTCCTGAAAGAAGAAATATTGGTCATGAAAAATAGCTTGACACTGAAGATCTCTTGTAAGCTAACTAACGGACATCAAATTAATTGCAAACTTTAGAGCATGCATAACATTAGACAAGGGCAAGGTACAAGATAGAGTAATATTCCCAAGTCTCGTAATTAGTGACAAACCCCTATCTGCTACCTTCACCTAAAAGGTAGTAAGGTCACGAAGAAAAGAAAACAAACCAACATCACCAATTATATGAGAGGAGGCACCTGAATTTGCTATCCAGGCTGAAGCATGGTACCTGACAGACATAGAAAATGTACCTAAAGACTGGTGAATAGATGCTCCAGCGAAGGTGGATCCCTAGGATGCAATAAACCTCTCATACTCTACCTTTGAAATAGTGATATGACTGTTATCCTCTTGTGCATGAGCAGTATTGTCTGTAGAAACCTGATGTGCACATGGATCCATCTCTTGAGGATAATCGTGCTTTACCCAACACCAACCTACAATGTGGCTACTCCTGTGACAATACCCATAGAACAACGTACTCTGTCCACGACCACTGCCACCTCCTCGACCATGACTGCCTCAACCACTAGGAGAAGACCCCCCACGACCACAATGTATAGAGGCCATGGTTGAGGAACCAGACATTGGTACAGGATCAGAGGTCTCCAACCTCAACAGACAAGCATATATCTGGGCTAGTGTTGGAATCTCATCCATCATCAAAAACCGGTCGTCAACCCCCTTATACTCAAGGCCAAGACCAGATAGCAGCTGAATAGATCAAATCGCCTCTAGGTACTTTGAGATGATTGTTGCATCAATAGATATAGGTTGATATATATCTCGTTCATCCCATAAGTTCTTCATGGTACCATAATAATCAGCTGTGGACATGGTGCCCTTCTTGAGTGTGTGTGTCTCTTCTACAACTCGATAGAGACGAGTGATGCTGCTTTTATGGGAATGTATCTCATGTAGAACTTCTCATGTCTTCGCCGAGGGATATGCCATGACCTGCTTAGCAATATTCTGCGTCATGCTATTCACTAAACATGTGGCAACTCAATCATTGTCTACTTTCCAATCTGCAAACTTCACAGCTGGCTCATCTTGCATAAGGATATATTTCTTCTTATGTGACCACACGAATCGAGAAAATGATGTTAACCAAAGCAAGAAGTTGGATCCATCCAACTTGATAAATGTCCCCTGCATATGTGAAGATGTGCTCGTGGTGGATAACTTCCCCATCAAGTCACTCAAGGACTCCTTATGATCTCCCATAACTATCTGGCTCATAGAAAATTACTCCAAATCCACTTCATCCACACAATCTCTTGATATGCTTCACAACCAGCACACCAAACCAATTTGAAAAATCAATTTCAGACCATAGGAGCTTTAGAGATCAATAAAAGAGGCGTAGCAACCACCTACTAGGATAAAAGGTGACCCTGCAGGGACTGCCTCTTCCTCATGAATCGCTGTCAATGCGAGAAACGAGGAAGGAGGGTGCTACAGCACCCCTACCGAAGATAACAAACCCCACGTGCAAGAATAAGCCCTTATGCGGGGCTGGGGAAGCGATGGGATGGAGAGAGAGGGCTTAGAGACATTGGTAAGCCCCCGCAACAAGGTTACGTGGTGTTGGGGGCCTCGAGGCGGCGTTGGGCAATGTTAATGAGCCTCAAGGTGGCATTGGGGGGTGCTATAAAGCCCCTACAACACCGGTGATGTTGCGGTGGCACTAGGAGTCTTGAACGACTCATAGTGGTGCTGCAGTGGCCGTCAAACGAGCTTAAGGTGGGCCCCGCATAAGCATTAGGAGTCTTGGAAGACACCTAGCGGTGTTGCTAATCCAAGAAGAGGAAAGAGAGCACCAGCAGAGGCGGTGCTTGTTGGCAATGCCAGTGTAGAAGTTGGCAATGTTGGAGAAAGGAGAATGGGTTGTGTGTACAGGTTTTGGAGGCTAGGGTTTTGGTGGGGTACCCGGACACTAGTGTAAAACCGCTGCTCTAATACCATATTAGGACGAAAATAAATATCTTATTCCAATAAGTCCTAAGTACTTTTATATAGAAAAGTACAAAGGAGAAATAACATATCACACCCTTACATAAAGATAATTGTAAGAAGACCCCCATACAACTCAAAAGAGGGTTTCGCCCTAAGCTAGCAAGTCTCCTCTAGGAGCACCATGACATAACTTCCTTTATGAAAGAACCATTCCACAGGAATTGCTAAGAACTTCGATACTCAGAAAGTACCTTAAGGTGCCCAAGTCTTTTGTAACAAAAGAAATATGCAAGAAGTCATTGGTTTCTTGAATTCCAATGGCATCATCACCAATAATGACCATATCATCAACACAGACTACCAAAATGACAACCCCTAATGTCCTGAACGTCACAAAGGCAAAATATTAAAGGTAGATCAAAGAAAACTAATCTTCTAAATTTCCCCATTGAGACTCTTGAACCATACTCTCGGACTCTACTTCAAGTCATATATAGCCTTTCGTAAACGATAAACATTATCCCCCTCAAACACATAGCCTGGTGGTTGGGTCATGTAAACTTCCTTCTATAGGTCGTCTATAGGAAGGCATTCTTTACATCAAGCTGATATGACCACTCCTTATTAATAGCCACAAAAAGAATAACAAAGTTAAATCGGGCCACTAGAAAGAAAGTGTCAAAGTAATTAACTTCGTAAGTCTGAGTGTAGCCCTTGGCCACTAATATGGACTTCAATCTCTCAACAGTCCCACCCGATTTATACTTGGCAATGTAAGCCCATTGTCAATCAACAATAGTAGCCCATCAAGGAGATTAGTTAACTCCTAATTGCCTCATGTAGTAAAAGTTGTCATCTCATCCATGGCCTTCCACCAACCTAGATCTTGTGCAGGCTCATGATAGTTCTTAGGAACTACTATGGTAGATAAAGCTATGAAAAACCTCCGTAAAGCAAGACTAAGATCATTAACAATGGTATAATGTGACAGGGGATGTAAGGTACAACTTACTACCTATTATAAAGCAATGGGCAAGTCCTTTAATTGCTTAATGGAAGGAGCATCCGGATCAAATGTTGATGGGGAAGATCATATGGTATCTCCTTGGAAACTTCAACCTGCATGGATGACAAGGAAACAGAGATGGGGTCCTTATGACAACGTTGATAGGTGTGGATGACCCAACCAAGAGAAGAGCCACCATTATAGTAGAAAGGCACCTTCTCAAAGAAAGAAACATCAATAAACACGTAATATTGATTCCCAGCAGGGTCAAAACAACGATCCCCTTTATGATATCTAGAATATCCTAGAAAAATACATTTAACTAACTTAGGGAAAGCTTATCAGCAACCCCAGTTGAAATCTATAATAATGCTGAAATGAATCAAAGCATAAAGACAATCAAAGAATACTTGGGTTCACGTGGAAACCCCACTCCCGAAGAGCAGGGAGAAAACCATGATAGAAGGCCCTGATAAGGCTCTGATATTTCTATTTTTCTCAAAGGAATATGGGAGGAGTACACGCCTGCTTATAAACTACCACTCACAACACAAAGTCCACATCTTCCAATGTGACACTAAACCAACAGCTTAATTCTCTTAACACTCCCCGCAAAGCTGAAGCATGAAATGCTCAGTTTGTAATACAAAGAAATCTACTAACATGACACAACCTTTGGACTAGTTCTTGCTTATAGGCTGGAACACAGGCTGGAGTTGTTGTAGTTGGCTCTGACAATGGCCTCCCCTCTGGAGGCCTGGTGCTGGTGGCTCCTCATTCAATATCCCTAAAATGGGTCTTCCTCTGAAGGCCTTGAAGTTGTATCTCTTACATAGAAACCTGAAATGAATCCTTCCTCTGAGGACCTTGAAACTGGACCCCTTCTCTAAAGACCTCGAAACTTTGGACCTCCCAGAGTTTGATTTCTCATGTGATGATCAGCTAATCCAACAGTTCGTAGCGATATCTAATGTCACCCATTGTGCCTTGGTACTGCAAGTCCGCAGCGGTATCCAATGTCACTCATCGTGCCCTCGGACTACAACAAAGGGACTACCAAATGGGGGTAACTATAATGGGCTTCCATACTCCCCCTTTCCCCCATACTCATATGGGAGAAGAAACAAGCAACAAGAAGACAAAATAAAACTATAGAAGAGACTCTCCCCTTCTTCTCTTCAAACATTTTTTTTCTTCTTCCTTTTCTTTTTTTTATCATTATCATGCTATTTCGCTTCCACCTTTCTTTATTTTTTTCCTTTTTTTATTTTCTTCCCTTCTTTTCTCTTTCCTTTTTTTTTTTGGTTCTTCTCTTTTTCTTCCCCCTTTTTTTCATCTTTTAAACTCTCTTCCTCTCCCCTTAGGGTTTAGGAGAACCTAATCAAAGAGGCCCATGGCAGCGGTGATGCGAAGAAACACCTCCTCCATGCCTTTGCGCCGCTTGCTTCTCTCTGGTCCCCCTTCGCCATTCGTGTCCTCAAGGTCTCTACCCGAAGGCCATCGATCAAGGAGCCACCAGCATCCTCATGGACCAGCAGGTGCCATGAGCGTCGTCGAATTAGCTTGCCTCTCCAAGCGGACCCTCAGGAGCAGATCCCCACTCCTTACTCTCCAACATGGCGCCTCCATCACTGACCGCATGTGCTAACTGTCCTTACAAGACTTGTGCCGAGATCATCGTCTCGCCATCGCCAGATTGACATTGAGAGATCTCAACCACCACGTGCAATCACGTGATGCGAGATCCTCCTCCATCGCTTCAACCACGCGCAAGCCCTAGCGCCGCCATCATCTCCTCGCCGAGTCAACATCGCGCCACCTCTTCTCCGTAGGTGAGATCGACTCTACCATTACCACCTCACATGCCTGGAAGGATCGCAACTCCTCACAAAGGATGCAAGCCCTAGGGTTGATGCCTCACAAGGGCGGTGGGCAGCAGCAGAGCACCGCCAACCCTTGCATTCCGATCTGCGTGCACTTCTCCGACAAGTGGGCCTCCACGACACAATGATGGACCCCAACGAGCAAGCATAAGGCCTTTAGTGGCCTGAGCATCACCTTCTCCACCTTCCTTCTGCTCGATCCGTCGTGGTAGGCATAAAGCATCGCTACCACCTCAACTGGGTGGTCTTCATTTGCAACGTCATCGCATCATCTACCACCATCATCGCTGTGAAATCGATGCCACCACCATCTGCAGTGCCTTCTTCGTGTCGATCTCCTCTAGTCATTTGGGCCTGCATCTAGATCTTCCTCCTCTTCTGGATGAACCAAAAAGAATCATTACAAAATAATTATAATGATCTAAAAACCTAATAAATTCAAGAATTAACTGCTCTTATACTAAGTTGAAATCTACAATAATGCGGAAAAGAATCGAAGCATAAAGATAATCAAAGAATATTTGGATTTACGTGGAAACCCCATTCACGAAGAGCGAGGAGAAAACCATGGAAAAAGGCGCTAATAGGACTCTGATATTTCTATTCTTGTCAAAGGAACATGAGAGAAGTAAACGCGTACTTATAGGGCACAACTCACCACAAAGTCTACATCTTCCAATGTGACACTAAACCAATGACTCAATTCTCTCAACAACCCCAAACAAACAGGCAAAGCACGTTCATCCAAAAATCCATATTAGTAAGGCAAGTAGACTAGCATCAGGTTGAAGAATCAAGAAAGGCCTCTCCCTATTAAGAACCAAAGAGGAGATCCTATTAATAAGATAAGTGGCAATGAGTACAGTGTCCCCCCAAAAATTCTTAAAACTTTCAAGGCAATGAGAAAGGTACAGGCCATGTCAAGAATATGGCAAAGTTTACATTCAACAACGCCATTCTATTGAGAAGTATAGGCACAAGAAGTCCGATGAATGGTACAATGATCCTTTAATAAAAATACCTAAGAAAGATGATTATAATCATCCACAAAAATCATAAAATGCCAAAAAACAAATTGGTAACTTATTTGACAAGAATCTCAAATATCACAATGGACTAAAGAAAATAGAGACAAGCTCTTATTTTCTCTGGAAGGAAATGACACCTTGTGATGTTTACCAAGGTGGCAGGCTTCACAATCAAGAGAAGTCGGTATAGTAGAATTCAAGAAAATCTGTCAAAGCCTAGAAGCAAATGGGTGACCTAAACGACAATGCCAGAGCTCAAGATCGATAGAGATAGACATAGCACTCACAAAAATCTGAGGAGAATCAGTGTAATAAAGACCATCTCTGTTAATCCCCCACCAATTATCATCCCCGTCTACATGTCCTAAAAGAAAATAAGTGCTCATCAGATATTACCCGGCAAGAAAGGTCTTTACATAATCTACGGATAGATAACAAGCTCAATAAGAACTTAGGAGCACAATAGACAGTTGTAAGGTATCAGTAAAATGGGCATCGCCACTAGCAATAATTGAAGAATATGAGCCATTTGCCAGCAAGACAAAAGTTACAGCAAGAGACTGTCACAGGGAGGTAAGTGAGAGTTCCTGAAGGATCTAAACATCTATACTAGAAGGGAGTAAATAGTGTATAATAAAAAATAATGTCAAATTAAAAATCAATCCAAAATAAAGAGACAAATACACCTCGATTTATAGTAGAAACCCTTTCGGGTAAAAATCACTAACCTAAGTCTCTCAGCTTAGGATTTTCCCAACTTAGCTAAACTAGTCAATTCACTATCAACACAACCTAAATGACGGTGGCACAACCTCTTACAATCCATTTCCCTTGTACCTACTAAGAGAAGTCAAAATAACTTGGGAATTCCAACAAACTGAGTCCCAATCAAAACTGGAAATAGAATAATACAAAATATAATCTTACCTAACCTTAAAAAATATAAATGGCAAGTCAGACTTAAGGTGTAGAGCAACATGCTTTGAAAGAATGTTGGAAGGGAACACAAAAGCACAAAAGCCTTTTTGAAATGAAAGAGACAGCATTGAAGCACTTTTTCTTATGTAGTGGCTTTTTAAGTTATGTTTTGAAAAGGCTATCATTTAACCCTATTTATAAGTAAAACTAAGTTCGTTTAGGAAGGTCAGAAAATATCTTTCGAGTTAATTTAATTAATCAATTTTATCGATTAATCAATCAATTTGGACCTTGATCGATCAATTATTGATGTTGATTGATCAACTATTGATTAATTAATTTTATGTTTAGTCAATCTTTTATGCAAAGAATAGATTTGAATTTAAAGTCTATTCAATTCTATCATTTTGGTCGATTAATTGGTATTTGAACAAAGTCACAAAAAGATTTTAATCTAATAACTAACAACTTAAAAAAGCATGAAAATATTTCTGCGCTTCCATATATAATTTATAGACTTAAACACTTAAAGTAAAAATTGCATTGATTCTTTACAACAATGTTCACTTTGATCTACACAGCATAATTTGAATTGATTTACGTAAGTGTGATCCTGAGAGATTAGTATACAATAAAGTATAATTTTGTTTCATCAAAACAAGGGTCTCAATAGTAAGTACATCCTTTTTACCAGAAAGATGGTTTAAAGCACCTGAATCCACCACCCAAGAGGAGGTGGATGATGTAGCAATTAGATTGGCTAAAGTACCAGCGACAGTAGCAAGGGAAGCAATGGTATCCGAAGGAGCAATAGATGGATAGCGTGTCAAAGGAGTTGTAGAAGGTGCACATGGTCATCAAGCGACAAAAGGATGGTCCAGGAGAAACAGACTCCCCCTCAATCATAGTAGAGTTAGCTTGACCAGGTCGACCAAACTTAGCCCAATGGCCCAACACCTCTTTAAAAGATGATTTATTAACTGACAGTGGATGCAAGGCTTATATGTACGGCCTTGTCCACAACCACGACTGGCTCCAGAGCCACCATGCCCAGTAAAGACCACAAAGGTGAAGGTCTCAGTGAAAGGAATGACATAATTACTTTACTCCATACCCCTATCTCTTAATATATAGAGGTGGGAAAATAACAAGACTACTCTATGAAATAATGTAATGTAAACAAGTACAATATGAAACCAAAAATAGTAAAGAGACAGAAGGAGCTCTAACAGTCCCCCTCAAGTTAGAGCATATGCATCGATTATGCTCAGCTTGGAACAATGGTTGTCAAAGGGAGACCAGCGCAACGCTTTGGTAAAGATGTTTGTTGTTTGGTCTTTAAAGGAGACATGCATGGTGCGGATAAGGACTCTAAATCAAGTTAAGTGTGTAGTAACAGTCAACCTCAACATGCTTGGACCTCTCGTGGAATATGAGGCTATTGGCAATGTAACTAGCAACTCTATTGTCACATCTCATCTCCATAGGTGTGTCAACAGTCACATACAGGTTTGCTAACAGGGATTGCACCCACATCATCTCTGCCACCGTGTGTGTTATAGCCCTATACTTGGACTCTACGTTAGACCTGGATAGAATAGCATGTTTCTTTCTTTTCAATGTCACCAAATTCCCTACAACATAAGTGCAAAAGCCAATAGTGAATTTCTTATTTGCTCAACATCCTGCATAATCAACATTTGTATAAGCCACAATACTCATAGAGGCTCCCTTAGTGAATAAAGCCCCCCTTCCTAGTGCCCTCTTCAAGTATCTCAATACCATCATGGCAGCATCCCAATGCTACCTAGTAGGCTTATCCATAAACTGACTCAATTTCCCAACTGCAAGGGAAATATTAGGCCTCGTATAGTCAGGTAGAGGAGTTTTCCCACTAATCCTCTGTACTGACGACCATCTATTGCTTCTACCTCCTCATTATATAGGTGTGCCTTGGGATCCAAAGGAATATTAGCTAGGTTTGCCCCCAACATACCAATCTCCTACAACAAGTCAAGTGCATACTTTCATTGAGAAAAAACAATACCCTTCTTGTACCACTTCAATCCCAAGAAAATATTTAAGCGGTCCGAAATCTTTTATAGCAAAATTACTTGCAAGACATTTCTTAATCTCAGTAATACTAGGCTCATCATCCCCTATGATAATAATATCATTCACATACACAAGCAGTACTACAACACCCTGCATAGTCCTACCAAACAAGGAGTGATCTGATGACGATTTGCAAAGGCTAAGAGTCTCAACAACCTCAGACAATGGATAAAACTAGGCCTTAGGACTCTATTTCATACCATGGATCACCCTGTGCAAGTGACATATAAGCACCTCAACATCAAGGGAGAGCTCCTTCTAGTAGTGGAAAAGTATGGAACAGACTTATAGAAGGTAACATCAGCACTCACATAGTGTCTATGAGTAATAGGATCGTAGCATCAACATCCCTTCTGAGTACGAGAGTACCCAAAATTACACATTTAACCACCCTTGGAGCAAGCTTATCCCAACTAGTAGTGGTGACATAGACAAAGGCAACACACCCAAACACCTTAGAAGGAACATGAAACAAATTAACCTCAAGATACATAATCTGCACGGGAATCTGTTCATGTATAGCAGAAGAGGACATCCTATTGATTAACACACAATAAGGACCACATCTCCCTAGTATAGAGAGGGAATAATGTTGTGGATCAAAATGGTGACTGCTACATCAAGAATATGCCTGTATTTCCTCTCAGTAATCCTATTCTGTTGGGAAGTATGAGGACAAGTAATTTGATAAAGAATACCAGGAATTTAAAGAATGCATTCAATCCCTGGGTGCAAAACTTAAGGTCATTATCAGAACAAATATTTTTGATATAGGTACTGATTTTTTATTTCTAAAATAAACTATTCTAAGAAATTGCCCACATCAGGCTTATTGTTAAGAAGAAACAATCAAGGCACACGAGAAAATTCATCTAGAACAAAATAATAATGATAACGAACACGACTAGGGCCCTATACATCAAAATGCATCAACTAAAAAATAACAATAGACCTGAACTTTGACTAACAGAATAGGTGCTCCTATGATGTTTACCTAGCTGATAGGCATCATACCAGATAGCAACAGAGGGAGAGATATGGGGCAAAACATGTTGTAATCTTTCTAGTGGGAAATAACAAAGTCGAAAGTGCCACTGAAAAGGAGACCCAGCAGTGGAAGTGACACCCTCATAACTAGCGGCATGGAATTAAATGCCGAGGGCATGCCATCTGCATGCCGCCGGCAAGGTCGTTTTTGGAATGGGGTCATGCCGACACAAAGAAGCTACCAATATACGGGGATGTCGGCGGCATGCCGACAGATGCCAACGATGCAGGGCACCAATGGGTGAGATCTGTGTTGGGCTGGGCGGGAAAACACACGCGAGCTCTACGTGGGTAGGAAAAACAAGCACTGAAATAAAGAAATGGGAAATGGTGGTCAGTGAGGTCTGTGCGAGAAAAGGTTTGATAGAGGGAAGGTTGAAATAAAGAAAAGAAGAGATTCAAAAGTAACACACACACATGATTTTGGGTTTTGATATGTCCCTTTTTAGTCGTATATGGTCATTTCACTATCACACAATCATTATTTTAAAATGATATGGATCCAACAAGACACCATTAGTTCCAGTGAAATCTGACTTTCAATTTTGTATCCTTCTATTTCTCTGTATTCTTAACATATCAATTTTTGATTTTCTTGTAATTGATATCATTTTGACTACTTCTGTCATTTTTGTCGGCATGCATCGGCATGCCCTCGACATGCCTCCGAAATGGCACTTTTTCAAGTCATCGAAATCGTCGAAATCTGCCATCGAAAAACGGGCATTTCCATGGCATGCCCACAAAATGCACACTTACAATTTCATTGGCACAGCGTCGAAATCAGCATTTCGAACCTTGACTAGCACTAACAAGTGGAGACTAGATCAGGCGATAGACACCTCTTCTTCACAACTGCCACCAATCGTCCTCCCCATCAGGATATCTTGAAACATACAAGTGGTTGAGTCAAATATAGCCTGACAATTCAACTCTTTGGTTATTCTACTGACAAGAGATAGCAAGCTAACAGGAAAGTCAAGGACCATAACATCTATCAGCCTCATATTAGGGGTAACTAAGACCTCCCCTTGTCCTGCAATCTAGGAATGCCTCCCATCTACTACCTACACAGTCTTCCCTAAGGGCACAAATCTAAGACAGTGAAAGCATCTCTGATTCCCATAAAGATGTCGAGATGTACTTGAGTCTACAAGCCAATCTGTATCATCCTGATCATCATAGGAAATGAAGATGGCAAACCCTATACCTAAAGAAGCAAAGGCAACAATTTTGAAATCAGATAAGGTCTCCTATAACAACTGGGTAAGACGCTAAAGGACCTTATAATAATCAGCCTTGGGTATGAAAACAATATCTGTAGGCTGCTCTATAATAGTCACAGCCTAGTTGATCGTGGAAAGTCAACCATGCTTTGTCCAACAGTTATTCTCCAAGTGGTTGGCTTTCCCATAGTATATGTAGGTCAAGGGACCCCTCCCAATGAGCTCACAGCCCTGACCTCTACCCCAAGTAGATGGGGCACCATGATCACGCCCATGGGTGGCTATAAGGGTAGTGGTTTGTCCAGTAGGGCTCCGTGGCTGTGAGTGTAACAGATATTCTTCCCATCCTGTTGTAAGCCTCCTCTAGGGTAGGAAGCTCTAAAAGAGTCAAAAGTTGTGGCTTAGCAATAGCATACTCCGAACAAAGTCCAGCAAGAAACTAAAGAATCGCAGCCTCCTTCTAATAAATTCTTTGAGAAGCACATGTGTAGACGAGTCTACATCCATTGTAGTTCTCCAAACAACCCTTTGGGGTCGAGTAATACTAGAATGAGCGACCCTCCTGGCGAAGCTGAGAGTTTGTTGTAGATCTGAAAGACCCTGCTAGAGTTCTTCTCGTGAGAATAAGTGTCCCTCAAGCTATCCCACATCCTCTTGGTTGTGCCATAATACATAATCTCATCCCCAATGCAAGGGATGACAGAATTCATGATCCAAGCAAGGACCATGGCATTGTCCTTCTAGGAGGCATTCCTCCCAATCCTCCCGTGGCTCAAGTTGAAACGAGACATGCTCCTTGTTATGACCTTCAACCATCATCATGAAGGTATATGACCATCGGGCGTAATTAGTCTCATCTAGCTTCACTATTAAACCAAAAAATAGGTTTTTGTATGCCCCAATCTCCATAACTTACTTCGATGTCACCTCTGAGGAACTCTTGAAAGCCATGTCTCCTCCATCCTAAGCCTAATCAATAAGTGGTAGTCGGTGTGCTCAACGCATCAACACGAACAATGTACTGTTGCTCGCACCCTTGCACGTGTAAGAGCACACAACTCGAGGTGGAATGATGCTAGGGAAGCATTGTGGGCGCTACACACCTGCACGCATTGCACACACTGCGCTAGGTAGGTGCTGGGCAATGCAGCACACCTCCTGGCGGCAAGGAGGCAACATGGCCAGACATGGCGACACTCTGACAAGATTCCAACCTCCAGTCAGTCAAGTCTGGTAGCCCACAAGATGAAGAGGCTAACAAGCCCCTCAGATCCCCCAACCAATTTGAGAACAAATCCCTAAACTGGGTTTCGAACCCAACTAGACAAGGACAGCACCGTCGGATTGCTGGGCTTCTACCAGCGATTAGTTGGATGGAGCTTCACTGGAGGGGTTTGATCCGACTGATGATGGTTTGACAACCCCCCACTGGGTGGTCACTCACCGTTGGCATCACTGGTGGATGGTGAAGGAGGGCAATGGAGCTTCCCCTTCGTGCTAGAGCTAGGGTTTTTCTTTTTTTGGTGGAGAAGGAAAAGGGGTATTGGAAAAAGGGGATACAAGCACCGACCTAGGATTGTTACTCTGATACAAAGTAGAAATGAATGACATAATCACTTTATTCCATACCCCTAACTCTTAATATATAGAGGTGAGAAAATAACAAAAATGCTCCTCAATGAAATAAGGTAATGCAAACAAGTACAATAGGAAAACCAAAAAAGTAAAGAGATTGAAGGGGCTCTAACATTCTCCATAGAAGATGCGCGAGGTAAGAAAAATATGGAGTCCAAGTCCCATATCAAGAGAGATTTTCTGAAGCCTTCCGTACACTGACTCCAAACCAAGATTGTCCTTCACAGCCAAAATATGATCATGAGCAAGCAAGTATCTAAGACTTAGGCCATTTAGAAATCGATAGAACTGCCATGTCTGGCATTGCCCTGTCTTCATATCACACCAAGATGGCAGGAACACATTCAACTCGTCCAAAAGAGAACCCATCTTAGTATAGTAGTCAACCAAAGAGCAGTCACCCTAAAACATGGACCAAATCCGACGATAGATATCAGCAAGATGAGCATGAATAAACTTCTGAGAATATTTGTTCACCAAGTTGTCCCATATCTCCTTTGGCGGTCTTTGCAATCAATGACTCAATATTGTTCATCATCCAATTCATAATCAAGTAATTATCATATTCATATCTCTCAAAGTCTATGAATTGGACACCAGGAGGAGCCTTGGTTAAGATGTAAAGATTCTTCTGTCCGCCAACATAAATCTCGAACATCTGTGACCAAAGTAGGCAATTCTAGACACCATTAAGCTTCGTAGAGGTGCCTTAAATTACCAAAGAGATCGAGGAAGTCATGTGCTTGACTTCAAGAGGGGCAAAGGGTTTGGCCGCTGCCATGTTGGGATCTAAGAATGATGAGGATAAAAAAATAATAACTACATCTTCACTAATGCAACCACAATCGTCCTAGCTACAACCATAAACAATAACAGAGAGAACCTTGGACCACATCAGGAACTGCACATGACCCAAGACACAAAATCAGGACATAGGGAGCGATGATTACTCCCTTAGGTAGCCACTAGAGATCCCAGCCAGAGGAGAAGATCCCTGGCAGCAGTGTTGCAGCACTACAACAGCCCTAGGTGGTGACACTGGAGGGCGCCCCTTACCCCTGAGGTGACACTGAAGCCTCCCTTGCCATAGTGGCAACGCTAGAGGGTGTTGCTACTACCCTTATGACGGTGGCGATGCTATTGTTGTTGCTCCTACGATGGCAATGATACTACTACTATTGCTGCTCCTGTGGCAACAGCGACATAGAGAAGCCAATGAAGAATGCCGGCCATGGGTGGAGAAAGGAGAAGAGAGAAAGGAGGTTTCTCTCTTAGGCCTAGTTTACTTGGAGGGTTAACCTCTCAAATAAACTTGACTACTTAACCCCCATTTACTTGACTATTTAACCCCTCATTGCTAACCTGGGTTTACCAACTTTAACACGGGTTTGTCTAACACCAGTTTCAACTGGTGTTAGCCAAACCCGTGTTAAAATTCTACACAACTCATGTCTCTAACATCTCTCATATTTTATATACATAGCACCACTACCAAATAAACATCATATGGGTTAACACTACAACTTAACACAAATTCAAGTAAATACAAACTGATGTTAACACCACACAGCAAGTAAACACAATTACGGGTTAACACCAGTTTCACATTTCTTAACACCACTTTCCTAACCCCTCAAGTAAACTAGCCCTTAGCGTTGCCCGAGTGCGGAGGGTAGGACTCACCTCGCTTTGATCCATGTTGGAAAAGAATGAAATGACTTAACCTCGAAAGCAACGTACATGAAAGACCCAATAAAAAATAACTAACAAAAATACCCTAATGTAACAAGTCTAACAGGTTTTATGCTTAATGGTTGCTGCTGTTGCTGTCTAAGCCGTAAGCTGCTGCTTTTGGTTCATACATTATGCACATGATGTTAAGGCCTGCTATAAAACCAACATCGACCCTTTGCATCTTGCAACATCAACCAACCAAAAAGGCAGCATGCGATGGGATTCCACATTCCTCCAAGACAAGAACATCACACCATGGATGTAGGTCAAATTCAAATGAAAAAATCACCAGAACTTTTCTTTTTTTTTATGAAAGGGGGATAATTAGTATCCGAATCTAACAAACTGCCCCCGTAGTTAATTAAGTTCTCTTGCATGCTAATAATAACCCAGCCCTAAAGTTCCATGTATACTGAACTCTCTGTGATGCAAAAGAAGAATGCCATGATGATGAATGCCTCTAACTACATGGGGCCACACCCACGGCCTCGTATGTTTGTCCAATGTAAATTTTTATGTGCTGAATAAAGGGTAAGGATATGGTATATACCTTCTGTAGTGTCAGTTGCGCGTTCCTTTAAAAATTGGACTTGATATATCTCCAGGGCATTGATTATGGGGGGCAAGGTGGAGCCCTCATCCGCATGCAAGGAAAATTCCAACTTCCTGTAATGCCGGGGCAATCCATTCCACCAGGAGACGGCTTCAAGGAACTTGGGCGAATAGCTGTCGATCCTCTCAACGCCATTCTCTACGTAACTGAAGATCCTGGAGTCGTTCGACGCAAGCGACTTGAGCTCCGCAAAGTGCTGGTAGATGTAATAGGGAAGATGGTCCCTCGACTCATCGTCCACCGGCCAGGTGAAGCTTAGCAAGGAACCACCGGTTACAAGTGTGGCTGCCGTCTGCATGACTTCCGTTGGCACATCGAATGCACCAGTTATGATCATAGCTCTGGAAGTGGACAAGATTTCTGCCCCCGTAGGGAGGAAGGGAGTCCAGATGCGATCATATTTGTCCTCCGGGTACCTGTCCATCGAGAAGGATTTTTAACATTCGACAATAGTTATATCGTTCCTGATCTCTTTTTGTGTTGTTGTTGTTGCTGCTTCAATTAATAACGTGAAAAGGGAGCTAATCTATCTTACTACTACATATATATATATATGCGAGAAAGAACGCGTAATGACGAAATTCATTTCCTCCCATCCGCTTTATTTCCATCTCTACCACCTCCCCGATCCCAAAGCAACAACGCCCGGCCCTCCATCATGTATAATAAACCCACCAGGCATCCATATCCAGCTACTCATGAATCACCTCCACCCGGTTCCTTGATACCAACAACGACAACATATTATCCAAGCCAGAGTGGAGATGCCAAGGAGGCGCCGTATTGCGGTCTCCATGCAACCGATCGAGGACGAAGGCGACAAGCGCGAGGGCATTATCAGTAAGTTGAGGTGGTGGAAGCGGGCGAGTTGAGGAGGAAGGAACAGAGGACCGGAAAATAGGATGCGCGGATTGTTGGATTGGAAAGGGATTGGAAAAAGGTGAGCGTGCGTCGGATGGAAGAAGAGGGGCGCTAGGAACGGAGATGAACCAAAAAAAAAAAAAAGGGTACGGCGACGTAGGACACTCGGGTCCAGGGGGGTGAGGGGAATTATCAAGAAACAGAGAAATGGAAATATTTTAATATCTGATTGAATTTACTACCTTATTAAAAGAATCAGAGAGTGTTATTTTGTTTAAAAATGTTTTTTTGGAGGAAATAAGTCTGTAGAATGACGGGAAAAAATAGTTAAAAGGAGAGGTCATGTAAAATTAATAAGAAAAATTAGATAATTTTACAAAAGTAAAATTACTTAAATTTAGAATTAAGGGTGTAATTTCAATATCAACAAATTTCAAAATAAAATCCAAAAAAAGAAGAATGAGGGGTGGTATTTTGCAAATCAAATAGCATAGGATGTCGAAATATATTTCTTTTTTTTAAAGAAAAACAACTTCTTGGAGGCACTACTCCCCTCCACATTTCTTATCTTCTTTGAAGATACGTTTTATCTTTTTGATATTTTTTATGTCCATTATAATTTGATTTTTGTGTTCGTCTGGATACATTCTCTTCTTTTGCAAGTTTTGTTGATAAGCAAGTATTTCCCTCCTAACAGTTGAAAGTATTTTTCTTCTAACATGAATCTCCATACTTCATATAAGAGATTCCAATAATTACCTAATTTAACTCCTATCATATTTAATTTACCATCAAATTCAATTATTAATAAATACTTATCAAAAATCACATTACAATATACTTAGGATAAAATTGTCAAGATCCTACCTTTCAACTAACTATAACAACTAAAATCACTTCCTATATCACCATTTTATTCCACTAACCAAATACCTCAATTAGAATAACTCTATTTTATTTTTTGACAAGACATCAAATGCAACTAAATACCAAATCTATTTATTATACTATTTTATTCAACTCTTTCTTTATTCATCTACTCATTTCACAAACCTATTCCTCGTACCAAGCAGCACCTATGTGTGCAAATCTACCAACATGAAATTTACATACATACGAATGTATATATCCTATGCAAATTTGATGTGCATGCCCATAGCCTAATCATTCCATGCAAGATTTACGAGCACACATACCACTCCCATGATGATATTATACTGTGCTACTTTATATTATGCAACAATCAATTATACTATTTAAATTTTAAATATTTTCTTGCATAATTTTACGCTCAATTATGTTATTCAGTTGTATTATATAAATTGTGATATTTGATCTATGTTATTTAGATTATTTATTCAACTTATGTTACCACTAATTGTATTGTTTAATTGTGTCATTCGATCTATACTATTCGATCATAATTGCATTACCCAATTGTGCTATTTGGATTGTACTGTCATATTTTAGGTAATTTTTTTTAATCTACTTATTTTGTTCTATTAATGCTACAAAAGTGAAGTGGCAAAATGTAAAATATGTAAGGAGTGATGGCACTACGAATGTGACGCAGTAAAACTATATAGTGAGTGGAGTTGAAAGTGAGCGTGAGAAGGAACAGGTGAGAATAATAGTATGCAGGAGGAGCCTTAAGGGGGTCATCGTTGAGGAGTACTCCATACCTTTGTAAAAATAATAATTTGATTTACAATACTCCCAACTTTCTAAAATGGAGCTTACTTTGGAGTTTTCTAAAAAAAATCAAGGTATTAATTACCCTATAAGAACTAATATTGATCCATTTCACCCACCAAATCATGATAAAATAATCATTAATGGAATCAATCTACATAAAAATCATTTTAACTATCATAATAGTCATAAATTAGTACCCCCGTACTAATAATTCCGTAAGTTAGTTTCCCTCCTCCTCTAATTCTACATGGTATTAGAGCAATGGAGAATTGATCCACCTCCAGCTCCGTTTTTTGATTAGATTTGAACACTTCCTTTCGTCAGATTTATGATCCATTATTCTACTAGTAACAGTCTTCTATCACGAGTCTTGACCTGTGATCTATTGTTTTGTGATTGCGATATGCTTCTCATGGATTCCCAGAGCCAAGAAGAATTGTATCAAATTTTTGGCAATGCTTGATCTTCTTCAACGAGCAGCAGATTGCAAACATGGTGCATCATATTCTTGTACTTCTTAGGCAAGTTCTTGATTGACTGAGACATCTTGAGAAATATCAAGAGAAGGTTCATGTCGATCTTCAAGTTTTTTTGTTGATCAACACTTAGAGTAATCAAATCTATCTTTCACATCTCTTATCTGATTGGTTCTGGATTTAGTAATTTTTTTCCTTGTGGATTCTTTCTCTTCACCATGGATCAGCTTTCTTCTCCAAAAGCATCACCTACTTTGTCCTCCTTTATTCCTAGAGTTTCCTTATCCATCCATCACAGTGTCACCTATAAGCTACCCTCTTCTAATTACTTATTGTGGAAGGCTCAGTTTGAGTTTTTATATACTTTGTGCACACAATTTTCTTGGTCATGTGAGGGAATTATTACAATGGTCATGTATCTACATAAACCCTTGTAACAAATTCTGCTGGTTAGTGAACTCAATTGCCTCAACTGATTAGTTTCCCTCCTCTGATTCTACAAATCACAATAAAAGGGGTTTTATGTGCTTGCATATTCAATTCTTGTTATACCATGATCAAACAGAGTGATAAATTACCTACCTATAATCCATTAAAATGTCCAATAAAAAGTTAAATGGGGCAAATAGAGTTATATTATGAAAAGGAACTTTTATTGGAGATTTTGAGGATGATTTTATGTGGAATAAAATCAAATGGAAGCAATTTATGTCTTTTAAATCATGAAACAAAGCTATCCTGAACCATTGAATTTAGAATTTGATTGATCAAATTTTCCCTAGACTGAGAAATTTTATTAAATATGATCATTTAAAACATATTTTGATTAATCAACTTTCTTATTTTTGAAAAGGCTTAAATCATTCAATTTGACTAATTAAAATTTGGGTTTGATCGATTAAAATGCCATTTGATAGATCAAACCTTATTGATTAATTTGGGTTTGATCCAAAAAGAGTCATGGGAGGGTTTAGGATTGCATTTGGTATGTTTGAATCTAGATAGACCTAGCGAGCAAGTTGGGCCATTATTCACCAAACCTACTCAATGGTTAGGCTTGAGCACAAGAACGACCTAGCCCTACTTAGCCCAAAGTTGCACCCTGTCAGCCATGGGTTGGGCTTAGGTTTAATGTTTTGAACTTAATCCAATTTAGATATAAGGTTTAAAAAATCTTAAACCACCCTCATCCAAAATCCTTTCCCACATTTTCTGCTACCTTTCAAAACCCATGTTTTTAATAGAGATATTCAGTTTTTAAATGCTTTTAAGAAAATATCACTTTAATCTTGATCGAGCATATAAAGCCCGATAAGAAATGGGAGAGAATGGAGTGCAAAGTTGTAAATAAGAGAGAAGGAACTCGAGAATTTGGTGACCCAGTTCTATCGCATTAATGTACTTTTTGAGAGAGGATCTAACCCTTAATTATCCATTAGTGATTATTTTGTACAAAATGAGGAAGTTCCCTTTTTTTGGGTACATGACCTCCTCTTTATAAGAGATTACAGGTCGTAATTAAGGTTGATTATTACTTTTCTTTAAGCACAATTGACTCAAGAGTCGCTTCACCTTTAATTCTGTCACCTTGCTCCTTATGTTGCTGCCATGATTCTTGCACCGTAGCCCTGATCCTCATGTTGTCATCTTGATCTTTGTATCGTCGATGCCCTTTCCGCCTAGCGCCGTCGAGGTTGGTGCAATAGTAAGTCCAACGGCTTTGGTCTATAGGGTGATCGAGCCGAGTGATCGCTCTTAGGTATTTTTGGTAGACAAATGAGTCAATCAAGTTCGAGTGGTTTGCCCATGGTAGGGGCTCCTTGTCCAAGTCTGTTCGGGGACTCTATGGGTTTAGGCTAGGCTTGTTCGCTTTTTGGCCCTTAGCTAGGCTTGTTCGCTTTTTGGCCCTTAGCTTTTTGGCCCTTAGGGATGGCTTTTGGTGAGCTTGTCTTTCTCTTCCCCATCAGCTGCTCCCACTCTTGAAGTCTACTGTGTGGACTCCGAGAGTAAACTGTTTCTTTCTTCTTTTCTCTCTATTTTTTTTTGTAATTCCCCTTGCCCCAGCATCTACCACTTGGTTTTGCTGGGCGGTAGGTGCTTTCTACCATCTTATCCCTCTTTTTGTAAGGGGTTTTTATTGTCCAGCTGGTCGAAGGCTGCTTCCTTGCCCCCTCTTTTCCTTTAGAAGGGCTTGTTGTTTTGGTGGTCTTCCTATTAAAATAAATGTATATAGGAAATAAATAAATAAAAATATATGCATTTCCAACGTATTCGCATAGATCAAAAATATTAAATCAAGCAAATTAAACATGATTAGGCAAGATCTATAATAAAATAAAGAACAAAGAACATGCAATAGCACAAATAAACAAAACGAGAAGATGTTAGATTTTACTACAATTGAAGCATCTATTAAGAACTTCCCTTAGAGAAGGTATTACCCCCCACAATACAGGTGCATCAGGGTCTAACGAACTCCTCCCAGGATACGACGATCTACTTTCAAGATTCAACGCACTCCGATCTTGGACGTCCTCGGAAACCACCTCAGGAGAATGAAGCCGAGGCAATTTGGTTTGTAACCAAATTCCCGATTGATCTATCAACCAAATGGTTTGATCAACCAAAAACTTCTCGTGAACCTCTCAATCTTCTTGTGCAGGATCGACAAAAGTGATTGGAGATTTTTCTACTAATCTTACATTGAACGACCACACCAAGAAGGAGAGACAAGATTGAAAGAGAGAGGTAGAGAGTAGAGAGAGTTTTCTGCTCTTGTTGTATGTCAAATGAGAGCCCCCTCGTGGCTCTTATATAGAGCCTACAATCAGACATTTAAGGAAATTCCCGTTTTATGGAAACACGGCAATTGATCAACCAATTAAGTTCATTAATCGACCAAAACCATTTTATCGACCAATTAAGTCCATTGATCAACCAAAACAATTGCTCAACCAATTTTACAATCTGATCGATCAATCTAGGTCAAAATCGTGAGATTAAAATCCATAGCAAAAGAGGTCTAAGTTCCAAGTTCCAAATTGATTCTCACCCGAGCCCAAGCCCGAGCCAGAGACGGAGTTGGGGCGGATGGGGTGCACGCACGTGCGTGCGTGGTCTCCAGCCCTACCTCTCACTCTTTGCTACATAAGCCATGGGAGGCTGAAGTCTTTTACACCCACCAAGAGATTTGTCCACTTCCAGTATGAGACTAAATGCCTCTCTCAAATCTCACAAATTTCAACATGAATTCTCATGTCACCATATAACAATTGCATCTCGATTGATGCAATTAGATTCTCAAATCTAACACTTCTTGCTTTGTTAATTAGGTGAGTCCTTCTTATTCCCTCTTTTCCTCTAGGCAGGGTCCTATTGTTTTAACAGTTTACCCACTTGGTTAGTCAGATGGTGCCTCCTAGAACTTGCCTCTTGTTTGTACTTGGCGGGTGGGTTTTTGCCACACATAGTGCTATGGGGCCTTACTCCCTTTACGTGGTAGTGCTGCATGCTTGATTTTTAGGGTGAACAGTGGCTAGCCATCATCTCACACCTTTCATTCATTCATTATATGATCTTTAGGTGAACGGTTGGGTTAATGATGTGGTTTCATCGTTTGAATGTTTCGAGGCTTGGGGTGAGAGAAGCATTGCATTCTCTTAAGCCTGAGGGATGACTACATCCCATTGCATTAAATGTTGACAGGCTTGGGGCGACAACTGGTCCGCACCTCTTTGCCTTCCTTTCCTCCCTTATATATGAGGCTCACTTGAAATGACCCTTCTCAAGGGTCGTTTGGCATTTTCGAAATTTTTAGGGGTATTTGTGTAATTTTAAACCTCCTTGATTTTTAATTGGTGGGCTTTGCGGGCATAGGAGGTTTTCACGGGGTTATCTTTGCAAAAACCCCCATACACTTTGCCCCCATACGTACACCTCACCCCATCCCTCACCCCTCATGCCCATACCCCACACCTCTCCCACAACGCCATACCCCTCCTCCCCATTCCCTACACCTCCACCCTACCTCCACACCTTATGCCATCCCCTCCCCCATGCCTCCCACATCCATAAAAACCCCCCTCCTCCATTTGCTTGCCACCACCGTAGCCAAGAGGAGAAGGAGAGGGAGAGCGAGGAGCAGCAGGGCTTGGGAGGAGGCTGGAGAGTGGGTTGCTGCAAGGAGGGGCAAAGGTTGCTGCAGCTGAAGCAAGAAGCTCGCAAACAGTTCTGCGGAATCATTTTTCAGCAGAATCTGACATCCGGAGGTAATACTAGACGTCTGATAGCATGTAGTTTTCAAATAATTTTTCCCTGCCGAGTTCTGATCATTTGTGAATATGTCAGAGGTTGGGAAGGCATGCTGGTGCGAGGATTGAGGTGGTTTCAAATGTCCAGGAGTGTTGCTAGACGTCTGAAGACCCCCTCAAATGTCTGCAAGGAGTTCCAGACGTCTGAAAAAGATGCAGAGAGCAAGGTGATCCATTGCGTTCGTTAAAGACATCTGGGACTCTTCCCAGACATCTGATTTTGGTCAGAGTTGTGTTTTTGGACCCATTCAGGGCCCAAACGGAGTCAATTTTCCGCAAACGAAATATCGTTGGTTTCCATTCGAAATTTTCTATGTAATGGTATAGTGTCTATGAAGTTTTTAACTCGTTTGACATGCTATTCAATGTGATAGGTCATTCATTCGTAGTGTGCACGGGACTTGCAGAGGCTGCGAGCTCCATCGTTTATGCCCCCCATCTCCCCGTTATCCTGGTAGAGTGGTTCTCTCTAATCCTGGATTTAATAATGTATGTTTTAGAAATATTTGATTGAATCGTAGGTTGTGAAATAAACCCTAAGGCTGAAGGAGATGAATGCATGCTACTTTAGAAATATTTGATTTAACCCTAGGTTGTGAAATGAACCCTAGGACTGAAAGAAATGAATGTGCATTTCCTAAATGATTAGATTGCTATTATGCTTCCTGAAAGTAGTAAATCATGAGCTGACCCTCGTGTACGTTGTACCGAGGAGAACAACTGTCCCTTTAGTGTAGAGAAAAGCTAGCCGCCCCTTGGGTTGAGACCCGGGGTTAAGATTGGCCACTCTACACCGACTCCTGTTTGGTCCTCGCGTACGTGGTACCGAGGTGAACTACTTAGTGTAGGGGGGAGCTAGCTGCCCCATGGGGCCTGGGGTTAGGACTGGGCATCCTACACCAACTCTTGTTAGGCTCGCTGGGCAAACTGGGATAGTCGGAAGAGAATATGCAGACCGTTGAGGGGTGAGACCCCTATTTTAAGAGGGCTAGGCTCTGTTCTATTCTGTGCTGTACGTTTGGGTATACCCGCTAGTGGAAACTACTGACCGCGTGCAAGTGCGGGGTAGCTACTTATGCGCTTATCACGCGTGCTGTAGTCACCGCTACGTCACGACCGTGACCTGATTAGACCAGGTGTAGACTACCACGGGGGACTCTCTCGACCAAGAGAGTGCTAAGTGTACATCCTGCATCGCGGGAAAACTGCAAGTAAGATCACTCCCTTAGGGAATAAGAAAATTAAGCAATGTTATAGATCCTGATTAGAGTACTCAACTCAGAAACGCATAAATGAGTTAAACGGAAATTGATGATAATAAATAATTGGAAATTTTATGATCAGTTAGTTGCTTGTTTAATTATGTTGCATGTAAATGACTTAACCACCACTCTACTCAGCGTTAGCTGACCACGGATTTATATAACCATGTTCAGGTTATGGATTTGAGCAGCCAGAGTCACCGGCTGCTGAGGGCGCTGACCCCAGTTAAGCCTAGCCATAGTCTTTTCTCCCATTCTACTGTAGAGAGTTTTTGTTAATAGTGAGTACTTGTAGTATATAGTTATGTTCTATTATATTTCCTGTTGTGATGGCTATGTTCGTAATTGCACTTTTCCCGCTTGTGACATATAATATTTGTGAGATATACTGTTCTATTTCCTTTATTGTCTATTACGTACTTTCTGCTTAATTACATTACATGTGTGGTTGTGGAATGAGTATGCATTTGGCTGTTTCTCGTTGGATGACTGGGTCTTGCGGTTAGTCGAGGCGAGCCGTTGTCGATTTTGTAGGGAGCTAGGTATGGGTCGTGACACCACTCCTTACCATTTTGCAAGGGAGTTGTTGTACTTACTATTCTCTGGCCCCTACGCATGTTGTTGGTGCAGTTTGGGTGGTTGCCATAGCGAAGCCTTTACTCACTTGAGAGGGGGGGTGGGGGGTGGGGGTCGTCCATTAATTGAGGTGAGGAGACTTGCTCGCTTGGGGCGATTGAGTAAAGCTACCCTCTTCCTTTATGATTTTTATTCCTGTCTTCTAGGGGATGGGGAAAATAGGTAAGCTACTTAGGTGGCATAGCTTAGGTGGGCTTGGTTGTGCAGTAGTAGGCAACGGGCTAAGGTTGGGCTCAGTTGTATGGGGGGTACAGCTTCCTTATATGCCAATAAGCCATTAAGAATGGCCTTCACCTCCCCTTAAACTCTCTCCTTGTCTCTTTCCTTTCTCATTATGATTCAATCCCTTCTTAATTGGGCTTGAATTGTACTGAATGCTTTTGTGATTATCTGTCATTAGGCTTGGGATAAAACCCACTCTAGACTTGTTCCTCCAACTCCACGCCCTTTCCCATGGGTGACGTGTATCCTCCCCTTTCCCCTAGGTGGCGTGCACCCTCGGACTGGGGCATACACTCTCTTACCTTACAAGTAGGGCTTTTGTCCTGTTGCATCATTGAATGGCCTGTATGGTCAAGATCGATACCTTTTCGTTGTTAACGACAGGGGGCTCCCCCTCTTAAGGTTCCAAACTTCTAACGGAGTCCACCTGAGTGGACTCTCTGCCTGGGCCATGACGTTAGAGGATAGGGGACCTAGAGGGCGTCAAGGCTTTTGGCACTTTGGTCCATCAAGAGTTAGTATGAGGGTATGCCTAGAAGATACTTTCCTAGATTGGGAACGTCTACTGAGATGACGGTGAGTGATTATGAGCCTCCTATCCCTTGGTTCTATCTTTGCTAATTCTACAAAATTCTTTCTCAAAATACAAAGCATACCACGACAAGAAATTACATCTAACCTCATCAACCATCAAAAACACTCTAAATCCACGATGAAGGATGCTTGCATGCCACGTGATACCTTCATGAGTCAACTACATCCTACTAATGTTTGTATGCTACAACGTATTATGTACATTATGCAAATGAGGCTCTTACTTTTTCCTAGATAAAAAGTGACTTTTGCATATATGTCACTTTAGAGTTTCGAGATTACACAAGTAATCTTGAGTTTTGAATACTTAGAGATACTCCTACAACATTGATTTCTTTTACACGAATGCTCCACTAGTTAAGCTCCATCAGCAATTTCACTATTTTCATTTAATAAAGATGAAAATAAGATACTTTCGCTCCTTCTTCATATCCTAATATTCAAATCAATGCCACTTCTCTCTTTTTAGCTTTTGGATCATAGGTCTCTATATATTTTGTGACATCTTGACAGCAAGATACGCTTTTATTGTTATTTTTAAGATTTTAGTTGGACCTCGACCTTTAGATGAAGTAGAACAGTCACTTGTTCTCAATTAGAATCAGAGATCTTATTAACCCAAAACGTAAGATAAGCTCCTGTATGGTTAATTTGTGACTGCAGACTGATGGATGCATGGGCATAAGTGATGAGAACTACTTTTACAGGAAGAACAACGTAATATTCAATATTTATAGGAGCATGTATATGAAAAGTCCAGATTGAAAGATTTCTCACCTAACTTCAGATTGTGCTCCAAAATTAATCACCCCAACGGTCAACAATGACTGAGTAGAATTGACATGATAGTCCTCGTCATTGCTGAAAGGCCTCAACTCGAGAGCAGATATGAAAGGCTTCCCAAGACCGATCTCAACGAGGCAAATGGACATGCGTTTGCTTTCAGCAAATGCTATTATCTCATGAACTCGAGAACTTGATGCATTCAGAAATGACACCTTGGTCCAGAGATTGGTGCCCATGTAAAGGTCGAATCTTGGAGGTGCATCGAGGCCATCGTAATTCCCATACAAGAAATAACCTCTTACCAAATATTTACGTCCGTTCGTAACAGGTAGTGCATAACAATTCCTCTTCCCATTGGGAAAGCTCCTAAGATCTTTCAATTTCCTGTCCAGTGATGGGTTATCAATGTATCGGGAGATCTGATGATTCTTGCCGGTATTTATGTATGCTGCGTCAGACGTATAGTTGATCCCTTTGGCGTCCTCGAAACTGTACCCTTCAGCCTTCCCACAATCTATGCTTATGAAGCCTGCAGCCAAAAGCAACATACATGTCAATTAATTGCATCCTCAGAAATGAAATATTCTAAATTGCCTTCAGATCCACTTCGGGTGGTTGTATGTAATTGGATTCAACGAAATCTACTTCATGTATCCTAACTGCATGCAACATAATGCATGATTGAAAATGATGCGATTGTGATAATTGCTGAGGTGCGGAGGGCAATGGAAATCTTCTTGGTATCCTCTAATCACACCGCCTGCATGAGTGTTAATGTTGGTTGAAATCATGCTGGATTTAGAGATTAAAAAATATATATAACTTTCATAATAGCCAGATAGTAGAGCCCCTTGTAAAATTCGCGCCTTGGGATTCTTATAAGTATTTTCGAGTAACATTGTTACAAAATCTTGCGAAGCTACTTGAAAATCTAATCATAATCCAATTAGAAATAGCGTCGATTGCCGACTTAGATCGCAATTGCAGCAACCCAGATGTGACCAAATAATAAGGTAAGGTATTTGGAGGACAGAGGTGTACCTGATTGTCCATGGGCAACAAGAGGAAAGGCCAAGAGCAGAGCTAGAAGGATGTGGTAGGGGGTCGCCATTTCCCCCATAGGTTTGACCAGAGATCGTGCATCAAAAGAGAAGAAGAGGGCATATATATACATAAACAGCTAATTCCAAGAGAACGATCACGACACTTTTCTTATTAGATAACTAACAATCGTGCCCCCTACTTCCCCTTATGAAAAATGGGGGGAAAACATAAACACCTAACGTTATGAAAGCTGAGCCTGGATATGGTCTCTGACTTAGAACAAACGAGGGAAATAGTCTTAAGGCTCCATTTGGCTAAGATAATAAAAGGATTCTCTCTCGATCAAAAAATTATTAAAGGAATATATAATTTGTTTCATTTTATTGATTAACATTATTATAAATATATATTAAAATATATCTACTTTAATATAATATATTTATTATATCATATCAACTCATTCACATCTATATTATAATATTAAAAAATCATCTACCAACATCACATCATAATACTAATTATTTTATCATATCACTTATTTTTACACCCTAACCCAACAATAATCTCTATTTATGTCTACAATATTTTATTCCAATATAGCCCTTATCTCCTCGCTAAATGCAACCTAAAAGTTTGTCTTCAGGGAAAAACAGTGAAGGTGTCCCAAGTACTTAGTATGATGAAAGGCTTTGAGATTTATATTTTGGTATCTATAGCTGGTCACCGGCGGAGTTGGTGTTTGGGTGATTGAACAAGTATACCCTCAAGAAAAGGCAAAAGCGCTGACCGAACATGCGTGTTGACCCAAAAGGAAACTCAAATACAGGGAAGAAGATCCCCTTAAAAGAGTTTATCTGTATTCTACTCTCCTTTGCCCTCCTGCTAGAACTTAAAGAACAATTTTACAGTTATGTAGATGCTAAATTTTGGGAGGTGCCTATCATTGTTGGGTTTGACAATGTTTTAAATATGGGATTTTGATATATATAACCTTGTAAATTTTTAATAAGATGTATACATCTTTATGTATTTGGTATTTATATATATACCTCTACAAGTGTATCTCCTACTCTTTTAAATCTAATGAAAAATATTTAAAAAATTTAAAAAAATTAAGAAAATTTATATTTATTTCCTTATATTTATCTTCCTATTAATTTCAATTCCTCTTCCCCCTTCCATCCTCCTTCTCCTCCTCCACCTTTCCCCCCTTTTCCTTCATGACCGACCACCATCATTGACCTCCTCCTTCCCAACTCCTCCAATGCCCATCTCCTCCATGGCAACAACTTCATTGACACTAGTGAAGTGCTTTGACCTGATGCTGTGACCCAATGCATGTCGCCATGGGGGCACTTCTCTATGGTAGGGTCGTGACTGATCAGCTCCTCCAAGTTGTCGATGGAGCACGGGAGCACCAGGAGCCATAGTGTAGGCTCGCAAGGTAGCTCGAAGAAGGAGAGGTCCACAATAAGGGTGAGGTTGGCGAACACGCGGCTGCAAATTCAACGCTCACTAGAAAATACCATGCGAAACTCAATCCTTGTTGTGGGGATCCACATATTGATCTCCTTGTGGAGCCTCGACCACAGCCACATCTGAAGCTCCTCGGTCGACCATTCGCTGCACCTACGCGCATGAGGCTTCTCTAGAGGGACCTGATGCATATGCAGCCATAGGCTAGCACGTAGATCTTCCTGTAACCCCCAACCTTCATCCGCTTCATGGTTTGGTAGAGATCGGCGACGGTGGTTGGGGATAATGGGCTGGTCTCTGCTGTGAGGCTCACGACTGGGATATTATCCTCATCAGTGACAGGGCTTGAGATGGGGATCCCGAGGAGAAGTTGTCTCATCTTCAAGACCGATCTCATCCCAACTCCACGCAGTTCGGTGGTGTCGAAGAAGCTGTCGCTGTAGAGGAGATTTGCACCTAAGGAGTTGAGGAAGAGGAGGTCGATGATGACGGTAAGTGATTCTGGCCAGTGATGAAGAAAGACTAGCATGGGGAGGGAAATTGTGGAGGAGGAGAAGAAAGGAAAGGAGAAGAACAATTGGAATAAATAGAGAGATAAATATAAGGAGACAAAGATAAATTTTCTTATTTTTTAAGTTTTTTTAAATATTTTCTATTAGATTTAACAAACCATGGTTATAAGATCATAACATAGTAACTTTATAGAGTTACGTATAAATATCAAATATATTGAGATATGTATGTCTTATTTACATATATATATATATATATATCCCTTTAAATATCTTCACCAAACACAAGATGGTCACGCTTCAGCTCAAAGCTTGCAGGTGATTAAAAATGCAAAATTAACTAAAATTTGGATGCTGAAGTGTGCATTCATAAAATTTGCATATCTTGTCTGCTTATCGAGAGGTTCTATGTAATTTACAATGGATGTATGACCCACTTGTTTCTTCTTCTTCTTCCTCTTCCTCCTTTTTTTGGTTTTTTTTGTTTCCTGTTCTTTAGGGCTGGAGGCCACTTATATAGAATCTTATTTAGCCATCGAGTTGCTTTCAACAGATAGCGTATTCGTTATTTCTCCTCGGGCTTCTTTTAATATATCTTGATAAAAAAATTATTATATGGCTTGCCTATCATGATGGAGCAGCCGGCATAAGCAGGTATGCACTTCAGCACGAAACGTTTATTTGTCCGTGGATCACTTCACTTTATTTTGCTCTTTTCTATAGATGGGTAAGATGTGAACTTTACCTGCGTATGAACGACCGGATTATGTAAGTGGATTAGATCCGTAATCGATGCTTTCCTTCTAACAGCCACGCGGAGAAGAGGTTTTGTTTGGTAAAGCGAATTATAAAGAGGAATAAAAAAATTAAAAGTAGGAGAAATGAAGGAATTATAGGATTTTATTTAACTTGAATGTTTAGTTGAATTTGTTGTCTTGTCAAAGGATATGGAGAGTTTCATTCTATTTGGAATGTTTGTTTAGTGGAATAAGTTAATGGAATAAGGAAAAAAGAAGTTGAAAAGAAGAATGGGGGAAGGTGGAATTGTGTCATTCTAAAATTAACGATGCCAAACCTAAAATTGGAGATGGAATTAGCATTAATTCTGCATGCCAAACACGCTAGGGTCACATAATAGCTCATAGGAGAGGTAGGTTTACCCAGGAACTTCCAAGGCCGCCGGATTCCTTTTTGATCTTTAGCGTTGGAAGAGCTATCACTTTGCAAATGTGCTCATACTTCCACATGCGCATGCGGCATCATACGTTGCACAACTCAGTAAATGGGATTTCACCCAAGCATGAAGCAATCCTTGAATGGATGCCCTGATGGACACCCATTCAACCCCTTCCTAATTTGGCTACATCTAAATTCATATATCTGTTTACAAATCTACTATCCATATCTACCTATTCGCTCATCCAGCTGCATTTAAATCCAAACCAATATCTATATTTGTTTGTAGCTACTTGATATCATTTACCAATAGGTTATTGTTTACCTGCGAAAGGCTGTGAGATCCATCAAAACATATGAATAATTAGTCTACGCAAAACATGACTCGTATCTAAAATATATAAAATTTACGTGATATTTGACATATAATAATAAAAAATATAAGTTCATGGCCTATCAAATAAAGTATTATGAATGTTCTGTTACAACATAAGCACATCAAATAATATAGAGTTCTTGATTTTAAAAAAATAATAATATAGAGTATTAGAAAGATGTTATACCCATACATGCTTGTACATATATAATTACAAGGTAGCTATGCCGGCTAGATGGATTATTTTTCGTACCTATACCTATACCATTCAAGTTTTTAAATTAAAATACATTCTCGACCCATTTATACATGACTCCATTTTTCCAGCTATAGTTGGGTTGGGTCGACTCAAGTTTGGTTCACGTGGACTTGCCTTCACTTTGAACCCAAATTGGCATTAGTGCAGGCGATGGAGGAGATGTATTTGGCAACAGTTATGGTGGGGATAGTGATAAAGATGGTGATGGCAATCGTGATCGTACAGTGATGATTAGAATAGTGGTAAACTAGTAAATGGTGGAGGAAAAAAATCGTTACACAAATTATTAACATCTCCATTGTATGACACAAATGCAATTCCATCAACATGGATTTGTGCCATGCTCTCTGTGCTATGAAGCACACTCCAATTGGAATAGACCATTAACATGAACTTGAAGTTAACTCTAAAACAAAATTTTTTTGTTGTCTTGGAGATGGACTAGACTAAAGCTTGCTCAGTATAAGAATTGAAAATGCAAAACAGGTTGTGACTTTACTCTTACGAGATAACCAAAATAGAAAAGCCTACGTCAATTTGCCTACTCTACCCTCTACAAGTTTTTGAGCTTGCAACGTGTTGATACTTGGAGTTGTCACATGAGATTTATCTCAATTCCCAAATTGTTATGTATGAAATTGAGAAATCGAAGGCAACATTAAAAACAAAAAAGAAAAAGGAAAAAAAAGCAACCACATAGGCAAGAGAGATCTGTTTCCGCAAATCCCTTGAACAAGAACCAAACACACATCAAGAATATTTTATCCCTTGAACAAGAAACAAATACACATCAAGTATATTTTACCACTTAATCAATCTCAGAAAGGTGGTGTGGCAATTGCAACGAGGGATTGTTGGTGGATTCACCCGCATTAGACTATCTTGGAGATGAACGATATGACACATTGGAGACCATTTCTACTGTGAAACCATCAAAGGTGCCTTGCTTCACGTCAATGGCATTCCCATTGATATGCTTCAAATGATTACCTCCTTGACGATTATCTTCCAATCCCATGCAGTCTCTCAGTTGAGAAACAACATCTCTCATGTCTGGTCTGTTGATTGAAGTTGGTTTAGTGCATTCCATTGCTAACCCCATCAGAGTCCACACAGAATCAGGATTGTACTCCTTTAACCTTGGATCCACAATTCTATTCAGATCTCCGATGTTAAGATTATCGTTCACCCATTGAATAAGGCAGGGACTGCTTTTTTTGTTACGGAAGATTGCAGGTAGACCAGTAACCAGCTCGAGCAAGATTACTCCAAAACCGTAGACATCACTCTTTGGTGTCGGCTCTGCAGTGTGTAAGTACCTGCATTTGTCACAGTCCGTCAATAGCTAGCATAAAGAAGCCAAATATGCATGCCTAATTTGGAGTGCATGTTTTCTACATTGTTCTCATGTTCATCCATTCATTTGCAATTAGAGCAGCATTCTTGCATTAGACCAATTATATGGATGGTGATTACTTCATGTTTGTCGCCTAAGTTGATCTGAACTAGATATATGCATCTCTGCATAGTTATATGACTTTTTCGACGGATAAACAACCTTTTTCCATAGATATTCTCTTTGTTTCAAGTTCAAACGTCTAAAATCTTCTCACAATAATGTGATTCTGAATAATGTAAAACAGATGCATTTTTTGCATGAAGTGCTTTCTCAGGTCAACTTCTGTCTAATCCATTCTCTTCCATTTTCTTAAACCCATCATGTTAGCATTTGGCTCGATGCTTTTGGATGATTAAGAAAAGGGCAACTATGATTATGCATCTCAATTTGGTAAAATTAATCCAACTTATAAATTACAAATAATCGCCTCTGTAAGACTACAAGTTACCATCTAGCTCACTGTTTATGTAGCTGACCCTTGCTAAGGACTAACAATCATATGTTTCTTATATTGTTATAATGCCCTTGTGACAATATACATGGAGCCAAATTTTCGGGCAAATCATCTTCCAAATGTTACTGATTCACATTTCAAACTACTTGTGCATCATGTGTGATATTTACTATATGTATTTAGTAGAGATTCCTAGCTAGCATTCCTTGGAGTGTAAGCAAGATCAAGCCATATCGTGACTCCATCACTCTGCTGCTGATTTTGTTTGTGAAGTTGCGTTGTCAAATCAAGTAGGAAATCATATGATTCTCTTTTTTGTACCATTTCACTATGAGAATAAAATCTCTAGTGATGACCGTGCTTTATTTTTAAGTGCAGTATTTTTTATTGCAAGTATACTCCACCAAAGGACTACTCAACACCTCTTCCTGCATCGGTTACTATTAAAGCCACACCTCACCATCATTTCATTGTTGTTGACCTCTCATAGCTACTGATTGCTTCCTTCTTGGCGTGTATCTCTGTGTGTGTGTGTGTATTCTACAAAACTATTGTTTATTTTACCAAGGTTGTATTGCACTGTTACAAAATCATATTTGTTTTACAAAACGTATCCTATAATCTACAAAGTTGACTTAAAATTTACAAAGTAAAATTTTTATAATTTCTTCATTAAGATTGTTAAGAATGAAGAAGTCACGTGGACTGTCCATGTAGCAGTTCTACTAGTCAAGAGGGTGTTGGCCCTAGTGGTTTTTGCTTAGGAAATAAGTTAGGTTGCTTTGGATTCAAGTTAGTTGTCAAGATAATTAGATTTGCTAAAAGAATATTTAGTTTCTATTCTTAGTAACTTACTAAGTCCCAATTTTCTAATTTCTATTTTTAGCATTAGGTATAATCTCTCTCTATATGTAGAGAGAGCATCTTATGTTATTTTGAGTTGAGTTGATTACAATAATATTCCATCTTTCCCTCAACTCCTCTCCTCTCTCTCTCACCGAGTTCTCCCTCCCTCCTCTCTTGGTCTTGTGCCAACAATCCACATGCGGATTCTTCACAAGTAACTCTTCACGCCAAGGAGTCTCCATCTCACTACGCAAGCCTCCACATGGTATCAGAGCCTTCGATCTAGGCTCCTTGTGTGTGCATGGATAGAGAAGAAGTCTAGAAGAAGAGTTTACGCACAAAGAGAATTATTCTCTCTTGTGTGTGAGTTCTCCACACAACACTAAGGCCCCTTGAGTTTGAGGCATCTTCGCTTGACGTAGGGAGTTCTCTAACGAATTCCTTAAAGGACCTTGGCACCTTACACAAGGCCTAAAGAGAAGAGCAAAGGACCCAACAAGCAATCTCTCTCACATATCTAGCACCTTACGTGAAGCGTAGAAGTAGAGAGATGCTTATTTTTTGAAGACAGAAATGGCAGAGCTTGAGGCCCAGAAAAGGAAAGAGAAGATTTATTGAGTTATGATGCGATTGGTGATTTTCATCCTTTTCCAATGGACACTTCATATCCAATTTTTCGCTCTCTTTCAAAAGAGGAGATTTTTTCTAAGAAAAAGTATCAAATACCATGCATGAGATTACTCATCTTTCTATTACTTGAAGAAAACTGGAGTAATGGCATCAACTATTGAGGTTGCCAAAGAGGCAACGACTTTCAAGGGCGCTTCCAAACTTGCGGTGGCTACTAAGACTCCAACTAAAAAGAATGACTTGGATGAAATGACTTAGTTTATTATAGAAAACCCTAGGCTTTCTTATATAGAGAGGGACAAGAGGGTTAAAAGTACAGAACTGCTCCTAAGTAGCTAAACACCCATAAGCCCATACAAGAAAAGCATAGAAAATATAAGAGCAATATATGCTAACACTCCCCCTCAAGCTAAAGCATGAATATTTATCATGCTCAGCTTGGAACAACACGCCTCAAAGGAAGATCTCACCAAGGGCTTTGTGAAGACATCTACAACCTACTCCTTAGAAGCGACACTCGTGGTATGTAATATCCCACAGTGAATGAGATCCCGAGTGCAATAGCAGTCAATCTCTACATGCTTTGTCCTCTCGTGAAATATAAGGTTATTAGCAGTGTAGGTCGTTGCTCTGTTGCCACACCACATCACCATAGAACTATCTAGAGGAACATGAAGGTCTAACAAAACTGATTTAACCAAACCATCTCAATGGCTGTCAAGGCCATGGTCCTATACTCTGACTCTACACTGGATCTAGAAACAACCGCTTACTTCTTGCTCTTCAAGGTAACCAGATTGCCTGCAACAAAGTGGAAAACCTTGTGGTAGATTTTCTGTCCCCAACACAGCTAGCATAATCAGCAACAGAGTATGCTACAATCCCCATGGGCGTTCCCTTACAGAACAATAATCATCGTCCTTGTGCTTTCTTCACATACCTAAGCACCTGCATTGCAGCCTCTCAGTGCTTCCTAGTTGGCTTATCCATAAATTAGCTAAGCCTACCAACAGACAAAGACAAGTCTTGATGAGTAATGGTAAGGTAAAGGAGTTTACCCATCAGCTGCCTGCAAGCCTTACCGTCAGCCACCTCAGATTTCTCATCATATAAATGGACCTTAGGATCCATGGGAATATTTGCAGCCTTAGCTGCTAACATGCCAATTTCTTGAAGAAGATCAAGAGCATACTTCCTCTACGAGAGCACCACTCCATCCCTGCCAGGTGCAACCTCAATGCCCAAGAAATACCTTAGCTGTCCAAGATCCTTCATGACAAACTTCTCTGACAAGTGCCTCTTGACTTCGTCTATCCCATCTCTGTCATCTCCAATGATGATAAGATCATCAACATATACCAGGAGTACCACAGTCCCCCTCAGTCTTCCTGGTAAATAAGGAGTAATATAAAGCAGAGCACCTCAGACCAATCTGGTGGAGCACCTCTGATAACTTCTAGAACCAGGACCTGGGACTCTGCTTCAATCCATAGATTGCCTTCTTCAATCTGCACACACACTCCCCCTTAACCTCGAAACCGAAGAGCTGCTGCATGTAAACCTCCTCTTAAAAAACGTAGTAGAGAGAGGCATTCCTCACATCAATCTGGTATAACGACCAGTCTCTGTAAGCACCAACAGAAATAAGTATCCAGACAGTGGCAAGCTACGCAACGGGGGAGAAAGTATTGAAGAAGTCCACCCCATATGTCTGGGTGAACCTCTTTCCTACTAGCCCGGCCTTATACCTCGAAATAGATCCATCAAGGTTGTATTTCAAGGCAATGACCCATCGGGAGCCAACTAGTCGTGCACCAGTAGGAAGTGAGGTGAGATCACAAATCTGTCTACTCCAAAGTGCTGCCATCTCATCCTCCATGACTTGACGCCACTTTAGATCAAACATTGCCTGTTGATAGGTAGACATAATGTGTGATGCTGTAAGTGTTTGACAGAAGCTGCTAAACTAAGGAGCAAGACCATCGGTAGCCAAACTGCCTGCAACTCGATATCGAGACTCACTGGTGTGCAGTGCCCTCCAATGGCAATAGGGAGATCAGAATCATCTAGTATCTCTGACTGAGTCGCTGCAGAAGGAGCCTCACTGCTATGGTGATCAGCACTGTTAGGGGAATTAAGTTTAACCAAACTGTCACTGGCATCAGGTACACTCTTAACTACCTGTGAGCCATCAGCTGCTGGTAAGAGAGGCCTCTGAAATGTAGTGTGATGCCTGTGATAGGTACGTAATGGCCCGTGCAATCCTTCAAAGTCATCCAAGGAGGAAGAGCTCATCTGTCTATCAACTGGAGGTCTGGACTGAGAAGCAGACTCCTGAGTCTCTAAATACAGAACATGCAAGGGAAGAAAGGCAACATCATCACAAGAGCTCCTCTTTCTAGTGACCGAGAAGTATGGTGTATCATCATGGAAAGTCACATCGGTGCTAATATAATGTCTGTTCTGCAGAGGATTGATGATAACGTCATCATTAGCCATATCTAGCTTTAATTAATCACAATCAAGGAATAAATGTTCCTACATAACCACTAGAAGAGCCCTCATTCACTGCAAATCCATTCTAGAGAATAATAAAAAAAAGGGATAAAACTACAATTTTAACAGTACATCTCAATTGCAGAACAATCATGGGATTTCTCAGGTGTTATCAAAGGTCAAATGATCTTAAATGTCTAACAAGTGGGTCCGTGCAGACAGAAATGAATTTTCACGTGTTTCGAGAATTAAATGACATCTGAAATCCTAAAAACATGCCCGCTGAATCTATTGAGATTTTAGTCAGGATAAAATTCACCTAAACCCTCTAAAATTCATAGAAAAATATTCTCTAGAGTTTGGTACTTTCAATTTGACCATCAGAACCCATCTTAACTCAAAACAGAGCCACAGATAAACTATTACCTTAATTTAGGCTTTTGCATAAATTACCTAGTCAAACTATGTCAAAACCAAAATCCAACTTCACCATTTGATTCTTTAAGTCTAAATTAGGTTTGTATCAAAACTTAGGCCTAATCTAAGATTATTTCGACGTAGTTTGCATTTTTGTCTAAGTTTGATTTTCATCTCAAATGACCCCTCAGCTTTCGAATTTCTTACACAAAACCCCCCAACTTTATCATCTTCTTCAAAAAGGTCCCCGCCGCATAGAACTCCTAATCCTAAAGCTCTAGCTACAATCAATCAAGGATTTCTCCTTGATTGATTGATGAAACTACCTCAAATTTAAACCGGAGATTCCTCTTAAAATCCTCTTCCAATCAGATCGATTCTTGAGCTTCAACTCTTTCCCAATCTCTCATACGAACACATGAGAGATTTGAGTTTCCAACTCCGACAAACCTTCCAAGTTCAAGAGCTTGGTTTCCAAACTTCAACCGCCCTCTAAAGGCCTATAAAAGGATCCCCAATGCATACTGATCCTTCCACACTCGAATTTGGCCGAAAATCCCCCCACGTTCCTCCCTCCTCTCCGGCTGAATAACTCCTCGACGTCCTACGATCTTCTTCGACCTCCCTCGTCGTCCGCTCGCAATACCGGCAGCGGATTCTCCTTCCTTATCTTCCTCCGCGTCATGCCGTACCAACCGACGTCTCTCCCTTGTCTTCATCACTGTCCTACCCCCACCGGAGCCACTTTCTTCCCCGACGCCGACGTACCGCCGGTAAGTCGTTCTTCCCCCGTTCGTCCGTTAGATTAGGATTAGGATAATTCCCTTAGACTCTTAGGTTAATTCTCCCCCTTTCAAACTTCGTTTCAATCCCTCAACACCGTGAATCACCCTCGTCTTCTCCTTCTTCAGCCGCTCCTCCAAAGAGGTGTTCCCTCCACTACACCCCTCCATCCGCCTCGCCGAAACCTTCTACACCCTTGCCACATCTACCAGCATCAAAGCCCCATCTTTATTTCCTACTCCACCCACTCCCATGACCCTCCGAACAAACCCACCGTTGCACTCCTCTGACCTCCACAGACCACCACACACCTCCACAAGTCACGAAATCACTACCAACGCACTCCACGCCCTATGACGAAGCTCCTGAGCTGGTTTAACGTGGCTGAGAGGCCGTTCTCTTGAATTTCAGGTCTTGTCGTGCATCTCCACCGCCATCGCCATCTTCAGCCTTGTTCTTTAAGTTCGAGGCCACACACGCTCCAAGCGCTATCTCCAGGTGATGCGGGTTACTCCCAGGAACGCATCAGAGCTTCCAATTTGGAGCATCACCCACTCCTGCTGCCAGATGCATGCGAAGGGAGTAGGACTTTTAGTCCCACATCGGAAGTGGGCAAGTAGCTGAAGCGGTACAAAAGGAAAACGTGTTCTGGGCTTATCGCCTCAGAACACGGGGTGAGGTCCCATTAGCCCTCACGCTCACACTAACCTACCTAATCCGCTCTCACTCCTCACTCACCACCCACTGCTGGTGAGCCTGGACTTGGGTACGCGGATCCCCTAAAAACCCGATTACCTAGCATTGTGCGTTGGCCTTGTAAAGGTGGGAAAGAGAAGGGAGACAGAGAGAGCGCAAGGTTAGGGGGGTTTGCTCTTGCAGGCACTTATGCAACACTTAGTCGTGAGGAGAGGAAAAGAGACAGAGCCAAAGGAAGGAAGAAAAGAAGAAGAAGGAAGAAAAGAGGCAAGGCAAAAGAAGAGAAAGAAGAGAACCCACGGAAGAGCTAAGGCAGAGAAAGAAAGAAGAATAAGAGGGGTTGAGAAAGGAAGGAAAGAAGGAAGAAAAGAGACAGAACCAAAGATAGGAAGGAAAAGCCAAGTAAAGAAGAGGAGAATCAAGGAAGACCAAGTGCTCATGCACTGTAGCAATTGAATGTTTAAGACGTCTGATTCACTATTTGTTCATTTGATTCTATTTAAGTAATTGCTATATATGTTAGGTTAATAATTGGTGATCCAAATCACTATTACTTTATCTAGAATTCTTTTTATTTCTTCACATACTCATGTTATACATTGCATATTAGTTTTTGAGTAATGAGTTATGCTTATTTATATCATTTGTTGAGATTAGCGCGTAAATTCCATATTTACTCCTAGCGAATAACCTCAGATTCTATTTCTTGATTCTGAGCTTATAAATTTTATTTGTTGTTCAATTTATTGTGGATTTCAAACTACAACGATAATACTTTGATTTAAATCCCTGACAGATCGCATTAACAACAAGGATCATAGCAACGGTACCCCTTCTATGTCCTAGAGTATCCCAAAAATACGCACTTGATAGCATGAGAAGCCAGCTTGTCACGACCAAGTGACGGCACATGGACGAATGCAACACATCCAAAGTTCCTGGGAGACACATTAAATAACTCATCATCTAGATGCAGAAGAACTAGTATCTGAACGTGAAGAACTGAGTTGGACATCATGTGATGAGATAAGTCGCCATCAGAACCGCATCCCCCCAGTATCTCTGCGGTATATTGTGATGAATCAATAGTGTACGGGAAACATCCAACAAGTGTATGTGTTTCCGCTCTGCAACTCCGTTATGCTGTGAAAAATAAGGACAGGTGGTCCGGTGAACAACCCCACAGGTCCTGTAGAACTCGTTAAGTCTAGCAGTACAGAACTCAAGGACATTATCAGTCCGCACCATCTTTACTGTGGTTGAATACTATGTGCTGATCTCCAGAAGGAGTCTCTATACATCCTCCAACCTCTACCTTGCTCTTCAATAAGACCACCCACATGGCTTTAGAGAAATCATTCACAACAACCAGGTAGTACCAACGTCCCATCCGGTCTAGGACTCTGCTCGATCCCCATACGTCTATATGAAACAATTGAAATAATGTCAAAGATCTAGGAGAGGAGCTAGCTGGAAAAAAGGACCGATGGTGCTTACCCAATTGGCAAGCATCACACTATATGGTAGCAACTAGGGAAACATGTGGTATCACCGTCCTGCGGCGATTCAGAGACAAGTGGCCAAGACGAACATGTCACTGTAGAACACTTTCACTACCATATCAAGTAACTCCTGCAAATGGCTCCTGTCCTAAAGGGTAAACGCCACTATCCTCTGTACCTCTAGCGACAATTCTCCCGGTAAGCTTGTCCTAGACAACGCATCCAACATCATCGAAGATCACTCTGCAGTTGAGATCCTTTGTGATTCTACTCACAAACAATAGGCTAAGTGGGAATTATGGCACGTGCAACGTGCTAGACAGTTGCAAACTGGGGATCACAGACACCCCCCTTACCCCTAACTAGGGTGTATCTGCCATCAACTACCTATACAATCCTTCCTGGAGGAGCGGACTATAGTGAGCAGAAATAGGTCTGATCATCGCACAAATGTTGTGATGCACCAGGGTCGATCAGCCACCCTACTCCATGGTGGCTCCTGCACTGCTCCTGGTGCACCATACTCACATACTCTGCCACTGATATCAAACATACCACATCTAGAGAAACAAGGACACAAATCTAAATTCCTGCATCAAACATCAATGTACAGGGAATACACACCTTGTAATCTGCACACAATATCACAGAAGAATACACACCCCAAGAGTCATCCAATAAGGGGAATACACACCTCAACCATTCATCAACAAAGGAAATACACATCCCAAAATCAAACCAGAGATCTAAAAAAGAGTCATACCACTGCTAGGAATCATCAATAGATCTGAAACCATTTAAATCTGCATCTTCACAGAAAGCCCCCTTAGACAGGTGTTGGCTTAGCCCAAGTGCGAGGAGAACACCCGAGACGGCCCCAAGGGGACCTAGGTGACTCTCTCCCTACGATCTGAAGGGAAGTAGCCCTAGAAAGGGACTACCAGCCCCTCACGCGCACAACACAACCACTGCAAACCATCTCTGGCTGCTGCACAATGCCACAAATGGCTCTGCGCTCAATCGCCGCACGTGTGCTGCCTTGTTGCGCTTAGATGCACATCTCCGTCGTTTGCAACGCTTACACGCCACGCACACATCGCCCTACGCATCACCCTGCTGCTGTCGCGCACCTGAGACGAGGTCGATCGCCGCTGAGCGTCCCACCGAGTGCACCCACTCACTGCAGACATAGCCAATCTCATTTGCCAGTGGAGAGGAGGACAACCGATGTAGATCAGGGAGAGACGAGGAATAGGTTTGGTGGTAGGGTTTTGGAGGCCATGGGGGCGGGATACCTAGACCCACAATCTATGACTAATGCTCTGATACCAAGTAGGAGAATAGAATTTGTTAACTTCATTATGGGAGCCCTACACCTCTTTATAAAGGGAAGAGGTGTGAGAAAATAATACCTTGGTCTATAAGATATAAATAAGACATAATACCACCATTTAACATAGTGTATACATATAGTCAATTGTTTGAGTCATAAAGACTACCTAAAAGTTTTCTTTTTCCTTTTTTTGAAAGGAAGACTACCTAAAAGTAAAAGAAAAACACCATCCTAATTAAGATACCTTTGCCAACCTTTATTGACTTCTTTTAACTGAGGACTTTAACATGCACGTGCATGCACACATACCCATCCACTATATATTTACATGCATGTGTGTGTAGATATATATAAGAGAAATAGCCAATGAGTCTAACGTTCAAATAACTTATTTAAGCCTATCACAAAATGCATGTTTTACAAAATTATCATGTATTTTAAAAGGCTCACTAAATAATTCTCCTATGTAGAGGAGTTATCCAATGAGCTTAAGGCTCAAATAGTTTTTTGTCAAACTCATTCTAACTCATGGAGCCTAAATAACAAATCCAATTGTATGAGTTGAAAGTTTATTAACTAAATAGGTTTCATATGAAATTCCATCAAAGACAAAAATGATTTTGATAGTTATCTTTGTGGAGGTGCAGCGAGATGGGGACTCCTTGGCGTAGAGATTTACACGTGGAGAACCCATGCATGGACTATTGGCACAAGCAATGAGAGAGGAGGGAGAGAGAACTCAGTTAGAGAAAGAGGAAAAGAGTTGAGGGATAGATGGAAATATTATTGTAATCAATTCAATTCAAAATAACAAAAAATAGTTGAGTTGAAGAAAACAAAAAATCGGGACTCAATAATTTATTGAAAATAGTAACTAAATATTCTCCTCATAAATCTAATTATCTTGACAACTAACATACCAAACTTGACTAACTTGGATCCAAAGCAACCAAACTTATTCCTTAAGCAAAAACCATTAGGGTTGACATCCTTGTAACCGGCAAAATTGCCACGTGGACAGTCCACGTGACCACTGTGTCACGTGGTAGTCCATGTGGCTTCTTCATTCTTCATACTCCCCCTCAAGTCGAGGCCAGGAGAGGTCGATGACTTGGATGAACTTTAATGAGAATCTAGAGGCCCCACCATGCCTTTTCTTCTTCCGTGATCACTTGTTCATTTTGTTAGCATATATTGCTCTTATACTTTCTATGCTTTTCTTGTACGAGCTTATGAGTGTTTAGCTCCACAGGGGTAGTTTTGTACTTTTAACCCTCTGGTCTCTCTCTATATAAGAGAGCCTCAGATTTTCTATAATAAACTAAGTCATTTCATCGAAGTTGGTATTAGAGCACAGGTCCTAGATCGCGATTCTAGGTATCCCACCCTTCAAGGCCTCCAAAACCCTACCACCACATCCCGTTCTCCTCTCTCTCCCTCTCGACGTTGGCGCACAGGGGCCTACATCGGCGGCGACAGCAACAACACTAGGCACGTAGCCAACAGTTCACAGCATGGCCAAGGCCACGCACAGCAAGGTCCTAGCATCGTTGACCTAGCTATGGTGGCAATCTGCAATGCTGTGCGGCGGCGGTGGCAACCTGCAAGGGTAGTGCGGTGATTTGCAGCAGCGCCTCTGACCTTGCGAGGGTCTGCGCAAGGTGGTGTTATCCCTATTCAGGCTACAGGTGGTGGCTGTGAGGGGCGTGTAGCCTTGTACTAGGGGCTACGCTCCTCGTAGTCACAGGGAGAGGGAGCTTAGGTCTCCTTGGGGCAATCCCGGGTGTTCTCCTTGCACCCGGGTTAGGCCAATGTCCGTCCAAGGGGGCCTCTTATCAGTGATGCAGACCTGAATCCGTTCGGTTTCAGATCTATTAGTGTTCGCCGAACAGTGATATGATTTTCTCCAGTTTTATGGACCATTTTCAGGGTGTGTATTCCCCATTTTCTTTGGATTTGCTTTGCTTGACATCTTTGACAGAATCTGTGAGTTTGGTACATCAGGAGCATTACAGGAGTCACCATAGAGTAGGGTGGTTGATTGACTCTGGTGCGTCACAACATCTATGCGGTGATGAGACCTATTTTCATTCGCTACAGTTTGTTCCCCCAGGAAGGATTGTACAGGTGGCTGATGATAGATACACCCTAGTTAGGGGTAAGGGAGATGTTTGTGACCCCCAATTTGCAGCTGTCTAATGCGTTGCATGTGTCATAATTCCCACTGAGTGTTATCCATGAGCAGAATCACGAAGGATCTCCATTGCAGAGTGATCTTCGATGATGTCGATGTGTTGTTCAGGACAAGCTCACCGGGAGGATTATTGTTAGAGGTACAGAGGAGAATAGTGTTTACCGTCTAGGACAGAGCCATTTGTAGGAGTTACTCAATATGGTAGCGGAAGTGTTCTACAGTGGCATGCTTGTCTTGGCTACTTGTCTCTGGATTGCCTCAAGAGGGTGATACCATATATTTCCATAGCTACTACCATACAGTGCGATGCTTGCCAATTGGGTAGGCACCATCGATCCTCTTTTCTAGCTAGCACCTCTCTTGGATCCTTGACATTATTTCAATTGCTCCATATAGATGTATAGGGACAGAGCAGAGTCCCAAACCGGATAGGACATTGGTACTACCTAGTTGTCGTAGATGATTTTTCTAAAGCCACGTGGGTATTCTTGCTAAAGAGCAAGATAAAAATTGAAGGATGCATAGAGACTCTTCTTATGAAGATCAACATACAGCATTCAGCCACAGTGAAGATGGTGCGGACTAATAATGCTCTTGAGTTCTGCACTGCCAGACTTAAGGAATTCTACAGGAACCGTGGGATTGTCCACCAGACCACTTATCCTCATACTTCACAGCAGAACGGAGTCGTAGAGCGAAAGCACCGGCACTTGTTGGATGTTGCCCGTACACTATTGATACATCACAATGTACTGTAGAGATATTGGGGGGACACAGCTCTGACAACTACTTATCTTATTGATAGGATGCCTTGCTCTGTTCTTCACCAGTAGATACCGGTTCTTCTTCTGCACCCAGAGGATGAGTTATTTCATGTGCCTCCAAGAACTTTTGGATGTGTTGCATTCCTCCATGTACCATCACTTGGTCATGACAAGCTGGCTCCTCGCGCTATCAAGTGCGTATTATTAGGGTACTCTAGGGCATAGAAGGGGTATCATTACTATGATCCTCTGCAGAACAGACATTATGTTAGCGTCAATGTAACTTTCCATGAGGATACACCATATTTCTCAGTCACTGGATAGAGGAGCTCTTATGACGATGTTGCCTTTCTTCCCCTGCCTGTTCTATGTGTAGAGACATAGGTGCCTACTTTTCAGTCTAGACCTCCAACTGATAAACAGATGAGCTCTTCCTCCCTGGATGGCTTTAAGAGATTACACGGGCCATTACATATCTATCACAAGCATCACACTACTTTTCAAAGGCCTCCTCCCTCACCAGCAGCTGATGGTTAACAGGTAGTTGAGAGAGTACCTAATGCGAGTGACAATTTGGTTAGAGCTGACTCCCCAAACAGTGCAGATCACCACAGTAGTGAAGCTCCCTCTGCAGCGACTCAGTCAGAGGTACCAAATGATTCAGACCTCCTTATTGCCATTAGGAGGGCTCCGTGCACTCGTGAGTCTAGATACTGGGTCGCAGGCAGTATGGCTACCAATGGTCTTGCGCCTCAATGTAGCAGCTTCTATCAGGCACTTACAGCGTCACACATTCTGTCTACCTACCAGCAGGCTATGCTTGGTCCAAAGTAGCATCAAGTCATGTAGGATGAGATGACTGTACTTCGGAGTAAACAGACTTGGGATCTCAGCTCACTTCCTACTGGCGGACGATTGGTTAGCTCATGATGGGTCTATACCTTGAAATACAACCCTGATGGGCCTATTTCTAGATATAAGGCTAGGCTAGTAGCAAAGGGGTTTACTCAGACGTATGGGGTGGACTTCTTTGATACTTTCTCTCTTGTTGCGCAGCTTACCACTGTCTGGATACTTATTTCTGTTGGTGCTTACAGAGACTGGTCGTTATACCAGCTTAATATGATGAATGCCTTTCTCTACTGCGATCTTTAAGAGGAGGTTTACATGCAGCAGCCCCCCGATTTTGAAGTTCAAGGGGAGTGTGTGTGCAGATTAAAGAAGGTAATCTATGGATTGAAGCAGAGTCCAAGGTCTTGGTTCCAGAAGTTATCAGAGGAGCTCCACCAGATTGGTCTGAGGTGCTCTACTTTAGATTACTTCTTATTTACCAGGAAGACTGAGGGGGACTATGGCACTCCTAGTATATGTTGATGATCTTATCATCATCGGAGATGTCAGAGATGAGATAGACGAAGTCAAGAAGCACTTTCAGAGAAGTTTTTCATGAAGGATCTTGGACAACTAAGGTATTTCTTAGGCATTGAGGTTACACCTGGCAAGGATGGAGTGGTGATCTCGTAGAGGAAGTATGCTCTTGATCTTATTCAAGAGACTGGCATGTTAGCAGCTAAGGCTGCAAATATTCCCATCGATCCTAAGGTCCATTTATATGATGAGAAATCTGAGGTGGTTGATAGGACTTATAGGCAGCTGATGGGTAAACTCCTTTACCTCACCATCACTCATCCAGACTTGTCTTTGTCTATTGGTAGGCTTAGCCAATTTATGGATAAGCTAACTAGGCAGCACTAGGAGGCTGCAATGCGAGTGCTTAGGTATGTAAGAAAAGCACAAGGATGAGGATTATTGTTCCGTAAGGGAATGCCCATGGGATTGTAGCATACTCTGCTGGTGATTATGCTGGCTATGTTGGGGACAAAAAATCTACCACAACATTTTCCACCTTTGTTGCAGGCAATCTGGTTACCTTGAAGAGCAAGAAGAAAGCGATTGTTTCTAGATCTAGTGCGGAGTGAGAGTATAGGGCCATGGCCCAGACAACCACTGAGATGGTTTGGGTCAAGTTAGTTTTGTCAGATCTTCATGTTCCTCTAGATAGTTCTATGGAGATGCAGTGTGACAACAGAGCAGCGACCTACACTGCTAATAACCTTATATTTCACGAGAGGACAAAGCATGTAGAGATTGACTGCTTTTGCACTCGGGATCTCATTCATTGTGGGATATTACATACCACGAGTGTCGCTTCTAAGGAGTAGGCTGTAGATGTCTTCACAAAGCCCCTAGTGAGATCTACCTTTGAGGCGTGTTGTTCCAAGCTAAGCATGATAAATATTCATGCTCCAACTTGAGGGAAATTGTTAGCATATATTGCTCATATATTTTCTATGCTTTTCTTGTACGGGCTTATGGGTGTTTAGCTCCTTGGGGGCAGTTCTGTACTTTTAATTCTTTGGTCTCTCTCTATATAAGAAAGCCTAGGGTTTTCTATAATAAACTAAGTCATTTCATCCAAGTCATTCTTTTTAGTTGGAGTCTTAGTAGCCACCGCAAGTTTGGAAGCGCCCTTGAAAGTCGTTGCCTCTTTGGCAACCTCAATAGTTGATGGCATTACTCTAGTTTTCTTTATGTTAGCATTTGTTGTGTGGTCTTTTTGTTTTTCTTATTATAAAGGCTATGGTTGTTTTGTCCCTTAGGGGCATTCCTGTACTTTTGACTCTACGATCTCTCTCTATATAAGAGAGCCCTAGGGTTTCTAATGAAATTAAGTCATTTTAACCAATTTGGCATCAGAGCACCGGTCCTGGACCATGGCTCTAGGTATCCCACTCGTTACAGCCTCCAAAACCCTAGCCACCAAACCTTAATCACTTCTCTCTCCCTCGTAAGCGGCAGCGACTCTTAGTGAAGCTTCGGCAGCGTGCTGCAACATGCACGGTGATGCTGCGACGCAGGTGAGCCTACTACACCGTTAGCGACGCTCAAGCGGCGCTACGGCGAGCTTGGAGGCTCTCCTAGCCTCTGGAGGCGGTGCTGCAGCATCTAGGTTGATAGCAGCAGCACCGCAGCGGCTTTGGGACCTCTCCTAGCCACCAGCAGCGGCGCTGCAACACCAAGGGTCCCTCGCAGCGATGCTGCAGTGCTCTTGGAGGCCGATCTAGCCTCTAGCGACGACGCAGCAATAGTTTGGTGGACCTGCGGCGGTGCTACAGGCAGTTGACAACGATGCAACAACAGCTAGGGCAGTTTGTTGGGCCTGCAACATCGTGCTGTAGGCGGTGCTGGTTCACAGCAACCACGCAGCGGCCTCTGGCGGCGTCGCTACAGTGATCTACGACGGCGGTTGGCGGCTCAGGTCAACAAGGAGGCGATGCGCAGTGATCTGATCGTTATGCAGCGATTGTGAGGGGATTTTTGCCCTGATCTAGGAACGTGAGTTCGTAATGCAGGTCTGAATCTGTTTGACTTCATATTGTGGATGATCTTGTGGTGATAGAAGCTTGATTAAGGCTTCTGGATTATGAAAAATGGCTTCAGATGATCAGTCTAAAGTGTCTTCAGGCTCTGTTTCCGACACCGGGGTACTTAAGAATCCTTTCTTTGGTCCTGTTGTTAAGTTGGATGAGACCAACTGCCCGCGGTAGTCCCAGACCTTTCTTATGACCGTCAAGGGTCATAAAAAGAGCCATATTCTTACAGATCCGAAGCCTAAGAATAAGACAGGCACAAATGCTAATTGGGATAGCGACAATGACATGGTTTGTGCATGGCTGATGCAGACGGTTATTCCCCGCATAGGGGATGAGATCATGTACTACACTACTGCAAAGGAGATGTGGGAGTCCTTGTATGATATCCATTCACATGCCAAGAACTCTACATAAGTTTTTCGGGTCTTCTATGACCTTTTCTATTTGCGTCAGGAGAGACGCACACCGTCACAGTATTACTCCCTCATGAAGGGAATGTTGGAGAGGCACTACTCATACCTATTAAGGTGTGCCTGTGAGTCCTGGAGGAATTTTAGGAGGCAATTGGCAGTTTCTCTTTTCTTAGCTGGCCTTGGACCTAAGTAAAAAGCAACCAAAGATCAGATCCTCACTACTCCTGAGCTTCCTACTCTAGAGGAAGCATATAGTGGACTTAGTAGAGTTACAGTATGCACTCCTACTCCTAACACTGTTGCTCAGTCATCTACACTGGCTGCAATCCCTAGACGTGGCAGAGGTACTACTTACCCTACACGTGGTCGTGGACGTCGATGCTCTTCTGGTACACATACCAAGACTCCGTGTACTTACTGTGGAAGACTTGGTCACGCTGAGGCTACATGCTGGCAGAAGCATGGTAGGCTATCGGTGGCCAATCAGGTAGCTGAGATCTCAAATGCAGCTCTTCCTACTTCTGATATTAGTTCCTTGAGTATTGAGATTGAGAACTTGCAGCAACAGATTGCTCAGTTGACTCAAGCGTCCTCTCAGATTTCAGACACTGCAGCTGTGGCTTCCTCTTCAGAGACACCTGCGACTGCTATGTCGTCACTTTTGTCACCTGGTGAGTGGTTGATTGATTCTGGTGCATCCAAGTACCTATGTAGCGACCAAGGCTCTTTCTCTCAGTTAGCACCTATTACACCTGTCAGAACAATACAGTGGCTGATGGGAGACACTCGCCACTTGTTGGCAAGGGAGATGTCTTTATCTCATACTTTGAGACTTGTAGATGTCTATTACGTGCCTGATTTTCTGTTAAGTTTATTGTTTGTTAGTAGCATCACTAGATATTTGAACTGCCAAGCTATTTTTGATGCATCCTCTTATGTCTTATAGGACAGATTCATTGGGAAGATGATTGATGGAGGGCGTGAGGAACATGGGGTGTACCGTCTGAGCCGTAATGCTTTTGCTACCTAGGGCCTTGCTTCTGTTGGATCTCCTCTCCAATGGCACCACAGTTTTGGCCATCTACCTATTCATCGTCTCAGACGTGTTCTACCGCATATCCCCTCCACTACTGCTCTCACCTGTGATGCTTGTCAGCTTGGCAAGCACCACAGGGTTAGTTTTTCTAGTTCTATTTTTTTTTCGTTTATTGCTGCATTTGATTTGATTCATATGGATACGTGGGGTTCCAGTCGTACTCCTGATCGACTTGGGAATAAATATTATCTTATTTTAGTTGATGACTTTTCTTGTGTTTCTTGAATGTTTCTCTTGAAAAATAAGTCTGATGTGGGACAAATTATTGAGAACTTTGTCAAAGAAATAAATACTCAGCATTCTTGTTTAGTGAAGTGCTTTCGTTCTAATAATGTATTGGAATTTTGTACTTTGTGTTTGCACAATTTCTTTTCTAATTGTGGCACTATCCATGAGACAACATGTCCTCATACCTCTCAGCAAAATTGTGTTGCTGAGAGGAAATATCGCTATGTTCTCGATGTTGCTCGCACTTTGCTGATTCACCATTCTGTCTCTTCTTTATATTGGGGTGACGCTGTTTTGACTGCTTGTTTTTTAATTAATCGAACGCCTAATGCTGTATTGCATGAACGAATTCCTCTTCAGGTCATGTATCCTGATCATCCCTTGTTTCACATCACCCATCGGACTTTTGGTTGTGTTGCCTTTGTCCATTTGTTGAAACCCGGTCATGATAAACTAGCATCGAGAGCAGTTAAGTGTATTTTTCTTGGGTATACCCAGGCACAAAAGGGGTATCGTTGTTTTGATTCGCTTACTTTTCGGCACTATGTTTCAGCGGATGTTACCTTTCATGAGGCTGTACCTTTTCTCTGTATCAACTGCTAAGATGCCTCCCAAGAGTGATATGGCACCTATACCATATTCTTCCATTCGTTTTGGAAGCTTTTCTGAGATTCTTGTCCCCACCACACCACCACCACCTCTTGCTACACATCCCTTGCCATGCCTAACTGAGCCACTCCAGCCATATGTTTGCCCTCATACTACCTATAAGGGACTCCCATCCTCATCTCACCATCGGCTTCTCGGGTGAGTCCTTTAAACACTGACGTATGTTTGTCATGTGATGGTCACAGGGACAAGACAGGTGATATGTCAGGCGACGATCTTGACCTTCCGATAGCCATTCGGAAGCGACCACAGACTTGCACTACTTATCCCACAGCGGGGGCACTTGCTACTGATACTCTAGCTCCTGGATTTGTTGAATTTACTCAGGCGTTGACTGCTACGCAGATTCCAACTACTTACCATGAGGTCATGCTTGATTCAAAATGGTGGGCAGCCATGGAGGATGAGATGATTGCTCTTCGAGGCCATGGGACTTGGGAGCTTACTCCACTTCCTAATGGTATTGCACTCGTTAGTTGTTGATGGGTATTTAGTGTGAAGTTCAATCCTAATGGTGGTGTTACTACGTACAAAGCCCGCCTCGTTGCAAAGGGGTTCACCTAGACTTACGAGGTGGACTTTTTTGACACTTCCCTAGTGACCAGACTTCCCACAGTCCGGGTGTTGATTATAGTGGCAATTCATTTAGATGGGCCCTTGCTCCAGTTAGATGTGAAGAATGCCTTCTTTTATGATGATCTCCAAAATGAGGTCTATATAAAGCAGCCACCTGACTTTGAGAGTCAGGGGAAGTGTGTATATCGATTACAGAAGGCTATATATGGCCTTAAACAGAGTCCCAGAGCTCGATTTCAGATATTGTCACAGGTTGTAGAGGCAACTGAATTCAGGAGATCGACAACTGATTTTTTACTTTTGGTCAGGAGGACTAGACGAGGTACTGTGATACTTCTTGTTTATGTTGATGATTTGATCATCACAGGGGACGATGTGCAGGGTATTGCTAAGGTTAAGCGCATCCTAGCAGAACAGTTTGTCATGAAGGACCTGGGGGCTTTACGATATTTCCTTGGTATTGAGGTTGCTCGCAGCAAGGAGAGTGTAGTCTTGTCTCAGCGAAAGTATGCTTTAGATATCTTGCAAGAGGTTGGTATGCTTGGGGCCAAGGAGGCCAATATTCCTATGGACCCTAAGATGCTACTCTATGATGAGGATGCACAGGTGGTGGACAACAGACGATACAGACAGCTTATGGGCAAGCTACTGAATCTTACTATCACGAGACCAGATATTTCCTTTGCAGTTTGGCGACTGAGTCAGTTTATGGCCAAGCCAACACATCAGCATTGGAATGCAGCAATGATGGTCCTTAGATATGTAAAGAAGGCTCCTGGGAAGGGTCTCTTCTTCTCAAAGGGGTCCTCTATGACGTTGGTTGGCTACTTAGATGCAGAGTATGTCGGATACCATGTGGATCGTAAATCCACTACTGGGTTTTGCACCTTCTTAGTAGGAAATTTGATCACATGGAGGAGCAAGAAACATGGCACAGTTGCGAGATCCAGTGCCGAGTCTGAATACGGAGTTATGGCTCAGACAAATGCTGAGATGATGTGGATCAGATCCTTACTTATTGAGCTACTGGTGCAGTTTTTTAGCCCTATGGAGATGCGATGTAATAATAGAGCAGCCACCTTCATTGCCAACAACCCAGCATTTCATGAGAGAACAAAATATGTTGAGGTTGACTGTCATTATGCCAGGGACAATATCCAAAATGGGTGGCTATATACCACTTCTATTGCATTTAAGGAGCAGACTGTAGATATTTTCACCAAGCCCTTGACTAGATCTTCATTTGACTCTTGTATATCCAAGCTGAGCATGATAAATATCTATGCTCCAGCTTGAGGGGAAGTGTTAGCATATGTTGTGTGATCTTTTTTTTCTCATTGCAAGGGCTATGGGTGTTTTGTCCCTCATGGGCATTCCTATACTTTTGACTCTACGGTCTCTCTCTATATAAAAGAGCCGTAGGGTTTTTAATGAAATTGAGTCATTTCAACCAATTCTTTAAGTAATAGAAAGATGAGCAATCCCATGCACGGTATTTGATACTTTTTTCTTCGAAAAAATCTCCTCTTTTGAAGGAGAGAAAAAAATTGGATATGAAGTGTCCATTGAAAAAGCATGAAAATCACCAATCGCATCATAACTCAATAAATTTCCTCTTCCCTTTTCTGGGCCTCAAGCTCTTCCATTTTCGTCTTCAAGAAACAAGCATCTCTCTACTTCTACAATCCACATAAGGCACTACCACAAGATTTTGCACCTTTATTACAAGCAATCTGGTTACATGGAGGAGCAAGAAGTAAGCCATTGTATCTAGATCTAGTGCGGAGTCAGAGTACAGGGTCATGGCCCAGACAGCCACTAAGATGGTTTGGGTTAAGTCAGTTTTGTCAGATCTTCATGTTCCTGTTGATAGCTCTATGGAGATGCGGTGTAACAGAGCAACGATCTACATTGCCAATAATCCTATGTTCCACAAGAGAACAAAGTATGTAGAGATTGACAACCACTACCCTCGGGATCTCATTCAACGTGGAACGTTACATACCACGAGTCACTTCTGAGGAGCAGGCTGCAGATGTCTTCACAAAGCCCCTGACGAGATCTGCCTTTGAGGCGTGTTGTTCCAAGCTGAGTATTATAGATATTCATGCTCCAACTTAAAGGGAAGTGTTAGATGGTAGTGTTATGTCTTGTTTATTTTATGTTTCTTTATTTCTTATGAACCATGGTGTTATTTTCCCACACCTCTTCCCTTTAAAGAGGTGTAGGACTCCCATAATGAAATTAACAGATTCTATTCTCCTACTCACTATAGCTTTATAATTGACAAATTAGTTCACATTGTGAATTGTAGTTTTAATCAATGATGCTAGTTTATGTGACTAGTGAAGGTAAAGGCAATGGGATTAATTTCACCAACATGAGGAGCATCTAGAAGAAGTTAGATTGTTGGGCCGTCTAAGGTGGCTCTCACAATTCTCCAGTCCTTGAAGCTTGCAAGTCCATGGGTTAGTTTGGTGATTGTTGGGAGTTTCATTCATGCTTGGCAGAGGTTCAGATTGGCTTGTGATAGTTGTAGGGGTTGTTGGTCGAGCTTTTCTCGGGACTCATTCCTCACCCCCCACAGCACCTTTCTTTGGGGATTACACTTGAATATGAGCAACCACACAATATAGTGATTGGTGGACTCGCTTTAGTGTGGCTTGCTAATACTTGCTAGTATGATTCGTGATGATCCTTGATAAAGTCTCCAGTGGCACTGTCATTTCTAGTGGTGTGAAGCGGCTCTCTATCTGCTATGTTTACTTGTTACATGGACACTTTTTCCTTTTATGATTTTGTTGTTTCCTTGCAGTTTTCTTGGTCTTGGTGTTCCCTGGAAGGGGTGTTATTTTTGTTTTTTCTTTTCGTATTTAGGAGTTCCCTTGAAAGGGTGTGAGCATGATGTCTTCCCTTCCCTCACCTTCAGGGCTGCATCTTGGTGTAACAATATTTGTTCCCTTAATGAAGTTTTTTCCTTTGCCAAAAAACATGCAGTCTTTGAAAAGAGAAAAGACTTACTCAGGATCAACATATCCAGGGGTTCCCACAATTCTTGTTGGCAGTTGACCCTGTCCTGGACTGAGTAAAAATTTGGAAATCCCAAAATCTGAAATTCTAGCACTGTAGTTGCTTGTTAGGAGGATGTTTGTGGTCTTTATATCGCGGTGGATAATGGTATCTCTACAATCAAAGTGCAAGTACGCCAATCCTGTAGATCAAATGGTCTTGTGCAAGTATAAGAATTGCATAAGGAAAACTAACAGCATGCATAATATACTTGAACCTTGTGCTGCTTCATGTGCTATTTGCAGTCTTGTGCGCCAGCTCAAAGTCTGTCTTTCATCATTTTGGTCTAGTGAATTTACATGCAAAAGATTGATGTAAAAACAAACGACTGTTGATTCAACTGACAACTAACATATCCCAGTGCTACAAAAAAGTTTTCCAATCTGAAAATGTGGTCAGATACAATTTTGTTACAAAGAATATTGCAAGCCTTCCTTTTTCAGGAAAGCATTTCTTGACTAGGTGAATGATGATAACTGGAAATATTATGTGATTTTGCTAATAGAGAGAACCAGTCACCATAGATTTGCCCCACTCAACTGGGAAGGTTGCTGTAACAGAATTGTATTTTCCTACACTATATCTTCCCCAGAGAAGTGCAATGCACTCATCCTCACAATTCTCTCGACTGGTGATGCACTTGGGACTAGCTAAACACGTCCAAAGTACTGATTGGATTTATGAGAAAATCTACTTAGCCCATTCAAGCCTTGTTACATAAAATCTAATTAATTTTAGCATCCTTCTGCCTTCAGTGCATACATTATCTTTTCTAGATTATGAGAACTGAAATGCTGTAAATATTAGTTTGTCTTTTCCAGATTATGAGCATTCTATACTGACAAAAGGTACATCAAAAGTACATGCTGCCGTACCATAGGCTAGGAATGAAGAATTGAGGTCACATGGAAGAAAATTGAAGGTACAAAATTAATAGAATATTGTATGACACAATATGTTTCAAGCAAAGCCATTGCCTTGACTTTGTGTTTTAGGAATAGCTCTATTAATAAGTCGTACATTTCAATCTATGTATTTACATTCTAAAACTGCAACTCTTCAAAATGAGACAAGCTAATGTGTTCAGTTTCATCCCCCTAAATTGATAATGTTGTTTTTTCTTCGTGTGTGCGTGTGTGTGAGTTTCATCCCCTAAATTGACAATGTTGTTTCTCCTTCGCACGTGTGTGCGTGCGGGTGTGTGTGTGCGTGTGTGCAAGCATGTGTGTGTGTGTGTGCATTACAAAAGAGAGCAATAAAGGAGCTTTGCCCACCATGCATGTTATAGGTCAATGTAACTATTTTCACTTACAAACCCCATTATTTTCAAAAAGATCTTGACCAAAAAAAGTAATCCTTCTTCCAGTGGAGGAAACTCGGATCAAATTTAGATCAAGAAACAAACCAAGAATTGTATATCTTGGAGTTTACGATAATTGTATTGATCCAAGCTTAAACCTGAGTTCAATTAAGAAAAACTAACCTCTATAACCTGCTGGGTATTGGCTTAATGGTCCTAGGGCAACTACCTAAGTGTAATCTCAAGTTATCAAGCAGTTTCTCTCAATCCTTTGTATCCACTACTAAACTTATGAAGACATTATAAGCTCTCCACTTAAATTGATGCCCTCATTGCCAAATAACTTCACTCTCAATGATAGTGGTGGCTTCACTTCTTGGATAGCTTTTCTTCTACTAGTCTTCTTTTTTGGAGCAAAGTCATGCTTGTTGTTTTGGTGTTAACAAAATTATATCCTTTTTTTTTAGATTGATCAAATGTGTATGTAGAGAACGAGAATCACTCAAGTGAGATCTAAGCTTTAAGGAAAAAGTGGTTTCAAGACCAAGAAGAGTGAAGATCAAGAGTGAAGTTAGCTCAAGCAAGTTTGAGCTAGCTTAAGCCTAGGCAAAATTTTTGTTTTTAGGCATTAGCTTTTTGTTTTTTACTAGAACTCTTGTAAGCCTACACCGAGAACAATAAGTTGACCTAGAAATAACCTAGAGATAGCCAAGGTGAAATTGAAACACACCTAGTAGCTCTAATTAAATCAGTGGAATAGTATGGTCTGAGCACCAATTCACAATCCAAGCACGGACCAAAGCATAATCTTTCTTCCATGTTGCATTTTTTCCCCTCTTCTCTATGACCTCTTGTTTGAGCATGATGTGCTTCTTATCATGACCTTCCATGGTCATCATGAAGGTCTGACCACCAAGATAGTTGATTGCATCCAACTTAACCATATGATCGAAGAGTGGGCTCTTGCAAACCCCATCTTTGTTGTTTGCTTTAATGTCACCTTCAACGAGTCTTTTCGAAAAGAGATTTCTACCACATAAAGTCAACTCAAGGTTTAATAGTGGGAAAAGGGACACTCAAAAAAAAAAAAAAGACAGTAGGAAAAGAACGAGTTCTCTTGCACAAAGCACCACTTGGGTTCCCTCTTGAGGTCCAACCAAAGCCAAAGTAGTGCATAGTGGGCTAGAGAAAGCCTTCGATGATAGTAGGCAATGGCTGGGTGTGGCTAGAAGCCACCAGCTGTGCCCCAACTACTAGCTAGTGGTGCAACACCCTAGCTGCTAGCTGCTGGTGGTGGTGTGACGCGCAATGTTCGAACTAACCAAGGGTAGAGGTGCCTTCCACTGAACCCTAGAATGGTTTTGAGAGGGTCCTTCGATGAAACTTAAACATGTAGGGGTTAATACTAGCCCAAAATCAACCGCAGCAGTCGACTTAGGATGGATTTTCGATCGATGGCTGGCGAAGTGTGATTGGTGGCACCCACTGGAAGGGTTGTAGGCTGGTCAGCGACGTAGCAAAGGTATTGCCTCCCCAATGAGAAGCAATGGTCCCTTGTTGGAAAGAAACCTAGGGTTAGGGTTTTTTGTTTTTTTTTTTGTTTTTGTTGGTGAAGAAAGAACAAGAGATGGGAATCAAGGTGGGTATTAAACACCGATCTAAAATTGTTGCTCTAATACCAAGTTAAAAGACATGAGGACGATAAATTTATTAGAAACCCTAATCTTCAATACATAGAGGATTGGGAAAAATACAAGCATGCTCTCACATAACTGACAAATAATAAAAAAGCAACAAAAAAATAGAAAGAGTCTAATCTCAACAGGGTGTAAATCTTGGGAGGGAATCCAATCCTAAAATACAGAAAGTAACCAGTAATTACATGAATTTTGTTGCCCTAATTGGACTCATGCTTCATTTATAGATGCTTCGTTGCAACTTCTATAAGGGCATCATGATCTTGATCAACCATAGGATTGACATTCTCATGATTTGGTTCTCATCCAATGGCCCAAGTAGACAATCTAAGGTTGATTCCTTATTGTTGAGACTAGGGACATACTTGTCATTTTTTATGTCTTTTTGGGTGACTATGTAATTTACCCAAACCTCTCTAATATAAAAGAGAGGCTAGGATTTCTTTGGTGAACAGGGAAATCTATTTTTCATCTCACATTGTATCAGAGCAGCGGTCCTAGACTGATGCCCCAATATCCCACCAAATATCCACCCTCAAACATGATTGAATCACCAACTAAATGGTGATTCAATGGAAAAATCAAAGATAGATAGAAGAGGCGGCCGTAGCAACATGGGAGAGATTTCTCCCAGCGTCGCTACCACCACTGATCCACCTGTCTTCGCCATCGCTGCCGCTCTCGGCCTCCCAACCGCCACCGCCCCTTGCCTGCCGGCTCTTCTTATTGATCAACCGATCTGGTGCATATGCCAGTTATCCATTGGTCTCCTTTTGGGAAATGTGATGAGTCTTCTCTCATGCCCAATATGGATGGTGATGAGTCTCCTCTCGAAATGGTTGATGGAGGTTCTTGCCTTAAACACAATGAGTCTCCTCTCGTGCCATGTATGTTCTTGGAGGCCCTATTTTAGTCCAACATGGGTGTGCATGTGCAGTCCAAACAGGATCAAGGAAGAAGACCAAGGCTAGAGGAGTTTGGGTTATAGACTCCAGTGCTTTCATACATCTCATAGGAGATATGAAGAGCTTAGAGAATCCTATTAGTCCACGCGGGATCCATGATGTTAGAGTGGCCAATGGAGCCACATCTCCGATTACAGTAGTTGGAAGTGTGCACACTTCTGTTGAACGTGCTTTCGTCAAGTTTAAAAAGATGTGTCATAATACAGTCAACAAAAGCGAATTAACATTTAAATTTATAAGCTTGAAAATGTGACTCTGAGGTCATTCGCAGGAAGCAAATATGGAATTCACACACTAATCACAATATTAAACAATGAGTACAATAATAAAGATACGCAATGAAAATCAATAAAAAGTATATTAAATACTAGCAAATTATATCTAAAAAGTTAATGGAATAAAAAGAATAATTAAACCCTAAAAATGGTGATTTGAATCACAAATTAACTCCACCAATCATGTGCACGCACCCCGAGGCAAAACCACCCCCCAACCTCCACAAAATCTCCTCTTTCCTCTTTCAGACCAGGTAATCGGGTTGTAAATAGGGACCAGACTCATCGGCAGTGGTGGTAGGCAAGGAGTGAAGCACGTGAGATGAGTGATGGGACCTCACCCCTGTGCGAGGCGATAAGCCACTGTGAGGAACTCCTTTTATGTGCTGTGAGAAATTTGAAGCCCAAGATGTGGGACTATTGTGAGGAGTTCTATCACGTGAAGCTGCAAGTGAGATCTCTTTCCAATTGCTTGTTGTGGGTATTGTTCTTCAATCATGAGTCCAGGTAGCTTCGTGAGATCTGTCCACACCTGTTGAGGGTGAAATCGAGGCCGGAGATGATGGATGCATGATGGATGACGACAGAGAAGGTGACAGTGGCGACGAGATGTCCAGCGAAGACTTGAAACATGGAATATGGGCTCTAGGCCCCAATTAAAGAGCTTATCAGCATTGTCGCGTGGTGTGGAGTGTGGTGGTGGTGCTTGCGTGGTGTTTGGAAGTGCGTGGAGGTCGGCTGATGTCGGAGGGGATGACAGTGGAGTGGGTTGGTCGGCTGAGGTTTCGGGTACCAAAGTCCCAATAAACATTGGACTTTTGGTCCTTGGAGCGTAAGGAAGGTAGTGGTGGAGGTGGTTGGTTGTTTGATGAAGTGTAGCAGTCGCACGACTTCGCCAAACGCGCAGAAGACGTTGGGGAAGACGAAGAGGGAGAGAGGCATATGTCGGTCGAATTGGGGAAATAAGGGGTGGAACCTAAGCTAGAGAGGCAGAGGAGTTGAAGGGACGTAGTTTTTGGACAAAAGGGGGGCAGAGTCCATGGCGACTTGACTCACCGACGCAGTGTACGAAGAAACCTCCGATGATAGATAAGGCGACGAGGAGAGGGGTAGAGAACCTCCGCTGTGGCTGGCGAGAGGCAAACAATAATGAGGGATAAGGAGGCACTCGCAATTTGTCTGTTGGAAGGCCGTAGGAGGATATGGGAGGACGATCGCTGGAGCCGTGGCGGAGGTGGCCCGAGAAGAGTAGGGGAATTAAGCCAGAACCAAGCTTAAATTGGATGTGGAATCATCTAGAGCTTATATAGAGCTCAGATTTGAGCTCAATTACGAAGATTCATCGCGAATTCATCGCGATTTGGATTGGATTTTCTTGCAGATTTCATGATCCTGCTGCTTGTTGTTGGTGCCACGTTGAAGCACAAAAGTAGGTTCAAATGGTAGGTGATCCTCTTATGATTGCTCCTTCCAAGTTTAGAAGGGATTTGTTGTAGATTTGAAGAGAACTATCTGATTGAAGGACTCAAGCTTTGGGTTTAGGGTTCTGTTCACACGATAATGGTGGTAGGGACCAAAGTGTGAAGACAACAAGAAAGATAGGGGGTAAATGCAAGAAACTTGAAACTTAGGAGCTTGAATGTAAGAAATAGAGATTTTAGGGACTAAATTACAGACTAGGTTAAGATGAATTCTGATTGGACCAAAATTTTGGTGTTAACCTAATCTAAACGCAAGGATTCTAATGGTGAGCTTGGATTTGAGTTTTGACCACATTTACTGGGTAAATTTCACAAAAGCTCAAATCAAGGGAACTTCCCGTCTGAACCTTTGTTCTAGGTCAAAATGGGTTCAGATGGTAAACCAAAGGTACCAAACCTCTTTGAATACTTTTCTATGAATTTCAGGAGGTTTGAATTAATTTTATCCTGACCAGAACCTCTTCAATTTAAGTGAGGTTGATAATTAGGGATTTCGATACTGTTTTGGTTCTTAAAATGCGTGAAACCCTGATTTTGTCAGTGTGGACCCACCATTTAGACTTTTATGCCTGTGCCCAATTGACCTTCAATTAACCACTGAGTTAGCCCGTGATTAATTTGCAATTGTGATGAACTATTAAAACAGAATTAACCCTATTTTATTGTCTTCTCCTCAAAATAGATCAGAGTGGAATTATGGTCCTCATGCGATTATTTAGGAGCAATTATCTCTTGATTTCAACTAATTTAAGTTAGTTATGACGAATGATGGTTTTACCATCAACTTCCCAAAAGATGGTGATCAGAGAGGTTCATTGTGCACTAGAGTTTCCATTAAACCTCCTATCTGTGAGTCATATCTGCAAGGACCACAGATGACGGGCGGTGTTCGATGAGGATCACTACTACTTTTGGAATCGACAGACTGGTGAGATCATTGGTAGGGGTATAGAGCGAGATGATCTCCATTACCTAGACACACCTACTCTATTTGTCGAGGCTGTATCCATAGCCTCTGATCTTTGGCTGTGGCACAGGAGACTTGGACATCCATCACTGAAGAAGATGCAACAGATGTACCCTAAGCTGCCAAATTCCTTGATCCTACAGTGTAAGGAGTGCCAGCTTGGGAAGCACCACAGGAGTATGTAACTGATACAATTTATTGGACATTTGCTGGACCTAAGTACTTATTAAATATTATTCCTTATGATCTAATTGCCTAAGCTAAAGTAATAATTTGTCTTAGCATACTTAGATTCTCAAGTGATTACCTTGTAGCTTAAATATTTATTTTTTTTTTGTGCAGGACTAAACTTAAATTTTTTGCGTGAACTGCACACGCCCCAAACTTCACTGCCTCACCACAACCATCATGTAACGCCCGAGTCTCTCGGCGGAGATGGGATTGGGAGAGTGGGCTTAGCGGTGTTAAAAAAGCATCTTCTCCCTCACCCGCTGGCCATCTCTTGGATGGTGAAACAAAACATGCACCGTGGACCAAACGCGCACCATGCAACAGGCACTTTCTATCTCCGCTCAAGCCCCTTCAGCGGCTGCACGGTGACAGTGTGTGGCCACACCAACCACTACTCCATCTCACCCTCACCCACGACACAGACCGCATCCACCACCACCAGCATTCCCACTTCCTCTATTTCCTTCACTTTCTTCATCTCCTCATTTTCTTTCATTTTGCTCCCCTGTTGCAACCAACAACAACCCACCACTACCATCATCACACCCACCGAGCACATCAACATCACCCTCTTGCAGCCACCACTGCTGGCCACCATCATCAACACCAACACCTTCAGGAGGACGGCCACGCTTAAGTGCATCTCATTGGAGTTCATGCAGCATCGCCGGAGGTTCCACCACCACACGCCACCCACACACCGGTGGACTCAAGGACACGCTGCTCGGTCGCCACGGACCACCTCAAACATCGCCGTCATTGTCATCAAGATCCTCTCCTCTGGTGAACCTTCCCCATCCAAGCACGCTGCTGGCCAACCACTCTCCACACGTGCGCCCGCTGAAAGCGTCGCCCCTGTTTCTCTACAGTGTTGGTGAATTAGTTATTACATTTTCCATCATTATCAAACTTTTGCATTTGAATAGGTTATTATTGAGTGCTACTTACTTGTAGGCCCCTCTCTCTCTCTTTTTCACATCAGTTCTCCTATGGGCCATTCTCTCTCATTTGATGTCGTAAAATATTTATGAATCTGCTTTGCATTTTATTCACCTCACACAAAGTATCTCAATAATGCAATGAAATATTTATGGGTTTCTTAACTTAAACCTCACTGTGAATACAACACTCTAAATCAATGTGGTTAGATTTAATTATTTACTATTTTGATCAAGAGATTTTCCATCACCTAGACGCATCATTTTATTGCTATCATTTTAATTAAGCAAGAACCTCTTTATCAAATGACACCGTTACCGAAAAGGCAACAGGCATACTAAACTTGCAAGTATTTTTCTGTCTGCATTGAGTCTTGATTGAGATTATACATCACTAATCTATCATTTTTCAGTGCGAGGTGCATTCGTGAGGAGGAGGAACATGCAGCGGATGCTCGTCTTAATGGACCTTGTCGCCACCTCGAGAATAATCGCGGGTGCACATAGGCCTTGATCCCATGTGCATAAAGGAGCATGGAGAGACACTTAGGAGGATTCTCCCTTGTAGTTTTCTGCTTTTGCATATAGGAATGGACTCTTTAGGCTTTAGTTTAATTAATTGTTTTCTTGCCCTCATAGTCTGGGGCTAGTTTTTGGGGGAGTGTCCCCATTTATTTAGATACTAGGTTTATTTTTGCTTGTGCTAATTAGTTCCTTTGATTACGTTTACAAAGAAAAGCTGAACTATCTGTTAGAAGCTACATATCCATAGAACGATCATATATTGCATTTGGGACTTAATTAAAAAGATCATTTAATTTGATTTGAAAATATTAATCAAGTGGTTGCTGTAATTTTGAAAAGTAATTAAGAGAAAGATTAAAATTCACAGGAAGTGTGTTGCAAACTTGCTTGCGATTTTAAAAGAAAAATCATTTTCACTGTGTGATGTACACTCCCTACACCAAGCACGCATGGTAGGTACTGCACTAGGTCTTGAACCCTTAAGGTTATAGGCATTAATCTCTTTATCAATGCAAACATCCCTAATTCATCTTGTGACGGTGGTATTAACTTTTGACCAAGTGATTTGATACTCTAAGGAAGGGTACACCCCTTAAAAGAACAAAAGGGTAGTTGAGAGACACCGCAAACACATCGCCTCAAAGGGTTCGCCCTACTTGCATCCCTTAGTTCCATCCTTAGAGTACCTTTTCACTTGAGCATTTGATAATATCATTGCAACAAGTTGTAGGTCTTTAGGGCACTCAAAGGTCAACTTAGGGTACGTAACTGGATTGAATAACTTGTTTAGCCACCCATAAGAACTAAGTGACCTCAACCTCCTTAACAAAAATTGGCTAGGAATCTCAAGTGCCTCATTTCTCTTATACCATTTACGTGGGAATGAAGAAACATTGCCTTGACTCTATTTGACCAATCTGGGAAGTTGGTGGACTTAAATTGCTCTAAAAAGAAAAAATACCTTTTTCCTTGCATTTGCTTGGTGTATGCTTAGTAGGCACTCAGGAGAAATCTTGTTTTTGACCTTAAACTTGAGAGACTTTAGGAGAGCCAACCAAGAGAGAAGAAAGATGGCGGAAGAGAGACAAGAAGAAGAAATTAGGGTTGGTGAAAATTAGAGAACCCTGAGGGACTATTTCTTACCCACAACTCAACAAGCCTTATCCGTTAAAAGGCGTGGAGGGGAGAATCTACATGAAATCAAGAGCAGTACCATATCTTTGTTATCATCTTTCTATAATACTGCTAGGGAGGATCCCTACAGGCATCTTGAGGAATTCACCGAGGTCTATTCCACGGTGAAGCTCTAGGGCTTTACTGATGAAGCCCTGATGAGGGCCTTATTTCCATTCTCAAAGGATAAGGTTAAGCATTAATATCATATCCTTATTGCAAGGGTAAATGATTGGGCCACCCTTATGGGAGAATTTTTGAAGAAGTATTTGATTGCGCAGCAAGTCACACCTAAATTGGCCTTAGGCTATTTCCTAACGTTTCTCATTTAGATTAGGCAATTATGCATGCATTATGTAAATATTTACATTTGTGCATTTTATGGAGTGGAAGATAGAGAGAGGTTCAGTATCCATTTCATATAATCCCTCCCATTTCCACCTCATTCCCATTCATATTCCACCACTTATTCCACTTAATAACATCTTATACCACCTACATTAATTTCCATGACACCCTAAGTGCCCACTTATAAAAATCCCAAATATTCCCCTCTAAAAAATATCCCAACGGTCCATCCTCACCTGCACCCTCTTCCCTCCACCTATATAACTATCATCACCTTCCCCTACAAGTGGGTCGGCCTCCACCTCCACCACAGCAATCCATTTCCCCCCCATTTCCCATAGGTGCACACACTCACAGCTGCATCTCCATCCCTACTGGCCATTCCCCTTGCTCTCCTCTCTCCCTCTCGTCCCCTCCTCACCCTCAGTATCCTCTCACAAGTTGAAAGGAACATTGAGAACAGAGGAGCTCCCCTCCCGTGGTTGTTGGAATCTAGTTCTACTTCTCTTTTATGTTTTGGTGTTAACAAAACAGTTTTAAATCTAATGAGTTGTTGAAGTATTATTTTCAGGAAATAACAGGATTTAAGGATGGATGAAAGAAGTAATGATGGCATGAAGATTGAAGACTTTAGTTTTGTTTAGTTTATTATATCTTAGAACTTTTGTATGTCTCCTAACAAGAAAAAGTTAACTTAGGAGTTAAAATCAAAGTAGAGATAATTAGAGATCAAAATCACGTTCAATCTTTCGTTTTGAAACTAAAGATCGACTTTTTGAAAATATTATCGTATAGCTAAGATAGTATTTCCCTAAAATTTGGTTTAAACTTATAAAATAAGGTACTTGTAGCAAGTATCGGTACTAGTAATAAGTGCTGGTACATGCTAGGCAGAAGTTTGGGACTAAGTCCCAAACTCTGAACAAGTACCGGTACTCATCGTGAGTACCGGTATTAAGTGTTCACAGCCCCGTTGCCTGTGAGTCACAAGTACCGGTATTAGTGATAAGTACCGATACCAAGTGACTTTGTTGGTACTCAACAGAATGCACTGAGTACCGATACCTTAAGCATTGCTGGACTGACTATGAGCAGTCAATACCGGTACAACTTCAGTGCCGATACCAACTAGCAGTTGTGCCTAATTAGAACGACTATATTGCAATTTATATTAATTCTAATCTTCCCAAATTACCCCTAATGGCTAGTAATCGTAGGAGAGGTGTTTAGTGGCCTATATAAACACTCCTTGTGTGTCTTTTGAAGAGATATATCAAGCCAAAAATACTTTCCTTGACTACACCTTCATTTCTCAATTTTCTAGTTGCAAAGGAGCTTGACTTGTTGCATTCTTCTCAAGGCTATTCTTTGCTTGCAACAAATCTTCAAAGGCAATTGTGCACTTCTTTGTTTAATCGTTCGCTTTCAATTTATTATTCTCGTTAGATTAATTCATACACTTTTAAGCAATATACTTGTTGGAGACTTAGGAATTTTAGTTGTAAGCTTTTTATATTCTGCTTGTACCTGTACTTTTGTTCATTTCTTTATCTTGTAATTGGGTTGAGGTAACCCATTAATTTCCTCAAGTCATTAGTAAATTGATTCCCTCCAGGTTGAGGGAATTGAGTTAAAAATCCTAAGTTGGGAGACTTAGGTAGTGGAGTACCCGAGTGAAGGAAATCACTATACATTTTGTGTACTTTTTGTGGTTTGTTTTTTCTTGCAATTTTTATTTTTATACCACACTAGTCATCCTCCCTTCTAGTGTGCTTGTGCTCTACAGATCCTACAAGTGATATCAGAGCAGGAAGTGATAAGAATAAGTAACTTTTCTCTCTCGCAATGGCATCGTCAACCAAGCGTACCGAAGGTCAGTCATCTACACGTCCTCCCTACTTTGATGGGACGAATTATGGATACTGGAAGAGGATGCAAATCTTCCTCAAGGCCATGGATAAAGACTCGTGGACTCATTCAAGAGAAGTACATGGATCCAGAACCGCAGGAAGGAGTTGTTTAGGCAGCGGATCAAAAAATCACTGGGAATGCAAAAGCAATGAACGCGCTCTATTGTGCGTTATCAAGGGAGTAGTTCAATCGTATCTCCGCGTGCAAGTCTGCATACGAGATATGAAATACTCTTCAAGTCACATATGAAGGTACAAGCAAGGTAAAAGAAACACGAATCTCAATTCTAACCGAGAGTTATGAGTATTTCAGGATGGAAAAAGGAGAAACAATCAAAGCAATGTACACGAGATTTGGAGATATTATCAATCCCATGAAGAACTTGGGAGTGAAGTTTATGGAAGAACTTGTAAGGAAGATCTTGAGATCCCTTACAAGTGATTAATCTCCAAAGTCCACAGCGATCCAAGAGGCGAAGGATTTATCAACTCTCTCCATGGATGATCTGATTGAAAGCCTCATGGCGTATGAGGTCCAATTGGAAAATATGAAGAAGAACGAGGAGAGATTTGTGAGCAAGAAGGAGCTTGCTTTTAAAGCCATGAAAGAGGATTCGAACTTCAACGATTCCGACTCCAACAAAGAAGAGGAGCTTGCTCTTCTAACGAGAAAATTCCAAAGATTCATCCGAAAACAAGGTAAGAGAGTCAATAAGTTTTCAAATGACATTGTTTCTTTTGAGTGCAAGAAGAAGAGACATATACGAAAAGATTGCCCTATGATTAAGAAAGAAGAAAAAAAGGACAAAGAACTTGATTGGAAAAAGATCTCAAGAAAAGCATACAAGGCAACTTGGGGTAACAGTGATTCCGGCACGAAATCATCTTCCGAAGAATCTGAAGAAACAAAAGTTGCACATTTTTGCTTAATGGAGAACAACGATGGATCTGAACGAGGTAAATCCTGAAATTACTTTTGAAGAATTATTACAATCTTATGAAGATTTATATCATAAAACTATGATAATTAAAAAGGAAAATAAGGTCTTCCATGATAGTTATAATACACTAGAAATAGAAAAATCATGCTTAGAAATAGAATTAGAAATGTCAAAAAAAAACTACCAATCAATTGCATGCAAAAATAGTAGAATTAGAAGATATTTATAAATACTTTAAGGGAACTTTAAATAATCTAAAAACTAAGTTGAATACAAAATTTTGTAATAATTTAAAAGTCAAGTTCAATAATAAAAAGAATACATAAAATAAATCACATGCACTTAGACATGCATGAATTTATCAAAAGGTCAAAAATCTTAAGAATTATAAATCTAACACAAAGGTGATCTATAAACCCAAGGATTTGAAAGGTACTAACCATCAAGGATCCAAAAGAAAATGGGCACCTAAAATAGATTTGATAAACTGTTTTGCAGGTCAAGAAGGATAAATGGATCCTACACAATGGGTGTTCCAAGCATATTAGGGGACACTCAGACCTCTTTATCAAATGGACGAGAATAGAAGATGGATGACACGTCAAGTTGAGCAACAACAAACGTTGTGACATTATTGGTAAAGAAACAATAGGTAATTCCTCTAAGCAGGTACGTAATGTTCTTTTAGTAGAAAACTTAAAACATAACCTGCTTAGTGTTAGTCAAATATGTGACAACGGATGTGATGTATTATTTACTAAAGTTGATTTTAAAATACTAAAAGAGGGAACAAATACGACTTTAATTGAAGGGTTTAAATATGAAAATATCTATGCTCTTCATTTTTCACAAGAGAAATTTGTAACATGTCTGCTTGCTTCCCATGTTGAAGTAGATCTGTGACATCGTAGGCTAGGTCACATTAATCACAAACATCTTAATAGGTTAGCCAGAAATGAGTTAGTAAGAGGCCTACCCAAACTAACTTATAAAAATGATGCTTTGTGCAAATCTTATAAACTCAGAAAAATGCATAAGGCTTCTTTCGAACCTAAAGACTTAGTTTCAACCACACGACCTTTAGAATTGTTACACCTTGATCTATTTGGGCCAACACGATTTGAGAGCCTATATGGATCAAAATTTTACCTAGTTATTGTTGATGACTTCTCTAAGTTCACTTGGGTCATCTTCTTGAAACATAAGGATGACTCATTTGATTCCTTCCTAAGTCTTGCTCAAAGACTTCAAAAGGAAAAATCATTCTCAATTCTTAGACTTAAGACTGATCATAGGGGTGAATTTGAAAATGAAAAAATTTTCAAATTTTTGTGTCAATTCTAGCATAACCCATGAATTTTCATTTCCTCGGGTACCATCTCAAAATGGTGTTGTAGAGCGCAAGAATCGCACTCTAAAAGAATGCGCCTGAACTTTGCTCTTGGAGTCTGTGCTTCAAAAATATTTATGGGCTGAAGCCATTAATACGACATGTTATGTTCTTAATAGAACTCTCTTAAGGCCTATTATTAAGAAAACTCCATATGAACTTTATTATGAGAAGTCTCTTAGGATTTCATATTTTAGGGTGTTTGGAAGTCGGTGTTATTTATTAAACACCCGTGATCGGCTTGATAAGTTAGATGCTAAAGGTGATAAAGGCATCTTTATTGGCTATTCAACAAAAAGCAAACTTTATCGACTCTTTAATAAAAAGACTTTTGTTATAGAAGAATCCCTGCATGTTTCATTTCATGAAACAAACTTAGGAGAGCCTGAACCAAATCATTTAGATTCTGATGATGAAGAAACCCCCTTCATCGATGTATCAAAAATGGAAGATACACGAAATGTATATGATCTTCCAAAAGAATGGGTACACCATAAGGATCACCCTCAAGAACATATTATAGGTGATATTGAATAAGGTGTAAAAACTCGATCTCATTTTAGAGCTGATTTTATCCTTAATGTCTTGTTTCTCAACTTGAACCCAAGAAAGTTGATGAGGCATTAAAGGATGAATCATGGGTTGTAGCTATGCAGAATGAGCTACTCCAATTTACAAGGAACCATGTATGGGACTTGGTACCCGCTCTTGATAGTAATTCTATCATTGGAACCAAGTGGGTGTTCCAAAATAAATTGGATGAATCTGGTTCAGTAATCAGGAATAAAGCCAAACTTGTAGCTCAAGGCTATAACCAACAGGAGGGTATTGACTTTGATGAGACATATGCTCCTGTTGCTCGCTCGGAGTCCATACAGTTGCTACTTGCTTTTGCAAGTGCAAAGGATTTAAAGCTATATCAAATGGATGTCAAGAGTACTTTTCTTAATGGATATATTAAGGAAGAAGTTTTTGTTCATCAGCTTCCCGGATTCGAGGACCCAGCACACCCAGAGCATGTATACAAGCTCAATAAGGCATTATACGGACTTAAACAAACTCCCAGGGCCTGGTATGAGAAGCTTAGAACCTTTCTTCTCCAGCATGGATATAGAATTGGAGTTGTTGATTCAACTCTTTGTAAAAAAAGGAAATGACATCCTATTAATTCAAATATACATCGACGATATTATTTGGATCAACCAAGGAGTCACTGTGTCAGCACTTTTGTGAAACTATGAAGACTGAGTTTGAAATGAGTAGGATGGGTGAACTCAGATTCTTTTTAGGACTTCAAATTCAACAATTAGACACAAGAATTTACATTAGTCAAACAAATATGTTCTTGAAATTCTCAAGAAGTTTGACTTTGAAAAAGTAAATGGAAAAGAGACTCTAATTGCTCTATCTGCTTCTCTTGGTGAAAATTTATCCGACAAGAGGGTAGATGAAAAGAAATACCGGGGTATGATAGGTTCACTACTATATCTTACAACTTCTAGGCCTGATATTCTTTTTGCTTCATGTCTATGTGCGAGATTTCAATCTGAACCCAAAGAATCTCATTTTAATGCAGTAAAAAGAATATTTAGATACCTAAATAATACAAGAGACCTTGGTCTTTTTTATCCTAAAGCACAAGCCTTAGATCTATTATCCTATAGTGATGCAGACTATGCAGGGAGTCAGACAGACCGAAAGAGCACTAGTGGCACATGTCATTTTATTGGAGAATCCTTGGTCTCATGGTTCTCTAAGAAACAGACTTATGTTTCACTTTCTACGACTGAAGCAGAGTATATTGCTGCTTCACTTGCTTGCTCTCAGGTCATTTGGATGAGACAGACTTTGTCTGACTTTGGATTGATTTTTGCGTAATTCAAAATTTTATATAATAATACAAGCGCAATAAATTTATCCAAAAATCCGGTGCATCATTTACGTACCAAACACATAGATGTTAGACATCATTTCCTTAGAGATAATGTGCTTCAAGTTTCCATTCAATTAGAATTTGTAGACACAAAACCAATTGGCAGACATCTTTACAAAACCTCTTGCAGCAGAGAGATTCTGCTTTATAAGAAGTTATGACTTTGTACAATAAAAGAAATTCAAAATTAACAAATTGATTGCTTAATAACTTGATTGCAATTATAAAATTTCCTGAGGGTCTAAATGCAATTTAACCACTGTTGCTAAAAGGGGGTAAACTGTAATATTTTCATTTGCCTGAAAATATCAGAATACTATTTGCAATTTGGTTGCTTAACTTAAGTTGCTGACTACGTTATTTTTCAACACCTAAGTTTGAAATATTTTCTCAACCACTTAAGTGGTCATGTGACTAGCACATGACCCATCCTATATAAAAGAGGCCAAGTGCAAACACTTGCCTCATTTCACACTTTGCAAACCCTAGTTCTCTCAAGAACCACTCCAAGCCCTAACAAAGAAGGATCACCTCCAAGCTTCTCTCTAGGTATATTCTTATCTCCTAACTAGATCTTGCTATCTTGAATCATTCTACATCTTGTCTTTTTCTTTTTCTCAAGTCCATTCCTACTGTTGCACTTATTTCTCGTTGGGTACCAGATGGTACCGGTACCCATCATCGGTACTGGTACTCGCTGGGCGCAGCAATGCCTGCTTTAGCGAGCAGGTATTGATACTGAATATGAATACTGGTACTAGCTCGAATTTCTGGTTTGAACAGAAACCAACCAGCACTGATAATCACCAGTACCAATACCTGCAGGCTTAAGTGTGTTGTTATATGTACACATGAAAGGAAATATTCTGAATTTCTAATTGTGTTTCCTACTCTATTTTGTTGCATAATTTCAAATGACACATAAATCTAAGAGTAAAGGAAATGCACCTCAAGATGCATTTCATAAATTTTGCATCAATGAGGATGTCAAATCAAAATTTGATTGGTATAAAGGCCTAAAACAACACCATTGTAGGCCAGTTGAGTGGAAAGATTTTTCTCTACAAATCTTTAATTTCACCACCCGTCTTTCTGAACAAAAACTCATGTACTTCTTTGATGAGTCATTTTTTACCGATGTTCCTGGAGTACATCCTGATGTCAACTGCCTATTTTTTGCCAATCTCCAAGAACAAGAAAATCGAGATCATCTTATCCTAACAATAAATTTATTCGGTCAAAAAATCACCATCACATCAAAATTCTTATCAACCATCACTGAATGTCCAAATGAAGGTCATACTTTTAACACTCTTAAGGAGCAATTGCCCACTTACAAAATCCATGAAACTCTCTTGCTCCCTAACTGTCAAGGGAAAGCATTGGTTACCCTAAACATGACCCCGTTTGCTCGTGTTCTTTTTCGAATTTTAGCATGGAACTTAAGGGATAAAAATTCGAGATTCCACAAAATTCCCATCGATATTTTACCCTTGATCTATGCTATTATAACAAGTTTTCCTGTAAATTGGAACACGGTATTTATTCATTTCTTAAGACCTCATTACCGTGCTTCAGCTCTTCCTCTTGATATTCTTATATCACATTTTTTTCAAGAGTAAAATTGATCTCTCTAACTTTACTCTACTTAGAAAAGTAGTCTATTTCAAATTGTCCACTCTCCAGAAAATGGGAATAAAACTCACTAGAGAGGAATCCTCTAGTGATGATGAAGAAGAAGTTGATCCAAATGCCCAATCTTCTCATCCACCTCCTGAATCATCCTCCACTTTTGTTCCAATAACCTATCCATATCCAGAAACCAAAACACCTTGGATAAATCTGTCTAATGTGTCTGGAACTGATTCCAATTTAATTAATACTTTCAATTATATTGGTCAAAATTTAACCAATCTCAACTTTGCCTTCCGTCACATGGAACGCAAGTTTCATGATCTTTCTCTTTCCATTGAGTCCTCCCATGTTGCTCATTCCACTCAACAACCTAAACAAAGGAAGATGACTCAACCAAAAGCACCTCAAGAATACAGTGAAAGAAGGCAAAAGCACTTTCAAGACCCATCTCATATTTCATCTCCAATGGTAGAAGAAGAACCTATTCTTCATGATGATGAAGAGGAAGAAGACAATGAAGATGAAGATGTTTCTTATGATGATAGTGATGATGAAGATGTTGAAGATGATGATGATGATGAAAATGATGAAGATTATGATGATGATGATAGTGATGATGGAGGACATGCTCAAAAGTCTACCAGAAAATGTCCTCGCAATTAGTTTTTAGTCTATATTTTCATATATTGAACATTTCAACATGTTTTTATGATGTATGACTTCAATGATGATTGTTATGACTTTTAATATGCTTGTTTTTTTCTTATGATTATTTATCGGCAATATTGTTTCATGCCTAATCATTGTCCGTTCATATTAATATAGTCTTTTTGTTAGTTTGACAAAAAGGGGGAGAAATGATAAATATACTGTATTTAAAATAAGGAAGCTTAGATTAAGGGGGAGGTTTCACTCCTAGCGGAGTTTTTTGTATTCCTTCTCTTATGAGGTTTCTATTATTTTAAATATAAGTATTTCTATTGTTTTATCAACACCAAAAAGGAGATTGTTGAAACCCAGTTCCACTTCTTTTTTATATTTTTGTGTTAACAAAATCGTTTTAAATCTAATGAGTTGAAGTATTATTTTCAGGAAATAACAGGATCTAAAGATTGATGAAAGAAGTAATGATGGATTGAAGATTGAAGACTTTAATTTTGTTTAGTTTGTTGTATCTTAGAATTTTTGTATGTCTCCTAACAAAAAAAAGTTAACTTAGGAGTTAAAATCAAAGTAGAGATAATTAAAGATCTAAATCACGTTCAATCTTTCGTTTTGAAACTAAATATCGACTCTTTGAAGGTATTATCGTATAGCTAAGATAGGATTTCCTTAAAATTTGATTTAAACATATAAAACAAGGTACTTGTAGTAAGTATCGGTACTACTAACAAGTACAGGTACATGCTAGGCACAGGTTTGGGCCTAAGTCCCAAACTGTGAAAAAGTACCGATACTCATCGTGAGTACCGGTATTAAGTATTCACAGTCCCGTTGCCTATAAGTCACAAGTACCGATACTAGTGATAAGTACCAGTACCAAGTGACTTTGTTGGTACTCAACAGAATGCACTGAGTACCAGTACCAATGATCAGCACTGGTACCTCAGGCATTGCTAGACTAACTGTGAGCATTCAGTACCGGTACCACAACATCAGTACCGGTACCAACTAGCCGTTGTGCCTAATTAGAATGGCTATATTGCAATTTATGTTAATTCTAATCTTCCCAAATTGCCCATAACGGCTAGTAATCATAGGAGTGGTGTTTAGTGGCCTATATAAACACTCCTTGTGTGTCTTTTGAAAAGATATATCAAGCCAAAAATACTCTCCTTGCCTACACCTTCATTTCTTAATTTTCTAGTTGTAAAGGAGCTTGACTTGTTGCATTCTTCTCAAGGCTATTCTTTGCTTGCAACAAATCTTCAAAGGTGATTTTGCACTTCTTGTTTAATTGTTCGCTTTCAATTTAGTATTCTCGTTAGATTAATTCATACACTTTTAAGTAATATACTTGTTGGAGACTTAGGAACTTTAGTTATAAGCTTTTTATATTCTACTTATACCTATACTTTTGTTCATTTCTTTATCTTGTAATTGGGTTGAAGTAACCCGTTAATTATCTCAGGTCATTAGTAAATTGATTCCCTCCAGATTGAGGAAATCGGGTTAAAAATCCTAAGTTGAGAGGCTTAAGTAGTGGAGTACCCGAGTGAGGCGAACCACTATACATTTTGTGTGCTTTTTGTGGTTTGTTTTTTCTTGCAATTTTTATTTTTATATCACACTATTCATCCCCCTTCTAGTGTGCTTGTGCTTTATAGATCCTACAATGGTTGCAACCACAACAGTAGGGAGCACCACCATCTAACTCGTTAAGAGCAGGTAAGCATGGTGTCTCTTCTTTGTTTTTATGTTGTTTTTGTTATTTTGTTTTCCTTTCATTTTTGTTTGACGCCATTGGTGTAGCAACAAGCTTGGGAGCTTGCTCTGCTCGAGCCTTCGCAGCACCTCGCGCACCAAGCACACCCCAGCCGGCCACTCTGTGCCTTCACACGCGACCCCACCGGTAGCTGCCTTCTCCGCACGCTCGTTTTTCTCCCCATTCACTAGCTAACTAAGAAAGTTAGCCGGTAAGTTATCGCGACAGCCGATGAACTTTACCTTTGGCACTATTCATGCGCTCTCACAGCGCTACAGTGCGTGACCGAGGGTTCCTCATTTTGCCGGTGACACCCGCGCTCTCTCTCCTCACTGCGGCTACCTCCAGCCAATGCTACTCCTACGCTGCTGCCTCACACATCTCCACCGCCTGTGCACGGCCACCTTGCGCCACTCACTCCCCCACCTTATGCACAGACACGCACTCACACCTACACAAACACACTCATTCACACCTAAATACACGCATACATATATCTATACACACACACCATTATATACACATATACACCTACACATATATTTATATACTTATTGACACTCACCCCACTTATACATACACATATATAGTTACACGCACACACCAAATATGTCTTCATACACACACACGCCCTCCCATTCATAATACTACGCACCTATCCATCTACTGCGCATTATATCGCAGGTATATTCGCACCAGTTGCGCATATATCCCTAATGTTTGTGCACATTAAGCCTTCTCCACACACCCACACGTCCACTCCACACCGTGATGTACATACATCTAAATAGCTAAAAATATCTATTAATGCATGTTCTTAGTGTCATATTAGCATCATACAGTGTAAATATTATATAACATGCATAATCATGCATTTAGGTTAAATTGTAAAAATTGTATAGTAATTGTCTCCTTTTATGGGCAGGGACAGGGTGATTTTTAATCGAGGCCTCGGATCGAAGATCCAACCGTACGGATCTGATCAGGGCGACGATTGGAGTTCAACGACTCCAAGATCGCCCTGATCGGAAATCCATAGTACCAGATATAGTCAGAGGAAGTCTAGAGATCAAAGGCCAAGATGGTGCTAAAGCACATTTAAGACGACAAATCCAACCACACGAATGGGTTCGGATCGATGATCACAACCTAACGGCGTGAAAATCGGTCCAATCCGACATCCGTGGCACCCTCTACAACACAGAAGATGGACGGCCAAGATGACGCCACATGGCGCCATCTCAGCTGCCCAATCAGCCCTAAGAATCGCTACTGCATCTCCAAAGGATCTCCATCGCTCGATCCTAGCAGTTGGATCTTGATCCAATGGCCAAGAATGACTTAGATGCGCCGCTCACATCCTCTTAAGGCGTAAGGCGCGGACGATCTGAGCCGTTGGATCGTGATCCAACAGCCATAGGTGGGCACGCTTAAAACAAAAGCGTGACAAAGGCGAGGAGGCAGCACAGAGGTTATGCCGCTGCAGGCGAGACGCAAGGCGTGCATTCGAAACAAGCGTGGGCGCAGGAGCGGGTGCAATCCAGCCGTCAAATGGTGATCGGGCGAACGAGAAGTAGAGACGTGGCGCATGGAGGAGCTTTGGATCTCCACACGCACGAGGACGCACTTCTGCACGCCCCGTCGCACGCGTGGGCGCAATTAGGCACAAAAGAAGGCACACGCGAGGACGACTTTAAGCTATCCGATCGTTGAGAATTTGAGGACGTGGGCGAGAGTTGAGCGTTTGGCAAGCAAGGAGGTAGGCGTGCGTGCGAGGCTGCGGCGACGTGGGGTCTTTAGTGACGTTTAAATTCGTCACTAAAGGTCCCATCATTTAATGTTTTAACTTTGTAATGACTAAATTGGCCCCTATCCTTGCAACTATAAAAGAGACCCCTACCATACGAAATTCTCATCCCTTCCTTCATCTCTCTCCCTCTCCAAAGCTCAAGAAAAGCTTGTCCCACATCTGAGATGCTATTCTAGAGCCAAATCCAATTTTCTTGCCCCCGTTCCGGAAGTGGATCCCGCGACAACGATGACGTGATGCCTCATTCCTACTTCTTCCTACTTCGTCCTCCTTCCTGCTCCGTCCTCTGTCTTCCAGGCGTCGCTCTGTCCGACTCGTCCTCCAAGTATTCGTCAAGGAGGATAACATCTCTCTCCCTTCTTTTTAATCGCTTTCTACAATAGAATTTCCTGCTTTGTAGTTGTAAAAACATTTTTATTATATCAAGTAATTGTTCTCTCTCTCTTGTTTATATCAATTCCATTTTAATTATCTCGTTTTCAAACAAAAACACAAAAAATATATATATAATCACGGGTTTAAGATCGACGTAGTCTCCCTATGTTTGACCTGGAATTCTTAGAGTTTCAGTATAAATTTATCTGTTGACAGATTTCTTCGCAAATCGAACTACAACGACAGGTTTTTCGAAACCAACTTCGATCGAGTAGTCTTCCGCTCTTTAACATTTTGGCACTGTTGCCGGGGAGGCAATGATTTTTTATTTTCTTTCCACATTTTGCGCACTTGATTGTTTTCTGCCTTGCTTTATTTCTCGTCTATTGTTTTGCAAGTACCTTAACAGGGAATCTTCAAGCGGTAGATCGGGGTAAAGTGCAGTTGAAGACAACTGTAAGTGCTCCCCATTCTTCTCCCTCCATAGATTTCATCTCACAACATTAATTCAAACTCCAATTAACCTAGGTGTTTGCATAAATCCTAAGGTTAATTTAGTTGCTTGGATTTCCACTCACATTCATCTTACCCACATATAAAAAAATCAACAAAAAGGTATTTTTTGTGGGGTAAATCAACATACACACTACATACACCCTCATTCAAGGCATATAACCTAATTGATTTTTATCTACTCAACCAGATTCTGATTTGTGGAACCGATACGTGCAAATCAACATATACAAGAGTAGAAATCGGTCTAGGTTAATCATTTTGTGTACCTAACTCAGTGGTGTAATTTTGGCCAATTGTTTGAGTTGTTTGGGCTGCACCACTTAACCTGAAATCAACTCACCAAGTAGCTTCCCTTTAGGGTTTTCAATTTAGGTTAATACCAGACACTCCACTTTACTTTTTGATTTCAAAAGGAAAGAGATCTTCACTCATGCTTGAAAACCTAGTTTGCCTCGAATTTGATTAAATTAAACCTAATTCCAAACCCTAAAAGCTATTTAAGCAAGATTTAAACCTTAAAATCTACTCATCAAAAATAATCTTGCTTGAAAATCCTGGTTGTGCACGCACTCAAAGATACTCAATTGATCATTAAGGGCACAACCCATCTTAAGGGCCCACCACATTCCATAAGCACTATAATCCCAGGCCTAAATAAAATTAAGTAATTGTTGGCCTTAAGGACTGATTCGCTCTTTGGGCCCAGTCTGAGATTGTTTACGATTAACCTACTTGTACCGATTAATCTAATGTCTAACTAGGAGAGTAGCGTCAAACGACCGTAGCTGGGGGGATACTAGGAACCGGAGGCGTAAGCCGAAGGAATAACCTTCTCCCCAATCCCTCTTTCTAACTGATTGGATTGATTAGACGCAAGTAGAGTGAATCGTTTATAATCTTAAAGTAGATTCTGAGAGTCTGTAGATCCTTAGACTATCCCACTTAAGGACAAGCTTGTTTTGTTGTGCTGCAGGATTCTTATCTCCTGTCCTTCCGACCTCTTCCTAGTTTATGCTAGGAAGGAGGCCATTGAATCCCCGATTGGAAGGGCCACTAGAGTATTCTAAGAGGCGTAGATTGGATTTTAGCCAAATTGATCTCATGGCTGATCAACAACCTCCTCTACCTCAGAATCCACAGGAGGTATTTCAAAAGCAGCTAAAACAAATGCAAAGAATGCAAGAATGGTTCCAGAGAATGCAGAGCGCTCAACCCTTAAAGGATTTTTATGATCCTTCAAATTACGGAGAATTTCCCGGCGTCCAAATTCCTGTTAGAGACGGAGAAATCAAGCCCTAGGTGTTAAGCCTGATCAAACATTTCCATGGGCATGGCTCTGAAGACCCATTTTAGCACTTGGAGGACTTGACCACTTTGGTCCAGACCACCAAGGCGCGAAACATGAATGAAGAGCAGATGATCATGAGGCTCTTTCCCCATTCTCTTAGGGATAAAGCCGCTCATTGATACAGGACCATAGGAAGGCCGATTGCAACATGGAATGATTTGAAATCGACTTTCCTGAATAAATTCTTCCCTATCGGACATACCAATGATCTGAGACGGGCGATTACTACCTTCACCAAGCGGCCGGGGGAGTAGTTTCATGTTGCATGGGAGTGATTCCAAGACTTATTGTGGAGATGTCCACACCACGAAGTGCCAAAACGATAGCTCGTGCAGATCTTCTACCAAGGGTTGACTGAGCAACTCAGAAATCACGTAGACGCTTCTTGCGGAGGTAATTTCCTCAACAAAGACGCAGAAAGCGCGCACGATTTGTTCAAGATGAGTGAAAATTCCATCAATCATGCCTCCATGGATACTTTTAACCGATCCCAACAACCCACATCGAATGTTAAAGAAGTCCACAACTCTCACTCATTCGATATGGAATTGATTTGCAATAAACTAAATAAGGTGGACTTGGTTACTAAAAGGATGGAGTAGATGGCTGAAAATTCAATGAACAATTCTCGATCCACTCAATCCAAAATTCGGGATTCCATCGTTGCAAGCTCCTTCTGGATGGGAGTTCGTGAATCAACTTGATACAGCTCAACCTATGAGTCAGCATTATTCGGAACCCCACGGGTTCCAAACTGGGGTCTTTGATCCCAATTTCTCTGATCCCTCCCTTTCTCTCTCTATCCTCACCCTATGAGGATGTCTATGCTATACAGGAGAATGTTAGGTCAAACCCTTACTCTAATGCTTATAATCCGGGTTGGAGGAACCATCCTAAATTCTCCTGGAGAAACCCAGGGCAGCAGACCCAATTCCGACCCAGCAACTATGCTCTGCAAAGACCAATGGGTCAGGGTCATGTTTACACTCAGCTGCCTCCAAATCAGGTCAATCAGCCAGCTTGGAATGCCCATCAACCTGTAAGGCAGGCTGATCTGAACCGACAGATAGTAGAAATGCAAGGATCTATGCTCCATCTCATGCAGCAAATGAAAACCTCGCTGGACAACTTGCAAACCAGGTTCATTGCTAATTCTCGTCAACCCGGATCTCTGCCATCTCAACCAGTACCCAAGCCGAGTAATATCCAGAATCCGGGCAATCATGCCTAAGGGTACGAGAATCAAAGGGACGCACACGCACATGCTTAGGTGGTTGAGTAGGGTCCTTCCTCTTATGCTCCTTCAAATCAAAGGTTTTTGACTAATGAAACCCCTCCAATCTTTCCTAACCCTCCCTAAGACCCAAATCCGTATGCATCTGCTAATTCAGTTACCTTGAGGAGTGGAAAACAAACTCAGGATTCACAACCACACTGTTCTGATTTATCAAATCCTGGAGAGCCTGAGGAGAGAAAGGAGAACTCTAAAGAGGAAATCAAGGCTCAGAACCTGATTTCGAAGATCTGACTCATGTTCTTTTTCCTGAGGCCTTGATTAAACCTAGGAAGAAGTTTGTTGATAGTAACGAGGAGCTCTTGAATATATTCAAGAATGTCGAAATCAATATCCCACTCCTCGACGCTATCAAACACATACCGACTTACGCTAAATTTTTGAAGGATTTATGCACACAGAAGCGTAAGTCAAGGGAATCTGTTCCGAGAAAGGTGGTACTCTCCGAGCATGCTAGTTCTGTTATCCTGCATCACCTTCCTCAGAGAAAGAGAGATCCAGGTACTCCTTTGATTTCTTGTGTCATCGGAGATTACACTTTTGATAGAGCACTTCTGAATCTAGGTGCATCTATTAACCTAATTCCGACTTCTCTTTACGAGAAGTTCGGATTAAGTGAACTTTGGCCGACTTCAGTAACGCTACAGTTAGCGGACCATTCAGTCACAAATCCACGAGGCGTTATTGAAGATGTTATTGTCAAGGTTAAGGATTTCTATTTTCTTGTAAATTTCCTTATCCTTGACATGGACGTACCTGAAAATCTAAGGAACACGTCCATTATTCTGGGGCATCTGTTCCTGGCTACCGTTAAAGCCAACATCAATTGTGAGAGCGGTAGCATGGAAATCGCCTTTGGGGATCAGAAATTGAAATTAGATATTTTTAAGGTGATTAACAAATTCGATGATTGTGGATTTATAGAGGAACTTGAGGATGATAACTTGAATATTCAAACTTATATGGTGGATGATCTGGGCCGTTGGATCTTGATCCAACAGCCGTAAGCGCGCACGCTTAAAACAAAAGCGTGACAAAGGCGAGGAGGTACAGCAGTGGTTATGCCGCTGTGGGCGAGACGCAAGGCGCGCGTTCGAAACGCAGTGCACCTCAAATCAGGCATGGGCGCGGGAGTGGACGCAATCCAACCGTCAGATGGTGATCGAGCAGGCGAGAAGCGGAGATGTGGCTCATGGAGGAGCTTTGGATCTCCACGCGCACGAGAACGCGCTTCTGCACGCCCCATCGCACGCATTGGCACGGTTAGGTGCAGAAGAAGGCACGCATGAGGACGACTTTACGCCATCCAATCGCTGAGATTTCGAGGACGTGGGCGAGCGTTGAGCACGCGGCAGGCGAGGCATGCACGCATGCGAGGCTCCGGCGACGTGGGGTCTTTAGTGACGTTTAAATCTGTCACTAAAGACCCCTTCATTTAATGTTTTAACTTTGTAATGACTAAATTACCCGCTATCCTTGCAACTATAAAAGGAGACCCCCTACCATACGAAATTCCCATCCCTTCATCTCTCTCCCTCTTCAAAGCTCAAGAAAAGCTTGTCCCACACCTAGGATGCTATTCTAGAGTCAAATCCAATTTTCTCGCACCTGTTCTGGAAGCGGATCCCGCGACGACGACGACGTACTGCCTTGTTCCCGCTTCTTCTCGCTTCGTCCTCCTTCCCGCTCCGTCCTCTGTCTTCCAGGCGTCACTCCGTTCGGCTCGTCCTCCAAGCAATCGTCGAGGAGGATAACATCTCTTTCCCTTCTTTTTAATCGCTTTCTAGAATAGAATTTCCCACTTTCTAGTTGTAATCATTTCCCGTTTTGTAATTGTAAAAACATTTTTATTATATCAAGTGATTGTTCTCTCTTTCTCTCTCTTGTTTATATAAATTCTATTGTAATTATCTCGCTTTCAAACAAAAACACAAATATATATATAATCGAGGATTTAAGATCGACGTAGCCTCCCTATGTTCAATCCACAATTCTTAGAGTTTTGGTATAAATTTATCTGTTAACAGATTTCTTCGCAAATCGAACTACGACGGGTTTTTCGAAACCAACTTCGATCGCGTAGTTTTCTGCTCTCAACACACCGCATGTGGCACATAGCTAGGTAATCGTGTCTCTTTAGACGACGATTAACCTAACATTGTATTACATTCCCATTGAATCCTTAATTCAATATTTCACCTCATTATATATATATATAAGCTAAGTATTTTAATTCATTTACTTTTCGCATTTCAATTCTACATTTTATTTTCTTTTATATTCACTTTTATTTTGTTGATTAAGAAAAGACAAAAAAAAGTATAAAATAGAAAAGAGAATTCTTGACTTGCAGGTACATAATCTTGCATGTGGCGAGACTATTTCTGATTATTTTGGCGTGTAGCCAAGGACCGTTCAGTTGAGGGTTTGCCTCAAGAATAAAAATATCCCAAAAAAATCTCTAATCAAGAAAAATCTAAAAATATAATAAGAGAGGAATTGATCCGATTTTAAGAAAAGTGTAGAAACTGATTAAATCCAAAACCCGCCTCCCGAAGTTCGACCCTGACCTAAAAATGACTATCTTAAAATCTGATTTAGCCAGGATAATAAGTTTTTGACAAACTAGTGTAAATTCGTTTGTAGGTAATCACTTCCACTATATCCATTTCGAAGTTCACGCGGTGTCGCCGAAGGCTCCACCGTCGCGTGCTACCCACACACAGGCGAATTAAAGGACATGCCGCCTGGCTGCCACGGACCACCACAGCCCTCACCGTCATCGTCATCGCAATCCTCTCCTCCGGTGAACCTTCCCCGTCCAACCACGCCGCTGGCTAGCCCCTCTCCATGCACGTGCCCACGCTGAAAGTGTCGCCCCTGTTTCTCTAAGTGTTAGGTGAATTAGTTATTACATCTTCTGCCATTGTCAAACTTTGGCATTTGAATAGGTTATTATCAAGTGCTACTTGCTTATAGGCCCCTCTCTCTTTTTCACGTCAGTTCTCTCTCAGGCCATTCTCTCTCATTAGATGTCATAAAATATTTATGAATCTATTTTGCATTTTATTTGCCTCACACAAAGTATCTGAATAATGCGATACGACACCCTAAATCAACGTGGTTAGATTTAATTATTTACTATTTTGATTGAAATTTTCCACCACCTAGAAACACTACGACTCATCATTTTATTGCTATCATTTTAATTAAGCAAGAATCTCTTTATCAGTACCTACAGAGAGTTGATGGGGTGAATGCTATTCCTTTTTTTTTAGTACACTGTGATGTTTGGGGACCATTTAGAGTTCCTACTCCTGGAGGACATTGGTACTACATTGTTCTTCTGGATGATCATAGTCGCCTGACTTGGGTCTTCGTGATGAAGACGCCCTCGGAGATACCACAAGTTATTCAACAGTTCATGTCTGAGGTTCAGACTTAGTATTCCAACACAATTAGAGTTTTTCATAGTGATAATACTCTAGTGTTTATGCAACGAGACATTCAGAGTCTTTTCCTCCAAGGGCATTATTCATTAGACTTCGTGTACCCACATGTCTTAGCAAAATGGAGTGGCGGAGCGCAAGCTACGACATCTTCTGGATATTGCTAGGACCTTGATGATCCATATGAAGGTTCCTAAGCAATTCTAGGGGGACACCAAACTTACTACAGCCTACTTGATCAATAGAGTGCCTTCTTCGGTTCTTGAAGGACAGATTCGCTTCTAGGTCATCCATCCAAACTGTGATAGGTCATTTTCTCTTCCGTTAAGAGTTTTTGGGTGCACTTGTTTTGTTCAGGCATATGGTAATCAAGATAAGCTTTCTCCCCGAACATCTAAATGTGTCTTCCTTGGATACTCCAGGACATAGAAGGGTTACAGGTGCTATGATCCAGCTCTTAGGAGGTATGTAGTCATTGCACATATCACCTTTAAAAAAGCCCCTTATTTCAAAAAAGAAGGAACTTCTATTCAGACTGTCTTGGAGGAGACACAAGTTTATCACCAGCAGTCACAGTCTTCACCTAATGCAGTGACGTGCCCTATTCTAACAGATGAGAGCAGTTTAGATACAGAGGAGCAGCCAACTTCGAGGGGACCTAGTAGAGCATGCACTCTTCATCATATCACACAGTATATCGAGGTTGCACATCTTAAGGATGGTATTCGCCAGTTTGCCTCCACTATCACTACTGCTGTTATCCTCAAAGATTTTACTCAGGCTTCTCAGGATTCCAGGTGGCTTGTAGCGATGGATGAGGAGATGCAGGCCTTGCAGTCACGGGGAACATGGGATCTTGTACTATGTCCTCCAAATGCTACAATGATTGATTACAAATGGATCTATACCATCAAGTATAAAGCTGATGGGACCATGGATAGATATAAGGCCAGGTTAGTGGTCAAAGGCTTCACCCAAACTTATGGGGTAAATTATCTTGAGACCTTTTCTCCTATCATCCGTATCACCTCTATTAGGATTCTTCTATCTGTGGCTATTGTTAGAGGATGGACCTTGTCTCAACTTGACATAAAAAAGGACTTTTTATATGGTGACTTATCTAAGGAGGTGTATATAAGACAGCCTCCAAGTTACAGTAGTAAGGGGGAGCTTGCCTGTCGATTGAGGAAGGCCATATATGACCTGAAGTAGAATCATCGTGCCTGGTTTGAGCAACTTAGCTCCGAGGTTGAGAAAATTGGGTTCCAACACTCTACTTTTGATCACTCTGTCTTCATTAGGAAAAGTAGGTATGGTGATTCCCTTCGTGTGGTTATCCTGGCTATTTATGTAAATGATATAATTCTCACAAGTGATGATGAGAAAGGAATTGCTCAGATTAAGTCCTTATTACACTCTATCCTAGATATTTTCTGGGAATTGAAGCCGTTAGACAAGGATCATGCCTTTCATTGTCATAGAGACAGTACACTCTACAGATTCTTGAGGAGGCAGGTCTGCTTGGGACCAAGCCATTTGTTATCCTTGTTGAGCATGTGTTTACAAGTCCTTCTGTGCGAATGATCCACCATTTGAGGATGTTACCCGGTACTGTAGCACAGTGGGACGTCTTCTATATCTTACTATCACGAGGTCTGATATTAACTTCGCAGTGAGTAGAGCCAGCCAGCATATGCAGGCACCATGATACAGTCATTGGTATGAGGTCTGTCTTATTCTTAAGTACCTCAAAGGGTCACCAAGCATAGGGTTATATTACAAAGACAATGGTAGTCTAGATATTCTAGCCTACTTTGATGCAGACTATGCTGGGTCTGTAGATGACAAATGCTCTACTTCAGGTTTTGCAGTATATATTAGCAGGAATCTTGTCTTTCGGAGGAGCAAGAAACAGAGTGTGGTAGCTCATTCCAGTGCAGAGGCCGAGTACCGGGCAATGGCCCAAGATGCTTGGGAGATTATGTGGATTGTTGAGTTCCTACATGATTTAGGCGTTCAAGCAACTACGCCAATTCCACTACTATGTGACAACAAGTCAACCACATATATTGTCTCGAATCCAGTTTCTCATGAGAGAACTAAGCATATCAAGATAGATTGTCACTTTATTCGTGATGCAGCTCTTGTAGGGAAGATTAGCACTCAATGTGTTTCCTCCGAGCTCCAACTGACATATCTATTCACCAAAGCCCTCAAAGCCCTCAAAAAGAAGCAGTTTGATTTTTTATACGGTAAGTTGGGTCCTGTTGATATCTACGCCTCAACTTGAGGGGGAGTATTGAGACTAGAGACATGTCATTTTTTGTCTTTTTGGGTGACTATATAATTTACCCAAACCTCTTTAATATAAAAGAGAGACTAGAATTTCTTTGGTGAATAGAAAAATCTATTTTTCATCTCACACTTATATTGAGCAATTGATAAGTGATTCCATCATGTCAATGGTATGCCAAGACCGTGGCGTGTACGCCAAATACTTGAAGAATTGAGAAAAGCAAATGGTGAGGAAAAAACTCAAATGCAACAATCAGGCCAAACTGGAGATGCCTTGTCCAGTGTGACTTCTGCATTTTCCATCAAGCAGTCTAATCTTTGGTTGTTTCACTTCGAATTTTTAACTAAATTCTTGCACTTTCAACATAATATATAAATCAACCAAACTATAATAGAGCCAGAACCTATTAGATTAAGGTTACTTGAGAGATTCCTTGAGTAAACTCACTAAACTTAATTCCACTCTTTGCCATTAGGCCAAACAGCCACTGCCTTTTGCTGCACTATTATTTTCAAGGTTTGAAATGATAATTTCGACGCCGTGCTGATAAAATTCTAAGTATGTATTTCGTGGGCATGCCGAGGGCACACCGTGGAAATGCCCGTTTTTCGATGGGCATGCTGAGGGCACGTAGTGGAAATGCCGAGGGCATGCCGAGGGCATGCCAATAGCATGCCGACAAAAAATCACATAAATAATCAAAATGATATCATTTTCAAAAAATAATGATTGTGTAACAATAAAGGTATTTCATAATGACCATGTGTGTGTGTGACCTTATAGTAACGCTAGTTGCGTGGTTTCGTCTTTTTGTGTTTTTATGTTTATTATGGTTTAGTTACAATTAGTCGTTATAGTATGTGACAAAACAGCTACCAGATTACTACAAGATTTTTTCCTCGGAACAAGGTTTTCCCGAGGTCGAACTTAGGGAGCAACTATGTTTCTAGAAGCATACATAAGTTCTCAATTAGGTTACAAAAATAAAAAAGAGAGAGAGTTTTGGTGTCTTCTCTCTTCTTTTTCTTTCTTTTCTTGTTCTCTTTGCTTTCCTTGCTCTTCTTCAGTCTTGCCTTCTCTTTTCTCTTTTTCTTCTCTACGGCAGTGGTGATCTTCCTCTTCTTTCTTCTTTCTTCTTTTCCTTCCTTGCTTGCGGTTGTGCCTTCTTTCTTCTTTTTCTTTTCCTTCTTCTCTTCCTGCCGTCTTCTTATGTTCTTTTTCTTCCTACCTTCTTTTTGGCAGCTGCACAGGCTTCTTTCTTCTTCTGCGGCTGTAGTGATTCCGACATTTGATGCAATGCTCAGACGACTTATCTGTGGCTTTGCTACAGTGCCTTCCTTCTTCTTTCTACTTTTGTTTCTCTCCTTCCTTCCTTCTTCAGTTGCCTCGAGCGGCTAAGGCTTCGGCCGCTTCTCTTCTTCTTCTTTTCCTTCCTGCCTTCTTCTTTTCTTCCTGCACGCTCACACAAAGGGCAGAGCAAAACCTACCCCTACCCCTTCCCCACGTCTCTCTCTTTCTCAGAATTCTCTCTTAGGACTGCTTTCCCAGAGCCGGGTAATCGGGTGCGGGTATCGCGCCCAGGACCAGGCCCACCGACATGCGGTGGTGGGCGAGGAGTGCGTGGTTCGGGTAGTCGGATCCTGCCCAGACTCGCAGGGCGTGAGCGCGAGCGAGGGCGAGCGCGTGGCGCGTTGCGTGCGGAGAGGGACCTGACCCCTGTGTTCAAAGGCAGTAAGCCCTATGCACTTTTTCAATTTAAGTGCGGGCGCTCAGCCACGCACTTACGAGGTGGGACTAAAGTCCCACCTCCCGATTTGGTGCCCGCAGGCGAGCAATCCATGGCCAATTGAGGCAGTCCGTAAGGCCTGCAACCCAGCAGCAGGCCTGGGTGCCTTCGCGACTGCTGCCCGCACAACCTGGGACGTGCGCCTAGGCTGGAGGATGCCTGCAGCTGCAGGTGAAGCTGCTGCAGCTCGTCGACAATGGCGGCGAGAGGGCGCGAACCTAAAATCACAGTGACGGCCTTTCGGCCAAGTCAGAAGATGTGGAAAGCTTCGCCGGAGTGTGGCGAAGCTCGTGCAGTGGTCGGCAAGGTGCGGAAGTGCATGCAGAGGCTGACCTAGGTCAGACTGTGGGCGGAAAGGTGGGTTTGTTCGGGGGGTGGTTGGGTGGCGCTTGGCAGTGAATGGAGGGGGAATCGGTGGAGTGGAGTGTGAGGGAGCTTCTGGAATGGTCGACGAGATGCGAAGGGGTCTGTGAACGTGGGATGGACTCGCCGGAGAGGGTGATCGGAGGTGGACAGGATGGGTCTGGACAGTGGCAGTCGGGTGGTCGAAATGGCAGTTTGAAAGGGGGAAAATACAAGGGAAAGAGAAAGAAAGCTAATTACCTAATTACTCGACGAAGGGGGAAGGATGAGCAGCCGGCTCATGCCTACTGGAGCTGGAGACGAAGACGCCCTGGAGGAGGGTTTCAGCGACGAGGAAGCAGTCGGAGGGCACCAGCGAGTACAGCCTAGCGCGGACGACAGAGCAGGGCAAACCCTGCTGCAGGTAGGGCAGCAGAGTGACGAGGAGGAGGAGGAGATCGCCGGAAGCTTCGAGCTCTCTGACCGGAGGAGAAAGGGATGAAGAGGGGGTGTTTTCTTCGTCAAAGGAAGCTTGCAGGAGTCGACAAGGTCTATCGCTCCTTATAAAGGGCTTGGCACGCAGAGAGAGGTGAGGTGGCGTCGTGCCAGCCTCGTCAGAGTATGGCCGGAAGGGACACCGATACCTTCCGCGCGTTCGCACAGAAGGTATGGTGATCGGCAGAAGTTGTGGGTAGGTCCCTGCGATAGAGGACGTCGCAGGGAACCCCCCTTCTGTTCTAGAGGACGGCAGCCCTGTCTTGCACGGCGCCATCCTCCGCGCAAGGTCGCCGGAGGCATGGCGTTGTGCAGAAGTGGTAGGGAGGACCATTCTGCAAAGAACGATGAAAAGTTGGGGGCCTAAATACAAGGGTTTCAAAAGATAAGAGTCAGAAAGTAAACAAAGAAGACCAAATTGTAAAGTCGGTCAAGGAAGTCTCTTCTTAGGCTCAAGTTTTTATACCAAACTAATTTGAACCTAAGAATTTTAATGGTGAATTTTAATTCTAAGTTGGACCATGTTTGACTGGCCAATTTGCGTAAAAACCCAAATTAAGTTCTTAATTGGGCATAGTTCTCTTTTTAGGTCAAAATAGGTTTCTAAGGCCAAATTGACGGTTCTAAACCGTAGATACTATTTTTCTATGAATTTTAGAGGGTTTAGTTGATTTTTATCCTACCTCGAACCTCGTGAATTGAAGTAGGTTTGTTTTAGGGTTAAAGAATGTCGTTTAATTCCTAGAAGTTGCTATAACCCTTTTTAGATCAGATCATCCCACTTCCCTTCTTGTTAAGCTTGTTTGACCTGTGTTTAGACTCTTAATTACCCTATTTGCAGACTGCATTGGTGAAATTGCAGTTTTACCCCTTATGATTTTTTTATTCTTAAACTCATAATTCTCTAAGTTAAGCCTTTCTTTGGATCTTGTAGGAGCTTTTTCTCACATATCAGGATTAGATTGTGTTAGGATTCATGATGAGGTTCTCATTACCTTAGACCCGTACATTCCTCAATATCAACCTTCTATGCCCTTAGGATTCCAGAAATTGGCCTGTGGCAGCAGCACGTTCGCTCAGCAGCATCAGACTCGGCACCACCATTGGCATGCCTCAGCATGCCCTCGAAATTGTCGGCATGCCGTCAGCACACCTGTAAATCGATACTTTAATCATCTCGACATGGCCCCCTCCCCAAAATAGCCTTGTCGATGACATGCCGGAGGCATGCCATCGACATTTAAATCATTGGTTGTTTTACAGGCCCAATACCCCTAATTTTTCACCCTTTCAAGTATGCACATGCGTTTATTGCAAGGTTCTTGAGGACTTTTCCCTCACTAAAAGATGCATGCCGTCGGTATTTAAATCATTGGTTGTTTTACAGGCCCAGTACCCCTAATTTTTCACCCTTTCAAGTATGCACAAGCATTTATTGCAAGGTTCGTAAGGACTTTTCCCTCACTAAAAGGTTTCAAGAGAAATCCTACCGTTGGCCAAATCATGATATTATGTAGAATGGAATAAGAAGGTTCACCCTTTTTTGGAAAGCTTCACCTCTCAATGTACAGATAAAAGAGTGGACAAATTCCATAATACCTTGGAACATAAGCATGAATCCTGATTTTACACTAGGGAAGAGGTTCCTCAATTATATGGCATTGTGTTCTACACTCTAATCATAAAATACAAGTGATTCAAGAAACCAAATTCAAAGTAAAAATGATTCATATGTGTGACTAGAACAACATGTTAATCTGCCAGCAAAAAATGTGTTTCAATTCTAGTATGCTAATTTAATTTATATATGGTGGATAAGTTGCGGTCTGAAGTATGAAAAGTTTTGCACTACTCAATTTGTTGGGCTTACAACAAGAAATATATTTCTTTTTTAAGGCCAATTTAAACAAACATAAAAGCTTCCAATATCTCATTTTGCAAGTTAAAGAAAAAAATTAATTATACGTTTTTCTCTTTGGAGAGAGTATTGCACATTTCGACTTGTAATTTATTCTAGATATACTAGTAATCTTGGCCATTTCTTCAAAATCCTTCTAAAGAATAAATCTGTAGCATTACCTGAAAGTTGATCGGCTAGGCTCCCTTTAGGCAAGTGCTCATAAACAAGAGCCAAATTATTCTTTTCTTGACAATAGCCAATTAGAGTAATAAGGTACCTATGATTAATGGTTTTTAAAACTTCTACCTGCATTTCCAACATGGAACTACTTAAAAAATAGAGTTACACCAGTAACTTGAAATGAGCAGGCACAATGGTTAAACAAGATTTGATTATGAAAAACTAGTATTAAAAGGACAATGAACAAAAGGAAGTGAAAAAGATAATTATAAATAAAATCTTAACGTAGTAGTAACTATTACGGAGTCTAGTTAGTTTTATGGTGTTATATGGTGCGTTATTATATTTTATTTTCTTCATGAGGTTACATGTAATTTGCACCCACCTCTCTCTATATAAGGAGAGGTAGGGTTAGAGAAAGAGATGGATTTTGCTTATTTTCCAACTTGGTATTAGAGTAGCGGTCCTAGACCAGTGCCCTACATACCCCACCCAAACAAGCCTCCATGACCTCCACCTTAACCCTAACCCAAGGGGCACCTTTTTGCAGCCCCGCTACCGCCGCCACCTCGCTCGACATCGCTGTCACCGTCCGGTGAAGAGAAGAGGAGGCGGAGGCCCAGCACTCGCCAACCACCCACACTGTAGAGGAGTCTACCGGACTCCTCCACTGCTGCTCCGCCTGCTGCTGCTACGCCTTTTATTGCTCCACCGAGGGGCACCGCTGCCCAGTGGTGCAGCTACTACTGCTTCGCCCCGCTCCACTGAGGGGTGTGCTATTGCTCCACCTCGCTCAAGGGGCTATCGCCCGCCCAACGGCGTTGCTACTGCTCTGCCTGCTACTGCTCCACCCAGAGGCGCCACCGCCCAGAGGGGGCTATTATTGCTCCTCCCAGAGGAAGCAATCGTCACCCTTCGCCGCTCATGATCATGATCTAAAAATTTTAGATCGATTTTCCATCTCCTTTTTTGGTATGATTTACCCCTGATCCTGTGCTCTAGAGGTTTGTTTCTTGGTGAATCTGTGATTTCACGATATCAGTATGGCTTCTTTTCATATTGATCCAAGCACCTCTGCCGCACAAAGGTTAGTAGATGATATAGTGGCCATTACCTGGAGTAAGTATGAGAAACTGCTTCGAAGTTGTAGCCATTATGATGGGCTCCAAGGAGCCACTCAGTTGGGTTCTATTGCACACGGCAGGAATCAAGGTAGTATGGAGTGGCTTGTTGATTTAGGGGCTTCATGACATCTCAGTGGAGATCGGGATCATTTTACCCATCTCAGATCTGTACCTGCAGGAAGGATAGTGCAAGTTGCAGATGGCAGACACTCCACGATAGCGGGTCAGGGGGAGGTATCGGTGACTCCTACTTTGAGATTACCTGATATTTGTTATGTGCTAGACTTTCCTATAAGCTTACTCTCGGTTAGTAAGATTACTAAGGAGCTTAATTGTCATGCTATTTTTGATGACGTGGGATACATCATTCAAGACAAACTGACAAGGAAGACGATTGGTAGTGGAAATGTAGAGGGTGGAGTCTATCGTCTGATTCAAACTTCGCTTGCCTCTACATGTCGAGAAGTATCGTCTGCTGCTAAGAGTGTCATTCAGTGGCATCTTCGACTTGGACATCTTCCCTTCAACAGCCTCCGACGGGTCATTCCACATATCTCTCCTGCAACTCGGATATGTTGTGATGTGTGCCAGATGGGCAAGCACCATCGTACCTCCTACCCGGTGAGTACCCGTTCTGGGTCTACGCCTTGTTTGAATTACTACACATGGATGTGTGGGGGCTGAGTTGAATACCAGATAGGCAAAGTCACCGTTATTATTTAGTAGTTGTGGATAATTTTTCCCGTCTATTATGGGTATTCTTGCTGGAGAACAAGTCAGATGTTGGTTCTATCATTGAGCATTTCATGGTAGAGATTAAGACTCAGTATTCAGCTATTATTAAAGTAGTCAGATTTGATAATGCACTTGAGTTATGTACCACCAGACTGTCTGCGTTTTACAGGTCACATGGGATAGTGCACCAAACTACTTGCTTTCATACCACTCAACAAAATGGGGTGACTGAGAGGAAACACTTACATCTTTTGGATGTGGTCCGCACTTTATTGATTCATCATAGCGTGCCTCTGCTATATTGGAGTGATGTAGTCCTCACGGCATGTTATTTAATCAACAGAATGCCCAGTTCAGTGCTTCATGAGCAGATTCCTTGGCATATATTGCATCCAGAGAAAGAGTTGTTTCATGTATCACCACGTGTGTTTGGATGTGCAGCATTTGTTCATATTCTTTCTCCAAGGCAAGACAAGTTGACACCACGAGCGGTCAAGTGCGTCTTCTTGGGATATTCACGAACTCAAAAAGGATATAGATGCTTTGATCCTCTTATTGGTAGACACTATGTGAGTGCTGATGTCACCTTTCACGAGTCTATCTCATATTTTTCCACTGCTGCCCGGAGTTTATCCCCTTAGGTTACGGAGGCTCCAATGCCTATACCTCCCATTCCCTTAGAGGAGATACCTATCTCTACCCCTCCTACTACTACAGAGGGTGCTATGAAGTTCTCTGAGCCTGTTGTTACATATCAGCAACCCCACAGTACCTTCCAGATGCCACCTCCTACAACAACCATAGAGACTCCACCTTATCCACCTCAGGAGACCACAGACAAGTTGCAAAGTAATGATATGGCACCCCCTGATGATGGATGTCCAGATGAGGATATTTTTGCTTCACAGCCAGTATAAGAGGATCAGATGGTTGATCTTGACCTTCCTATTGCCATTAGGACGACACCCTGCACCTGTGAGTCCAGATACCATGTTGCCAGTAGTCTGGCTACACTAATGGCCTTGGTCAGCTTTTGAGAGCTTCTATCGTGCTCTTTCTGCAATATCTATCTCTACCACCTACCAGCAAGCTATGCTTGATCCAAAGTGGTGCCATGCCATAGAGGATGAGATGACTGCTCCTACTTCTCGTGGTACTTGGGAGATTACACCTTTGCTAGAAGGTGCTACAGTAGTTGATTGCAAATGGGTATTTGTAGTCAAGTATAATCCAGGTGGGTCTATTGCACGATACAAGGCCAGACTTGTTACCAAAGGATTCACCCAGACATATGGGGTGGACTTCTTTGACACTTTTTCACTGGTGGCTCAACCATCTACAGCAAGGATTTTGATTTCAGTGGCAGTTCAGCGAGATTGGCACCTTCACCAGCTTGATGTGAAGAATGCTTTTCTCTATGGGGATTTGCAGGAAGAGGTTTACTTGCAGCAACCTCCCGGTTATGAGGTTTAGGGGGAGTGTGTATGTAAATTGCAGAATGCCATTTATGACCTCAAGCAAAGTCCAAGAGCTTGGTTTCAGAAGCTTTCTCAAGTGGTAGAGTCTGTGGAGTTCACCAGATCGTTTGCAGATCATTCTTTGTTTATTAGGAAGACGAGGAAAGGTATTATTGCTCTTTTGGTCTATGTTGATGACTTGATTGTCACTGGTGATGATACAACAGGTGTGGCTGAGATCGGACAGACTTTTGCAGATCAGTTTGCAATAAAGGATTTAGGGCCATTGAGATATTTCCTTGGGATAGAAGTAGCCCGTAGTAGACATGGTATTGTGCTATCTCAACGGAAATATGCTCTTGATATGCTAAAGGAGACAAGTATGCTAGAAGCCAGGTCGACAAATATTCCCATGGATCCTAAGACACGACTATATGACAGTGATGCAAAGCCAGTTAATAGTAGACAGTATTGCCAGCTGGTGGGGAAGTTACTATACTTAAGAATTACTAGGTCGGATATTTCCTTTGTAGTAGGAAAGCTAAGCCAATTTATGGAGAAGCCTGCTAAAAGAGAGCACTGGGATGCAGCCATGATGGTACTCAGGTACGTGAAGAGAGCACCAGGGCAAGGTCTTCTTTTCACTAGAGGGACGTCTATGACGGTTGTTGGATACTATGACACAGATTATGCAAATAGCCATGATGATAGAAAGTCTATCACAGGTTTTTGTACATATGTTGCAAGGAATTTGGTCACTTGGAAAAGCAAGAAACAGACTGTGATGTCCAGATCCAGTGCCGAATCTGAGTATCATGCTATGGCTCAGACCTCAGCAGAATTAATGTGGGTGAGATCATTGCTGAATGATCTACATATACAGATTGATAGCCTTATGGACTTGCGATGTGACAACAAAGCTACCATTTACATTGCCAACAACCCCATGTTTCATGAACGTACCAAACATGTGGAGGTAAATTACCATTACACCAGAGATTTAATTCAAAAGGGATTTATCTTTACCTCCCAAGTCACTTCAGAGGCTCAGACGGCTGATATCTTTACCAAACCACTAGCTAGATCCGCATTTGATACATGTGTATCCAAACTGAGCATGATTAATATCTATCCTCCAGCTTGAGGGGGAGTGTTACGGGGTCTAGTTAGTTTCATGATGTCATGTGGTGCATTATTATTTTTTGTTCTCTTCATGGGATTACATGTAATTTGTACCCACCTCTTTCTATATATAAGGAAAGATAGGGTTAGAGAAAGAGATGGATTTTGCTCATTTTCCAAGTGTAACAAATTAAGCACAATCCAAGGATTTTCCTTGAATATACCAACCTATTGCCATTTGCAACCAAGCACAAATAAAAATGAAGTTCTAATGGCATTTGCTGGTAAAAAGTACATGAAACAAATCATAATTCAATTACTAATTCCTTTCATTGTATGTCACTCAAGAGCGAAGAGCAAAGACAAGGCACCCAAACTCTATTCTATAAGCAATCCATGACCAACATCGAAAGGTAAGTCGCCAATACAGCAACACGAGGATAAGTTTTGTGAGACAATGCCAAAAGAACACCAGCGATGAGTCTAGAAGTTGAATCTTTCTGCATCACCAAGAGTCACCATGCAGTTTGATCTGTCATTGTGGAGGAGCTCAACAAAGCCTTCCAAAAGTTGGAGCACCCGTCACCATCCTTTCCTCCTAATCAACTGTATCTCCATATGAATCACATGGGACACACTTCCAAAAAGGCATATGAGGGGCGATTAAGTGCAAAATCCACCTTGCAAGCAAATCATCATTCATCTCCCATAGATTAAGCACACAAAGAACACCAGCTTTCCTCATCCTGCAAACCTTGTCCCAAGCAACCAAGCAAGGCGTCATTGCCTGATTTCACAGACCAAAGTCTTCATCTACTATAATCAATTCAGTCCAAAACACAAGGAGGCACCTTCAACATAGAGAGAGTAAATTGGCAAGATCAAAAGGACTAGCCTACCCCTCCGTCTTCTCCCCCCATACACACAAAGCAACCAGGCTGCCCAACCCTGCAATTGGAGCTCTTCAGTTGCATGGGAGAGTATATTAAAGATAACTAGATTCTGATTTTCCTGTGCAATCTCTCTGAACAGCATGTGAAATTTATCCAGCTTCAATAGGTTATTGCCAATTTCAGACTAAGAGTTGGAGAGGTAGATAGCTGGTGTTTGGAAGATGGTTGCATTTCAATGAAGGGAACATACTCACGGTTACTTAAGCTACCGGAAGATTTAGACCTACATCTTTGCAGAGTAAACAGTTAAAATATTTAAATAATATGGAAGCATAAATTAAAGTAATAAACAATCATAGAATGCTTGGATTTACGCGGAAACCCCACTCACGAGGAGCGGAGAGAAAATCACGGGAGAAGCGTCCTATTGGCGTGATTTCTCTATATTTCTTCTTAAAGATAAATGGGAAGAATATATGCCTATTTATAGGTCACTACTCACACACAAAATGCATACTTTCCAATGTGACACTAAATAACCACTCAATTCTCTCAACATTCCCCTCAAGCTGGAGCATGGAATGCTCAACTTGTAACACAAAGAAACCCACTCTACACAGGCGAGAACATAGGCTGGAGTTGCTGAAGGAATTGTGACAGTCTCTGAAGATCTTGTGCTGATGGCTCCCCATTCAGTATCCCTAAAAAGGGTTTTCCTCTGAAGACCTCGAAGCTGGATCTCCCACATTGAAATTGACTGGACCCTTCCTCTGAGGACCTCGAAAGTAGATCTCCCTCTCTTTGGAGACATCGAAACTTTGGACCTCCTAGAGTTTGGTTTCTCATGTAAAGATCAACTACTAAACAAGTCCATAGCGGTATCCGATGTCACCTCAACTGCTGGAGCATGCTATCATGCCTTGGGACTGTAACAAAGGGACTACCAAACGGGGGTGACTACAACAAGCTCCCACACTCCCCCTTTCTCCTATACTCATATGGGAGAAAACAATAATAACGAGAAGAAAATAAAACCTGAAAAGCTAGAGAAGACTTCTCCATCTCTTCTCTTAAACATAAACCTCTTTCCCCTTTTTTGTGATTTTTTTCTCTTCTCATTTTTTCTCTTTTTTTTCTCCTCATTTTTTTCTTTCTCCTTTTTTTTATTTTTTTTTCTTTCCTTTTTTTCCCTTCATCATTTTTTGATTTTCTTCTCTTTTCTTTTTCCTTCAATATCCTCATGCCCTCTTATTTTCTCCTCAAAATAAAAGACCTAAAGGTCTTCACACGCTCAACACTGATCTTCCGTGAACATTGCCCAAATCACCGCCTCTATCAGCACCTCCTCGGAAGCCACTAGCAGCCACGTCCGCTCCTCATCGCCAGCGCCGCGAGCCTCGAGCATCGTGTGCACCGCCTCCTTGCCAAATCGACACCGCGTCCTTGTCTATGATGGTCGCCGCCAACATTGTCAAGGTCCACACCGTCAAGATCCACGCCGCAATTCTCACCATCTTCGCGCGAGATCCGCCATATGCACATTGCCATGAACTTCGCTGCTAACGTGATCTTCGCCTGCAATCCTCACTCGAGATCATTCCTTGATGAGCATCAACACCAGCTTGAAACCTCTGGCTCCGCCCCAGCGTCGATGGCCCTAGCAAGATCCCTCCGATGATCTCAGCGATGACGCGGGGGTTTAGGGTTCCGCCATCCTCCTCACCGTGCGACGTCAAGACGCACCGAAGAAGCGATGGAGTCGCCACCTTGCATCGCCCCCCTATAGCAGCCGCCGAGAGGGGACGCCTTCTCCTTCACCGTGGCAAACCCCTAGACCTGCACCACCTGATGGAGCCCAGCAGATCGCCGCCACATCACCTCTACGGCCTTCGGTGTGCCACTGCTCCGCCTCAGCGGTGGGTGCACCGCTACTCTCCCTCTTCTTCCTCCTTGTTGCCATTTTGGCCTCTCCAGTCCTCCTCTTTCGAACGAACAAGAGACTCGAACAAAATAATAGTAACAATTTAAAGATCAAATAAACTTAAGAAAGAACTGCTCTGATACCAAGATGAAATATTTAAATAATACGGAAGCATAAATTAAAGCAATAAACAATCATAGAACGCTTGCGTTTACGTGGAAACTCCACTCACGAGGAGCGGAGAGAAAATCACGGGAGAAGTACCCTATAGGCGTGATTTCTCTATATTTCTTCTCAACGGTAAATGGGAGGAGTACACGTCTATTTATAGGCCACCACTAACACACAAAGTGCACACTTTCCAATGTGACACTAAATAACTACTCAATTCTCTCAACATAAACGAATAATTTGGAAGACAAAGATGCCATAGAAGATAAGGTTTTTGCATGACTTTTGCATGGGAGGCTAAGGACCAAGGCACATAGATAAAGGTTTTTTTTCCCTTAGAGCCAAGTACTTGTTCTCTATGCAAGGATGAAACAGGGACTTGCAAGCACTTGCTTTTCCAATGCCCTTTTGCTAGATCAGTGTAGGAGAGTGATGGGAGAAACATCCCCAAGCATTGTGTGCATACCAGGTGTACATGGTAAGTCAGAGAGAGCTCTACAAATGAACATACGGACCAATCCCATCAACCCATGGTTAACAAAAGTTAAGCCTTCCTGAGGCATCAATAAACCATTTGTCCCTCAAAGGAACACATCATAGCATGAAATGGGATTGTAAACTGCTAAAAGTAATCTCCTCCTTGAAATAAGATACCTGTGCACAACAGGTAAAGATCAAGCTGTAGGACCCTGCTTGTGATCGAAATAACAGATCCATAATAGCATGTGGTCACATGAGAGACCATACACGGGTTAAACAAGCATATTTGGTCATAGTGCTGCCTACCTACAAGCAAACCTCATGAAATAAAAATCCCTAGCCTAAGGGGGAATAGGGACCTCCCCATGCACCCCTGGTAAGTACTTTCCATTTGTCTGTTTTCTTTCCTTTGCTTTGATCCTTGTAACAGATTCAACAATGATATCTAAGGTAAGCTTTTTCGAGAATTGAAGGTGGCAGCTAAAGAAGGAAGCTCTTCCTGGTTAAAAATCTCCTACAAATCTCAAAGTGTAGTCTTCCACATTTCACGGAATGAAGTCCTAATGGAATCAAGATTATGGAAGATTTGCTTTATCGGGGATCAAATGTGAGCTACGAGAAAAGAGGACATCTTTCAGTATAATCAATACAATCACATGAATCCTAAAAGCATGAATGCGATGTACCAAAAAGTTTGCAACTCCTAAGAGCTAGTTTGGATGGAGGGATAGATTTCATGAGACAACTTTTTTGCATATGGGTTATCTTGCATTTTTGTTTGGAAGTCATAAGGGTTATCCTGATGGGTTAACCTGTGGTTGTTTGGAAAGTTTCTGTGTTAACCTGCGAAAATATAGGGGATAACCCACAAAAATAGCTTATCCCACATCAACCTCAAAATAACTTATCCCGGGTTAAGTCCTCTTAACCTGAGTCAAAATATCATTCCCACCAAACAAGGTTAACCCCTATTTTGATGGGTTATCCCCCTTACCAAACTAGGCCTAATCGAATTGGTAACAAAGGTACTTTGCCGCCTAGCTCAAGATTCACCTCTGACTCTTACAGTTCTTGGCCTCCTTAGTTGGTTTAGCCTTGAGTTGGTATGGGAGACTGTGACGCCTCGAGGTCTAAGGGCTAGTTTGGATGGAGGGATAGATTTAATGGGATAACTTTTTTGCAGATGGGTTATCCTACATTTTTGTTTGGAAGTCATAAGGGTTATCTTAGTGGGTTAACCTATGGCTGTTTGGAAAGTTTCTGGGTTAACCAGTGAAAATACATGGGATAACCCACAAAAATAGCTTGTCCCATATCAACCCTAAAATAACTTATCCTTGGTTAAGTCCTCTTAACCTAGGTCAAAATATCATTCCCACCAAATAAGGTTAACCCCTATTTTGATGGGTTATCCCCCTTACCAAACTAGGCCTAAGGTTCGGACTTGTGGGTTTTGCCTCTCACATCTATATCTATACATAGAGGCAACAAAAAGATGGAGGCCTTCCTTCACAAAAGAACCACTAAAGGAAAAAAAGCACACTTAGGGAATGTGTATTAGAGAAAGCACTTAGTACAAGCCTTTGATGCAAAGGATGCAATGAGATCTTGAGGTTCTCATCTGATCAATTGGCAATGTCTATGGAAACAACATTAATCACTTTTCTCGCTAATAAAGATAGATCCTCGTTGTTGACCCTCCGATGTGGCCAATGTTAAGGGTGCATCTTCTGACAACGAGATGGAGGTCCACCCTACGACCCTACCAGCAAGCCACCACCTAAGTTCCTAACCCTGAATGAGGAACCACAACCTTTTGAACCAAGAAAGAGGATGCCACCCAAGCGTAAGACCCCAAAAACATAGCCTCCTTCCCCCTCCAACAAAGCCCTCCTTTAGCATATCAAGGAGTAGAGGAGGAGCTTGTTACTCCTAAGCAGGCCACTCAATCGCACACCAAGGAGGCGCTGAATCCTCTAGAGTCTCAGCTAAAGAACAACCACAATGGATGGCCATCCGAGGAAACTAACTTGCACACCATCATTACGAATAAGAAGTACAATGAGGCGACTAAAAGTAGCTATCCCCTAACTGAATAGGAGCATCCTTCCAAAGCCATTGTGGATTACAATGGCACGAGCCAAATTCAAAGGATGACAAGCAAGGTTGTCAATATGCATATTTAGAAAGTGATGGGGTATCAGCCAGTCATCAACTATTAAGATGAATGCCCCTTCATTAACAATATATGGAGGCACCCTTACTACCAAAATTTAAATGCCTTATATACCTCTCTACGATGGCACTACAGACTCCATTTATTTCATCACTCACTACAAGAAAGTGACGATGGTTCAGGAGGATCAAAGTGCCATCTTTTGCATCTCCCCTCCCTCCTCACAGGAAAGGGGACAGAATGGATAGACAGTCACCCACCATGGTCCGTCAGCAGTTTTTGTGAGATGTAGGGCAAGTTTTTCAAAGTTTTCATCCCCATTCAATGTGAACTACACACAGAATTCATCTCCACTATGGGCTATCTTTCCAACATACAACGAAGCATCTTCAGTCAAGCAGTTCCAGAACATCTTTGCATCATCATTTAATTATGAGCTATGTGAACTAATGCTTCAAAATCTCTGTTTGAAGGGGAATATTAAGGATATGACTAACAAATCCAACTTGGCAGAAGAATCAAACAGTCACTTGGGACAATATACAACATAGATGTCATTCACAGCAATCTCAACGAGTTGTATTTCTTCTTCAAATCAAAATTTTGGATAACTTACCCTTGACATTCCAAGCTTAGTCTGTCCTTATGTAACAAACATTTACAATAAAATAAATTGGAGTGCAGCCATATCCCTTGCAATGTGTTGAGAGAATTGAGTTGTGGTTTAATACTACATTGGAAGATGTGAACTTCTTGTGTATAGTGGCTTATAGATAGGCGCTACCCCCCACCCATTCATTTGAGAAGAAGAAATACAAATCAGTGCCCTATCGAAGCCTTCTCCTGTGATTTTCTTCCCGCTTCTTATTAGTGGGGTTTCCACGTAAACCTAAGCATTCCTTGATTTATAATGCTTTGATATTATTGCTTCCGCGCTATTTAAATATTTCAACTTGGTATCAAAGCAGTTCTGATTTTGGGTTATCTTGTTTATTTGATTATAACGTTTTATCATTGTTGTACATGGAGTTCTCTTCCAAGAAGAAGATCTCTCAAGAACGATCTCTTTCGTGGACATCTTGGTGAGGACGATGTGTCACGGAATCCCAAAGGTGCCATTCAAAAGGCCAAGGCCGCATTCTCATTATGAAGAGGCCGAAGCCCAGGTGGGCTTGGCAGAGACACTAAGGCTCAGCGGCGGTGTGGTGGAGTTGCTACCACTGTGTTGCCCGCTGAAGGAAGAAGGCTGCGCAAGTCCACCGACGACAACCCCCTACATCAACTCCCCTCCCTGCATGTCGACGTTGACGACGGGTGCTTAACCCTTGCTTAATAGTGCAGGCCATCGAGGACCTCCGCCAGCGTGGGTCTACTAAAGGGCGTGGGTTCACTAAAGGTTCGCTGGGAGGGTGTGGTTCCTCCTCACCAGCACCAGCGAGGTCTACGGCAATCCCCTTGAGCATCCGCAGGAGTTCTACGCAGTAGAGAACCTCATGCTGCTCCACAGTGAGAGCAGTGGCTTCTCCACTGGAAGTGAAGTTGAAGGCGAAGGCAAAGGTGATCGAGAGGAGCCAGAGGTCACATGCCCACATCGGCGCCAGCAACATCAATACCGCTCGCTGGCGTCCATCTACCATGCGTCGTGGCCCGTGAGGCGAAGCAGTATGAGGGGAGGCAGTGAGAAGAGGAAGAGGGGCACCCGCAGTGCCACCTCCCCCTGTCGTGGCTGCTAGGGCTCGCACGAGATGGAGAGGCGACGCACGCGCAAAGATCACGCAAGAGATCATGAGGAAGATGGCAGCAGGAGAGCGCGTGAACTCTAATGGCAAGGATCTCGGAATCGATCACATGATGGAGGCAAAGATCTTGGCGTAAATCTTGCCCTCGAGGGAGGCCTTTCTTATCACTTTGTTAGGTTATTTTGTGTTAGGTTATGTATAAAGAATTGTCAAAAATAAAAGAAAAAGTCAAAAAAAAGGAGAGGAAAATTAAAAAAAGGAGAAAAAAAAAGAAAAAATCAAAGAAATGATAAAAAAAAAGGTTGAAGTTTATGGTTGAGAGAAGATGTAGAGAAGTCTTCTCTAATTTTTAATGTTTTATTTTCTTCTCATACGAGTATAAGAGAAAGGGGGAGTATGGGAGCTTGTTACAGTCACCCCTATTTAGGAGTCCCTTTTGTTCATAGACACCACATGAGAAATCCAACTATGAGAGGTCCAAAGTTTCAAAGTCCTCAAAGGAATAACTCATTTTAGGTTTCTATGTGGAAGATCTAGTTTTGTGTACTCCAGAGAAAGAGATCCACCTTCAAGGCCTTCAGAGGAAGACTCAATTTTAGGGATACTGAATGGAGAGCCATCAGCACCAGATCTTCAGAACCAGCAACAGTTCGTCCAGCAGCTCTAGCCCGTGTTCCCACCTACAAGCAAGAACCAGTCCAGAGTGCTATTTGTTATGCTATATAGAGTGGGTTTATTTGTGTTACAAGCTAAGCATTCCATGCTCTAGCTTAAGGGGGAGTGTTGAGAGAATTGAGTTGTCGGTTTAGTGCCACATTGGAAGATGTGGACTTCTTGTGTAAGTGGTGGCCTATAAATAGACGCGTATCCCCCATCCATTCATTTGAGAAGAAATACAAATCAGTGTCCTATCAGAGCTTTCTCCCGTGATTTTCTCCTCACTCCTTGTGAGTGGGGTTTCTACGTAAACCCAAGCGTTCCTTGATTTCTTATGCTTTGATATTATTCCTTCTGCGTTATTTAAATATTTCAACTTAATGTGAGTGTGCTAAATGTGTTCCTATCTTTAATTTGCATAGATAGTTATCTAGCTTGCAATAGCCCTAATCAAGTGAACACAACTCATTTGCCCTACTTTGTTTTCTTCTTGAGATTTGATGCAGACATGCTTTGAGCTTAGTTATTACACACCACTCCCCCCTATTTGCATGCAGAAAATCAAGTTCAAATTTCGAGGATAACCTTTTTTTTTTCTTTGGCACACCTTTAGGTGCTTCGGAAGCCATTAACTTTTGCTTTCTAATAACATCTTGATTCACTCCTTAATGAGTGGCAATTACATCCACAATTTTGTAGCAGCATTCAGTACCCATCAGGGGCTCCTATGAAGCTTGTTGCCTGCCAGTTCCCTTCCTAGAAGCATGAGTTCTCTTAGCCACAAGGGGCTCCTATGAAGCTTGTTTCCTGCCAATTCCCTTCCTAAAAGCACGAGTTCTTGTTGTGACACCAAGAAGTTGAGCCTAAGAAGGAGAAGCACTACCCTAGGTCTGAGAAAAACAAAGTTATTTGCATTACAAATAGAGCAACTCTACCAATGTTGTGTGTAGTTCAGTTCAATATAATTAGAGACGTGGGGTTAAATGTTTGTAGATTATGCCAGAGTATTTTGAAAATGTTGCTCTTTTGTGCATCTAGTCTTATAATTGTGCTCTTTTTCTTTTGGAAGGATCTAGTCATATAATTGTAAATTTGTAAGAAACAACTTTTTTTTTTGAAAGAAGACAACAATTTAATGTAATAAAAGAAAAGATTCCTATGTAATTGTTTTTTTGCATTGTCGGCCGTTGTTTGAACCATGTCAAATTGTTTTTCTCCTTTTGTTGTGAAACTTCCTTTCTTCCCTACACTAGGTACCTAGTGAATTTCTTCAGTACCATTAAGGTTAGTTTACTTAGAGGGTTAACCATCTTTTGATTAACACGGGTTAAGAACTCTCAACATTGGTTTGTCTAACACCGGTTGCTACTGGTGTTAGGCAAATTCGTGTTTAAGTCTCACGATTTTATTGTGCTCTCGCAGTCTCTAATTCAAATTCTTGACACCACTAACAAGTAAACACCACAAGGGTTAACACTCCAACTTAACACCAATTCAAGTAAACACAAATTGATGTTAACACCACTCTACAAGTAAATATAATTGAGGGTTAAAACCAATTTCACATTTCTTAACACCATTTCCTTAACCCTCCAAGTAAACTAGCCCTTAGAAGCTTGATCCCTAGAAGATTACCACATTCAACAAGACATGTCTAGTTGTACTATAACAACAAAAAATATAGATACTCCTCGATGGTTACTATTATTGCATAATCTTTGTTAATTTTTTATGTTCATTAAACTAAAGTAATTTAGGTGGCTAAGCTATCATGAGTATACAATGTATTCAAAACTTACCTCATCAGCAAACTGACTAAGACCATGGTGAGAAAGCATCTTCACAGCAATGGGAGTTTTGTCTTCTAAATGTCCAAGGAATACAGAAGAAGTTCCTCCCTTCCCTAGTTCTTTTTCAAAGTTGTTTGTCATTTTCACCAACTCACCATATGTGAAACGTCTACAGTCCGATTGGTTCCACTTGGATGGTGTAGGCTCCAAGTCTGATTGTCTCGGAATTTCGTTAGCTTGGTTCCACTTGGGTGGCACAGGGTCCAAGTCTAATCGCCTTGGAATTTCCTCAGTTTGGTCTGCATAACTTTTAGATTACAAAACAAGTCTATAAATATGAAATATGCTAATTTTACGGTGATAAAATGTGTATACTTTGACACATCTTCCACAGAATGACTAGCCCCACAACTAGCAGTAGGGAAAACAAAAGGGAACCTGCCAACATAGCTGCTGTTGTTATAGTTTTATTTTTTCCTCTGCCATCACCACTGTTAGAGGGACAGAGGATGTTAGAATAAAGACCTATATCAGCAAGGCTTTGAATACTTCATGCGCAATATATGCAAAGAGAATCTTCTTACTTTGTGGTGGCCATTGGTTTCGGTAAACATGGGCCTGTAACCAAAGTTAACAACTTTGCGTCCACCCTCTCCTTCAATGACATTGGAATTGATTCATTAAGCCCGTTACATGTTAAGTTCCTGCAAATGAGAGCCAAAATTGAATTTCTTTTCTCGCCTTGTGAATGATAATCAAACTTTCTTCATCCACTTATTGTACACACAAGAACTTAAGATTTGTTAGACTTGACAAAGACTCGGGGATTTCACCAGTCAAATTGTTTGTTGAGAGATCCCTGAAAATTAGAGTTAGACATCTCAGCAACGTCCAAAGTTATTATTTATCCAAGTAGAGAGAAGAAAATTCACTCAATCAAACTTACAGGAATTCAAGATTTAATATGCTTGCTAAGAAGTCGGGGATGGCACCTGTTAAACTGTTTGAAGATAAATCCCTGAAATTAAGAGCGAAAACGTTTGAGTAACTTGAATATTTCATTTAACCGTGACTTCATCCAGAGAAAAATAGTTAAAAGGAAGAAGGAGAATAACCATGTAATTATTTCACAATGCCACAACATGTTCTTGAAATGGATCGCTAGTTACTATTGCCCCTAGGACCAGCACTTATCCCGACAAGATTTAGTAGGATTAGACTTGGAAGCAGCAGACACTCACAGGGAGAATAATGCTTGGGCAGGAAGAGACATCAACATCACCTTCCACAATGTATTTAATGTGAGAACACAACTCCCATACGTTTGGAACACAGTTTACAATCAGTTCTCCTTGAAAGGAAAACCATTTTCGAGAACCATTTATTATACTAACCTCTCTCCCACACCAGGCAACGTGGCACCTACACGGTACCCAATTGGACAGCAACAAATACGCCAATGCGGCAAGAAGACAAGAAGAGGCCCTTCGAGAGAGCAGCTTGACAACGTACGGCATGAACCCTTGGCAGGTGGCATCTATCAAACAGCTACTGCAACTGTTTTGGAATTCAAAAATAAAATATAAAACCACCAGAAAATCCAAATTGAAGGTAAAACACGCTGCATTACCACCGTGCCACTCTTTGCCCCATTCCCGCCTATGACCTTGCCGCTGATGTCATTGATGCCACGATGATGTGCCCGCCAAAAATGCTGATGCCAAGCTCATCAACGCCACCGTGACATGGAGCTTGCCAACCAAGATGGAGGTGAGATGGGTGCGGGGGAAATGGAGAAAGCTGGGGCAGCCGCCCGTCCAACCCTTTTAATTTCTTCAACAATTGTACACGACAATATTTATTAGCCTTTCGTGTTCTTGTTTAGTTCCCCGAACAATTAGGTTGTAATCGATAATATAACCTTTCAAGCAGGGGTTTTGAGTTACATTATCTTCGATTAAAGTAGCATAGTTATATTTGAAGTTATGTTATCTTCATTTAAGTGATACGTAGTGAATTTAGTCGACTTCATCGATTTGAAAATCCTAAGTCAAGAGGTTTAATTGGTGATTTTTATTCAGGTTAGATTTCCACCTAAAAATAATTATCTTATTTGTGATGAATATTATCTGTGTGAATGATTATGATTTTATTTACGCATAATTTATATACCATACTATTTACCCATTTCTAATTGAAATTTCAAAAATAATATAACTTATGTAACATTCTTAAAAATAATTCCACATTGTAAACTCATAAAAGTGAGTACAGTAATATAAGGATTGAGAATTATTACTTATCAACTTAAACTTTAAGTATTTTGGATAGTTACTTGAGTTTATGGGACCTATACCCAAGAAGTTGTTAAGGTTAATTTTTCTAAATTACACTTGGGTTTAGGTTTGGGTTGCTACAAATGGTATCAGAATCAAATATTTTCTAGTAGGAGGAAAGGATTACCCTTGGAACGATCAAATAATGTACCATGAGGCGGAGCCACTACTACTAGTAGAAATATCGAATCCTGATGTGGGAGGTTGTAACTCTCCAAAAAATAGTTTCACATCGTAAATTCATGAAAATGAATGTTGGATATAAGGATTAAAAATTAATACTTATAATCAACTTGAGTTTAAGTATTTTTTGTGATTATTTGAATTTATAGGATGCGTATCCAATAAGTTATCAAAACTAAATTTTCTCAATTAGACACAAATCTAGATTTGGGTCATTACGATTTAACTATTCAAGTATTGGAAACTTTCTTACTAACCGTGTTACCTTTTAATTATACATACTTTTCTTGAAAGACTATTTTTCAAATTCACATCACAAGCAAAAATTGTTTCCTCGAAGTAAAAATGAGTATTTGTCATCTTCTTTTTTCTTCAATGACCTACGAGTAAATCGAGGGAGATAACCCTCCCACAAAATCACCTCACGATAAAATTGGGACTTGAACCTGTTGTTTGCCTCCCCCACCAACCCGAAGTGGGCTATCAGTGGGACAATCACCGCTTGAGCACACTCAGGTCCATTTTGTCAGCCAAGACGCAGGGCTAGAGAGTATGACATGAACCTGGACTTTGCTTAAATCTTATATATATATATATTACATGTTAACCATCCGTCACATCAACATCTATATATACCGCATAGAAAGTAACTCCCTTCTTATCAAACAACTACATAGATTAATTAACTACCCTTATAAAAATTCATTTGACGGGGTCTATCCCGAGTCCACACCACCGAAAATAGCCAAGGAGAACTGAACTTACAAGGACTGAAGTTGGGTAAGATTGGCAAGAGAAGAAGATATAGTTCCAACCAATCCACTGCCTGAAAGGATCCTGCAGAAAAATGAAATCAGGTATCTGATTAATTTTTCTCTTGATTGTACCATCATTACGAGGAAAGAAAGGGAAAAAAAAATGGACATACAAGGAAACAATTCTATATGGAGTGATACTGTAGATGCATCCCAAACCATCCCATACAAGATCCTTTGGGGCACAAGGATCACCCATCCAATTCTTCTGGACATTGTATGATGCCTTGATCTGCAACATGTTCTCAACTGTTTCGGACAAGTTGAAAACAAATACCACATTAATTTGGGAGATCCATGAGATTTTGCCATCGAATACCGTATTTCCAAATGCAAATACAGTTGGAAAAACAAAAGATTCTACAATATATATATACACGAAGACTTCAATCCAAAACTTCAGCAATATATGGTCCGAAATAGATGGAAAATTAATGCAACATGTCGCATTCAGGGTGAAAATTTTAGTTTGGCATTATCAAACTCTACCGATCGGTATGGTTGCAGAAGACGTGCAAGAGGGCCGAACTTGGTCACATTGGGAACGCCTTTATATACCTTTATCCAGCATTGTAAGATTCAAGAGTTTAGAAGGCAATTGCTTGCTAAAAATTGTGTCCCCACCCGCACCCTGAAGAAGAGATAAATAGCCCTCCAAACGTTAACTCCCACCCACATCATACATTACAGGCAATCCGCCCTTAACATCCTGCAGTGTATACAAAAGAATGACATGATGATGATGTTGCAGCTAGCCACCATGCATGTATGCCTCTAATTACATGGGGCCACAGCCTCGTATATATGTTTGTTTCGTATAAATTTGATCATCTATTGGGTTGAATAAATAAAGGGTGGGGATATATACATACATATATATATATATATATATATATATATATTGGGTTGGGAGTGTGTAGGTAATTGGTCAGCACGTAGTTATGTGCAGGTATAGTAATATTTCCTACCACAAGTAATCTTTAGATTGAAAATTTGAAAATTAAAATCACTTAATATGAATATATTATATATAAAATTTGAAGTCAATCTGACACTCCTAATATATACATCAAAGGGGCTTGTTTTTTACGACCTAAATATTACGAAATTCAATTATGTTAGATGTATATTTTAGGAGTGTCAGATTGATTTCAAATTCGGTGCATAACATGTTTATATGAAGTGATTTCAATCCCTAATTTTTCAATCGAAAATATTACTCGTGATAAAAGATATTGCTACACCTGCACGTAAGTTACGTGTCGGTCACCTACACGCTCCCTTTTCTCAGTACTTAAGTTACGCGTAAGTGCAACAATATCTTACACCACGAGTAACGTTTTGGATTAAAAATTTGGAGATTAAAATCATTTTATATCACCATGTTATGCATAAAATTTAAAGCTAATCTGACACTCCGAAGATATACATCCAATATAATTAAATTTCATGATATTTAGATCGTAAAAAATAAACTCCTTTAAATATATGTGTTAGGAATGTTAGATTAACTTTAAATTTAATACGTAACATATTTTATTTTAATTTTTAAATTTTTAATTTAAAATATTATTCATATTGAAAAATATTACTTTACCCACCGACACACTCTCAACCATTATATATATATATATATATATATATATATATATATATATATATATATATATATATAGTAGCTCGATACGTACCTTCTGTAGTGTCAGTGGCACTTTCATTTAAAAATTGGACTTGATAAATCTCGAGGGCATTGATTATGGGGGGCAAGGTGGAGCCCTCCTCCGCATACAACAAGAATTCCAATTTCGTGTACTTTCGGGGCAATCCATTCCACCAGGATTCGGCTTCGAGGAAGCCGGGCGAATAGTTGTTGATCCTCTTAACGCCATTCTCTACGTAACCGAAGATCCTGGAGTCGTCCGACGCAAGAGACTTGAGCTCCGCAAAGTGCTGGTGGATGTAATAGGGAAGGTGGCCCCTCGACTCATCGTCCACCGGCCAGGTAAAGTTTAGCAAGGAACCACCGGTGACAAGTGTGGCTGCCGTCTGCATGACTTCCGTTGGCACATCGAATGGACCAGTTATGATCATAGCTCTGGAAGTGGACAAGATTTCTGCCCCCGTAGGGAGGAAGGGAGTCCAGATGCGATCATATTTGTCCTCCGGGTACTTGTCCTCGAGAAAGTTATACATACAGTTAATTTATATATATTAATTCCACGTTACTATTGTATTGTACCCTTTAATTAATTTCTTTTTGGTTGTTTAAAATAAGAAGCCATGTATATACCAGCAAACACGGACGAACTCACAACAAAATTAAGGATCCACGACACGACGGCACCCCCTGATCATCAAATCATAGGCCTCTCCTGACCTCAGGTTCCTCCTTCACTGGCTAAGCTTCCTCCCATCCCATCAGCCATGCATGCATGCATGCATGTTCCCATCGCTACCACCAACACGCACGCGACGCAACAACTGATAGAGGAGGAAGGACGCTGATGATGACGAGGGCATCGCTACGTAATTAATTAGTTCGTCCGTGGCATGCATCTATCTTGAGGTGGGAGTTGAGGAGGAATTAGAACAGACAGCTGGCGGATTGGGCCGGCCGGAAAGAGGAGGTGGAGCTTAGGTTGGCCGTTGGTTGGGTGAAAAGGGACGGAGAATGCCCAACTGCCGGTCTTTTGGAAAATGGATCATAAGATCACGCCGATGGTGAGAATTGTTAGATCAATGGAATGGATTTACAAGATGGATTATGTCATGAAAATTTTACTTTAAAACAAAAAAAAAAAAAAAACCCAAGTGGATCGCGAATGCGTAGGGCAGTTGCGGACCACAAAGTTCCTTGAGGGGAATCGCCAATTTAAAATTCCGGGTCATACCCAACCCGCCGCGAAAAAAAAAAATCGCAAACTTGTGACCTCCGGTAGCGTTTTTGATTCCAAACCTTTTCTTTTTTAGACCCAGCATTTTGGGCTAAAATTGCGCCGTGAGTTTCTTAGCCCAGTACTTGTTTCGAACTACTTCTATTTTTCTGGAGTATACCTTTTCGGAAACTGAGATGTTTGAACTTTGGATCTTTTTCCACTTTCAAAATTACCCTCTTCCCAATTTTGAAAGTCAAACATGATTTCTCTATTATATTGAATCGTACTCTCACAAAAAAAAAAAAATCCTACATTTATTCTTTTGGGTAATTAATATGTAAAGATTTTGTTTTGTTATTTTGTCCTGTACTCTTTCTCTTCCTAGTTTGTCCTGTACTCTTTCTCTTCCTAGTTCTACTCTCTAATTTCCTAAGACATGATCTCTCTCTCTCTCTCTCTCTCCTTTTTCTTCTTCCTTATATACTTCATTCTCTAATTTCAAAATTAGGATGGTTGCCAAATCAATCGCACATGATTGAGCTAATCAGATTAGGACACCTTAAAAGTGTGAATCACAGGATGTGGAACCATATATAGGTTAGATACGATTTAAATCACGATAATCTTCATCATGTGAGTGATAAATTTATCCGGGAATTGTTTAAAAATCCAATGGTTGAGGAAATCAAGGCTTACAAACAACGTCGAACATATTAATGGTTCCAAAAACCTTTGATTGATTTACATGAAACATAACTAACAAGAATTTTTTGGAGAAGGATGTGGGTTAAAAAATATAAAAGTTGATGTAAAATGTGACATTCAATTGTGTAAATGTGACCCTCATATGATATATTCTCTTTTTATGTAAAAAAAATATTGACACATGGTGAGATCCATCACTGTTGAAATCAACAACAAATCATTTTTGTAAGAGAGCAAACCACTCAAATCACCTTCGGAATCACTTTGCACAAGTGCAAAATCAGTTTTCACCTTCAAAATTACACTAGTGTAAAATTAAATTCCAAGTATTTCTTTACCTATGACAAGTGATTTTACATTTAAAAGATTATTTTTCTACCTTAGGGATTAGGGCTTATGGTTTAGTCTTTAGTGTTTAGGATACCCTAAATCTTAAACTCTAAACCCTAAGGTGAAAAATCACTTCTCATACGTGAAATCACTTTTCATAAACTAAACCCTAAACTCTAAACCTTAATCCTTAAATCCTAAATCAATAGGTTAAAATCACTTTGCTTGGATGCAAAATTACTTTCCACGGGTGAAAATACCCTTAGAATAATTTTGTACCGATGCAAAATAAGATTACACAGTTACAAAAATACCTTAGAATAATTTATCACCATTTTGCACCGATGTAAAATATCCAGAATAATTTCTCACCGGTATAAATTAGTTTATCACCAATACAAAGTTATTTATTACCTATATGTTTTAGGTTAAAGTAATGTGATCATTTTTTTTAATGTGGTGGGACCTGTCACGTAATAAATCTTACGTTTTTTTATTTTTTTACATTAAATATCAATTATCAAGTAAATCCACATTCACAACACTATATAAACACAAGAATATGACCCATAATTTTCACAGCGTCACTTTTTATGTCATCATCTACATCTCCTTACTTTTTAGCTTTTGAGAAATTCTGAAACAACGTATGACTTCTAAAACACTTTTAACATCGAAATTCTTGCTTTCAACCCAGCCTAATCAGGTAGAGGGTCGGCTTTGGGTAGTATTACAGTACTGGGGTCATCTTGTAGACCATCCATCAAATAACCGAAAGGTCACTCAATAGAGAAATTTATATTAATTATGGAACTAGCCAGTGGTAATGAAAGTAGCCGAGAGGGAAGACTCAAGACGCAATCTAGTAAAACATCCAATCAGGGAATACTTCTATAGAACTCGGAGTTTGAGCAACTCCACAAGTTGCAGCCACTCGCATTTGCTAACGATGGTGACCCTTCTTCCATTAAAATATAATACACCCTATTGACAAAGTCCAAATTTGGAGAGCCTTCCTTCCATTAGCTTTAGTAAGCTGAATAATGCACTTAATAAGAATTTATTCTAGAAAGGTAATGTGGGAGTCAAATACTAATCCAACTACGGGGAAGACCATTCCAACCCTTTGGATGATGACATTGAATAGGGAGTTTGATCATTCAAAAGGCCACCTGACCCCTCGGAAGATAGTCTTAACTCCTTGGACAACAACTTCAAGTAGGGAGTTTGTCCTTTAGAAGATGATGCTCATCCTGGGTGAGGGATAAATAGCTCACCAATCTATCCCTCATGTTAGTTAGGACTCAAATTAGGGACATATTATTTCCACTTAAATGGTATGAGTCTGCTCACCGGCTGAACTACCTAACTGACTTAACTATATACTTTGAAGGATGCGAATTGGAAAATGCAAAAGTTAACGTAAAAATTGACATACAGTAATGTGAACGTGATCTTAACCCGCATCCCTCTTTTTTATGTAAAAAAGGTGTTGACACATGTGAAGTGTGCCACTGTTAAAATCAACAACAAATCACTTTCGTAGGGTGTAAACTACTCAAATCACATTCCAAATCACTTTGCGCTGGTATAAAATCACTTTGCACGGGTGTAATCTTATTTTACATCTGTGCAAAATCACTTTGCATCTTTAAAATAATTTTACATAGGTGTAAAGTAAGATTGCACTGATGTAATTTTACTTTGAACTACTCTACATCGATGCAATCTTACTTTGCACCTGTGCAAAGTAAGATTGCACCAGTTCAAAATTAAATACAAAGTGCTTATTCACTTATGACAAGTGATTTTACACTTGAAAAGTGATTTTTCCACCTTAGGGTTTAGGGTTTGTTTAGGTAAACCTTAAGGTGAAAAGTCACATTTCAAGTGAAAAATCACTTCTCATACGTGAAATCACTTTCCATAAACTTAAACAATAAATCATAAATCCTAATCTCATAGGTCAAAATCACTTTGCACGAGTACAAAATCATTTTGGACAGGTGAAACTACCTTTGGATAATTTTGCATCAATGTAAAATGAGATTGTACTGGTGCAAAGATACCTTAAAATAATTTATTACCGGTACAAAGTTATTTTGATGCAAAATTAACAAGAATAATTTATCATCGGTGTAAAGTTATTTATCACTAGTGTAAAATTATTTATCACTTGTACGTTTTAAGTTAAAGTGGTATGATGATTTTTTTGAATCTAATAGAAATCACCACATAATAAACCTTACGTTTTTTATTTCTTTACATTAAATATCAATACTTTTTTAGCTTTTTGAATGCTTTCAAATTTCACCAGTTCAATTTAACCTTTTTGAATGCTTTCAAATGTTAAAGGATCACACTGATTCAAATCTCACGCTCTTCACTTCAGTGTCATCATTCAAGTATGATCCCTTTACAAGAAGATAGTCTTGAAGAGTTTGACCTCATCAACCATGAAAAATGCTCAAAGTCCAAGACGAAGGGTGATTGCTTGCCACATAATACTTTCACGAGTTAACTATGTTTGGTTAGCCTTGAGACGCTACAACTTATTGACATGGATCTACATAATTTCTCGTCCATGTTCCATGTGCATCATGCAAATAAAGCATACATCTCATTTTAAAGTCTTGAGATTACACTAGTAATCGCAATTGTTTCATGCTTCTATAGATACTCTTTCAAGGTTGACAGCTCTCTTGCTCAAATGCTCCTCTAGTTAAATTCCACCGTAAATTTACCATTTTCATTTAAGAAAGATAAAAATAAGATACTTCATTCCTCCTCCAAATCCTAATATTCAAACTAATGAAACTTCTCTCTCACTATATTTTTGTCACATCTCAATAGCAAGATTCCCTTTTATTGCTAATTCGAAGATTTTGATTTGGACCTGGTCAACCTTTAGATGAACTATAGCAATTGCTCGTTCTTAGAACCAAAATTGAATATGATCTTATCATTCCCAAACTATAGGATAGGTAAGCTAACGTATGGTTAATTTGTGACCAGACACTAATCGACTCACAAGTGTAAGATCTGCTTTATAGGGGTATATATGCTTAAATACAAGAAACATAGGAATACCAATGTAATATAATTAAATGTCTATAGGAGCATGTACATAAAAGCCCAAGATAAAATGTTGTACCTGACTTCAGATTGCGCTCCAAAATTGATTGCCCCAACTGTCAACAATGACTGAGTAGAGTTTACAAAATATCTCCAATAGTGGCTGAAAGGCCTCAACTCGAGAGCAGATATGAAAGGCTTCCCATGACCGGTCTTGACGAGGCAAATGGACATGCGTTTGCCGTAAGCAGATGCTATCATCTCATAAACTCGAGTACTTGATGCATTGGGAAATGACACCTTGGTCCAAAGATTGGTGCCCATGTAGAGGTCAAATCTTGGAGGTGCATTGAGACCATCATAGTTCCCATAGAAGAAGTAAGCTCTTATAAGATAATTTTGTTTCATGGTAATAGGTAGTGTATAGCAATTCCTCTTTCCCTCTGGAAAGCTTCTGAGATCTTTCAATTTCGTGTCTAGCATCGGGTTATTTATAGACGGTGAGATTTGATGATTCTCGCCAGTATCTACGTATGTTGCATCAGATGTATAGCCAATCCCTCTGGTGTCTTCAAAACTGTAATATTCAGCTTTCCCACAATCTATGCTTATAAAGTCTGCCAACGGAAAGATGTCAGTTGCATTCTCAGAAATAAAATCTAAATTGCCTTGAGATCCTGTTTTGGATTGTTGCAATATAGTTGCCGTGAGATTTTTCATGGAGTTTTTCTAGCTAATTGTCACATGATGCAAGATCGAAATGATGTGATTACAATATTTTTCCAGGTCCAAAAAGTAATAGAAATATTCTTGTATAATCCGCAGTATAATTTTAATTGAAATGATACTGAATTTGGACATCAAATAATGAGTTACATCGAGGGCAGAACTTAGAGCCAAACTCCTAGCAAAATCTATCTTTGGAATTCTTGTAAGTATCTTCGAGCAATGTAATTACAAAATACTGGGAAGCCACTTTAGATCTAATGATATGATAAGATCAAATAATAACGGGTTATATACGTCAACTGCCACTTAGTTTGTAATTGGAGTAACCCAGAGGAGACCAAATAACAAGGGAGGTATTTAGGCAGAAACTAGGCAGAGAACAGAGATGTATAACCTGCAGCTTGTCCATGAACAGCAAGGGGAAAGGTGAAGAGCAGAGCTATAACGATGTGGCAGGAGATCACCATTTCCCCCGTAGGTTTGACCAGAAATCATGAGCAGAGAAGCAGCCTGAGAACACGTATATAAATAGAATTCCACAAGGGACGGACCCAACACCTACATCCTTACACGTCGCGCCTCCTATTTCCCTTTGAAAAATGGGAGATGTGAATAGGTCAGACCTGGTCTGGCGTAACGATAGCTGGAGGTTAAAATTTTCTCTGGCTTGCTCAAACATTGGTGTGGGCATTTTTTGACACTTTCCTAATCAATTCGAAACTCGTATTTTGCACTATATTGGCGTGGTACACCGGTGTAAAGTGATCTTATACCAGGTGCAAAATGATTCTACATGATTTTAAATAGGTGTGATTCTGGATAATTTTACATCTGTGTAAAATAATCACAAAGTGACCTTGCGTTGATGAAAAATGATTTTAGATAATTTTATATTGATGTAAAATAATTCATGGTAATTTTATACCAATACTTCATGTCAATGTGTTGCAAAATGAGTTAATTTTTACTTTTTTTGTACCCACGTCCAACCTGAAAATGCTCACTCAAACCTAGTGAAGGATCTCCACTAACGACCTTATCTCCGTTCTACTGTCTTTTTCCCCCCTCTCGCAGTTGCCGATCGAGAAATTATGGGTTCTCTTACCATGATACGGGGAATGATGGAGTAGTCTGACATATGATGGTGCTTGTTCTTGCGGAATTTGACAATCATTTGAGAACGTTAGAAGCCAATAAGTAAGCATCTTGAACCATCACAAAGATGGTTGCAGTCAATTTTGCCTCAGGAGCTTTCACGTGGTTAAATATGCAGCATTGACCAAAATTTGGATAGTAAAAATGTGCATTCATGGAATTTGGGTATTTTGATTTTAGCCTGCTCATTGAAAGGGACCTCAGTAAATAACTCAGAACCTTACTGGTGATTAAAAATGCAACATTAACTAAAATTTGGATGGTAAAATGCGCATCCACGGATTTTTGGGTATTTAGTTCCTTAGAGTATTACGTAGATATCAATCAGTTGCTTTTGGCAAATGGCAGACACCTTATTTCTCCTTGTGCATCTTTTAATTTCTTTCATCGAAAGATTATTATTGGTTTCGAGTAGGAGAAAGCGGTACTACCGCTGGTTGGTTGGTATCCGTGCGCTTCAGCACAGGAAAATTGTAAGCTGTAGAGCAGTGGTATTTGATTCGGAGTTAAATATTACAAGTGATATTTCATTCAAGAAGAGGTGGACATGTGGTCGTCACAAGGACAGCTGCAAAAGGAGTTTCCCGACATCTTCTCCTCCGTAAGAGGTGTAATTTTAGTGCAGAAATTATATTACATCACTTTGATGGAGCAACCTTTAAAATAGCAAATAATGTGCAAATTATAAGATGATATATATTCGTCCATGAATAATTCTAACACATGCAACTCCGATCAATCCAACTTTTGCTCCACAGCCATGAGGAGTTAAAATCTTGCAAAAAATGAAAAATTATAAGGAGTTAAAAGGTCCACCATTTTAATCCTTATTTCAAAATAGAAATATTGGAGAGTTGCTTGTCGTGCATGTCCATTGGCATACCCATTCGATGTGGCATCCTTGTTGGCATTGCTGAGCTAGACATTCTCGAAGATAGAGGGCATGTGGACAGAGGTAAAAGGAGCTTTTTGCATCGTATTGGCTGCTCGCTGTACATAGCTCATAGAGGAGAACCTACGTAATTTGCAAGATGGAGGTGTGGTTTTTTCTTGGTTGAGTGCTGCTATCACGCTCTCTCATTGGCTGAAGTGTTGCAAATGTACCTTGGCATTATATGTCCAGGATGCAGAAGGAAGTTTTCATTGGCGTTGGTGCTTTGGTGTGAGACCCTAGTAGAGTACAAAGAGACGGTCTGTGCAGGTAGAAGTTTCTCTAGTTTAATTAACTTTTTTTTCTGGTTACTATAGTACTCTTTCTTTCTTGCTTTTCCGGATTGGTGAATTGTATTTCGTCAACACTCTTGATTTATTTACTACTTTATGAATCTTGCTTTTCTTTCTTGTTTCATGACTATGTGTTAGATGAATGTGAACATGTTGTGATTGATTTTTTGTACTTAACCGCTTGAATCTCATTGGATTTACTTGGTTAGTGGGACCAGGTCATCACAAGAGGTCCTTTTTCTCACGGATGAGCTCCATCAAGAGCTCCAATGCATTGCCGATTATCTTTGACATGGCCTTGAGTTGCAGCTTCAGAAAGTTGCCTGTGTTGGGAAATAGGAAATTGGGACTTCGTAGTTACATAGCTACACAAAAGAAAATCGTGTTCATCCAAGGACAAGATTGATTATAGTGGAAGGTATCGAAGTGGATGACAACTCACATCTCTGACACAAGTGTATAATATTGCCATCATGGGCTCGAGGAGGAAAGCAACTCTCTGGATTGTGACCTTCGGGGGTAAGCCACAATAGCTAAAGAGGGTTTGGAAGTCCATTAGGCCGAATAAATGAGGATGTGTTAGAATCCATGATTCTTCAAATGAGGTGCCATTGACGTGTTTTGAAGAAACCATACCTCTTAAAGTCCCGAGATGTTATTCTTTTTGCTACATAAGTTAAAGCAGGCTGCTTAAGGATTTTCTTGCTGCCTCTGGAATGGTGCATCTAGGGATGCAAATGGGTTAGGTTCAGGTCAAATTTAGCTAAACTCATACCAATATCCATTTATAAAATCCATACTTATACCCTATTCATTTACTCATTGGGTATAAAAATTCAAATCCATACACATATCCATTTACCCATTGAGTATTCATTTACCTATCGGGTATCCACAAATCATGTCCAAATTAGAGTCAAAGAAGAAGAAAAATTTGTAGCATAATTCATTAATTGTATATTTTTAACAAGTTTGAAATATAGTGGCTTAAGCTACTCTAATTTTAAAGATCCACATCCCTGAAATAAATGTTCAATGGAAGCTTCAGAAGTACTTCAACCTCAGTAGAGTAGCAATTGAAGATATTGAACATATCTTTTTTTCATGTCAGGTTGCTAAGGAAGTTTGTTCCATTATGGTATACGGATTAATACTATGAATGGTAATTGGTTTAAAAAATACCTGTCTATTATTGAGAAACTACCCGATGATATTGTTGAAACAAATATATAAAGGAAATAAATAAATAAAAATAAATATATTTCCAACATTTTCACATAGATCAAAAATATTAAATCAAGTAAATCAAACATGATTTGGTAAAATCCATAATAAAATAAAAAATAAATAACATATAATAACACAAATAAACAAAACGAAGAAAGTTTAGAGATGACTCTGATCGAAACACCCATTAAGGACTTCCTCTAGAGGAGGTATCACCCTATACAATACCGGTGCATCGAGGTCTGAAGAACTCCTCTCAGGATACGAAGATTCACCTCCAAGATTCGACACACTTTAATCTTGGACGTCCTCTAAAACCACCTCAAGAGAACTAATTCGAGACAATTTGGTTTCCATCCAAATTCCTGATTAATCTACCAATTTAATGACTTGATCAACCAAAAACTTATTATGGATCTCTCAATCTCCTTATGCTAGATCGACAAAAGTGATTGGAGATTTTCTACCAATCTTATGTCGAATGAATGCACCAAGAAATAGAGACAATAATGAGAGAGAGGGGGAGAGAGTGGAGAGAGTTTTTCTACTCTTGTGGTGTGTCAAATGAGAGCTCTCTTGTGGCTCTTATACAGAGCCCTTGACCAAAGGTTTTTGGAAATTCCCATTTTATGGAAATATGACAAATGGTGAACCAATAAAGTCTATTAATCAACTGAAATAAATTGGTTGATCAAACTTGGCTTTTTGGTTGACCAAACCAATTAATCGACAAAACTTAACTCATTAATCAACCAAAATAATTGGTCAACCAATTTTACCTTTTGATCGATCGTTCCACGTCAAAATCGTGAGATTAAAAGTTCGTAACAAAGGAATACAAGTTTCAAGTTCCAAATTGATTCTTACCTGAGCTCCAGTTGGATCGGGACGAGGCGCGTGCGTGTATGAGTGGTCCCCAGCCTCACCTCTCACTCTTTGCTACATAAGCCATGTGAGGCAAAAGCCTTCTACACCTACCAAGAGGTTTGTCCACGTCCAGTATGTGACTAAAAACCTTTCCCAAATATCACTGATTTCAACATGAATTCCCAAGTCATCATATAAAAATTACATCCCGATTGATGCAATCAGGCTCTCAAATCCAACAGATATGGCTAACAAGGATACCCCTTGGTATGTGCTGCACATCCTATGGTTGCAGAGATGTGATCATTTATCAGGGGGACAACCACTCGATTTGGAAGGGCCTTGTTGAGAGTTACAAATATGACAAACTTTTATCTTAGAACTGTGGAGCACCTGAGTACCACACCAAATATATCATTTAATCAATGTATGGTGCCTCATAGTCAAACGCAGCACCATGGGGTCTTTATTCTTGTTGATGCAGTGGTAAGGCAGGCGGGTTCTTGTGCAGCAACGATTGTAAGAAAAGAAATGGAGATATAATAGTTGCTAAGGCTAAATTCTTTGCTACGAATGATTCCTTCAAAGCTTAAGTTCCGCAATTCTTCAAGGCATCCTCCTCGTCTTGCCTCTGGCTATTCACACAGGTACTGTTCTCAGCGATGCACCTGGTCTCATAAGTCAGATATTAAACTTATCGCAACCTCATTGGAGATCGAAGCATGCAATTCTCAAGTGTAAATCCTTACTCCGTTCTCAACAATCCTTGTCAGTGGAAGGTGTCTAGAACATATGTTGATTTAGTGCATAATCTTTCTAAACATTGTATTACTGCTTGAATGTTTGGTGTCTAGCGCTGGCCACACATCCCCTATTTCATTGAGGTTACAATGAACTAAAGCTCTCTTTCCCTTAAAAAAAAAAACCTTCAAAATCATTGAGGGAATCATGAGGGAGATTACAGTTGAGGGAATGAGAGACTTAGGATAGGACTTATATATCTCGGGTAAATGAGGATTTTATTCAGGTATTCGGGTCGGGTAATTAGGTAGATATTCATACCCATATTCAAACCTGGTCGAGTTTTTAGGATAAAACACATACCCAAACCCAATCGGGATCGAGTTAGGTTTTATTCATTCTTTTCAAGTCCGGTTGGGTTGGACTTAACGAAACTTGCATCCCTAGGTGCATCATCTGCATGGGAGGTACAATGACAATGAAGAGGGTTGGCACTAGAATGGATTAGCATGGGGGGTTCATGGATAAGATGGCTAGGGGTTAGGCGGGACAATTCATGTCCTTTTTATAGGAGTTTTCTTGAACTCAAAGTAAGAGCCCCACCTATTTTGGGGAGGGTGAAAGGAAATATATACGTATAATTCTAATTGAATGAGTATAAGAGCGGATATATTATATTCCAAACCTTCCATTTCAACCATCCCTTCTCACAACACATGCACCGTTTAGCAACACATGTGCTGGATTTGTGCACTTTTTTTCTTTGAGTTTTAACCTCAGAAACTTGATCTTTATATGTGTATACATACATACATACATACATATATATATATATATACAGTAAACCCTTGGATTTAACGGATCCGTTACCAAGCTTAGAAGTAATTTATAAACGAACCCTGCTCTTTTCGTCTTATTCAATTTTTCCCACCTTCCTTCGTTTTGCGTGGCGGACAGACCATACACACGCGAGCTTCCGGTACAGCGGGAGAGCCGTGTGCGTGATCGCTCCTTCGACACAAACCTGCACTGCACAAAATAGGTACATAGAATCGACGAAGATGACGGAGGGTGACGAAGTGGAGCGACCGGTGTCGGAGCCGCTTCCCGATGGACGGCGAGGATTGCGCACAAAGGGTTGGGTTGTCGAATCCTGCACTCGCCCTATTCTCAGCTCTCTCGCTCTCCAGCAGTGCGATTCCATTCTCGCCCTATTAAATTAAACTCTCGCCCTTTTTCTTCTTCGATTTCTCGTTACTCGTATTTTGCATCTCGTCCTTTGTTTGCTTGATTCCATTGGTAAAATTAGATCTCTAGTACAGGCGTAATGGGTAACTGGGTTTAGGGTTAGAGGTGGTAATCGGAATCGGATATCTGATCAGAGTGTTCAGATGCCTTAGAAGGTGTGAAGTGAACCGCCGCTTGCTGTTTACGGAACTCCTCCAGATTAAGCTCGAAAGTGAACGCTTGATTGGTGGTAAAGCCCGGAGGACCTCTGGAGTGATTAGTAGAATCATCCTTTCAGATCGATTGCGGCATTTAGGAAGATGAGTTGCATTGCCAAGTACAATTAGAACTGATGCCTTTAGTTTTGACATGATCAGAATTCGTTCCTTTCGAGCTGCATTTCGTATGCCTTTGGGAACATCTCCCTAAGTGCTATGCCTTTGGGCACTTAGAATCATCTTGGAAGTCATAAATGGTGTTGCTATAACAAAATAATGATTTGAATTGGAGTATCTGAATGGTCCCTAGTGTTTGGGTTGCCCAATATCTGTGTAGTGAAGATTGTTCACGGTCAGTTTGCTTGGACAGCGTGTTGTTCTCGAGAGAAGAATGGCTTGGTTTTGATTGTTATGACATTATGTCAATCTGATCGTAGTATAATAGCTGTTGCCAGGGTATCTCCTTGTAACCTAATGGTGATATTTCTAGAGCAATCCATAGAAAATCAAGTTAAAACTTGCATTACTAGACTCCACTTGCATGGGAAGAGATTAAAGATCACACTGAATCTGATTTAATCCATTAGTAGAAGATGTACCTGAGGATTCAATTCATAATATCTCCCAACACCTCTCCTAGTTCGAACATTGAGGGTTCTCGCTGATGTCATTTCACTTGTTCCCATATCATAGACTCCTTTTAAAGAATTCATTTCAGTTGAATTTGGTCATTTGCCATATATGGCATGATGATCCCTGTTGAGCATCCAAGACTCAAAATACACTGTTCGAATCTAGGATGGACATTCAGAGTTGAAAGTATGCGAAATCATCATGGTTTAATATATATGCCAACTTAGTTTTAATTCAGAAAGATTTTTGTTTCAGCTGAATGAAGAGCAAATTTTGCTGTATCACCAAGAGGGCCTTTGGCTGAGGTTTTGTCAGTTGCCAACATGGGGATTTACAACAATGAGCTCATTTAGAGCTAAACCTCATGTCTAGAAGATAGAGACCATAGTTCTTTGAGATTGCAGAGAGTTGGTGGAGATTTGGAAGACAGGAGTTGGTCACGTGCTTGATAAAAAAGTATGATCAGAATATCTTCAAAGAATGATAAATACTGATTGGAGCATGATGGTATGCAGACTTTACAGAATTTTGGTGGTCAGTTTATGAAGTCACCTGACGAATTGTTTTTCCCCCTTTTTATCTTGCATTAGTGAAATATCAGTTTGCTTTGAACAACTGATTCTTGAAAGTTAGACTTCTTTATTCCAGTCAATCGCTTCTCCATTTTTCTGAGAGAAATCAACATTTTTCCATATTGAGTTTTTTGCAGACATATTGCCAAACCTATAAATGACTTGATTAAACATCAACATCCTTGTCTTTACATTGATTTGTGCTCTCTTCTTTTAAGGACCTTGCCATGGAACATTGTCTAGTCGCTCTCTCTCAATCAATTGCATTTGAGAATTTTCATATGCTTGCTTTTTTTTCTTGGAAAAGGGCTCATATGTTTGCTTTTGAAAAGGTTTCTTGCTTTCTTGAGATTTTTTGGGATGAGTGTTTACGCCTTTTTTCTTCTCTTTAAATAGGTGGGAAGAAAATCTTGGGACATCTCACTTACCTGAAATGGTTTTTGGGGATAGTTTCTTATCACTCTTACATGAGGGCAGTGGTATGAAGATACATTTCAATGCATTTGATGCACTCCAAGGGTGGAAGCAAGAATCATTGCCTCCGGTCGAAGTTCCTGCTGCAACAAAATGGAAATTTAGAAGGTAAAATTTTCTTCTTTCTTGTTTAGGAATGAGTACAATTGATTTCCTGGAACCTTTTGTATACCTAGAAATGTCGATAGGTTCTTGGTGACAAGGGAGTTTATCGAAAGTGCTTTTGCATTTCACATGTCCGATGTGACATGTCTTATGTTTCCAGGGCAGATATATTGTACTTTGGGGTGTGGGAGGTTAGTTTTTTTCCTGAACCGGTGGAAAATAAGGTCAACTTGACTGATGGCTTGTTGTGACCCCTTAGTATTGAATAGGCATGAAGATAATGTGTCCTGATCAAATGTAGGCAATTATAATAAGGTGTCTGCCTGATTACATTTATATATGTGCATATGTTAATATTTATGTATATATACACGATGGGTGTGTTCCAGTAAGAGGTCTGCCTTGTGCAAGCAATTTTAAATTGATTGACCAATTTTCTAGTTACTTCAGGTAACTTTGGTAATTATTACTCTATCTTACACCTTTAAAAAGAAGGGTACCCTATCTTAGGCATGCATTATTGGCAGTCCACTTTTGTTCCTTTTAAGAAAAGGTATCTGCTGGTAATCCTTTCAAAAATAGTTAACCTAGGTAGGAGGTTGAGGATGCAAGAGTCTAAGAAGTTTCTCTGCTAATCTGGTCTGCTCACTTTTATGGGGAGAACAACCAGTTGATGATGATGTTTTGGGTGACTATAAGCTAATTTGGACCTCAAAGGTTCCACTTAAATTTTTTGGTTGGTTGCTGCAAATCTAAGATGATCACATGGGTGCCTAGGACTAGATGGACTCCAGGAAGCGATATGATCAAGCTTTGTGGATTGAAGATGAAGCTTTGGCCATTTGTTCTTCAGATGCTTATTTGCAAGAGTAATGTGGTAAAACTCGTTGTGACTGCATTTCTAGTGATCGGTTTGGAGTCTCTTTCAAACAAAGGATACATGATGTAGGAGCTGCAATGCTTGGGGGTTTGTCAGTCATTTGATCTGCTTCTCTGCAAAGGATGTTTTGGAAGGAGGGATGCATTTTTGTTGAAGTTGGACACAATATTGTTCAGTCCGAGTGGATTGGATGACTACTGATTTCCAGTGGTCATCCTTCTGGTGTAAAAAATTTGAATTAGATATCTTCCACATATATATTCTCTTGGCAATGACCAGGTATGAAGAGATATTTATAAACATGAAGTTGGCCAATTTTTCCGCAGTACTTTGAGCACATGCTCACACAAAGGATAATGTCTTCTTGGGTTTGGTTTTTCCAAGAACATGAGGGAATTTGATGACATTAATACTATTGGGAAATAAGGACGGGCCACATGGCACGCAGTAGAGGGCCCACAGGGGCCTGGCGGTCATGGTCCAAGGGACCAATTTTGGTGTCTTCTCTTAAGTTGCAAGTTTTGTTATTTTTAGTAAAGTTGTTTTAGTAAAATATGTTGGAATTTATTTTTTTATTAAAGATAAGATTTTTCCTTAAGAGATAAGAACTTTTTTTATTAGGGATAAGATCTTTTGTTTCGAATTATAGGGATATGTTCTCTCTATAAAAAGAGAGCTTTCCCTTGTATTCCATTTTGAGCAATACAAATATTTCTAACATAATTCAAGGCTCCTCTCCTCTCTCTTTCTTCTCAACCGCCGGCCACCAGCCTACCGGTGGTGCTCCTCCACGCCTCCAAGCCACCACACATGGATAGTCCTCACGTGGACTATTTTCCCACGCACAAGGATCCTCCACGCTCCACGTTGTGTCAATTCTTGACAAATACTATGTTCGTCCCATCATTGGGAGCATCAAAAAGCAAATATGAAGGATTGAACACTATACAGTTGCAGCTGTGATCCATGTAAAATAAAAAAGAATCTCAAGTGCTAAAAGTGCGCAGTATCCAGCACATTATGTGATTGGCTCTTACATAACATGTTTACCATAACATATCCACTGTGTATTGTTCGCAAACTGTTTGCATGTGGCTAATAGGGAAAAATGTCAAGAAGAGAGTTCAAAAGTAGAAATTATATGTCCCTCTTCTATTTTTGAGCACGATCGTTGTTTCTTTTCACCACAAGCATGTACGTCTCTACAAAACAGACCAAACAAAATATGAAATGCCAAAACAGTGTAGAAAACTCTATTTTTTCTCAATGGTTGTGTTATACTTGTTGCTGAGGTTACTTGCAGTTAAGGTCTACTTCTTATTGAGGCTCCATGGTGAGTGTGTTCACATCTAGTGGACTGTTGCTTATGCTCTACTACTGCTATTTTTCTAGTACTTTTGCTGCTGCTACTGTGTATGTGCCATATTGCTTTTACTAATTGCAATGAAATCTCTGGTGATCTCTGTGCTCTTTTGCTGATTCTATTGCTGACGATACCAATTCTAGCTGATATTATTGGTGCTTCTCACCTTCTATTGCTCCTTCTGTATGGAGTCGTGACCAACCTAATAGGGTTTTATGGTTTCAACAATATGAATCTGTACTAATGATGTCTTTTGATGCACATGTCTATGCTTTGTCCTATGACTTTTGCCCTACTCAAGATCCATTTGGTGACTTAGTGCTAGTTGTCCATTTGGTCCACTATAGCTTGTGAAGGGAATGTTTGAGGGTCTTGGCCTGTATATCTGGTTGTATTTCATGTTATCCATTGAGAAGAATGAAAAGACGAATCCCATCCTTGGGTCTCTTTTCCCTTGAATAAGTTGGTGATGGATAATCTTGAACCATGTGAGCACTCGTGGTCCTCATGTTCGAGATTTTATCCTTAATCATTGTGGTCTCTACAGATTTTATTTTATTTCTCTTTCTTGTTTGTTTGGATACTGATTACTACTGTCCCTTGTCTCTTAGAACACTTCTCTTAAATTTATTTTCCAAATCCATGCTGCATATTAGCTTCCGTGACTTCAGTTTCTGCCCTTCAGTCATAAATTATAAAAATTAGTATGCCAGCCTCATTAATCTTATATTATGTGTTTTTATGCAGCAAACCCTTCCAGCAAGTAACACTTGATTATGACTACACATTCACAACACCATATTGTGGCAGTGAGGCACTTGAGTTGCAATCAGAGGTCTGCTACCGCTGGCATGGTTGATTAGTCTTTTGCATGGTTTATTAATCTTCTAGTATTGCTTTGTGAGCTGTAATTTTCTATCCTTAGAATCATGTGATCAGAGATAAGTTGGTTCTCTCTGTGTATCTTTTCAAAGTTCATAGCCCTTTGTACTGCAAGTATGTAGCACCTAATATTCTCTCTCTCTTGTAAGTTACATCGGGAAGTTTACAATCCAATGCAAAATTCAACATTGAATTGGGACTGAACTATAAAAGATAAAAAAAGTTTGAAATTTATATTTTTGCCAATACCTTACTCAAATGGCCTACTTGATGTGCAGGGATGTAAGGAACTTAACGAACAGATATGCTGGGGATATAACATAAGGAACTAAAAATATGATGCAGGACTTGGAACAGTGATGTGAACAAAAAACCACAATTTGGTTCGAATGAAACATGATGATCAGGTGTTAAAAGAGTCAACTTGCACTGTTTTGAGTTTTGCTTCAGAATATTCCCACCGGTCATAAAGAATGGTGTTCCCACAGTGGACATAATCAATTGATTTGTTCATTCAGGTGCATATTCTGTAAAATTTCTACAAATATTCCTTGATTCCATATCCCCTTAAAAGTCATATAAAAGGGCTATCCCAGATTTTTTTCCCCTGAATAACTATCGGCATTGGATTCAGTTGTTAATATGATCAATTGATATCAACACAAGATTTTCAGTGCAGTGGTGTGGTTCCTGTTACTGCATTAGCGTATTGCTCATTGTGAGATATAATCTAGAAGCTAGGACCGGAACCATGTGCGTGGAGATGAAATATTTGATACCCTTTTCTTTCTTTTTTGGATGACCCAGAGATACCTTCTTCTGGTTTAGGCAGTTGCAGGGCAGCAAGGTCAAGAATGCCACCTGAAGTGGGAAGACTGTGAGCAGCAAATTGATTTGGATTCTCCAGCCCTTAGGGGAGCTATATTGTTCTATGATGAGGTAGGCAATTGGTTCAAGAGTGAAGATTCATCTGCTTTGTAGGTTGGTATTATACATTGTTAAATTTATGTAGGTTATTCTGTATGAGGACGAGCTCTCTGATAATGGAGTTTCATTATTAACTGCCAAAGTGGTAATTTCTATACTATGCTTTCCAGATCAAATTTGGATCCTTTTTTTTTTTTAGTAGATGATAATGACTTGCATGCTGGTATGGCAGAGAGTAATGCCAGACTGCTGGTTTCTTCTGCTACGCTTCTGGGTGAGCACATTTAATTAATTTTTACATTGTGCAGACTATTTGCAATACATTTTTGGATTATTGTTCATCCTTTCTCCATTTAGGAAAGTTTGTACATGGTTCCTAATGACCTGAATCTGCACAGCATGTTCTGGGTGACCCTTTCTCTTTTCCAAAAAAAAAAAAAAAGTCTCCACAGCATGTGATTTTAGTTAAAAAAGTCTGCTTGGATCCTCTCAAAGCTACTATTCTTTAGAAGTGGCTTCTCAATAGAAGAAACTTAGGATTGTTGGTTTGCATAAATTCATACATATCAGCAAAGAGCTTTTCTGATTGCAAATTCTAAGCTATTGCTTATTTCACATGGCTACTTGGAATTGCAGCTCAGAGTTGATGGGGCTCTAATGAGACTGAGGGATACAAGGATGTATTGCAGTTTTGGAAGCGACTTGAATGCCAAGCCCACAGTCTTGCGGGAGATTTGTTGGAGAGAAGTTACATTTAAGAGTTTATCCATGGTAACTGGCCTCATTTTCTTTCCAAATCATTGAAGGTTGCAGGCAGCCAAATCTATAAAAGTGTGCATTAGACACGATTATTGCAGAATAATGTATCAGGAAATTAAAATTCAAGGCAAAGATTAATATTGAAAAATATACATAATATAATTACATCACGAAAAGCATCGCAAGAAGACCATGTGGAATCCTTTGCAAGAGAAGGGATAAACTGCAAGAGAAGCATCCTAATGTACTGGATATTTCATTGATATTCTCAAAGAAATACAGAGTAAAATGTACATTTATAGAGGACACTGCTCTCTCAAACTTCAATAATAGATGAGGTAGACTAGACTATATACAGATGTTAAACTAGATATACTTATCCAATTAAATATCTCATCTTTCTCAGTATTGCCATTCAAGCTAGACCATGTAATGCTCAGCATGTTATAAACTGAAGATCCTCCCACTCACACACAAGCAACCAAATGACGACAAAACTGCATTCTTGTCATGGCACCATTTGGATCTAATGATGAAAAAGATGCAATCTGCATCTTGTTGATATCGATTCATGGCATGCAAACATGTTTCTTGGGTCATGTTGGCAATGAAGCAGATGGAAGGTGGTAGTGTAAAATGATGATCATCCAGTAGTTGAGTAGAAAATCATGTGTCAACAAGGATCCTTTGTATCTATCTAGCACAGATTCTATAATAAATGGTCTTTCTCACATAGAGGCCTCTTAGAAGCACCACAGACCCCTAAAAAGCTTTTGTATTTATGCTCTTTATTCACTTCAATTGCAACCTTTAGGAGTCATGGGCACCTTACCATGTTGGTTAAGTATCTTGGCTGTGGTGGCTGCAACTGTGTTCATAAGTCTAGATATTTATTTAGACTAGAGAACTTTTAGTGAGCAATGCCATAAGATTTATAAATGTATTTCTAATTGCAAGGAACTACACTGGGAGGAATATGTAGCACAACACCTAGGAGAGGTGTGCTTTCATCCATTATTTCTCTAGGCTATTGTGATCAATCGGGGGATAGAAATGTGCCGATTAGGAGGCATTAGCCAGCACACTTGCTCAAAGAGACCACTGGAGGTGAGTTGTGCTGAGGTGTGCTTGGTAAGAGAAAGGCCCCTCCTTTTAAATTTAGTGCCTCCTCGACTACCACGTGCGGGGAGAACGTTCCCATGCCTGACGTGGTCTCAGCCGATGATGCTTTTGGGTTAATCAGATCCAGTTGGGGTATGTCTAATTGTGACCCATTCTTTAACTCTTTCTTCTTGGGTGGGGATGGGAGGGTTCCACCCATATTTCTTGTACTCCCTCGAATGGATTGCTCACAGAGGATCACTTGCAGGGGCCATTGATGCAGTTGGAGGTCAAGGAAACCTCTTCTCCCATGAGGGAGGGTGACATGATTCTTTATGGAGGCCTGCTGAAACCTTCGATTGTCGTTGCTCGTCCCATGGATGAAGCGGCAGAAGGGGGACCTACTCCAGTGGTTGTTGGCCTTGATTGTGAGGCTTTTCTTTGAGGAAGGTCCCATCGGACGAGGTCACAAAGGAGGAGGTGGTTCCAGTGGCAGCATTCGAGTGCATTGATGGCCTTGCCGAGGCCATGAGGAGGCAAGAGGTAACCTGCTGGAGACTGTTGCGGGTGGGGAATGCATGGAGCTACCTCCTGCTAACCTTGATCATGTGGATGGGGTGCTTGTTGATAGATCAGAGGAGCTTCCGTGATTGATGCAACAATGGTTGGTGACAACACAGTGCCACCTAGCAATGATGCCTATGTTGGCGCAACCTATGGTGACATGTACATGGTGGTTGAGGCATTTTTGGCCCATGGGGCATCACATGCACCTGTGGGAGCTATTTCCACTTGCGGATTCGGTGCAAGTATGTCCCAGGCCTTTGATTTCTCTTCTAATGCTTGTTCTATAGATTCGTTGTTGGGGGTTGTTCCTTCCCAAGATGAGAGTGCTGGGAGGTAGCTGATTCTGTTAATGCCAATGGTGGAACAACAATGAGGTTATGGTGGGGATGATCGGCGACAGTAGTCGCAAATAATGCTTCAACATCTGATATGGCCTCTACCATAGCTAGGGTGATGGGGGCTCGCAAGTGAGGACACCGTTCTAAATGAAGCTATAAATTGGAATTTTCAGGGTCTGTGTGACTGCAATTGTTGCTACTCTCTTCAAAATTATTTGGCAGATCGGGGAATAGATGTTATCTTCTTCTAGGAGACATTGGAAAGTTGTGGCAACAGGTGTGAGGGGCCAGGTTGGACCAGTTTCGCACCATTAATTGTCAAGGCAGATCTGGAGGCCTTCTGATTTCATGGGGCAGTGAAAAATTTTATTTTGAACAGGACTGGATGGGGAACCATGTGTTTTCTGGTGGCTTTGAGAAGAAAGGTGGATGGCATGTGTCTATGGTCCATATGAGTCGTCATAGAGGAATGTTCTTTGGGTGGATTTATGTTCGGCAATTCATTTCTTCGGAGACACCCCATTTCTTATGATAGGTGGAAACTTTAACGCCACTTTGAAGCCAGAAGATAGGTCGGGGGGGGGGTGGTGGTGGTTGGCTGCGATGCAGGCTCGAATTTCCAGGAATTTATGGTAGACTTTGGCTTGCAGGATTTAATGCCATCAAACTGTACCTACACCTAGAGTAGAACCATTGCTTAGTCCTGGATTGATGGATTCCTGGGGTTGATAGCTTTTTTGGAAATCTTCCCTCTCTGTCCTGGAGGGGGTTTGATGACCTTTCTCTGACCACACACCTTTATTTTGGAAATCCAATGAGGGGTATAGACCTTCTACTTCAAATTTGAGTGCTCCTTGTTGGTGGCGGGAGGTTCCTGTTTGTGGATCTGCAATGGTTACAATGGCAAAAAGGTTGTAGTACCTTCGACAGAAGATGATTGAGTGCAAAAGACGGATCAGGGTAGCGAGAAAACAGAAAAAGGAGGTTGCCTTGGGCAAGATTTCTGGGCTTGACAGAATTGAGGATTCCAGACGTTTATTGACTGAGGAGGCTCAGGAGAGAAAGCAACATCAACATACCCTTTTACAAGATGACAAGGAGGAAGTGGTGTGCAGACAGAGGTCAGGCAAGTTGGTTGAAGGAAGGGGATTCTAACACTAGGGTTTTTTTTTTCACTTGGTGGTGAACTGGAGGAGGGGAAATTTCATTGAAAAAATTAGAGTGGGGGAAGCTGAACTTTCTTCCAGGGTGGATATTGGCAAAGGCAATTGATGATCATTTTAGAGACTTTTCTAGAAGGGGCCAGAGGGATACTTGGAGTTGGACTGAGCGGGGAGCATCTCGGCCAACTATGGAGGAGGTGCAATATCTCATTCAACCTTTTATAGAAACAGAGGACAGAGAACCTGTTTAGTCCTTGAATGTGAAAGGCACACTTGTTCATGATGGATTCCTTGTCTTATTCTTTAGGGGGTTTTGGGATGTGATACGACAGGATCTTCTTGCTGTTTTGGAGTTCCGTAATGGCAATTATGATTTTGAATGCCTAAACAAATCCCTCATTTTCTTATTGCCAAAAGAGGCAGCAGAAAGGATTGGAGACTACAGGCCAATTTCACTATCTAACACTGTGTATTTAATTATCTCTAAGGTCTTGGCCAATAAGCTTAGGGATGTTTTGGACAGCATTGTTAGCCCAATCCAGTCGGCCTTTATCAAGGGAAGACACCTATTGCAGAGTGTTGCGATTGCATATGAGATAAATGCTCATTTGAAAAGAACTAAGACTAGGGGATTCATGTGGAAGGTGAATTTCGCGAAGGCTAATGACACGATAGATTGGGCATTCTTGTGGTCCTCCCTACGTAGGAGGGGCTTTCTTGAGCTCTAGATTACTTTCATGAAGAGATGTATTCTGTCAAACTCTTTTGCGGTGCTTGTTACTGGAAGACCAGAGGAGGGGTGGGTGCAGCCACAACGGAGGGTTAGATGGGGATGCTCTCTAGTCCTGCTGTTATTTGTAATTGCTGTGGAATCCTTGGCAATAACCACCTCATCAGTATGTAATGGACTGTTGAAGGTTTTAGTCCTCCCAATCAATGGAATCTGGTACCCCTATTGCAATATGTAGACGACACAGTTTTTTTTCGTTGAGGGTGTACAGGAAGCAGCGAATGTCTCCACATTGTTGGAAAGTTTTGGATGCTTCTCCGGATTGGTGGTTAACTGCAACAAGTCCTCACTTATTCCTTTTGGGATGTCAGCCGAGGAGATTCAGCAGTGTAGTAATGTTTTGAGGACTCCTGTGGCAGAGTTTCCTATCACTTACTTAGGGGTTCCTTTGTCTGGCCAACCACTTAAAGTAGTACATTGGAATAATCCTTTTTCGAAGTTTGAAGATAGGTGAGCAGGATGGAAGTTGAAGGTCCTGTTTAGAGGAGGAAGGTTAGTTTTAGTTAAGTCACTACTGTCGGCCCTTCCCATTTTCTTATTCTCAATGTTTCAAGTTCCGTTGAAGGTCTTAAAGAAGATTGATGCTTTAAGAAGAATTTTTTTTTGCAAGGGACCATATGGGGAGATCAAAGGAATTTCATTGGTGGCCTGGGATGAAGTTTGCAGGCCGATAGCTGAAGGTGGTTTGGGAGTTCTTAATCTTGGGGTTCTGAACCAATCTCTACTTACTAAATGGATTGCATTCATCATGGGCAGAAATTCTTGCATCTCTGTTTATGTTTTTAATGCATGCCTTGTTAGGAAGCTCAGCTGAGCAGATTGAATGCTCCCTAGAAGAGGTGATTCCCTTTTTTGGAGAGGACCTTTGCATGAGATGTCAGCTACTATTCCTTATTTCTTGGCAGATTTGGGGAATGGCAAGGACTTCTCCTTTTGGCATGATGACTGGATGAATCTTGGATCTGTGGCGGATGCTTACCCACACCTTTGTGCCTTATCCTTTAATATGGAGGCAATGGTAGCTGTGTGTTGGCATGGGCAGTCCTGGTCACTCCAATTTCGTGCTGCTTTATCAGATCAGAGAATAGATGAATACATACAGCTACAAGAATCCTTGGTGCACTTAAGGCCAAAGGAGAGCACATTAGATGCTTGGTCTTGGGAGGATGGAGACTTCTCTGTTCGGTCAGCTTATAGGAAGCTTCTTCCCCAAAACGGCAACCTTGATGGGTAGTTAAGTAGAAATTGTAGGCTCATTTGGAAATCTGCTATGTGATTAAAGGTGAAAATCTTTGCTTAGCTTCTAGGGCAAAAGAGGTTGATGACAAAGTCTTATAGATTGAAGATTGCTCCCCACTCTGCTCCTATTTGTGTCTTTTGTGGCAAGTTTGTTGAGGATTGTGACCATGTATTTTTCACGTGCCCTTTCGCTGCAGAGGTTTGGTGCCGAATTGGTTCACAGTGGCCAGCGCATGCATCTTTGGAGCAGTTCTGGCAGTCCTTCCGTGCGAGCACTTTCAGATCTAAATGGGAAGGGGCTTCCCCCTTTGCTGTTCTATGGGCGATTTGGCTTCAGCGAAATGCTACCATCTTTAGGGGGAAGAGATTCTGTAGGGATGTCTCTTTTCTTAAGGGACTCTAGGAGAACATTCCATGATGTATCCTTTGATACTTTTTGTTTTCATTTAGTTTATTAATATGTATTTATGGATGATCACTTATCTCATGCAATCATCCTTTTATTCTTCTTCTTCAAAAACAAAGCAGGTAGAATCTAGGCTTGAGGAGTTAGGCTTGACTGCAAAGGGAAAGAAACTACCTACATTCTTAATAGCTGTTGCTCTTCTTTAACCGAAGAAGAATGGTACAGCAAAGATCATCTTCACTACTCTGAGATCCTGGGATGTTCATACGTAAAAGATCTTATGCTCGTATCCCCAACGAGATCAGAGAATTGCAGGGGAACCAAGAGCCTTCTAAAGCTAGTTGAATTTTTTCTTTCGAAATAATCTTAGTAGAGTTGTCTCAAGGGCATTGACCCTGTGTCAACATGCAATTTGAGTAGTCTTATGCAATGTCTCTGAAATGGTTTCTTCTTGGTTTGGGCAGGGGTATGGGGATTTATTTGGTGAGTATGTATATGTTGAGTTTGTCATTTGTTTCTCTAGGCTTGATTTGGAATGCACACCTTATATCTTACTTTCAATTCAGGTGGCAAGCCTGAAATATATGTTCTTGGCTCAGGGGTGATGTGGTGGGTAAGTAGGTCTTTGAGCATGAGGTTTGCTCTCTTGGTTTTGTGGCTTAGCCTGACATTTGTTGGTTCTGGTGTGAAATAGGAACCCTGTGTTGTATCTTGGTGTCTATTCAGGTAGGCAAGCATGCTCACTAGGTATGCTCAGCTGAGGAGAGAGATGGAAATTAGGGTATATGGATCTTTCTGCTTGATATTCTATATTTATTGCTTGAGGTTCATGTTTAATTTGGTTAGTATTGGTCCTGGTCTTGGTATGGTGTGGGATCTATATGCCACCCATGGTGCCTATTCAGGTGAACAGGAAAAATTCAAGGCCCACAGTTGCTGCTACTATTCGGCTTGGTCTTGTTCTGAATTGATTGCAGACCAGCCTTACACTCAATGTATGGGGAGACGACGCCAGATGCTGTCATCTTTTCTACCCTTAAGTGGGATTTAGTTGACTGAACCTAGAATGACCTAAACCATGTGATGTCACCACGTGTGAAGCCCCTGGCATGTGTCTTCTGCAAATGATTGTTGGGTCGAGATAGTTCTAATAGATTGTAGCATGAGGGGGAAAGTGGTGTGTGTGATCAGATCTTTGTAGCTATAGCAAGCCTACCTCCCTAGCCCTTGAGGACTAGTTTATTTGGGGGTGTTAAACCTAGTTGAGAAATCTCAATGTGGTGTTGTGAAAAAAATTGCGTTTTGCAAAATCCAAATATGTGGTGGCATTAAGCCCCAGGCCCCCAAGTGGTATCAGCTCCGTATTACTCACCTTTCTCCCCTTTGCACAATAGGTTATCACCTATTTCAAGCAAAGAGAAATAGGTTTTAACACCGTGCCTAACACTGCTGCTAGTAAACAGAAGGGGTTAATGGCACTTCCACATGTGAAAAATTGGTTTTCTAACATGTCAGGTAACCTAGTTCCAAGAGTTATGTCATTCCATAGGTAATGAGATGGGGATCCATCTGTTGGGAAAAAAATCAAGGTAGCATCTGTTGAGGATAATTTAAATCGAGATGCCCTCCACCTTCATAGGTTTTCTTTCCTAGGAAGTAAGTAGGTTGCAGTGGTTCTTGGCAATTATCGTTGTGAGTGAATCATGCTGCTCTTTGAGCATTGTCATTACCAGATATTTGGATATTTTTACAATGATATGGATTTCTTGGGACATTAACCACTATTTCCTCTTTGATTTTGCTGAACTGTACATCATGTTGAAATATGGTTCTCAAGCTCTTAGGGACTCTGTGGTGGTTGTCTTAGTTTTAATGTTTGTGCGACTCTTTTATAAATGTAATGATCTGATTCCTCATAAATATTGGGAAATCATTCTTTCTGTTAGGACAGCAGGAAATAAGCCATGTGGACAGGCCATGTGGCAGTCAGCAGGCCACGTGGACTGTCCACGTGGCAGCCTCTAGGAGGCCCAACAGGGCCGGCGGTCATGGTCCAAGGGACCCAAGTTTTGTGTTTTACTTAGAAAGCAAGCTAGCTAGTGTTAGTAAATGTGTTTTAGGAAAATATGTTTAGGATTTAATTTCTTTATTAGAGATAAGATCTCTACTTGTTAGAGATATGATTTATTTTCAAGTGTGAGGATATGTTCTCTCTATATAAAGAGAACATTCCCATGTATTTATTTCTTGAGCAATATAAACTTTTCCTATTCTAAGAAAGCTCTCCTCTCTCTTCTTCAATCACCATAGTCGGCCACCACCAAGGGCAGTCGGCCCTCTCCTTGCCAGCCGGTAGCAGCCGGCCAACTAGCAGCCGACCTCCTCCCTGTCGACCACCACTGCCGGCCCTGGGGAGGCCGTCTGCCCCTCTTTAGTAGTAGGTGCTGCTCTCTCTGTCCACACGCGTGGACTGCCACTGTTGGACTATTTTTCCCACTCATAAGGAGCCTCCATGCTCCAAACTATGCTGATTCTTGATATGGTATTAGAGCCATTGTTCTAGGCTGCTTGTGCCTGTGGGTTTAGACCACGTGTTGGTGATTCTTGCCTTCGAAGAAAGTCCTCTTCAAAAGACCTAGCGCCTTACGTAGAGGATTAGAGAAAATGGCGAAAGCATCGGCAACGGTCAACGACGCCATGCTTGCATCGAGAAAGAGCAAGGTGGTTGTCTCCGAGACAACCGTCAAAGCTCTATGGGGCATCCAACTATATTTTGTGGGCTTGCACCTTCAAAATATTCGTTGGAGGCCAAGGGAAACTTAGTGTTCTCTTGGAGGAGCTGCAGGAGATGAAGGATGATAAGAAGAAGAAATACAAAAAAGAACTATATGGTTGTAAATTGACTCATGAACTCAATGGATCTATCCATCACCTCGAATATGTTCTACAGAAAGAGCGCATATGAGATTTGGACAACCCTCGAGAAAAAGGTACGCCCAAACCTCAAGCAACGCGCGTATTACTGACCTTTATACTCGCATTTGGATAGCTAGTTAAGGTGATTTCTTCTTGACAAAGTATTACGAGAAGATGGAGGCTTTATTCAAGTTGGACATCTACGAGCCTTTATGTTGTGATAAGCAGGGGGAGACTCAGGCGGTTTGGCAATCCACCAAGTTTTTATCGAGGTTGCATCTCCATTATCGAGTCGCCTAAGATCAAAATTTGGCCTCCGACGGGAAGATAGATCTTGAAACCATCTTCTCCCATCTTATCAAAATGGAGATCCCCGAGGATGAAAACACATCGAAAGGGGAAAGCTCTGCACTTGCTATTTCAGAAGCAGGTGTGAGGCGTGGATGTGAACCTAGCCACGTCTACCTAAATTGCCAACACTGTGGACGCAATAATCATCCACAAGACAAGTGTTGTGAGAAGTTCGGGAGACCACCACGTGGGGCTACTAGCACCCCACGTGTGGACTCCTTAACCTATGATGATCTTGGGAAGTTGCGGGTTCTACTTTGTGAAGACAAGTCGACGGTGACTGTTGTGACGACTACTCAAGTTGCTATAGAAGCAATGATTTCGGAGGTCGCAAAAGGATTCGCCATTGACTTGTCAAAGGAGAAGACCAAGAGCTTGGCTCTCGAAGAAGATGAATGGTGGGGCGTCTAGCCTCACAAGTGGAAGACCAAGTCGTTGGCCTCCCGGCCTTCGACTCAAGGGTGAGTGTTAGGATGGCAGGAAATAAGCCACGTGGATAGGCCACGTGGCAATCAGCAGGCCACGTGGACTATCCACATGGCAGCCTCTAGGAGGCCCAATAGGGTTGGTGATCATGGTCCAAGGGACCCATGTTTTGTGTTTTGCTTAGAAAGCAAGTTGATTATTTTTAGTAAATGTGTTTTAGGAAAATATATTTGGGATTTAATTTCTTTATTAGAGATAAGATCTTTCCTTATTAGAGATATGGTTTGTTTCTAAGTGTGAGGATATGTTCTCTCTATATAAAGAGAGTCTTCCCTTGTATTTGTTTCTTGAGCTATATAACTTTTTCCCATTCTAAGAAAGCTGCTCTCCTCTCTTTCTTCTTCAATCACCATAGCCGGCCACCACCAAGGGCAGCCAGCCCTCTCCCTGCCAGCCAGCAGCAGCCGACCAACCAGCAGCTGGCCTCCTCCTCCCTGCCGGCCACCACTGCCAGCCCTGAGGAGGCCGCCTGCCCCTCTCTAGCAGCAGGTGCTGCTCTCTCTGTCCACACGCGTGGACTGTCCACTGTTGGGCTGTTTTTCTCACGCACAAGGAGCCTCCACGCTCCGAACTACGTCAATTCTTGACACTTTCTTTAATGAAGTGTATTATTTTCCTATTCCCCTTGGAGCGAAAATGCCCTACTACACTTCAGACTTGTCAGAAGAACTTTGGAAATTCGTGCTTTGAGATAATCTGTCTTCTGATGTACTTGCCCGAAAAATGTTAGAGCACATCAGGTTGAAATCAAGCTTGAGCCATTTAAAATAAGCATGTATTCTCGGTTCCCAGGTTACAGAGTCCAGTTTGAGCTCTGAAAGTGCCCTTGCCGCAAATGTGCAAAACTTATTATGGTTCTGCCTACCGTTTGCTAGTTTGATAGGCAATTATTCTTAGTTAATAAACATGTCAAGAATATGCTTTCTCGTAGATGATCAAGTTCAAGAAACAGAGCATGCTTGGAAACCTGAGTTCTGTAGTCTGTTGCTTATTTTTGTAGCTTGGTCTCACCGAGTAATCAGTTCAAAGTTTTTAAGAATGATAATCATTTCAAAGTTAGTAAACTCTAAGTAGGTCTGAGGGAGTTGCCTGATTTCTGTGCTCTGTTGCTTATCTTTGTAGCTTGGTCTCACTAGATAATCAGTTCAAAGTTCTTTAGGAATAATAATCAGTTCAAAGTTGGTTAACTCTAAGTAGGTCTGAGAGAGTCAATGCTCTGAATAAATGGAGTTCAACTTATTTGGCTTAACGGCTGACCAGTCGGCTGCTAATAAGAATAGCAATTATTGAAATTATTTGGAAAATGCTCAAATTAGAAGGTTGTGATTTACACATGGTGAAATTCTTGTAAGCCTGCATTGACTCTCATTAATGTATACTGTACTCAAGTCTGCTAGACACTTAAAATATGCAGCATTTACCATCTGGCTTTCTAATTTTTTGTGAAACGGATCATTTGGCTTTGTAATTGTCCCCACTTTTTTTCTTGAGCGAGGTAATCGTTTCCACTCCTGTTTCAGTTATATCTACTAATTTTATGCAGAGTGGACTTCCTTTGGATGGTGCAATGTTCTTGGATCCTAATCTTGCTTGTCAGAGACTTCCAGTTATCAACTGTAAGACGCAGAAATTAACTCTTGGTAGTTAGCCCTTTTGCTGTTGTTCCTGTTCCAGCTTATGTTCTTTCCCTGGTCTACTTGGTCTCTTTGAGATATTAAAGATTGTATTTTGTACGTGATGATTGTGTAAATTTCCTCAATATCTAGAAATACAGCTGTCTAAAATATTGAGATCGTTGGATATCAATGATTCTAGCCCCTTAGGCCTGTATATACTTCATAGCTGCAATTTCTAGTACGAGATATTTATATGCGACTTGAAAATCTGTCCCCAATGTATCTAAAATTTTCAACTTAATGTTCTGATATCACAATTTCGTGTCTATGGCTGCTTCTGCAAGATGTATTTTGCGAAGATTTTACTATGCATATATTATGAACACAAGAAGTCAATTAAAGTAAATCTCGATCCTTCAGGGTTGGCCCCCAATTATGTCAGTGTACTACCAGTATCTCATCGACCTGTCAAGCCATTGGACCTATAACTTTAGCAATTACATGAGCTAGAAGAAGACTTTTGGGAGGCATTCTCCCTTCCGCACTCCGTTCTATATTTCTGGTAACATGGATCTGATTACTCAGCTAGAAGGATCTGATTGCTCCGTTGTAGCTGAGCAATCATGGAAGAAAAGCTTATGTTCCTGTCCCTGCTCCCTTCTTTTAGTAAGAATCTTGTTGCTCTTCTTCCATGATTGAGCGCAATCTTCTATGACCCTTCTAGATCACTACCTAGGAGCTTATCTACCAAAATTGTTTCTAACTGCATCCTTGCTGTTGCTGAATACCAAAATCTTATTAGCTTGACTTTATACCTTAAAACATCTCAGCAAGTCCATCTTCTTCAGCAGTGATGAAGTTTGTTTTTAAATATGGACTCTGACTCCCAGAGAGGGGCAAATTCAGCTACACCAGAACTGCTGCAGCAAGAAGCAGCAACCATGAATTGGAATGCTGTTTGACCAGAATTAACGGGTTGCAACAAGAGAATGAATCATGAAGTTAATAATTGTGGGGGATGCACACCAAAAGAAAAAAGATCGGTGGGCATTTAGTTGAGCTATTGGATCAGAGAGACGTGCATTTACGTGGTTTCTATATTCTAGGCAGACATTGAAGAGCACCACTAGGTCTAGTTGGGTGTGCCTGTGCTTGTGGTCACAGCGAGCCTTTACAAATATAATCTAGAGCTTTGAAAGCACTAAAAAAAACCGTTTATCGTGCACAGAGAATGGCAGCGTTAAATCCGTCAACTGTAAGTTTCAAACAGAACAAAAAGAGAGACGAAAAAGAAAACTCTATTAACCGTAGCCAAACCAAATTGTCCCCTTCAGAAAAAAAGGGTACGACGACGACGACAGACCGAATCGTACAATTTAGACAGCAGCGGGCGAACTGCAATAAGATAACAACCCAAGAAAGGTAGCAATAGCCTCTTATTACTCTTCGTGTCCGTTTGGTAACGGATTTTTCTTTTTTTCTATCCGAAATTTTTGTTCAAATTTTTATCAATCATTTCAATATAACTCTTATATAATTATTTTTAATAGTTATAATCAAATCATAATAACATTTACTATCACTTTTATTATTAAAAAATACCTACTACATCTACTACTTTCACTTTTAATAGTTAACAAATATCTATTAATATTTTTCACTTTTAATTATATTATTAAATAAATATCTATTAAAATCATACCGTTATATCAATCACTTTAATTCTCTACTTAATCTTTTTTTTATTCCACCATCTAAATAAATTTTCATTCTTATTTATTTTATTTTAACCTATCTATGTAATATTTTATCCACTCTCTAAACAGATCCTTCGGTCACAACGTACCGGTCTCTTTGGATGTCTGTCTCTCTCATTTTTAAACGAGAAAACATTTATTCATTCCATACAAGATTCATACAAATGCTCATGCATTAATGTCCTGTGGAATGGAGATAATCTCTATTAATGTCCATTCCACAGATATGGCCGCGCTTGCCAAATCTGAACCCTCTCCCACCCCTAATCAACCAAAAAGAGTCGTTCAATAGAAGAACACTGGAGCTCAAAAGGAGAATGAACCATGTATAGGATGGGCTACCCTGGCCCTAATCAACCAAAAAAGATTTTCCCTTTTGCTAAGAAGTCTGCCTTCATTGTTAAATTATCCTTCATGATTGCCTAACCAACGCATCATTTGCGTATTTGTTATGCCGAACGCCCATGGCAGAGGCAGAGAGCATTAGGCCAAACCCTGGCCCTAACCTATTAAGGCCTGCCTTCATATTGTGGATCAGGTCTTAAGGCTCAAAAAATTTAGAAAATTAGGGTTAAGTCTGGCCTGAAGCCTGTGAATTAGAGCCCTAGTTTATGTCCAGTTGGGTCCATCTTTAATTTAGAAGGATAGCATGTTTAGAAATATGGTTAAGTTAAACACTTTATACATATACATATACACTTGAACATGTACATAGACACATAAGCACATGTATCAGAAAAGGGGCCTGTGGATCCATGGCCTTTTTTGGACCTAGGCTTGGCTTCATGAACGTATAGAGAATTAGGCACCATCTTGGTCTAGACCCAACCCGTTAAGGCCTACTTTCATTTTTCAGGTTAGCCATAAGGCTTAAAAAATTTGGAAAACTAAGGCCCTATGAATCAGGGCCCTGGTTTGTGTTTAGTTCAGCCCATCTTTATTTTACAAGCATAGCATCCCTCAAAAAATGGCCAAGCTAAATACTTTCTACATATACATATACACCTGCACATGTATATACACATACGTACAAAGCACATGTTTGTAAAAGCAGACCTCCGGAGACTTGTGTCTTTTCAAGCATTGGCTTGGCTTGAAAATAAACGAGCCTAAGATACGAGGCTCAGGCCTTTGGGCCACATAAATTTTGGACCAAGGTCGGGCCAGGCTTTTTGGTCCAGCATTGGTCCAACTCTGTCAAATGCTTCACCCTACGCCCACCAAATTAATGCTTACGGATGATCTCTGCTGAGTGATTAGACAAGGGAATTTAGATTTATATCACACAAAATGCTTGTAGGGTGCTTTTCCAGTTTTGGGTTTCTCAATACTGCTTTTCTCTGAAGGACTTGCATAATGTTGCTAAGCATATTTCCTTAAAACCCCCTTTTTTGAGAAGGATAAGTATGGTAGGAATGGAGATTTAACCCCATTAACTTTAAATGCCAATGGAAAGTTGTTACCACTCTACAAACTCTTCAGTCGAGCGATACCATCAACCTCAACCACATCCAGTCATAAGTACCAACTTAGACGTACCTCTTAGCCGCCTCCCCAACTACGTGGTTTGTTTGTTCTTTTCCGAATCCTCCAGTACTTTTTCTTGTATCGCTGATGTTGAATGATCATTGGTTCTACCGATTTCTCACCTCTCATCAGAACCAAAAGCACGAATTGTAGCTTTCGATGTGCAAGATTCATTTAAGATGCTACCTTATCACCACCATAATACTCTCTTCGTGCCATACCTTAACATAATCCATATCGTGTAAATTATCTTATTTCTAAAATTGAGACAACGATGTCGCTCCCTTGTTATTCTTACAATGACATTAAGCATGCATTAAGTGGATGATGATGATGCTTCACCTTAACAACGACTTTCAGCCCGGTTGAGGAGACTTTTTTTCTACATCTTCTTCGAATGAGCTCATGACGTTGAAAACACCATACAGTGAAAACGAGGTGTCAAGTGAATAAAGGATTACCACGTTGGTAGAATATCTACGATAAAAAAACAGCTGCTTCTGAGTTTGAAACCTCCGCCTTTTTTGGGCATCTTTGTTTGCCATTTTTTTTTATCTAAAGAATGTGGTAATTTTTGCCCATTGACAATTTTTGGATGTTCTCAATCAAAAGGATCTCCCATCCATAAACACTCCACCATCCTAGTCAGTTACGTATTTATTCACCAATAATGGATTGAGTTCCCCCCGCGCCTGGTTTTGTGCGCGCTTCTCTGTTGTGGGGGAGGAAGAATCAGGACGATTACTCATAAGCCCAATTCCTGCAAGAGGCTGTTAACAGTGCACTCACAAATCATGGTAAAAAGAGACGGATTGAAGCCCTTAAAAGGGTAACTATTTGCCATGACCTTTTTATGTAGATGCCATCCTTGCAACCTGAAACTCGTCATATTGACAAGACGCAGATTGTTGAGTGAGAACATTGGCAGAAATAACCACTAAACATCATTTGATCCGTTGCAAAAGCCAAGATAGCCCAGTGGGAGTTACACTTGATCACGAACATACATCTACACCACATACGGTAGGCATGGAATCAGTCAATGCAGATAAGAAGAAAAAGAAAGCCCGAAACATTATCTGCACATAAAGAGAAAATAAGAAGAAACATTTCTACGGAGCCTCTATCTTCCATCTGAGACTTCCAGTCCTATATTTTTTCTAATGCTAAACAAAGGACTAATTGGGAAGAAAAGGATTGCAACTATTTCAAGAAGGTACAAAGCAAGGATTAATGCTGCCATGGGCACATTTCCCAGGATAAAAAAACTGGTTGAGAGAAGTCATGTATATACCTGCACGCACATCACTTGTTTAATTTAGAATCCATCTTGAACTCCCTATTCATGCCATCGAGATAAGCCTGGCAATGAAGGCCACAGTTTTTGTAAGTTCACGTATTTCATATGAGATTTACAACTGCAATCTTAACTAGCATTTGGCTGTACTTAGAGTTGCAAGATCCAAGTTTCAATGGAATCCATCCAGAAATTCGAATGTCACTTAAATTTCCATCGGTTCACTGAAAGTTTCAAGTCCTACCTTTGACAAATATTTTCCATCCAACATTCATGAGGTTAGTTTTCTGTTCACTGGCAAGCCATAATATTGTTTGAAACCAAACATTTTTAATCACATGATGAGAACAATATTGAAAATATTTATCAAGGAGACAACGTTGAAAATAGCTTTAATTGTCAATTGCCATGTAGTTCATGAGGTCATAAACGAATCTCCAAATTGGTCCACGTGAAAATACAGAAGAAGTCTTTCAGTTAGCTGTGGCAATCCAAGCCAAGAAATAGAAATTTTTCCTTTCTGCATATTTCCAAACAATATTTATACATATCAAAAGGCTCCTTGCCAGAAGATCCCAAATCCTGCAACTCATGAATACGTGATGGACCATTTCCTGCTTTAACCAGGGAGACAAGGAAGCACTCAACAGGGAACTTGAATGAGATGCAAGATACAATGCATCCAGTCCGCATGCCAAAAGATGTTTTGAGATGCTAGAATTTACTTCAAGGAAAAAAAAATTTACATAAGAGTAAAGAAGTGGAGGAAAGATACAATGTTGCATAAGGCTGTCTGTTGGGTTATTAATTGATTACTCCAAGGGAAGTTGTGATAAAAATGAATATGTTGAGGTATCCAAGAAGGCTTGGGTTTGTGGATGCAGATAGTGCCAAGTCCATGCACCTGTATAATTGGAAAGACTGATGTTCACGGAAAAAGAGTAGAGATTTCATCCATGTCTCACTAAATAAAAACCAGACTAGGGGTAATAAGAGACTGGGGTCAGAGTAGGTTTTTTTAAGGAAATGTAAAGGGCGGTCCCATCCTTCTTGTATGCTGCTGAAGCAACTGCATTGTCTAGCCCGGGTGATCCTCTAGATTGATAGACACAAGGTGGGGGTTGCCCAGTAGGTTAAGAACTTTTAAGAAGCATTTCTTCATAATTTACCATGGGGACGGGGGAATGAAAAAAGCAGTCACGATCCATGAAGTTAAGCAGCAATATGGCTGCACAAGAAATCACATGCATGGTAAGACTACTAGGAAAGTAGGAATAACACCAATGGTAGACACAACAACCACAACCAAGTCTTTTTCCACACTAAGTGAAGTCGGTTACATGGTAACACCAATAGTAGATAAATGAGAGATTTGTCTTTCTGGTCTAGAACTTGGGACCCCAAAAGTGCTGGAAAGACAACATCAAGCGTAGCCTAGGTCACTTGAAGGTAAAGGCAGATGTCACATCACCAACAATCAATATGGGGAACACTCTAGATCTATTAAAAAAAGACCCCTATGCCTTGCATATGGTCACAAAGAACCCCCTGTGATATAAATTGCAACCAAAGGTCCTGCTTTTTTAGAAAAACGGAAGGGAGAGAGCCCCTGTTTACCTATCCAAATCTAATTTATTACCCAAACTACCCTTTTCTCCCCTCCATTACTCTTTCCCTATTTGCAGGTTCCATACCCAGTCACAGTCTCCTTTGCCTCCTCTGCCATCCTCCACCACCTTCTCACATTTCACCTCCTCCATCCCCTTTCTCACATCTCTGAATCCAGCATGGTCCTCATGCTTCAGTACCCTGCCTCAAGGTGCAATGTCTCCTGTATCTCATGCCATGGAGCACCATCTCTCCGTCCTCAGTCATGTTTGAGAAGTTTGCCTTTATCCTTAGCGAGGATAGAAATTGCACTCACGTACCAAGGCATAGGACTACATGTTGGCCTGGTCAAAAGACCCGATCAGTGCTGATGAATGGGACCCACTAACATCCACACAAGTCCATTGAAGCCCAATTGGCTCAATCTCAAGCAGACTCAATTAAAATAAGGCAGCCCATAGAGGGCTATTCTTAGAGGTGCCCAAAATTACCCTATTAACCGAGTACTTCAATTAATAAGTCAATACTCCATCAAGATTAGAGGCATACATGCATGTACTTTTCCAATATCAAGTAATGCTATATTAAGCATCTTACATTCATGCACCTGCCTTTCGAGTATCAACTCTATCAAGCACATAGCAGGCAGCAAAAGCATTTCTAATTTCCTGTACACCAAGAATTTTCTTGTGGAACATTTCCAAGGGACAAGTAGGTTACCTGAAGAATTCCAACAGCAGCAAATTTGTCCAAAATGGTTTTGGCATCCACCGGGTGAAGATTCAAAGGATTCAAAAGTGCCTCAACACACTAGATTAATAAAGATAACCAATTAAGTAAAACCTTAGTTTAAACTAGTCCAATGCTGTAATCCATTCCTTTTTGCTTAGATTACCTTTGATGTATAGCTCTCATCCCAGTAAGTGTAGCATAAATTTTCAAGTTTCCCTGTTTTGCAAAGATCATTCATAAAGCATCTTACTAGCACTGCCTACAACACAAGAAAAAGATAAATCAACAAGTGCCATTGGACCCAAAAATGAAAAGCATCATACCTCAGTCTTGATTGAACCCTGTAAACCATAAGGTAATCCAACAACTAAACCTTCCAAGGAGAGCTCAGACACCTATACAATAGTCAGAATGGTTAACTATTACGAGACTCCATATTAAAGTTTCTGCACTATAGAAAAACAGCAAGTTTACTCATTTGATTATGGATTGCAGCTTAAGCTTCTTTGCATCAAAATGAAACTAGAGAGAATTCGATCCACATGGTATCTGCGGTTATCTGCATATTTGGACTTGCCTAGCAGGGGAGAAGAAACACAATTTTTGGCAGAAGCATGATAGCAAAATCATATAATAAAAGCTATAGCACCAAGGGCAAGATGTTGAAAAATCACTTCATTATAATATAAATTTTGCACAATGAAGGCTGCTACCATAAATGATTAACATTGACCGTGTGATGACATTTCCTCCTAATGATGTCATGAAAACTTGGTGATGATCATGCAAGGGGATCTGGTCCAACAGGCCACTGACAAGGCCTGGATCATCCGCTGCACCCACCATGAGGATTTTTATTTAAGTGGGGAAATATTGGAGAATAACACAAATCAAAACCAATATTTTAATGAAGCACCCCTTTCCAAAGGCAGGACTACCCTACCCATAGATGAGTTCAGTGCTCCAAAAGTACCCTCACTATGCACGAACCTCCACTGTAGGGAAGAAGGTTGGTAGGGGAGTGAACAATACCAGTGATGAAGGAGGTGAACAAATAGTGGCAAGAAGCTGCCATACACTAGTGGCCCTATCCTTTTTCAACTGTGCAAATTGGAGAGTGCAACATACAATTTTGCAAGTATGACTTTTCAAAAACAATTTCACAAGTATGATGGATGATAAAGATGGCAATCCATGTAGCCCCTTGAGTTTAATCCAAGGTGGCCATAGGTGCCCCCCCCCATTTGGAGAAGCCCCAATGAAGACATGGTAATTGTAGGAGGTGCAACTTTTGTCAGATGACACCAATCAAATCAGTTATGAGGCTTTACAAGATGATAGCCTTGTCTTGGATGGGAGAAGCCCAAGACACTCGAGTCCAATTTGATTATTAGGGTCAATATGATGGTTAGGGAAGTTTAGGCTGATTGCAGTGGCTAAGGTCAGGCGAAAATTGAGACCAATGAGCTGATCTAAAGAGGTCACTAGAGGGCTAAATGTGTGTGAGACCCCTTAAGCCTCAAGGCATGGGAGGCAGGAACACCTAGTGGACCGAGGGAAGTACCCTCAATAGGGCCAAGATGTTACCGCTTATGAGTTGGCAATTGCCCAGTCACAACCACATCAAGGTAAGATGTAAAGTGGGATGAATCCTAGCCAAGTAGGTTAAGCCTGTTGAAAAGCATGCTGTGACACGGCCCCTGCCCTAGTTAGAAACGAGGTTACATTGGTTGTGAGGGGGCATTGAGTCCCTTAACTTTCCTTGTCGGGGCTTACTTAGCAGCTCGGTACGTTGCCCTCTGCAAACTAAACCAGATGTACCAAACTCTTTGCTTATGCCCAACAATGGAACCAAAACTGGCCCAGGCAATGCTTAAATTAGGCATTAGGTAGACCATTGGGCTCAACTACCTTGACTAACATATGCACCATATAGTGTTCAAGATTTGAAATATCGCGATATATCGGCGATATATCGCCCATATATTGGTATCGACAGGGTTGGATGGTATCTATACCACCGAAGGTATTTTTTTCCCGGATATCAGCGATATATCGCCGATATGGGGAGATATCGGCGATATATTAGTAGGTTGGCTATTGATGGCGGTGGCTTTTGGCAGGAAGGTTTGAAAATGGTTGGCCGGAAGGTTTGAAGAGTTGAAAATGGTGGGATGGCGCTGAAATGGCGGTGGAACACACACAAACACACAGACATAAAGACACAGACACTCAGACACACACACAGGCGATATATCCTTGATATAACACATACACGTTTTCTAGGCATTCTTTCATGATATATTATTCATAAAAATGTTAACCTTTAAATTTTGTGATATTTTGTGATATTTTATACATTCTAAGCGATTTCCCCAAAATTCACCGATATCAGCAATATATCCTCGATATATTCCTTTTTTGACTTGTCAATATGATATCGATATCGATATTTAAAACCTTGATAGTGTTGGCATTGATATCTAGTTTGTATGAGAACATAAGGTTGCTCCTTTATGTAGTTAGATCTATCTTTGCTAGGATAGCATCATAATAAGTGAAATGTGTTCAACAGGTATCCTATGAGCTTGCTATCCAACCCATCATGCTATTAGGTTGGCTAGTTGGCACCCAAAGCTTATGTTAAGGCAGATTTTGGAGAGTGATTTATCTTCATGCCTTGACAAAGATTTTACCCTTCATAATAACCCTCATTTTCTTGACTAGCTCTGGTGCTGCAGAAGTAGAGCATGCCCCTGCTCCTTAAAGTACATCTAAATAAAGAAACACAAATTGGAGGGTCAGTCCCTCGAAGGAAAATCCCGAAAAGAAGGGTGTGCCCTAAATCAACTTCCTTACAAGCCCATGAGCAAGCAAGTTAGCAAGGAAATAAGCTAGCACATAAAAAATTAGGCAAGCCTCAATCAAATCGATGAGTAAGCATGAAGAATAGCCATAGAGTCATAGGCCAAAAGATTCAACATATCATACTGTGAAGAGGCATAATGCCACGTGTACAGTCCACCTGGCACAGATGGCCACGTGGACTGTCCATGTGGTCAGTTGGTCAGCAGTAAGGGGTCGTGGGCCCTGTTTCCTGTTTCCTTTTTTTTAGGAGTCTAAGTTTTAGTTTAGATTTGATGGTTGGAGTATATTTGATTAGGATTTGATTATTTTCTATTTTTAGTAAGTAGTTAAGAGTATTATTCTGTTTTCTATTTTTAGAACTGGAATAATGCTCTCTATAAAAAGAGTCATATGTTATTATGATAGAGTTGAATGCTTCAAGTTTTATTCCAACAACTCCTCTCTCTCCTTCTCTCTCTCTCTCTTTTCCTGTGAACTTCTTCCTCCCTCTCCGTTTGCATGAACTACATCCACGTGTTGGAGGTTCCACGGGGTGTCTCTCCACGCCAATCTGCCTCCACTGTCACTACACTAGATCCTCACATGGTATTAGAGCCTCCAAGTTAGGCTTCTTGGCATGCTTTCAAACTGTGAAGAGGGAGAGAACACACGAGAAAAATCTCTTGGTGCGTGAAGTTCTTTAGGTTGCCACGAGGGCCACGTGTTCACATGGAGCTTCCTCGACGTGAGAATCTTCTCACTACTACATTCAGTGCCTTACGCGGAGCAATAAAGAAGGAAAAGACTTGTTGATTGGGAAGATGGTAGACACCGAAGCCCAGTTGTTGACTGGAGAAGGCAAGGTGGTTCGAGGAGCAACCATCAAGCTTCAGTGTGCGTCAAATTATGTCTGGTGGACGCAAGCCTTCAACATTTTCATGGGAGGCCAAGACAAGCTCCATGTAGTTCTTGAAGAAATCCCTGATACCAAAGACGTAATGAAGAAGAAACTCGAGAAGAAGAATTATATGGTAATGAATTGGATTAAAAATTTAGTTGATCCCACCATTGCCTCGAACATGTTGTACAAGAAGAGCGCGCTCGAGATTTGGGAGACCTTCGAGAAAAGGTACTCCTAGAAAACGAGTAACACGCACATCACTGATCTCTACACACGCATCTAGACTGCAAGCCAAGGAGATCTTCCCTTGGCTAAGTACTGTGCAAAGGTAGAGGCCTTATTTGAGGAGTTGGAAATCTTTAGCCTGTTTGTTGTGACAAGTAGGATGAAACCCAAGAAAGGTGGCAGGTGGCAAAATTTGTCAGGCTTATGTTGCCTATAACATCTAGCGCATGACCAAATTCTGGCTTCTGACGGGAAGATGGACATGGTGACCATCTATAGCCGGCTTGAGAAAATGAAGGTCCCAGAGGTCGAGATGGTTGTGACCACTGACAACTCCACACTTGCCACGATTGATGGTGTGGGGCACGGGAGAAGCCATGATTGTGGATTTGGTCGTGTCTATCCCTCGTGTACCCATTGTGGGCGCATCAATCACCTCTTTGAGAAATGATGGGACAAATTTAGAAGGCCAGCACATGAGTCTTCTAGCACCACACGCAAGTCCAACCTTACCCCCAAGGATCTCGAGATGATTCGCGCCATGTTCTTCGAGCGGGAGAAGACCACAATGGCTGCAGCGATGACTTTGGAGGCCATCGATGAGACCTCAACTATGGAGGTTGCCAAAAGCTACACTGCGATTCCTTCCAGCTCTGAGTTCGCGGTTAATGAAAAAGAAAGAAAAGGAATGGTGGGGTGTCTAGCCTCACCACAAGAGCAAGTCATCGTCCTCCCCAACCCTGACTTAAGGGGAAGTGTGAAAAGGAAGGAGATTTTCCCTTAAAAAGAGGTGCGGATTTTTGCTTGGCAATTAAAGGACAGCCTGACGAAAAGTTTACCATAGAAATTGATCCTTGAGTTAGATATTACATGTTCTTTTGTAGAGAATACTTAGAGGATGTTTGTTTATACTTAGTCTTCTGTTTCCCCTTCTCCAAGTCTAGAAATGAGTTAATGTGGGTTGATAGATGGTGGATGGAGAGCGAGAGAGAGGGCAATGGGGGGAGCGACCATGAGAGGGTGGGAGAGGAGGGGTACCTGAGGAAGGAGAAGGGAGGGGGGTCTCGTCTGGGTGGTGAGGAAGGAGGAGATGAATGGCGTCGCGTAGGAGTGGATGTTGAGGAGTGTCTAGGCTAGTCGATGGTGGTGAGGTGGAGAAGGGCAAGTTGGACCTCAGCTGGTCCTCGGGGAACTGCTCGTCGAGAAGGAGGCACGGATCGGAAGGGGAGGTGTTTCAGATGTCTGGGCCGACACTACTGGGCGCAGGACTACCGCAAGCGGTGGCGTTGTTGGAAGTGCGATGGCCTGGGGCATAGGAGTTTGCACTGTCGAAGTGGTCGCATTTATGATGTAGGGGGCCTACCGCCACCGCCGCCAGGGGGGTTGCCACGGGCTGAGGTCGAGGTGCCTTGGTCGGAGGGGGTGAGATGTCTAAGGGAGGAGGTTGAGAGTAGGCTGGTGGGGGAGGTTCTGGAGAGGTGGGTGGCCAAAGTGGTGGTGGAGAAGGCTTTGGGCAGGGATGTGGAGTGTGAGGGGTTTAGGGTTCTAATGTTGGAAGGAGGTTCTTGGTCCTCGGCCTCCCTGTCTCAAGGAGGGAGGAACTGTGCTTCTCGAAGGTCGTCTCCGAGATGGGAAGATGGAGATGGCAGTGCCCGTCCCCACACGATGGAGAATCTTCAGAGTGCCCGTCAAAGAGACTGGCCTTCGAGGTGGCCATTGCAAGGATCCCATGGTGGATGAGGTCAGTGGAAGTGGTGGAGGCGGTCGTCTCGCTGTTTGCTCATTTAAAAGGTGCAACTCGGTTGGTTGCTCCAAGGGTCCGGTGGTGGCTTTGAACGAGATGAAGATCAGAATAGGGATGATGGAGAAGGTTGTATTGCATATAAGGAGCTCATCTTGGGTCGTCTCCTGCATGCTTCGTGGAGGTTGTCAGGGATCCACGACAGTGATCGGAACCACTCCTCCAACATGGAAGGTGAGGTGTCATCCGATAGGGGTGGGGGAGAGGCGATCGGTTGGTGACGTGGATTCAGTCCCCGAGAGATCACGCAGATCTCGCGTGAGATGCTAGCATCGCTCGAGATTAATGCTCTCCTGATGATATCGGAAGCGGGAAAGGCAAGGGAGGGCATTGATGAGATGCGGCCTCCCAATGAACAGCTGGAGGAGGCTTTTAAGGTGTCCACGTCCGCGGCACATGCAGCAGAGCACCCACGCGGTTTGATCATCGATCCGGATCCGATTATGAAACCCGAAGAAAGCCCTCTCGTGGTTTCAGGCAGAGTGGGGTGCCGGTTCTCGCTTGGGACCTCTTCCGAGAAGAGGAGCCCCTCCGACCCTTCGACCTCGTGTTCAAGGATGGCAAAAGAGATGCCGGAGCGCGACAAAGCTGTGGAAGGAGAGCAATCCCCAGCTCCTTGTGGTGTGGAAGGCGTGGTGTCATCCGCGTCATCTGCCCAGCTATGGGTAGATGTTTGAGTGGAGGTGATGGAGATGGGCACGGCTTCGACAACGGGAGGAGGGGCTTCCGGTTGGCCTCCGACCGGTGAGGTGGAGGTCGTGGCCCCGTGTAGGGTGGATGAGGGTCCCGAGCCTCATCCTGATGGTCCTTCACCGCAACAGCAATCGGGTAGCGTCCCATCGACATATGGGATCGTGGCGAAGATCCCCCTGACAGGATGGCAGCCGCACATGGTACACGGTGGCCGAGGTAGCACTCTCCGTTATAGGAGGTGGAGGTTTCGTGGAAGTCAAGGACAGAGGGTGGTGGTGGATGGTCGTGGAAAGACGCCATAGCCCCCACGACAGATGGTGGTGCTGGATCATGATGATGAGGTCTGTAGGACAACGGAGGTGTGTGGCTTCCAACAGGCTATGGAGGAGGCCCCCAACTGTTGTAAATGAACGAGGTGCTTACGTGGAATGTGCGGGGTCTTAACGACCCGTCGAGAAGGGCATCGCTGGGGCATTATATTTGTATGTGGAGAGCAGACGTCATGTTGCTGCAGGAAACAAAACTATCTATGATATTCGGATCTGGAAGGATATTGGGGCTCTTGGATGGAGGGTTTCGGTCTCATGGTGCGACTGGCCGCTCAGGAGGATAGATCCTGGGATGGTGGGAAGATGTTTTCTCCTTGGAGGATTTCTACCGTGGGGAGCATGTCATCTCTGCGAGGCTGATTAGGAGGGTGTGAGGTGCCAAGATGTATATCACAGGAGTGTATGGTCCATCAGATGCCCAGGCGAGCGGAGTCATGTAGGAGGAGCTCACGACCGTGGCTACGGAGTGCCATGGATGTCCTTGGTTGCTTGGAGGGGATTTCAACATTACCCTCCAGACGGAGGACAAGCCTAGAGGGCAGGGAAGACAAGATCCCAGGTCGAAACTTTTTGTGGATTTTGTGGCTACACATGGCCTCGTGGATTTGATTCCAGCATCCTGTGCTTGCACCTAGAGGAATAACAATGGCCAGATGTCTAGGATTGACAAATTTCTTTTCAACATGGAGCTAGCAAAGTCTTTCCCTGTTGTGAATGTGTCTGCTTTGGAGAGATCGTTCTCTGATCTTAAGCCCCTTATGTGGCGGTCTAATGAGGGGACACACTTTGTCACCTATTTTAAGTTTGACAGATCCTGGCTGATGGAGGAGGGGTTCCAAAGTATAGTGGAGGAGAAGTGAACTCTATAGAGGTGGAGGGATCTGCTGCATGTTGCTTGGCGAAGAAATTAAGTATGCTGCATGACCACTTGAGGGCATACAGGAGAGAGATCAAGACGTCCAAAAGGGGAAGGAAGAAGCACTGGCAGAGATTACCAGGATTGACAGGCAAGAAGACCAAGACCCTATTTCGACAGAGGATAGGGAGGTTAGGGTGAGGATGGCATGTGTGGTGCAGGAGGACAGGAAAGTAGAGGTGGAGTGGAAAACGAAATCGAGGTAGAGATGGTTGAAGGAAGGCAACTCTAATACCAGGTTTTTCCACCAAATGGCTTCTGCTAGGAGGATGAGAAACTGGATAGAGAAGCTGCTGATACATTGGGAGACATTCTCTGGTAGGGAGGAGGTGGGACGAGTTGCGATGGATTACTTCAGAGAGTTTACTGGAAGAAATGTTAGGAAGGTGGAGAGGGGAGAATGTATAACATGTCACGGAGGCCCAAGCGGAGAGACTCACGGCTAGCTTTCCGGAGGACGAGGTGCGGCAAGCGGTTTGGAGCCTGAATGCGGAGGGGTGTCCTGGCCTGGATGGTTTCCCTGTCTTCTTTAAGGAATTCTGACACCTGGTGGGGGTAGATGTGATGCAAATGACAGAGGAGTTCGCAGCCGGGAATAGAGGTTTTGACAAATTGAACAGATATTACTTATTTTTGCTGCCTAAGAAAGGAGCGGAAGCGATCCAAAATTTCAAACCGATTGCACTGTCGAATGCCGTGTACCTTATTGTTGCTAAGGTCCTGGCCAACAGGCTTAGGGACCTTCTTAGAGACCTAATCTCCCCTGTTCAGACGGCTTTCGTCCCAGGGAGAGGAATCCTAGATGGTTTTGTAGTTGCCATGGAGGCATTGGATACCTGGATGAGGGAGAAGAAACAGGCTTTTTGTGGAAGGTTGACTTCAGTAAGGCTTACGACTCGGTGTAGTAGGATTTTCTATGGGCTTCCCTATTGCGGAGGGGATTTCATGTGAGGTGAATTGATTGGATAAAGAGGTGTGTGACAACATCTTTCTCGGTCTTAATTAATAGGAACCTGACAAGATGATGGCTACAGCTTAGGAGGGGGGTCAGATAGGGTTGCTCTCTTGCACCTATGTTGTTTGTGCTTGCGGCGGATAATCTGGTGCGGGCAACACAAAGGACCTGTGATAGTAGTCTAGCTAGAGGCTTTATGGTTGGTGAGGGCAGGGAGGCGACAGTCCTGTAGTATGTTGATGATACCTTGTTTCTGGTTGAAGGAGCAGATCTAGAGGCCAGAAGGATGATAATCATTTTGGAGCTTTTTGGCGTGGTGTCAGGGCTGCAGATCAATTATCAAAAATCAACCTTTGTCCCGTTCAACTTGTCGGTCAAAGAGGTAGAGAGGGTGGGTGATGCTTTGGGGACAGGGGAGGGTTCTCTGCCACTGGTGTATTTAGGCCTTCGTTTATCATATCGACGACTCAGGTTACAGGATTGGATTCCTCTACTGGAGAGGATGGAGGGAAGATTGGAGGGGTGGTCCTCCAAACTTTTGTCTAGAGGTGGGAGGTTGACCCTGGTGAAGGCAGTGCTGGCATCCATACCGTCCTATTTCCTTTCAGTTTTTAGACTACCGCACCAAATTGAGAAGATCTTAGGGTTGATGAGGGATTTCTTTTGGACCAATATAAGGTCGTTAGGAAGGGGGCGAGGTTGGTGGCATGGGAGGAGGTGTGCTGACCGGTTCAGGGAGTCTGGGGGTTAAGGATGTGGACAAGGTGAACATCAATCTCCTCACGAAGTGGATTGCGAGGTTGGTGGGATGAAAGTAGGGGCTCTTTGGTGATGTTATGCGACGATGCTGCTGCCCCTTCCTTTCTTGGGGGCCATTGGAGTCCTCTCCTCCCAGAGCATCTCACTTTCTTAGGAACTTAGCGACGGTGACAGCGAAGGTACGTGATTTCTTTTCCCCCACACTGGGGGAGGGAGATACGTTCACTGGCAGGGGGTTGGCTCTACCCTAGGCGACAGGTTTCCTTATCTTTTTGGGGGTGTTGTGGACCTGTCAGCAACGGTGGGAAGTTGTTGAGATGGGGCTTGGTGTCCAACTTTTCGGGGAGGGGGGTTTCCTACCAGAGATGCAAGGAGTTTCAGCGATTGTCACAGGAGTTGGAGGGTTGGGCACCGGAGGAGGGTGATGATGCTTTTTTTGGGAAGGAGATTTCGCTATAGCAAAGGTCTTTCGCAGATTAGGGAGTGGCGCGGTCAGCTCAAATATAGATTTCTTACGAGATTGCAGATTGCTTTGGATGGAGGAGTGTCCATTAAAGGTGAAGATCTTTACTTGGTTGGTGAGGAAGAGAATTATGACGAAGCGGTGGAGAGCAAGATGGGCTCAATCGGATAACCTCACTTGTCCCCTCTGTAATGGAGCCAAGGAAGACATCCAGCACCTCTTCTTTCAGTGTCCGTTTGTGGTGCAGGTTTGACAAAGGATGGGGTTCGACTGGATCGCCTATCAGGATGCGGTTAGCTTCTGGTATTCGTTTTGCAGAGGAAACACCCATGACGGAGGGATCGCCTTTAGATCCAAGAATGATAAGGCTAAGGTTTTGGCAATCTTATGGGGTGTTTAGCTAGGGAGACATGGAGCACTTTTTAGGGGGGAGACCATATGTTGAGAACTTTGTTTCGCCCATTTCTTCCCAGGTGGTGTTCTGGAGATCTATTCTGTAATATCTGATGTAATTTGATTTTTTGAAATGGAATGATTTTAGGTGGTTATCATTTAGATAACCGCCCTTTGGCTTTTCAAAAGAAAAAGTGTGAAGAGGAATAATGCCAAGTGGATAGTCTACGTGGCCCATATGACCACGTGGACTGTCCATGTGGTCAGCCGATCAACAGCAAAGGGTCATGGGCCCTGTTTCCTGTTTCCTTTTTTTTAGGAGTCTAAGTTTAGTAGTTTAGATTTAATGGTTGGAGTATATTTGATTAGGATTTGATAGTGATTTGATTATTTTTTATTTTTAGTAAGTAGTTAAGAGTATTATTTAGAGATGCAAGTTTTTGTAAACCCGACCTGAACTCGACCCAACCCAAAAAGAATGGGTAAAACTTGACCCGAACCCAATTAGGTTCAAGTATGGGTTTTATCCAAAGAAATCCGATTGGGTATGGGTATGAATTTATACTCGATTACCCAACCTGAATACCTGAATAAAATCCTCATTTACCCGAGATATATAAGTTCCACCCTAAGTCCCTCATTCCCCCAACCTTAATCTCTCTTGAGATTCCCTCCATGATTTTGAAGGTTGGGAATGCTTCTAAAGTTACTATTGAACATTTATTTCAAGGATAGAGATTTTTTGTTTGAAAGGTACTACTTTTTTTTATTTTTGCTTTTGATGTATTCCACTTAAAGGCCTTTCTTTTGTAATAATTTTAGTAGGGATCAATAAAATTAGAGTAGCCTGAGCCCCTATGTTTTGAGTTCATTAAAAATAAATAATTAATGAATTGTGTTATAGATTTTTCTTTTTCTTTTACTATAATTTGGAACAATTTGATTGTAAGATCAATTTATAAATAGGTACCAGATGGATAAATGGATAACTAGTGGGTAAATGGATATGAGTATGGATTTAGATTTTGTACCCGATAGGTAAATGGGTACGGTATGAATATGGATTTAGCTAAATCCGACCCGAACCCAACTCATTTGCATCCCTAGTATTATTCTATTTTCTATTTTTAGAATTGTAACAATGCTCTCTATAAAAAGAGAGCCATATGTTATTTTGAAGGTGAGTTAAATGCTTCAAGTTTTATTCCAACAACTCTCTCTCTCTCTCTCTCTCTCTCCGTCTGTGTGAACTTCATCCAAGCGTTGGAGGTTCCACATAGTGCCTCTTCACACCAATTTGCCTCCACTGTCGCTACGCCAGATCCTCACACATACAATAGAATCCTGAAGAGAATTATCTGTTTTAGTGGCCTTTAAAGCATTGCTATTTCAAGGCTGTTTACACAATCAATTCGCATTCTGCAATAAAAGAAGGAACCCACAAAAATGTTCTGCTAGGTGGGGCAAGTGTGTTCCTTATATAAATTTTGAGAGTGAGAATGAGGAGGGTGAAGAGCAGATTTGTTGATCACATCAACTCCTCTCATCGTGCCAAGGTTGATAACCAACATAGCAAGCCTGAAAAGTCAAGGGGGGCAACTAGGCTGCTAGAATTGGCCATCCCAATATGCTAACTCTCAAGGGAAAATGGAGGAAATCAAGCGTCGAGAGATGAAGAAGCATTTGGTGGTTGTGGCTAAAGCTAACACCACCGACTAGAGCCTTGACAACACAATTAAGGCAACGATGTGCCTTTGGCAAGTTGAAATATTTGTTAGTTCCTAGAAGGGACTAGTCAACTGCAAAGGTTGACTTTGTTAAGAAAATAGAATCCCCTTGGTAGCTCGTCCATGATGGACTAGGGAGGCTGCTTAAAGAGAATCGCAAATAGGAGCGGTTGGCCATCCCATAGTTCCGCCATGGTTGGCCATCCAAGAAGTACATAGCCTAATACATGAAAAGGCCAGATAAGGAGATTGTTTTGTGAAAGAATGCTGAATTCAGTTCTGTCTGGCTGTTGGGAAGAGCTTGCGACCATGAAGCCTTAACTTTTTGGTGACTGTAATTTTGATATATTCCAATTTCTCATGCACCAGCACCCAGAGTTTGAGTTCGGTCCTTCATCACTCTCCTCTTCCATCTTTCAACTCTGCCTTGTTTGAGTTTTTGTTTAGACCCATCTTTGAAGTCTTGCTACATAGAACCTTGCTTGCCAGGGCTTTGTTCTTATTTGTGCTCCACACTCATTTGCCTGGGTGGGTGTCTTTCTCCTTATACCTCTAGCAAGTCGCAGTCTTGACATTGTCTTTAAAGAGAAATAGATAGGGACACTTGGGACATTTGTCGCTAAAAATGCTTTATCTTTAATGATGTAGTTCTTGTTTGTTCCCCATAGATGGCGCCACTAATGATCATATGTAAACATTTGGGCCAACGAACTACTATCAATGCCCCAATTTTCTATCGTGCCCACCACTTGGGTTTTTGCGTAAGCTGGGAAATATTGAAGAACGGTGGATGAGTGAGAGGCAAAACAAGAAACCCAAAATCAAACAAAAAGATTTCAACAAGGTATCCTCACCCAAAGGCGAGACTGGTCCTTGGTTTGGAAGGAGGTTTGGTGCCCTGGAAGTATCTTCACTATGTAAAAACAAGGATACATGACCTCCATTGCAGAGGAGGTCAAATAGTAGAGAATACGAGTGATGGAATGGGAAAGTAACGGCGAGAAAAAGCTCCCTATAAGTACCCCTTCTCCCTGTTTAGTACAATAGAGTGGGAGTACAATCTTGATAGCCATAACCGATGACGTAGATGGCAATTCGTACATTCCAGTAAACACATAATCAAACTCCAAGAATTTAACAAGGTATCCTCAGCCATAGCACGACTTGTCCTTGGTTGTTAAGGAGGTCAGGTACCCTGAAAGTATCTTCACCATGTAAAGACAAGGATACATGACCTCCATGGTAGAGGATGAGAAGTAGAGAATTTTTTTTGAAAAGCTGATGAGAAGTAGAGAATACAAGTGATAGAGAAGGTGAACTAATGGTGAGAAGAAGCTCCCTATGCACGAGTACCCCCTCTTCCTTTTTTTGGTTCAAGGGATAAGTACCTCGTACAATATTGCAGGCATAGCAATGATGAAGATGATGACTCTCAAACTCCATTGGAAGTTCAATCCAAGGGTGCACACATAGAACCCCATTTGGTGAAGCTATGGTGAGAAAGCAATTGGTGCAATAGTGTAACTTAAATGGGTCATAAGGCTACACATGGAGAGAACTTCACCTTGGATGGGCAAGAAGATTGAGCTAGTCAAATTGGTTGAGACAAGATGCAATTTGAGGTTAATGAGATGATTTGGAGAGGTGGTTCTATGGCCAAAAACCATGAGACCCTCTAAGCCCCAAGGCATGGGAGGCAGGCTTGCTTAGACTCAGGTGAAGTGCCTTCTGGCAAGACATGTTTCCACTCATGTACTAGTGATTGCTTGACCATGATGTGACCAAGGTAGGCCTGGGATGAATCTTGGTTATACAGTCTCTTAAGAAGTTCGATGTGATTGAGACCCTACCCCAGCTACTGCCATCAAATGGAGAGGGGATGAAGAGTCCTTGTAAGAGTTTGCACAGTCCTTGGCCAGTCTAGCAGATTACCCTCTATAGGGTGGATCAAGATGTATCTAACTCATTTACCCCGTTAAGCCAACTATCCAGTAACATGTACGAGCCTTTACTGGCCAGGATTTACTCTAGGGTGGATTCTGAAGATGTGCTCTCTCTGTGCCCCAAGAAGAGTTTTACTCATCATCAATTGGGAATTTGTTTTACTTGTTACATTAATGAAGATGCTATATATTACAGTTTTGTCACATGCTTTATGTGATCACATATGAATAATTATGTAGAGATTTCTAGGTGGGCACAGACGGAGAGTGGAGGCTCCTGTGCGTGGAGAGATCTAGAAATCAGCCGATCCTTGGTGCTGTAGCGTGGGCAAGTTGGTTTGCAGGGTGCAGACCGGTCTACAAGTGGCTTGGAAGGGCCGATTTGGCCTGCTGGAGTGCGTGCAGGTTGCAGGGACCCCTCCCTATTGACTGGTTGTTCTTAGTTGAAGAAGAAAAAGAGCGAGAAGTAGAGAGAGGAGATGAGCTTTGTTGTATTGGAAATATTCTTTTATATTGCTCAACTTCAAATCATAAGAAAGGCTCTCTTTAAATAGAGAGTACATATTCCTACTTCTAAAAATAGACTCAGCTAACAAGATCTAATCAAATCTTCTAGATTTGGTAAAAATCAAATCTTACAAAATCTCCTAAAACAAATAAACCAAATTAGACTTGCCAACTAAGAAAACATAATTCCTACTTGACTTAATTTGACTCCAAACCATGGCCCTATTGGCCCTGAAATAGCTGTCACGTGGCATGTGCCACGTGGACTTTTCACTATTCCAACACTCCCCCTCAAGTCGAAGGTTGTGAGGCCGACAACTTGGTCTTTCATGGATGAAGCTAGATGCCCCACCACTCATCTTCTTCTTCGGGGGTGAAGATGTTGGTTTTCTTCTTGGACAAATCGATGGGAGTCCTTCTGCGACTTTTGAAGTCGTTGCTTCTGTGGTAAACCTGGGTGGTTGTCGCGATGGCTGCTGTAAACTTGTCATCTCGTAGAAGAACTAGAAGCTTCTTCAAATCTTCAGAAGCAAGGGAATGCGAGGTGCTAATAACCCCGCGTGGTGGTCTCCTGTACTTCACCCAACACGTCTTGTAGATGATTATTTCGTCCACAGTGTTGGCACTTTGGGTAGGCATAGCTAAATCCACATCCACGCCCTCGTCCTTGTCCTGCACTTGCTTCTGATATAGCGAGTGCAGAACTCTCGTTCTTTGGCTCGTTTGCCTCCTCAAGGATCTCCATCTTGAGGAGACGGCAAAAGATGGTCTCTAAATCTATCTTCCCTCCTGAAGCAAGAATCTGATCACGTGCGGCTCGGTAGCAAGAATTTAATCCCGACAAGAACTTTACAGATTGCCACACTGTATGTGTCTCTCCCTGCTTGTCGCAACAGAGAGGCTCATAAATCTCCAGCTCCTCGAACAACACCTCCATCTTCTCGTAGTACTTTGTCAATGAGAGATCTCCTTGAGTTGTCGTCCAGATACGGGTGCAAAGCTCGGTGATGTGGGCGTTGCTCGAGGTGCAAGCATATCACTTTTTAAGAGTCATTCAGATCTTGAAGGTGCTCTTTTTATAGAGCATGTTCGAGGCAATACTCGGGTCCATCGAGATCAGAAGCCAATTCATGACGACGTAGTTCTCCTTCTCATGTTTCTTCTTTTCATCCTTGAACTCCGGTGCCTCTTCCAGGAGAATATTGAGTTCCTCCCATCCGCCAACGAAGAACTTGAAGGCACGAGCCCATAAGACGTAGTTGGTAGGCGCGAGCCCATAAGCCGTAGTTGGCAGCGCCATTCAGTTTGATAGTTGTCCTGGAGACAACTACCTTGCTCTCTCCAAGGCTAAGTGTAGCATCTCCTACAGTCGTGGTAGATTCCATCATCTCTAGACCTTACTTCTTTTCCGCGCAACTCGCTAGATTTGAGGACTTCTTTGGATGCGAGAAACTTCAATGAATAGTCGGATCTCCTACGCACACAGAAGCCTAGAACGTAGGTTTTGATACCATGTACAGATTTCAAGGTGGGTGCAAACGGGGTGTAGAGGCTCCTGTGCATGGAGAGATCCAGAAATCAGCCAATCCTTGGTGCTGCAGCGTGGGCAAGCCGGTCTGCAGGTGGCTTGGAAGGGCCTGTTTGGCCTGCTGGAGTGCGTGCAAGCTGTAGGGACCCTTCCCTATTGACCGGCTGCTCTCAAATCTTATAAAATCTCCTAAAACAAATAAACCAAATTAGACTTGATAACTAAGAAAAAATAATTCCTACTTGACTTAATTTGGACTCCAAACCATGGCCCTATTGGCCCTTAGATAGTTGTCATGGGGCATGTGCCACGTGGCCTGATGGCTGCCACATGGCATGTACCACATGGACTCTTCACCGTTCCAACAAATTACTTTCGGGAATAAGACACAGGACTCACAAATGCCAACAAGATTGGAAAGAGATTATGTTGTTTCCTTAATGTATCCTTGTGCAGGAAAGTTTTGCCTGTTCTTGGTTCCCTATTTTCTGGCCAGTCCAAGTTCAGTGTCACACATATAATGCAAGATATTGAGATAACAGGACATATATGTAATTACTGGAACATCAAAATGCACGTGAATAATACTATGTTAGAGATAGACCATAACTGTGTACAAGTTCCAAAAGAGAATGTTTCATTGATAAAAATATCAATTTCAACAAACAAATAAAGGTACGATGAAAACTGACCAATGTTCTGAAATCCTCTGCCATCAAACGAATATTATTCTTGCTTCGAACAAGGACACTGCATTTATGTACAGAAGAAACATTAGATATTTAAGCATCAAGAGAATGCTTTTATGGAAAAGATCAAGAAAAACTAGGCTGAGCAATGAAAATTTCTGTAGAAACCAACAAAGTACCAAATCAAAATATTATCAGAAACGTTCGATTTGTTATTTTCATCTCCCACCAAAGGAAGAAAATGAAGTTTAGTATTTATCTAACAAGAAAAATCAAACATCAGGGAGCAATTTTTGAGAGTTGCATTACTCTAGGAAATTCAGATAATAGCTTAAACTGATGGTGTACATATCCTGGCAATGTATACCTTAGAGGTGATGCGATTACATTATTAGTATCTGAAACAGCCAGTCCAACATATCTGTTCCCGACATCTAAGCCAAGTAGCCTTCCACTTTGTGCTGAACTGACTTTCTTTACACGACGAAACAAAGCAATAGGCTTGACAACCTTCATCGAAAATATTCAAAAGGATACCTAGCATGTTTGGAAGCACAAAAAATGATGATAAGAAAAGAATATGTGCATGCCTCCATGTGTTTGTGTGTGACACATGCATGTATGTGCACGATTTTTGTGCATTAATGTTGCGAAATATCAAATTATAGAGCACGCTTAGATGGCTTGTTGGTTAAGAAATTAGTATTCCACCTTGAAGATTAGGATTAAAATCTCACCCTTTCAAAAATGTAAATAAGCAATGCATACTTTTATCAAAAACTATCCATCCATTACTCATGTTCCCAAACAGAAGGGGAAAAACAAAACAAGGTTTAGGACTTTTTATTTCATTTAAAATTTTATTTTGTTCATTCTACCATCCAATGGCTAACACAAAAGACATTCCATTTTGAGTATTTAGCTTCCTAAGCAAATTTTAAGTATGTCAGTTCCTTTCAGGGATGATGGAGAAAACACCATATAAAGCAAAATCATTGAACGTTTCGAAAGTGTTAAGCAACATAAGGCAGCTGCTTAACATGTGGGAAGTAGAGGAGGACACTCACCAATTTTCCCAACTACAGAGGTGGTTAACATGAGCGAAAGGGCGAGGAAGGGAGGAGGAGCGGAGCTAGACGATGATGAAGGGGAAGGAGTGGAGGAGGGCAGAGAGGGTTGTACTTTGTTTCAACTGTAGGGGGTTGGGGCACTTTGCTAAGGAGTGTTGGGATCCAGTGAAGTGCCTTCATTGTGGGGGCTTTGGCCACTAGAGAGTGACCTGTACGAATAGGAAGGCGGCGAGAGTTGGACGCTCAGGTTGTCGTTGTGGATGCCTTGCCGCCTACACTTGAAGGTGCTCCTTCGACTGACGTTGATGCCCCTGGGTCGAGGGAGCTTGGTGCGTTAGAAAGGGCATTTGCAAAGGCTCTGATTGTAGTGGTGGAGGGCAGGGTGGGTCTGAGTGCGCTGAGAGCGAAGTTGCTGGAGGTCCTCGTGGGGCATGGATGTAGGGGAGCGGGTAGTCTTAAGGTGGTGGGGGAGGAGAGGTTTCTTTTGCTAGGCGCGCAACCGAAGGTGGTGGAGAAGCTTCTTTTCAAGGACATCCACTACTCGACCGGGGTTGTAAGGTGGAGGTGGGTGGCGAGATCTGACAGCGCACTCCAAGAGCATCCTCCAAGGAGGGCAGCCTTGTTGGTTGAGGTGGTGGGCATTCCTCTCTTCTTGCACACGAGGGAGGTCATCGCGGCGATTCTCGCACCTTCTGTGAGAGTGTGATGGTGCGAGGGCCTCAGTTTAAATGGGGACAACCTTTCTGCGGTGAGGGCCATGGTGGAGCTTGTACTAGGCAAGGGCTTCCACGAGAAGGTGGCCCTCTATTTGGGGGGTGCATCTTGGATTGTCCAAGTGCGACAGATCAAAGGACGACCCAGAACTTTCGCGAAGGCTGTGGTGGGCCGCGATGGAGTAGGGGTGGCGGCGGGAGGCATTGCTTCGGCGAGGGCGGTGTGGAGGCCTAGGATGGTCGACAGGAGCGACCCCTCGGTTGTTGCTGAGTCAACAACACCTGGAATGGGTTGCATTGAAGTCGCGCAATCCCCAGAGGAGTTGGCAGGCCGCATTCTAGTCGCGAGATCCTCGGAGGTGTCTGCGTTGGTGGAAGGGGGCGCAAATGGTGTTACGAGGCCATTTACTGCAAGAGGATCTTTTTGGGAAGGGGAGGAGGTAGTTGTGGGATACGAAAAGCCGATTTTGGGAGGAATGGATTTGAATCGAGATTTTCGAAATCTGGAAGGTGGGGGATATTTTGTTGGGGGAGTGAAGGAGGCGAGAGCCTTGCGCTCGGGGGGTAAGGGAGTGATGGTGTCAGATCCGGGTCCGGACCCTTTTAGCGATCTGGCTGGTGCTGCGGATGGTTATAAATGGAGGTCGGGGGTGGAGGTCCTTGTGCACCCTCCGGATGGTCGGATGGCAGCGAGTGATGGTGAGCCGCGTCGAGGGCTGATGGGAGTGAACTCCTTCAGTTGCAGGTCGGACGGCTTCGGGAGACGAAGCACCACTATCGAAGGATGGAGGAGATCTGGGCGGCAGCCCGAGCCTCCTACGACACGCCCAAACCAACACAGGTGTCACATGGAGGTGCAATGGTGGCGGCGGCAGCAGCCATTAATCATGCAGCGACAAGCTCTGGATGCGTGGTCTGGGAGCCCCTCAGTGGGGGGTGGAGGGGGCTTCCACGAAGGGGGTGATGCCCTTAGGGGGTGATGGTAGCACCAGCATTAGCCATAACTAGCTTGAATTAGTCAGAATCGAGAGATAAATGCTTCTGAATAATTGCCTAAGGACCTTAATTCTACTCAGAGCAGTTTTGAGGAGAGAACAACAAATTAAGGTTAAATATGTTGTTTTAACATCACATAATGAATGCAGAATAACACGGGGTTACCCAAGAGTTAATTAAAGGCCAATTGAGCATTAAAAATCAAAAAGTGGGTCCACACTGAAAAAAATAAGGTTTCACGTATTTCGACAACCAAAACAGTACATAAAACCCTAATTCTCAGCCCTGCTTAAGTTGAAGAAGTTCTAGTCAGGTAAAAATCATATAAACATCTTAAAATTCATAAAAAAATATTCTAAGAGGTTCAGTACTCTTAGTTTAACCATCTGAACCTATTTTGACCTAGAACAGAGTTTCCGACGGGATTTTACCCTGATTTAGGCTTTTGTGCAAATTGCCCAGTCAAACGTGGTTCGAACTCAAATCCAAGTTTACCATTAGATTCTTTGGGTCCAAATTAGGTTAAGATCAAAATTTAGGCCCAATCAGAGTCCATATTGACCTAATTTGCATTTTGATCCCTAAAACCTCTGTTTCTTACACTCAAACCCCTAGCTTTTGAAATTTATTGCACATGGATCCCTAAGTTTCTCATCTCCTTCATAAACAGGACCTTGCAGCCATTTTGAGGTCAACCGACCCACAACCGACCTTTGACCAAGTTAAAACCTCATCAAATCACCTCCAAATCCTACCAAATTTGGTGGGATTTGAGTTCAAACCTTAAAGATTCATGTGAACACAATTTTAGACCCTAACTACGAGCAACAAGATCAGGCGAAGCTCACGAAATCCATAGGATTCCTTATTCCAAATCTCGACTCAATCACGCAAAATCCTTAATTTAGAACTCAAGTTTGAGTCTATAAAGGTTCATCTAAGTCTCAGGCTTTTCCTTAGTCCGATTAGGCTCCAAAAACCCACTTCCCTTCTTCCTCCGGCCGCCTTTGCCGCGACTCAGGTGAGCTTCATCAACCCCTTCGCTCCGGCCACTCGACAGCCAAATCGAGCGGCCTAATCTCTCCCTCAACTTCCTCCGCTCCTTGCCAATCACAGCAGGGGCTGCTTCCCCCTTCATCCTTGTCGCCCAACCTCATCGGAGATTTCATCACCTCTGACGCCGACCAATCACAGCCGGCGCCAATTCCCTTCCTTTTGTCCCATAGTTAGGTCCAATCTCTTCCTTTCTCTCCCTAGACCTTCCCCATCTCCTTTACTTCTCAAATCGACCGCCATTCGCCTCTCTCCCCCTCAATCTTCTCCGACTCCGGCCATGCCTTCGGCATGGTCATTCGCACACTACACACTACCAAACACACTGCCGACCACCCACAACCTCCGACACCCTCCCCAGACCAGAAAGCCCGAACCTAATTAGGTGTCTCAACCATTCAATTGCCTCGCCGGACGACTTACCCCTCCGCCACCTTCTCTGACGTCGTCTGGCCACGTCCTCCATCCACCAAACGAACACCACCACCAAACTCCTCGCACTCCGGCGACCCCTTATGGACGTTCTAATTGGGGCGTTAAGCCCATTTTCATGTTACTAGGTTTTCGTCGCTGTCGTCATCTTCGTCACCATCGTCCACCGTGCTCTGCCACATCGGACCACGCCACCATCTCCCACAGCTGCGGAATCAAACTACGAAGCCATCTGGAGCTTTAATTGGACAGCGAACCAGCAGCATCACCAATCGAAGGAGCTCTCTGCTGCAGCTGCTCGCGAAGGAGAAGGGACTTCATAGTCCCACATCGTCCGCATTAAAAGCCTCTTCAGCGCATAAAAGGATATTATCGCCTCAGCCGGCTGCCTCTGAGAGTATCGGGGTGAGGTCCCGCTCGCACACTCCGTGCACGTGCCCTCACCTGCCACACACGCTGGCGGGTCTAGTCTTGGGTCCAATTACCTGAGTACGATTTTGGTTTGAAAAGAGAGAATCTAAGAGGGATGAGGGGGGTTTTTGCACTATAACAGCCTCCGGATTCGTGTCCCCTCCCTTTCTGCTCAACCCTTAACCATGTTGTGCCTTGTGCAGTGCTGCTGTGCCTTGGTCTATCTGTGGCCTTGAGGTTAAGGCGTTTGAAGCCTTGTCTTGACGTCTGGTGGGTTGTTTGCTTTGGTTCTGATACTATAGCCTATTAGTGGTTGCGAATTACTGTTGAAACATTTGTGATAATTAGAGCTTAATTTATAGGGTTAATTTGGTGGTTCAAACCACCATTTTAATCCAATCTTTTTGCACTTTGACTCATTTTTATTGAGATATTCTTCTTATATACATTGAGCATTATTTTGATTCTATTGCATATCTTTCTCGATAATTGTCATTAGTGATTGAAATTGTCAATTTACTCTTACAAACGACATCGGACTCACTTGAGTTTTTAGCACTTATAAATTTTAAATGTTGTATCATTTTTGTTGACTATACTACGAGGCACATTTCGTAAATTCGACGAAAGCGACGCAACAGGGGCTACAACAGTGGTCTTGGAGCGCGTGATGGCTCCGCGGGAGCAACAGAAGGCGAGGGGGGGCAGCAAATGACGCTGAGGGAGCTGGGATGGTGCAGGTGCCGCTCAGGGTTGGGGACAGAGGAGCAGTGGTGGGTTTTGGCAAGAGAAAGGAGATCCAGCGGCCTGGAGGAGTGGGAGATGTAGGTGGCCAGGGGGAGGAGGCTAGAGAAACTAGTGTTACAGGTGGCCAGGGAGAGGGGGCTGAGGGGAGTGATTAATCCATGGATTTTCTTGACAGTGAAGTTGAAAGGGTGGCAGTGGAGGCTAGCTTCGGCCGCTCTACTGGGGGAGTTATGGCCATTGTCACATGTTAAAAGTACTCACATGGAATGTTAGAGGGCTCAATGATACTTCCCGTTGGGCCTCGTTGCGGTCCTATATCCAGAACTGGGGGTCGGACATCGTTATATTATAAGAGATGAAGCTTCAACAATGTGATCAGCGAGTTTAGGGGGAGATCGGAGGTGGCCTAGTTGGTGGCTTTCTTGCACTGGATTCAGTGGGGAGATCCAGGGGTATTGTGGTTGGCTAGAAGGAGGATGGGTTTGTCCTGGTTGACTCAAATGTAGGGTCAGGGGTGACCCTGGGAGGCAAACCCTTTGGGAGGACCTCAATTGAGTTGCTGTCAAGTTCTAGGGGTGCCCGTGGCTAATTAGGGGTGACTTCAACATCACCCTCTTGGCAGAGGGTAGGCTTGCTGGCAGAGGAGGCCGTAACAACAGATTGGAGGATTTCGCAAGCTTCATTGCGGAACACGATCTTCAGGACATGGCCCTAAGTTCTTGTGCTTTCATGTGGAGGAGCTCGGGTGGTCTAATGTCTAGACTTGACCTTTTTCTAGCTTCTGTAGAGATGGAGGAGGTCTTCCCTGTGGCGAGAGTCCGAGCGCTGGAGAGGCCATTCTCAGATCATACTTTGTTGTTGTGGGAGTCCGGTGAAGGCTCTCGCTTTGGTACGTATTTCAAATTTGACAGGGCATGGCTAATGGAGGAGGGCTTCAGAGATTTGATTGAAGTTAAGTGGAGAGCTATGCACCCTAACGGTTCGGTAGTAGCCAGATTAAAAGCAAAACTATGGGACCTGAGAGTTCCTTAAGGCATACAGGAGGTAGGTAAAGGAGGAGCGAAATAGAAAGAAGGAAGAAGCGCTTGGGGAGATCCAGCAATTGGACAAAGTCGAGGATCAAGGCCCTTTGTCAACAAATGAGAGGGTAGCCAGGACAAAACACACAATGGTCCAGGTGGAGGATCGGAAGGTAGAGGTTGAGTGGAGAACGAAATCCAAACAGAAGTGGATCAAGGAGGGGGACTTAAACAAAAAATTCTTTCATATGATGGCTTCTGCCAAACGTATGAGAAACTGGATTGATAAGCTCCTGGAGGGGGGTGGAGTTTTCAGGTAGGGAGGCTGTGGGCAGGGTGGCAGTGGACTTTTTTAGAGAGTTCACGGGGAAGAGGAGGGACGAGACATGACGGTGGCGTAGTATGGGTGTTCCAAGAGTGGATGCAGGGGCGGCTGTGGAGTTGGTGGCACCCTTCTCGGAAGATGAAGCTCAGGAAGTGGTTTGGGGTTTGAATGCCGACGGGTGCCCAGGTCCGGATGGGTTCCCGATGCTCTTAAAGAATTTTGGACCTTATTGAAGGATGAAGTCATGCAGGTTATTGCGAAGTTCAGGGAGGGCAATAATGAGTTTAACAGGCTTAACAAATTTTATATGTTTTTGTTTCCTAAGAAAGAGGGGGCAAAGGCAATTGATAATTATAGACCCATCGCCCTGTCGAATGCAATCTACCTAATTGTGGTTAAGGTCCTGGCGATCAAATTGAGGAAGGTGATTGGAGGGGTGATTTCGAAGGTGCAAACTGCATTTGTACCAGGGAGGTGTATTCTGGAAGGATACAGAGATTCTAGCTCACTAGAAGAGGGAAGGGTAGAGAGCTTTTCTTTGGAAGGTGGACCTTCGGAAGGCTTATGACTTGGCCCAATGGTCTTTTTTATGGGCAGAGGAGGTTCCCTTCGGAATGGATTAGGTGGATGAAGCAATGTGCTATGACAGTTTCCTTCTCGATTCTCATCAATGGGAACCCGGCAAGGGGTTGGATACAGCCTAGGAGGGGTGTTAGGTAAGGGTACCCTCTGGCTCCTATGCTATTTGTATTGGCAGCTGATGCTCTGGCAAGGGCATCTGATGTGGAGCGGGCCTGTTTAGGGGATTCTCAACAGTGGATGGAGTGGATGTGTCACTGTACGCAGATGATACCCTTTTCTTCATGCGACGGTCTGAGGCGGAGGCAAAGCAAATCTGTGTTCTAGAGTTGTTTGGTGAGGCATCTAGGTTGAAGATTAACTATTTGAAGTCTTCCTTTATCCCCTTTGCTATGTCTGATGATGAGGTTGGAGCCTATTCTTCAATCCTGGGTACGAAAAGGGGGGCCTTGCCTATTTGATATCTGGGTTTGCCCCCGTCAGATAGGAAGGTTGCTATACAGGATTGGCACCCGTTGATGGAGAGAATTGAGGATCGACTAGCTGGATGGGTGTTGTTGTTTAGAGGGGGAAGATTGGTGTTGCTCAAGGCGGTATTATCTGCTAATGTCGTCCTATTTTGCTTCCACGGTGAAGATGCCATGACAGATTGAGAATAAGATTGTGAGCTTGATGAAGAATTTCTTTTGAACCAATTATGAGGTGAGTGGGAAGGGGACAAAGTTGGTGGCCTGGGAGGAGTTTGCAAACCCATTAAGGAGGGGGGTCTGGGAGTCAAGGAGGTGGAGAGAATGAATGATAGTTTACTGGCGAAGTGGATTGCAAGGCTGCTGGCTAGGAGGGAAAGACTGCCTGGTGGGGAAGATCTTGCACTCTTCATATGGGATGTAGATTGGTTGGGACATCCTTGTGTCGCCACATAGAGGTGCCTCCCATTTTCTTAGAGGGCTATCTTTGGTGGCTCCAAAGGTGCGCACCTGCTTTACTCCGATCGTTGGATCGGGCAATGTGTTCAGATTCTGGATAGATGATTGGACGAGGAATGGTGTGATGTCAGATCGATTCTCGAGACTTGTGGCTTTGGCAGTTAACAGAGGGGTTGCGGTGGCGAAGATTTTGGACGGATGCTGATGCCCATCTTTTCGAGGAATCTTTCAAATCAGAGGATTGGGGAGGTGCAGCGGCTACTGCAGGAGTTGGAGGGGTTTCAGCCAGAGGATGGTGTTGATATGTTTGGTTGGGAGGAGGGAGTTTTTGCAGTCCGTCACGCTTATAGGAGGCTTGGCAGGTCCCAATGCGATGGAGAGCATTGATTTTTTGAGGGATTGTGGGCAGTTCTTGGAGGCCTCTTGTCTGCTGAAGGTGAAAATTTTTGCCTGGCTTCTAAAGAGAGGAAGGTTGATACAAAGGTTTAGAGGACGAGATGGGCCCAGGACGGTGGCAGATCTTGCTCACTTTGTGGGCAAGCAGATGAGGACGTGGACTACCTGTTCTTCAAGTGTCCTGTGGCAGCGTAGATCTGGGGCTATGTTGATGATCGATGGTGGGCCCATGATTCTTTTGATAATTTTTTGAGATTGCATAGATGCGGAAGCAAGATTAATGGGTGCAATGCCTTCCAGACGAAGGAGAGAGCAAGATCGCTGGCGATGTTGTGGTCTATTTGGTTGGGGAGAAATACAGTTGTATTTATGGGGCAACGTCCATATGTGAAAAATTTTGTAGCCTCCGCATTTTTCTTTTTGTTGAGGTGTAGTTCATGCTTGTAACATGGCGATTACACATCTTTTTTTATTAATATATTTTTGGGTGGTTATCATAAGGATAACCACCCTTTCCCTTTCCAAAAAAAAACATGTGGGACGTAGACAAGTAACCTATTATAAATATTACCTCATTAAGTAGGATCAACTACATGGATTTATTGTTTGTATACAAACTTAAAAAATAAAGAACATGGATAACACTTTCATTCTAAAACATCATTAGACAACATCCTACAACTCATCGTTTTAGGCCAAGGCATAAATTGGCCTTAGATGCCTAAACCAAATTTGGAGAAACTCCCATCTTACTCATCATTAGTACTACACCAACTCCACTTACAAACTTTTTTTGGTGTAGTCACACATCCACCTCACCATCCCTGTTTCTATCAATGGCATGCTCTATACATGCATACGTCATCAGACCAAGACTCAATCCCATATCACATCACAAGTCTTGCTATTGTAGGCAAACTTTTCAAGAACCTTCTTTCGCACAGTATACATGAAACACCTCTTTGCTCCAACCGACAAACATATTCCAAATATGGTTATATCCTAATTCCTGCATCCTATTTAAAGAATTTGTCTCAAGTAGACCAAGTCAAAACCAAAGCCAACTCAGGTTTTTGGCCAGGCCAACCAGGCCAAATTTTGAGAACCCCCTATCCGAGCCTAGGTCAAGCCAGCCCACAGGCAGTAATCTTTGGTCCTGCCTTGATCCATGGAGGGCCAGGCTAGACTTCTGGGTTGGGCCAGGCATGGTCATCATATGGACCAACTTAAAGAAGCCAAAAGCCTCAAAAACCCATGTGGATTGCACATTTTGAAGATGCTCTTTCGGGGCCTCACAACCTAGACAAATTAGCAAACGCTTATTTGTCAGCACAATTTAATATGAGCAGTATGGGAAATAGTAGAAAATATAGAACTTTAAGGTGCAACTGAACTAATCAGGCTAATGGGAGCTCTTGATACAACAAACCAAGAGCATCATAGAAAGAGGAGGGGAGCACTACAGCAACTGGGAATGGGGAGGAAGGGGTGAGCAGACATTTCCAAAAGTGGTGTTAGATTCATACTTAGGGAAGAAGAGGAGGGAAGTAAGAATTAATTGATTATTTTCTGGCTTCATCAACATGTTAGATTCAAGCTGCCCTGAATCAGGTTGCCTCTCCATGCACCAAACCTGCACATGTTTGAGTGGGCTAAGCTGGATTTTGCCAGCCTTGCAGGCCCACCATTCTCGTTTGCTAGGAAGGTTTGAAGGCTTGATCTTATGGCTAAGAATAATCAGTCGTACTTAAAAAAATCTACTCCTATATTATGCAACATGATCCAACTTTCATCAATGCCTGTCTTGTGTCTCATCCCATGCTAAACTTGCATTTCATAGTTTCTCTTCAGTCTTCAACTTCCCCATCGGTTCCATTCCCTTGACTCATTCCCTAGTGAAATGTCATTGGATGTGATTTGCCATGCAAAACTAATGCAGAGAGATAAGAGAGGAAAGTAGTCTGGAGTTCATGAAGACTAAAGAAGTACTAGAAGGACTATCAAGTATAATCTTGCTTATCAGGATGATTAAAGACATATATGTGTAGTTGATACTAATGTGAGAGTTTGGGTAGCGTTCCACTATTTCCAAACCGATCCTCGCTCGCAGATTGTCAACCACACCTGCATACTAACCCAATGGGAATAAGCTATCGCAAATCTTTTAACCGACGAATATCCACTAATCTACAGCACAGCAAGATCTAGTGGGAAAAATCAATATTTTGTTAAACGAGCTATCAAGAAAATGACATCTAGCAGTCTTAATGGTAAAAGCAAGTAACCAACAACAAACATCTCATCGAATGCAGATATTGGCATCTGGTTCCTTTCGGGGTTAAATTGGAACTAAAATGATGCAGCACAGGTTTAGGAAATCTAATAAAATATAATCCCCAAACTTGAGCTAGACTAACAGTGGCAAAATTGAATTTATATTGAGCCCACGGATACCCGAACCGCACCCAACCAGATTTCTCAACTGGTAATAACCACTGGGATGCAAACACTCTTTGGAAGTAATTGGCGGTACTCTTAGAGGTCGCAGGGGATGGTGGCGCAGCGTAGAGGAGCTGCACAGTAGGGATGCTCGTGCCGAAGTCGTGGGTGGCAAAGAGACCTCGCGGGGAAGTTGGCAAAGTTCGGTACCGATCTGTGCGGGGAACACACCAAGGGATGCTCTGCGGGGAGGAGAGGTGGAGTCGGAGTGGTCCGGTGGTGGCGATGATGGGTTGTGGAGAGGGCGGTTACGGTGGTGGGGAAGGGCGCGGGAGAAAGCGGTGGTGGATGCGATGGTGTGTGGGAGTGGGAGTGAGAGGAGAGGGTGGAGAAGCGACGGGTGAGGACGAATCTGATGGAGGTGGACTTGAAAAAAAGGGTTACAGAGGAAAAATGTCACGCCAAATGTTGAGATCGAGGACGCGTCACGTGCACGTCACGTGCATTTGCACCTTCGTTGGGTGTGGTTTACTGCAGCATACAATGTCAATTGTGTGGATGATTTATACTTTCCTTGTTAGGAGGATGATCTTCATCTTCCTTCCTTGTGTATTATTGTATGTTATTTTTAGATGAGTTGTCTGACACAAATATTAGAGCACTAATACTTGCACTCGCACAAATGTTAGAGCACCAATACTTGCCATATTAAACCAGCAACACCTGCAAAAACACTTGTCCATAAAAATTAAAGCACCAACATACAAGCCTAGAGTCACACAGTAGCATAAATACCCAATTGCTGAAATATGCAAGAGCCCAGCACATGTACCATCTCAAATATACCGCGCACGTACTGCCCTCCCTCGTTCGCCATCCCTCACTTCCTGTAAATAAGATATAGGGACCATGTACATGTGTTCTTTGTTGAAGGTCTTCTTTCGCTGTCTTTTAGGTCCTCGACAGTAAGGAGATGTATGCAGATTTGAATGTACTTGCCAATGGTGGTGGCTATGATACATCAGGTGTTACCTCTAGATTGAATATATATCCTATGTGTAGAAATTGTAAATGGTAATTTCAGTTTGTTATAGATTATAATTGTGGAGAAGCGTCAATGTCGGACAATTATTTTGGTTTCCTAGCATTAAGGTTTTAGAGCGTAATGAAAATGAGAGAGGTTCTAATATACATGCTCCAAAGTGTGTGAGGAGGATAAGGCAATCCCCGTAGAAAAGAATGAAATCAAGTCGTGAGATTGCGCTTTTAAGAAGACGTAGGGGTACAAAGGCATGTAAATGCATTGACCTTGTTGTTTTTGTAAAAAATTTATCTATTCATACAAATCTGAATGTATTATTTAGGTCCCTCGTGTACATATTGATAGTAGAGTTGGTGATTCAACTTCTGTCATCTTGGGAAGGACTCTCTTTAGTGGCCCTTCACTTTAACTAGTATTGGTACAGCTCTTGCAGTTGGAATCTATGACTGGGCTATTTTGTATTACTGAAATATTATGTGTTTATAGGATGTCTCTACGTAATATGAAACATGTTGATGTTGGATGAATATTTTGAATGAGTTTTAATCTAATCTAATGTAATGAGAAGATCTATTAAGTTGAAGATTCATATTTTCATTGTCTTTCACATGTGCTTCCCTCTTATGCATTCTTGAATGAGAAGATTATGTTTGTGATGTTGTAGCTTGTAATGTGATATGTTGTTTTATGTGTTGTTTTAGTTGGTCGTTTGGTAAATTGTGTATTTAAAATTGAATTGAAATTGCCATCATTCATTTTCTTAGGTATTTTTGTAATGATATTACGTTAAGTCATGATGTTGTATTGTTTGTGATTTATTATGTGAAGTTTTATGCATGATAATTTCAGTAACGAGTTGATGTTGATGTTTGCTTCCTTTGTATTTGATGTCGACATGGATTCTCTATGTGCTTCGTTTTACCATACTGAATGGGAGTGTTGTGAAACCTATTGGAGTTTCATTTATGCGTGAGTCATTTATTGGTGTGTTTGTTTTGTTCTCTTGATTTATTAATCAGAGTTCATGGCATTTGCTGAGACTGAGATGGTGTGATTTTAGGTAAAAGTGATGTTAATTCTTCAAATAGAATCTTTGTGGTAGTGAGTAATATGTCGTGACATTTAAACAGGACGAGCGTTTGAAATTTGATTGTAGGATGGAAAAAGAAATTTTGTTGAATCAATATATAAACACAGTATTTGTTCTATTTCCTAATTGCAAGTTAATTTCAAAAGAGGAAGTTTGATTTGAAGTACAAAAAATTGCAGATTACTATGCTTCAACAAGCTAAGAGCTTTACAAAATTAAGTATTATGCGCATACATTGCGTCAAAAAGGAACCCAACATCAGAAGAAGAGGTACTATGTGCATATATGCCGTCAAAAAAGGAATCGAACAAACTATCTAGAATGTTGCTATATCCTGTCTGCCAGTGCGTGCTTACCATTTAGAATCTCAGCTGCATATGTTAAATGGAAGGCATGAATGTATTGAGCAACCGATTTGAACATCCAGCCGGATTCCTCCTCTTCCGCTTCCTCCTTTGCGACTCCATGCGGATGTGCTTGGGGGAAGAGGCAATTTGGAGGCAACAGTCTTCTTGTGCGGTAGGTTTCCGGTGTTGATGCTCGTAAGGTTTGTTTTTTCATTGCCAGGGGGAAAATCTTGCCCTTCTATGCTTCAGTCTTCGAGTGCAATGATGTCTCTGGCCTCGCATCACATCACTATGTCAATATGGCTTGCCTGCTGCCAGTGGTTGCGTGTGGACGTGTTGCATTCTTCAATCATGCGGAGATGTGCTGATTTATAGGGAAGGTGCGATACACAATATCTAGAGCATTGTTCCATTTAGTTCCCTCCAAAATCGTATTTAGTTGTGTTTAATATGCTGGGTATATACGTTACGAAGTTTGTTGGTTTGAGAATTAAAATATTCATCAAAGCAAATTAAATAGCATGGGTGGAAAGAGACATTAATTTTTTAAATGATATTAAAAGCTCTAGAAGTTCTCATACTAGCTAAGCAGTAATAGTATCATAACGATAAAAGATAAACATAGATGACCTTTGTAGGCATAGATGAGATATGTGACCATCAAAGGAGCACTATTTACATGTGGACATAATTAACTTATGTCATAGACTATAGGCTGCATTGTTTTCCATTCTTTTCCTCTTTGAATAAGGATTTCAAAGTAAATGTAAGCTAACATTTGGAAAGTACACTGCATGAAGGAAAGATGGAATGTGTAAGAAGGTACAAATAACTTGTAGACTCCAATATTGGCTGCAACACTTTGACAGCACACGCACATAACAATAGCAGCGGTCGTACAGAGTGGTGTAACCCCTACAAAAGTTGCGTGCGTGGGGATGGGATTTTGCAGTTCCCGATATGCGTGAAAGTGTGGTTTATGGGGAAGTGGCGCATTGAACAGTGCCTTGCATGTAATGACCTAGATTTAACATGAAAGTGTCATTTATACAATGGTGTTTGACGTGAATATTAGCTAACCCAACTTCGAATTAGATGAAATGCAATTACGAACGAGAGTATTACACATGATTAGAAAGGTAAATTAAGTAAGTCGAAGGTGATACAACAGTAATAAAGTAGATCATAGATGTGCAACATGGAACCTAAACATGACATGGAAGTTACGGATACAGTATATTTATTACCACAGGATGTATATGTTAGGTTTGTAGAGTATTACGTAGCATATGTCCCGGATATTGATCCACAAGGGATTTTCTTACGGTAAAATAGATCCCTTTTTACGGATATACTTCTATGTTGATGCTCTATGCCTAAAGGCCGGAGCTATGATCATGGTAGAAATCAAGAAGCACATATTGCATCGCACACGAGTGGCAACCTTCTTTAGAACATACCCTGCCTCAGCATACCTTGGTAAGTACATACACATCCTCGCACACAAACGATCCAACCCACCTTCCCAACCACATTTGCATCCCTGCAAACTAGTGTTGCAGCACACACGTGCCCTAACACGCAGTAATCCCAGCACACACGTGATCCAACACACGCATGAATAAGCACACACGCAAATCACCCATCAAACCACGCATACCAAGCTTCTTACCTGATGCCAGCAGAGCTCTTGCACGGAGAGCACACAGTACCCGAAGCTCACTACAGCAGCACACAACACTAGCTTGTCACTCCAGCAGCACACAGCGCCCAGCATCTGCACCGAACGCTCGAGGAAGGAGGCTAGGATCGAACCGGAACCCAGGTTGCTCGTGAGGAGGTATTTATATTGCTCGCACGACCATGCATTTTTGCTTACGTAGATGTTTCTATATACTATTATTCGGTGGACTTTGGTTGGGGTGTGGGGCAAATGGTGATTACTGTTTAGGAGGATGGTGGGAGGGGAAGAAAATAACCTTTGATAAAGAGTAATATTATAGAGAAGTTGCTTTCCATGTTGTATTTCACGACCTTCTCGACCTATATATAGGGTACATCACGCGGAACGTGCCCACGCGACACACCCCCTTCCCCCCACACGTGGATGTGTGGTGCAACGGGTTGACACGCAACACAAAGCACCTCTACCAGGTGCTTGCTAAACGGAGGGAAGGAGCACCTCGATGGACATCTTGGCTGACGCATGTGATATTCTGTGTGCTTTACCTCTAGTGAGTGTGTGTTGCTTTGCGTGTGCTCTATGTGCTTTAGCTTGGAGCTTCCAGCCCTATGCTTTGTATGCCATCGTTAATGTGCTCTGTGTGCGTTTGCTTGTGAGCAGGTGTTGTGCTGTTCAATGTATGCAAATGTTGTGTTGTTTCCGGAGACCGCAAAGCATAGGGGTGCATATCATCCTCAGTCAACAGCACTGAGGGGACAATGATAGCCAAACGAGAGTAGATGTTCATTCCATTACGAGATGTAATTAATTCAAATAACTTTGATGATGTAGGACAGAAAGATGAAGCAACGACTTGATAGAGGCAAGAAGGATAGATCAATTCACTGCATGTGCAATGTCTAAGCAAAATTGTCTCTTGAGAAGAAGGGGATAGTAAATTGGAACAACCATCCTCTCAGTAGAATATAGTTTCGATGTGCACATACTAAAGGGGTACTTTACTTGGCTAAAGTTCTATTTGAAAGCAACATATATTGAACCACCCACTATTTCAATGCAATTCGAACCGAAGGGCTATATTTTAAATTAGACGTTTGGGCAAAGGAAATGTTGGCTAGTGATTCTAGTGTATAGCAATCGTTGACTAGTGATTCTAGTGCATAGCAATAGTTGACCAAGAGAGATATCGTGTACTTATTAGCAAATGAGGTTGACGAACTTGAGAAGGCCAACAACAAGACTAATGATGAAATTCATGACTTGAATGAGATTATTTCTATAAAGGAGTCTACGATTGAGGACCTCAAAGACGAGAAGAAAGTATTTTGTCAAAAAATTCAAGAGACACTGGATTTCTATCATGACAATAGTTCAAGCCTGCAATCGTCGATAACGTTCATGTGTCGTCCTCCTTATAATAGTAGAGATTGTAATGTTAAACTCTTATACTGTTGCTTGAATTTCTGTAGTAGTAACATACGGTAGGTTATGTTAGTTTCCAATGCTTCTATGAGAATTACTTCATTATTATCTTATTAATATTCTATCTTTATGTTGGTTGATGGTATGCTTCTCCTTCGTTAATGGTATGATTTTCCTTCATTTATTTACGAGTTTGAAAAGAGTAATAAATAGGGAAGCTATAGTACCCACTGGTACGTAGGGGTTTCATGTGGTTCCCAATACGATAGCCCTCTAGTAAAAATTCTGTAAGAACATATCTCCCCAAGATCATTGGGGGACTACACAAGCAACTGGTTCCCATCAGGGTATGAGAGACATGACTTCTACCAACTCTAGTGGTAAGTTCACCAAAGAGATCAACGCCAATAGGATCGAAGGGAAAAGAGGTGTTGAGTAGCACTCTTCGAGAGCAACTGTTGCAACACACTCCATACACAATGATAGTCGTCGTTCGTCAGTGTTTTAAAAATGTGTTCATTGTAGTATGTTGCGAAAAAACAACGATCAGTTTAATTTAATTTATTACTTGAAATTTCAAATATTCCGAGGTCGAACTCAGGGAGCAATCTTGATTCTAGAAGCATAAAAATTCACAATTCACTACAATATACTACTTTACAAAAATTAAAGAGAGACAGAGGGAACAAAAAGTTTATCTTCTTTTCTTCTCTCTTTCTTCTTCCTCTGTCTCTCTCCAGACGTCTGACTTCAATGTCAGACGACTTAAACTGCCACTTGCTAAAGTGCTTCTGCAGGTTCTTCTTCCTCTTGGCTTCTTCTCTTCTCTGCTCGGCCTTCTTCTTCTTCCTTTCCTCTTGGCTTTCCTCTGTGCGGCAGGCTTCCCTCCTTCTCTTTTCTTCTCTTTTTCTTTGGCTCTTTTCTTTCTTCTTCAGCTCCTTCTTCTGCTACAGCTCCTCCTTGGCTGCTTCTCCTTCTTTCTTCTCTTCAACTGCTCTGTGCGGCTAAGTCCTCAGCCGCTCCTCCTCCTTCCTTCTTTTGCTTGGCTTCTTCCGCCCTTAGCATCCACTTCCTGCACAAGCACCACGCAACAAAACCTATTCCCCTACCCTTCCCACGTCTCTCTTTCTCTCAAATTCACTCCAGGGTTCGCTCCCAGAGCCTTAATCGAGTAAGCGGGTCGGGTACCGTGCCCGAGACCAGGCGCATCGGCGTGAGTGGTGCGCGAGGAGTGCTTGGTCGGGTAATTGGGTTGGGCTCAAGCCCGCAGGGCATGAGCGCGGGCGAGGGCAAGTGTGAGTGCATGCGTAGGCGAGGGACCTGACCCCTGTGTATCGAAGGCGATAAGGCTAATGCACTTTTTCAATTTATTCGGTTGTGTCGCTTCAAGGATTTCCGAGGTGGGACATTGAGGTGGGACTAAATGTCCCGCCTAAATTTCGCGAACGCTCGTAGCAGGAGTTGCGTTCAATTGCCGAAGCTGCAGGAGTCCTCGAAGCCAATTACTTGGCTGGGGTTGTGCACGAGGGCTTCCGCACTACCTGGGGCACTTCACCTGGAGCGGAGAGACCTGCAACTGTAGCAAGCTTGCTTCAAGCTTCCTCGTCAATGGCGGAGGGACGTCGGAACCTGAAATGCATGAATATGGCCTTACGGCCTTGTCAGACCAGAGAAAAACCTTCGCCGTATCACGGCGAAGGTGAGACGGGGATTGGTTCATTGTGAGGCGACCTAGGCATGCGTGCCTAGGTCGCACTATGGCTGTGATGGTGGGTTAGGTCGGCGGAGGTGTGCAGTGTGCGTAGCAGTTGGTGAAGGTGCGGAGGATGATCAGTGGGAGGTGGCGAAGCTTCTGGGGTGTTTGGCGAGGTGGATGGGTGAGTGGAATGACGGGAGCACCTTGCCGAAGGTCTAGCCGGTGGTGGAGAAGGTGGTGATGGACAATGGATGTCGAGGGGTCGAAACAACAAATTAACAGGGGGAAATAAAGGGGAGAGTAAGCGAAACTTATCTACGAGTCCAGAGTGAAGGGGGAGGTGCGGAAGTGGCGAGCAGCTGGTGCTGCCGTTGCCGGAGATGAAGGTGCCAGGGGAGAGGGCGACAACGAGGAAAAGGGGTCGGAGAGTGCCCGCTGGTGTGGCACGGCGCTGTAGAGTATGTCGGAGTTAACCCTGCCACTGGTATGGTGGTAGGGCGACGAGAGAGGAGAGGGAGAGTCACTAGAAGCTCTGGCAGTTGGCCAGAGTTGGGAGGAGACGAAGAGGAGGGGGAGTCTCAGGCCAAACAAAGCTTGGAGGACGCGGCAGCCCCTGCCGCTCCTTAAATAGGTGCAGGCAGGGAGGGAAATACGAGGAGGCGTGGGATGGTCGCCGTAGATGTGGCCAGAAAAGAGACCCATACCTCTAGCGCGTTCGCACGAGAGGTTTGGGTGCCAGCAGGGCATGGGAGGTGGTCCATGCGGAAGAGGACAACGTAGGGGACCCTCCTCTCGTTTCTGGGGCTGGCTCCCATCCCCTGCGCGGAGCCATCCTCCGAGCAAAGTCACCGAAGGTATAGCCTGCTGTTGCGGGTGGCAAAGGGACAGATCTGAAAAGAACGATGGGAAAGTTGAGGGGGTAAGTGCAAGGGTTCAAAAGTTAAGGGTCAAAAAGTAATTATTGAGGACCAATTTGTAAAGTGTGTCAAGGCAAACTTTCCTTAGATCCAAATTTTGGTATAACCCTAATTTGGACCGAAGGAATCCAATGGTGAAGTTGGATTTTAGGTTTGACCACGTTTGACTGGATATTTTGCATAAAAATCCAAATTAGGTCAAAAATTGGGTACGGTTGTCAATCTAGGTCAAGATAGGTCCCAATGGTCAAATTGAAGGTTCTAAACCCTAGGAGATGTTTTTTCATGATTTTTAGAGAGTCTAATTGATTTTTATCTTACCTGAAACTTCGTGAATTAAAGTGGGTTCGTTTTAGGGTGTAGAATGTCATTTAATTCCTAGATGCTGCTGTAACCCTTTTCAGACCAAATCATCCCACTTTCCCTCTTATTAAGACCATTTGACCTGTGTCTAGACCCTTAAAAATCCCGTTTATGTACTACATTGGTAAAATTTCAGTTTTACCCCTTGTGAATTATTTTATACTCAAATTTATAATTCCCTAATCTAGGCTTTCCCTTAGGTTTTGTAGGAGCTTTTGTAAACTTATTTAGGTCAAAATGTATTAGTTAGGATTCATGATGGGGTTCTCATCACACAACAGTCGATAAAGATGAAAAGCACTTGCCCGAGGACCATCTGGGAAAACAAGGAAGAAGATGCATCTGCAAAGAGGCTATCGACGTGAATCTGGGTAATTGCTAAATGACAGTTTCTTTATATTCCTCAATGATTCAATACATAATATCCCTAAAATCTTTGGATCGGTACATGCATGAAAGAACATTGCATGTTTGCTCTCCATCCACACCAAATACCCCAAATAATTGATGCTAATGGCATCTACAAAGTGATTCTTATGCAGTTATTGATCTTTCTTTGCAATGTACATGCCAAGGATAAATCCGTGTAGATGACTTCCTTTGAAATGTACATGTCAAGTTTTGTGTTATCCCACTATGGAAATAAGCTCTTCGCATAGAACAGTATGAAACAAACGTTTGAGTCCGTGTGAATGGCGATGAATAAAATCAAACTTGACAAATGTTGTGTTTTGTGTTACAAGCGTGATTGCAATCAGACTTCTTTTCTCCAAAAGAAAGAATTAGCATGGTTGTAGAGCACATAGCATACACTTTGTCAAATTAGTAACCATTCTACATTATGACTTGAGATCTTAAGAATAACCACAGAAGTTTGTGTATATTTCCATCTCATGATGCTATATTATGCCGACGTTCAGTTCAATGCAATATGCTCAGGCGATGTCCCATGGTTCCCCAACAGACAATCAAATGTAAGTATATCTATGAATACATGTACGGAAGTATCATTATTCGCATTTCTACATTACTGGTCTTACTTAAATATCATATGATTATCAAGAGGAGGAGAAGGCTTATGCTACCGAAAGATAGGTAAGACATGTATACATTATATGCTGAGAACAATTGATCATACCTAACTACAATGCATTTCAGTGATTCGATGAATGTTGATGATTTCAACAACGATCAATTTAGGCAGACTGTTAGCCCTTAGAGGTTAGAATATGCTTAATGGAATATATAATCGGAACATATTTCTTATTGTTTCTGCTAACTATGTAATTATTCATGATATTTATTTGCAGGTCACAATTATTACCTGCACATCCATCATACCATACTTTGTACAATACACCAAAGTGAATTAATTCCACGTTCAAGATGTGAAATAAAATCCATTGAATAAGGAATTCCATCCTAACACAACCGATTTTGCATGAGAAGTTCGAGATTAAATGCACGACATCAGATGGGAGCATGTAACAAAACCTCATACAACAATCTTGCTCTAAGAGGAACTCCTAGGCAAACTCCCAACCACCAACAAGCACATGTGCATGGTAATTGCATACAGAGGGTCAACGAACCTATGTCGAGGTAATCCACCTTTCAAATAACCTAATTTAAACCATTGTACTGTTAAATTATAATTTCTAACAAAAGTTGCCCTCATACTTACACAAAATAGTACAAGGGAAAATGCACCCACCTTTAAAATTCAAAGAGACTCCATTTGGTTATTTCAATGGGTATGGGTATCTTGTGAAGGACAAGAGGTTGTGTACAAAACTTGTGTCTGCCTATGATATTGAAAGTGGTGATTTCTTCATATTGGGAGACGTGTCCCCTTCACAGCAGAGCACGTCTCGAAAATCACAAGGCTGCCACTAGATGCCCATGAAATTGATCTTAAGGTTGACAGCATGGAGAAACACCCATTCAGATCAAGATACCTCCCCTTCGGGAATCCAACTGTCTTGCAAGCAAGAAAGGCTCTTAAGGAGGTTCAACATGATGAAGGAAACGACAATATTGATGACCAAGTGAAGCTTCTCATTTGTTTATTGTGTGGTAATTTCTTACTTGCGCATGGGTCACATTCAATATATCCAAAGCTATTTCACTACATTGACAAAATTGATGCGTTGCATGAGTATGATTGGAAATCAACAATTCATCAAGTGTTGGCTGATGGGCTGGCACATATGGCACACAAGGTATACTTGTCCAGAGATGGAAGTGGGTTTGGTTACTTAAAGGGATGTGTATCCTTGCTTAGTGTAAGAGACTTCTCCATTCAAATATTGGTTAATCTTCATACAATTATACATTAAATGTCTGATAGTAAATGAATTTACAGGTTAAGGCTCTGAGGTGCTTTCCCTTGATGAACCCACAAACCCAACTGCATTGCCGATTGTTGCTAGATGGAGTTACAAAAAACCAATGTCAAGGCTGCTTGATGAGGATGGTCTGGACTTGGATGACTTACCTTCGAAGTTCCTAATGAGGAATGCATTTAAAGTATATAGTGGGGAGACTAGTCAAAAGGCTCATCCTAATGATCACGATGTAAACCGGGGAAGAGATCCACCACCACTTACCTCTCCATCATCTACCAGGCCTAAACCAACACATGAAGACCACACATCAAAAGTACTGAATCATATTGCAAGATTATCCAAGCTCATCAATAGCAATGATGATAAGAACACTAGGCTAATAAGCGAGGTTGAAGACCTAAAGCATAAATTCGAGATCCTATAGAATTGCTACAACTACAGAAATGATATTGCTTCCATTGCATCTCAGGTACCAGCACTATTTGAACAACACACTGAAATCAAATATCCGATTCCTATTACTGACCTATCTGCATGCTTTTGGAAGTTTGATATGAAATCGGGGCTATCTAAAAAAGGACAGAACAACAACCAAACAAACATGTATGACAACAGCATGAAGGTAAGAATATCGATACATGTTCGACTAATCATGTATTTCATATGATATAATGCATTATAATTCAGACATATTTCACTATTTATATACAAGGTCCTCATGTATTTTGTACAACATCTCTTGTGAGGTATTCTCCAAGAAACCAACCAACTCCACCCCCACTACCTCTATCACCGCAATCAAAGGTAAACCATTTCAGTCATTTCCATACATTTTGTTAAGACCCAAGTCTTTAAGTTTTTTTTAAGACGTCCGCACTTTAGGTCAGACGTCTGGTAAGACGTCTGGACTGAGGGTCAAACGTTTTGCAAGACGTCTGGGCTAATTCCCAGACGTCTGAAAATCGAAAATTTCGTGTACGTTCTCGCGTCTGCGCGCAGACAGTACGCGACCTCGTTTTCTCCTCCTTCTCTCTCCTCTCGCCGACGCAAACCCTAACCTAGCACATTATATAAACCCCCCTCCTCTACCTCACACCACTCCACTCCCAGCCACCACCTTCCTCTACCCTCCAGCGAGAGCAGCTGAGCGACGGATGGCGGAGAGGAGCGGCGTGAGAGGAGAGGAGCAGTGTGAGTAGCAGTTGAGCGGGCGCAGCGCGGCCATGCGCGGCGCAAGAAGGCGAAGGCTGGTTTCTAATTCTGGGTTTTTCCCAGAATCAGACATCTGGATTAACGTTCAGACGACGTAGACATCTGGAGGAGGTTCCAGACGACTGAGAGGTAACTTTCGCGACATACACCTTCTTTGCGGATACGGCCATGCAGGCGTTCCGCCGAGGTGTTGTTTCATGCCTTAATGAGAAGATACGTGTGGTTTTGCACAGGATTCGCTTCGGGAAGGCATGAGACATGCCCTCCCACGTAGTTCAAACGTCTAGACGAAGCACCAGACTACGGGAAGTGTTTCCAGACATCCGGAAAGGTGGTTGGACATCTGGAACTGGGTCCAGACAATCTAGCGTAGTTCCTGGATGTTTGAGGAGTGGCGGAGGAGTTGAGGTATGGTTCTGGACTCTTTTAAGACGTCTGGAAGGTGTTCTAGACGTCTGATGTGAATCAGAATTTCTATGTTTGACCCATTTAGGGTCCATTTGAGGTTCGATTTCCGCAATTAAGATACCGTTGTTTCCCGTATAATTCCCTCTACTTGTTAGAATACTTTTATCCTATTCTGAGTAGTCTCTTGTGAATGATTGTTGTGATAGGACCTCGTTCCGTTGCGAATTTGAGGTTTGCTGAGGCACGTGGACCTGCCGATCAAGCCCCCACTACTCCTGGGTTTACTGGTAGAGTGGCTTCCCCTTAATTTAATTGAAACTAAAAAGTATATGTGGAATGAATGATTAGAACTTAGGATATGGCATGAATCCTAGGACGAGAAACATTTGAATTTCTGTAATGAATGATTGAATTGCAGTCTTGGATGAGTAAATGGAATAATAACAATTGCTTGTAAATGAATAACAGCTGCCTGTGAAATGCAAAGTACTTGTGTTAGCAAACTGTTGCATGTAAATTCCTGTTGTTTACGTTAAATGTCATAATATGAGCTGTATGTATATGAACTGGAAATGGAAGATTGAATGTTGGAAACACGAGCTACCTGCGAATAAACCTGGAATGTGAACAATAAAGTTACATGTTACATGTGTAGAACCTGAGAAATGAAAATAGAAATGATGAAACTTGGTATGACTTAGCCTAAGAAACATGAGCATGAACCCTACGGGGAATTAGGAGTAGAGCTCCTGGAAATAAATATAATGGAACTGGAAATGTGAGTGGGGAAGTGAGCTGGCCCTTGAGTACGGAGTACCAAGGAGAGCGACTGTCCCCCTATTTAGTGTAGAGCGGAGCTAGCCGCCCTAGGGTTGGGACTTGGGATTAGGATTGGCCACTTTGTATCGACTTTTTGGCCCTCGCGTACACAGTACCGGGGAGAGCTACAAGTGTAGGGAGAGAGCTAGCCACCCCACGGGCCCAGGGTTTAGCTAGTCACCTTACACCGACTTGTTAAGCCCACTGAGCAAACCAGGGTAGTCAGGCGAAGGTGCGCGGACTGTGGAGGGGCGAGACCCCTGTTTGGTTCTTAGGGGCTAGACCCCTATTACTGAGAAGGCTATGCCCTATACTGGTTCCGTGCTGTGCTTTGGGTGCACCCGCTAACGGAAACGACTGACCGCGTGCCAGTGTAGGGTAGCTACCCGTGCGTTTATCGCGTATGCCGTAGTCACCATTACGTCTATCAGTGACCTTGGGGTGGTTGACTGAGTGTAGGACCACAACAGGGGACTCTCCCAGCCAGGAGAGCACCACGTGCTACTTCTACTCTTCGGAAAAGACTGCAATCAAGATCGTTCCCACAAGGAACATTCGAGATCAAGAAAGAGACCTGATAAATAAACCAAGTGATGAAAGAAAGAATAATTAGTTAAAGAAAGAAAGAAATTGAAAAGCAACAGCTACCTGTCCACCTTTACTATTTTAGTTAGTTGGTTGCCACTCTACTCAGCGTTCGCTGACATTTTGTACTCATAACCTTTTCCAGGTCCAAGTGTTGAGCAGCTAGAGCCTACGGCAACAAAGAGTGCTGGGCCCAGTAGAGCCCAGTAGTTGTAGCTTTCTGTTGTACTACGTTTCCTGTTGTAGTGAGTAGTTTATGGCACTTCTATACTCTTTCATTATGAGTTTTATATTCCTGTACTCGTTTACTTTCCTACTGTTGTGGTGGTGTGTACTGTAGCAGTTTGTTTCTTTATTGCGTACTTTGTTTACTGTTGGTTGCTTGCATGATGAATATGGTTAATTTTACTACTTTTTGGTTACTTTCTCGTTGGACAACTAGGTCTTGGGATCAGTCGAGTCGGTCCAATCTCGTGTCCTGGAGAGATTCGGGAATCGGGTCGTAACAAGATGGTATCAAAGCAAGGTCGTCCTGAGAAGTGAACCAACTAGCTGGAAAATAACCAATTCACGTGCTTGTGACTAGAGTAACCACCACAACGTACCTTTAGACATCTATTCTGGGTTTCCTTTGTTGAATGTCTGTGGGTTTGACATTTTTCTGTTCTGTGTTCGTGTCTCCTTGCAAGAGATGCCACGACGTGGAGTCATTGAGTTGGGCCGCGAACGCGGCCGAGGATGAGGTTGGAGGGGCGGACGCGTTGAGCCTGACGTCTCAGTGGATCATCCACTACTTCCGGGCGTTCAGGCCCAGGACCTCGCCTAGTTGATACGGGAGATCGTTCGAGAGGAGCCCCACCCGCCCCCACGGGCGCCTCTCCCTGGGGCTGCGGAGGGGGAATCCTCTGTGGGACAGCGTGTCAGACAACGCTAGACGTGGGGGAGGTGGTGGCCCTCCACCACCCCCACCTTCCTCTAACACTTCCAAGCTCTAGCCCTCCTTGCCTGGAGGCATACTAGTTTCCCCACTTCAGCGTCATTACGAGCTTTTTGGACAGTTCCGGAAGCTGAAGCCCCCTTCCTTCAAGGGGGATGAGGACTTGACTGAAGTGGAGGACTGGCTCGAGCAGATCGAGAAGGTGTTTGACACCCTTCGCCCCTCTGCAGAGTGCCGCGTGGCCTTTGCCACGTACCAACTGGAGAGTGCAGCACATAGGTGGTGGAGCGCTGTTAGAGGGTAGGAGAGGATCAAGCTGACTTAGGACCATTTTGTTACCCTCTTCTGCGAGTAGTACTTTCCCCAGACGTGGCAGGATCAAAGGAGGCGGGAGTTCCACACTCTCCGCAAGGGGACGATGACCATGAGCGTGTATCGCACGCGTTTTCTGGAGTTGTCTCGTTTCGCTGCGACAGCTATAGCTACTGAGGAGGAGCGCTTGTGGAGGTTCACCGAGGGGCTTCGGCCTGCTATTTGGGGGTATGTCAAACCCCTGAAGCTGCCGACGTTCTCTAGAATGGTGGAGGTAGCCATGACATATGAGGAGACCAACCCGGTCGCACGTGACACTGACAGCGGACAGAAGAGGCCCTACCAACCAGACTACTCACAGGGTCGACGAGAGAGGAGGCACGCGGCTCCCGCAGGAGAGCCGTCACGTTTTGCGGGGCTGTCAGTGGCCTTTAGGGGCCCCCGACAGGGGCCAGCCGCCATCACTGGACCCCCACCCGGCCGTCAGCAGGGACCTACCAATGGTGGGAGTCGAGTTCCCCTTTGCTACCAGTGTGGCCAGTCGGGCCACATCAAGAGGGACTGCCCGTCTATGGCTGGAGGTCAGTAGATGCTGCCCGCACCGAGCACTGGAGAACGAGCAGGAGGCCGTGGTTCCCAGATGCGTAGGGGAGGATAGCTGTCGCAGGGAGGGTACCGACCAGCGGCTACCCGTTCGATGCAGAGTGTGGTTGCTTCGTCCGCACCTAGAGCTGGGGGCATATCAACGCCCTAACACACAGAGAGGCCAGAGCTTTAGGTTCAGTGGTGGCAGGTATGGTTACAGTTTTCGGCAGACTAGTTTACACACTTTTTGATTCCGGCGCCACGCACTTGTTTGTTGCTGCTAGTTTTGCTGTCAATTTGGGGCAGGACTGTGTGTTGTTAGAGGATCCATTTGTGATCAGAGGTACAGGTGGTCAACTGTTTGTAGCTGAGGAGGTTTACGCAAGTTTCGAGTTCAGTGTTGGGGGACACAGCCTCCCCGCTGATCTGATTGTGATACCGATGGAGGACTTTGGCGTGATTCTGGGGATGGACTGGCTGTCCGCTTCCCACGCTTTGGTGGACTGCTTTGAGAGGAAGATCATCTTCTCCAGAATCACGCTTTTGTGTGGACTACAGATAGCTGAATAGGATCACCATCAAGAACAGGTATCCGCTGCCAAGGATTGATGACTTGTTTGACCAGTTGCGAGGTACCACGGTTTTCTCCAAGATAGACTTGAGGTTTGACTACCACCAGTTGAGGATCAAGGAGACCGTCGTTTCCAAGATAGCTTTCTGCACCCGGTTCGGACACTACGTGTTTTTGGTCATGCCGTTTGGGCTGACCAACACCCCCGCTGCTTTCATAGATTTGATGAACCGGGTGTTCAGACCGTATCTGGATCAGTTCGTGGTGGCATTTATTGATGATGTGCTCATCTACTCTCGGGATCAGGCGCAACATGGACAGCATTTGCGGATGATTTTGGACACACTTGGATGACGTAGGCTGTACGCTAAATACAGCAAGTGCGAGTTCTGGTTGAGGGAGGTGACCTTCTTAGGTCATGTGATTTCCGGGGATGGCTTGGCTGTGGACCCAGCCAAGGTTGGGGTAGTGCTCAGGTGGGAGAGACCGCGTACAGTGACAGAGATCCGCAGTTTCTTGGGATTGGCAGGCTACTACAGGCAGTTTATCAAGGGTTTCTCGCAGATTGCACGTCCTATGACACAGTTGACCCGGAATGACGTGCCCTTTTCTTGGACAGACGCTTGTGAGACGTGTTTTCAGGAGTTGAAGGAGAGGCTGACTTCGGCTCTCGTGCTTACCATCCCAGACAGCAGTGGCGATTTCGTTGTGTACACAGACGCCTCTTTGTAGGGGTTAGGGGGTGTGCTCATGCAGCGGGTTCACGTTGTCGCTTAGGCTTCGCGGCAACTGAAGCCCCATGAGCATAGCTACCCTACCCACGACCTGGAGCTGGCAGCTGTCGTCTTCGCACTGAAGACTTGGAGGCACTACCTGTACGGTGAAACTTTTGAGATTTTCACAGATCATAAGAGCCTCAAATACTTGTTTGATCAGCAGGAGCTCAACATGAGACAGAGACGTTGGTTAGAGCTCCTGAAGGACTATGACTACAGCATTTCCTACCATCCAGGGAAGGTCAACGTGGTGGCTGACGCCTTGAGCCAGAAGGTGCCTGTCCACTTGGCCAGTTTACAGGCACAGTGTTGGAGACTCATGGAGGAGATGGACAGTTGGCGACCCCTAGAGTTACTAGGGCACTGTGGGGCAGTGACTGTGACACGACAGACGAGGCCAGAGCTGATAGACTGCATCATCTCAGGATAGATGGCAGACCCGTACCTGTAGTCGTTGCGTAACAGAGTACTGTCAGGGGACCCTGGAGACTTCTCCTTTACCGATGAGGTGCTGCGCATGAGGGGACGTTTGCGCGTTCCCCGGGACGAGGAGCTGTTGAGAGAGCTCCTGACTGAGGCACATGGTTCTAGGTTCACTATACATCCCGAGAATACAAAGATGTATCATGATCTGAGACGCGACTTTTGGTGGAGGGGAATGGTGCGAGATGTAGGTAAATTTGTGCAGTAGTGTTTGGTATGCCAGCAGGTGAAGGCCGAGCATCAGAGGCCTGCAGGGCTGTTGCAGCCACTTCTAGTGCCAGAGTGGAAGTGGGAGAGCATCACCATGGACTTAGTGGTTGGCTTGCCCGTTACCCAGCGAGGACACGACGCAGTCTGGGTAATTGTAGACAGATTGACAAAGACGGCACGTTTCTTGCCGATCCGAGTCACTTTGGGACCAGCACAGTTGGCGGAGAGGTATATCCGCGACGTGGTACGTCTGCACGGAGTTCCACTGGAGATTGTATCCGACCGGGATACCCGTTTTACGTCCCAATTTTGGGCTGAGTTTCAGCAGTCTTTGGGGACACGGTTGAGGTTCTGTATGGTGTACCACCCCCAGATGGATGGACAGTCAGAGCGTACGATACAGACACTTGAGGACCTTTTGCGTGCCTGTGTATTGGACTGGAGGGGCTCTTGGGAGAAACACTTACCCCTGGCGGAGTTTGCATATAATAACAGCTATCACTCGAGCATCGGCGTGGCACCCTACGAGGCTCTGTACGGACGGAGGTGTACTGCACCATTGAGTTGGGTTGAGGTGGGGACCAAGTGGGAGGTTGGTCCCAGCTGATCCGGCAGAGTCAGGAGGTGATTGAGCAGGTTCACAGGCGACTCTGCACTGTCAGTAGACAGAAGAGCTATGCCGATCGGAAGCGCAGAGAGGTGCAGTTTGAGGTTGGGGATCACGTCTTCCTTCGTGTTTCGCCCATGAAGGGCCTGCAGCGTTTTGGGGTGAAAGGGAAGCTCGCGCCAAGGTTTGTGGGGCCCTTTGAGGTCCTAGAGCGGGTTTGACCCGTTGCTTACAGGCTTTCCCTTCCTCCCCAGCTTTCTGGTGTGTCCGACGTGTTCCACGTGTCCATCCTTAGGAAGTACGTCGCCGATCCTAATCACGTTTTGAGCCACGAGAGCGTCGAGGTAGGTGACGACTTTAGCTACCCTGAGCAGCCAGTGCAGATACTAGACAGAGCTGTCTGGAGTTTGAGACGGAAGCAGGTACCCCTGGTGAAGGTCTTGTGGAGGAGCCAGAGGTACGAGGAGGCTACCTGGGATCCTAAGGTAGCGATGCGAGAGCGATACCCGAAGCTCTTTGAGGGTACATCTTTTTGAACTGGCTTCGATCCTCTTTGAGTTTGTTATGCATATGATATTTCCTTTTTGCACCTTAGCTAGCTCAAGTTTCGGGGACGAAACTTCCTTTGAGTTTGTTATGTTGTTAAGACCCAAGTCTTTAAGTTTTTTTTTAAGACGTCCGCACTTTAGGTCAGACGTTTGGTAAGACATCTGGACTGAGGGTCAGACATCTTGCAAGAACTCTGGACTAATTCCCAGACGTCTGAAAATCGAAAATTTCGTGTACGTTCTCGTGTCTGCGCGGATGCTGCGTGTAGACAGTACGCGACCTCATTTTCTCCTCTCTCCTCTCGTCGACGCAAACCCTAACCCAGTACATTATATAAATCCCCCTCCTCTCCCTCACACCACCCCACTCCCAGCCACCACCTTCCTCTACCCTCCAGCGAGAGCAGCCGAGCGACGGACGGCGGGGAGGAGCGGCGTGAGAGGAGAGGAGCAGCGTGAGAAGGAGAGGAGAGAAGGCTTGCGAGCTCGTGTGGGAGCTCGTTGAAGAGCTCACGGCTGGTCGGCACGTGCGCGAGGCAAAGAGGTGCGTCGGGGAGGTCCTCCCCGACACTGCTGCAGCCGGAGCAGCAGGCGAGCGGGCGCGATGCGGCCACGCGCGGCACGAGAAGGCGAAGGCTGGTTTCTGATTCTGGGTTTTTCCCAGAATCAGATGTCCGGATCAACGTCCAGACGATGTAGACAACGTCTGGAGGAGGTTTCAAACGACTGAGAGGTAACTTTCGCGACGTACACCTTCTTTGCGGATATGGCCATGTAGGCCGTTCCGCCGAGGTGCTATTTCGTGCCTTATTGAGAAGATATGCGTGATTTTGAGTAGGATTCGCTTCGGGAAGGCGCGGGACATGCCCTCCCACGTAGTTCAGACGTCTGGACGAGGCACCAGACGACGGGAAGCGTTTCCAGACGTCCGGAAAGGTGGTCGGACATCTGGAACTGGGTCCAGACGGTCCAGCGTAGTTCCTGGACGTCTGAGGAGTGGCGCAGGAGTTGAGGTATAGTTCTGGACTCTTTTAAGACGTCTGGAAGGTATTCCAGACGTCTGATGTGAATCAGAATTTCTGTTTTTGAACCGTTTAGGGTATGTTTGAGGTCCGATTTCCACAATTAAGATACCATTGTTTCCCGTATAATTCCCTCTACTTGTTGGAATACTTTTATCCTGTTCTGAGTAGTCTCTTGTGGATGATTCTTGTGATAGGACCTCGTTCCGTTGCGGATTTGGGGTTTGCTGAGGCACGTGGACCTGCCGATCAAGCCCCCACTACTCCTGGGTTTACTGGTAGAGTGGCTTCCCCTTAATTTAATTGAAACTAAAAAGTATATGTGGAATGAATGATTAGAACTTAGGATATGGCATGAATCCTAGGACGAGAAACATTTGAATTTCTGTAATGAATGATTGAATTGCAGTCTTGGATGAGTAGATAGAATAATAACAATTGCCAGTAAATGAATAACAGCTGCTTGTGAAATGCAAAGTACTTGTGTTAGCAAACTGTTGCATGTAAATTCCTGTTGTTTACGTTAAATGTCATAATATGAGCTGTATGTATATGAACTGGAAATGGAAGATTGAATGTTGGAGACACGAGCTACCTGCGAATAAACCTGGAATGTGTACAATAAAGTTACATGTTACATGTGTAGAACCTAAGAAATGAAAATAGAAATGATGAAACTTGGTATGACTTAGCCTGAGAAACATGAGCATGAACCCTACGGGGAATTAGGAGTAGAGCTCCTGAAAATAAATGGAATGGAACTGGAAATGTGAGTGAGGAAGTGAGCTGGCCCCTAAGTACGGAGTACCAAGGAGAGTGACTGTCCCCCTGTTTACTGCAGAGCGGAGCTAGCCGCCCTAGGGTTGGGACTTGGGGTTAGGATTGGCCACTTTGTACCGACTTTTTGGCCCTCGCGTACACAGTACCGGGGAGAGCTACAAGTGTAGGGAGAGAGCTAGCCACCCCACGGGCCTGGGGTTCAGCTAGTCGCCTTACACCGACTTGTTCGTTCCACTGGACAAACCAGGGTAGTCAGGCGCGGGTGTGCGGACTGTGGAGAGGCGAGACCCCTATTTGGTTCTTAGGGGCTAGACCCCTATTATTGAGAGGGCTATGCCCTATACTGGTTCTGTGCTTTGCTTTGGGTGCACCCGCTAATGAAAACAACTGACCGCGTGCCAGTGTGGGGTAGCTACCCATGCGTTTATCGCGTGTACCGTAGTCACCGTTATGTCTGTCAGTGACCTTGGGGTGGTTGACTGAGTGTAGGACCACCACGGGGGACTCTCCCGGCCAGGAGAGCACCACGTGCTACTTCTACTCTTCGGAAAAGACTGTAATCAAGATCGTTCCCACGAGGAACATTCGAGATCAAGAAAGAGACCTGATAAATAAACTAAGTGATGAAAGAAAGAATAATTAGTTAAAGAAGGAAAGAAATTGAAAAACAACAGCTACCTGTCCACCTTTACTGTTTTAGTTAGTTGGTTGCCACTTTACTCATTGTTCGCTAACGTTTTGTACTCATAACCTTTTCCAGGTCCAGGTGTTGAGCAGCTAGAGCCTACGGCAGTAGAGGGTGCTGGGCCCAGTAGAGCCCAGTAGTTGTAGCTTTCTGTTGTACTACGTTTCCTGTTGTAGTGAGTAGTTTATGGCAATTCTGTACTCTTTCATTGTGAGCTTTATATTCCTGTACTCGTTTACTTTCCTATTATTGTGGTGGTGTGTACTGTAGTAGTTTGTTTCTTTACTGTTGTACTTTGTTTACTGTTAGTTGCTTGCATGATGAATATGGTTAATTTTACTGCTTTTTGGTTACTTTCTCGTTGGACGACTGGGTCTTGGGATCAGTCGAGTCGGTCCAGTCTCGTGTCTTGTAGGGATTCAGGAACCGGGTAATAACACATTTAAATAACAGAAGCAGTTAAAGACAGATGTTCATTAGCAATGTCTTAATCCATGCTCATGTCAATTACCCATTCGAAAGCAGTACTTAAGACCTTCCAACAGAAGTGTTGGCTGGTATTTGTGGACCCCTTTTTGTAACGCAAGTTGTGAGTCGTAACTTGGTTATTGGGTTGACTCGATTTTCGATTTCTCAATTACAAAGAGCAAATAATTGTTTGTTTCATCTCACATTCTGGGTGATCGGTAAAATATTAATGAATCCATCATAATCACACTCCAGGCAAAACTTCAGTTAGGGCATTCCAACTTGATCAAAACAACACCAGCACCTTTAGCAGAGCAGACTCAATTGAGACTTCATTTAACAGTACTTAAGGAAATTAAATTTTAATCAGGATGACCAACTTCACTACACAGTGCTCTACCCCACCTAGAATCATTTCTTCTCAATACAAACTGAATGATGACTTCATATTTAACGACTCTACTATTAGGGTTAGTATAAAGCACAATGTGAATATCACATTTTACATTATTAGATATGAACCATTTATTCACTAGCAACAGAAATAAACACCATATGAGATTGATCACATAGTTGAGGATAAGGTGAGATAGTCAAGTCCTCTACATTCAGAATCAAAGGATGTCGCACCAATAGACATAACGATGTAATTGTTTATGTCTACATATATATCTGCTAACTTCTCATATATGCATTGCAACTGTAATTACTCACAAGATTCAATTTAAGCCCACTTTCTAGCTTCAACCGAAAGATGGCCAAAATGATGTACAACCTATGTTTAGGGGTCAGAAATCACCCGCAAGTGATGTGGTAATCATTTATATTACAAATTTTCATTAATGAACTAGGAAATTTCTCAACACAAATTAACTTGAAGATGAACAGTGACATTGCACTCTGTGACAACCAAGCTTTGACATTCTTGGGGAGGAAGACCTCGATACTCAGAACAATTTCAACTTTTCCTTGGTAAGGTATCATCTACTTATAAAATTGCATTACAATTGTAATTATGACACAATTGAATTACATTGCCTTTAGGACAACTAGATGGGACAAGCACGACAGACACCGAAGTTGTCAAAGGGCAAAATAAAGACATCTCCTCAAACATCACCATAGGTACACATCATTCTATTAAGTACTTGCTCCCTCCTGCATGAATTCTTAATTGAACATCACAACTAAGGAAACCTCCATGCAATTACTGGTCAGCAGCACATTTTTTAGAGAAAAGAAACAAAGTTTGTCATTGGCTCAATGGAAAGGGATATAAAACTCATTCCACGGATAAGAATGCCTAGTGAAAAAATGAAGCTAAGCAAGGGAATTGGTGATGCATTAGGAGATGGGATACAGACAAGTGGAAATGAACTTCTTCGAGAGGTGGTCCAACATGGGAAATCAAAGGATGATCTGTTGTGGTAAAAAGAAATGATATGAATCCATCGGGAGAACTTTTACGAAATCCTGAAGACGGGAGGGTTCACGAATAGTTCGGTAAATCTCGGAACCCCAAACTTCATTAATTATTAACATTAAGAAGTATATAGAAATATTCATGGTCGTTGCTATTGAAACAGATCATAGATGCACACCGGTTTTTACTCCTAGACCAAAGCTTCTGAGACAAGAACCCTTTGAATGCTCCCAACAACCATTTCAATGGGTGGCACAAGATTAAGAGGGCATATTCGTTAAGGAAATAACTGAGCATACCTTTAGGTTGCGGACATGTGATGTTTGTGCTTTGTCAATGGTTACAAACAACCATTGAAACCTGCCTGTTATCAATTGGGAAGATGCAACAACAGTATACTATAATAGCCTCTGTCATGGATCGACATCAGCACTTGCAAATAAATTTACAGCAGCCATGGTATATCGAATTGTAAATCATCAGCGTATCAGTTCCATTGGAACTAAAATGTGGACTAACTTTTGCTCCATATTTGCAGGCAGAAAGAATCCATCAGCACATTAGCAAAGTTCGAGGGGAGGCTAATCGTACATGGAATGTTATACATAACAGGAGCACACCTCAACAAAATGCAAGAAGCAACAACTATGGAATCCATGTTATGAGGTGGATGGAGTTGGTAATGGATGGAATGGATCTTAAAAAAATTGAGGCAAACAACCAAATTCATTACCTAGGCACGGAGTATGTACTTCGCATTCTAGGTAGCAAGTATGTGCTTCCGAAGTCAATATAACTTTTAGTGGGCAAGAAGATTTTTGAAATTGATGTGCATACTGTTGGGCATGAGGACTTTTGGCATTTTGTGCCTATATGAGTAATTCGTATATTGTAACTTTTGGGTGGGAACATTTTCAGTGGCTACTTCTAATGTTATGTATGAACGTTAACCTTACTTTAGTATGCAGTGCCTTCTTCTGCAGTACTTGAAATGCAAGTGGATTCTCCAAAAATAATGTCTTTATTTATGGCACTGTCTCCCTATATGTCTAATTCCTATATTGTATCTTTTTGGTGGGATGATTTTGAGCGGATCCTTTTCATGTTATGTATGGGCTTCAACCTAACTTTAGTATACAATGGCTTATTTTAACAAAGGGCACAAAATATGTAAGTTGTATGATGCTGTGTATACATCTAAGTAGCTTAAAATGTCTATTTATGCATGTTCTTAGTATCATAGAAATATCATGCATTATAAATAGTGCATAACATGCATCATCACTCATTTAGATCAATTTGTATAAATTGTATAGTAATTCGCCTCTTTTTGTGGCCAGGGACAGGCCAACATTTATCGGGGTCTCGGATTGAAGATCTAATAGTACGAATCTAATCAGGGCGACGGTCAAAGTTCAACAATTCCGAGATCGCCCCAATCAGACCTTCGTAGCATCAGATGCAATCCGAGAAAGATTAGAGGTTTAGGGCCAAGGTGGTCTAAATCCATACCTCAGACGACAAATCCAATCGCACGGATAGGTTCTTGGTGTCAGTCCGAGTTTTGTCGTGGTGTTATAGTTATTTTATTTGTTCTAGTATATTACAAAAAACGGTCACCAGTTTACAATTTATTACTCAGAATTAAATGTTTTCCAAGGTCGAACTCAGGGAGCAAATTATGATTCCAGAAGCATATGAATTCACAATATATATTGTTCTACAAAAACTTAAGAGAGAATGAGCAAAAGAAAACTCCTTTTCTTCTTCTTCTCTTCGTTTCCTTTTCTTCTTTCTTTTGGCTTCTTCTTCTTCTCTCTTCTTCTTTTCTTTACTGCGGTTCTTCTCTTTCTTTTCTCTGCTGCTGCCTCTTCTTCTTTCTTCTTTCTTTCTATGCTCTGGTCCTTCTTCAGCTCTTCTCCTTCTTTCTTCAGCAGTTCCGTCCTTCTTCTTCCTTCTTCCTTTCTTTATTGCAGTTCTTCTCTTTCTTTTCTCTGCTGCTGCCTCTTCTTCTTTCTTTCTCTGCTCTGGTCCTTCTTCTTCAGCTCTTCTTCTCCTTCTTCTTTCTTTAGCAGTTCCGTCCTTCTTCTTCTTCCTTCTTCTTCCTTCTTCCTTTCTTCTTCTCTTTGCTGCGGCTTTTTCTTCCTCTCCTTTTCTTTTCTTCTTGGCTTCTCTAGCTCCTTCCTCTTCTTCTCTTTTCTTTCTTTCTCTCTTCTTTCCCGCTCCTTCCTTTCTTGTCCTTTCTTGTTCTCCGCGGCTAAGTCCCGGCCGCTGCTCTTCTTCCTCACCTGTTCCCTGCACACACACACAAACTTCAGCGTAAAACCTACCCTACCCTTTCCCGCGTCTCTCTCTCTCTCTGAATCTCTCTTCCGTACACTCTCCCAGAGCTGGGTAATCGGGTCGGGTCGCGTGCCTGAGTCCAGGCGCACCGGCGTGGGTGGTGCGCGAGGAGTGCACAGGAGTGGGTGTAGTTGGGTCGGGTCAGGTCCGTGTGGGAACGCCGCGGACAAGACTCGGTGAATAGGTGAGAGACCTCACCCCAGTGTTATCGAAGGCAACCAGCGTATAACACTTTTTCAATTTATGTGTGGGCGTGCGCCCACACACTTCCGAGGTGGGACTAAAGTCCCACCTCCGATCCGCGCACCTGCAGGCAGGAGGATTCGTTCGATTGGGGCAGCGGCAGAAGCCTGCGACCCCAATTGTGAGGTCTTGAGTGTGTGTACGAATACCTTCTGTGCGATCTCAGCTTCAGACCAGGAGCTGAAGAGGCTTGGAGCTACTCGCTAAGCAGCTCTTGCTGTTTATCAATGGCGGCGAGGGGGGCGAGACCTGAAACACAAAAATGGCCTTGCGGCCACGTCACAAAGGCTCAGGGAGGTTCACCCAGGCGTGGCGAGTGCGATGTAGGGGTCGGCGAGACGCGAGAGTGCCTATGGCCGTGCACCTAGGGCAAACTGCATGCGTGAGAGTGGGTGTGTTCGGGGGGTGGACAGGAGGTGCGAGGTGGTAAATGGAGGGCGGATTTAGTGTCAGTGATGTGTCGCGGTGCTTAAGGGGTGATTAGCGAGGTGGACAGAGGCGTGGAGCGGCGGAAACGCCTCGCCGGAGGGCGGCCGGAGATGGAGAAGGTGGTGATGGACAGTGGTGGTCGGTGGGTGGAATTAGCAAATTGAGAAGGGGGAAATAACAGAGAAAGGGGAAAGTTTTTACCTGCTTAATTGACAAAGAGGGAGAGAGAAGGCGCCCGGCGCGTGCCTGCCGACACTGGGGACGAAGGTGCCTAGAAGGGGGGTAACGGCGACGAGGAGAGGATCTAGAGACGCCAGCTGGTGCGGCCTGGCGTGGGAAGACGAGGATGAGTAGACTCTGTTGTAGGTATGGCAGCAGGGCGACAAAGAGGAGGAGGAAAGATCGCCGGAAGCGTCGGGCTATCTGACTGGAGTGAGAGGAGACGAAGTGTGGGGTGTTCTTCAGCCAAAGCGAGCTTGAAGGAACCGGCGCCCCTGCCGCTCCTTAAATAGCAGCTGGCGAGGAGAAGATCTCGAGGAGAGGGCATGGGTGGCTTGCCGGAGAGTGGCTGGAGATGAGACCCATTCCTCTCGTGCGTTCGCACGAGAGGCATAGGCAGCTGCAGGACATAGGGGAGGGCCCAGACCGAAGAGGACGACATAGAGAACCCCCCTTTCGTTCCTAAGAGTGGCCCCCATACCTTGCGCGACGTTATCCTCCGCGCAAGGTCGCTGGAGGTATGGGCGCCTACATGGGGTGGCAGAGGGACCGTTCTATAAAGAACAAAAGAGAAGCTGGGGGGTAAAATGCAAGGATTCAAAAAGATAAGGGTCGAAAAGTAATTCAAGAGGACCAATTTGTAAAGTAGGTCAAGATGGCCATCCCTTAGGTCCAAATTTTGGTGCCAACCTAATTTGGACCTAAGGAATTCAATGGTTTAATTTTATTTTAGGTTTGACTACGTTTGACTAATCAATTTGCGCAAAAACCCAAATTAGGTCGAAAATTAGGCATGGTTCTTAATTTAGGTCAAGATAGGTTCAAAAGGCAAAATTGAAGGTTCTAAATCATAGGGAATATTTTTTTATGAATTTTAGAGGGTTTAGTTGATTTTTATCCTACCTAGAACCTCGTGAATTGAAGCAGGTTTGTTTCAGGGTTATAGAATGTCATTTAATTCATAGAAGTTGCTATAACCCTTTTCAGATCATATCATCCCACTTTATTTCTTATTAAACTCATTTGACCTATGTTTAGACCCTTAGATATCTCGTTTGTATACTGCATTGGTAAAATTACAGTTTTACCCTTGTGAATTATTTTCTTCTCAAATTAAATTTCTCTAATTCAGGCTTTCCCTTAGGTTTTGTAGGAGCTTTTATCAACTTATTTAGGTCAAAATGTGCTGGTGAGGGCTCATGATGAGGCTCTCATCATACCCCCATGCCTAGCTCCTGCTAGCCCCTTAGCAAAACTTTAAGGTTTTAACCTTTGTTCTAGACCATGAATTTCTTATCAAGTTCTGATAAGTGCCTTTCTTCTTGTATCCTTGATTAGGTTAGAATGCCAATCATAAGCCTAAAAGGTACTCTAGTACCAACCAAGATCCAGATCTGTCTAGCTTTAGCCTCAGTCTTTGGCAAAGATTTTTAAGGCCTACAGGAACTAACCTAAGGTTTATTGGACTTCGTGGTTAAAGCACCTGTGCTTGAGATATTTTTAGCCTTGGTTCAGCTCGCAGTGCGTTTTGTAAGAGAGAGAGGTAGAAGATTTATTGTTTGGAGAGTTTTCTCTCTCTTTTTCTTTTTAATTCTAGCTTAGGATTGGCTTCTCAACACGATCTGTACCAGATTCCTTGTTCCCATCATCAATCCTCAAGGGTCCCTAGCAATCGATGCTTCGAGATAGCATCGCCCATGGTAACCCCCAGAACCCTGGCTTTCGAGATTTCGAGATAATCCCGTCCATGGTGTTCCGTGGCCGAATTCAGACCCTAGCAATTGATACTTCGTGATAATGCCCTCCATGGAATCTGAACCAGCAGAGTGCTTACATGCCCCTAGTAGAATATGTAAATATCCTAAGAGACAAGCACCGAGGAGATGATATTTTATTACGCATCTTCGAGGGGAATTTCCCACCTCTCCGCGCTGGGAACTCGTCCAAATCAACTTGTGTTGATCGGCCGCTCCTACTCTAGGTGACATTTTCAGAATTTTTGAAACGCTTCTGTGTGATTTTGATACTTATGCTTACTGAACCAGACTATGTGTGTGACTTTGGGTGCTTAGGTTACTGTTACGACCTGGTTCCCGAATCCCTACCGGACACGAAAATCGGACCGACTCGACTGATCCCAAGACCCAGTCGTTCAACGAGAAAGTAACCAAAAGAGCAGTAAAATAAACCACATTCACCAGGCATATAACCAGTAGTAACAAAAGTACAGCAGTAAAGAAAAGAACTACTACAGTACACACCACCACAACAGTAGAGAATTAAATAGGTACATAAACATGATGCTTACAATAAAGGGTACAATTGTAACAGAAAATACTTACTACAACAGAAGAAACGGTACAGTAGGTACAACACAAGTAAAACTACTGGGCTCTGCTAGGCCTAGCACCCTCTGCAGCCACAGGCTCTGGCTGCTCAACTCCTGGTCCTAAAAAGGTGACAAAGGTGACACGTCAGCAAAACGCTGAGTAAAGTGGCAACCAACTAGCTAAGAAAATAGTAAGGTGGAAAGGTAGCTGTTATTTTTAATTTCTTTCCTTATTTTCCATTCACTCATTCTTGAATTATTTCTCAGATCTTTCTCTTGATCTTGAATGTTCCTCGTGGGAACGATCTTGATTACAGTCCTTTCCGAAGAGTAGAAGTAGCACGTGGTGCTCTCCTGGCCGGGAGAGTCCCCCGTGGTCGTCCTATGCTCAGTCAACCATCCTAAGGTCACTGATAGACGTAACGGTGACTACGGCATGTGCGATAAACGCACAAGTAGCTACCTTGTACTGGCACGCGGTCAGTCATTTCCGTTAATGGGTGAGCCCAAAGCATAGCTCAGAACCGGTATAAGGCAGAGCCCTCTCAGTAACAGGGGTTTAGCCCCTCCATAGTAACCAAACAGGGGTCTTGCCCCCTTACAGTCAGCGCACCCTCGCCTGACTAGCCTAGTTTGCCCGGTGGGCCTAACAAGTCGATATAGGAAGGCTAGCAGAACCCCGGGGCCCGTGGGGTGGCTAGTGCTCTCCCTACACTAGTAGCTCTCCCCGGTATTGTATACGCGAGGGCCAAAAGTCGGTACAAAGTGGCCAGACCTAACCCCGGGTCCCTGGGGCGGCTAGCTCCGCTCTGCACTAAACAGGGGGACAGTCGCTCTCCTTGGTACTCCATACTCAAGGGCCAGCTCACTTTCCCAATTCCATTCCATTCACCTCTCAGGAGCTCTACTCCTAATTCCCGTAGAGTTCATGCTCATATTTCTTTACTAAGCCAATTTAGGTTTCATCATTTCAGCTTTTTATTCATGTAGCCCATGTTCTCAACAGTTAATATCCATTCATAAACAAGCAACTGTTATCCAATTACAGACAATTATCATTTTTCTTTCTACTTTTCCAAGACTACAATTCATATATTCACAACATTCGTTTCGGTGTTTCTGTTCCTAGGATTCATGCCACACCCTAGGATCTATCATTCAATCTAGTTTTCCAGTCCTAGGATTCATGCCATACCCTAGGATCTATCATTCAATCTAGTTTTCCAGTCCTAGGATTCATGCCATACCCTAGGATCTATCATTCAATCTAGTTTTCCAGTCCTAGGGTTCATGCCATACCTTAGAATCTATTATTTATCTCACGCGTGCATAAATGTTGATAATTAATTAAAGGGAGCTACTCTACCTGCAAAACCGGGAGTACTGGGGGCGTGATTGGCAAGCCCGCGCGCCTCCACAACCCCCAAAGCAGCAACAGAACGAGGTCCTAACACAAGGATCAACGCAAGGAACTACTCAGAATATGATACAAGTACTGTAAACAAGTAGAGGAGCAAATTATGAGAAGAACGAATTTTGAAACGCGGAAAACGAACTTCGAACGGACCCTAAACGGGTCAAAAATGACCAGTCTGCCCCAAATCAGACGTCTGGAATATCTTCCAGACATCTTAAACGATGGTTCAGGTCATACCTCACTTCTGCGCTGTTCTTCAGACGTTCAGGATCCCGCTGAACCGTCTGGACCTATTTCCAAACGTCCGACTGTCACTTCGGACGTCTGGAGACCCAGTCGGACGTCTGAAGACCCTCTCCACCGTCTGGTGCTGTGCCCAGACGTCCGATCTGTGTGGGAGGGCCTGCCCTTGCGCCTTCCCGAACGAAACCTGCACGCGTACGTAACCGTCCTCAACACGAAAATGAGGCAGAACCCTTCGGCGGAACGGCTGCATGGCCGTACACGCAAAAGAAGGGAAGGAAAATATCGTACCTTTCAGACGTTTGGATCTCACTCCAGACGTCCCTAGAGCCGTTCTGGACGTAGGTTCAGACTTCTGATTCTGGGAACCTTTCCCAGAATTAGGACCTCCTCGCCCTCCGCCTGTTGTGCTCGGCCGTGCCACGCCGTGCTCTCCTACTGCCTGAGCTGCAGTAGTACCTCCCCAGCACTACGCTCCCGCTGCACGCCCACCGGCCGGCCCTGGCTGCTCCGGCGAGCTCACACTCTCGCACTCGAACCCTTCTCCCTCTCGCTGCAACTCCTGCCCGCGCACCCAAGGCAGCAGCTACTGCCCTCGCCCTCTCACTCTCACGCTAACAGGAAGAAGAAGAAGACGGTGGGGTGATGGTGAGGGAGAGGAGAGGGGGAGTATTTGAAGGCGCTGTGGGAGGAGAGAGGAAGAAAGCTGCGTCTGCAAGACGGGGAGGAAAAAGAGAGAAGAAAAGAGGGTGGTGGTTCAGTCTGCGTGCGCATACGTGCAGACGCGAAATCGTACGCCGAAAAAATTAATTTCCAGACGTCTAAGAAGGCTTCCAGATGTCTGGACCAACTCCCAGTCATCTTAAAAGACATTTGATGCTGGTGTCTTAACAGTTACTGAGTCCCGTAAACCAAAAGTCAGTTAACGAGGCTGAATACTCCCTAAGCCTTGGACCTAATACTTAAGCTTTTCATTTTCCTCAACCTCTTGAGGAATATCTAGATATTAATGGATACTAAGAGTCTATCCAAGAATGCCTAAAGTTTGCATTCTTACTAATCTTGTTGTGCACTTTCCTTTTTTTCTTTTTCTTAATGTGGTCCAGAACTTAGGTTAATTCCTTAATTTCTTGCTAATGACTATATCTTTGTTTTGATTTTTCATTTTATGCTCCTTTTTATCATTTTGCTCTTTTTCTCCTCCTCCTTTTGTAAAATCCACAAGAATTTCTTCCCTCCTCTAATTTTATTATTCTTTTTCAAAAAATTTTTTAATTTTTTATGGTGTTTTTGGCATATGTGAATTTTTTTTTTGTTTAAAACCTTTTCTTACGATTTTTTGCACTTTCATACCCCCTCCATGCCTATGATTTGCAATGTCCTCATTGTAAATTAGGAGGGTTTTTATTTGGCTTAGTTCATGTATTAGGACAGGTGTTTTGGTGAGTGAATGGGTCGGGGTGACTGTTGCGGACGATTTCTAATCTCAGATGCAAGCACCTGAGGTGGAGTCGGCTGTCCTAAAGGATGAACCTTAAGTGCAAAGAGGTGTCATAAAAGGTTTTGATTTTTTTTCAAAAAGAATGACGGGCTGCTTCCCGTTAAGCGCTGAGTTTTACACCATCGGCTGGGCACAATATGCTCAGGGGAAATAATGGATAAATGATGACTCAGCCAAATCTGTAGATGTTACATCGATGAACGGTTTGAGTCTCTGACCGTTCATGATGAAAGGTTCGAAATTGTGGCTGAGAGGACTGATTTCGACGGCTCCATTTCCAAAAACCTGTTGGACAAGATAAGGTCCGACCCACTTGGATCGCAGTTTCCCAGGGAAGAGTTTGGGTCGGGCATCGAAGAGTAGGACCTTCTGACCAGGATGAAAGATCTTTTTAGATATGTGCTTGTCATGGAAGGCTTTAACCCGCTCTTTGTAGATTCGCGAGTTCTCGTACGCATCGAGGCGTAATTCATCAATCTCACTTATCTGAAGCTTTCTGTGGGTTCCAGCCTTAGAAAGATTTTAATTACAGCTTTGTACTGCCCAATAGCATTTGTGCTCCAGTTCGACGGGAAGGTGACATGCCTTCCCGTACACCAACCTAAAAGGAGACATGCCTAATTGGGTCTTGTGGGCGGTCCTATAAGCCCACGAAGCTTCCAGAAGTCGGGACGACCAGTCCTTCCTGTCAGGTCGAACAGTAACCTGCAGGATTTTCTTGATCTCTCGATTTGATAGCTCGGCTAGACCATTAGTCTGGGGGTGGTAAGGAGTAGAGATTCGGTGAGACACCCCATATTTGGTCATCAGTGACCTGAACTGAGCATTGGTGAAATGGGTCCCTTCGTCAGAGATGATTGCACGAGGAATCCCAAACCGTGAGAAGATATTCTGATGAATGAATTTGATAACAATTTTATGATCACAGGTTTGTGTCGGAATGGCTTCGATCCATTTGGACACGTAGTCCACAACAAGCAGAATGTACTCGAAGCCGTCCGAAACAGGGAAGGGGCCCATAAAATCAATCCCCCAAATATCGAAGATCTCGCATACGAGAATCGGCTGCAAAGGCATCATATCGTGATGGCTCATGTTGCCCAAAGTTTGGCAACAACTGCATGCCTTGCAGTGACTGTATGCGTCCTTGAATATAGTGGGTCAGTAAAAGCCACACTGGAGGATTTTAGATGTGGTTTTGTGCCCAAAGTAGTGGCCACCGCATACCTGGTCATTGTAGAAGGGGCGAATATCATTGATTTCGCCTTTCGGGACACATCGCCGGATGATTTGGTCAACACCTATGCGGAAAAGGTACGGGTCTTCCCAGATGTAGTACTTGTCATCAGAGCGCAACTTGTCTTTCTTGGCCTTCGGCCAATCAGACGGGATCTGATGAGATGCCAAGTAGTTTACTATATTCGCAAACCATGGAAGACTAGTACCAATAGTCAGTAGGTGCTCATCAGGAAAATGCTCCGTGATGGGTCCAGAAGGGTTGATGATCTCAGAAGGAAGGCGAGACAAGTGGTCAGCTACCACAATCTGTCTTCCCGCCTTGTCGCAAATCTCGAGGTCGAATTCTTGCAACAACAAGATCCATCGGATTAATCGAGGCTTCGCGTCCTTCTTGGCAAGGAGATGCCTCACAGCTATGTGATCCGAGTAGATTATGACGTGGGAACCCAGGAGATAAGATTGGAAATTTTCAAGGGTAAATACTACGGCTAGCAGCTCTTTCTCTGTAACGGTATAGTTACGCTGAGCCTCGTGAAGTGTCTTGCTAGCGTAGTAGATGACCACGGGTTTGCCATCAACTTTAAGAACTGCTCCTACAGCGAAGTCAGATGCATCGCACATGATCTCAAAGGGTTGAGACCAATCAGGGGACTTTAGGATCGGGGCTTGGGTGACTCGGTCACGAAGGTTCTCAAAAGCTTGAGTGCATTCCTTGGAAATTTCGAAGGGTACATCCTTGGAGGGAAGAGTAGTCAGGGGGCGCATCCACTTGGATGCCTTTCTCAGAAATTAAATGTCCTAGGACGATCCCATCAGGCACCATAAAGTGGCTCTTTTCCCAGGAAAGAACTAAATTTACATCAATGCAACGCCTGAGTATATGAACCAAGTGTTGGAGGCAATCATCAAATGATGCCTCGAAAACTGAGAAGTCATCCATGAAGACTTCCAGATAATCACCTACCATATTACAGAATATGGCAAGCATGCACTGCTGAAAAGTCGCGAGTGCATTACAGAGATCGAAAGGCATTCTTCGGAACGTGTATGTCCCGAAGGGGCAGGTGAACGTGGTCTTCTCTTGGTCCTCTTGATAAATTGTCACTTGGTTATAACCGAAGTACCCGTCAAGAAAGCAGAAGAACCGATTTCTCGCTAATTTCTTGAGAATCTGATCAATGAATGGCAGTGGGAAATGATCATTCTTCGTGGAGGAATTGAGTCTTCGGTAATCTATGCAGACTCTCCACGAGTTGGCTATTCGGGTCGGTATGACTTCTCTGGTTTCAGTCGTAATAGTGGTGAGCCCTGCCTTTTTAGGCACAACCTGAATTGGGCTCACCCAACGACTGTCGAAGATTGGGTAGATGATCCCTGCATCTAACCACTTAATGATCTCCTTTTTCACGACCTCCTGCAGATTGGGATTCAAACGTCTCTGCATCTCGCGGGAAGGTCATGCACTCTCTTCAGAATAGATACGGTGTGTACAATAAGAGGGACTTATTCCAGTCAAGTTATCGAGAGTCCAACCAATGGCTCTACGATGTTGCTGAAGAACAGCAATCAGACGGGATTCCTGATCATGTGTGAGCTTGGAGTTTATAATCACAGGAAATGTCTGATTAGAACCCAAAAAGATGTATTTCAAATGATCGGGAAGGGGTTTGAGTTCAAGGATGGGGTTATCAGCAGCAGCGAGAGGTTCAAGGTGAGTGTAAGGTACATGGGTAGGAGTTAGGGGTTTGTCTAAATTAGGTTCTGACTCCTCTAATTGTGGCTCAAGATCTTCTTGTGGTTGATGAGGTATAATCAGGTTATCCTCAAATTGTGGTTCATCAACCAAAGCTCTGACATCACAGATTTGTTCAATGACACTGCAATTTATTCCTTGTTGGGCCTTAAAGATATCGATTTTGAGAGTCTGGTTCACAAATTTCAGTTCTATTTGGCCCTCCTCACAACTAATGTTGGCCCTTGCAGTGGCCAGAAAAGGTCTCCCTAGTATAATCGGTGTATCCCTTGGGTTTTCAGGTGCGTCCATATCTAAGACTATGAAGTCTACAGGAAAATAGAAATCCCGCACCCTAACAATAACATCCTCAAGAATCCCTTTGGGTGACTTGATAGATCGGTCTGCTAACTACAATGTCACCTCAGTCGATTTTAGCTCAGATTCTTCTAGATGGTTGAGTAGGGATGTGGGTATCAAATTTATGAATGCACTTAAGTCTAATAGTGCTCTGTCAAACTGGGTTTCACCAATCTTACATGAAATCAGGGGAGTTCCTGGGTCTTTTTCCTTGGGTGGGAGTCTATTCAGGATTGCAGAGCTGGCTTGCTCTGACAGAACAATTGGACTGCCACTCTTGGTTCGCAGCTTACGCTGAGGTGTACACACGTTTTTCAAAAATCGTGCGTAAGCTGGTACGTGGCGGATCGCATCCATCAAGGGAATGTTTATTTGGACCTGCTCAAAGAGCTTGACCAGGTCCTCCTCAGGAGCCACGGGTTTTGTTGTCCTTTTTCCCTTGGTCAAGGCCTCGGGAAATGGAACCTTGGTTGGTTCCTCTAGGATAGGTCCAGGTCTTTCATCTGGGATAGAGATAGGAACATCCTGATTACTGTCTTAGGGTTTGGGTTACTACCAGGCTTGGAGTGGCCTGGATAAGGTGGATCTTGGGTCTCCTTACCACTCCGGGTGGTTGCAGAGTTTAGCCCTGCCTGGTTCTGGTTAGGGGTTGGTAGGATGGGTTGTTGCTGGTAACCCGCATAAGAAGTTGAGGCCTCCATCCCGTCAGCTGAAGGAACAGAGGGGGCCTGATAAACCATGTGTGCTTGGCCCGGGTTTGGGTTTATAACGCGCCGTTGGGTCGGCACGCTATTAGGGTTAGGAAGAGGCTGAGAAGGAAGTGTGCCTGGTTGGCGAGAATTTGCCAACTGGGCAAGTTAATTTCGGACCTCTGTGATTTCGTCCTTGTGTTGTTTCTGAATAGCCGCATTCATTTTCTGAATGTCAGCCAAAGTCTAAAGGATGATGGACATTTGATCTTGGTTTGGCCCGGATGGATAAGTGGGGTTGGGTAGTGGCTGAGGCGGCTGATAAGGATGAGGTGCTTGTGGACGGGGCTGAAAGGGTGATCTTTGGTTCTGGGAATTCCCTGCCCACTGGAAGTTGGGATGGTTACGCCATCCAGGATTGTAGGTGTTGGAAAATGGGTCATTTTGGATGACATTGAGGTCCTCGCAGGTCTGAGGAGCCTCAGAAAAGTCAGAGAATGGGGGAGTAGGGTTCCCCCGACAGGAATAGAAAGGATCAGAGGTTCCTCCGATCCTGGAGTCAGATGGGGGTGGATACGAGTCCATCCCGGGAGAAGGTCGATGGAAAATATGCTGCACAGTTTCCCGTGCGGGAGGGGGCTATGCAAAGGAGTTCTGCGCAGAGGTGGCTCACTGCAAATGCTGAGTCAACCACCTTCTTCTCAATGATAGATACCTTGTCCAATCGACTGGCCATCAATTCCAGGTCGACTGATGCGGACAGGTCCTGCGTCTCGTGTGCTCCCCTAATGTTCGTCGCAGCGCGAGTATTCGTCCTGTCGAATAGTCCCTTGGAGTCATTGTTGATGGAGTTCTCTCACATATTCTCGAGAATCTCCCACACGGTGTCCTCATGTTGACTCATGATGTTACCTCCGCAGGTTGCATTGACGAACAGCCTAATATCCTCACGGAGTCCCTGGTAGAAAGACTCCACTTGTTCCCATTTAGGAACTCCGTGATGGGGGCACTTTCTCATGAGATCCTGAAAACAATCCCATGCCTCATGAAGAGGTTCTCCTGTTTGTTGCGTGAAGTGAGTAATCTGATGGCGCAAGGCATTGGTCCGACCAACAGGGAAGAACTTCTTCAGGAACTCGGATTGAAGTTCCTCCTAATTGTTGATCGGCCGGGTCTGAGTTTGATACCAATGGGCAGCCTTGTCCATAAGGGAGAAAGAGAACATCTTCATGAGTAAGATATCCCGATTTTGTGCATCTAACCCAAAGGTCTGGACCAGATGCTTTAACTGTTTGATGTGCTGGAAGGGGTCTTCAGAATTAAGCCCATGGAATTTAGGAATGGCATGAATCATGTTGGGCTTTAGTTCAGAATCAGGTCCTCCAGTAGGGATTCTGACTCAAGGCTCAATTGCCACCGCAGTAGGATTATAATGATCCCGCATCATGGGGCGCTACGATGGGTTCATGAAATTATGGAAGAGGTCATTGAGTCGCTGGAGCTGGTGCTCAAGATTATTTTCTTCCTCACCTGGTTGAGCCATTGTGGAAGAAGAAGGTGTTGGTGCTAGAGCACCACGATCATTTGTTTTAATGATAACAAAACACGTGTTATTTAACATTTGCACTTGGAGTCTTAGATTTCAGGTCAATTGCAAATGTAGACGTGATTAGACGGAATTCGAACTCGCATCCAGGACGGATTGGAGGAGCTTGATGGAGAACAGAGGGGATTCGCAAGGACCGATAGATTGAAGATGGAAGGACAAGAAGAATAGGATAGAATTCCATTTTATTCTTTTCATGTACTTCTGTCTTTATTTTCTTACTCTTTATTTCCTTAGAAAATTATGTTAAAGAGCCTCAAAGTACCCTAACAGTAGTACTAGGAACACCGGCACAACCCTAGGATACTTAGGTTTTCTGTAGAGAACTTAGAAAACTAATGTAGGGTTTAAACAGAGTTTCCAAACGTCTAATTCCCAAATCAGACGTATGATAAAGTGTTTTAAGACGTCTGACTGTTGAGTCAGACGTCTGATAACATTTAGGTTGGACAAGTTAGTTCTGTCTGATGAAATCAGACGTCCAGACCTTAGACCAGACGTCTTAGGAGAAGTCTGATGACTTTGCCAGACGTCCAATTAGTGGACCGTTGGCTCTCTTAGCATACACTCAAGGATATGACCGTTAGAGCCTTATCAGACGTCCTTGAGCCCTTCCAGACGTCTGATAATTGACCGTTTTGCCTCGACTGACTCGAAAATCTCTTCTCAGAGATTTTCTAGCCGTTGCAAATCCATTCCCATGAAAAAGTAGGTTTCCAGACGTCCAGACATAGTGCCAGACGTCCTGTATGTCGTCTGATGGACTTGCACAAGAACCCTATTTAGATCTGATTCAAGTCAGGAAGGAACCTGCCCGAAATCAGATGTCTGACCTCAAAATCAGACGTCTTAAAGTGGTCTTCCAGACGTCTGATGCCAGAATTAGACGTCTGATAACCCTGTCAGTGCAATGATTGTTCCTGATTTCGGGTTGATTCACTTGGGCTTTGCACCCAACGGCTATGGAACCTTTCCTAAGCCTTCCAAAGCCTTCCTAAGGCCTCTATAAATAGAGGGGAACCTTTGCAACACAAACACACACCTAGCTACACACTTTCACACTCTTTTGTGTCCAAAAAGACTCTCTTGCTCTCCAAGCTCTAATTCTTCATCTTGAGAGCATCAAGCTTTGCTCACCCGCTCTCCCGCCGTAGTTCACGAGAGCGACGTAGCGCCGTCATGTTGTTCACGCATCCGCGTCGCCGACGCACTCCTTTCAAAGGGGAGTTTCCTAATTCCTATAGAAGCTAGGTTTAAAATTACTTTGTTGGCTCTATAGGATTATTGTTCTTTTATCTTTGTTATTTGGTTGGGTATTCGCTTTGCGAATTCCCATCTCCTTCGAGGGACAAAATCCTTCTCGTGAAGAGAAGGGGTTGAGGAACGCTACCCTCGCACTTGTAGCGTGGTTGTATTTGAGGTTGAATCACCCTCATTTAAAGTGATTCGTTTAGTGGATTTTGATCAACTTGGTTGATCGAAAAGTCCTAACTCGAGAGGGTTAGGTGGTGGTTTTCACCCGGTTTGGGTTTCCACCTAAAAATACTTGTGTACTTATGTGATTGTCTATTTTGTGAGATTGTTTATATTTATTTCCGTAATTATTAGGTCACCCCCTCCTAGTAGGAAATTTCAGTTGGTATTAGAGTAGGTTCTTGCGAGATCGGAGTAACACCCGGCAAGAAGATCATGGAGGGGAGCACATCCGCAATCCGAATCTCCGAGGGGCAGTCCACGTCTTGTCCGCCATTCTTCGACGGGAGCAACTACCCCTACTGGAAGCTGCGGATGAAGACTTGGCTTCAAGCCAATGACTTCACGATTTGGGCCAAGTGCGAGATGCCATTTGAGATCCCAGAAAAATCCGCGGGAGGCTACTCGCAACAACAAATTCGTGAACTCTCTTTGAACGCGAAGACCATGAACGCCCTCTACTGCGCGCTCAGCTCGGAGGAGTTCAACAGAATCTCGCAATGCGCCACCGCATACGAGATTTGGCACACACTTGAGGTAACTCACGAAGGTACCTCTAAGGTAAAAACCTCTAAAATTAATTTACTTTCTCAAGAATTTGAATCTTTTTCAATGAAATCTAACGAATCTTTAAGTGAGATGAACACTAGGTTCACTCTCATTGTAAATAACTTGAAAGCTTTAGGGAAGATTTTTATCAAGGGGGAGCTTCAAGGGAAGCTTCTTCGTTCCCTTGGACCGGAATGGGAACAGAAAGTCACCGCTATCGAGGAGGCAAACGAAGTGGAGGAGCTCAACATGGAAAATCTCCTAGGCAATCTAATGGCCTATGAGACTAAGTTGAAGCAGAAGAAGAAGGATACACCGGAGCCTAAACCGAAGAAGACTCTCGCCTTCAGAGCCGCGTCGGATAGCGAGGTAAGTTTCGATGACGAAGACTTTAGAATTTTACTTAAAAAATTTTCCAAGTTTTGTAGGGAATTAAAGAAAGAGAAAAAGGAGAAGAAGGAAATCCGAAGACGTTGCTACCACTGCAACGAGAAAGGGCACCTACGACCAGAGTGCCCTCTTCTCAAAAAGGAGAAGAAGAAGGAAAAGGAAAAGAGATCTAAGAAGAAAGCGTTCCAAGCCACTTCGGACGATTCCAGCTCGAGGAAGAAGAAGAAGAAAAGTCTGTAGAAGAAGAAACCGCTTGCTTCAGTTTCATGGCCAGAGGAAGCGACAGCGAAAGCGAAAGCGACTCAGATAACGAGGTAAGTTACGACTTACAAGAAGCTTTTAATGAACTTTTTGAAGTTAGTAAAGCACTTAAGATAGAAAATAAAAGCATGAAAAAGAATCTTAGCTTTCTTAAATCTGAAAATGATAGGTTAGAAATAAAACTTAAGGATCTAGAAGCTTGTCCTAAAAATGATAACCTATTATTAGAAAATCATAACCTCATCAATGAAAATAATAAATTGATTGAGGAAAATGTTAGTCTAAAAATAGAAATTTCTGATTTAAAGACTAAGATGGATATTATAGAAAAAGAAATCGCATGTCTTAGGGAAAACTCCAACAAATTAATCAATAAAGTAGATAATTTTTATAGCCCTAAGGTTGAGAAAGGATCTCCGTCAAGGAGATCCGCTAACAGATCCGGATCCAAGCTCACTTGGATACCGAAGGAAGATTTGGAATCTTGTTTTGTAGGTTTCAGGGATGACTACAACACAAAGGACTGGACCTACAAGCTCAAAGCTGGTCAACTCAAGTTGGGAGAACTAAGGAGTAGACCAAGGAGGAGAAGACCGACGAGACGACGAACAAACGATGGACCCGCTGCACGTCGACCACCAGATTGGAGACCGGCGCTAATGCCCGGGCCTCCAAGCTACGGATGGGAGCCCCATCTGATGTGGCATCCACCACCATTCTGGCCATTTTATTGGCCATGGTAGGCGAGGTAAAACCCTTTACCCTATCCTTTTATCATAAACATTTAGATAGGGGGAGCAAAAAATTAGAAGCTAATTGTCAATTTTTAAGGGAGAGATATAAGGTAGCTAAATTTCCTTTAAAAAGGGGGAGAAAAATAATAGCTATCTTGTTGTTATAAAAAAGGAGGAGGACATTACCTTTGTTAAAAGAAATTTATAGAAGAGCATGTTTTAAGGGGAAGTTATAGAAAATTTAAAATCGATCAAACCTTTTTGATAATGTCAAAGAGGGGGAGGATTTTTTGCATTATTATTTATGATTTTGTCATCATCAAAAAGGGGGAGATTGTTGGTGCTGAAGCACCACGATCATTTATTTTGATGATAACAAAACACGTGTTATTTAACATTTGCACTTGGAGTCTTAGATTTCGGGTCAATTGCAAATGTAGACGTGATTAGACGAAATTCGAGCTCGCATCCAGGACGGATTGGAGGAGCTTGATGGAGAACAGAGGGGATTCGCGAGGAGCGATAGATTGAAGATGGAAGGACAAGAAGAATAGGATAGAATTCCATTTTATTCCTTTCATGTACTTTTGTCTTTATTTTCTTGCTCTTTATTTCCTTAGAAAATTATGTTAAAGAGCCTCAAAGTACCCTAACAGTAGTCCTAGGAACACCGGCACAACCCTAGGATACTTAGGTTTTCTGTAGAGAACTTAGAAAACCAATGTATGGTTCAAACAGAGTTTCCAGACGTCTAATTCCTAAATCAGACGTCTGATAAAGTGTTTTAAGACGTCTGACTGTTGATTCAGATGTCTGATAACATTTAGGTTGGACAAGTTAGTTCTATCTGATGAAATCAGACGTCCAGACCTTAGACCAGACGTCTTAGGAGACGTCTGATGACTTTGCCAGACGTCCAATTAGTGGACCGTTGGCTCTCTTAGCATGTACTCAAGGATATGACCGTTAGAGCCTTATCAGACGTCCTTGAGCCCTTCCAGACGTCTGATAATTGACTGTTTTGCCTCGACTGACCCGAAAATCTCTTCTCAGAGATTTTCTAGCCATTGCAAATCCATTCCCATGAAAAAGTAGGTTTCCAGACGTCCAGACATAGTGCCAGACGTCCTGTATGTCGTCTAATGGACTTGCACAAGAACCCTGTTTAGATCTGATTCAAGTCAGGAAGGAACCTGCCCGAAATCAGACGTCTTGAAGTGGTCTTCCAGACGTCTGATGCCAGAATTAGACGTATGATAACCCTGTCAGTGCAATGATTGTTCCTGATTTCGGGTTGATTCACTTGGGCTTTGCACCCAACGGCTATGGAACCTTTCCTAAGCCTTCCAAGGCCTTCCTAAGGCCTCTATAAATAGAGGGGAACCTTTGCAACACAAACACACACCTAGCTACACACTTTCAAACTCTTTTGTGTCCAAAAAGACTCTCTTGCTCTCCAAGCTCTAATTCTTCATCTTGAGAGCATCAAGCTTTGCTCACCCGCTCTCCCGCCGTAGTTCACGAGAGCGACGTAGCGCCGTCGTGTTGTTCACGCATCCGCATCGCCGACGCACTCCTTTCAAAGGGGAGTTTCCTAATTCCTATAGAAGCTAGGTTTAAAATTACTTTGTTGGCTCTATAGGATTATTGTTCTTTTATCTTTGTTATTTGGTTGGGTATTCACTTTGCGAATTCCCATCTCCTTCGAGGAACAAAATCCTTCTCGTGAAGAGAAGGGGTTGAGGAACGTTACCCTCGCACTTGTAGCGTGGTTGTATTTGAGGTTAAATCACCCTCATTTAAAGTGATTCGTTTAGTGGATTTTGATCAACTTGGTTGATCGAAAAATCCTAACTCGAGAGGGTTAGTTGATGGTTTTCACCCGATTTGGGTTTCCACCTAAAAATACTTGTGTACTTGTATGATTGTCTATTTTGTGAGATTGTTTATATTTATTTCCGCAATTATTACGTCACCCCCTCCTAGTAGTGGATTTTGATCAACTTGGTTGATCGGGAAATCTAACTCGAGAGGGTTAGGTGGTGGTTTTCACCCGGTTTAGGTTTCCACCTAAAAATACTTATGTACTTGTTTGATTGTCTATTTTGTGAGATTGTTTATATTTATTTCCACAATTATTACGTCACCCCCTTCTAGTAGGAAATTTCAGAAGGTGAGTTGAGTTCAGAATCAGAGGAGAGGTCTATGTGCAGGGTTGGTTGCACACGCAAGGGTACCGAAGCTTGGCCTCGGGGAGAGTGAATTTTTAAAGGAGGTTTCAAGGACCTCCTACCAAACATACACTGATGGAGTGGACGAGTTTAGCAGGTGCTGGACCCAATCAAGACACCTAAAATGTTGGGTGCCTATAGAGGTTCGGGGCAGATGGTATCCGTTGATCAGAAGGTTGTCCACCTGAGAATTACCTGGGCAGCCAGAGAGGGTGAGTCCAGCGAAGACCCCTACACGGTTACAGGGTTTCCCCCACTCGACCTCTCTTGTCACTGAGATTCCAGGTAGACCAGAATGGGGACCTTGACCTCTTAAGTTTACCACTTTTAATTAGGATTAAGGTGCTTAGGGTTTTCACTTGAACTTTAACCTTTTAAGTGCAAATAGTGACCTAATTTAAAGGTTGGTTGATCCAAGGGATCAACTTCACCTATTAGTTCCTTTGAGAGCTTAGTAGGTCTTGTCTTTTTAGGGTTCAAGTGACTTAAGAGCCAGATTGTTTAGGGTTTCTCTAAATAGGCATTTTCAAACAATGGCTTGGGCACACTTCTTTTGGGATTTCTCAATTCTTGCTTAGAAAGTGTCTCTAAAACCCTAGCTTTGAATCTTAAATTGGCTCTAATTGGTCCAGTTAGTTGCCTCAAGATTGGGTAATTAGGGCTCAAGTAAGAAGGTTTTAGCCTTAAATACCCTTAATGGATATACAGATATAGTTTGTTGAAATTTGAAAACAGACAACTTTGGTGATTTACTAGGTATGGAAGACAGGTTATTCCTAAATTGCTTTTTCTTTCTTTTTTCTTCCTCTTTGGAATTTAGGGATTTAAACAAGATGATGGAAAATTACCTGTCCTTGGCGTGGTTGTTGTGCAAGTGCTTGTTTCTTTCTTGATTTCCTGTGCCTGCACAATAAAAGAGAAGAGATTAGTCAATAAATCAAAAGGTGTGAATTAATAGCTTCTAGAATGGCCGTTGCTCCCCGGCAACGGTGCTAAAAACTGGTGTCGGTCTGAGTTTCGTCATGGTGTTATAGTTATTTTATTCGTTGTAGTATATTACAAAAAACGGTCACCAGTTTACAATTTATTACTAGGAATTAAAAGTTTCCCGAGGTCGAACTCAGGGAGCAAACTATGATTCCAGAAGCATATGAATTCACAATATATATTGTTCTACAAAAACTTAAGAGAGAATGAGCAAAAGAAAACTCATTTTCTTCTTCTTCTATTCTTTTCCTTTTCTTCTTTCTCTTGGCTTCTTCTTCTCTCTTCTTCTTTTCTTTACTGCGGTTCTTCTCTTTCTTTTCTCTGCTGTTGCCTCTTCTTCTTTCTTCCTTCTTTCTATGCTCTGGTCCTTCTTCTTCAGCTCTTCTTCTCCTTCTTCTTTCTTCAGCAGTTCCATCCTTCTTCTTCTTCCTTCTTCCTTCTTCCTTTCTTTACTGCGGTTCTTCTCTTTCTTTTCTCTGCTGCTGCCTCTTCTTCTTTCTTCTTTCTTTCTCTGCTCTGGTCCTTCTTCAGCTCTTTTTCTCCTTCTTCTTTCTTCAGCAGTTCCGTCCTTCTTCTTCCTTCTTCCTTTCTTCTTCTCTTTGCTGCGGCTTCTTCTTCCTCTCTTTTTCTTTTCTTCTTGGCTTCTCTGGCTCCTTCCTCTTCTTCTCTTTTTTTTCTTTCTCTCTTCTTTCCCGCTCCTTCCTTTCTTCTCCTTTCTTCTTCTCTGCGGCTAAGTCCCGACCGCTGCTCTTCTTCTTCCTCACCTGTTCCCTGCGCACACACACAAACTTCAGCGCAAAACCTACCGTACCCTTTCCCACGTCTCTCTCTCTGCATCTCTCTTCGGTACGCTCTCCCAGAGCTGGGTAATCGAGTCGGGTCGCGTGCTCGGGTCCAGGCGCACCGGCGTGGGTGGTGTGAGGAGTGCACAGGAGTGGGGGTAGTCGGGTCGGGTCAGGTCCGTGTGGGAATGCCGTGGACGAGACTCGGTGAATAGGTGAGAGACCTCACCCCAGTGTTATCGAGGGCAACCAGCATATAACACTTTTTCAATTTATGTGTGGGTGTGCGCCCACACACTTTCGAGGTGGGACTAAAGTCCCATCTCTGATCCGCGCACTTGCAGGCAGAAGGATTCGTTCAATTGGGGTAGCGGCAGAAGCCTGCAACCCCAATTGAGGTCTCAAGTGCGTGTGCGAATACCTTCCGCGCGATCTCGGCTTCAGACCTGGAGCTGAAGAGGCCTAGAGCTGCTCGCTAAGCAGCTCCTGCTGTTCGTCAATGGCGGCGAGGGGGGCGAGACCTGAAACACAAAAACGGCCTCGCGGCCACATCAAAAAGGCTCAGGGAGGCTCGCCCAAGTGTGGTGAGTGCGGTGCGGGGGTCAGCGAGATGCGAGAGTGCCTGTGGCCGTGTGCCTAGGGCAAACTGCGTGCGTGAGAGTGGGTGTGTTCGGGGGGTGGACAGGAGGTGCGAGGTGGTAAATGGAGGGCAGATTCGGTGTCAGTGAGGTGTCGCGGTGCTTAAGGGGTGATTGGCTAGGTGGACGAAGGCGTGAAGCGGCGGAAGCACCTAGCCGGAGGGTGGCCGGAGATGGAGAAGGTGGTGATGGACAGTGGTGGTCGGTGAGTGGAATTAGCAAATTGAGAAGGGGGAAATAACAGAGAGAGAAAGGGGAAAGTTTTTACCTGCTTAATTGATGAAGAGGGAGAGAGAAGGTGCCCGGTGCGTGCCTGCCGGCGCTGGGGACAAAGGTGCCCAGAAGGGGGGTAACGGCGACGAGGAGAGGATCTGGAGACTTCAGCTGGTGCGGCCTGGTGTGGGAAGACGAGGACGAGTAGATTCTGCTGCAGGTGTGGCAGCAGAGCGACGAAGAGGAGAAGGAAAGATCAATGGAAGCGTCGGGTTGTCTGACCGAAGTGAGAGGAGAGAAAGTGTGGGGTGTTCTTCGGCCAAAGCGAGCTTGAAGGAACCAGCTGTCCCTGTCGCTCCTTAAATAGCAGCTGACGAGGAGAAGATCTCGAGGAGAGGGTGTGGGTGGCTTGCCGGAGAGTGACCGGAGATGAGACCCATTCCTCTCGTGCGTTCGCACGAGAGGCATGGGCAGCGACAGGACATGGGGGAGGGCCTAGACCGAAGAGGACAACGCAGGGACCCCCCATTTCGTTCCTGAGAGTGGCCCCCATACCCTGCGCGGCGCCATCCTCCGCGCAAGGTTTCCGGAGGTATGGGCGCCTGCGTAGGGTGGCAGAGGGACCGTTCTGTAAAGAGTGAAAGAGAAGTTGGGGGGCAAAATGTAAGGATTCAAAAAGATAATGGTTGAAAAGTAATTCAAGAGGACTAATTTGTAAAGTAGGTCAAGATGGCCATCCCTTAGGTTCAAATTTTGGTAACAACCTAATTTTGACCTAAGGAATTCAATGGTGTAATTTGATTTTAGGTTTGACTACGTTTGACAGGTCAATTTGCGTAAAAACCCAAATTAGGTCAAAAATTGGGCATGGTTCTCAATTTAGGTCAAGATAGGTTCCAAAGGCCAAATTGAAGGTTCTAAACCCTAGGGAATATTTTTCTATGAATTTTAGAGGATTTAGTTAATTTTTATCCTACCTAGAACCTCGTAAATTAAAGCAGGTTTGTTTCAGGGTTATAGAATGTCATTTAATTCATAGAAGTTGCTATAACACTTTTTAGATCAGATCATCCCACTTTCTTTTTTTTAAACTCATTTGACCTGTGTTTAGATCCTTAGACATCCCGTTTGTATACTGCATTAGTAAAATTACAGTTTTATCCATTGTGAATTGTTTTCTTCTTAAATTTAGATTTCTCTAATTCAGGCTTTCCCTTAGGTTTTGTAGGAGCTTTTATACACTTATTTAGGTCAAAATGTGCTAGTTAGGATTCATGATGAGGCTCTCATTAGTTCTGATCGACGATCGCAGCCTAACGATACAAAAATCGATCCAATCTAACATCCGTGGCACCATTTACAAGTTAGAGAAGATGGACGGTTAGGATGGCGTCACTTGGCACCATCCCAACCACCCACGACATCGTAGCCATCACCGAACCCTCTATAAAGATCAGATTAATCTCCACAATCGGATCATCATCCAACGGTGGAGAGCGCTGGACAGTTAAATCACAAATGCGACCAAAGAGAGGCTTTAATGCAATGGATAAGGCGCTATGCACGCAGAGGTCGTGCGTTTGAGTTTTTTATGGTGCGCTCTCTCCTCACATGCGAGGGCTCGATTGAGCCATTTGATCTCGAGTGAACGGCGGAGATGCAAGCCACATCGCGCATAGCGCAGACACATGATCAGACGCACGAGGAAGACACACGATCGTACGCGCTCCAGCGCGTGCTCTCAAGCTCGATTAGCGTGCGATCTCAGCCCTCCATCATTGATCGAACGGTTGACGAGACGTGAGCATGCGGTATGCATGAAGAAGAAGCAGCGCTCGTGGCTTTAAGAGATCGGACGGCTGATGGCGATGGGGCGTGATCGTGCGCTCAACGTCTGAAGGGGGAGAGACGAGTGACGTGGCCGCTTCTGAGAAGTCGGATGTGGAGCAAGTGGCAAGGATGAGGTGCGTGGCTACAACGACGTGCATCTACAATGACGCACATATCTGTCACTAAAGGTAGCAGAGTTTAATGTTGAAAATTAAAATGCCTCTTTTGCCCCTATGTATGCAACTATATAAAGGCCCTACTCCCTCCACATTTTCTTGATCCCTTCCATCATCTCTCTCCCTCTCTATGAGCTAAGAACTTAAGTTTTAAAGCTCACTCTAGTTCTCCCAAGCTACAGGAAGCTCCGCTAGAGTAAAAATACAAATTTTTCCACCTCTCATCCTCTTCGTGGAGCTCTCGCCAGCCGTTTTCTCGCCCTCATTCTGGAAGTGGATGTTATGACTCGATTCCTGGATCCCTACAGGACCCAAGACCGGCTCGCCTTGACTAATCCCAAGACCTAGTCATCCAACAAGAAATAACCAAAAACAGGAAAATAAACCATATCCACACATGCAATATAACTAAGCAAACGAAACGTACAAAGCAGTAAATGAAATAGAACAGCTGTCTCAGTACATACCACCACAACAACAATAACGACAACAACAACAAGAACGGAAAGCGGAAAGGAAACAGAAGTAGCAGAACAATAACTAAGAGTCCATTACTTACTACAACAGTAGAGAAAAAGAAAGTGCTGAAGAAAAACTACGGCTGGACTCGACTGGGCCCAACTCCCTCTGCAGCCGGAAACTCGGGCTGCTCAACTCCTGGTCCTGAACAGTGTTATGAAAAGACAGAGTTAGCGAACGCTGAGTAGAGTGGTGTTTATATTATCTAAGTACAGAATAGTAAAAACAACAAGTTTAATTCTCATTTCTATTTATCTATTTTATATGTTTCCAATTCACCCATTTCTCAAAGTATCCGGATATTTCTTGATCTTGCATGTTCCTCGTGGGAACGATCTTGATTGCAGTCTTTTCAGTAGAGTAGAAGGTACATGTGGTCCTCTCCTAGTCGGGAGAGTCCCCCGTGGTAGTCCACCCAGTCAACCACCCTAAGGTCACTGTCAAAACGTAGTGGTGACTACAGCACGCGTGATAAGTGCACGAGTAGCTGCCCCGCACTGACACGTGGTCAGTCGTTTTCGCTAGCGGGTATGCCCAAAGTACAGCACAGAATAGTATAGGGCCTTACCCTCTCAAAATAGGGGTCTCGCCCCTCCACAGTCCGCGCACCCTCGTCTAACTACGTTGGTTTGCCCAGAGGGCTTAACAAGTCAGTGTAGGGTGGCTAGTTGAACCCCGGGCCCTGTGGGGTGGCTAGCTCCCTCCCTACACTAGTAGCTCGCCTCGGTACCACATACGCGAGGGCTAAGAGGAGTTGGTGTAGAGTGGTCAATCCTAACCCCGGGACTTAACCCAAGGGAGGCTAGCTCCGCTCTACACAAAAAGGGGACAGTTGCTCTCCTTGGTACCACGTACTCAAGGGTCAACACACTTCCCATCTACATTCCAGATTCCATCTATCCACAGGAGTTCTACTCCTAATTCCTCGTAGGGTTCATGCTCATGTTCACCTCATTTATCCAAATCCAGAGCCCTTCTCTCATAATTCACTTCTCATCCATATACAAGCAACTCGTGTTTTCCTAATTCAATTCTTAATAACATCAACTGGTGGGTTCACAGGTAATTATTCATTAAATACAGGTAGCTCATATTCTAACAGGCAACTCGTAATTACAATACAGGCATCTGCTAGCAATTTATCTTAATCACGCATGCAAGCAAACCATACAGTACAAACAGGCTCATTTATTTCTCTACCCTAAGGTTCATTCCACATCCTAGGTTTCATTCAGCTAATTCAACCAAGCACATTCTTATTTAAATATTAATAATTGAATTAAACTACTATACTAGGAAACACGGGAGTAATGGGGGCTTGAACTGCAGACCCAGACGTCTCTGCGAGTCCCAAACGCGCAGCAGGCTGAAACCCTATACTAAGGAATACATCACAAAAGGAGAGTTCAGAACAATGTATAACAGACTCTAGTACGTAGAAGAACTCGAGAGGAAAGTGCAAATATTTCGTTTGTGTAAAACGGACCCTGATCGGACCCTAAACAGGTCAAAAATGTGCCTACTGGTCAAAATCAGACGTTTGGGAATAATCCCAGACGTCTTAAAAGTCATCAGATCTTACCTTGTGTCTCTTGCGGTATCCTTAGATGTCCAGACCTTCTCTACGACCATCTGAAGATAGTTCTAGATGTCGGACAATGTCTTTGGACATCTGGAAGCACCTCCGGACGTCTGGTGATGTGATCAGATGTCCAAAAGCGTGTGGAAAAGCGTCCGCGTGCCTTCCCAAGGACCTTTACTTGCGCACAAAAGTTGCAGGTCCAAATCAGGCTAGATAAATCTCTGCGGTGAGGCCTACATGGCCGTAACTGTGCAAAAGCACGTACCTCAGCATTGTGCGTGCTTTCAGACGTTCGGCCCTAGACTCGGACGTCTTGCTGCCGCCACTGTCGTCTAGTCGATTCTCCAGACGTCTAATATTGGAAAAATCCCAATATTAGAACCTCTCCTGCAAGCTGTCTCCTTTGAGAGTTCGCCCGTAGGAGCTTCCGCAGTCCCTCCCGTTGCTGCAGAGGCTCGGAAGCCGCCTCCCTAAGCCCCTCCAAGTTCCGCCGAGCCTCCATCGAAGCTCCACCGACCTTGGTCCTCCTCCTCCCATGCTCTCCTTCCTCTCGCTCTCCCTCACTCGCCCTCCACTCGCCTCATTGGAGATCTGAAGGTGGTGGTGGTTGGTGGTGTGAGGAGAGGAGGAAGGGAAAGAGGGGTATAAATAGGAGGGTGTAGGGTTTAGGGTTCGAGGGGGAGATGAGGAAGAGAGAGAGAGGAACGGTCTCTGCGCATCGCCCGCACGCAGAGCGCAAAGCGTAGTACGAAAATTTCACTTTCAGACGTCCGGGAACAGGTGCAGACGTTTGACTAAAACTCCAGACATCTTAAATGGCTAAAAGTGTAACGGGTCATTACAGTGGATCCCACGACGCCGATGCCCTGCCTCACCCTCAATTCTTCCCGATCCGCCCTCCATCATTCGTCATCGCTCTCCTTCTAGGTGACGTCCATCCGGCTCATCCTCCAAGCAGCCGTCAAGGAGGATAATTTCTCTCCCTCTTCTCTTTATCGCTTTCTATATTAGATTTTCCACTTTCTAGTTGTAGTTGTAATGACACTATTTTGAGTATAAAAGTTATTTTTTATATATATATATCTCTCTCACTCTCTTTAGTTGTAGTGTTTGTATTGCAAATAGAATAGTAATAATTGTGAATGTCTCTTTTATAAATAAAAATTACAAAAAAATATATAATTGCGGATTTCAAATCGACGTAACCTCCCTGTGTTCGACTCGGGACTCATTCTGAGTTTCGGTAAAAAATTATTTGATCGACAGATTTTCTTAAGAATCGCACTACAACGACATGTTTTCTAAACTCAAATCTTTTCGCAACGAAATCCCGAACATCACATGACAATTAACACATTTGCGAACGGCGAAGGACATCAAATCAGAATTGCTAGTAAACCCACTAAATCAAGGAGTGTAAACTCCAATGGAGTAGTCTAAACTCGAAACATTTCGTCAATTTTAATTTCATTTGTTCACAGTCGAAATCGCATTGTAGTAGTTCAAAGAACAACACACCGAATGGTCCATTGCACACATACTGGTGGGAAATTTTCAATCGGTGGATTCACCATCAAAGCCAAGTGATATTTTCACAGTGCATAACACTTAAGTTGCTAGTTTGTTTGAAGGTCGAACGACAGAATCAAGTATATAACATCAGGAAGCGTACAGGATCCTATGCCCCCTAACAAGATCTGAACAGAACACTTACTAAATACATGACATGTTAGTCCACAGCATACATGACTAAAAGAAAGATGTAGATGTAGGAACAAAACCATATCGCATGAAGGGCATAATTAATTTGCCATGTATTCAATTAACAGTAGTTATCAAGGAGAGTAACGATTAAATTAACATGACAGTGGGAACCAGACATAACAATGGATGACAACAATATGGAGCATCAAATTACCACCTTCACCAATAAGACAGCTCCGAATATGTAAGGTATGGAAGCAGCAGGATATTTCAAGCACGCCTAATAAAGGGCACAAAAATAATCATACACATAGAAAGGTTAAATACACCTAACAATTAAATGAAAGAAGATCCACAATCACAACCAATGAGACATTGCATTGCTTCAACATACTTCTTACATCACAGATACAAAATCACATTTCAAAAACTACCAAACATATGGCAGGATACTGAAAATTTTCCATCTCAATATATCTCATTCAAGTGTAAAACAGAAAAATTATTAACATTAACCACATTGAAAATAACATGTGAGGTGATGTTAGTTGTAGATGCTATCATTTTTTGTCCAATCAATTCATGGCAATGAAAGGAGCATGCTCTCATGTTCTGTCTAACCAATACATTTGGCCTAGATAATTAGCAAATGATATTGATCCATTCGCTAGCAATCCACTGCATGGAGGATCGTTTGATGAGATCCTTCTATTGTAAGACTCGATGATGTCCTGATTCCTACGCCTCTCTCTAGATGAACTTCCCTGCAATAAGAGTTCATTCTTACAATTATTTTTGAAACGAAGATAGATTATCAATACATGCTTAACATCCAACTTCTCATGTTAATAATTAATTGTAAAATTAACTGGAAGACAAAGAGTACATTAATTTATTGACATGCATTGGCAACCTTCCTGCCTTTACGTCTCCTAACCACAACCTCACTAGCTGATAGATCGTTCATTGCTTTGGATTACGTATAACATATCATTCATTGCTTACAGATGTGTTCAATGGTTATTAAGTGAAATAGAAATGACGGGAAATATTTTAACAAATATTACAAGGCTGTCAGCATTTTCTTAAGGAAAATTACTTAAGGAAGAAATAAACAAGTAGATGCACATACCACAATTCCCTAACTTGAAAGCAATTCCATGTACAACTTCTTGAGAAGCTCCACACAAGTATCATACCTCTCAAGTGAAATAAATCCAAACTCTGCAAACTTGTAGATGCAGGAGCATATATCCTCATAACGGTCACCAACGTCATCTAAAGGCAAAGCAATGCTACGATGATCCGACGTGATTGCGGGCATCCTTATGTCCTTATACAAATGAGATAAAACATATTTTTCCGGTATCTTATCAATACCATTATCCAAGAGAATATGTAGAATACGACGGCACAAGAGACCATCTGTCTGAAAATAGCAGCAACTACAATAGAACTCATGCTTGCAGATGTCACAATGAACATCAAAAAGAAGATTACCATGCTTGCTATACTCATTGACTTCAACTTTAAATTGATCGGCACTGCACCCCTTGATGCAAGACTGACATGAGTAATGCATAAAGACTTCAGTTCTTCATGAAACATCTTAAATATCCTTGCAGTGTAAATCCCACACAGTTGGTCCTCCATGTGGAAATTAGACAGTAGTGGCACAACCCGATGCATTGAGTGGAAATAGACTTTCCTTAATTTCTCTTGCTTTACTTACATAGCAAGGTCTTACTACTGAACAAATTGCTTTAAAGTGGTTTTAGAGTTTACATAACTATCGAAGTATGCATTCATGCTCTCGCTTCTTTGGGTTGTAGTTATACTTGCCCAAAACATCTCATCAAAGTATGAGGTACCCAAAAATTATGAATATCATACATGTGTTAGATTCATACATTACTATCTAGCCTGCGATTACCAACAATGGTTGACCATTCATTCTCAAAAATTGCGTTTGTACATGACTAATAAACAATCCTTTTAATCTCATCTCGTGTGATTAGGTCACTCCCAAATCGTTGAGGCAACTTCGTCATTTTGTGCTATAAGCAAAGTTTGTGATGTGTATTGGGAAGGCAATGGACACGGCTTTAATAATTGCTTGAGATTGATCTGTTATAATTCCAGATAGTGCAACATTATTCATGCAAGATAACCAAGTGTGGAATAACCAAACAAAATTCTCAGTAGTCTCCTTGCATATCAAAGCACACCCAAACAAGATTGATTGACCATGATTGTTTACACCAATAAATGGTAAAAAAGGAATATCATATTTGTTTGTTAAGTAGGTTGTGTCGAATGACATTACTTCGCCAAAAAATTTGTATGCCACTCGACTTGTAGAGTCAGCTTAGAAGATATTGTGAACACGACCTCCATCATCAAGATCCATCATATAAAAGAAACTAGAATTCAACGCTTGCATTTTACAAACGTATCTTTGTATTGCTTCAACATTATCCGAACCCATCCGCAACCTTCGAAGCTTTATCAGTTCATTTTTAACATCTTCAAGTGTAAAAGGAATATTATTATAACCACCATGCTCTGCGACAAAAGACGACATTCTCTTCACGAAACCAATACCACAACGGTCATTTAGATCTATCCTCCATTTCTTACTATATGTTAGATTCTTCCTTGTATGTAAGTATCGAGTCAAAGACCTATCCAATAACTCATGATTGTGTTCTAGTTGAAGGTTAATGATTATGTAACTTTCTTTATACAACTTAACCTTTACTCTACAAGCACAATTTGTTTTACCTGTTAAACGCCTCGAGTAAAACACATCATATGGTTTGGATGGCCCACATCCAGACCATGAGCAACCTAAGCTCGCCCTCAACAAAATCTCCTTGTCACACTTATTGTACTTCAACCATACTATAATGAAGTCAAATTCTTTAGTATGTGCCCACCCCTTACAGTGCAAGTAGCATGCATCAAAGTTCTGAAATTCCATTCCTAAAAGTAGATTATCTCTAGCACATTGAACATCAACTTCAGTAGGGCACATTTTATCTCCAGCACATTCAATATCAACTTTAGTAGGGCACATTTTAACATCATCATTGCCTACATTTGGAATGAAAATCGTCTTCTTTGACTGATGATTCCTAAATAACTAAAAATGGAAAGATAAAACATAAAGAGACATACTGGGAACTTTCATTGCCAATGAGCTTCCACGTTCTTCATTCTACACAACAGGCTCGGCTACTGCTGTATGACCTAAAATGCATATTCATCCATCACATAGTCAAGAAACAAGTCCGTAATCCTTGCAGAGCACCCAAACATACATGTACATACGAGTAGCCCACCATTATGTAAGAGTGGCACAGCACTTGAGTAATCAACCTTGGCTTCGCAGTCTATTAGTGAAAGCACATCATCCATATCTTCAAGGAAAGATGTTATTTGAACATGCATCAATCTATAATGCTAGTTGTAGATAATCAAAGAATGATGGAACTGATGACATCGATTAAAACTGAGAGACTACCTTCATTACCCAATATAAAGCATGACTCATCCGACACATCAACGGAGAAATTGAGATCAAAAGTCATGAGTAATTGCAGCTTACACAACACTGCTAAAGTGGCAACGAAACAGAGAAATGAACCTAAGAATGGAAAACAGAGAAACAACCATTGCAAAGTTGTTTCACCACACCATTTTCGAAAGCAAAATGCATAACATGAGAGAGGAGACACTAACGCAAAGAGGAAACAAAGGAAGAAAAGGGAGGAAGTTAGAGGTAATAGTACATGAGTGATTGCAAAGCACAAAATGTTAAACACTAGCGGAAGAAGATTCGGGCCACCCATTTCTGAAAGCACAAATGAGACGTATACAGTAACACTAATAGCAAAGCGCTTCGTGCGGAAGAACCATGAACGAAAGGGTAGAATGAAGCTATCCACATAAGAGGGCTACGGCACACAACACAACGAAGATAATAGAGAGCACACACTAAGCAAGAGTCGTGATGGGCACAGCACACAGGAGCGCGAACATGAGAGAGGAGACACTAACACAAATAGGAAGAAGAGTCGCGAAGGAGCCCCTCTATGTGTTGTATCTATCACGAATTTCAAACAACAGCACATAAGTGAACTTCTACTCAAGGATGGCAAGAAGGAGGCACTTCTTGCACGTGTTAAGAGGACACTTTTCAAAAACCACAATAAAATGTAGAGGAAGAATGTACAAAGGACATCACATGTGTGCACGTGATAGGTCTCGACTCAGTAGCACAAGGGCATGACACAAAAGCATCATGAGGATGAATACATTAGGATGACCGCAACATGCCTCGAGATGAGGAGCATGTGGAATAAGTCATCCTAAACAACATATGCTTTCCATTTTTCTTTGATAAACCTCCGTTAGTATTTACCCAAATCGAGGAAAGCTTCGTATCTTTGTTATTTTGGTAGTACTTTTCCACCTCACAATTATCCCCATCTTTGCTAGATCCATGATGACACTGGCACTTGACATGATATGTTTTTAAGAAGGATATTTTCTTTAACCAAAACTCACATTTATTAAATTTAACATAAAATTTGTGTTGCCCCAAGATTTCCAACATAATATAGAAGTACACTTCATGATGGACTTCATCTTCAGAGTATACCAAGATATCATTAATGAAGACAACTACAAATCAATTCAAGTGTAGCTGGAAGACCTTGTTCATCAAATCTATGAATGTTTCTTGGACATTCATAAACTTGAATGGCATCACCAAGAATTTATAATGGTCATGTTTCGTTTGAAATGTCGTCTTTAGACATTATCTTCCTTGATCTTCAATTGATGGAATTCTAACCTTAAATTAATCTTTGACAATACCGTGGAACCCTGAATTTGATCACATAGACAATCAATCCTGAGTAATAAGATACCTATTCTTAATGGTAGCTTCGTTTAACTGATGATAGTCAACACATAGCCTTAAGGTTTCATCTTTTTTCTTTATGAACAACATTGATACACTCCACGATAATGTACTTGGCCTAATGAATCTTTTCTTTGCTAATTTTTGTAATTGGACTTTCAATTCCTTTAATTTTGTTGATGCTATTCGATAGAGGGTGATAGAGATAGGATTAGTATTCGAATTATAGAGATCTCAAACTCGATCTCTCAATTTGGAGGGAGTCTAATTTGATCATCAAATAATATGTCCACAAACTCTTAGACAGTTGGTACATAACTCAATTCCTTTTTCTCCTCTTGCGTACTGGTTTCCATAATATAAGTTATATAACCACTATAATCTTCCTATAGGAGTCATCCAGCTCCAAGGGCACATATGCATTTGTCTTCCATTCCTTGCTTTAAGATGCCTTTATATAAATGAAATATGTATATAAACTAAAATATAAGACATTTATAATTAAAATAAGTAGGCTAATATCATTGTATATATCATGAGATTTCTTAACTAAATTGGACCACTTGAATATCAAAGTCCTCAACTCAAGCGCAAGCTCATGCATTGGCAGGCTGAGCGTGACCCACTCACTTTCAGGTTAAAGCTTTAATTTCTGACCTAACATACAAGCCCAATGAGTAACACTTATCCTCCAAACAACACTTTGAACGCCCACAAATCACTCCCCGCAAACTTATACAATGTGGTGATCATCAAACTGACCCTCTCAGCCAATTCCATCCCAAAGTCTTCATCCACGAGTAGGTGGTTGTGTAAAATAGCTACTCATACCAGTTTACTTGCTGAGGAGGAGCTTGTAGGCAACTACAAAATAGAAGCAGGAAACCTCAACGATCATAACTCATTGCCCTGAACAATCTCAAGGTGATGTGCCACAAATGGAGGTGACTTTGAGGAGGAAGTTAAGGTGGATGTGTTGAAGCTCTCGTACAAGAACTATCTCACTTGCCTATTTTGAGCAATTTACCACATAAATATGCTACAGGAGCTTTGGTGATAGATTAGGATATGTGAGGACATTTTCGAATAATGCAACAAAATCTCTATTATATGATATCATGGACCTAGATATCCTTACAATGCCTTTAGGGACTCTTCCTATAGAGTTTTCGAACATACTTATTCATCACACAAAATTTACGACATAAAAGCTGTAATTTTTTATTAGGCACTATTTTGGGAATTATCCTCTTAATGCAGGCCCCTTTGGTAAATTATTAACAAAAAAATCAAAATAAACAAACTTAATGTAGGATGATACTCACGCACTTCTACATATGTGACATGCAACACTTTCATTACATTCCCCATCTCCATTGTAGTATATAAAATAAATGTTAATTTCATGTTTAATTTTACGATTATTATCTCCAATTCTAAAATTACTTGATTCCAAAATTAAAGGTGTAATTCCAGAATTAGGCAATTCCATCCCCTCCAATGGAATTATTTAATTTCACTTACTTCTTCCTTTTAACTAATTTTCTCCTTATTCTACTAACTTATTCCGCTAAACAAATACTCCGAGCATAATAAAATTCTTTATTTTTTTTGATAAGACAACAAATACAACCAAACACTCGGATGAAATAAAATCTCTTAACTTATCCATTCCTCTTACTTCTAATTTTTATTCTTCCTAATAATTTTCCTTACCAAACAATACCTTAAAGATCAAAAATCAAACCTCGCTTGAAGGATTAACCTTTCTTTTCAAGGACTAACTCTCATTTACTCAAGGGGTTAACCTGCATGGTCATAGCCCTACTTTTGAGATCCTTAACATTGATTATGTTAACACCAATTTTGAGGGATGTTAATGTCAACAAAATCGATGTTAACTTAGTACCTCTCCCACACTCAAACTCCCACTTTTCATAGACTCATGTTAAACAATTCAAGTTAATACTATAAGGATCACCGTCCCAGTTTAACATAGATTTAAGTAAACAAACGACCAATAATACTACTTTTACGGTTAAACTCAAACAAAAATTAACACATATTTCATATTTTTTAACATCAATGTTTAACTCTCAAACTAAATTAACCTTGAAAAAAATACAGATCCCTTTGTACTTTCATATAAAACTTTTTTTTTTAAAAAAAAGTTGCAAAATCTGGCACCTCCAACCCTTCCAACATGTGAGAGGCGCATTTTCCAAAGTTCAATCAAGTGAAAAGTGTGCATGGAAAGGCTCTAATATTAAGACAAGAGACACTCGACCAAATAGCCAGGATGAGCGCCAAAAAAACAGCGAAAAAGTCTTCTTCCTTTCATGGAGCACAACTTTTGGTAAAATTTACAGGAAAACAAAAAAAAAGAAGCAGCGACAACAACGACAACAAAACCTCCCAAAGTAAAACCCTCAAAAGCGCCATCCCCTCGGCTCCCCGTCTCCTCCTTTGTTTCCACGAAACCACCAAAGATCCCCACACGTGACATCACTCACTCCGCGGTCCCCGCAAGCTTATGCACAACACCATACGCATCAGAGCTGAGAACTTCCACATCACAACAGAACAAACCCCACACTCATCTCAATCAAATCCCTCCAACCCTTCTCCCCACACTTCAGTACCCAAAACACAAAAAAAGCAACTTGGGAACCCAAACAGAGGCCGAGGTTGCCGAGGCGTGGAAACAAAAGCTTGGCAACAGCCCCCGAGGAACAGCATCAGAGGAGAGAGAAGAGATGGGTCGAAGCCCACCCTAGTGCTTCGTGACGGCGGACCAGAGATCGGCGCCATTGCTTCCGGCCAGCTGGGTGGTGCAAGAAAGTGGCACCAAGCAGAGCCCCCTGCTTCTCAAGTCGCTCCTCGATCCCTGCAGAGGTGCCCAATGGTGAGCATATCTGTTGTTGCTACGAAGAAAAAGGAGTGGAGAGAATGAGAACAAAGGTTCTGGGGAGAGGGGAGGCGTGCTATCTTATCTCTCATTCTTACATGGGAGTGGGCAGAAGGTGGCAGCTGTTGCAGATACGGGGAGCTGAGGACCTGACCGTGCAAGAACATGCAAGAGAACAAAGACCCATTATTCCGATTTGGATTTATGCGTACTCCTGTCTGGAAAAGGCTCAGATGACAGAGGAAAAGGCTCCGGCTTTTTTTGGCCCTTTTGGGTTCCCTGCTGCAATAGTACTCAACGCAGAGAGAGAGAGAGAGAGAGAGAGAGAGAGAGAGACGCAACCTGGACTTGGTCGTGTAGAAATTTGATGTATCCCAGAGCCTCGTGGAGGACGGAGGCCGTATCTGACTGCACCACACAAAGCAAAAGATACGGGGAAGAGATCAACAGTTGGTGTACAAAGATTAGGCACCGCAACTCCGTTGCTTCCAATAAAGTCCACACTTATTATTATTATTCTTCGTTCGAAAGCTAGTGGAGAAATGAGAAAACCCAGTCCTATTCACACCCAAAGTCACAAAGCTCCAATCTTGACTAGGTGGGGGAGGTACATGGATTGAATAATACTACCTTGCCGAAGGGAGAGACAAGCTGCTGCAGAGCCACGATTCTGTCGCCAATCCTCTCCTTCCTCGCCTGGCCACAAAACCCCCCCGACACTTGGAATAATTTAATGCAGAATTAATCGCCAGCATTTGGAGCAAATGGGTTGGTTGTTAAGAAAGATACAGACTTTGCCAGTGCCACCACCTCCGTTGGAGCCTGCTGCGCTCTGCCTCTCCCCCTTCCTCGGCTTCTTAGGCGCATTGCCTGCCCTCCCTTCCTTGCTCCCTGCCTTCTGACAGCAAAGGAGCGACCATCTCATGAACTTGGAATAACAAAAGTTGGGGCATAATGTTACTTACCCATTTCAGGAGATCAGAAGCGAGAGAAAAAAAAGAAAAATCACTCACTTGAAATCGTAAGGATAGTGCAAACTCATATTAACACTCTAGTTTATAGAATCAGGGAGATAAAGTGAGAGAACTTGCTCTATCTAACATTCCAAAGCTATGACGTAAACATGAAACCACATAGGAGGTGCATCAAATTACCATAACACTATAGACACAAAGTTGATAGGGAGCTTATATATATATGCTTGGAGAGGCCGCCACCCCTCTCGCTAGAACTATCCACGAAATTGGAAATTACAAAGGTGGTACCTCGTGTAATCACTCCGTTTGCCACCATGAAAGAGACTAGACCATATTTATACCACTCCCTTAACCATAAGCCATGAACTTGAAATTACATACAGAAAAAGGTAGTCTCTGCTACAAAGAAGTTGAGAGAGAGAGAGAGAGACCTTATGCTTAGAGAGTCCACTGTTGCTGGAAGAGGAAGACGTAGAAGATGTCGTTGTCGTCGTCTCACAACCACCGGCCTTCTTGCCATCACCACCTCCAAAACAAAGCATCATCCCGCCGTAAGAGGAGGCGCATGAGCTCACCGCCGGCGGTGGCGGAGGAAGATACCCGGCCGACGGCTCCACGCCGAGAAGCCCGCCGACATCGAACTCCACCGCCTCCAGCATCTCCACGAACCCGCCTCGTCGGGCCACCGCGATCCCGTCATCCGCTGCCGTGCACCTCGCCGGCTCCATCGAGTGTAAAGCGCGGTCCTTTTTTCTCTCGTCGACTGGCGGTGACCCCACCCTCCTTATGTTGGGGCGCGGAGGGCTAAGATCGTGGGGTGGACAGATGGACGGCCGAGATGGAGGAATGTGGGGACGCGTGCGGGAGGCCTCGTTTTGGGGTTGGCGTTCTCCCCGCGGTCAAAACACCGACCCCGAAAGTCTGGTGCGGTGTTAAGGCTTCTGTTGGGGTCTTGGCTTCGGTTTTGGCACCGTGTGTTGGGGGTGGGGACGGGAGGCGTGGGGGCGGGGGCTTTTACTCCCTTCCTTCCTCTTGGAGAGGTGTGGTCACCACCTTTGTTGGGCAGAGACAAATGTAATTGTTTGGAGCTTACTTGGGAAGGCATGCGGGTTTTAAGGAGGTGTTCGTTTTGGACAAAGGGATAGGGGGGTCATCGCCCCAAGGAAAGGCATCATTAAATGCCATGAATGAGTAAGACATAAGGTTCCCTGTTTGCACAAGAAATTTAATGGGTAAGGTTCGTGAGAAGGAAGCCGATGCTCTTGTATTTGGCAAGTATCCCCTAATGTGGTGTTCAATATTGAGATTTCCCTTTGTTTAGTGGGGATGCGGTTGGATTTTTCATTTGTCAGGTTTACTTTGGTAATTGGGTTAATTCAAAGAAATTGTGATTATCCTCGTATGAAATTTGATTAGCCCAACATGGGTTAATGCTATTTAACTCCATGTTAAAATCATCTTAGAGGGTAAGGTGGAGGAAGTCAGTGAGTTAGTAATAGCCTCATATATGCCTCTCCTTAAGTACATCACGTCGTAAGTTAAGCATCAATTTGTAACCCTTTACATACCAACAAAGTTTGACTCCTCTACTATCAAACAAAAACGTAGGTTAACATGGTTGTACAAAAGTCAATGCACAAATCGATCCCAGTTTATGAAATTGGCCGTTAGTGCTCAAGTGGATGCTTACCAAGGTTGTCATATCGAATCAATGAGAGAGAGAAAAAAGTGATGAAGCTGGACACCTATTGCAACAAATTAAAGAAAAAGGAAATAAATGCACGAAAAGTAATTCCATAGAATCTCAATTGGCTTGGTTGGAAATAGCTATAGAATTAACCTAATTATAGAGAATAGAGTCAAAGCTGTAGAGAGAGATGTTGTTGTTGGAGCAAGTAGACGGAATGATCATAAGGATGATTGAGTTGGGATCTCAAGATGCTGTATGTGTAAAATGGGGTCAATGTTGTCTATGTATGATGGAGAGGGTAATTCAGTGTTCAAATATAAAATAATTAAGAGGATAAATGGGTAGAAAATTGAAATTTTCATTAATTTTAAAAGTAATTTATCAATCAAAATCTTAAATTAATCAATCGATAATGAAAATTGGTATTTTCTAGGTTAAGTAGTTTAATTGATTGGAAAGAATATTTGATAATCAAAACTCAAATTGGTTGAACAAAAATAAATGTTAGTCAATCAAAATTTGTAACTTAGCATCTAATATAAGAGTTTTGGTAAATTGATTGATTAAGAGATAATATTGGTTGATCAATTACAAACTTTATAGATTAAACAAATTCATTGATCAGTCAAATTGTTAGGAAAAGAAGGGTATTGAAAAATCATCCAATCCGATTGATCTATTAGGGAAATTATTGACTAAGGCTATTGTAGGCTAGAATAATAAGTGTAGATGGGCTTAAGATCATTAGGAGTAAGATAGATTATGTGAAGTAGGTTTGAATTGTGTTGAAAAGGTAGAATTTGATTAGATTTTTGGTGATCAACTAGAAAAAGTTTAAAGGGGTTCTTTTGGCATTCTATCAAAAGAAGAAAAATAACTTTTGCAACAAATTAAAAAAGTGTTTTTCTTTTAGATAGCATTATTTTTCTTGTAAGCTTGATAAAAAACATTATTTTTTGCTTCATGCACTTCATGAAACGTTAGTCTTTTGCAAATATACAATAAGATGATTTTATCCCTACCACAAAATGTGCGATTTGTGACAGTTCATAGGCGACGATTAATTGAAATATTTAAGGATAATTATATAAGTAACCGTTGCCTAAAGCCTCCTCTCCCCTCCCATAGCCAAACTTAACATTTGTAGATCCGGGGGTAAGATTTAAAGATGGTTGTTCACTTAACCATCGCTAATGTTTGGCTGAGAGTGAGAGCAATTTCCACACGTAGATGAAAATATTCGCCACATGACAACAGCTATTTTGGAAACCATTGCCATTGTCCAAGGCAAAAGCGTGCCCTTCTAAAATTTGATGACAACGAAAATGGTATTATAAAATAAATTAGAGACAGCTATGATGATCGGCCGATAACTAGGTTTTGTTATAGAAATAGCGCTGTAGTATAGCTAGTTATTGTCATCATTACATATATTTTTTTACTCGAAAAATAAAGTTCTCCCGAGGTCGAACTCAGGGAGCAAGTCATATTCTAGGGGTACAAAATTTTTATTACAAAAATAAAGAGAGAGAGAGATAGAGATGGAAATTTGGTGGCTTCTTCTTCTCTTCTTTCTTCCTCTTTTCTTGCTTCTTCTCTTCTTTCTTTTTCTTCAGAGCTTCTTCTTCTCTTTCTCCTCGTGTTTTGCTTTTCTTCTTTGTCTTCTTTTCTGTTCTTCTTTTCTTCTTTTTCTTCTTCGTTGCGGTCCTGCTTGTCTTTTCTTCTCCTTCTTCTTCGTCCTCAGAGCGTCGTCTGATTGTTCAATCAGACGACTTAAGTAACCCGCTGCTACAGTGCATCCTCCTTCCGTCTTTCTTCTCCTATGCCTGCACACTCACAGTTCGGTCAGGGCAAAAACCTACTCTACCCTCTCCCCGTGTCTCTCTCTCTGAATTCGCTCTTACGAAAGCTCTCCCAGAGCAACTGCTTAATCGGGTACGCGGGTCGCGCCCGGGTCCAGGCCCACCGGCGTGCGGTGGTGGGCGAAGAGTGCAGGTCGGGCTTAGTCGGGTCGGGCCAAGTCCGCGGGGCCTGAGCACGGACGAGGCCGGGTAATCGGGCGGGTGGAGGGGACCTCACCCCGTGATCTGAGGCAAACAGCTTAAGGCACTTTTTGCCTTTAAGCGCTTGCTTGCCTCGGTGAGTTTCCGAGGTGGGACTAAATGTCCCACCTTAATTGGACGCCCGCGCGGAGGAGGCAGCGCCCAATCGAGGCTCCACGCGAGGGCTTCTCCCCAGCTGCAGCCTGGGATTCTTTGCGAAGATACCCCGCGCAGCCTGGGAGCCTGACCTGGGCGTGGCGCGCCTGGAGGAGCAGGTTGAGGAAGCTGCTTCACTCGGCAATGGCAGCGGCGAGCGCAACACCTGTTCACAACAGCACGGCCTCTCGGCCTAATCAGATATGCGGAGGACCTTCGCCGTGACACGGCGAAGGTGGTCGGGGGGTCTGCAGGTGGCGGGGCGGAGCCTAAGGGCCGCCCTAGGTCAAACTGCAGGTTGGGAGATGGGTTTGGTTGGTGGAGTTGCAGAGGGCGATTTGGGGGAAGTGGAAGGGCGGAGGATGATCAGGGTGAGGAGGCGAAGGTTCTGCGGTGGTCGGCGAGCCGTGTGGGTTGCTGGAGTGATGGGAGCGGGTCGTCGGAGTGTGGCCGGAGGTGGAGAAGGTGAGGGTGATTAGGCGCGGTAGAGGGGTAATTAGATAAAAATAGCAGGGGGAAAAGAAAAAGGGGATAGAGAAGACTAATTCTAACCTAGCTAAAGTGACGAAGGGGACGAAGAGGCTGCCGGCTCGTACCTACAGGAGCTGGAGAAGAAATGCCCAGTGGGGGAGGACGGCGGCGACGACGGGGCAGAGGCAGCGTGCGTCGGTATTACGCGACGCGGAGGAGAATCAGGAAGAAGTCTCTGCTGCTGGTATTGCGGCAGAGCGAAGAGGAGGAGGAGGAGGAACCGCCGGAGCTGGAGGGCTTCTGCCGGAGTGGGAAGAGAGGAAAGTGAGGGGGTATCTCCGTCAGATCCGAGCTGGGAAGAACGGCGGAGCGACGGGGGTATTTATAGGGGCAGAACCAGAGAGGAGGGCTGAGGGAGACGACGTGTCTCCCTCGTCGGAGGACGCCGGAGGAAGGATACCTATACCGTCCGTGCGTTCGCACGGGCGGTATGGGTGGTCGCAGCACTCAGGGGGGTGCTCCTGCGCTGGCTGACGACGCAGGGCACCCCCATTTGACCTGGCAGGCCCTCCCCCTCACCCTGCGCGGCGCCATGCTCCGCGCAAGGTCGTCGGAGCATGGTGCTGGTCAGGTTTTGCAGGAGGGACCTGAACGTAAAGAACGAAGGAGAGTTAGGGACCAAAATGTGAGGGTTCAAAAGTTGAGGGCCAAAAAGTAAATATATGAGGACCAAAGTGTAAAGTTGGTCAAGAAGGTTTCTTCTTAGGCTCAAGTTTTTATACATGACTAATTAGGACCTAAGGATTCTGATAGTGAATTTTATTTTTAGATTAAACCTTGCTTGACCGGTCAATTTACGTAAAAATCCAAATTAAGTTGTTAATTGGGCATGGTTCTCAATGTAGGTCAAAATGGGTTTCTAAGGCCAAATTGAAGGTTCTAAACCCTAGAGATTATTTTTCTATGAATTTTAGAGGGTTTATTTTATTTTTAATTTGCCTCGAACCTCGTGAATTGAAGTGGGTTTGTTTTAGGGTTATAGATTATCATTTAGTTCCTTGGAATTGCTGTAGCCCTTATTAGATCAGATCATCCCACTTTCCTTCTTATTTGGTTTGTTTGACCTATGTTGGGATCCTGAATTACCTTGTTTGCAGATTGTATTGGTGAAATTACATTTTTACCCCTCAGTTTCTGTTTTCTTTGCAAAGCCAAGCCTTTCTAAGGTTATGTAGGAGCTTTTTCTTGCAAATTAGGGTTAAATGGTGCTAGTTTAGGGCTCATGATGAGGTTCTCATCATACCCTCATGCCTAGCTTTTGCTAGTCCCTTAGCAAAAACTTAAGGTTTCAACCCTTGTTCTAGACCATGAAGTTCTTAATAGCTTCAGATAAGTGCTTTTTCATTTAAACTTAGATTAGGTTAGAATGCTGACCATAGGCTTAAAAGGTACTCTAGTACCAATCAAGATCCAAATCTGTCTAGCCTCAGCCTCAGTCCTTAGCAAAGGTTTTTAAGGCCCACAAGAACTAACCTAAGGTCTATTGGACTTGTGGTTAAAGCACCCGTGCTTGAAATGATTTTAGCCTTGGTTCAGTTCGCAGTGCGTTTTATAAGAGAGAGATAGAAAGTTTTTCTGTTTGGAGAGTTTTCTCTCTCTTTTTCTTTTTAGTTCTAGCCTAGGATTGGCTTTTCAACACGGTCTGTATCAGATTCATTGCTCCCATCATCAATCCTCAAGGGTTCCTGGTGATCGATGCTTCGAGATAGCACCGCCCATGGCAACCCCCGGAACCCTCGCTATTGAGATTTCGAGATAATCCCATCCATGGTGTTCCGTGGCTGAATTCAGACCCTAGCAATTGACACTTCGAGATAATGCCATATATGGAATCTGAACCAGCAAAGTGCTTACATGCCCCCAGTAGGATATGTAAATATCCTAAGAGACAAGCACCGAGGAGATGATATTTTGTTACGCATCTTCAAGGGGATTTCCCGCCTCTCTGCGCTGGAAACTCGTCCAAATCAACTTGTGTTGATTGGCCGCTCCTACTCTAGGTGTACTTTTCAGAATTTTGCGACGCTTCTGCGTGATTTTGATTTTTACGCTTACTGAACCAGGCTGTGTGTGAGGTTAGGGTGCTTAGGTTACTGAGTCCCGTAAACCAAAAATTAGTTAATGAGGTCAAATACTCCCTAAGCCTTAGGCCTAATACTTCAGCTTTTCATTTTCCTCAACCTCTTGAGGAGTGTCCAGATCTTAATGGGTACTAAGAGTCTATTCAAGAATGCCTAAGGTTTGTGTTCTTACTAATCTCATTATTCACTTTTCAGTTATTTTCTTGAATGAGGTCTAGAACTTAGGTTAATTCCTTAGTTCCTTACTAATGACTATTACTTGTTTCTCATATTTTGTGCTCATTTTTTCCTTTTGTTTCTTTTTTCCTTCTCCTTCACAAAATTTCCTTTCTCCTCTTATTCTCTTATACTTTTTCGAAAAATTTTTAATTTTTATGGTGTTTTTGGCATATGTGAATTTTTTGTTTGAAACCTTTTCTTACACGTTTTGCACTTTCATACCCCCCCATGCCTAAGATTTGCAATGTCCTCATTGTAACTTAGGGGGTTTTTATTCAACTTAGTTCATACATTAGGACAGATGTTTTGATGAGTGAATGGGTCGGGGTGACTGTTGCGGACGATTTTTAATCTCAGATGCAAGCACCTGAGGTGGAGTCGGCTGTCCTAAAGTGTGAATTTCAAGTGCACAAAGGTTTTAGAAAAGGTTTCAAGTTTTTAAAGAGAATGACGGGCTGCCTCCCGTTGAGCGCTAAATTTGATGCCTTCAGCCAAGCGGGAAATGCGATGGAGAGGGGATGGTGAAATCAGCAGAGTTTTGTAATACAAGCACCTTGATTAAGAGCCTGGTTGGTCCAACCAGGTGCTTGTTCAGATCAACAGGCTGATGATGCAGCCCAAACCCAATCAATCTGGTGGGTTGATAGATGTGGATAAAAAGGTGTGGAACCCACCATATACTATGAAGCTCAGATGGATGTGGAAGTGAAAACGCAGGGTTTGGCTGAGTCGAATCAGCCTGGTCAGAATAGGGGCCTGTAGAATAATCAATGAGTGACGCGGGAACCCTATAGAGGTGATCAGAGAATGATGGAGCATGATATGTAGTCTGATCAGTGTTCCAAACCCGATGTGGAAATGCAATCGGCTCGGTGAGAGGTGAATCTGAATAGAAATTGAGTCCGGTTGCGGGTCGGGGTTGGGAAGAGGTTTTGATTAGTTCTGTGTGTGCAGACGAGGTGGCAACTGTGTATGAGGGCTCTTCTAGAAAGGAATGATAGGTGATTTTCTGTAAAGAGTCCTCTGGGTAACTATCAAATGCCTGAAGAGTGTCTGTAGGATGAAAGAAATCTGAATTGAGAAAAGATTTGAATTCTGGGTTGTAATCACTCTTGGCATTTTCTATTTTTGGTTCCTGAGGATCGAAAAGGAATGATTCTGTGTTATTAGTGATCTCGGGAATCAGGACCTCAGAGTCGGAGTCAGAGTCATGTGAACTGAGGTCGTAGATGGGCCTGGCGTGTTCAGGAAGGAGAATCTCTCCGCAATTATAGTCGGATCTGAAGTTGTCGGAGAGTTTGCGAAAATGAGATTCATGATTATGAATTCCACCGCAGCAAAAATCATCAGATGTGAAATCAGCAGCCTGACTGGGGTCTAGTCTATATGTCAATTCTGGGCTCGAAAAGGTATTCTGTCTAGGCTCAAGCTCCAAGGTGGTAGGATAGACCCAATTAAAACCTTGCTCATCCAACTCCTCAGTTTCTGTATCATAAATTGGCATGACTTTCGAAAAATCGATCAAATTTCCTGAGGATGTTGGAGAGGGATATTCATCAAATAGAGGCCCGGAATCATATTCTGTAAAAATTTGATCTTTCTCATAAGGGGCCTCATAATCTTCCCAATAAGTTTCAGATCTAGGTTCTAGGATTAGGATGTGGGTAGAATTATTAGGACCTAAGTCCGAATAACCTTCGAGGGCCACCTTATCAAAATAAGGGGCGGAATTTATACCCTCAAAAGGCTCAGTTCTGATCTCATTATTGCAGGAGTTTTGGAATTCTAGGCTTGGTAATTATGGTCTAAGTTTGGCTCATGATTGTGTTCTCCTGCAATATCCCAACCTAATTCAACATTGTCTTCTATCTGGGTTGGGATTCCACAACCACTTTGTGCCTCAGTCCCGAGATCTGGGAAACTGGATTGTTCCTTACTACTGTTCCAAGATGGTTCATCCTCTGTTTCTGGTATATACGGGTATTTCTGGTTGATAATTTGTTCTACTGATTTCATCATTTCTACCCGTTTTATAGGGGCATCTTGGTGTTGTTCCCAAAGTACAGGATTTGTCAAGCATTGAAGGTATCCAGATTGGTGTAATTTTTCTATCTCAATGTATCCTGTCATGAGCATATCTCGGGTTGATCCTTTTGTAACTTCTGTCAATAGAATTTGGGCACAGTTTATGATGAAAGCTGTGGTTGTTGGGACATCAACCTGAATGTTTTCTATTGGTGTTGGGGGTGTACATTTGATTTCATAGAATTCAAGGGCATCCTCAATCATCTTATCTTTCATGGATCTCAGATATTCAGGTTTTTTGAATGGTAGTCTTAATTGGTGTGGCTGCATCTTTGAATCAGGTGGTGGAATCAAGATATAGACTCGAAGTTTGAATCAAGATGGAAGAAGGGGATTTTGTTCAAATTCAGAGGAAAGAGGGGCTATGTGAATGATTTCTGCAAAAACAAGGGAGCCGAGGCTTAGCCTCGGGGAGAGTGAATTTCTATAGGAGGTTTCAAGGACCTCCTGCCAAACACTGAAGGACTGGATGAGATAAGCAGGTGCTGGACCCAATCAAGACACCCAAAAATTGTTGGGTGACTATAGAGGTGCGGGGCAGATGGACCCCTTGATCAAAAAGATCGTCCACCTGAGAATTACCCGGGCAGCCAGAGAGGGTGAGTCCCGCGAAGACCCCTATACGGTAGAGCGTCCCCACGGGTTACAGGGTTTCCCCCACCCGACCTCTCTTGTCACTGTGGTTCCAGGTAGACCAGAATGGGGATCTTGACCTCTTAAGTCTACCACTTTTAGTTTAAGATTAGGGTGCTTGAGGTTTCACTTGAACTTTAGGTTTTTTTTTTAGTGCAAAGAGTGACCTAAGTTGAAGGTTAGTTGACCCAAGTGGTCGACTTTACCTGCTAGTTCTGTTAAGAGCTTATTAGGTCTTGTTTTTTAAGGTTCAAGTGTCTTTAGAGAGCCAACTTGTTTTAGGGTTTCTTTGGATAGGTATTTTCAGACAATGGCTTGGGCACACTTCTTTTAGGGTTTCTCAATTCTTGCTTAAAAGTGTGTCTCTAAATCCCTAATGTTGAATCTTATGTTGGCTCTATTTGGTTCAGTTAGTTCTTTGTTGGGTAATTAGGGCTCAAGCAAGAATGTGTTAGCCCTTAAATACCCTTAATAGTGTGCAGGAATAATGGGTTGAAAACATGCAACTTTTTATGGTTTACTAAGTATAGAAGACATGTTAGCCCTATATTGCTTGTTCTTTTCTTTTCTTCCTCTTTAGAATTTAGGGGTTGAGAGGATAGAAAATTACCTGTCCTCGGAGTGGTTGTCGTGCGGTTGCTTGTCTTCTTGATTTCCTGTAGCTGCACAAAAGAGGAGAGATTATTTAAAAATAGGAATTTGATTACCTCTAGAATAGCCGTTGCTCCCCGGCAACGGCGCCAAAGTGATGATCGGCCGATAACTAGGTTTTGTTATAGAAATAGCGTTGTAGTACAGCTAGTTATTGCCATCATTACATATATTTTTTTACTCAGAAAATAAAGTTCTCCCGAGGTCGAACTCAGGGAGCAAGTCGTATTCTAGGGGTACAAAATTTTTATTACAAAAATAAAGAGAGAGAGAGAGAGAGATAGAGATGGAAATTTGGTGGCTTCTTCTTCTCTTCTTTCTTCCTCTTTTCTTGCTTCTTCTCTTCTTTCTTTTTCTTCAGAGCTTCTTCTTCTCTTTCTCCTCGTGTTTTGCTTTTCTTCTTTGTCTTCTTCTTTTCTATTCTTCTTTTCTTTTTTTTCTTCTTCGTTGCGGTCCTGCTCGTCTTTTGTTCTCCTTCTTCTTCGTCCTTAGAGCGTCGTCTGATTGTTCAATCAGACGACTTAAGTAACCCACTGCTACAGTGCGTCCTCCTTCCGTCTTTCTTCTCCTATGCCTGCACACTCACAGTTCGGTCTGGGCAAAAACCTACTCTACCCTCTCCCCGCGTCTCTCTCTCTGAATTCGCTCTTACGAAAGATCTCCCAGAGCAACCGCTTAATCGGGTACGTGGGTTGCGCCCGGGTCCAGGCCCACCGGCATGCGGTGGTGGGCGAGGAGTGCAGGTCGGGCTTAGTTGGGTCGGGCCAGGTCCGCGGGGCGTGAGCGCGGACGAGGCCGGGTAATCGGGCTGGTGGAGGGGACCTCACCCCGTGATCTGAGGCAAACAGCTTAAGGCACCTTTTGCCTTTAAGTGCTTGCTTGCCTCGGTGAGTTTCCGAGGTGGGACTAAATGTCCCACCTCAATTGGACTCCCGCGCGGAGGAGGCAGCGCCCAATCGAGGCTCCACGCGAGGGCTTCTCCCCAGCTGCAGCCTGGGACTCTTCGCGAAGATACCCCGCACAGCCTGGGAGCCTGACCTGGGCGTGGCGCGCCTGGAGGAGCAGGTTGAGGAAGCTGCTTCACTCGGCAATGGCGGCGGCGAGCGCAACACCTGTTCACAACAGCACGGCCTCTTGGCCTAATCAGATATGCGGAGGACCTTCGCCGTGACACGGCGAAGGTGGTCGGGGGGTCTACAGGTGGCGGGGCGGAGCCTAAGGGCCGCCCTAGGTCAAACTGCAGGTTGGGAGATGGGTTTGGTCGGTGGAGTTGCAGAGGGCGATTTGGGGGAAGTGGAAGGGCGGAGGATGATCAGGGTGAGGAGGCGAAGGTTCTGCGGTGGTCGGCGAGCCGTGTGGGTTGCTGGAGTGATGGGAGCGGGTCGCCGGAGTGTGGCCGGAGGTGGAGAAGGTGAGGGTGATTAGGCACGGTCGAGGGGTAATTAGATAAAAATAGCAGGGGGAAAAGAAAAAGGGGATAGAGAAGACTAATTCTAACCTAGCTAAAGTGACGAAGGGGACGAAGAGGCTGCCGGCTCGTACCTACAGGAGCTGGATAAGAAATGCCCAGTGGGGGAGGACGACGGCGACGACGGGGCAGAGGCAGCGCGCGCCGGTATTGCGCGACGCGGAGGAGAATCAGGAAGAAGTCTCTGCTGCTAGTATTGCGGCTGAGCGAAGAGGAGGAGGAGGAACTGCCGGAGTTGGAGGGCTTCTGCCGGAGTGGGAAGAGAGGAAAGTGAGGGGGTATCTCCGTCAGATCCGAGCTGGGAAGAACGGCGGAGCGACGGGGGTATTTATAGGGGCAGAACCAGAGAGGAGGGCTGAGGGAGACGACGTGTCTCCCTCGTCGGAGGACGCCGGAGGAAGGATACCCATACCGTCCGTGCGTTCGCACGGGCGGTATGGGTGGTCGCAGCACTCAGGGGGGTGCTCCTGCGCTGGCTGACGACGCAGGGCACCCCCATTTGACCTGGCAGGCCCTCCCCCTCACCCTGCGTGGCGCCATGCTCCGCGCAAGGTCGTCGGAGCATGGTGCTGGTCAGGTTTTGCAGGAGGGACCTGAACGTAAAGAACGAAGGAGAGTTAGGGACCAAAATGTGAGGGTTCAAAAGTTGAGTGCCAAAAAGTAAATATATGAGGACCAAAGTGTAAAGTTGGTCAAGAAGGTTTCTTCTTAGGCTCAAGTTTTTATACATGACTAATTAGGACCTAAGGATTCTGATAGTGAATTTTATTTTTAGATTAAACCTTGCTTGACCGGTCAATTTACGTAAAAACCCAAATTAAGTTGTTAATTGGGCATGGTTCTCAATGTAGGTCAAAATGGGTTTCTAAGGCCAAATTGAAGGTTCTAAACCCTAGAGATTATTTTTCTATGAATTTTAGAGGGTTTATTCTATTTTTACTTTGCCTCTAACCTTGTGAATTGAAGTGGGTTTGTTTTAGGGTTACAGATTATCATTTAGTTCCTTGGAATTGCTGTAGCCCTTATTGGATCAGATCATCCCACTTTCCTTCTTATTTGGTTTGTTTGACCTATGTTGGGACCCTGAATTACCCTGTTTGCATATTGTATTGGTGAAATTACATTTTTACCCCTCAGTTTCTGTTTTCTTTGCAAACTCAGAATCTCTCTGAGCCAAGCCTTTCTAAGGTTATGTAGGAGCTTTTTCTTGCAAATCAGGGTTAAATGGTGCTAGTTTAGGACTCATGATGAGGTTCTCATCAAGTTATAAATAAAATTATCGCTAAGCATGCCCCTTCATGTCATTTGGTAACCGTTATTTTGGAAATTGTCTCCAATCTCGAGATATTTACGGCGTGGCCTATGGCCTTTCATCCACGCTTCTCTTTTCCTTCTCACCAGCATTGCGTGACCGCCATTGATACCGCTCCTCCTCCTCACCCTATCAATGACCTTACCGCGTGGCAAGGTAGCCTTCTCCCCTCCTCGTCCCTCCCCTCCCCCCTCTGCTCGCTACTGCCACCTCTACCCCCATCCCCCTACCCCCCCATCGTCGCTCCCCTTGCCATGAGCCCCTCCCCCTCCATGCTCCTTGCCGCACCCCTGCCCCCTAGTGCCTTGCAGCCCCCTCCTTGCCCTTCCCCCTCCCTATTTAGTTTTTTAATTTTTTTACTAATTTAATTCTAATTAACTTGAATGAAAGAACTTATGTAAATTAATTTAGCTTGTGAATTTTAATTTGTAAATAAAAATATTGCATATAATTTTTTTTATAAATTTAAATTTGCTTGTAAATTTAATTTTTGAAATTAAATTTGTTTGTGAAATGAATTTTGTTAAATTTACATGTAATTTATTGTAATTAATAACTTTTTAGAAATGTTAATTTTGCTTAATTTTATCTAATGCATGTATTTGACAAATGTTAATTATGGGATGTGCACACATGCTTCGTTTAAAAATTAAATTGTGTGTTGCTTGATATAAATGTGAGGTGTGTCCACATTTTTAAGTTTTTCATGTAATATCTATTATGTTAAATGTGGGCTGTGCCTACATATATAGCATGATACCTTATATTATTTTTGTAGGAAATAGAAAAAGTCTAAATTATGGGGGAACTCTAACTTTGCCGAAATTCTTTTGGCTTTGAGTTTAGGATTAGGGTTTATGGTACTTAGATTTATCATTTACAATTTTAAGTTTAGAGTTTAGGATATTTAGTATAGGTTAGGATATTGATTCATGACATTTGGGTGTCAAGTCTTGGGTTTAGATTTTAGTGTAGGTTTAGGGTTTAGGATATTGGGTTTGACTTTAGCATTTAGGATTTTAAGTTTAGGGTTTAGGATCTTTGATTTAGGTACTAAGTTCTCGATTTAGGAGTTCTTGGTTTATAGTTTAGAGTATTGGGTTTTAAGGTTTTGAGTATAAAGTCTTGATTTATATGGTTTTAGGTTTAGAATGTAGGGTCTTACGTCCATGGTTTTCGATTTTGGATTGAGTACTATTTTGGGTTTAGGGATTACCATTTAAGTTTTAGGGTTTCGGCTTTCGACTTTGTTTGGTTTTGGATTTAGGATTTTAGGTTTAACTTTTAGTGTTTTGAGTTCAGGATTTTAAGTTTAGGTTTTATAGCTTTATGTTTACAATTTTGGGAAGAGGTTTTAGGGTTTCACGTTTAGAGTTTTGTGTTTTAAGTTTAGCATCTAGGTTTTACGTGTAGGGTTTAATGTTTAGGGTTTATAGGTTTGGGTTTAGGTTTTTTGTCGATGAAGTTTGTTTACAAAAATTTAATTCAAAAGTTAAATGTCTGATTATCTGCTTTTAGCATTACATACACTTGCACAAATTTAGAAGCACTTCATGACAAATAATAGAAATTCTAACTCTTAGGTTATAGGTTATGGGAGGGATATAATTGTGTCAAAATAGTTACCCGTCAAGACTTATAATCATGTTATACGGACAATATAGAGTATGTGTATACTTCACTTACATGCTTGATGTGTTGTCTTTGTTGCATACCAAAAGTGTCGATCATCTTTAGCTCGGTGAAGTACCGGGCTAGAGAGGGTCCTTAAAGATTTGATCACAACTTAGGGTTAGTTGTTACATATAACTAGTGTGTAGAGAAATTTCGATCACATTTTCTCGCTCTTATCTAGTATACCAACCAATCTTAACTACGTTCCCGAAGCACCCTTTGGTGGAGGTTATTGGAAATATAGTTAAGGTTAGTCTTGGGGGGTATACTGAAGAAGTGCGATGAGATGCTGTCGAAATTTCTCGACATTAGTTATATTTAATAAGTAATGTTGTGAATGGGCTATTAAGTATAAATCTTCTTCAAAATACAAATAATTTTCTTCAACAAGTAATGTTGTGATCATATTTTCTTTCGTTTTGTTGTAATATTTAAACATCTTCTATATATATAAATTAGTTTGATTATATAATTTCTTGCGATTGAATATTTGAATATCTTATTATGTTTTGAATATCTTTTATTTCCTATGTGTTATTAATTCTCATACTAAAAAATGCAATTGCTTTAAAAAAAAAAATTAAACATTATTAGCAACGGTTATTATTGAAACTATCATGAAACATCATTAGCGACGATTTCTCAACCATCGCCATATGTCACTTAACCCCTCGTTCATTTCCTGTGCGTCGTATTACATCTTATTTGGCGACCGTTATATACACTTGGGGAAGGTTTTACAAACCGTCGCTATAGAGTTTTCATGACAGTTTTACGGTCAATGGTTGCCAATAGTACGTAATTTTTTGGCACGTGTTTTGATCTCGCGGCAAGACTATGGCGACGATTAAATTGATAACAGTTGCTAAATGCATTTTGTAACGGTTTTTAAACTGTGCTATATCCTGGATTCCTTTGTGCTCATGCACGATGAAAAGGTGATGATACCAAAATGTAACCATCGCAGAATCAAAACAGCAACGCCAGATTCAGCTATGGTCATTGGCGACGGTTTTATGTGAATTGGCAATGGTTTATAATCATCGCAAATTGCACCTATTGTTGTAGTGTATTATCATCAAAACTAAGGGTAGCAACATTCTCTTTTTGCTTTTATACACTACTAGAAAAAGGTGATTTGACATCGGTTATTGTTAAACGGGCTATCAAGGAGTTTTAAGGAGTAATCGTCGTAGCAAAGCCTCAATCGCTCAAAAATAATTAAATTTATAACTCAGAATCTAAAATAGAGTTCAGGTCGATCATAGGGAGCAAATATGGAATTCATACATTAATCTTCATTTAGAATCAATGAGCATAATCAATTGATCACAAAATAGATATTTAATGAATAAAACTGATTAGATGGATATTCAATATAACCTAATATCTCAGAAGATCAATGAATAAAAAAAAAAAGAGAATCAAAACAATGGTGATTTGAATCACCACTTATTCTCTTTAATTAAGTATGCATTCAAGTATTCAACAGTAACTCTAATAAGATACTCAAGGTTAACTTAGTACTCAAATCATTCAATAATGCCAAATCAGATCAGACATCTTAACAGAGCACAAGGCTCTTCAGAGAGCCTTCTCCTTCTTTCTCAAAGCCTTCAAAGACTTAAGGCTTTCTTCTCTTCACAACACAAGGGAACCAACTTCTCAGAGGCTAAGTGTTGCACGGGGATCTCTTTCTCTTTAGCACAAGGCAGAGAAGCATGCAGCAAAACCCTCCCCCTCTCTCTCACAAACTCTTCTCTTTCTCTCAAACGCAGCATATAGTCAGATCCGGATACGGGTAAGTGGGTAATCAGGTTTGACTAGGGTCACTGGGGGTGCGGGTGACCAAGGAGTGCGTGAGCGGGTGAAGGGGACCTCACCCCCGTGTGCTTGAGGAGAACAACCTAATGCACGAATTCCTTATATCCGTGCTCGCGTGCCTTTCACTCCACGAGGTGGGACTATTGTTCCCCTCCTTCCTTCGTGTGCACTAGCAGCAAGGAATGTTGCCTAATTAACACAACTACTGAGGGGCTTCCATGCAATTGAAGCCTCGGACATCTTCGAGACCTGGAGTCGTGTCACCTGGAGATAGTAGCAGGGTTAGGATTGCTTGGAGCACGACGGTCGTGGTCGGGCAAGATGGCAGCAACGACGAGGAATGGCAAAAACTTCAGAATCACAATACAAGCTCAAAATGCCATGGTCAGAAGGTTCATTAGCATCGCCAGAGGACGTGGAGTTCGATGGTGGTGTCTGTGTGGAGAGTGGAAGTGTGTGGTGGTCGGGCGAGGTCGGAGGAGGTTAACAAAGGCGTGTTTGTGTTCTGTGAATTTTTTGGTGGAGGAAATGTGGAATTGAATGAGGGGTTTTGTGCGGATGGACGAGGCGGAGCTTTTGGAGGTGGAGTGGGCGCATTTCGTGTAGTGTGGAGTGTGGGAGGCGTCGTGGGAGCTTCACCAGAGAGGAGGAAGACGGAGAGGTCAAGAGCGAACAGTGGGTTGATTTAGGAAAAGGAAGGGACAATGAGATTTAAGGGAAGAAGGGGAAGATGCTAGACCTAACTATAGGATGAAGGGGTGAGGGTTTCCATGCCGATGTGATGGCCGAACGTGGAGAAGATGGAATCTCCGGTTGGGGAGAGCGGCGAGGATGGAGTAGGGTGGCTCCTACTAATGTTGCGAGAAGTGGAGGAAGGAGGGAAGGTGTTTCCCTCTACCTATGGTATGTGGCAGAGGGCGAAGACGAAGGTTGGAGAAACTCACCGGAGCTACAATTGGAGGTGGCCGGAGAGAGGAAATTATGAAGAAGTGTGGCCTAAATCGAGCTAAGGAGAACAGTTAAAAGACTCAGGAGCTTTTATAGAGCTTAGAGGTTGGAGAAGCTCACCGAAGCTACGATTGGAGGTGGCCAGAGAGAGGAAATTATGAAGAAGTGTGGCCTGAACCAAGCTAAAGAGCATAGTTAGAAGACTCAGGAGCTTTTATAGAGATCAGGCAAGCTCTCAAGCTTGGAAACAAGCTTGAAGAGCTCAAAAAATTAAGGAAGAGGATCCCTAAAATTCTAAGGGTTCGTGATGAGAAACTCATCATGGCTCCTAAATACCCCTAATTAACTAGTTTCCCTAGTTAATTAGCTAAGGGTATGTATTATTAAAGGTTAATTATAATAAAAGGGATAAAATACTGAAGACCATTAAAATAACATAAAAATACTAAATTAAATATCTATTAATCATGATTATAATTTAATTACTCATTTAGACTCAAATATTAAGTATTTAGCTAGTTATTTAATATTTAAATTAACATTAGTAATATTTAACACTAAGTATGTAATTAACTTAATTAACTTAATCATTTAATTAAATAAAGCCGAAAAGGGAAAAAACATAATTTCAAGGCATATATATTATTTACCCAATTTATAATAACATAAAAAAAGTTGAAAAAAGAAATAAATTAAAATAAGCTTTAAATGCCTTTGTTTATGTTTAGGTCCTTATGTTTTGATTCAACTGAGTCCTATTATCTATTTTTGGTCCTTAGGTTTTCGTGCAAACAGGTCCTTGTATACATTGTCTTCTTCCTCCCCTTCTTCTTCATCGCATTGGACGGCTCATGATAGCCGGTGACTGCACCTTCGGATCACCTTCCTTCTTGCGTTGGTACACCATCGCTATTGTCGCCCTTGTTCTGCTCACCTCCATCTTCATATCCAACGGCGCGGATGAACCTTAAATCCTAATTAGGTTAGGAGTTTAACCTCACCAGCGTCGGAGAGGATGCCGGTCGTTAGGATGCATCTTCCCTATTTCCTGTCCAGGTTCAAGCTCCCTTACCTCTGCCACCACCTATAAATAGATCGCCACCCCCTCGATTTTTGGGATCAACCCCCTTCCCTCTACTCCACACTGAGGTCTATCAGTAGGGTTCTTCTACAACTCTGACGTCTTCTTCCTCCATTCTCGAGCGTTACCGCTGAGGAAGCGCTACCTCTCTTATCTCCTCTTCCTCTCCTCTGCCTTGCCATCAGCGTTGGAGCACCCCACAACCTCTGATCTCCTCCGTTTCGATCGACTGGAGCTTCTTCCCTGACCTGTTCTTGATTTCGATCCCATTCTCACCCTGCCAATGGCGAGATCCCTCACCTCCTTCGTCCAGGTAACAGTAGACTAGCTAGGATTTAGTTTTGCTTAGTTAGGTAGTTAGTTAGTGTAATGTTAGCTTAGCTTTCAGATCATCTTTCCCAACTCTGGTGAGGCCAATTCCGGCCTCAACAGACTTCAATTCATTGTTTCAACCGTTTAAGCACACTCCCTATTGGTGACAATAGACCACGGTTTGTATAAAAAATCATTGTTGTTGTAGTTTATGTAACAAATACAAATTGTTATCGTGTCAATTTTATTTATTTACATAATTTTTACTGGTTTATTCCAGGTCACTCACTAGAAGACAGTTATTGATATACATCACTCTCTAAATCTAACATTATTCTTTAATCCCAAAAAAATCAATTTATCTACAATTTTGAATGAATGAATGATCAATGAATGACATAATAACTAAATTATGTACAATAAAATGAACTAAAATACTTGCAAACAGGTATATACAAACAAGCATCAAACACTATGATTAAGTATTATATATTATCTATTTTTAACTTATAATACTAATACTTACATATATATACGATAATAAGTAACAATACATACTAAACTTAACATACTAACATATATAGTAACATATAGAAGAGCTACAGCGACAGAAACAAACGTCGCTAAACCCAAAAAATTATGTATAGATTTAAAGTAAAAACTAAGGTCTATAGCGACACTTATTTTACTTATAGCGACGGTTTATTCTGTCGGTAAAGCTATAAAGTTTTTTATATATATATAGCTCAAACAATATCTATACTACGTATACTTAATATATATACTTATTATTTACAATATACATATATATATACACTATATACACATATATAGGTAGTTTGTCTTCTTTTGTTCTCTCTTCTACGACTTTCATTACTTAGCCATTCTCTTGTGTTCTTCCCTGTTCTCTCATCTCCTTTCTTAACTCATTACGACCTTCACTAATCCAAAAATTAGTGTTTAATTGGCGGGCAACACCGTTCGAGGGATACACAGTACCCCAGGACCGGGTGGGACCAGACCTCTACTAAGTACCACCCTGGTTCTTAATTAGGCTGGTTAATCACGTCTTATGCTCACATTTGGGCTTAATCAAGCCCTCGCACAATGTCAAGCCCCTGGCTCACACACTGCAAACCATTTTCATCACAAACCAAGGCCATAGTCACATACTCGTATCAGATGGGGGGAAAGGGTTATAAGAGCACCTGGCGCCTAACGACTGAAGAGGGGGATACACAAATTCAATATAAGCACCTTAGCGCGCTTCGTGCCACACAATGTGGCACTATATTAGCGCCACTGTTGCGTTGGAAATCCAGCGCCCAGTGCTGATTTTGGATTTTTGGCCCTCAATTTGAGGGCCATATTTTATTATAAAATAAAATAAAATTATATGATAATAAAATATTTACATAATACTATACAATTATACAGTTAATTTAGAAATTTAATTATATTTACTATATAAATTAATTTGGTAAAGTATGCAGTTTATACATAGCTAATTTTAGGTTTTATTTCTTAATTATGTATAAATTTGTTAATGTATGGTCTAATTGACCTTATACAGAATTAGTATATATATTAAAGTATTTAATACATATTTTTATTATATTTTATAAGTTTTATTTCTATTTTATTTACATTTAAATAGTAGATTTTGGACTGTTTTACATATGAATAAAGTTTAATTAGTAGAATACAATATGAGTATACTTAAATTAGCTTAAATTACTTAAAATATATTAGTTTAAGTATATAGTATAAGTTAACTTAGTTTCAACTTAAATTACTAATTTATTTTAATTTAACTTAATAACTTAACTAGTAACTTAATAAATTACTTATTTATTCTACATATATAATTAAATTATGATACAGGGTTAAATATGTTTATAATATATATAAATATGTATTTACAGTGTCATAACTAAATAAGCTTATTTTTAGAGTTTATTAATTTATATAGCTTATTAGTACATATGAGTTAGTTTAATTGATAAATAGTTATATAATTAAGATATATACAGTATAATCTAACTTAAATACTTAGTTTTCATACTACAATATATACATAAGTTATATATATATATAATTTACTCTATAGATAAATAAGCTTCCTATATACCTTATATTTACAATTATATATATAGTATACAAAGGATTTTTAGGTATTTTTGATTTTTTTCAGTTTTTTATGGGTTTGATATATTTTATAGAGGTAGAGGATGAGAGAGAAAGTAAGAGATGAGAGATAGAATGTATTTTTAGAATTTTTATGTTTAGTTTCTTTTATTAAGTTTTAAGGTAGACTGAACCATCAGCTGGTATATTCTATCAAGCCGAGGGTTCAGAATACCTTGAAACTTGACATATGTATAGAGAAATAGTTAATCTTACTCACTACATCTTTTTTTTTTTGGATTTTTTAAAGTGTTTTTATTTAATTACAAAGTTGACACATTTTAGGGTCTTCTTGATGTTTTAAAAGGAACCTAAGACCCTAAATTCTAATCTATGAGGAGAATAGGCAGTGAACTGCCTCAGTTAAGCCCTAGACACCATACAAAAGGGTATTCACTCATATAATCATGATTTTTAGTAAATTTCACTTTGATTTTTTCAGTTTGGACATATAGCACATCAATTAGCTGACAAAGGAAGAATTAATCATGAAACAAGCCATTCCAAGTTAAATTTTAATCAAGTACAAGTACATGAAGGCTTGTATACATAAGATACAACATTAACAATATGTCAACTAATTTAAACACTAAAACAAAGCCTTCTATCCTACAGAATTTCATTCACAAGTAGGAGCAACAGCTGCAGCAACAGTAGCAACTGACAGCAGCTGAAGGAGCTGCTGCAGACGTCTTAAACATGACAGAACCTTGCTGCAGGGAATTCAGACATCAGAGAAGACAATCTGCAGCAGGGAAGAACAAAACCTAAATCCAGCTAAGTAATTCCTAATTCAGTAACTTATATCCCAGATCAGATTCAATAGAACCTTATTAGGGACATAAGTGAACTCGTTAAGGGGATACTTAACTAGATTTGGCAGGAATGTAGTTGCAACTGCAGCAATTTGCTATAATTTTGGGATTTATGAACACAAAACAGAAATCACTTAAAGAATAAATCTGATAAGGGTTGAAATTCACATAAAGTACTCGGAAATACAAATCAAAATCTCTTATCAGTAACATTTATCAAATCAGATCAGAAGAAGAGCTGATCTAACTCTTTCTAATGCTATAGACAGCACGTAGAAAGAGTTAAATCAGTCAATTTAATACACAAACTCAAATCCCAGAGCTCTGTAACCTTAAGGAATACTGAGAACTCCTTAGGTTAAAAAATCAAAATTGCAACTTAAAGCAACTTATGAATACAAGGTAGAGTCTCAAATCAACAAAGTTGATTTTCCTTGGCTCTACCATGCATTCAACACATTTAAATCCTTGAGAAGAACATATCAGGTTATGGCTCATCTGAGATGAATTCTGACATCAGAATCATCTCAGATTCCTAGCCAATCAGTGAATCAAAATCAAAATACTTTAGTTTACTCAATCAAAAATCATTCAAAGATTATTTGGTGTCAAATCCTTGCAATCCAAATTCAAGGTAAATCAAGTAAACTAAATCCATTTTTTTAGCTCAGATCAGGAGCTTTTGTGACAAGAATGGAATGAATGAGAATCCCGTAAGATGGTTATTGATGCTAACTTCAGATCTGGAGTTGAAAACCATATAGATCTGAAATTAGATCTAATGAATGGGTGAATTGCGAAATAAACATCGAGGGAATTAGAAATGGTATGAAAATGTGTAGAGGGAGAAAACAGTGATCAGTGATTATGTGAAACCATCCCCTCTTATCTGAAATGATTAGAGGAGGTGAGGGGGGGGGGGTGAAACTAATCTAAATCTACTTCTAATGCTAAACTAACACATGCAACAGATCTACACTACTTCTAACTCTAATTCTATTGCTAATCTACTTAACTACTGCTACAGCTAAACTATAAAGCATGAAAACTATTCTAACAGGAAGAATGAGACCTATGGGTCCTTAGTCGGCGGCTAAGGAGGAAGAATGGAGGGGGAGGAAGGGACTCCAGTGGAAGGAAAAGCCTTCTAGTGAAGCTTCTGAGTCATCCTCAGGCATACGTCATCCTTAGCGATGTGGAAAATCGGAGAGAAGTTGGAGAATTCACAACCGATGGCTATGAAATCTAAGGATTGGTGGAGAGGGGTGGTTGGAGTGGAAGAATGATCGTTAAGAATGTAGGAGGAAGCGATCCCTTGCGCGCGTGACTGCTGAGGTGTTTAAGTAGCCAGCAGAGTGAATCAAAGCACCGCGCGAAGGAGGTTAGGCGACGAGGGCATCAGCGGCAAGGATGAGAGGAGAGAGTACGTGGGCTGTCAAGTTAAAATACGACCGTAGGATGAGATTTGGGTGAACAGGTGACCATACGCGCCGAATCGCAAGAAGGTTCGATTCAAATCGAGCCAGAGATCAAGCGATCAAGGGAATGGACGACCATGATGTTCTTAGTTCATCGCGTGAACAGTGCACGCGAGCTGCAGGCTTGTGTTGGTGTAATTGCAGGGCACACCCCTTAGGAAGGGGTAGAACAATTGCAAACAGACCCATAAGTGACAGAAAATGGTTACGGAGTGGTCCTTAAGGGCTTACAAAGAGGTCCCTGCGGGTTACAAATAGGTCCTAGGAAGTTTTCTAATGAAGGAAATGTGATGCATGAAGGACCTAAATGTCAATCTTTGATATCAAGGCCTTAATGATGTCCAAATGCCTTCAAGTTTTTATATAAGCTTAATTAAACATTTAAGAAGTTAATTATACTTTAGATTTGAACTTTTAAACTTGTTTGTGTGTTCAATTTACACTTGGATCACCATTTGACCTTTTTCTCAAGAATATCTCGTTTTATGACCAAATTATGCAATTTTAACACAGAATTAATGTCCTAGGTATTTTTCTTTGATTCTCACACTTAAACTTTTTTATGTGGTAATTTGACATTGTTTAACCTAGTTTCTAACTTAAATTTAGCTATTTAGCTATGATGAGTCGCAACTCATCACCTACTTCTTCACAACTCCATCCCACCTTCTTCCACCCAATTCTATCACATATTTTGCTTAGATCACAGTTCACCTTCACTGGCAACCTCTGCTATCTATGGTGGAGGTCCATGGCTTAGATCACACACACCAGGGGCCCTCCGTCATTCTTCATCTTCCAAGGGTCTCGATCCACTGGTTAATTAGACTAATACATCACTACATCCGAAACTCCTAATTTCACCTCAACCGCCTGAGCTCGCTATCAATGGTAGCTCAGGAGGAGTTAGATCATCGAATAGATCATCCAATCATCATCGCCACAACATTCTGACGATTCTCTTGCTCAATTGAGTGGGAGAATCATCTTTGAGTTCAAGCGAACTCAGTTTTAGCTTTTATTGATTTAACTGTAAGATCTTTTAATTAATCATTGTTTGGAGTAATTGAAGTACTTCTGAGGTTCCTTGTGACTTTAGGAGTCTTTTAATACCTTGGTCTATTCCGTGGAAATTTGATCTCCAGACACTTATTTTTGAGTTCACCGGAGCTCCAGTGAGCTCTAGCGACCCAACCTTGAGCTTCAGCCATCAGAACCTCTTGCGAAGCTCCAAAATACTTAGTTGAAGCCTAAGGAATAGATTCCCGTATTTACACTTGAGATTAATTGATTCTACCTTCCTATTAGAGTTCATCTTCTCCAACTTTGATGGAGTTGGAGAGGTTGAACCTCTGATAGGTAGAGCTTAAGAATTGATTCAGAAGCTTCAGCAGAACCTGGGGAATCTGTTCTAGGTCCTAATTAGGTCTGAAATCTTCTGATTCTCTCCACCGAACAAACACCTTTTAGATCTCAAGCGGCGATGCCTGAGAACATCTTTAGGTTCGTCAAAACTCCAATTTGATATGCTGAATTAATTCTGGAGGACGATTTGAAGCTTTTCGTCACTTCAATTTGGTCTGTAAAGCCTTGATTTTAAAAGTCAACTCTCAAGCCTTCTCGATCAAATCTGAACCAAAATAAAGGATTAAGTGATTAAGTCTCTGATTTAATGGATTAAATTGATTCCGGGGATGATTATGAGTATGTTTAGATTGATTTAAGTGAGTTTAATTGTGGTTTAGTTGAGATTTGGGTTAACTGTATAGTTTGGGTTGTTAGAGAACTCAAAATTATTCTAGAGGATTTTGTTGAAATTTGAGTTCAAATCCTACTCGAATCAGTTATTCCCAACCTACTGAATTAATTTAGATCCTTTTCTGAGGACTTTATCTTTCTGATGGATAATTTTGATCTCAAATCATAGCTCTAAAGCTTTCAGCAAGCTTCCAAGCTCCTATACCTCTCTGAAGCAGTTTCAGATCTTCCTTTCTTCTCTAAACACTGTAGAATGCTTCAAGGAAAGCATTTAGACCCTCAATCGAGGGTGTTTTCTGGTCTGCAGGCCATTAGACTTGTAAACTCTATTCCAGGCACTCACAACAGTGCCTTATTTATCTGTAGAATCCTTGGATCAAATCTGATCCTAAGCCCAAATTGCAGCTAAAATTGGATTAAGGGTCCTTCAAGCTTTCGATCGAGCCTTTGTTCGCTCGATTTGGTCCATGGAGTTGGTCGAAATCCTCCGTTGAAGTTTTGACCTGAAGCAGCTGCGTGGAGGAGTGCTGGAGTTAGTCCCACCTTGAGAGTCTTCGAGCTCCTGCATTGGTATAATACCAATCCCTTCGCTTGACCCCCTGGTCGTCAGCGTAGGGTGCAAGAGAGACTCTTAAGCATTTATTTGAGCGCAAGCGTGCATGTGTGTGTGCGCAGGTGTGCGTACATGTGTGTGCCCGGGTGTGGGCAGGAGCGTGAGCCTATGAATGGGTTGAGGTTATGCCGGGCTGAAATGAATTGAATCCACCTAATATGAACTAGATGAGGGCCAAGTAGGGTCTGGTCCCACCCTATGCGGTGCTGCGTATCCCCGAAAAGCTCTCATTGCCCATTAAACATAATTCTTATTAAGTAAAGAGAAGAGAATGGGTTAAGTTGAGCGTTAAACGACTACGTGTGGAATGTGAGTGAACAAAGAACTTAAGCTAAGATTAAAGGAAGAGAAAAGATAAATGAAGAGAAGAGAGAGGGAGAAAGCTGAGAAGCTAAGTATGAAAAGAAATGAAGCTAAGGAAAAAGGCAAATATAAGAGAGGCGAGAAAAGAAGAGAAATAGAAGAAGAGCTCGATAGTTAAATAGGTGAATAAAGAGAAAAGAGGAGACGTCTGAAGCTTTAATTGGAAGTCTAATTTTACTTTTTAAGTTGTCTAATCTTTTTGTCAGACGTCTAATTGAAGGCTGAAGCTGTATTTTGAGCTAAAATGTTGTAAAAAGACATGTATATTCATTGTAAACATTTTCCATGTCTTTATTTGTAATAATCATACTTTTACTCCTTTATATTCATTGAATACCATTCTTGTAAACTTGTTTCTAGTGAATGGAATATTGCATGTTTTAGTTGCTTAATCTTCTGTGCAATTGTTCATGAGCTTAACATATATTGTAATTATTAATCTAATTGATTAAATAGTTAGTAATTATGCCTTAGGAACTAATGGTGAATTAAGTTTACTATTATGCCACCCAGTGAACGACCTAAGACTCAACTAGTTAAATGAAGTTATAAAATCTAAAATGTTAGGTTAACTTGACCTTATACTTACTCACGACAATAATTCGAGTTAACCTAAGTTACTTTTGATGCATTTAATTATGACTGAGAATCTTAATTAATTGTGTTGAGAATTTAATGATTAGTTCGCACAAGCTTCTTGGGCCAAATATGAGTCCAAGACGCGACTCAAGTGATTAGAGACATCCTCAAGATCATCCCTTCCAAATTTGGAAGGGATTAATCGAGAAATCAGGGAGGTATCTTTGCCATGGTGGTAGGGACCCTTTTGTGAAGATGACAAAAGTTGGGGGGTGATTTGTATTTAATTCAAAAGCTAGGGGCTTGTATGTGAAAGAAAGAGTCTAACTAGACTAAAATGTAAACTAGGTCAGCATGAACTCTGATTGGAGCCAAATTTTGGTATAAACTTAAGTTGGACCCAAGGAATCTAGTGGTGAAGTTGAATTTTATTTTTGACCAAGTTTGACTGGCAATTTACATAGAAACCTAAATTAGGGTAGAATTGTGTCTGTACCTCTGTTTGAGGTCAAAATGGGTTCCAAAGGTCAAATCAAGGATACCAAACCTTATGAAATATTTTTATATGATTTTTGGAAGGTTTATATGGATTTTATCCTGACAAGAACTTCTGTTATTTAAGCGGGTTTGAAATTAGGATTTTGGGAGCTGAATTAGTTCTCGAAGTGCATGAAATCATGTTTCTGTCTGTGTGAACCATTTTATTAGACTTTAATGCTCATTAGACCATATATTAACCCCTGGGAAACCCCGTGATTATTCTGCATTCATGATATGTTGTTAAAACTGCAGATTTAATCATATTTTAGTGTATTCCTCTCAGAAAGGATATTTAGTGAGTTACGACTCTCAGGTGATTATGTAGGAGCATTTGTCAATTGATTCTATTTAATTAAAGCTAGTTATAGCTTATAATGACATTATCATCAGTTATTTATCGTCAATTTCGGAAACAATGGCAAAATATATTTTTACCATCGTTTGTTGTTATAAGCAATGGCGAATACCACATTAAATTGAGTGCCTAAACCTCATCCAAAAAGTAATATGTAATTAATATTTCCCGTTAGTTATTATGAAAAGCGACGACAAATGTTAGGTTAAAATTACGCTCCAAATTTCAGGCACGGGATTTGGGATTAAATTAGACATTTGTTGTTGGTTATTATAAAAAGTGACGACAAATGTTAGGTTAAATTTCGCCCCAAATTTCAGGTGCAAGATTGGGATTAAATTAGACATTTGCCTTCACTTAGTAATTGAAATGATGACAAAGGTTAGACCATCTATACCCTTATAGAGCCCTCTCCTCCCACACACTATGCACAACTCCCCCACAGAGCCCCTCCTCCTCATTGCCCTCTTCCTCCTTATTTTCCTCTTTATCTTCCTCCTCCTCCTACTACTCGGCCCTCTCCTCTTCCTACTCCTTTTCCTCACCACCCTACCCCCTCCTCCTCCTCCTCCTCTTGTTGCACCAACTCCTCGTCTCCTGCTGCCCTCCTCCTCCTCCTGCCCCCTTCCTCCTCGTCTCCTCCTCCTCCTGCCCCCTTCCTCCTCGTCTCCTCCTCCTCCTTCCCTCCTCCTTGTCGTCTCCTCCTCCTCCTGCCCCCTCCTCCTCGTCTCCTCCTCCTCAGTATTTAGAAACTCCACCATCACCTCAGTATTCAGAACCTTCACCATCACCTCCATATTCAGAACCACAACCTCCTCCCCCTTCTTACTACTACGAATCTCCTCCTTCTGGTCCATCCTCTCGTCCTCCTCCTCCAAATACCAGTACTCCTACTATGACATCTTCCTCTTTGAGTCCACCTGTAGCTCCCTCTTCCAATAGTGGTGGTGGTCAAGGAAAGAAATTCTCCATTTAAGCAGCTATAGGGGTTGGTATGGCAGCTATTAAACTTGTTGTGCTTTTCTTGGTGATAGTTGCTATGTTGAGGAGGAAGAAGAAAAGCTTCAATGGTTACAGCAGTGACTATATTGTTCCAACATCTAATGGATCCTCCTAGATCTTAGGTAAATTAGTTGTTATTACATATCTTGTTCTCTTTTATTTCCTTTCCTATTTTATGCTTTGCTAGCATTTCCTTCAATTTTTAAGGATTAGACGTTCTACATTGCCAATGGCATGAAGTATCACATAGGAGGAAGGACCTCTTACTTTATAAACATCAACAAATTAAGATATGATTAGAATGTGAACATTGATAGTTGAATATGACTTGATTTCTTGCCTACTAACATGGCAACCAAACGGGTTGTATTACCCACTGAGGATAGATCCAAAAGGAGACAAAGAATCCTTCTAGTCAACTCCACTTCTTGACAGTAAAGAAATGCCTCTTGGCTATGTCCAATAGCATCTTAATTTTCATCAATGAAATGAAAAGAGAAGTAACTGTCTGATCAAACATAGATTTTAGGTAATCATGTTCAAGCGAGTTACATTAGTATTCCTTTTACCAAAATTCATTTGAGATGCCATGGCACAGAGTAGCCATACCCCCCATTGCTTATAGGTAAGACATGACATCTATCAGAAGTGGCAGTTGTATATTTACAGTAAGGAAGAATTTAGCCATAACTTCTCCTTTCACTTGTTCATATACTCTTAATTTCTCCTTAATAAGTCCTTATTGTGCTATTGTTTCAGCATTTATGCTTGTTTTTCCATTAGGTTCACCCTATTCAAGGGGTTCATTATCGCCACTTATGAAAGTCACCACCAGAAAATTGGTGCAGCTCGTGGATTAGCATACTTGCATGAAGATTGTAATTATTCCATATTTCATTTTATTCCACTATCTTTTTTGATGAAAAACTTTACCTTCTTTTTTTTTTTTTTCTAAATTCATACTGCTGCTCTATAAGTTACATACTTTATCAGCTCCATACGTGTTGCGCTTATTCTTTGACTCCATGCATGTTAGGCGAGAAAAGATTAATCGGAGTTACCATTTTGTGATTTGTGGAACTATTATCTAATATTCATCTCTTTCTTTTTTAGGCCACCCTTGAATTATTCATCGGGATATTAAATCTTCGAACATTGTGTTAGATAACAAATTTGAAGCATCGGTAATGAATCATATAGGGGTCTTTAATTTATAGACTTCTTGGTGTCTTGCTTTCACTTCTACGTACCATGCCACTTTGTGCAATATAGTTTGATGTTTGTTAATTATGGACTAAAGTTGTGATGGATTTTGATTCACTACCACCTATTGTTAGCTTTTATTGTACATGTAACTGTTGCATGTATTTGTTCATCTTTCTTAGTTTCTATGTATATGCTTGTTCTACTTCTAAATTGCTTGTAATTGTAAATAAACTACAAAATAAGTGTTTCCAATTGGGTAACTAGGGTGGGTTCATGGATTAGATATCGTGATTGGTAAAGTGGTAGGTGATGAGGTGTTGCTCATCATAGCTAAAATGCTCAAGTTAAGCTAGAAACTAGGTTAAACACTATCAAATTAACACAAAGAAAGGGTTAAGTGTGAGAATAAACAGAAAAGACCTAAAACACCAAATCTGTGTTAAAAATGCATAATTAGGTCATTTATTGAGATATTCTATTATTAAATACAAAATGATGATCTATTTGCAAATTGAATACACAAATGAGCTGAAAACATCAAATCAAAAGTGAAATTAACTTCTAATATGTTCAATTAAGCTTCAATAAAAACTTGGTAGCATTTGGACATCATTAGGACCTTACAATTAGAGATTCACATTTAGGTCCTTCATATATAACATTTCATTCATTAGAAAACTTGTCAGGGACCCATTTGTAGGCTGCAAGGACCTAATTGTAAGATTCTAGGGACAGTTCTGCATTCATTCTATACCACTTATGGGTTCTTCTACAAAATTTCTACCATTTCACTTGAGGACTTTCTCTGCAAAATGCCCAGCACACCTGAGAGAACGGTGCACCTCTTGGTGCATTGTTCACACGAAGAACATGGCCCATCCTAGCTATTCACTCCTTGATTTCCACTTGATCTGCGGCTTATACTGATTCGAAACTTTGCGCGAATTTGCGCATAGCTTCATCTCTACCCCCAGATCCCATATAATGGCCCATCTTCGATTTGGTTGCTCCCGCCCTCCTCTCCTCTCATCCTCGCCGCCCCTGCCCTAATCACTTAACTCCACCACGTGGTGAGCGCAATCACTCTTGAGCTCTACTTAAGCAGATCCTCTGCTTGCGTGTGCGCCATCGCTCTCTCCTCCTTGAGTGATCCCTTCGTCTACCCCTCTAGTAGCTCCCTCCTTCTTCGGTAGTCTGTGATAGGGACTACTTTCTCCCTCATTTCGTTGCCTTTAGCCATTGGCTGTTGGTCCATGAGAGTCACCTTTATCTGCTAGAGGTCTCCTTCCCTTTCATCCTCCTTAGGCACCGGCTTTGGATCCAGGACAGTCTCCTTCCTTTCATTAGTTAGGATTTTAATGCTTTCTTAGTATAGTTTTACTGCTTTCTAGATAAATTGCAGTGTAGATTAGCTTAGGGTAGAGTAATTTAGATCCGATTCGCATCTCTCTGAACAATTCATATTAGAGACTTTCATACCCATAATCATCATCATTAATCTCCCCTTACATTTCATTTGATTTCTTTTTTAATTCCTCGATTTTGATTTCACAAATCACCCATACATTAAGGTCTAATTTTAGACATGAGAACCTTGGTTCTTAGATATGAAATTAGTGCCAAAAATTACTTTGGGGGGTCTCCCATCTATTTCATAATTCCACAAAGACCCCCCCGATCTTCTTTCATCAACTAAAATTGCTCGATCTTGTTGAAAATGGCTTTTAATGTCAAATCAGTGATTTAGAATTCATTTGGATTTTATTGGATTTAATCGAGCGTTTTGAGATTGGATGGGCTTGATTAGGTGTATGCGAGCAATCCAAGGTTTGTGGATTTGGTTTTGATTATATGGATGAGCATACATCTAATTTAAGCCCTATGTTGGAGAGTTCTATCAAGAAAAATTAGTTAACTCTGATTTGAGATAAAATAAGGACCCAACAGGTCTTAATCAATCCATAAAATTACCTTGAACACACATTAGTGGTGTTCAAGGAGATTGAGTGGAAAGATCACCATAAGACACAAATCAAAAGCCCAATTGGGGTGACATTTTATCCTCCATATATCCACTTGCATGACCCTATATTGGAGGTTTTGATTAAAATTTAAAAGGATTTTTGAAAAGGATTTGAAGAGGATTTGAAATGCTTTTTAAAAATGTATTGAAATTCCATTGTATAAATATATTTTCAGATCTCCTTCTTGGATTTTAAGATGAGTTTTTGGAAATAATCACAATCTGAATTGGATATGCTTGATCCCTGATCAGACTTTCTTAAGTCTGATTTGGGATAATTTCATATTGAATTTGACATTTGCTATTGTTGGAATGAGTTAATTGACTGCTGCAACAACCTTGAATCATTTAAGACATTTGGAGCAACTTAAGAGCTGCTGATCTAGACACTGGAGTTGCTGCAGTTGCTGTTGCTGCTTTGCTGAATCCCAGCAGCAGCATTGCTGCTGTTGTTTGAAGCTGCTGATGCAACTGTTGCTCCTGTTGAATGATCTGAATTAATAGGGCAGTGAACTAGGTTTTGAAGTGAATTAAAGAGCTGACATGTTTTATATGTTGTATATTATTTATACAAGCATTCATGTATCTAAAATGATATTTAAATCTTATTTGAATGGCTTGTAATCTCATTTTTAATTCCTTTATCAGCCATTTATGTGTAAATCTGCCAAACATAGAAATTGATGAAATTAAGTTGAAATTCATGATTATATGCTTGAACACCTTATAGTTGATTTGTTAAACACCTCTGAGGCATTCCACTACACATTCAGCCACATACCTCCATCCTAGTGCCTTAGGTTCCCATTGAAACATCCTTTTAAGGCCTAGCATGAGCTCATGAGCTTCCTTTGTAAATAAATAAAAATCTTAAAAAAATTTCAAAAAAATAAAATAAATGTGCAGCGAGTAAGATTAGATATATTTTTAGGTGCATGCAAAGTTTGAAAGTCATCTGAACCTTCGACTTGGTAGAACATACCAGCGACGGTTCAGTACACCTTAAAACTTAATAAAAGAACTCAACATCCAGAAATGCCAAAAACACTTCTTATCTCTCATCTCTCTCTTTCTCTCTCACCTCCTACCTCTATAAAACTCACAAAACCCATAAAAATAAGAAAAACTAGAAAAATGACCAAAAATATCATGCATATTATGTAAATACTTGTATATATAAACTATATCCTAGCTATATATATACATAGTGTACAATATGTATATAACTTGTATATATAACTTATATATGTATTCTATATTATAAATTAAGTATTTAAAATAAATTAAATCGTATATAACTTATTTATATCATTATCTATTAATTTAAGTAACTTATATGTACTCTAAACTATATAAATTAATAAACCCCTGTAAATAACCTCATTTATTAATGATACTGTAATATATAATTATATGTATATAATGTACATTAATACACCTGTAACATAATTTAATTATATTTGTGTAATAAATCATTAATTTAATAAGTTATTAGCTAGTTTACTAAATTAAATTAAAATAAATTACTGAATTAAGTTATAACTGAACTAATTTATATTGTATATTTGTATTATAGTATTTTAAGTAATTTAAACTAAGTTAACTGTATTTATATTGTATTATATTATTTATATAATTTATATGTGTAACACACTGAAATTAGATATTAAATGTATATAAATTAAAATAAATCGTGTAAAATACAATAAAAATCTGTAATAAATAGTTTAATATGTATATTAACTCTGTACAAGGTCAATTAGACTATTGATTAACTAATTTAAACATTAATTAAGAAATAAACCCTTAAATCAATATGTATAAATACCAAACTTTGGCTAATTTATTTATGTAGTAAAAATAATTATTTTTGTAAATAATTTGCATAATTATGTAGACCTATATAAGGGCTTTACAACTATATATTTTAATTTAAAATAAGAGCACAATTGGGCCCTCAAATCGAGGGCTAAATCTTCTCAATTCACACGTTGGCGCGCTGGAGCAGCAACACATGGAGGCACCTAAATAGTGTCGTATCGGTAACACTGGAGTGACTGCATCCCCTTATACTGACTTTGTCTTGTTCCCCTCTCAGTCGTCACAGGCGCAAAGCGCTTAAACCCATCCATAATCCTCGTCCTCTGAGTATATGGCATGGATGAACGAGAATGGCATGAGATTGGTGTGTGGTGCACGGCTAGGAGCTATGCACTGTGCATGGGTCTGATTAGGTTCGGTAATGAGCTACAAATCGGTTAAAATGCACCTAATAGGACTAGGGTGACCCTAGTAGAGGTCTGGTCCCACCCGAGAGGATGTTGTGTATCTCTCGAAAAAGTCGCCCGCCAATTAAACCTATTTTGGATAAAAAAAACTAGTCTGAACCCGTTATGAACTAGTTTAAAGAGAAGAAGAATGGAAATGACTTAACTAAATTTGGGTAAGTGTTAGCTTGCCCTGAGAACCCTTTGTGTGCCTTGCCTTAGTGTATGTGTGTGTTGAGTGTTCTGTGTATAAGTGTATATATGTATAAGTATAGAGTAAATATATGTATATGTAAATAAGATATATACGTATTCTTAGAGTATAGAGTAGTGTTTGAGTTATATTTGTATATAAATAAGCTATAGTTTTAGTGATGGATATATTTGTCACTGTACATAGTATTATATGTTAGTATAGATAATAGTTTTTCCTTTAGCATATGTACATAGTTTTTCTTAGGTTTTAGCATTTGTAAATTATATGTTATTGTAGTTATTAGTAAATTAACTTAGTATAGTATATATTAATACTTATTCTTATACCTATATCTAAGTATTAATATTATAAGTTGTAAATAGATAATATATAGTATTTATTTATGATTTTTGATGCTTGTTTTTATATAATTGTTTTCAAGCATTGTAATTATTTCTAATTCACTTTTTTGTATATAATTGTTTCATTATTTGATTCTTTGATTCATTCATTCATTCTTGTATATAAAATCAATTTTTTTGGAATTAAATAATATTATTGGACTTAGAGAGTGATGTATATTAATAACTTCCTCCCAGTGAACGACCTGGAATAAATCAGTAAAAATTAAGTATATAAATAAAATTGACGCAACGGTTTGTGTTTGTGACATATACTATAACAACGACGTTTTAAAGCCCTTTTCAGTACAAATCGGTAGTCGACGATCATATTTTTGGCGCTGTTACAGAGGATAAAAACCCGACAACAACGCTTTATTGTGATTGTTGACGAGTCATCCATCAATAGGTTACATGGGCATGTATTTGAGAGGTAAAAGGATTTGATGAGCCTCATTGTTTGCTTATCACATCAACCTTACTCCGTTGCTTATTATGTCTACACTACCACTCAAGCTGTCCTCTGTCTTTGTAGGCTTATGTATCTTCTCTACATATCTAATCGTGCACAAGTCAATTATGTTTTTTTTCTTAGTTACTTTAGTTGAAGTTCTTTCTTTTAGCAATGTTGCCTTTTTGTTGTAGGCTGTTATTGGATGAGGTGATCTTGTTGGTAGAGGTGCTACACCACCAAAGAGGAGATAGTAAACTGAAGATTTGCTTGCAGAGGATGAATTCGATTGCAAAGGATCCACCAATGTGGAGGACCGTTTGGGCGGAGGTCGGCATTTTTTGCACTGGTTACCAAGGTTGCGAAACACTAGGGTGATATGCATCCAGAGTTTGGATTTGGCAATAGCACCTACCTTCTTACTATCAGATATATATTGGGTTGCTTGGTGTATTTCAATATTTTTTGATATTTTCTAGAGATTCTCAATGCTTGGTATGAATTATATTATCAAGTTTTTTCTTGTTCTTGTCCTCCATTAATTATGTAGCTGCTTAAGTTTAACTTGACTGTGTGATGTTTTGGTCTTGTTTGAATTGGAGACTGTTATAAGCAGGGATGGATCAACATGATAGTTTGGGGGGCCATTGCAGATGCAAAGGATTTTGCATCAAATCAGCTTTAAAAACAAAAATACCCTCACCTTTGTCATCGATTTTTGAAATAATAGACGGCATTAAAAAGTAATTTTTTTAACAAGGGTGACTATTTGGCGTCACTTATTACAGAAAGCGATGACAAAAATACAAAACTATGTTGTTGCATAAAAGATATATGCCATCGCTTATTTTCAAAAGCGACAACAAAATTATTTTTATCGTTGCTTGTATAAGCAATGACGTTTTCTTTTAAATGACGACAAAACTTAAAAAATGATGCGTTAATGTGGGAAAAAATAATATAAAAATATTGTTGCTTTTTTAATAAGCGATGAGAAATCAAATTTTCGTTGATTGTAAAATGATAGCAAAAGATTCAATCCATTTGCTGGGCAAATGATATTTCGATGTCAAATGTTTCTTGTAATAGACAGGTACGTCGTCGCTTTTTGATGTCAGTTAAAAGGTCTTTGCCATCGGTTTTCAGTCGACGGCAAAAATAGAAATTGTTGTAGTGATAGTTATATATTATAGGGTTGCACTTGTACATGGGCTTTCGAAATCTTCTTATTCAACATCGTCATACCTATGATCATCTTTGTCTCTTTGAAAGCTTTGGGTTTAGCTTCTTCACCTCATTGTTGAATAGGCATAATTTTAAACTATTATGTAGCTTATTTTCACTTTCACCAAAATTATACAATTTTCTTGAAGTTTCTCTCACCCATCTGGACGGGTGTTTTTGTTGATCATTGTGACCAACCATTTCTTTGTTCTTTGTTTTCTTTTGCCTTAGCTATATATCTAGCATTTTGGGACTCTGTATTTGTTGTTTCTCTTGTGATTAGGAAAGAGAGCTTTTTTCCAAATAAAGTATGTGCCCAACTCAATGCTTGTAGTAGCATTGCACATGGATTTCGTTGGATCAGGTTGGACCTCATTCACAACCCAACTCAATGTCTCTAAGTTAGGAGTTTTCCAACCTAATCTAACATCTTATTGTGTAGCTAGAGTTGAGCCAACCATAAAAATGTGTTAGGTAAAATTAGGTTCTTGACTAATTAAATTATTTCTTTCCTACGAATATTTTTATTTAGTCTCAAAATATTTGAATGGGCTTGAATAGGGGGATCAAGGGAATTAAGAACAAGCAGCGGGAATCGGGGACATAGGGAGATGGATAAAATGGAACATTTGGACGTAGTGGGCTTTAAATTGGCATGAGCTTAATTGATTAAGTGGTATGGGATAAAATGTAACATAAGGATGGTACAATTTGAGTTTGTAATAAACCGGTAGTTGTTCCTTTGGTCCTAGCTCTTCACTGCAGCGGTGGCGGAGATTTGAGGTCGTGAGGGTGTTGGCGGTTGCCGTGCTATGTTACCATGGTGTGGACAGTTGAGGTGGACCGATGTGTTGTGGCGAGGCACATTGTTGCGTTTGGCGAGCTCTGGTGAAGCGAGCTGCGGCGAGATATATGGTCCGACGAGGTGTGAAGCAACGTGACGTGGTGCACCATGCCGTGCTGCAGGGTTCGTCGAGCAGTGGTGCGGCGAGGCGGTGTCATTGCTGGAGGCTTTGATTGTTGGAGTAGTTTGGTTTTCTTTTTCTTTTTTTTAGTGTAGCTCTAGTTTTTATAGGAACCACGTGTAACCCTGTACTTATCATGACCGATATTCCTAACGTGAGTCAGTGGTAGATTTATTCGGTTTCTCGTTAACGCGGTCATCAAGATTTCATCTCGTTGGTATTTTACCGTTCTATGAGTATGGGGTTACTCTCTTTCGAGAGTTCAAATGATTCCCAATTATAGAATGCTTCTTTTCCTTTCTTCCTTTATTTCTTTTCTTATTTCTGAGTTTTATCCTTCTCCCATTTTGACAGGTATAACTTCTCTCTTTTGAGAGCACTAACCTTCTTTTTCTTCCTTTTACCTTACGAGTCATGTCCTTATGTATTGGACTTTTTTCTTTTAATGAAATCATATTCCTTCGAAAAAAAATTGTTATTATACCTGTAGAATATTTTAAAAAGTAAAACTCCATAGTAATGCTTGAGTTATGAGTTGGGTTGGATGATGTTACTCTTCTTACCCGAGCATCCATACTTAATGGGTTACCAAAAATATAACCTAACTCAATCCAATAACAAAGTTCCTCATTTGACATAATGGATCCAGAAGATTGGTTGGTCAAATTATGGGTTGACCTGCCTCACATGTAACCCTACCTTAAAATAATACGACTAAAGCTCCCCCGAAAAACAACAATAATTATATCCAATCACGAGAACGCACGTTCAAGCAAATAAAGGCCTCTGAGGGCATGGAGGTGTTGTTAGCGGGGCATATCCCTCCTTCGAATTTTTGTCAGTGCATTTAGAAAAGTTTATTTTGCTAAATTATGGTAATTTTTACTTTCACTTTGAATTTTAAATAAATATTTAAAATATATTTTATTCTCACTTTTAATATTAAATAAATATTAATTAACATCACATCAATATTAATTATTTTACCTCACCACTTAACATAATCACTTATTCTATCACCTTAGTAAACACTTTTTCTTCGCTCTTTCTATTCTTATAATGTTTTATCTTACATCCAAATTGATCTTAAGGTTACATTTGATAGGGGATTTTCGTACATTTTATTAGAATTGTAGTGGATTAAGTTGGATAAGGTGTTTGTTTTATGACTTTGTAATGATTATCATGATGATGTGATATTAATGAATAATTTTTAATATTATGATATAGGTATAAGTTGATTGATGTGATATTGTGAATGTGTTTTAATATATATTTTATGTTAGCATGAATATATTTTAATATATATGGATGTTAACATGATATAAAGAATAATAATAATGTATACAAAATAAAAAAAAGTTAACCACCTCTGAAGCCATCTCCACCTACACCTCAAAACCTAACAACTTGCTCTGTTTAGCATTTAAATATAGGATGTAGATAGGGAAACGTGCATTGTAATGTATTTTGCAACATGCATTCCTACCTGGTCAAATGATGCCCACCCAACCAAATGACTCAATCGGTGTATTTGAATCGGTGTCTCAATCAGTGTGTTTCGATCGGTTTCATCAACTTCAAGTGATTTTGTAACTATGTAAAGTAATTTTTCACTTGGAAAAGTAATTTTTCACCTTAGGAAACCCTAAACGCTAAGGTGAAAATCATTTTTCTAAGTGAAAAATCACCTTACATAAGCGAAAAATTATTTTCCATAAATTTAAACCTTAACCCCTAAATCTTAGACCTAGACCTCATAGGCGAAATCACTTTTTACTTTTTAAGAGAAATATCAATCGGTTGAAAATCCAGTTGAAAAAAAAAAATCAACTAGTTGAAAATCAAGTACAACAAAACTCATTGGTTGGAAACCCATTTTCCACTAATTAAAAAGTAAAATCAACCGATTGAAAATCAATTAAATTAAAAACACACCGGTTGTAAGTGATTTTCAACCGATTAAAAATCAAACAAATAAAAACTACATCAATTGTAAGTGATTTTCAACTGATTGAAAATCAAAACACATCAACTGAAAATAAAAATATACTGATGTGTTTGCAATTTCACATGTGAAAAGTCATTTTAAATTTGAAATGTAATTTTTCACTAATAAAAAATAATTTCACTAGAAATATAAAATTTTAATAATCAAAAGTAATTTTTTTAAATACAAAATCACAATACACTTGTTGAAATAAAAAAATCTCGTCAATGCGTTGTGCATTCCATTACTTTTTGGCTTAAAGGTATATACTAAATCACCTATGTCAGCATCCTTCGCAGTTGCCGAACTTGGTTGGGACAAGGGAATCGGCAACGAGGAAGCAGGCGTCAAGGACCGGAAATTGTTACCTTCGTTATTGTCGGGGGTTTTTAGCCGCAATCCCGTTGCAAACACTCCTCTTTTATGGACGAGCGCCTCTTATTATCGGGCCACATCCCACTTAGCCCACCAAGACATTCACAACAACGGAGCCCACTTATGCACAAAACTCCACCAGTCGAAAGCCCTTTGGGCTCCGAGGATCCTCTGGTGGGTACCGAGAAAAAGATAAAAAAAATATCCTAAAAATTAATAAGTTTTGAAAAGTTAATTTACTTAGAGAATTTAGGAAAGTAACGTTAAAGAATATGAAATTAATATTATTTTATAATTATATTATTTATAATGATGTTAACATCAATTTTTATTTACTTAAATATATATTAATTTGTAATATTAATTCTTATAGTATTTATTTGACAGTATATTAAATATATAAAATATAAAAGACATTAGGGATACGAGTGATGTATAATTTTAACATAAATTTAATCAGTATCAATTAAAATCATGTTAGATAAATTTATATTAAAATGAACAAATTTAATTTAATAAATTAAAGATTGAATAATCAAGTACACGACAATTAACCTCCCTTCTGAGGTTAGTGCTTGTAAGTGAGGAAGGCATACTCTAATCCTTGAACAACCTCAAAAATGCACCAATTAGGTCCCTATGACGTTCACGAGTATGCTGTTCATTTTCCTACTGCATTAGCTGGACTTCCTGAAGGGATTAAGGTTGAAGACAGTGTATTCCCTTTGGAAAGAGCACACAAGTCGTAATAATACGAAGTCTTGGCTGCTTCGCCTCTCTTCCATCGGCAAAGGGACTCCATGCATGGTACCTCTCTCTCTTACAACCACTTAATCGAACGCCAAATTGGGCAGAAACCCACATAGAGGACTTTGTAAATTTTAGGTGGATCGTAGCCTAATTCTAGCCTTCACATTCTAGCTACCATATATCCAAAGTCATAAGATCATCTCAACTTGGTCCCTAGAAGAGTTCTACATCATGTACACTGTAATTCCCAATGAATTCACCATAAACATATACAAGACTCATGGTATTGTTCTGGGCTTATGTTCTCTCACCTCTTTCTCTTCTACTAAAGAGAAAATTCCTGGGTGATGAAACCTTCTCCGAATTAAGCATTTGAAAAGGTCAAACGCTTGCGTACAAGTTGGTTGTTATACGGTACCACTAATTATTAATAATATGGATATATCCCATTTCTGGTTCACTTGCATGCAGACTACTACACCCTCTAGCCAATATAAGTCCAGATCGTCTTCATAGCACTCAGATAGATATAGAGGGGAAAGGAATCCGATAACTTCACTTGGGATTGCAAGAGGGATGATAAAGAAATCAAAATTCTTATTATGAAAAAAAACTCAAAATTGATAGTTACACCCCCCACTTCCCGTTCTCCACACTTTTGGCCCTTCAGGGTGCGTTTGTTACGTGAAATAGGAGTAGAATTGGATGTTAATGCTCCGTTTTGCTGGAATTGATCGGTGTTGAGGTTAAAATTATGAAATAAATGAATTCCGCAGGAGTAGAGTTTGTTTATTCTTTGAAGTTGTTTCCCTGCTTGGGACTTAATTTCGTCTCCCGTCCCCCACTACTTTTCCAACTATCTTTTTAAAGTTATTCTACAAATTTATTCCTCCTAATAAATAACTAATATAACCCCGTAATATAACTTAACACATCAAGTAGAATAAAAATTTTTAATTCTTTTACCAATTTTACATCTCACTTTGTTCCTCCCGATAATTCTACGTATCAAATGCACGCCACCTCAGGCTGCTCACCATGTCCTGGGTGATGCAAACAACCAGGGACCTAAATCTGAGTCTCTGTTGTCAAAGTTAAAGGGTGCTCGTTGTTTGACCAAGCCAACCTTTCTCTCGGATTTTCGTAAATTAAATTCAACTAACACCTCTCATGCCCAAATCCTTATCAACACGCGGCATGCTTGGTAATCAACCCAGCCGTGACCCCTCTATTGTCACCACTCCTAAGTCATAGTTTCTTCCATTCAGTGGTCTAGTATTGCGACTGATATTGATTGAATATAGATTACCACGAAATAGATCATGCGTACGTGTGAGCAAGATAGACCTAGAATTTGTTTACGCTGGATTAATTAACTAATGTGGTACGTATTGAGCTTTATTTAGGATCAATATAACCTCTAAATTCGTATAGAAATAGGCTTGGATCCTTATGAAATGCTTTGGCTGTATCTGGATGCTCACAACGGTAATCACTGGTTCCGATAGTTAATCATGGGTTCCATCTACGTAACTCAACATCTCGTGAGGCGGAACACACGCAAGTATGCGCTCATACCCTCCTTATATCGTTCTTAGCGTACGTCCCGTTCTTGTTAAAATACTTACGGGAAACTCAACTAAGGCTTTTCAAATGACGGATGCAGCTCCGTACTACAACTTGCATACACCGTCACATTTGCCCTTTCTTATTTTTTTTGTTTGAGGGTGAAACTTTGTCGATGAGAAAGAAGCAGTTAAATCCTAATATCACATCCTCTAAACAGGGGAATTCAACCTCTCAAAAAAGGAAGTAGCGTTGTTCCGTAAATATTTTACGCTATGGATAATAATTTATGTTAACGAGTAACGTTGAAGACTTATATGAGATAAATAAGATAAGTAAGAAAATATCGATAAAAAACTAGATCATATTATGCATGATTTAAGGCATGATCCATCAACATTAGATTGAAGTGGAGATGGAGATGCATCGACCTAAGCAATCGACAGCAGTTCCATTAAGAGAAGGGCATTGATCCTAAATGAAAGTGGAGATGGAGTCGCTAGGGGGGAGGAGCCGTGAGAGGGGTTCCTATTAAATGAAAGTACCACGCTGTCACATTTACTGCTCTGACCAAATTTTTTCAAAGAAAGCCAATAGAGCCAGTAGTCAACCTCACATTTGCGCCCTCGCCAAGTCTTCGGATACCTCCCTAGAACACAAACACTAACATTGATTTTGAACAATATTTCAGGGGCTATCTGTTCCTAAAGCCAGAGAAACGTAGGGAGAATGGAGCGATTGGTAAACACAGCCTTATACTACTTATTGCGGTGGTTAATTTTTCCCGCTAAACTCTCAATCGCTACATTTTACAGAAAAAAAAAAAGAGTGCCGACCGAAACAGTTGGTAACGCAAACCATGCCCCACTGAAACCACCATGCCCAACTCTCCTCCACCAAAACCCCACCCACCAGATCCTCCCACTCTCCTGGATGATAACCTTGATTACATTCCTCCCTCTGAGGGCTCGCCGGTGCTCATTAGCAAAGAGGATGTTGCGGTAGGAGTAAGACGATGGGAGGACGCTTTGATTGTATACTCGCTTGGGAAGTGGCTATTCTATGGCAATCTCAAGTCATTTATCACCAACTTTTGACGTCGAAAAGGTGAATTCTTGCTACATTCTCGCGACAATGGAATTTTTGTCGAGGGCCTTAGAAGGTGGCCCTTGGTTTATTCATGGAGCCTGACTTGTGGTTACTCGATGGACATCAGATGCCCCCATGACGAGAGTTGAACCAAGCAGCGCCCCTGTGTGGGTTAGATTCTTGGATCTCGATCTCCACCTTCGAACAAAGAATGCTATAAGCTAAGTTAGTCGGTGCAATTGGTATCCCTTTAGGGAGAGACCGGCGCACACTTGAGGATACTTTTCTTGATCATGTTCAAGTTTGTATTCAAATCTCTGCCACTGCTAATTTACCCACGAGGATTGAGTATCTCTGTGAAGGGGGGGCTTCCCACGTATGCTCACGTCAAATGTGACTGGATTCTTCCTTGTTGCAAAGCCTACGGGGTGTTTGGACATGAGGACACCAAGTGTTTAGTCTCTGCGGGTAATGGGACCGAGCTGCCCACACCGGAGGACTCGCCGGTAGGAGGCTCTGCGGTGGAGGCTGAAACGACGCGAGCTCAACGGGCGGAGGCTGAAACGTCGCGAGCTCAACGGGCGGAGGCTGAAACGTCGCGAGCTACTCGGGCGGGAAAAGCATCTAACCGTCGGGTTGGAAAGGTGGAGCGTTGCAATCCTACGAATCCTTCTCAAGGCTATTCGAGCGGTGCTCATGGATTGGAGCACGAACGGTTACCTTCCCACCCTGTAACTGTCGGTCCCCACGATCAGCGGACGACTACCATTGATAAAGATAGCAAGATCGCCGATACTGAGGCTGATGGGCCCGCAACCTTTTTGCAACTCTAACCCTCCCCGTGCAAACAATTCCATCAACTTAAATATGTCTCCTTCAAAATCCCAAGCTTCCTCCAACCGGCGGAAGAGTGACGTCCAAAAGGGAGCTTCCTCCAATGACGTCCACAGTGGGGCTTTCCATAAATTTTGCGACTCTATTTATGATCTCCTTGGTGAGGGCGTTGATTTAGAAGAGTGAGAATGGCGGCAGCTTAAGAAGAAGAAAAGCAAAAGCAAACGTCATTTTGCATCTGCTGATGCCACATCTTCTGCATGTCCTTAGTTACGTGGAATAGCTGGGGGGCTCAACGACCTCGAAAAATGGAGAGAGGTGACCACCTTTCTTCGAAGACATGATACTCAAATTGTTGCCTTATTAGAAACAAGAATCTCCTTTGGGTGGGAGAGTTTCAACAGAAGAGTTCCCCAAGAATGGCAGGTATTTAACAATATTATCCATGGTTGCAATGGAAGAATCGTGCTTATTTGGAGGTCTGATATTTGACAGGTAAATATATTTCACTCTACCGATCAGGCCGTACTTGCTTATTGCCATAACAGGGGGGCCTAAATTTTCATGCATCCTTCGTATATGCGAGAAATGATGCTACCCAAAGACTTAGCTTATGGAATTTCATTCGTAGCCACAAACCTTTTATCTCTGGATCGTGGTTGGTATCTGGTGGTTTTAATATCACTCGATTTAGCAATGAGAAAAAGGGAGGGATCCCGCACCCTAGATCCAGGAGGGAGAGCTTCAATCAATGCATTGTAGATTGTGAGTTAGTAGAGATTGCTTCCCATGGAAACCCGTTCTCTTGGTCTAATTTGGGAATTGGAGAAAGAAGGATTTCTTGTATTCTTGATAGAAGTCTATGCAATAATAAATGGCTGGATATTTTTTCATTGGTGAGATTATCTTATATTCTTTCTAATTTAAGTGATCACACATGCATGGTTCTTAAACTTTTGCCTTCCATGCATAGGAAAAGACTCTTCCGCTTCCTAAATTATTGGGGTGAAAGGGATAGTTTTCTTACGATTGTTAGGAATGCTGGGAATTCAAATATTGAGGGGAATCCTCTCTATCGATGCATTATTAAACTCAAAAAAGTTAAGTTTGCACCTGAGGGGTGGGAAAAAGAGGACAGGCAGAGGCCCTCTAGAATAAATGAACTCTCCTTAGCTTTGGAAGATATACATGCACACTTGGAAAGGGATGCACAAAATGAGGAGCTTCATGTGGAAGAATCTCATATCAGGAAGGAACTTTCTACCATAAGGAGGGAGGAGGAATCATGTTGGAGACAAAAGAGCAGATGCAATTGGCTCAAATTGGGTGGCCATAACACTGATTTTTTTGCCACTTCCACCAGAATCAGGCAAAACTCAGATTTTATTTCAAGATTACTTAATGGGGAGGGGCGTGCTATTGATAAAGAGGAGGATATTAGGAAAAAAGCCACCACATATTTTTCTTCCCTCTTTCATGACATTGATTCTACTTCTCCAAACTATGATTGGCTAGCCATTACAAAGATTTCAAATGCAGATAATGGAGAACTCACCACCATTCCTTGTAATGTAGAAATTCAAGATGCTCTTTGGGATATTGGACCAGATACGGCATCGAAGCCTGATAGCTTCAACGCCCACTTCTTTAGATTGGCCTAGAGCATTATCAAAGATGATATTATTGAAGGCATCAGGTTCTTCTTCTCACAGGGAGGGAGGCTAGTAAAGGAACTTAATCATACTTTCCTTACTTTGGTTCCAAAAGGTTCGTGCGTGTCTTCTATTACAGATTTCAGACCTATTGCTTGCTGCAACATCCTATATAAAATTATTACAAAAATTTTAGCTAAATGATTAGCTGTGGTCATCCCTTCCCTTGTTAATCCCAACCAGATTGCATTTGTGAAAGAATGGGTCATCTCCGATAGTGTCCTCCTTGCTCATGAATTTTTAAATAGATTCAATTCTGCAGGGCATCCAATAGAACGTGCGTGAAGATTAATCTTACAAAAGCTTTTGATACAATTTGTCCGCCATTTATTTTGCAAGTTCTTCAGCCCTATGGATTTCATCCCACCTGGATACATTGGATAAAAATGTGTATATGAGATCCCTATTACTCTCCTCTTGTAAATGGATACCCAGCTGGCTACTTCTCTACAAGTAGGGGCCTTCATCAAGGTGATCTCCTATCCCCTTTACTTTTTGTGCTTGCTATGAATGTTTTCTCCATTATTCTGGAGCACCAAGTTAGAGCTGGTCGGCTTTCCAAAGCAAAACTAAGGGGTGCCCTTTTTCCCTCACATTTATTTTATGCAGATAAAATACTTATTTGCAGCAAGGGAGACTCTTACGGTAGGGAGGGGACAAAATCTTGACACTATCTTGGAAGATAAGATCAAAGAACGTCTACAATGTTGGCAGGAAAAAATGCTCTCTCGTATGGGAAGGGTGTGTTGGGTTAAATGAGCCATTGAGGGCCTACTAAGATATTGGTTAAGCACATCCTATGTCAAGAAAAAGACATTGCTGAGGGTTCGTAAATGGGTTGCGGATTTCATATGGGATGATGGACTACTTCTTGTAGCTTGGAATGATATTTGCAAACCAAAAGAGAAAGGGGGACTTGGGTTTTGTGACTTTGAGTATAAAGATCTGTCCCACTTTTAACCTTTTTAAGATGTCTGGAATGTCAGTCAGACGTTTGCCCAAATATCTGGACCCTTTCCCAGACGTCTGGAAATTAAATTTTTATATGCATCCTGTGTTTTGCACGCGGGCGACGCGCAGAACTCTCCTTCTCTCTCCTCCCTCCTCCCTTTTCCCCCTGCAGAACCCTAACCCTCGACCTTATAAAAGGCCACCCTCCCCTCCTCTCCTCTCCACTCCACACACCACCATCTCCACCTTTCAGTGTGCGGTGGAGCGGCGGGAGGAGGTGAGCGAGGAGGAGGAGAGTGCGTGAGGAGGAGGAAGCCGAGGTCGGGAGCTTCGTGAAAGCTCGTCGGATCTCGCATAGCCACAGCGGCGCATGCTGGAGGAGGAGGGCGTCAGAGCGTCGTCCTCGATCACCTGTTGTAGCTAGAGCTGCGGCGGAGCGAGGAGAAACGCGGAGGAGCGCTAGGAGCGTGTTCTGAGACTGGAATTTTTCCAGTATCAGACGTCTAGAGTGCGGTCCGGACGACCGGTTGAGCGTCTGGACGTCTGGAGTCAAGACCAGACATCTGAGAGCACCTTTATTGTGAAGGTACATTCTCTTCGCGGTTATGGCCATGCAGACCGCACCGCAGAAGATTTGTTTGGCTGATTTGAGGATGGCTGCTCTGTCATATGAAGGAGTAGCCTTGGAAAGGTGCGCGGAAGGCCTTTCCATGCACTTTTGGACGTCTAAACAGCAGTTTCGCACTTTGGGCGTACCCGCTAACGCAAACGACTGACCGCGTGTAAGTGCGCGGTAGCTACCCATGCGTTTATCGTGCATGCCGTAGTCACCACCATATCTAATAGTAACCTCGGGGTGGTTAACTAGGTTTAGGACTATCACAGGGGACTCTCCCGGTTAGGAGAGCACTACGTGTACCTTCTACTCTTCGGAAAAAATTGCAATCAAGAACGTTCTCACGAGGAACATGCAAGATCAAGAAAAATCTGAAAGTTGACGAAAAGGGGGTGAAAAGGAATTACCTGTAAAATAAAATAACTAGAAAAGATAATTAAACCTATACTTTTACTGCTTTAGATAGTGTAGTTACCACTCTACTCAACGTTCGCTTACTCTATCTTTTTCTAACACTGTTCAGGTCTAAGAGTTGAGTAGCCTGAGCTTCGGGCTACGGAGGGTGCTGGGCCCAATCGAGCCCAGCCATAGTTTTCTGCACTTTTTGTTGTACTCTTTTTACTGTTGTTGTGAGTTTCAGACTTTTTAGTTACTGTTGTTGTTACTGTTGTGGTAGTGGTATGTACTGGAATAGCAGCTTTTACTTTCCTTTACTGCTTGTACGTTTTTATTGCTTAGTTATATTACACATGTGAATGTGGTTTATTTTCCCGCTTTTTGGTTATATCTTGTTGGACAACTGGATCTTGGGATTTGTCAAAGCAAGCCGGTCTCGGGTCCTGTAGGGAGTCGGGTCGTAACATTGAGGAGCTTCAATTCTTGAGTTCACCAAAATGATATATCGCCTTACCTCGTAGGAGCATTCCATTTGGGCCTCTTGGATCAAGGACAGATATGGGGAGTTCCTAGATGCTACCAATAGCACAGCTAATTCTAATATTCGGCATGCTATGATAAAAATTAAAGAGTATATCACCCCTCTTTTTTACCGCAATGGAATTTGGGATTGGTCCCATAACTCTAAAGGTGAATTTAATTCCAAGGACACTTGGAACTTGCTATGTGAAAAAGCCAACCACAAACAAATTTGGAAGGGAATTTGGGATAATTCCATCCCCCCAAAAGGAGCTGTTGTCTCTGGCTTGCCAAAAAGGGTAGGCTACTTTTGGCTGATAGATTATTATCATGGGGGATCCTCTCGAACCCCACCTACATCCTCTACAATGCTCTCTTGAAATTAAATACTCACATATTTCTCCAATGTTCCTATTCCAAAAGAATATGGGACATACTGGATGAGCAATTTTCTCTAGTGGGATCGTTGCCTCACTCCTTTGAAGGCCTCTCACGCACAAATGGCCTCGTTATTTTAGAGGATGATTGATGATCTTACCTGGCATATATGGAGGAAAAGAAATCGAAGGCATCATAGGCATTTTCCTCTCTCCACTGATGTTCTTGTAAGATCCATCAGTTGTGAGATGTTACTTCAACTTTTGCTTCCTTCCTATTTTGTTATCCTGACGGAGAAAGTCTTTGTATTATTTTGGGTCGGTGACCTTTTCGAGTAATATATTAACCATTACTCATAAATAAAAAAAAAACTTCTAGCAAAAACCACCAAATGTGTTTCTGACTAAGCTACATGTAAAACAATGCACTTCACAAGATCCGATACATCTAACTGGATCTCAGTCTAAAATATTAATAGTTTATGTAAAAGTTTACATATTCTTCAAAAGGTGGATAGCATCAATGATATTTACTGTATTATATGGTTTGATATTGAAAAATCATTGGTGATATTTGAAACATTGCTATTCAAATATCACATGAGATCATATTTAAAATATTGTCTCTGGTTTTTAATTTAAAATTGGCTATCACATTTGATATTTCAGATATCACCGGTGATATTTAATTTAGAATTGAAATATCACCGGTGCAATTCAGTTCAAGGAAAGTGTTGAAATAAATACATATAGGAAATGAATGAATAAAAATATATACATTTTCAATGTTTTCGCATAGATAAAAAATATTTAATTAAACAAGTCAAATATGATTTGATAAGATTCAGAATAAAATAAATAATAAATAACATATAATAACACAAATAAACAAAATAAAAAAATATTAGAGATTACTCTGATCGAAGGATCCATTAAGGACTTCCTTTAGATAAGGTATCATCCCTTACAATACCGGTGCGTTAGGATATGATGAACTCCTCCCAGGATACGACGATCCACTTCCAAGATTTGACACACTCCGATCTTGGACGTTCTCGAAAATCACCTCAGGAGAACGAAGCCGAGATAATTTGGTTTCCAACCGAATTATCAGTTGATCTACCACTTTAATGGTTTGATCAACAAAAACTTATTGTGGATCTCTCAATCTCCTTGTGCAAGATCAACAAGAGAGATTGGAGATTTTTCTACTAATCTCACGTCGAGCGAACGCACCAAAAAAGAGTGATAAGAACGAGAGAAACGGGGAGAGAGTGGAGAGAGTTTTTCTGCTCTTGTTGTGTGTCAAATGAGAGCCCCATCATGACCATTATATAGAACCTATGACTAGACATTTAAGGAAATTCCTGTTTTATGGAAATACTGCAATTGGTTGACCAATTAAGTCCATTGATCGACTAAAACGATTGGTCGATAAATTTTCACTATTTGGTTAACCAAATCAATTAATTGACCAAACTAAATTCATTGATCGAAAAAAATAATTGGTCAACCAATTTTACATTCTGATCGACAAATCCAGGTCAAAATTGTGAGATTGAAAAACCGTAGCAAAAGAGTCCAAGTTCCAAGTTTAACGACTCCAAGATCTCTTCGATCGGACCTTTGTAGCATCAGATGCAGTCCGAGAAAAATCAGAAGTCAAGGGCTAAGGTGGTGTTAAATCTGTACCTCAGACGACAAATCCAACCGCACGGATGGGTTTAGATCAATGATCATAGCCTAATGGCTGGAAAATCGACCCAATCCAACATCCGTAGCACCATCTATAAGTTAGAGAAGATGGACGGCTAAGATGGCGCCACGTGGTGACATCCCAACCGCCCAATGCTAGCCCAAGCCTCTCGCTCTACCTCTGAAGGTATGATTAAGATGCAATCTCAGTCGTTCGATCGAGATGCAATGACTGAGAGCACGTGTGCGTTAAACACAAAACGAGACCAAAGAGTGGTTGCAGTGCATTGGCTCGCGCCTCCTTTCGTGAGGATGAGGTGCAGGTTTGAGCCCCGCCTCGCCTCAAATCAGGTGAATGAGTGGGCGCAGGTGAAATTCACCTGTTGGATGGAGATCGAGCGGCGGAGAGGGAGGCGATGTGGCGTGTCGGATGAACTATGTGCTGCATGCGTAGGATTGAACGTGCCATCGCACGCGACGTGCTTAATGCTCGAAGAAGAAGCGACGCTCAAGGATTTGAAGAGATTAGACGACTGAGATTTCGTGGGCGTGGTCTATTGATCGACTAAAATAATTGGTCGATCAAACTTCATTATTTAGTTGACCAAACCAATTGATCGACCAAACTAAATTCATTAACCAACCAAAATAATTGGTCAACAAATTTTACACTCTGATTGACCAATCCTGGTCGAAATCGTGAGATTGAAAAACCGTAACAAAAGTGTTCAAGTTATAAGTTTCAAATTGATTCTCACCTAAATCCGAGCCCAAGCCGAAGCAGGGCAAGGCAAGGGTGTGTGTATGGTCCTCAGCCTCACTTCTCACTCTTTGCTACATAAGCTATGAGAGACAGAAATCTTTTACAACCACTAAGAGATTTATCCATTTCCAATATGAAATTAAAAACTTCTTTCAAATCTCTTTTAGTTTAATATAAATTTTTACTTCATAATATAACAATTATATCTACATTTTTAAATCCAACAAAAAAAATCACATGAACTTTTACCCAAACTTTCATATTAAAATATTTTTGTGTCGTCTAAAAGCTACATCTGGGTTTTGTTACTCCACTAGTTAATTAGGTTTGCATGGATTCATCGCAACGAATCAATGCTAAATTGATTCTACCCTTGGAAATACTTTGCTTTCACACGAATCCATTTCAGCCTTGAGGTGGAGTAAATCTAACCCCACTTAACGTATACCTCGACGACACTTAGATCGCGTTTCCTTCTATTCATCTCTTTAAACTTTATTTTATCATTGTTAGCGAATGCTAAAATCTCGCAGCGTCAAGATTTCTCTGTAAAATCAAAATCGAAGCTATCCCTTAAAATTAAAAAATTACTCCAAGTTAGTCCATCGCTGTGAATCCGAAACTACTTGAAAATCAATCAAAATCTTGTAAATAAATGTACTACAGACGGTGGCTCCAAGTTTTTTAGTCGAATGTCAACGTTAACAATGATGTCATTTCTGTATTTTATTTCCCAGTACCCAAACTTATTCTTTGATTTGACGTGTACCTTAGTTGCGAATGTATTCTCCTACTTTCTTTTTATCGTGCCAATACTTCCGTCATTTTAGGGTTAATTTATCTGCACGATTAACTTATTATGTGAGATATTAATTTTGATTTATTTGAAAGATTAATTTTTTTAGTTAACATGAGTTAAAAATTTTTAATATTAATTTATTTAACATCAGTTCCCTTGTCCAAACGGTATAACGTCGAGAACAACGGGGAGCATATGCGTGGGAACTCTGGTACATACAAGGAGAAGGGTACGCCATGCAAATTAGCTAATATTAATTTTTCTAAATCCACGTACGTACGTCGAAGTAGTACACAATGGTCCAATATTCTCGATCTAAATCAACAATTAATAGATATATATACCAATCAATTCCCACGCAACACGCAGAAGTATCCAACCAAACCCCCTGCCATCTCTTTCCAGCCTTCACCAGCGCGATGAAGAAGCCATCCAGAACCATACAGAGCATCTTCTTCCTCCTCACCTCCCTCTCCCTCCTCGTCTTCCTCATCTCCGTCACCGCCCCCTCCCGCTTCCGCCTCCGCACTACCCTCCTCCCCGTCGCCACCCCTACCCCCGACCACCTCCGCATCCTCGTCGGCGTCCTCACAGTTTCCGACCGCGTCGAGGTCCGCCACCTCATCCGCCTCGTCAACTCCCTCCAGCTCCCCGTTCCCGGTGCCACGATCGACGTTAGGTTCGTGTTCTGCCGCCTCACCCGCGACGAGCAGCGGGTCTACGTGGGGCTGGAGATGCTCCGGTACGACGACGTAATGATGGTGGACTGTGCCAAGGAGAACATGGACAACGGCAAGACCTACCTCTTCTTCTCCTCGTTGGCTCGGCGGTTCAACAGCACCGGAGACGGGAGGCCGCCGTACGATTACGTGATGAAGACGGACGACGACACGTACATGAGGTTCCCGCAGCTCGTGGAGTCGCTGCGGCCGCTGCCGAGGGAGGATCTATACTACGGCTACACCTACATGCCGGGGAACCCTGCAAGGTATATATACGGGTATACGTGTGCTTGTACATACGTGTGGGGAGGAGGACCCATTTGTGAATTAAATTTTCTGTCCAGACTTTTCGTTAATGACATGTTTTCTTAGAAGGGGTAAATGAAAGGGAAACTCACGTGTTCACGGCTTCACGCGTTCGGTAATTTGATGTTTAATTAATTTGACGTAGCGGAGGAAAACTCGCTTGTTCACGGCTGTACGCATTCGTTAGTGCCATGTTTAATTAGAAGATGTAATGGTAAACTCGGTTAATTGTTAACGGCTAATTAATGCAGATGATGATTAAAAGAGGTACATATAATATATCCCGTAGTTATGATCCCATCACTTATCAGTTCCAAATTTGGTTGCAAACGAGGAGTGACAAAAATTAAGAAAATTTTCCATGATCAGTAATCTACGAAACTAAGCAATGGTAATTGTCATCAAATAATTTCATCGCCTTCCATTCGATACACCAGGCGGAAATAACCAGGATAATATATATAATGGTTAGAATGGGTGCTATTATTGTAAGATCAAAACGACTCTTTGAGAGTCTCATTTTCGGGTCTAATATATATATATATATATATATATATATATATATATATATATATATATATTCGTAAACACATTTTCATGGAAGAATAAAGCATCTTATGGTAGCTTCTCGTAATGATTTTCAGAAAAATTTCTAGCCGTTAAAAGGATCGATCCATGTAAATTTACTTAATGTGATTAAATGAAAACAAGAAAAGAAGATGCATGCGTTAAACCGTATATTTTTTGTCCCTTAATTTTGCATTTTCAACTCTCAAACATCGCAAAATAAGAGCTATAGTACAGATCTACAACGTGCTTCTTGCTATCTTAGATGTAACGTTAAATTATGCTGCTACGCTTGGCCATTTCAAACGTTGATGGATTAATGGAGGACCGGCTTTCAACGAAGTACAATTTCTAAGAAAACACGTTAAAGCCTAGCAAAAACCAAATAAATTATAGCCATCAAGTTTCTATTCACAGCAAATAAGCTCAGTACTGTTAACCATTTATTATAACAGCAACGAAAGCATTAACAAAGCCAACTGAACATCAAATAAGAAAATAAACAAATATCTTAATTCTCAGATACATATCACTAATCTATTATCTACAATCAGACAAAATGTTTTCCTAAAATTTACTTCAAAATTAGTTCGCAAACCAATCTTTAACACAGCGTCGAAGTTTCACTTTCTGACGTTTGTTAAGATTGGCATTTTTTAACCATTGTTCTTGTTGACGTTAACTTGATTCGATTTTTCGACATGGGCTGATTAACTGGTTGAGTTGAAGGTACTTCGCTAAAGCTCTCTCACGCCGACCTTACGAATGATAATTTGTTTATTTAACTATATAGCGACCTTAGATCTTCTTTCTTTCCTTAACTACAGCACCATAATTTTTCCATAAAAAGAACAAAATAAAATTGTGATTTAACAGAGTTGAATTGGATTAGAAAAGAAACTTAATTACTAATTATTAACTCAAAGGCTATATGGGGTCGATCTTTTGATTCTAAAAACAGGGACAAGGGGGGAATCTTCATGTGCGGAATGGGATATGTTCTATCCTGGGACATAGTGGAGTGGATCCAAGGATCCGAGATAGCTAAGAACAACACGGTGGGTCACGAGTCTACAAGTGGCTGCGCATAGGCCAACGGGGCAAGAACGTATACGACACCAGACCATCCGACACGCAGATGGCCGAGTGGCTCAACGGTGGCGACCGCATCTTCGACCGTCGCCTCGTGCAATACGATCTGCCGACGCCACCGATACGTTTCGTACCAAACACCATCTCCGTTCACCGGCTAAAGGACCATGCCAAATGGGCGACGGCGCTTGATTACTTCAATGTCACCGCTGGCGTCGATTTCCGTTGCATTGGCTCCTCTCCACCGACCTCCTCCTGATCTATACCTATGTACTAAAAGGGGTCTCTCTCCCTCACATGTGGTGGCAGCTCCTCCCCAACCTTTACCCCCTCCCCTCCTGTTCCCAGTTCTCTCTCTCTCTCTTCACCCCCACTAAACACAACACGCGCGCGCGCGCGCGCACTCTCTGTCTCTGATTATAATCTATTCTCCCTCTCACACCTCTCTTCCTGCTCGTTCGCTTTTTTTTTTTTTTTTTTTCTTATCAAATTAAAGGTGAAAGAAAGAAATCAATGACATGTACTATCTAATTTTAATAATTATTTCTTATTTAATTATAATTTTAAAATATAAATTATATATCTTTGTGTTATTTTTTTTAACAAGTAATTTTAATATCCGGTAAAGATAAATTTAATTATATTACTCCATATATATAACGTCTCTCTTTTCCTCTTTATTTTCCTATTCCCTCGTCGATCCACGTGGGACCAAACACATTAATTCATCCTAATCAGTAAGTTAATCATTAGACATTCTCTAATTCCATGTTGAGTTGGGATGTGCAATGGGATTGCTATATTGGGAAGATTTACAATTATCATTCTTACACAGATAATATATAGAAATTAATGCTTGAATTTTTAGCTAATTTGACCATTTTTTTTACGTATAGTGATTGGTGATATGTCAGTTTAAAGTTACTCTCCCATCATGCAGGTAAGTGGTGAAATATAAAAAAATTAAAATTACTATTTAACAATTGCAATTAAATATTTTAATAATTATTTAAATTTAGAAGATCTATACCTAACGAATGGTTCAGATTGATTTTTTTTTAATTAGACTTGGATTTAGATGATGATCGTTATAAATGATGTTAAAGTTATAAACTAATGGGAAATGTGAAACAACATGTTATATCGTAAAAGTAATAATAGAAATCATCTGTAGAATCTGCATGTGTTAAATTATATATTATCCAATATATTGATTGAGTGATTGATTATATTGATGAGAATATTTAGATTTCAAGTAAAAGAAATTGTAATATCTTAATAATAATCTCACGTAATAAATTCAAGAAAGTTAGTTGTATGGTATAAAAAGCTTTAGAATTATTACTTAAAAAGTAGGACTTAAATATCTTAGGTGATAGCTTAATTCCATTGGATCTATATCTAATAAATTATCAACATCAATTTTTTTTATAAGACTTAGATTGAAACCCGGGTTACATGAAATGTGGCGGGATCCTCCTCATGTATCATGTGCCATGATTCAATTGGATTTGCAAGTTTTGAGACATTAATTTCGTCAAGACTGGAAAGAAAAATATATAAATATAGGTAAAGACCGGATGAAGATAAATACCATGCGACCTTCTACTTCATCTCCACTTCCGAGTGGTACGGGTACTTCCGTGTGGTATGGATAGGGGCAGGCAATTGTCCAGTAATAGGGAAAGCCCAATAACGGCGTGGACTGCGTTGGGCTTTAATCGCCGCAAAATTCATCCAAAAAAAGTCAAAAAGGAGAGACCGAGAGGAATAACCCAATAAAATTGGCGCAGAGAAGAGGACATGCACCAAAATGGGGGGTTTTATACATATTCCTCTATATGCTATTGATTATGGACGTGAATACTCGATTTTTGAAATCTAGACATGTATCACAACAAAGTTAACATCTTTTATTTAAGTGCACCTAGAGTAACTCTCCCAAAAAAACAAAAAATTGCCGCTTATAATGTACGTTGCAGGACTTTATCCCTTCATGTGATTTACATGACTTAAATTAAGGACAAGAGCATAGGAATGTATTTTACAAAAGTTGGAATCATGTCATGTATTTTCCTCACATTGGCACTCCAACTATATGAGATTCATCAACAGAATATAGTGATGCATTCAAAATATCATTAGCGATAATTATTCTTGCTACACAAAAGGTCACACAATTCTTACGATGTACATGATAAAATCAACTATCGGTCAAAGATAATCGATGATTTTTTTACTTACAAATGATAATAATTATCTAAGTGACAATAAATCACACTTGCATCATAATCATACATTAAATATTAGTGTGCCGAAAAAGAATCATGTCTATTACATTTATACGTTGCAAAATATCCTATCCGTTTATTCTTTTTCTATGTTTTTACTTAAAGTAAATAACAAGTAATAGAATTAATTTCCACTAATGGTTTATCGAAATTGAATAAATGACCCATGTTTGGCTGGGAGTACAAAGTTCTCTCCAACTCTACTCTACCCGTACAAAAGGATAGTGGGGTCAATTGATTATTTAATTCCACGTTAAAGTGAAACTCTGGTTGAGATTGGAGGCACTCGTCGCCATTAAAGAGATCCATCAAAAGAGAGAAGGGAAGGAAAACTCGATTGCATCGTTCAAGGAGATGCTCTGCACATTGCTCTTGCATCAATCTGAAGAACGATATTTCTCTTGGAATGGGGGTGAAGAGAGAAAAAATCCCAAGTATAGTGCCAATATCCTTCCATCCTGTATCCGAATTTGAATACAACAACTAAAAATGTGAAAGACAAGGTATAATATTGAACATTATGACGTAAAAGCAGAGGAAACAAATCACGAAGATACGAGGATGAGGTTAAAAGATGTGCTGAATATTCTGCAAAGCTGAAGGAGCCACATAACATATTGTTAGTGCAAAGCTGCATCATGGATGTTGGGGGTACTTCTTACAGATATTTAATACAATTATGTGAAAAGATGAGTTCAAAGGAAGAGATTTTTATATTCATACTTTTAAGAATATATCTAATTACATTCATATCTCTAAATAATTAATCATTACATTTATAGCCCTATAAACTTATATTATTATACGTATATATTCTTACAGTTACATCTAACGATAAATCGCAACAACTATAGTTAACATGTAACTCAAAATTATAGTTAACAAAAAAAAAATTGAATTTTTTAATCCATATCTTTTAAAACTTTCTTAATTATATCTAAGTCTCTTAAAAATAAAATTTTTCTTTTGAAAGAGATAAGGGAGAAAGGAGGCGATGGTGAGGGAAGAGGTAGGATGTGAGGTGGCGACGACTAGGGAGGAGAGGGGAGGGAAAAGGGCAACGATTGGAGAGGAGGAACGTGGTTGGGGAGGACAGGGGAGGGGTGGCAGCAACCGGGGAAGAGAGAGGAGCAGGGTTGATGGTTGGGAAAGTGGAAGAGAGAGGAGAGTCACCTTCAGCAGTGAGCGTGATGTTGCTGTCATTTTCATGACCTTTAGTGAGAGGTGCGATTTAAGTTTAAGACGAAGAAGGAAGGAAGGAGATGGAGAAGGAAGAAGAATAAGAGAAAAAAAAGAAAGGAAAAAAAAAAAAAAAAATGTAGGCACAGATACTGATTTAATTTTAAAATAGAGATAATGATGTAATTTTTAAATTTCACACCACCAACTTTATCGACAATTACGAAATATTTGAATGACTACTCTACGGAATTGTCTACCCAAGTCTTGACTTGAGGGTGTAACTGTCATTAGATGTAAATTTATAAGAGTACGTATATATTAATAGAGAGATACAGAAGTAATTAAATATGTTTCCAAAAGATAAAATAAGTGATTCATTTTTAATTCTTATAAAAATTCACAACATCAAAGGTCAAACGACGTAAGCATTGCCTATTGGTGGAATCACAACGAATTGGACTTGAAAGTTTGGCTCGATTGGGCGAATTATTGATCTCTGTGTTCCGGACCTCACCACAGAAATCCACGAGCAGTAGTGCCGTCACGCCTAATCGAGCGTCAAACGGAGACAGAAATCCAAATCGGAGAACTGGGCAGTCAGCCACCAAACACTCGAGTATTTCCATTGTTCCGTGTTCTCTTGGAAAAATATCCAAAATCATAAGATTATTTCAGCTTACTCGCTCGACCGACTTTACGTCGTGCACATACATCGCAACCCTTCGAAGAATTCATAGTAAACACGACAATCATGAATTTTTTCCTTTTTTAAAAAGTGATAATATATTACTTAAAATAAGCCACCGACCCACGTACAAACGTGACAAAATATAACCTTTAGGAGATTTAAAATATTAGAAAACCAGAGTATCCAATTAAAGGATTAAACTTCACAACTTTTGGAATTACAGGCTACCAGTGAGGTCGAAGAAGAGTTGATCCCTCTATATTTCCTCTAATTCTTTTTTTTTCATATATTTCAAATCACAGCGTCAAGAATTCTCCGGAAGAGGCCGTGCGATTGCTCTGTTTGGTGAATGGTCCAATTTAAAGTATGATGAATAGAGGCTTGATTCAAGGGAAGATTTTAGTCCAAACTTCCTTCCGGACGTTCAGGGTGTAGCAACAATGTCGGAAAAGATCAGCAGATTCATTGTCATTAAAGCAAAGAATGCAAGTTTTTTCAACGTTCAATCCCCATCATTGAATTTGGGAAGTCAACCTTTGATGCATAACCAAAGAAAGTAGCTCCATTTGGGAGGGATTGAATTTGACCATACATGCTTACATATGAGAAGCAAAATCGCCTCTTTCACAAATGTAATTTCAAGCTGTTTGTGAACACAATCCTCATTTTCAAGAAATGTGTCAATCTCAGTTATTTAAATGGTGGAAGTTGCGCATTAACCAAGGCTTAACAATAAGAAAAGTCAACCAAATTTTTGAGTGGGTAGCGGAAATAGTTGAGAATCGAAGATCACCATATCTTTATCACATCCATTCAGCCCCTAATGAGGGAGAAGTAGACACCCTATGAGTAAGTTTCATAGCTCCTCATAATCACAAAGCCTAAGTCCACCTTCCTCCTTTGGTTTACAAAGATCCTTCCAAGCAACCAGATGAGGTTTCCCATCCCAAATAAAATTTGCTACCCATCCTAATTTTATGAAGAGTAGATTTCTTCACAAAAGTATTCGAAAACCAAATTTGAATGATTCCTTCAACAACCCATTTTTTCCAACATACACACCCCATTCTGGATAGGTTATTTTTCCTATATCCTTGTAATAGTTCTTGAATTTTATCTTCCAAAGTTGCATCTAAATTAGCCCCTCGTCCTACTACGAGTTGGATTCCCAAGTAACAACAAGGAAATGACCCTCAAGTACACCCAACAAGAGGCAAATAGGTAATTTCTTACCACACCTTTTAGGGAGATACATCATACTTTTGGCACCATTAAGCTTTAGGCTCGAGACAAGTGCAAATGCATTGAGAGAATTATGACTGGCTCTAGCTGAATTCAAATCTGCCTTACAACAAAGCAATATATCATTTGCGAAGAAGAAATGGGTAGGGAAAGGGGTTCCCCTTACCGAATCTTGATGCAGTCTCCCCGAACTAGATTGCTTGTCAATGAATATACATAGCATGTTCGTATATAACTAAAGTAAAGAGGAGAGAGGAAAGGGGGATCTCCCTCCTCTCCTTGAAATAAAGAATCCCATGGGTTGACCATTCACAATAGGGGAATATGAAGGATCCTAAATACACATTGATATCCACTTAATCCAAATATGGGGAAATCAATGGAAAGCTAGAACTTCAAGGATGAAATCTCTCCTTACTGAGTTAAAGGCTTTTGATATGTCAATCTTAATACACATTCTTAAGGAGGCACCAGCGGAATGAAAGCTCTTGAGAAATTCTTAGGTAAGAAGTGAGTAATTTGAAATGCTTCTACCTTTGATAAAGGCTCCTTGGTATGGATTCACCAACTTTGACATCACATTACATAATCGTCAAGTAAGCACTTTAATAATTACTTTATAAAGAATATTGCAACAGACTATTACCCGAAGAAAGCTTTAGGCCTAGTTTACAACGCAGGTTAGCTAACCCAAGTTAACAAACATACAACAGGGGTTAACCCCTATTTGTGTTTACTGAATGGGGATTAGAAATGAAGGTTATTCTATGATGTGACAAGGGGATATTTACTTGGGAATAGGGGTTAAAGTGGGTGTTAAAGTAGCAAGAGACATGTTTGCCCTTGAAATGGTAGGTAAGTTAGTTGGGATTGCTTTTTGTTTAAATAAAAATAATGTAATAATGTTAAATAGAAAAGAGAATGAACTTGTATTAGGAAAAATTTTCATTCTATTTTCATGTGAATCATCAAGTTTGTTACAAGTGACATTACTACATAACATATTACATTGGAAAATAAAAATAACATAAATAATAAAAAGTTATTCCTTTACAAAAATTGATTTGGATTTCTCTTCAAAAGTTTAAGTTATGACCAGCTATGATATACATTTGAGGTCTTCATCTTTGACATAGTAATTATAGTAAATTCTTTCAATTAGGCAAGTGTTGTAATCCACGACTTTAAACAAGAATAAATATATCATGAGACTTTCTCTCAAAATCCTTATCTTAAAAAAATATTATGAGAAATATATTAATAAATGGAGGGTCACTTAGAACCAATGATCCTCCATCAATCATTTAAAAAGTGTCATTACAATAACATGAAATTGAACTAACCATTGAGAATAGTCACAGATTGAGAGGATGTAAGTAATGGACAGTTATCATTAAAAGCTCTATTTGCTCACTAGATCTGCAATGCTGAAAGTCACATGGATGGTTGAGTGCTTAAGCACCCACTAAAGGGCTATCAAAAACCTACCTTCGTGTTTAACTTTCAATTCTAACAAGATTAAAGGATAAGTCTAATAGCCTACCTAACTTGAGGGCGTGACCATCCGATCAAGTCTGACCACTAGTCTAATTTAGGCTAGGTGGACAAACCATAAAGATACTTGTGATTTGTGAATCATTTCACGAGTTAAACATTGGCAAAAGAAGTCTGTCCATTAGTCATTGGTCAGCTAGGATACCTAAGGGGTTTATTCTTAATGTCCTACCGCTAGATTGCATAGAGAGTTCAGCCAAAGGAATTTAAGCATCCACCAGTTTTTTGCTTCTACCTAATAATGGAAAATTTTAAATCATTGCTAGCATTTTCTCCCATTGCATTAAGTTATAAAATTGAAGTCAAACAATACAAATAAATGTTAAAACAATAGAATTGCCATCCCATCTTCCTCTTCCTTCCTTCTACCTTCATCCCTCACAATCATCTTTGTCCACCTCCTTACTCCGCAAGCATGATCCAAGCAAGCCCATACATGATGGACACACAACATGTTACGACTCGATTCCCGAATCCCTACAGAACACGAGACCGGACCGACTCGACTGATCCCAAGACCCAGTCGTCCAACGAGAAAGTAACTAAAAAGCAGTAAAATAAACCACATTCACCATGTAAGCAACTAACAGTAACAAAAGTACAGCAGTAAAGAAGTAAACTACTACAGTACACACCACCACAACAGTAGAAAATTAAACAGGTACAGGAATATAAAGTGCAGAATGAAAGAGTACAGAGTATAAAGGTACAAGAAGCTACTCACTACTAGAAATGAGTACAAAAGAACTAAGACTACTGGGTTCTACTGGGCCCAGCACCCTTTGCAGCCGTGTGCTCTGGCTGCTCAATACCTGGACCTGAAAAAGGTTATGACTACACGAAATCAGCGAATGCTGAATAGAGTGGCAACCAACTAATTAAAGTAGTAAAGGTGGACAGGTAGCTGTTGTTTTTCAATTTCTTTCTTTCTTTAACTAATTATTCTTTCTTTCACTACTTGGTTTATTTATCAGGTCTCTTTCTTGATCTCGAATGTTTCTCGTGGGGATGATCTTGATTGCAGTATTTTCCGTAGAGTAGAAGTCGCACGTGGTGCTCTCTTGGCTGGGAGAGTCCCCCGTGGTGGTCCTACACCCAGTCAACCACCCCAAGGTCACGGACAGACGTAATAGTGACTACGGCACGTGCGATAAATGCACGGGTAGCTACCCCGCACTGGCACGCGATCAGTCGTTTCTGTTAGCAGGTACGCCTAAAGCACAGCACAGAACCAGTATAGGGCATAGCCCTCTCAGTAATAGGGGTCTAGCCCCTCTCAGTAACCAAACAGGGGTCTCGCCCCTCCATAGTCCACGCACCCTCGCCTGACTACCCTGGTTTGCCCAATGGACCTAACAAGTCGGTGTAGGGTGGCTAGCTGAACCCCGGGCCCGTGGGGTGGCTAGCTCTCTCCCTACACTAGTAGCTCTCCCCGGTACAGTGTACACGAGGGCCACCTAGTCGGTGCAAAGTGGCCAAACCCACCCCGTGTCTCAACTCGAAGGCGGCAAGCACCCCTCTACACTAAGAGGTAACATGCGCTCCCCTTGGTACCACGTACTCAAGGGTCAGCTAATAATAATAGGTATATTGACGGTGGTTCTGATAATGGTGGTTATTGATTAATGAAAAATATCATTAGTGTCATTGTAGTGAATTGTATGGAATACCAACCACCATTACAACCATTATTATTTACTTAATTATTTTTTACTGGTTTTGTTCCAGGTCGTTCACTGGGAGGAAGTTATTGATTTACATCACTCTCTAATTCCAACATTATCCTTTAATTCCAAAAAGAAGTTTAACGTCTAATAAAGAAAGAATGAATGAATACTTGGATTGATTACTTACAAAGAATTAATCAATATGCTTGCAAAAACTAACTATAAACAAGCACTAAACTATACTCTAAACTATCTCTTTATAAGTTATATTACTAATACTTACATAAATATACACTACCAAGTAAGGTTACATAACAAACCAATTCGGTTTACTATACTGGCACCTATAGTGACACATAAAACAGCTATAATGACGGATATAGGCGTTGCTCGACCCCAGAAAAAGCTATAAACAAACTGAAAGAGGGAAACTAGGGTCTATAGCGACAGTTAAAGCGACATTCTATTCTGTTACTAAAGGTATGCAGTTATAACTATATAAATGGCTGAACTACATACAAATGTATATACATATATATTATGATTGTGTTATATACAGCTTCTATTTTACGTTACATCTGTATTCTCTCTCTTCTCTTTCTTCCACTGAACGTATTTTGTATCTTCACCCTCTCTTTCTTTCCACTCTACCCTTCTTTTATTCTTGTTCATCTTCTTCATCTTATTCTGCGGCACACAGGTGATTAGCTGTAACGACCCGGTTCCCGAGTCCCTACGAGACATGAGAACCGGACCGACTCGACTAATCCCAAGACCTAGTCGTCCAACGAGGAAGTAACCAAAAGAGCAGTAAAATAAACCACATTCAGCATGAATATAACTAACAGTAAGGAAGTACAGCAGTAAGAAAAGAAACTACTACAGTAGATACCACCACAACAGTAGAACAACATTTATCATATAACAAGAACTGCAGGTAAAGAAAGTACAGCGGAAACAAGAACTACTCACTATAACAGAAACAAAAGAGGTACAAAAGACTGTGGTAAACTCTACTGGACCCTACTCGGCCCAGCGTCCTCTGCAGCCGCTGACCCTGGCTGCTCAACACCTGGTCCTGAAAAAGGTAACAAGTGTAACACGTCAGCAAAACGCTGAGTAGAGTGGCAAACTAACTAAAGACAACAGTAGAGTGTACAGTAGCTGTTATGTTCTATTACTTCCTTTATTCACATCTTTCAATTTTCTCACTACTTCATTTATTTCTCAGATCCTTTACTTGATCTCGAATGTCCTCGTGGGAACGATCTTGATTGCAGTCTTTTCCAAAAGTAGAAGTAGCACGTGGTGCTCTCCTAGCCGGGAGAGTCCCCCGTGGTGATCCTACCCTCAGTCAACCACCCCAAGGTCACTGACAGACGTAACGATGACTACGGCACGCGCGATAAACGCACAGGTAGCTAGCCCGCACTGGCACGCGGTTAGTCGTTTCCGTTAACGGGTGCGCCCAAAGCACAGCACGGAACCAAGGCAGAGCCCTCTCAGTAACAGGGGTCCAACCCCTCCACAGTAACCAAACCGGGGCCTTGCCCCTCCACAGTCCGCACACCCTCGCCTGACTACCCTGGTTTGCCCTAGTGGGCCTAACAAGTCGGTGAAGGAGGCTAGCAGAACCTTGGGGCCCGTGGGGTAGCTAGTACTCTCCTAACACTAGTAGCTCTCCTCGGTACTACGTACACGAGGGCCAACAAGTCGGTACAGAGCGGCCAATCCTAACCCCGGGTCCCTAGGGTGGCTGGCCCCACTCTGCACTAAACAGGTACAGGTACTTCCCTTGGTACTGCGTACCCAAGAGACAATACAAACTACATCTCAGTTCCATTCCTTTTTCTTTCCAGGAGTTCCACTCCTAATTCCCCGTAGGTTCCAGCTCTTTATCTCAGAACATCATATGTTTCACTTTCCAGTTTCACGTTCTCACAATCCATGATCTCAATCATGTTTCTTTATTCATAACAGGCAGCTGTCAATTCAATTTACAGGTAGCTTTATATTCCTTTCCATTTTTCCAAGACTGCAGTATTATACATTCCACTAGTTTTTCCATCCTAGGATTCATGCCACATCCTAGGATCTAGCATACAACTAGTTTTCCAGCCCTAGGATTCATGCATCACCTAGGAGCTATCATTCCATACATTTCTCATTCCTAGGATTCATGCAATGTCCTAGATTCTAGTTATGGTTCCATACTTTAACAGATTTTAATAATAAACTTAAGCCACTCTACCAGGTACAACGGGAGTAATGGGGGCGTAATCGGGAATCCCGCGTGCCTCCGCGACTCCCAAGACTGCAACTGAACGAGGTCCTATCACAAGGATCAAACACAAGGAGTGTCTCAAACAGTGTATAGCTACTGTAGACGGGTAGAGGAATTAATTCTGAAAAGAACGCAACTCGAATCGTGGAAAACGGAGCCCGACGGAACTTCTTCCAGACGTCTTAAAAAGTGGATCAGAGAATTACCTATTCAGCGTGGTTTCCCAGACGTCCAGAAGTCTGCGGGGACGTCTGGCCTATCTCCCAGAGGTCCGATGGTCACCCCGGACGTCTGGAGGTCACTCCCGCCGTCTGGTACAACTTCCAGATGTCTGATTCGCAAAGGATGGCGAATCAGCGAGCCTGCGCACAGCCAACTCCCTCCCTTAGTACGGTCAGTCGACAGGAAGGAAGAAGAAAGCGGAATACTCACCTTACAGACGTCTGTATGAGATACCAGACGTCGTCCTCGCCGTCTGCCTATCAACCCAGACGTCCGATTCTGGAAATTTTTCCAGAACAGGGCTCCACCCGGCTTCCGCTCGCGACGCCGCCCGCGTCGCACCTCGCGCGCCTGCTGCTCAAACTGCAGCAGGTCCCTCTCCGCGTCGTTCCGCGCCCCCTGCGCCCTCCGCCGGCCGGCCAGGCCGCTCCGGCGAGCTCGCCCTCACGGCAGAGCTCCGCCCTCGCACGCCGCACCTCCTCCGTGCTCACTGCGGCCGCCGCTGCCTCCCTCGCGCTCACTCTCGCACTCTGGCTGAAGGAGAAGAGAAAGGAGACGGTGGTGAGGAAGTGAGGGGAGGCGTGCCCTTTTAAGGCCGCGCGGTGAGGAGAGAGAAGGAGAGAGTGCGCGGCAGGTCTGCAGCCGTAGAGAGAGGGAAAAAGAGAGAGAGAGAGGAATCGAGGGTCTGCGCGCACAGGCGCGCAGACGAATCTCTCGTGCGAAAAATAACTGTTTTCCAGACGTCTGTAAATGATCCCAGACGTCTTGTCAGACGTCTTGATGTGATCCCAGACGTCTGGTCCGACGTCTGGGCCACCTCCCAGACATCTTTTAAGACGTCTGGGGCACGCTTACGTAACATTAGCTGCCGTCATTAGTAGTCTTAATTCATCCAAAACATGTTTAATTTGCGGGCACACTTTTCGAGGGATACACAGCACCTAGAGGGCGGGACCAGGCCTCTACTAAGCATGCCCTAATTGTCATTAGGCCGCTTAATTGTGTATTATCAGCTCAGATCAAAGGGCCTCTCAGCCCGCTCACGCACACACACCTGGGCCCCCAGCCCCCAAATTTTCAGATGAATGCTCAAGGACATGCTCAAGTGATATAAGGCTTCAGTGTTTTGGGTGCCCAGCGCCCATGACGACTGAGCTTTAAAGGAGACAAAAACAATAAAAAGAGCTGCACGCACTCTTCAGCGCACGATGTGGCGCTATTCGAGCGCCGCATCTGTGCTGAAGATGCGTGCAGCCGCTCGACAGAGAGGGTTCTGGCCCTCAATTCAAGGGCCATAATTTATTTTAAAATAAAATAAACTATGGGAAAATAAAGTATTTATGTAATACTATGAAATTATACCCTTAATTTGAAATTTTAATTATATTTACTATATAAATAAATTGACTAAAGTATACATTTTTTACATACTGGTTTTTAATTCTTTAATTACTTATAAATTAGCTATTATATGGTCTAATTGACCTTATACAGAGTTAGTGTACATGTATAAGTATTTTATAAACATTTTTATTGAATTTTACGGATTTAATTTCTATTTTGTTTATATTTGAATAGCCAATTTTAGGACTGTTACATTTGTTAAGTACATTTAAGTAGTGTATATATTGTACTTATACTTAATTAGGTTAAATTATTCAAAATACAGTAATACACGTATACAGTATTAATTACTTACTTTTAACTTAATTTACTAATTTATTTTAATTTAATCTAATAACTTAACTATTAACTTAATAAATTAATTATTTATTCTATATAGGTGATTAAATTAAAATACCAGGTTTAGTACATTTATTATATTCGTATAGATATATTTATATAGCCTTATAACTTAATAAGGTTCTTTATAATACTTATTACCTATATGGCTTTATTATACATATACATTAATTTAATTAATAAATAGCTGTACACTTAAGATATATATATACAGTATAATCTAACTTAAATATCTACTTTACATAATACGATACATACATAAGTTATTTAATTTATAGATCAGTATGCTTTACATTATAGATAATTAAGCTTACTATATAGCTTAAATAAATACTTATATACATATTATACAATGGATTTTTACTATTTTTATAGTTTTTTTTCAGTTTTTATGGTTTTTTATTTATATTATAGAGGTAGGAGATGCGCATGGAAGAAATGGATGAGAAGGGGTATGTATTTTTGGTGTTTTGAGGGTTACATTCTTTTCTTAAAGTCCATGGTATACAGAACCGTCGACTGGCAAATTATGCCAAGTCGGGGGTTCTGCATACCATGAAACTTGGGATGCAATTAGAAAACTATCTGATCTTCAATTAGACAGTTTTGTTTTAATTTTTTTAGAATTTTTTTTATGATTTTTATTTAAACCCCAAGTTCACTCATCCTAAGCCTTTAAAGAGGTGATCTAACAGGTCCTAATAGCTTAGGATGAGACCTAACTACCTAAAAGGCAGGAAACTGCCTTGAACATGCTCAGTCTAAGTTATGAAACATATAAACGCAGACAAGCATGCAATTCAAGACCAATGTTCAGTGAATTCAGATGGTGGACAGTAGAAATTCTTTATTTAGCTAACAAAAGATTAAAAAGAGTTAATTACAAGCCTTCAACAAATATTACAAGCCAATTACAATAAAGGAAAGCTTATATACAATTTATACGACAATTTACAACAGTCAACTTCTAATATAACTAGATCTAACCTACCGTCCTCATGGGAAAAGGAACTTGGGATCCTGCTAAAACAGGAGGAAGGGACTGGTTACTGCAGCAGAACAAAAATCAAGGAAGCTGCAAAACAGGACCCCTAACAAATCTCTCTTCAGATGTCTCAACTGCTACTGCAGTTGACTCATCTAAAGAGGAATTTATTTGCAGCAGGATAAAGGGGTTAGTTCCAACATATACTTCCTGATCTTACCCTTAATACCCCAGATCAGATTATAGACAATCTGGTGAGGGATCAAAAAGGGTTAATCCAAGAAGTACATGTGGGAACTGAAAGGAGGAATGTAGCTGCATTCTGCAGCAGTTGCTATAGGACTGGGATTCACAATCAGAAATTCAGACTCAGAAATTCCCTAAACCCCATTTGACAAGGGTTTCACTTATCAAACATATTCAATATTTCAATTCCAAAGCACAAATCCTTATCAAGAAAATTCTCATTGAATCCAATCGGCAGAAACACTGATCCAACTCTTCCTAATGCTATAGATAGCATGTAGAGAGAGTTGAATCAGACAACTTAAATTCATAATACAAATCCCAGATTCTGGCACCATAGGGAGTATTGAGAACTCCTTAGGTTAAAGGAAAAAGTACCAGTGCTCTCAACAAACCACAAGCTCCTGAATGCAAGATAGACTTCAAATCACCACAGTGATTTTCCTTAGTTCTATCATACATTCAATGCATTAAAGTCCTCAAGAAAACTTAGATCAGATTATGGCTCTTCTGAGATGACTTCTGACATCAGAGTTATCTCAGATTCCTTGCCACACAATAAATGAAGATCAGAATTCCTCAGTTTGTCAGATTAAGACAATCAAAATCCAATTAAGTAAAAATCTTTGAAATCTGAATCAAAGAAAAATCCAACAAACTGACATTTTCAAGCTCAATACAGGGGCTTTTGTGAACAAAAATGAGGTGAATGGGAAGCCCCTAATGTGCTTTTTGACGCCAATTTCAGATCTGATTTTAAAAACCATTCAGGTATGAAATTAGGTCTGAATGCATGGGTGAATTTGCGAGAAACCAGTCGTAGAAATCAAAAGCGATTATGAAAACATGGGGAGGGAGAAAATTCGTGATTATGGATTGTGTGAAACCATCCCCTCTGATCTGGACTGATTAGAGGAGGTGAAGGAGGGGAAATTCTAACCTAATCTACTGCTACGGCTATACTAACAAAACAGTGAATTTAAACACTACAATCTGCTCTAATTCTATGGCTAATCTACTTAACTACAGCTATACTAATTTGCAGAATAATAAATCTACTCTAAAAGAAAGAATGGGACCTATGGGTCCTTAGCCGGTGGCTAAGGAGGAAGAAAGGAGGAAGATGACTCCAGCGGAGGGAAGAGTCTACTAGTGAGACTCCAGGGCCATCCTCAAGTGCTACGAGGTCCTTAGCGACGAGGAGATCGAGAAGAAGGCGGTGATTCCACAGCCAGTGGCTGTGCAATCAGAGAATTAGTGGGGAGGAGAAACTGGAGTGGACGAACGATTGCTAAGAGATGTAGGAGGGAGCGATCCCCTGCGCGCGCGACCACTGAGGTGCTTAAGTAGCAAGCTCAGTGGCTCAGATCACTGCGCGAGTGAGAATATCCGAAGGGGTAGCCGGCGGCAAGGATGAGAGGAGAGGAGCGCGCGGCGAGCCAACTTGAAATTTGACCGTCATATGGGATCTGAGGAAAGGGGTGAGCGTACGCGCTGAATCGCGTGAAGCTTCTATTCAAATCCAACCGCAGATCGAAATCGCGAGAAGCAACGGACGACCGAGATCTACCGTGTTCTTTACGCGGTACAGTGCGTGCGAAGAGCAGCTAGCTAATCTCGAAATGTTGGGAAAATTGCAGGGAAGACCTCTGCACGAAGGGGTAGAAAAGTTGCATGCAGGCCCACAAGTGAAGAGAATTGTAACCAGATGGACCCTGCAGCCTTACAAAGGGGTCCCTGCGGTTAACAAGTAGGTCCAAAAGGAATTTCTAAAGACAAGGATGTAATGCATGAAGGACCTAAGTGTAAACTACATATTACAAAACCTAAATGATGTCCAAATGCCTTCAAATTTTTATATGGGTTTAATTGAACATTTAAGAAATTAATTGTACTTTTGATTTGGCCTTTTAAACTTATTTATGTGTTCAATTACTGCATGGATCACCATTTGTTCTTTGCTTCAGAATATCTCATTTTGTGACCTAATTACGAAATTTTAACACAGAGTAAAGGTTTTAGGCCTTTTTCTTTGATTCTCACACTTAGCCCTTTTTATCTGTTAATTTGATGTTGTTTAGCCCAGTGTCTAGCTTAACTTCAGCTTTTTAGCTATGATGAGTAGCCACTCATCACCAGCACACTTCCCAAAGCATTTCCATGTCCATTCATTTATTTCCAGGAGCTCAACTCCTAATCCCCCATAGGGTCATGTTCATATTCCTCATATTATTCCATACCAGGTTTCATCATTTCTAGTCCCATTCTTAGGTTATACACATGCAACTTGTAACTCTATTCCATATTCAGATAGCTCGTGTTTCCAACATTCACCATTCCATTTTCCAATTATATACATGCAACTCATATTTTGTCATTTCATGTGTGCAGCAGGAAAGTACATTCAACAGTTAGCTAGCACAAGTACTACTTATTTCGCAGGCAACTGTTAATCATTTACAGGCAATTGTCATCATTCTATCTACTCATTCAAGACTGCAATCCTGTTACGACCCGATTCCCGAATCCCTACGAGACACGAGAATCGGACCGACTCGACTGATCCCAAGATCCAGTCGTCCAACGAGAAAGTAACCAAAAGAGCAGAAAAATAAACCACATTCACCATGTAACTAGTAGTAACAAAATACAACAGTAAAGAAAAGAACTACTACAGTATACACCACCATAACAGTAAAGAAATAAACAGGTACATAAACATGATGCTTACAATAAAAGAGTACAGTGGTAACAGAAAATACTCACTACAACAGAAGGAAAAGTACAGTGGGTACTACACAAGTAAAACTACTGGGCTCTACTAGGCCCAGCACCCTCTACAGCCGCCGGCTCTGGCTGCTCAACACCTGGTCCTGAAAAGGTGACAAAGGTGACACGTCAGCGAAACGCTGAGTAGAGCGGCAACCAAAAGCTAAGAAAAATAGTAAGGTGGATAGTAGCTGTTATATTTTTAATCTCTTTATTTTCCGTTTACTCATTATTGAGTTATTCCTCAGATCTTTCTCTTGATCTTGAATGTTCCTCGTGGGAACGATCTTGATTGTAGTCTTTTGCGAAAAGTAGAAGTAACACGTGGTGCTCTCCTGGCCGGGAGAGTCCCCTGTGATGGCCCTACCCTCAGTTAACCTCCTCAAGGTCACTGACAGACGTAATAGTGACTACGGCGTGCGCAATAAATGCACGGGTAGCTACCTCGCACTGGCACGCGGTCAGTCATTTCCGTTAACGGGTGCGCCCTGGCGAAACGGTGGCAGCAACTAGCTTTTCTTAAGTCGTTGTAGTACAGATAGTTATTGCCATCATTTGCTAATATATAATTTTTTTACTCGGAAAATAAAGAGTTCCCGAGGTCGAACTCAGGGAGCAAGTTGTATTCTAGAGATATACATGTTCTATTACAAAAATAAAGAGAGAGAGAGAGATGAAGGTTTGGCTTCTTCTTCTTTTCTTCTTTCTTTCTCTTTGTCTTCTCTTTAGCTTTTGTTCTTCCTGTTCTTCTTTTCTTGCTTCAGATCTCCCTTCCGTGCTCTTCTTCTTCTTTTCTTCCTGCTTCTCTTCTTCTTCTGCTTGGCTGCTCCGTCTCTCTTCTTTTCTTCTTTCTTCACCTGTCTTCAGGACGTCGTCTGATTTTCCAATCAGACGACTTAACCGGCGGATGCTACAGTGTTGCTTCAGTTCTTCTTCCTCAATCCTCTGCTTCTCTGTTCAGCGGGCGTCTTTCTTCTTCTTCTCTGCCTGCACACTTGCACAGCTTGATCAGAGGGGCAAAACCTAATTCTACCCTTTCCCCCGCGTTTCTCTCTCACGGAAGCCGCTCTTAGGAAAGCTCTCCCAGAGCTGCCGGGTATTCGGGTACGGGTCGTGCCTGGGTCCAGGCCCACCGGCGTGCGTGGTGGGCGAGGAGTGCAGGTCGGGCTTAGTCGAGTCGGGCCAGGTCCGCGGGGCGTGGTCGCGGACGAGGCTGGGTCGAGCGGGTAAGTGAGAGGGACCTCACCCCGTGCTCAGGAGGCAACGAACCTAAGGCACATTTTGCCTTTATGCGGGCGCGCTCCTCTGAAAAGTTCCGAGGTGGGACTAAATGTCCCACCCCAATTGGGCGCCCGCAGCTGAAGACGCTGCAGGAGTTCGCGGTTGCACGCGAGGCCTTTGCCCCAGCTGCAAGCCTGGGATGCTTCGCGGAGATGCCCCGCGCAGCCTGGGAGTCGAACCTGGGTGAATCGCACCTGGAGCTGCAGGTTGAAGGTGCTCCTTCCACGCAGCAATGGCGACGGCGGTCGAGGTACCTGTCCACAGAGGAACGGCCTCTCGGCCTAATTAGATACGCGGAGAACCTTCACCGTGGCACGGCGAAGGTGGTGGGGGGGTCTGGCAGGCGGCGGGGCGGAGCGTGAGGGTCGCCCTAGGTCAAACTGCGGGCGGAGAAGTGGGTTTGTTCGAGGGGTCTGCAGAGGGCGAGTGGCGGGAAGTGGAAGGGCAGAGGTTGATCAGGGTGAGGAGGCGGAGGTTCTGTGAGGGTCGGCGAGGCGCATGGGGCTGTGGAGCGACGGGGGTGTCTCGCCGGAGTTTGGCCGAAGACGAAGGGGGTGACGGTGGACAGGAGCGGTCGAGGGTTTAATCAAATAAAAGACAGTGAGGAAAAGAAAGAGGGGGAGATGGGGAGAAGTTCTGACCTAGCTACGGAGACGAAAGGGGCTGGAGCAAGGCGGCAGTCGTATCGACTGTCGCCGGAGAAGAAGATGCCCAGGGGAAGGGGCGGCGGCGAGGAGAGGGCCGGAGAGGCGCCAGCTGGGTGCGGCGTGGCGCGGGAAGAGCGAGGGAGGGCAACCCTGCAGCTGGTAGTGCGGCAGAGCGACGAGGAGGAAGAGGAGAGGCCGCCGGAGCTAGAGGGCTTCCTGTCGGAGTGGGAAGAGAGGAAGTGGGGGTCTTTCTCCATCAGGACCGAGCTACTCAGAACGGCGGAGCGACGGGGGTATTTATAGAGGCGGAATCAGAGAGGAGGGCGGAGGGAGACGACGTGTCTCCCTCGCCGGAGGACGCCGGAGATGGAGACCCATACCGTTCGTGCGTTCGCACGGCCGGTATGGTGGGTTGCAGCGACCAGGGGGGTGTTCCTGCGACGGCTGACGACGCAGGGCACCCCCGGTTGTCTTGCCAGACCCTCCCCCTTACCCTGCACGGCGCCATGCTCCGCACAAGGTCGCCGGAGCATGGTGCTGGTCAGGTTTTGGCAGGAGGGACCTGAATGCAAAGAACGAAGGAGAGTTAGGGGCAGAAATGTGAGGGTTCGAAAGTTGAGGGCCAACAAGTAAATATATGAGGACCAAAGTGTAAAGTTGGTTTAAGAAGGTTTCTTATTAGGCTCAAGTTTTTATACATGACTAATTAGGACCTAAGGAATCTGATGGTGAATTTTATTTCTAGATTAAACCTTTTTTGACCAGTCAATTTACGCAAAAACCCAAATTAAGTTATTAATTGGGCATGGTTCTCAATGTAGGTCAAAATGGGTTCCGAAGGCCAAATTGAAGGTTCTAAACCCTAGAGATTATTTTTCTATGAATTTTAGAGGGTTTATTCTATTTTTACTTTGCCTCGAATCTCGTGAATTGAAGTGGATTTGTTTTAAGGTTACAGATTATCATTTAGTTCCTTGGAATTGCTGTAGCCCTTATCAGATCATCCCACTTTCCTTCTTATTTGGTTTGTTTGACCTATGTTTGGACCTGTATGCAGATTATACTGGTAAAATTACATTTTTACCCCTTGTGACTTGTTTTCTTCTTAAACTCAGAATTCTCTGAGTTAAGCCTTTCCTTGAGTTATGTAGGAGCTTTTATCCTTTGTATTAGGTCAAAATGAGCTAGTAATGGCTCATGATGAGGTTCTCATCATACCCCCACGCCTAGCTTTTGCTAGTCCCTTAGCAAAAACTTAAGGTTTCAACCCTTGTTCTAGACCATGAAGTTCTTAATAGCTTCAGATAAGTGCTTTTTCATTTGAGCTTAGATTAGGTTAGAATGCTGACCATAGGCCTAAAAGGTACTCTAGTACCAATCAAGATCCAAATATGTCTAGCCTTAGCCTCAGTCCTTAGCAAAGGTTTTTAAGGCCCACAAGAACTAACCTAAGGTTTATTGGACTTTGTGGTTAAAGCACTCGTGCTTGAAATGATTTTAGCCCTGGCTCAGTTCGCAGTGCGTTTTGTAAGAGAGAGAGATAGAAAATTTTTCTGTTTGGAGAGTTTTCTCTCTTTTTCTTTTTAATTCTAGCTTAGGATTGGCTTTTCAACACGGTCTGTATCAGATTCCTTTCTCCCATCATCAATCCTTAAGGGTTCCTGGCAGTCGATGCTTCTAGATAGCACCGCCCATGGCAACCCCCGGAACCCTGGCTATTGAGATTTCGAGATAATCCCATCCATGGTGTTCCGTGGCCGAATCCAGACCCTGGCAATTGACACTTCGAGATAATGCCATCCATGGAATCTGAACCAGCAGAGTGCTTACATGCCCACAGTGGGATATGTGAATGTCCTAAGAGACAAGCACCGAGGAGATGATATTTTGTTACGCATCTTTGAGGGGATTTCCCGCCTCTCCGCGCTGGGAACTCGTCCAAATCAACTTGTGTTGATCGGCCGCTCCTACTCTAGGTGTTCTTTTCAGAATTTTGCGACGCTTCTGCGTGATTTTGATTTTTACACTTACTGAACCAGGCTGTGTGTGAGGTTAGGGTGCTTAGGTTACTGAGTCCCGTAAGCCAAAAATTAGTTAGTGAGGCCAAATACTCCCTAAGCCTTAGACCTAATACTTCAGCTTTTCATTTTCCTCAACCTCTTGAGGAGTGTCCAGATCTTAATGGGTACTAAGAGTCTATTCAAAAATGCCTAAGGTTTACGTTCTTACTAATCTCATTATGCACTTTTCAGTTATTTTCTTGAATGAGGTCTAGAACTTAGGTTAATTCCTTAGTTCCTTACTAATGACTATCACCTTTTCTCATAATTTTGTGCTCCTTTTTCATTTTGTTTCTTTTCTCCTTCTCCTTCACAAAATTTCCTTCTCCTCTTTTCCTCTTATTCTTTTTCGAAAATTTTTAATTTTTATGGTGTTTTTGGCATATGTGAATTTTTTTGTTTGAAACCTTTTCTTACAAATTTTGCACTTTCATACCCCCCCATGCCTAAGATTTGCAATGTCCTCATTGTAACCTAGGGGGTTTTTATTTAACTTAGTTCATTCCTTAAGACAGAAATTTGGATGAGTGAATGGGTCGGGTTGAATTTTGCGGACGATTTCTAATCCCAGATGCAAGCATCTGAGGTGGGGTCGGCTGTCTACAAGGGTGAACCTTAAGTGCAAAAAGGTGTCAGAAAAAGGTTTTGGATTTTTAGGAAAATGACGGGTTGCCTCCCGTTAAGCACTGAGTTTTACGCCATCGGCTGGACGCAATAAGCTCAAGGGGAATGGAGGATATAAGATGCTTCAGCCAAATCAGTAGAAGTCACATCAATGAACGGCTTGAGTCTCTGACCGTTCACGATGAAAGGTTCGGAATCTGGCTGAGTGGACTGATTTCGATTGCTCCATTTCCAAAAACCTGTCGGACCAAATATGGTCCGACCCACTTGGATCTCAGTTTTCCTGGGAAGTGTTTTAGTCGGGCATCAAAGAGTAGGACCTTTTGACCAGGATGAAAGATCTTTCTTGAGATATGCTTGTCATGGAAGGCTTTAACCCGCTCCTTGTAGATTCGCGAGTTCTCATACGCGTCTAAGCGTAATTCATCGATCTCACTAATTTGGAGTTTTCTGTGGGTTCCAGCCTTGGAAAGATCTAGTTTACAGTTCCGTACTGCCCAATAGGCTTTATGCTCTAGTTCGACGGGAAGGTGACACGCCTTTTCGTATACCAGTCTAAAGGGAGACATGCCTAATTGGGTTTTGTGGGCGGTCCTATAGGCCCACAATGCTTCCGGAAGTCGGGTCGACCAGTCCTTCCTGTCAGGTCGAACAGTGACTTGCAGGATTTTCTTGATCTCCCGATTAGACAGCTCAGCTAGACCATTAGTTTGGGGGTGGTAAGGAGTAGAGATTCGGTGAGACACCCCGTATTTTGTCATCAGTGACCTAAACTGAGCGTTTGTGAAATGGGTCCCCCCATCTGAGATTATAGCACGAGGAATCCCGAACCTTGAGAAAATGTTTTGATGAATGAATTTGAGAACGATTTTGTGATCACAGGTTTGGGTCGGTATGGCTTCGATCCATTTGGACACGTAGTCCACAGCCAGCAGAATGTATTCGAAACAATCCGAAACAGGAAAGGGGCCCATAAAATCAATCCCCAAACATCAAAGATTTCGCATACGAGAATCGGCTGCATAGGCATCATGTCGCGATGGCTCATGTTGCCCAAAGTTTGGCAACGACTGCATGCCTTGCAGTGACTGTATGTGTCTTTGAACAGTGTGGGCCAGTAAAAGCCACACTGGAGGACTTTTGATGCGGTTTTATGCCTAGAGAAATGGCCACCGCATGCCTGGTCATGGCAGAAAGAGAGGATATTGTTGAATTCCTCCTCCGGGACACATCTCCGGATGATTTGATCAGCACCTATGCGGAAGAGGTACGGGTCTTCCCAAATGTAATACTTGGCATCAGAGCGCAATTTATCTTTCTTGGCTTTCGGCCAATCAGACGAGATCTGATGAGATGCCAAGTAATTTACTATATTAACAAACCATGGAAGGCTAGTACCGATAGTCAGCAGGTGCACATCGGGAAAATGCTCAGTGATGGGTCCGGAAGGGTCAATTAATTCAGAAGGAAGACGGGACAAGTGATCAGCTACCACATTTTGCTTTCACGCTTTGTCGCGAATCTCAAGGTCAAATTCTTGCAACAGCAAGATCCATCGGATTAATCGAGGTTTCGCGTCCTTCTTTGCAAGGAGATGCCTCACAGCTGTGTGATCCGAGTATATGATGACACGGGAACCCAGAAGGTACGATCTGAATTTTTCTAGGGCAAATACTACAGCTAGCAGCTCTTTCTCAGTAACCGTATAGTGACGCTGAGCCTCATCGAGTGTTTTGCTGGCGTAGTAAATGACCACAGGTTTCCCGTCAATTTTCTGCCCTAAAACCGCTCCTACAGCGAAGTCGGATGCATCGCACATGATCTCAAAGGGTTGAGACCAATCAGGGGACTGTAGGATCGGGGCTTGGGTGACTCGGTCACGCAGGATTTTAAATGCTTGAGTGCATTCCTTGGAAATTTCGAAAGGTACATCCTTGGAGAGAAGAGTGGTCAGGGGGCGCGCGATTTTTGAAAAATCAGGGATAAATCGTCGATAAAAACCGACATGCCCCAAAAAACATCGGATGTCCTTTATCAAGCTAGGCATAGGAAGGTGAGAAATCAGATCAACCTTAGCTCGATCCACCTGGATGCCTTTTTCCGAAATTGAGTGTCCCAGGACAATTCCCTCAGGCACCATGAAATGGCTCTTTTCCCAGGAAAGAACCAAATTCACATCGATGCACCGCCTGAGTATCTGGACCAAGTGTTGGAGGCAATCGTCGAATGATGCTCCGAAAACTGAAAAGTCATTCATGAAGACTTCCAGATAATCACCTACCATATCTGAGAATATGGCAAGCATGCATCGCTGAAAAGTAGCGGGTGCATTGCAAAGACCGAAAGGCATCCTTCGGAAAGCGTATGTTCCGAAGGGGCAGGTGAACGTGGTCTTTTCTTGGTCCTCAGGATGGATTGCCACCTGGTTATAACAGGAGTACCCGTCAAGAAAGCAGAAGAACCTATTTCCCGCAAGTTTTTCGAGAATTTGATCAATGAAGGGCAGTGGGAAATGATCCTTCTTCGTGGAGGAATTGAGTCGGCGGTAATCTATACAGACTCTCCACGAGTTGGCTAGTCGGGTAGGAATGATTTCTCCGGTCTCAGTCGTTATAGTGGTGAGTCCTGCCTTCTTGGGCACGACCTGAATTGGGCTCACCCAACGACTATCGGAGATCGGGTAGATAATTCCGGCATCTAACCACTTGATGATCTCCTTTTTCACGACCTCCTGCAGATTGGGGTTTAAGCGTCTCTGCATTTCACGAGAAGGTCGTGTGCCCTCTTCTGAATAGATATGATGAGTACAATAGGAGGGACTTATTCCAGTCAAATCATCGAGAGTCCACCCGATGGCTCTGCGATGTTGCTGGAGAACAGTAATCAGACGGGATTCCTGTTCGGGATTGAGGTTGGAATTGATAATCACAGGAAGGGTCTGATCAGAACCCAAAAAGATGTATTTCAAGTGAGCAGGAAGAGGCTTTAACTCGAGGACAGGGTTTTCAGCAGCAACGGGTGGTTCAATGTAGATGTGAGGTTCAAGGGTGGGAGTTACTGGGTTGTGTATGTCTGGATTCGACTCCTCTGTTTGCGGGTCAAGATCCTTCTGTGGTTGATGAGGCATAATCGAGTCATTCTGGAAGTGTGATTCATCAACCAAAGTCCTGACGTCACAAATTTGTTCGATGACACCGCAATTAATTCCTTGTTGGGCCCTAAATATATCAATTTTTAGGGTTTGATCTCCAAACTTAAGCTCTATTTGGCCCTCCTCACAGCTGATGTTGGCTCTAGCAGTAGCCAAGAAAGGCCTCCCTAGAATGATTGGTGTATCCCTAGGGTTCTCAGGTGCGTCCATATCTAAGACTATAAAGTCCACTGGGAAATAGAAATCCCGCACTCTTACGATAACATCCTCGAGAATCCCTTTTGGTGACTTTATAGATCGATCTGCTAATTGTAATGTCACCTCAGTTGGTTTTAGCTCAGATTCTTCTAGATGGTCAAGTAAGGATGTGGGTATTAGGTTTATGGATGCACCCAAGTCTAGCAATGCTCTATCAAATTGGGTACCACCTATCTTGCAGGAAATCAGGGGAGTACCAGGATCTTTTGCCTTGGGTGGGATTCTACTGAGGATTACAGAGCTGGCTTGCTCTGACAGAACAATTGGGCTCCCTCCCTTGGTTCGCGGCTTACGCTGGGGTGTACATATATTCTTTAGAAATCGTGCGTAAGCTGGTACGTGGCGGATTGCATCCATCAAGGGGATGTTTATGTGGACCTGTTCAAAGAGCTTGACCAGGTCCTCCTCAGGGGCCACGGGTTTGGTAGTCTTCTTTCCCTTGGTCAAGCCCTCGGGAAACGGGACCTTAGGTGGTTCTTCTAGGATAGGTCCAGGTTGTGGATCCGGGACAGGGGTGGGGACGTCCTGGATTACTGTCCTAGGCTTGGGATCAATACCCGGCTTGGAGTGGTTTGGATGAGGTGGGTCTTGGGTTTCCTTACCACTACGGGTCGTTACGGAATTAAGTCCTGCCTGGTTTTGGTTGGGATTGGGTAAGATAGCTTGCTGCTGGTAACCTGCAAAAGAAGTGGAGGCTTCTATCCCGTCAGGTGAAGGAACAGAGGGGGCCTGATAAATCATATGGGCATGGCCCGGGTTTGGGTTCATAACGCGCCGCTGGGTTGGCACGTTATTAGGATTAGGCAGAGGTTGGGAGGGAAGAGTACCTGGTTGGCGAGAGTTTGCCAACTGGGTGAATTGGTTACGGACCTCTGTAAGTTCGTCCTTGTGTTGTTTTTGGATAGCCGCATTCGTTCTTTGAATGTCAGCCAGGGTCTGAAGGATAAGGGACATTTGATCCTGATTCGGCCCAGATGGGTAAGTAGGGTTGGGCCGAGGCTGAGGCGGCTGGTAAGCACGAGGAGGTTGTGGGCGGGGTTGGAAGGATGATCTTTGGGTTTGGGAATTTCCCGCCCACTGAAAGTTAGGATGGTTTCGCCATCCAGGGTTATAGGTGTTGGAGAATGGGTCGTTCTGGATAGCGTGGAGGTCCTCGCAGGTCTGAGGAACCTCCAGAGAGTCAGAGAAAGAGGGAATGGAATTCCCCTGGTAGGTGCAGAAGGAATCGGAAGGACCACCGGGCAAAGATTCGGATGATGGGTCCATTCTAGGAGAAGGTCGATGGAGAATGTTTTGCACAGTTCCCTTGTGGAAGGAGGCTGTGCGAAAGGGTTATGCGCAAAGGTGGCTCGCTGCAAATGCTGAGTCAGCTCGTCCACCTTCTTTTCGATAATTGAGACCTTGTCCAATCGACTGGCCATTAATTCCAGGTCGACTGATGCGGACAGGCCCTGCGTCTCATGTGCTCCCCTAAGATTCGTCGATGCGCGGGTATTCGTCCTGTCGAATAATCCCATGGAGTCATTGTTGATGGAGTTCTCGCACATGTTTTCGAGAATCTCCCACACGGTGTCTTCATGTTGACCCATGATATTTCCTCCGTAGGTTGCATTGACGAAAAGACGGATGTCCTCACGGAGTCCCTGGTAAAAAGACTGGACTTGTTCCCATTTAGGAACTCCGTGATGGGGGCACTTTCTCATGAGATCCTGGAAACGATCCCATGCCTCATGGAGAGGTTCTCCTGATTGTTGAGTGAAGTGCGTAATCTGATGGCGCAAGGTGTTGGTCTTCAATCCGAGTTTTTGAAGAAGTTTTTTCCCGTTGGTCCGACCAACGGGAAAAAACTTCTTCAAAAACTCGGATTGAAGTTCTTCCCAAGTGTTGATCGGCCGGGTCTGAGTTTGATACCAATGGGCGGCCTTGTCCATAAGAGAAAAGGAGAACATCTTCATGAGAAGAATATCCCGATTTTGCGCATCTGACCCAAAAGTTTGGGCCAGATGCTTTAGCTGTTTGATGTGCTGGAAGGGATCTTCGGAATTAAGCCCATGGAATTTAGGTATAGCATGAATTATGTTGGGCTTCAATTCGGAATCAGGTCTTCCAGTCGGGATTCTGACTCGAGGCTCAATAGCCACCGCAGCAGGATTGTAGTGGTCCCGCATCATAGGACGCTGTGGTGGGTGCACGAAGTTTTGGAAGAGGTCATTGAGTCGCTGGAGCTAGTGCTCCAGATTGTTTTCTTCCTCAACTGGCTGAGCCATGATGGGGGAAGAAGAAGAACTTGGTTCTGAATCAGAAGAGAGAATAATGTGAGGGGGTTGCTGCACAAACACGGGCGTCGAGGCTTGGCCTTGACGAGAGTGAATTTCTAAAGGAGGTCTTAAGGGTGGTCTTAAGGACCTCCTACCGTACATGCACTGTTGGAAGAGATGAGTTTAGAAGGTGCTGGACCCAATCAAGACACCCAAAAATGTGTTGGGTGACTATAGAGGTGCGGGGCAGATGGACCCCTTGATCAGAAAGATCGTCCACCTGAGAATTACCTGGGCAGCTGATGAGAACCTCATCATGAGCCATAACTAGCTCATTTTGACCCAATACAAAGGATAAAAGCTCCTACATATCTCAAGGAAAGGCTTAACTCAGAGAATTCTGAGTTTGAGAAGAAAACCAGTCATAAGGGGTAAAAGTGCAATTTTACCAGTATAATCTGCATACAGGGTAATTCAGGGCCCAAACACAGGTCAGAACAGCTTAATAAGAATAAAAGTGGGACGAGATGATCTAGCAAGGGCTACAGCACTTTCAAGGAACCAAATGATAATCTGTAACCCTAAAACAACCCACTTCAATTCACAAGGTTCGAGGCAAAGTAAAAATAGAATAAACCCTATAAAATTCATAGAAAAATAATCTCTAGGGTTTAGAACCTTCAATTTGGCCTTTAGAACCCATTTTGACCTACATTGAGAACCATGCCCAATTAATAACTTAATTTGGGTTTTTGCGCAAATTGACCGGTCAAACAAGGTTTAATATGAAAATAAAATTCACCATCAGATTCCTTAGGTCCTAATTAGTCATGTATAAAAACTTGAGCCTAAGAAGAAACCTCCTTGACCGACTTTACACTTTGGTCCTCATATATTTACTATTTGGCCCTCAACTTTTGAACCCTCGCATTTAGGCCCCTAACTCTCCTTCGTTCTTTGCAAACAGGTCCCTCCTGCAAAACCCTGCCAGCACCATGCTCCGGCGACCTTGCGCGGAGCATGGCGCCGCGCAGGGTAAGGTGGAGGACCTGGCATGTGTACCGGAGGGTGCCCTGCGTCGTCAGCCGTCGCAGGAGCACCCCCATGGTCCTTGCAGCCCCCCATACCGGCCGTGCGAACGCACGGACGGTATGGGTTCGAATTCCGACCATGCTCCGGCGAGGGAGACACGTCGTCTCCCTCCGCCTTCCTCCCTGCTTCAACCCTATAAATACCCCCCGCCGCTCCACCGACCAAGGCAGCCTGGATCTGACGGAGAAAACCCCCAATTTTCCTCTCTTCTCACTCCGGCAGACGCCCACCAGCTCCGGCGGTTCTTCCTCCTCCTCCTCTTCGCTCTGCCGCAATACCAGCAGCAGAGATTTCTTCCCCTGCTCTTTCCGCGTCGCGCAATACCGGCGCGCGCTGCCTCTGCCCCGTCGTCACCGCCGTCCTTCCCCACTGGGCATCGTCTTCTCCGGCGACAGTCGATACGACTGTCGCCCTGTTCCTCCCCCTTCGTCCCTGCAGTTAAGTTAGACTTACTCCCCTTCTCCTCCTCTTTCTTTCCCCGCTTTCGATTTAGTCAATTAAGCCCTCTACCGACCCTGTTCACCCTCATCCTCTCCGCCTCCGACCACCCTCCGGCGAGCCGCTCCCATCACCTCAGCGACCCACACGGCTCGCCGACCACCGCAGAACTTCCGCCTCCTCACCCTGATCCTCTTCCGCCCCTCCACTTCCCACCAAACACCCTCTGCAGACCCACCGAACACACCCACTCCCTCGCTCACAGTTTGACCTAGGACGACCCGACAGCTCCATCTCGCCCCCTGCAGACCCCCTGACCACCTTCGCCGTGCCACGGCGAAGGTCCCCCGCCTGTCTGATTTGGCCGAGAGGCCGTGCCATTGGTTTCAGGTTCCAGGCCTTGACCGCCATTGGCGAGGAAGCTCGAAGCCTGCTCGAGGTTGCTCCAAGCCGAGATATCCCAGATTGAATAGCCACGGCCAGCGCGGAAGAGTCTCACGCACACACCCTGGCCCTCGATTGGAGCTGTACGCCTCAACAGCCGATGCAATTGGGAGCACCATCCCTGCTGCAGGCGTAAGAGAATTGGGGTGGGACATTTAGTCCCACCTCAGAATCTCTCAAAGGCGCGCGGACACATAAATTGAAAAACTGCCGTATGCTGTTTGCCTCAGTTACCACGGGGTGAGGTCCCTCTCACCCGACCCGACCCGACTCGGCCTCGTCCGTGACCACGCTCCGCGGACCTGGCCCGACCCGATTAGACTGACCTGCACTCCTCGCCCACCACGCACGCCGGTGGGCCTGGACCCGGGCCTGACCCGAACCCGATTACCCGATAGCGCTCTGGGAGAGCTTCCGAGGAGTGATTTCAGAGAGAGAGATACGCGGGGGAGGGGGGTAGAGTAGGTTTTTGTCTTGACGAATAAACTCTGAAGTGTGCAGGAATGAAGAAGAAGCAGACCCGCTGAAGAAGAAGGAGCTGCTGCACTGTAGCGAAGGCATTGTTAAGTCGTCTCAGCACCGGGGCAGACGACGGAAGGTCAGCAGCCAAAGAGGAAGAAGACCCGCTGAAGAAGAAGGAAGAGCAACGGCCATCGCGAGAGAAGAAAAAGAGAAGTCAAGGCAGGTGAAGACAAAGAAGAAGAAGGAATGAAGAGAAGCAAGAAGCAAGAAAAGAAGAAGATGATCTGACGAAAAAGAAAGAAAGGAAACAAGAAGAAGAGCACGAGGGGAAAATCTGAAGAAAGCAGAAGAAGAAGAAGAAGAAGAAGAAGAACAGGAAGAACCAAAGACAAAGAGGAAGAAAGAAGAAAAGAAGAAGAAGCCAATTTTTCATCTCTCTCTCTCTCTCTCTTTATTTTTGTAATAGAACTTGTATATCTCTAGAATACAACTTGCTCCCTGAGTTCGACCTCGGGAACTCTTTCAGTTTTCCGAGTAATAAAAATTTTATATGAAACGTTGGTGACAACCGGCTTTACTACAACGATATAACTGAAACCGACGCTTCATCATTTTGGCGCCGCTGCCGGGGAGCAACGGCTATTCTAGAGGTAAACATTCCTGTATTCTTTTATTTCTGATAATCTCCTCTCTTTTGTGCAGCTACAGGAACTCAAGAAGACAAGCAACCACACCAAAGACAGGTAAATTTTTCCTCTCACTATTAACCCCTAAGCTCTAAAGAGGAAGAAAAGAAAAGAACAAGCAATATAGGGTTAACCTGTCTTCCATATTTAGTAACCATAAAAGTTGCATGTTTTCAACTCATTATTTCTGCACACTATTAAGGGTATTTAAGGGCTAACACATTCTTGCTTGAGCCCTAATTACCCAACAAAGAATTAACTGGACCAAGTAGAGCCAACCTAGGATCCAACACTAGGGATTTAGAGACACACTCCTTAAGCAAGAATTGAGAAAACCAAATGAAGTGTGCCCAAGCCCTTGTCTGAAAATACCTATTCAAAGAAAATCTAAAACAATTGGCTCTCTCTAAACACTTGAACCCTAAAAGACAGGACCTAAAAGCTCTCAAAGAAAACAAGAGGTAAAGTTGACCCCTTGGGTCAACCAACCTTAAATTAGGTCACTCTTTGCACTTAAAAGACTAAAGTTCAAGTGAAAACCTTAAGCACCCTGATCTTAAAATTGGTAGACTTAAGAGGTCAAGATCCCCATTCTGGTCTACCTGGAACCGCAGTGACAAGAGAGGTCGGGTGGGGGAAACCCTGTAACCCGTGGGGACGCTCTACCGTGTAGGGGTCTTCGCGGGACTCTCCCTCTCTGGCTGCCCAGGTAATTCTCAGGTGGACGATCTTTCTGATCAAGGGGTCCATCTGCCCCGAACCTCTATAGTCACCCAACAATTTTTGGGTGTCTTGATTGGGTCCAGCACCTGCTTATCTCATCCAGCCCTTCAGTATTTTTCAGGAGGTCCTTGAAACCTCCTATAGAAATTCACTCTTCCCGAGGCTAAGCCTCGGCTCCTTTGTTTTTGCAGAAATCATTAACAAAATCCCCTTCTTCCATCTTGATTCAAACTTTGATTCCACCACCTGATCCAATTATGCAGCCTAATTACCTAGCAAGACTACCATTCAAGAAACCTGAATATCGGAGATCTATGAAAGATAAAATGATCGAGGATGCCATAAGATTCTATGAAAAAGAAGAAAAAACCTCAACACCAATAGGAGATATTCAGGTTGATGTCCCAACAACCACATCCTTCATCATAAACTGTGCCCAAATTCTATTAACTAGAATTTCAAAAGGATCAACCCGAGATATGCTCATGACAGGATACATTGAGATGGAAAAATTACACCAATCTGAATACCTTCAATGCTTGACAAATCCTGTACTTTGGGAACAACACCAAGATGCCCTTATAAAACGGGTAGAAATGATGAAATCAGTAGAACAAATTATCAACCAGAAATACCCGTATAAACCAGAAACAGAGGATGAACCATCTTGGAACAGTATTAAGGAACCATTCAGTTTCCCAGATCTCGGGATTGAGGCACAAAGTGGTTGTAAAATCCCAACCCAGATAGAAGACAATGTTGAATTAGGTTGGGATATTGCAGGAGAACACAATGCTGAGCCAACCCTAGGCCATAAATCACCAAGCTTAGAACTTCAAGACTCCTGCAATAACAAGATTAGAATTGAACCTCTGGAGGGTATAAATTCCGCCCCTTGTTTTGATAAGGTAACCCTCGAAGGTTATTCAGACTTAGGTTCTAATAATTCTACCCACATCCTAAGCCTAGAACCTAGATCTGAAACTTGTTGGGAAGATTATGAGGCCCTTTATGAGAAAGATCGAATCTTTACAGAATATGATTCCGGGCCTTTATTTGATGAATGTCCTTTTCCAACATCCTCAGGAAATCTGATTGATTTTTCAGAAAACATGCCAATTTATGATACAGAAACTGAGGAGTTGGATGAGCAAGGTTTTAATGGGGTCTATCCTACCAGCTTAGAGCTTGAACAGAACATCTTTTTGAACCCAGAATTGACATATAGGCTAGAACCCAGTCAGGCTGCTGATTCCACATCTGATGATTTTTGTTGTGGTGGAATTCACGATCATTTTCGCCAACTCTCCGACAATTTCAAATCTGACTATAATTGCGGAGAGATTCCCCTTCCTGAACACGCCAGGCCTATCTACGACCTCAGTTCACATGACTCTGACTCTGAGGTCCTGATTCCCGAGATCACCGATAACACAGAATCATTCCTTTTCGATCCTCAGGAACCAAAAACAGAAAATGCCAAGAGTGATTGCAACCAAGAATCCAAATTTTTTCTCGAATCCGATTTCTTTCATCCTACAAACACTCTTCCGGCATTTGATAGTTACCCAGAGGACTCTCTACAGAAAATCACCTATCATCTGTTTCTAGAAGAGCCCTTGTACACAATGGCCACCTCATCCGCACACACAGAACGGATCAAAACCTCTCCCAAACCCCGACCCGCAACCAGACGCAATTTCTATGCTGATTCACCTCTCACCGAGCCGATTGCATTTCCACATCGGGTTTCGAACATTGATCAGACTACATACCATGCTCTATCATTCTCTGATCACCCCTGTAGGGTTCCTGCATCAACCACTGATTATCCTACGGGTCCCTACTCTGACCAGGCTGATTCGGCTCAGCCAAACCCTGCGTTTACACTTCCACATCCATCTGAGCCTCATAGTTTATGGTGGGTTCCACACTTTTTTATACACATCTATCAACCCACCAGATTGATTGGGTTTGGGCTGCATCATCAGCCTGTTGATCTGAACAAGCACCTGGTTGGACCAACCAGGCTCTTAATCAAGGTGCTTGTCTTACAAAACTCTGCTGATTTGACCATCCCCTCTCCATCGCATTTCCCGCTTGGCTGAAGGCATCAAATTTAGCGCTCAACGGGAGGCAGCCCGTCTTTCTCTTTGAAAACCTGAAACTTGTTCTGACAGCTTTTTGCACTTGAAGTTCACACTTTAGGACAGCCCCCTCCACCTCAGGTGCTTACATCTGAGATTAGAAATCGTCCGCAACAGTCACCCCGACCCATTCACTCATCAAAACAGCTATCCTAATGTATGAACTTTGTTGAATAAAAACCCCTAGGTTACAATGAGGACATTGCAAATCTTAGGCATGGGGGGGTATGAAAGTGCAAAAACTCGTAAGAAAAGGTTTCAAACAAAAAAATTCACATATGCCAAAAATACCATAAAAATTAAAAAAATTTTCGAAAAAGAATAAGAGGAAAAGAGGAGAAGGAAAATTTTGTGAAGGAGAGAAGAAACAAAATGAAAAAGGAGCACAAAATTATAAGAAAAGTTGATAGTCATTAGTAAGGAACTAAGGAATTAACCTAAGTTCTAGACCTCATTCAAGAAAATAACTGAAAAGTGCACAATAAGATTAGTAAGAATGCAAACCTTAGGCATTCTTGAATAGACTCTTAGTACTCATTAAGATCTGGACACTCCTCAAGAGGTTGAGGAAAATGAAAAGCTGAAGTATTAGGTCTAAGGCTTAGGGAGTATTCGGCCTCGTTAACTAATTTTTGGTTTACGGGACTCAGTAACCTAAGCACCCTAATCTCACACACAGCCTGGTTCAGTAAGCGTAAAAATCAGAATCACGCAGAAGCGTCGCAAAAATCTGAAAAGAACACCTAGAATAGGAACGGCCGATCAACACAAGTTGATTTGGACGAGTTCCCAGCGCAGAGAGGCGGAAAATCCCCTCGAAGATGCGTAACAAAATATCATCTCCTCGGTGCTTGTCTCTTAGGATATTTACATATCCTACGGGGGGCATGTAAGCACTCTGCTGGTTTAGATTCCATGGATGGCATTATCTCGAAGTGTCAATTGCCAGGGTCTGGATTCGGCCACGGAATACCATGGATGGGATTATCTCGAAATCTCAATAGCCAGGGTTCCGGGGGTTGCCATGGGCGGTGCTATCTCGAAGCATCGATCGCCAGGAACCCTTGAGGATTGATGATGGGAGCAAGGAATCTGATACAGACCGTGTTGAAAAGCTAATCCTAGGCTAGAACTAAAAAGAAAAAGAGAGAGAAAACTCTCCAAACAGAAAAAACTTTCTATCTCTCTCTTACAAAACGCACTGCGAACTGGGCCAGGGCTAAAATCATTTCAAGCACGGGTGCTTTAACCACGAAGTCCAATAAACCTTAGGTTAGTTCTTGCGGGCCTTAAAAACCTTTGCTAAATGATGAGAACCTCATCATGAGCCATAACTAGCTCATTTTGACCCAATACAAAGGATAAAAGCTCCTACATATCTCAAGGAAAGGCTTAACTCAGAGAATTCTGAGTTTGAGAAGAAAACCAGTCATAAGGGGTAAAAGTGCAATTTTACCAGTATAATCTGCATACAGGGTAATTCAGGGCCCAAACACAGGTCAGAACAGCTTAATAAGAATAAAAGTGGGACGAGATGATCTAGCAAGGGCTACAGCACTTTCAAGGAACCAAATGATAATCTGTAACCCTAAAACAACCCACTTCAATTCACAAGGTTCGAGGCAAAGTAAAAATAGAATAAACCCTCTAAAATTCATAGAAAAATAATCTCTAGGGTTTAGAACCTTCAATTTGGCCTTTAGAACCCATTTTGACCTACATTGAGAACCATGCCCAATTAATAACTTAATTTGGGTTTTTGCGCAAATTGACCGGTCAAACAAGGTTTAATATGAAAATAAAATTCACCATCAGATTCCTTAGGTCCTAATTAGTCATGTATAAAAACTTGAGCCTAAGAAGAAACCTCCTTGACCGAATTTACACTTTGGTCCTCATATATTTACCCTTTGGCCCTCAACTTTTGAACCCTCGCATTTAGGCTCCTAACTCTCCTTCGTTCTTTGCAAACAGGTCCCTCCTGCAAAACCCTGCCAGCACCATGCTCCGGCGACCTTGCGCGGAGCATGGCGCCGCGCAGGGTGAGGTGGAGGACCTGGCAAGTGTACCGGGGGTGCCCTGCGTCGTCAGCCGTCGCAGGAGCACCCCCATGGTCCTTGCAGCCCCCCATACCGGCCGTGCGAACGCACGGACGGTATGGGTTCGAATTCCGACCTTGCTCCGGCGAGGGAGACACGTCGTCTCCCTCCGCCTTCCTCCCTGCTTCAACCCTATAAATACCCCCCGCCGCTCCACCGACCAAGGCAGTCTGGATCTGACGGAGAAAACCCCCAGCTTTCGTCTCTTCTTTCTCCGGCAGACGCGCACCAGCTCCGGCGACTTCCTCTCCCTCCACCTCTTCGCTCTGCCGCACTACCAGCAGCAGAGACCTCCTCCCCTGATCTTTCCGCGTCGCGCAATACCGGCGCGCGCTGCCTCTGCCCCGTCGTCACCGCCGTCCTTCCCCACTGGGCATCGTCTTCTCCGGCGACAGTCGATACGACTGTCGCCCTGTTCCCCCCCCTTCGTCCCTGCAGTTAAGTTAGACTTACTCCCCTTCTCCTCCTCTTTCTTTCCCCGCTTTCGATTTAGTCAATTAAGCCCTCTACCGACCCTGTTCACCCTCATCCTCTCCGCCTCCGACCACCCTCCGGCGAGCCGCTCCCATCACCTCAGCGACCCACACGGCTCGCCGACCACCGCAGAACTTCCGCCTCTTCACCCTGATCCTCTTCCGCCCCTCCACTTCCCACCAAACACCCCCTGCAGACCCACCGAACACACCCACTCCCTCGCTCACAGTCTGACCTAGGACGACCTAACAGCCCCCTCTCGCCCCCTGCAGACCCCCTGACCACCTTCGCCGTGCCACGGCGAAGGTCCTCCGCCTGTCTGATTTGGCCGAGAGGCCGTGCCATTGGTTTCAGGTTCCAGGCCTTGGCCGCCATTAGCGAGGAAGCTCGAAGCCTGCTCGAGGTCGCTCCAAGCCGAGATATCCCAGATTGAATAGCCACGGCCAGCGCGGAAGAATCTCACGCACACACCCTGGCCCTCGATTGGAGCTGTACGCCTCAACAGCCGACGCAATTGGGAGCACCATCCCTGCTGCAGGCGTAAGAGAATTGGGGTGGGACATTTAGTCCCACCTCGGAATCTCTCAAAGGCGCGCGGACACATAAATTGAAAAACTGCCGTATGCTGTTTGCCTCAGTTACCACGGGGTGAGGTCCCTCTCACCCGACCCGACCCGACTCGGCCTCGTCCGCGACCACGCTCCGCGGACCTGGCCCGACCCGATTAGACTGACCTGCACTCCTCGCCCACCACGCACGCCGGTGGGCCTGGACCCGGGCCTGATCCGAACCCGATTACCCGGTAGCGCTCTGGGAGAGCTTCCGATGAGTGATTTCAGAGAGAGAGATACGCGGGGGAGGGGGGTAGAGTAGGTTTTTGCCTTGACGAACAAACTCTGAAGTGTGCAGGCCAAAGAAGAAGAAGCAGACCCGCTGAAGAAGGAGCTGCTGCACTGTAGCGAAGGCATTGTTAAGTCGTCTCAGCACTGGCGCAGACGACGGAAGGTCAGCCTCCAAAGAAGAAGAAGAACAGGGGAGGAGGTCTCTGCTGCTGGTAGTGCGGCAGAGCGAAGAGGTGGAGGGAGAGGAAGTCGCCGGAGCTGGTGAGCGTCTGCCGGAGAAAGAAGAGACGAAAGCTGGGGGTTTTCTCCGTCAGATCCAGACTGCCTTGGTCGGTGGAGCGGCGGGGGGTATTTATAGGGTTGAAGCAGGGAGGAAGGCGGAGGGAGACGACGTGTCTCCCTCGCCGGAGCAAGGTCGGAATTCGAACCCATACCGTCCGTGCGTTCGCACGGCCGGTATGGGGGGCTGCAAGGACCATGGGGGTGCTCCTGCGACGGCTGACGACGCAGGGCACCCCCGGTACACTTGCCAGGTCCTCCACCTCACCCTGCGCGGCGCCATGCTCCGCGCAAGGTCGCCGGAGCATGGTGCTGGCAGGGTTTTGCAGGAGGGACCTGTTTGCAAAGAACGAAGGAGAGTTAGGGGCCTAAATGCGAGGGTTCAAAAGTTGAGGGCCAAAGGGTAAATATATGAGGACCAAAGTGTAAATTCGGTCAAGGAGGTTTCTTCTTAGGCTCAAGTTTTTATACATGACTAATTAGGACCTAAGGAATCTGATGGTGAATTTTATTTTCATATTAAACCTTGTTTGACTGGTCAATTTGCGCAAAAACCCAAATTAAGTTATTAATTGGGCATGGTTCTCAATGTAGGTCAAAATGGGTTCTAAAGGCCAAATTGAAGGTTCTAAACCCTAGAGATTATTTTTATATGAATTTTAGAGGGTTTATTCTATTTTTACTTTGCCTCGAACCTTGTGAATTGAAGTGGGTTGTTTTAGGGTTACAGATTATCATTTGGTTCCTTGAAAGTGCTGTAGCCCTTGCTAGATCATCTCGTCCCACTTTTATTCTTATTAAGCTGTTCTGACCTGTGTTTGGGCCCTGAATTACCCTGTATGCAGATTATACTGGTAAAATTGCACTTTTACCCCTTATGACTGGTTTTCTTCTCAAACTCAGAATTCTCTGAGTTAAGCCTTTCCTTGAGATATGTAGGAGCTTTTATCCTTTGTATTGGGTCAAAATGAGCTAGTTATGGCTCATGATGAGGTTCTCATCACTAAAAGACTGAGGCTAAGGCTAGACAGATTTGGATCTTGATTGGTACTAGAGTATCTTTTAGGCCTATGGTCAGCATTCTAACCTAATCTATGCTCAAATAAAAAGGCACTTATCTAAAACCATTGAAAACTTCATGGTCTAGAACAAGGGTTGAAACCTTAAGTTTTTTTTTTGCTAAGGGACTAGCAAAAGCTAGGCATGGGGGTATGATGAGAACCTCATCATGAGCCATAACTAGCTCATTTTGACCCAATACAAAGGATAAAAGCTCCTACATATCTCAAGGAAAGGCTTAACTCAGAGAATTCTGAGTTTGAGAAGAAAACCAGTCATAAGGGGTAAAAGTGCAATTTTACCAGTATAATCTGCATACAGGGTAATTCAGGGCCCAAACACAGGTCAGAACAGCTTAATAAGAATAAAAGTGGGACGAGATGATCTAGCAAGGGCTACAGCACTTTCAAGGAACCAAATGATAATCTGTAACCCTAAAACAACCCACTTCAATTCACAAGGTTCGAGGCAAAGTAAAAATAGAATAAACCCTATAAAATTCATAGAAAAATAATCTCTAGGGTTTAGAACCTTCAATTTGGCCTTTAGAACCCATTTTGACCTACATTGAGAACCATGCCCAATTAATAACTTAATTTGGGTTTTTGCGCAAATTGACCGGTCAAACAAGGTTTAATATGAAAATAAAATTCACCATCAGATTCCTTAGGTCCTAATTAGTCATGTATAAAAACTTGAGCCTAAGAAGAAACCTCCTTGACCGACTTTACACTTTGGTCCTCATATATTTACTATTTGGCCCTCAACTTTTGAACCCTCGCATTTAGGCCCCTAACTCTCCTTCGTTCTTTGCAAACAGGTCCCTCCTGCAAAACCCTGCCAGCACCATGCTCCGGCGACCTTGCGCGGAGCATGGCGCCGCGCAGGGTAAGGTGGAGGACCTGGCATGTGTACCGGAGGGTGCCCTGCGTCGTCAGCCGTCGCAGGAGCACCCCCATGGTCCTTGCAGCCCCCCATACCGGCCGTGCGAACGCACGGACGGTATGGGTTCGAATTCCGACCATGCTCCGGCGAGGGAGACACGTCGTCTCCCTCCGCCTTCCTCCCTGCTTCAACCCTATAAATACCCCCCGCCGCTCCACCGACCAAGGCAGCCTGGATCTGACGGAGAAAACCCCCAATTTTCCTCTCTTCTCACTCCGGCAGACGCCCACCAGCTCCGGCGGTTCTTCCTCCTCCTCCTCTTCGCTCTGCCGCAATACCAGCAGCAGAGATTTCTTCCCCTGCTCTTTCCGCGTCGCGCAATACCGGCGCGCGCTGCCTCTGCCCCGTCGTCACCGCCGTCCTTCCCCACTGGGCATCGTCTTCTCCGGCGACAGTCGATACGACTGTCGCCCTGTTCCTCCCCCTTCGTCCCTGCAGTTAAGTTAGACTTACTCCCCTTCTCCTCCTCTTTCTTTCCCCGCTTTCGATTTAGTCAATTAAGCCCTCTACCGACCCTGTTCACCCTCATCCTCTCCGCCTCCGACCACCCTCCGGCGAGCCGCTCCCATCACCTCAGCGACCCACACGGCTCGCCGACCACCGCAGAACTTCCGCCTCCTCACCCTGATCCTCTTCCGCCCCTCCACTTCCCACCAAACACCCTCTGCAGACCCACCGAACACACCCACTCCCTCGCTCACAGTTTGACCTAGGACGACCCGACAGCTCCATCTCGCCCCCTGCAGACCCCCTGACCACCTTCGCCGTGCCACGGCGAAGGTCCCCCGCCTGTCTGATTTGGCCGAGAGGCCGTGCCATTGGTTTCAGGTTCCAGGCCTTGACCGCCATTGGCGAGGAAGCTCGAAGCCTGCTCGAGGTTGCTCCAAGCCGAGATATCCCAGATTGAATAGCCACGGCCAGCGCGGAAGAGTCTCACGCACACACCCTGGCCCTCGATTGGAGCTGTACGCCTCAACAGCCGATGCAATTGGGAGCACCATCCCTGCTGCAGGCGTAAGAGAATTGGGGTGGGACATTTAGTCCCACCTCGGAATCTCTCAAAGGCGCGCGGACACATAAATTGAAAAACTGCCGTATGCTGTTTGCCTCAGTTACCACGGGGTGAGGTCCCTCTCACCCGACCCGACCCGACTCGGCCTCGTCCGTGACCACGCTCCGCGGACCTGGCCCGACCCGATTAGACTGACCTGCACTCCTCGCCCACCACGCACGCCGGTGGGCCTGGACCCGGGCCTGACCCGAACCCGATTACCCGATAGCGCTCTGGGAGAGCTTCCGAGGAGTGATTTCAGAGAGAGAGATACGCGGGGGAGGGGGGTAGAGTAGGTTTTTGTCTTGACGAATAAACTCTGAAGTGTGCAGGAATGAAGAAGAAGCAGACCCGCTGAAGAAGAAGGAGCTGCTGCACTGTAGCGAAGGCATTGTTAAGTCGTCTCAGCACCGGGGCAGACGACGGAAGGTCAGCAGCCAAAGAGGAAGAAGACCCGCTGAAGAAGAAGGAAGAGCAACGGCCATCGCGAGAGAAGAAAAAGAGAAGTCAAGGCAGGTGAAGACAAAGAAGAAGAAGGAATGAAGAGAAGCAAGAAGCAAGAAAAGAAGAAGATGATCTGACGAAAAAGAAAGAAAGGAAACAAGAAGAAGAGCACGAGGGGAAAATCTGAAGAAAGCAGAAGAAGAAGAAGAAGAAGAAGAAGAACAGGAAGAACCAAAGACAAAGAGGAAGAAAGAAGAAAAGAAGAAGAAGCCAATTTTTCATCTCTCTCTCTCTCTCTCTTTATTTTTGTAATAGAACTTGTATATCTCTAGAATACAACTTGCTCCCTGAGTTCGACCTCGGGAACTCTTTCAGTTTTCCGAGTAATAAAAATTTTATATGAAACGTTGGTGACAACCGGCTTTACTACAACGATATAACTGAAACCGACGCTTCATCAGCAGCCAGAGAGGGAGAGTCCCGCAAAGACCCCTACACGATAGAGCGTCCCCACTGGTTACAGGGTTTCCCCCACCCGACCTCTCTTGTCACTGCGGTTCCAGGTAGACCAGAATGGGGATCTTGACCTCTTAAGTCTACCAATTTTAGGTTAAGATTAGGGTGCTTAAAGTTACACTTGAACTTTAGTTCTTTGAGTGCAAAGAGTGACCTAATTTAAGGTTGGTTGACCTAAGGGGGCAACTTTACCTCTTGTTTCCTTTGAGAGTTTTTGGGTCTTGTCTTTTAGGGTTCAAGTGTTTAGAGAGCCAATTGTTTTAGGTTTTCTTTGAATAGGTATTTTCAGACAAGGGCTTGGGCACACTTCATTTGGTTTTCTCAATTCTTGCTTAAGGAGTGTGTCTCTAAATCCCTAGTGTTGGATCCTAGGTTGGCTCTACTTGGTCCAGTTAGCTCTTTGTTGGGTAATTAGGGCTCAAGCAAGAATGTGTTAGCCTTTAAATACCCTTAATAGTGTGCAGTAATAATGGGTTGAAAACATACAACTTTTGATGGTTTATAGAAGACAGGTTAGCCCTATATTGCTTGTTCTTTTCTTTTCTCCCTCTTTAGAGTTTAGGGGTTAATAGTGAGAGGAAGAAAAATTACCTGTCCTCGGAGTGGTTGTCGTGCGGTTGCTTGTCTTCTTGATTTCCTGTAGCTGCACAAAAGAGAGGAGATTATCAGAAACTAAAAGAAACAGGAATGTTTACCTCTAGAATAGCCGTTGCTCCCCGGCAACGGCGCCAACTGGCGAAACGGTGGCAGCAACTAGCTTTTCTTAAGTCGTTGTAGTACAGATAGTTATTGCCATCATTTGCTAATATATAATTTTTTTACTCGGAAAATAAAGAGTTCCCGAGGTCGAACTCAGGGAGCAAGTTGTATTCTAGAGATATACATGTTCTATTACAAAAATAAAGAGAGAGAGAGAGATGAAGGTTTGGCTTCTTCTTCTTTTCTTCTTTCTTTCTCTTTGTCTTCTCTTTAGCTTTTGTTCTTCCTGTTCTTCTTTTCTTGCTTCAGATCTCCCTTCCGTGCTCTTCTTCTTTTCTTCTTGCTTCTCTTCTTCTTCTGCTTGGCTGCTCCGTCTCTCTTCTTTTCTTCTTTCTTCACCTGTCTTCAGGACGTCGTCTGATTTTCCAATCAGACGACTTAACCCGCGGATGCTACAGTGTTGCTTCAGTTCTTCTTCCTCAGTCCTCTGCTTCTCTGTTCAGCGGGCGTCTTTCTTCTTCTTCTCTGCCTGCACACTTGCACAGCTTGATCAGAGGGGCAAAACCTAATTCTACCCTCTCCCCCGCGTTTCTCTCTCACGGAAGCCGCTCTTAGGAAAGCTCTCCCAGAGCTGCCGGGTATTCGTGTACGGGTCGTGCCCGGGTCCAGGCCCACCGGCGTGCGTGGTGGGCGAGGAGTGCAGGTCGGGCTTAGTCGGGTCGGGCCAGGTCCACGGGGCGTGGTCGCGGACGAGGCCGGGTCGAGCGGGTAAGTGAGAGGGACCTCACCCCGTGCTCACTAGGCAACGAACCTAAGGCACTTTTTGCCTTTATGCGGGCGCGCTCCTCTGAAAAGTTCCGAGGTGGGACTAAATGTCCCACCCCAATTGGGCGCCCGCAGCTGAAGACGCTGCAGGAGTTCGCGGTTGCACGCGAGGCCTTTGCCCCAGCTGCAAGCCTGGGACGCTTCGCGGAGATGCCCCGCGCAGCTTGGGAGTCGAACCTGGGCGAATCGCACCTGGAGCTGCAGGTTGAAGGTGCTCCTTCCACGCAGCAATGGCCACGGCGGTCGAGGTACCTGTCCATAGAGGAACGGCCTCTCGGCCAAATTAGATACGCGGAGAACCTTCGCCGTGGCACGGAGAAGGTGGTGGGGGGGTCTGGCAGGCGGCGGGGCGGAGCGTGAGGGTCGCCCTAGGTCAAACTGCGGGCGGAGAAGTGGGTTTGTTCGGGGGGTCTGCAGAGGGCTAGCGGCGGCGAGGAGAGGGCCAGAGAGGCGCCAGCTGGGTGCGGCGTGGCGCTGGAAGAGCGAGGGAGGGCAACACTGCAGCTGGTAGTGCGGCAGAGCGATGAGGAGGAAGAGGAGAGGCCGCCGGAGCTGGAGGGCTTCCTGTCGGAGTGGGAAGAGAGGAAGTGGGGGTCTTTCTCCGTCAGGACCGAGCTACTCAGAACGGCGGAGCGACGGGGGTATTTATAGAGGCGGAATCAGAGAGGAGGGCGGAGGGAGACGACGTGTCTCCCTCGCCGGAGGACGCCAGAGATGGAGACCCATACCGTCCGTGCGTTCGCACGGCCGGTATGGTGGGTTGCAGCGACCAGGGGGTGTTCCTGCGACGGCTGACGATGCAGGGCACCCCCGGTTGTCTTGCCAGACCCTCCCCCTTACCCTGCACGGCGCCATGCTCCGCGCAAGGTTGCCGGAGCATGGTGCTGGTCAGGTTTTGGCAGGAGGGACCTGAATGCAAAGAACGAAGGAGAGTTAGGGGCAGAAATGTGAGGGTTAGAAAGTTGAGGGCCAACAAGTAAATATATGAGGACCAAAGTGTAAAGTTGGTCAAGAAGGTTTCTTCTTAGGCTCAAGTTTTTATACATGACTAATTAGGACCTAAGGAATCTGATGGTGAATTTTATTTCTAGATTAAACCTTGTTTGATCGGTCAATTTACACAAAAACCCAAATTAAGTTATTAATTGGGCATGGTTCTCAATGTAAGTCAAAAAGGGTTCCGAAGGCCAAATTGAAGGTTCTAAACCCTAGAGATTATTTTTCTATGAATTTTAGAGGGTTTATTCTATTTTTACTTTGCCTCGAACCTCGCGAATTGAAGTGGATTTGTTTTAAGGTACAGATTATCATTTAGTTCCTTGGAATTGCTGTAGCCCTTATCAGATCATCCCACTTTCCTTCTTATTTGGTTTGTTTGACCTATGTTTGGACCTGTATGCAGATTATACTGGTAAAATTATATTTTTACCCCTTATGACTTATTTTCTTCTTAAACTCAGAATTCTCTGAGTTAAGCCTTTCCTTGAGTTATGTAGGAGCTTTTATCCTTTGTATTAGGTCAAAATGAGCTAGTAATGGCTCATGATGAGGTTCTCATCACGCCCCAAAGCACAGCACGGAACTAGTATAGGGCAGAGCCCTCTTAGTAACAGGGGTCCAGCCCCTCCACAGTAACCAAACAGGGGTCTTGCTCCTTCACAGTATGCGCACCCTCACCTGACTACCCTGGTTTGCCAGTGGGCCTAACAAGTCGGTGTAGGAAGGCTAGCAGAATCCCGGGGCCTGTGGGGTGGTTAGTGCTCTCCCTACACTAGTAGCTCTCCTCGGTACTATGTACACGAGGGCCAAAAGTCAGTACAAAGTGGCCAGACCTAACCCCGGGTCCCTGGGGCGGCTAGCTCCGCTCTGCACTAAACAGGGGGATAGTCGCTCTCCTTGGTACTCCGTACTCAAGGGCCATCTCACTTCCCAATTCTATTCCATTCACTTCTCAGGAGCTCTACTCCTAATTCCCTGTAGGGTTCATGCTCATTTTTCTTTAACTCAGCCAATTTAGGTTTCATCATTTCTGCTTTATATTCATACAGCCCATGTTCTCAACAGTAATTATCCATTCATAAACAGGAAATTGTTAACCAATTACAGGTAGTTTTCGTTTTCCTTTCTACTTTTCCAAGACTACAATATATATATATATATATTCAATTTAGTTTTCCAGTCCTAGGATTCATGCCATATCCTAGGATCTATCATTCAATCTAGTTTTTCAGTCCTAGGATTCAAGCCATACCCTAGGATTTATCATTTAATCTAGTTTTCCAATCCTAGGATTCATGCAATACCCTAGAATCTATTAATTATTTCACATGTGCATAATTTTTGATAAATGATTTAAGGGGCCACTCTACCAGCAAAATCGGGAGTACTGGGGGAGTGATCGGCAAGCCCGCGTGCCTCTGCAACCCCCAGAGACGCAACGGAACAAGGTCCTAACACAAGGATCAATTACAAGGAGCTACTCAGAATATGATACAATTACTGTAAATAGGTAGAGGAACTAAATCTGAGAAGAATGAAACTTGAAACGCGGAAAACGACTTCGAACGGATCCTAAACGGGTCAAAAACGACAAGTCTACCCAAAATCAGATGTCTAGAACATTTTCCAGACGTCTTAAACGATGACTCAGGTCATACCTTGCTCCTGTGCGATCCTTCAGATGTCCAGAATCCCACTGAACCGTCTAGACTTAGTTTCCAGGCATCCGATTGTCACTCCGGACGTCTGGAGACCCTCTCTGTCATCTGGTGCTGTGCTTAGACGTCCGATTTGTGTGGGAGGGCATGCCCTTGCGCCTTCCCGAACGAGACCTGCACACATATGCGACCGTCCTCAACACGGAACGAAGCAGAACCCTTCGGCGGAACGGCTCCATGGCCATACAGGCGAAAGAAGGGAAGGAAAAATATCGTACCTTTCAGACACCTGGACCATCCTCCAGACGTCTCATGCGTCGTCTGGATGTATGTCCAGACGTCTGATTCTGAAAAATTTTCCCGAAATCAGGACCTCCTCACCCTCCGCCCGCTGCGCACGGCCGTGCCGCGCCACGCTCGCCTATTGCCTGAGCTGCAGCAGCTCCTCCCCAACACCACGCTCTTGCTGCGCACCCACTGGCCGGCCCTGGCTGCTTCGACGAGCTCACACCCTTGCGATCTAGCTCTCTCCCTCTCGCAGCAACCCCTCCTCCCCACGCACTCATGGCAGCAACTGTTGCTGCCCTCGCCCGCTCACTCTCTCGCTAACAGGAAGAAGAAGAAGAAGGCTGTGGAGTGAGGGTGAGGGAGAGGAGAGGGGGTATTTGAAGGCTGCCGTGGGGAGAGAGAGAGAAAAAGATGGATGCGCCTGAAGGGAGGAAGGAAAGAGAAGAAAGGAGGGCGGCGGTTCAGTCACGCACGCGTGCGCGCAGACGTGAACACGTACGCCGAAAAAATTAAATTTCAGACGTCTGGAACAACTCCCAGACGTCTTAAACGACGTTTGTTGCCAGGGTCATAACAAATCCATTCAATACATACATTTCCAGTATTTCTAGTCCTAGGATTCATGCCATATCCTAGGTTCTAATCATTCATTCCACACATGCATTTAGGTTTTAATTAAATTTAAGGGGAAGCCACTCTACCAGTAAACCCAGGAGTAGTGGGGGCTTGAACGGTAGGCGCTCGTGCCTCAGCAAGCCCCGAACCTGCAACAGAAACTAGTCCTATCAAAACGATCAATCATAAGAGAATACTCAGAATAATATAGAAAGTATTCCAACAAATAGAGGAATTCATATAGGAAACATCGGTAACTTAATTGCGGAAATCAGATCTCAAACGGACCCTAAACGGGTCAAGAACAGTGATTCTGACTCAAATCAGACGTCTGGAACACCTTCCAGATGTCTTAAAAGAGTCCAGAGCCATACCTCAGTTCTACGCTACTCCTCAGATGTCCAGAAACTCCGTTGGACCGTCTGGACCCAGTCCCAGACGTCCGACCACCTCTCTGGGCATCTGGAAATGCCTCCCGTCGTCTGGTGCCTCGCCCAGACCTCTAAAGTGCGTGGGAGGGCGTGTCCCGCGCCTTCCCGAAGCAACCTCTACGCAAATCAATCGAAATCTTCTCAATAAGGCACGAAACAGCGCCTCGGCGGAACGGCCTGCATGGCCATATCCGTAAAGGAGACGTACGTTCGCGAAGCTTACCTCTCAGTCGTTTGGGACCTCCTCCAGACGTCGGCTACATTGTCTGGATATCGCTCTAGACATTTGATTCTGGGAAAATCCCAGCATCAGAACCCGCCTTCGCCTCCTCGTGTCGTGCGTGGCCGCGTCAGGCCCGCTCCCCTGCTGCTCCGGCTGTAGCAGTGTCGGGGAGGACCTCCCCGACGCACTCCCCCGCCATGCACATGCACCAACCTGCCGTGAGCTCCCCGGCAAGCTCCCACGCGAGCTCGCAAGCCTTCTCTCCTCTCCTTCTCACGCTGCTCCTCCTCCCCTCTCACGACGCTCCTCTTTGCCGCTCTCACTCGGTTGCACTCGCTGGAGGGTATAGGAAGGAGTGTCTGGAAGTGGGGATGGTGTGAGGGAGAGGAGGGGTTTATATAAGGTGTGGGGTTAGGGTTTGCGTCGGGTGAGAGGAGAGAGAAGGAGAAGAAAACGAGGGTCACGTACTATCTGCACGCAGCACGCGTGCAGATGCGAGGACGTACACGAAAAATTTCGATTTCCAGATGTCTGAGAAGGTGTCCAGACGTCTGACCCACAGTCCAGACGTCTTAAAAGGCTCAAACCACACGGGTCTTAACAACATAACAAACTCAAAGGAAGTTTCGTCCCCAAAACTTAAGCTAAGTAGGGTACGGAAAAAGAACAACATACGCATAACAAACTCAAAGAGAACCGAAGTCGGTCTGAAAAGACGTACCCTCAAAGAGCTCTGGGTACCGCTCTCGCATCGCCACCTCAGGCTCCCAGGTAGCCTCCTCGTACCTCTGGCTCCTCCACAAGACCTTCACCAGGGTGATGAGAACCTCATCATGAGCCATAACTAGCTCATTTTGACCCAATACAAAGGATAAAAGCTCCTACATATCTCAAGGAAAGGCTTAACTCAGAGAATTCTGAGTTTGAGAAGAAAACCAGTCATAAGGGGTAAAAGTGCAATTTTACCAGTATAATCTGCATACAGGGTAATTCTGGGCCCAAACACAGGTCAAAACAGCTTAATAAGAATAAAAGTGGGATGAGATGATCTAGCAAGGGCTACAGCACTTCCAAGGAACCAAATGATAATCTGTAACCCTAAAACAACCCACTTCAATTCACAAGGTTCGAGGCAAAGTAAAAATAGAATAAACCCTCTAAAATTCATAGAAAAATAATCTCTAGGGTTTAGAACCTTCAATTTGGCCTTTAGAACCCATTTTGACCTACATTGAGAACCATGCCCAATTAATAACTTAATTTGGGTTTTTGCGCAAATTGACCGGTCAAACAAGGTTTAATATGAAAATAAAATTCACCATCAGATTCCTTAGGTCCTAATTAGTCATGTATAAAAACTTGAGCCTAAGAAGAAACCTCCTTGACCGAATTTACACTTTGGTCCTCATATATTTACTCTTTGGCCCTCAACTTTTGAACCCTCGCATTTAGGCCCCTAACTCTCCTTCGTTCTTTGCAAACAGGTCCCTCCTGCAAAACCCTGCCAGCACCATGCTCCGGCGACCTTGCGCGGAGCATGGCGCCGCGCAGGGTGAGGTGGAGGACCTGGCAAGTGTACCGGGGGTGCCCTGCGTCGTCAGCCGTCGCAGGAGCACCCCCATGATCATTGCAGCCCCCCATACCGGCCGTGCGAACGCACGGACGGTATGGGTTTGTATTCCGACCATGCTCCGGCGAGGGAGACACGTCGTCTCCCTCCGCCTTCCTCCCTGCTTCAACCCTATAAATACCCCCCGCCGCTCCACCGACCAAAGCAGCCTGGATCTGACGGAGAAAACCCCCAGCTTTCTTCTCTTCTTCCTCCGGCAGACGCTCACCAGCTCCGGCGACTTCCTCCCCCTCCACCTCGTCGCTCTGCCGCAATACCAGCAGCGGAGACTTCCTCCCCTGTTCTTCCCGCGCCACGCCGCACCCAGCTGGCGCCTCTCCAGCCCTCTGCTCGCCGCCGCCCCTCTCTCTGAGCATCATCTTCTCCGGCGACAGTCGATACGACTGTCGCCCTGTTCCTCCCCCTTCGTCCCTGCAGTTAAGTTAGACTTACTCCCCTTCTCCTCCTCTTTCTTTCCCCGCTTTCGATTTAGTCAATTAAGCCCTCTACCGACCCTGTTCACCCTCATCCTCTCCGCCTCCGACCACCCTCCGGCGAGCCGCTCCCATCACCTCAGCGACCCACACGGCTCGCCGACCACCGCAGAACCTCCGCCTCGTCACCCTGATCCTCTTCCGCCCCTCCACTTCCCACCAAACACCCTCTGCAGACCCACCGAACACACCCACTCCCTCGCTCACAGTTTGACCTAGGACGACCAGTTAGCTCCATCTCGCCCCCTGCAGACCCCCTGACCACCTTCGCCGTGCCACGGCGAAGGTCCCCCGCCTGTCTGATTTGGCCGAGAGGCCGTGCTACTGATTTCAGGTTCCAGGCCTTGACCGCCATTGGCGAGGAAGCTCGAAGCTTGCTCGAGGTTGCTCCAAGCCTAGATATCCCAGGTTGAAGAGCCACGGCCAGCGCGGAAGAGTCTTGCGCACACACCCCGGCCCTCAATTGGAGTTGCGCGCCTCAACAGCTGTTGCAATTGGAAGCGCCATCCCTGCTGCAGGCGTGAGAGAAACGGGTGCGCGGATAGTCCCACCTCGGAACCTTCTGAAGCCACACACCCACATAAATTGAAAAACTGCCGTATGCTGTTTGCCTCAGTTACCACGGGGTGAGGTCCCTCTCACCCGACCCGACCCGACTCGGCCTCGTCCGTGACCACGCTCCGCGGACCTGGCCCGACCCGATTAGACTGACCTGCACTCCTCGCCCACCACGCACGCCGGTGGGCCTGGACCCGGGCCTGACCCGAACCCGATTACCCGGTAGCGCTCTGGGAGAGCTTCCGAAGAGTGATTTCAGAGAGAGAGATACGCGGGGGAAGGGGGTAGAGTAGGTTTTTGCCTCTTGACGAATGAGCTCTGAAGTGTGCAGGCCAAAGAAGAAGAAGCAGACCCGCTGAAGAAGAAGGAGCTGCTGCACTGTAGCGAAGGCATCGTTAAGTCGTCTCAGCACCGGGGCAGACGACGGAAGGTCAGCAGCCAGAGCAGGAAAGAAGACAGGCTGAAGAAGAAGGAAGAGCAACGGCCATCGCGAAAGAAGAAAAAGAGAGGTCAAGGCAGGTGAAGACAAAGAAGAAGAAGGAATGAAGAGAAGCAAGAAGCAAGAAAAGAAGAAGACGATCTGACGAAAAAGAAAGAAAGGAAACAAGGAAGAACAGAAGAAGAAGAGCACGAGGGGAAAATCTGAAGAAAGCAGAAGAAGAAGAAGACGAAGAACAGGAAGAACCAAAGACAAAGAGGAAGAAAGAAGAAAAGAAGAAGAAGCCAAATTTTCATCTCTCTCTCTCTCTCTCTCTTTATTTTTGTAATAGAACTTGTATATCTCTAGAATACAACTTGCTCCCTGAGTTCGACCTCGGGAACTCTTTTATTTTTCCGAGTAAAAATTTTTTATATGAAACGTTGGTAACAACCGGCTTTACTACAACGCATTAACAACTGAAACCGACGTTCTCATCATTTTGGCGCCGCTGCCGGGGAGCAACGGCTATTCTAGAGGTAAACATTCCTGTATCTTTTAATTTCTGATAATCTCCTCTCTTTTGTGCAGCTACAGGAACTCAAGAAGACAAGCAACCACACGACAACCACTCCGAAGACAGGTAAATCTTTTCTCTCACTATTAACCCCTACACTCTAAAGAGAAAGAAAAGAAAAGAACAAAGCAATATAGGGCTAACCTGTCTTCCATACTTAGTAACCATAAAAAGTTGCATGTTTTCAACTCATCACTCCTGCACACTATTAAGGGTATTTAAGGGCTAACACATTCTTGCTTGAGCCCTAATTGCCCAACAAAGAGTTAAATGGACCAAGTAGAGCCAACATAAGGTCAAACATTAGGATTTCAGTAGAGACACACCCCTTAATCAAGAATTGAGGAAATCCTAAAGAGGTGTGCCCAAGCCATTGATTGAAAATAATTAACAAGAAAAATCCTAAACAATTGGCTCTCTCTAAACACTTGAACCCTAAAAGACAGGACCTAAAAACTCTTAAAGAAAACAATAGGTAAAGTTGACCCCTTGGGTTAACCAACCTTAAATTAGGTCACTCTTTGCACTTAAAAAGACTAAAGTTCAAGTGAAACCTTAAGCACCCTGATCTTAAAATTGGTAGACTTAAGAGGTCAAGATCCCCATTCTGGTCTACCTGGAACCGCAGTGACAAGAGAGGTCGGGTGGGGGAAACCCTGTAACCCGTGGGGACGCTCTACCGTGTAGGGGTCTTCGCGGGACTCTCCCTCTCTGGCTGCCCAGGTAATTCTCAGGTGGACGATCTTTCTGATCAAGGGGTCCATCTGCCCCGCACCTCTATAGTCACCCAACACATTTGTGGGTGTCTTGATTGGGTCCAGCACCTTCTGAACTTACCTCTCCCAACTGTGCATGTACGGAAGGAGGTCTCTAAGACCACCCTTAAGACCTCCTTTAGAAATTCACTCTCGTCAAGGCCAAGCCTCGACGCCCGTGTTTGTGCAGCAACACCCTCACATTATTCTCTCTTCTGATTCAGAACCAAGTTCTTCTTCTTCCCCCATCATGGCTCAGCCAGTTGAGGAAGAAAATAATCTGGAACACCAGCTCCAGCGACTCAATGACCTCTTCCAAAACTTCGTGCACCCACCGCAGCGTCCTATGATGCGGGACCACTACAATCCTGCTGCGGTGGCCATTGAGCCTCGAGTTAGAATCCCGATTGGAGGACCTGATTCCGAACTAAAGCCCAACATGATTCACGCTATACCTAAATTCCATGGGCTTAATTCTGAAGATCCTTTCCAGCACATCAAACAGCTAAAGCATCTGGCCCACACTTTTGGATCAGATGCGCAAAATCGGGATATTCTTCTCATGAAGATGTTCTCCTTTTCTCTTATGGACAAGGCCGCCCATTGGTATCAAACTCAGACCCGGCCGATCAACACTTGGGAAGAACTTCAATCCGAGTTTTTGAAAAAGTTCTTTCCCGTTGGTCGGACCAACGCCTTGCGCCATCAGATTACACACTTCACTCAACAATCAGGAGAACCTCTCCATGAGGCATGGGATCGTTTTCAGGATCTCATGAGGAAGTGCCCCCATCACGGAGTTCCTAAATGGGAACAAGTCCAATCTTTTTACCAGGGACTCCGTGAGGACATCCGCCTTTTCGTCAATGCAACCTGCGGAGGAAACATCATGGGTCAACATGAAGACACCGTATGGGAGATTCTCGAAAACATGTGCGAGAACTCCATCAACAATGACTCCATGGGATTATTCGACAGGACGAATACCCGCGCAGCGACGAATCTTAAGGGAGCACATGAGACGCAGGGCCTGTCCGCATCAGTCGACCTGGAATTAATGGCCAGTCGATTGGACAAGGTCTCAATTATTGAAAAGAAGGTGGATGAGCTGACTCAGCACTTGCAGCGAGCCACCTCTGCGCGTAACTCCTTTGCACAACCTCCTTCCACACAGGAGACTGTGCAAAACATCCTACACCGATCCTCCCCTGGGATGGATCCATATCCATCCCCATCTGATTCTTGGACTGGAAGATCATCCGATCCTTTCTTCACCAGCCGGGGGAACTCCATTCCCCCTTTCCCTGATTCTCAGGAGGTTCCTCAGACCTGCGAGGACCTCAACGCCATCCAGAACGACCCATTCTCCAACACTTACAACCCTGGATGGCGAAACCATCCAAATTTTCAGTGGGCGGGAAATTCTCAAACCCAAAGACCACCTTTTCAGTCCCGCCCACAGCCCTCTCATCACTACCAGCCGCCTCAGCCTCGGCCCAACCCTACTTATCCATCAGGGCCAAATCAAGATCAAATGTCCTTAATCCTTCAGACTCTGGCTGACATTCAAAAATCGAATGCGGCCATTCAAAAACAGCACAAGGACGAGCTTACTGAAGTTAAAACTCAGCTGGCCCAGTTGGCAAATTCTCGCCAGCCAGGCACACTCCCTTCCCAACCCCTTCCTAACCCAAATAACGTGCCAACCCAGAAGCGCGTTATGAATCCAAATTTAGGCCACGCTCAATGGATTTATCAGGCCCCTACTGCCCCATCTCCAGACGAGACGGAAGCCTCAACTTCGCGTGCGGGATTTCAGCAGCAGCCACCCCTCCTACCAAACCCAAACCAAAATCAGGCCGGATTAAATTCTGTAACAACACGTAGTGGTAAGACAACTCAGGACCAGCATTATCCAAACCACGCCCAGCCTGATAACCATGACCCTAGGATAGTTAGCCAAGGTACCGCTGCTCCAGACCCACAACCTGGACCTATCCTAGAGGAACCAACCAAGATCCCGTTTCCCGAGGCCCTGACCAAGGGAAAGAAGACCACCAAACCCGTGGCCCCTGAGGAGGACCTGGTCAAGCTCTTTGAGCAGGTCCACATAAACATCCCCTTGATGGATGCAATCCACCACGTACCAGCTTACGCACGATTTCTAAAGAATATATGTACACCCCAGCGTAAGCCGCGAACCAAGGGAGGGAGCCCAATTGTTCTGTCAGAGCAAGCCAGCTCTGTAATCCTTAGTAGACTCCCACCCAAGGCAAAAGATCCTGGAACTCCCCTGATCTCCTGTAAGATAGGTGGTACCCAATTTGACAGAGCATTGTTAGACTTAGGTGCATCTATAAATCTGATACCCACATCCTTACTTAACCATCTGGAAGAATCTGAGCTGAAACCAACCGAGGTGACATTACAATTAGCAGATCGATCTATAAAGTCACCAAAAGGGATTCTCGAGGATGTTATCGTGAGAGTGCGGGATTTCTATTTTCCAGTAGACTTTATAGTCTTAGACATGGATGCACCTGAGAACCCTAGGGATACACCAATCATTCTAGGGAGACCTTTCTTGGCTACTGCTAGAGCCAACATCAGCTGTGAGGAGGGCCAAATAGAGCTTAAGTTTGGAGATCAAACACTGAAAATTGATATATTTAAGGCCCAGCAAGGAATTAATTGCGGCGTCATCGAACAAATTTGTGACATCAAGACTTTGGTTGATGAATCACACCTCCAGAATGACTTGAGTATGCCTCATCAACCACAGAAGGATCTTGACCCGCAAACAGAGGAGTCCAATCCGGATGTGAACAACCCAGTAACTCCCACCCTTGAACCTCACATCTATACTGAACCACCCGCTGCTGCTGAAAACCCCATCCTCGAACTGAAACCCCTTCCTGCTCATTTGAAATACATCTTTTTGGGTTCTAATCAGACCCTTCCTATGATCATCAATTCCAACCTCATTCCTGAACAGGAATCCCGTCTGATTGTTGTCCTCCAGCAACATCGCAGAGCCATCGGATGGACCCTCGATGATTTGACTGGAATAAGTCCCTCTTATTGTACTCATCATATCTATTCAGAAGAGGGCACACGACCTTCTCGTGAAATGCAGAGACGCTTAAACCCCAATCTGCAGGAGGTCGTGAAAAAGGAGATCATCAAGTGGTTAGATGCCGGGATCATCTACCCGATCTCCGATAGTCGTTGGGTGAGCCCAATTCAGGTCGTGCCTAAGAAGGCAGGACTCACCACTATAACGACTGAGACCGGAGAAATCATTCCTACCCGATTAGCCAACTCGTGGAGAGTCTGTATAGATTACCGTCGACTCAATTCCTCCACGAAGAAGGATCATTTCCCACTACCCTTCATTGATCAAATTCTCGAAAAACTAGCGGGAAATAGGTTCTTCTGCTTTCTTGACGGGTACTCCGGTTATAACCAGGTGGCAATCCATCCTGAGGACCAAGAAAAGACCACATTCACCTGCCCCTTCGGAACATACGCTTTCCGAAGGATGCCTTTCGGTCTTTGCAATGCACCCGCTACTTTTCAGCGATGCATGCTTGCCATATTCTCAGATATGGTAGGTGATTATCTGGAAGTCTTCATGGATGACTTTTCAGTTTTCGGAGCATCATTCGACGATTGCCTCCAACACTTGGTCCAGATACTCAGGCGGTGCATCGACGTGAATTTGGTTCTTTCCTGGGAAAAGAGCCATTTCATGGTGCCTGAGGGAATTGTCCTGGGACACTCAATTTCGGAGAAAGGTATCCAAGTGGATCGAGCTAAGGTTAATCTGATTTCTCGCCTTCCTATGCCTAGCTCGATCAGGGACATCCGATCCTTTTTAGGGCATGTCGGTTTTTATCGACGATTTATCCCTGATTTTTCAAAAATCGCACGCCCCCTGACCACTCTTCTCTCCAAGGATGTTCCCTTCGAAATCTCCAAGGAATGCACTCAAGCATTTGAAATCCTGCGTGACCGAGTCACCCAAGCCCCGATCCTACAGTCCCCTGATTGGTCTCAACCCTTTGAGATCATGTGTGATGCATCCGACTTCGCTGTAGGAGCGGTTTTGGGGCAGAAAAATGACAAGAAACCTGTGGTCATTTACTACGCCAGCAAAACACTCGATGAGGCTCAGCGTAACTATACAGTTACTGAGAAAGAGCTGCTAGCTGTAGTATTTGCCCTAGAGAAATTCAGATCATACCTTCTGGGTTCCCATGTCATCATATACTCGGATCACACGGCTGTGAGGCATCTCCTTGCAAAGAAGGACGCGAAACCTCGATTGATCCGATGGATCTTGCTGTTGCAAGAATTTGACCTCGAGATTCGCGATAAAGCGGGAAAACAAAACGTGGTAGCTGATCACTTGTCCCGTCTTCCTTCTGAAATGATAGACCCTTCCGGACCCATCACTGAGCATTTTCCCGATGAGCACCTGCTGACTATTGGTACTAGCCTTCCATGGTTTGCTAATATTGTAAATTACTTGGCATCTCATCAGACCCCGTCCGATTGGCCGAAGGCCAAGAAAGACAAATTACGCTCCGATGCCAAGTATTACATTTGGGAAGACCCGTACCTCTTCCGCATAGGTGCCGATCAGATCATCCGGAGATGTATCCCGGAAGGGGAAGTCAACAATATCCTCTCTTTCTGCCATGACCAGGCATGCGGTGGCCATTTTGCCGGGCATAAAACCGCATCAAAAGTCCTCCAGTGCGGCTTCTACTGGCCCACACTGTTCAAAGACGCATACAGTCATTGCAAGGCATGCAGTCGTTGCCAGACTTTGGGCAACATGAGCCATCGCGACATGATGCCTATGCAACCGATTCTAGTATGCGAAATCTTTGATGTTTGGGGGATTGATTTTATGGGCCCCTTTCCTGTTTCGGATGGTTTCGAATACATTCTGTTGGCTGTGGACTACGTGTCCAAATGGATCGAAGCCATACCGACCCGAACCTGTGATCACAAAATCGTTCTCAAATTCATTCATCAACACATTTTCTCAAGGTTCGGGATTCCTCGTGCAATAATCTCTGATGGGGGGACCCATTTCACAAATGCTCAGTTTAGGTCACTGATGACCAAATACGGGGTGTCTCACCGAATCTCTACTCCTTACCACCCCCAAACTAATGGTCTAGCTGAGCTGTCGAATCGGGAGATCAAGAAAATCCTACAGGTCACTGTTCGACCTGACAGGAAGGACTGGTCGTCCCGACTTCCGGAAGCATTGTGGGCCTATAGGACCGCCCACAAGACCCAATTGGGCATGTCTCCCTTTAGATTGGTGTACGGAAAGGCATGCCACCTTCCCGTCGAACTGGAGCATAAAGCCTATTGGGCAGTACGGAACTGTAATCTAGATCTTTCCAAGGCTGGGACCCACAGAAAACTCCAAATCAGCGAGATCGATGAATTGCGCATAGACGCGTACGAGAACTCGCAAATCTACAAGGAGCGGGTTAAAGCCTTCCACGACAAACACATCTCAAGAAAGATCTTCCATCCTGGTCAAAAGGTCCTACTCTTTGATGCCCGACTCAAACTCTTCCCAGGAAAACTGAGATCTAAGTGGGTCGGACCATATTTGGTCCGACAGGTTTTTGGAAATGGAGCAATCGAAATCAGTCCACTCAGCCACGATTCTGAATCTTTCATCGTGAATGGTCAAAGACTCAAGCCGTTCATTGATGTAACTTCTACTGATTTGGCTGAGGCATCTTATATCCTCCTTTCCCCTTGAGCTTATTGCGCCCAGCCGATGGCGTAAAACTCAGCGCTTAACGGGAGGCAGCCCGTCATTCTCTTTGAAAACCTGAAACTTGTTCTGACACCTTTCAGCACTCGAAGTTCACCCTGAACTAAGACCCCCTAGGTTACAATGAGGACATTGCAAATCTTAGGCATGGGGGGGTATGAAAGTGCAAAAACTCGTAAGAAAAGGTTTCAAACAAAAAATTCACATATGCCAAAAATACCATAAAAATTAAAAAAAAAAAAAAACAAAAAAAAAAAAATCGAAAAAGAATAAAAGGAAAAGAGGAGAAGGAAAATTTTGTGAAGGAGAGAAGAAACAAAATGAAAAAGGAGCACAAAATTATAAGAAAAGAGTGATAGTCATTAGTAAGAAACTAAGGAATTAACCTAAGTTCTAGACCTCATTCAAGAAAATAACTGAAAAGTGCACAATGAGATTAGTAAGAATGCAAACCTTAGGCATTCTTGAATAGACTCTTAGTACCCATTAAGATCTGGACACTCCTCAAGAGGTTGAGGAAAATGAAAAGCTGAAGTATTAGGTCTAAGGCTTAGGGAGTATTCGGCCTCGTTAACTAATTTTTGGTTTACGGGACTCAGTAACCTAAGCACCCTAATCTCACACACAGCCTGGTTCAGTAAGCGTAAAAATCAGAATCACGCAGAAGCGTCGCAAAAATCTGAAAAGAACACCTAGAATAGGAATGGCCGATCAACACAAGTTGATTTGGACGAGTTCCCAGCGCGGAGAGGCGGGAAATCCCCTCGAAGATGCGTAACAAAATATCATCTCCTCGGTGCTTGTCTCTTAGGATATTTACATATCCTACGGGGGGCATGTAAGCACTCTGCTGGTTCAGATTCCATGGATGGCATTATCTCGAAGTGTCAATTGCCAGGGTCTGGATTCGGCCACGGAATACCATGGATGGGATTATCTCGAAATCTCAATAGCCAGGGTTCCGGGGGTTGCCATGGGCGGTGCTATCTCGAAGCATCGATCGCCAGGAACCTTTGAGGATTGATGATGGGAGCAAGGAATCTGATACAGACCGTGTTGAAAAGCCAATCCTAGGCTAGAACTAAAAAGAAAAAGAGAGAGAAAACTCTCCAAACAGAAAAAAACTTTCTATCTCTCTCTTACAAAACGCACTGCGAACTGGGCCAGGGCTAAAATCATTTCAAGCACGGGTGCTTTAACCACGAAGTCCAATAAACCTTAGGTTAGTTCTTGCGGGCCTTAAAAACCTTTGCTGAAAGACTGAGGCTAAGGCTAGACAGATTTGGATCTTGATTGGTACTAGAGTACCTTTTAGGCCTATGGTCAGCATTCTAACCTAATCTATGCTCAAATAAAAAAGGCACTTATCTCAAACCATTAAAAACTTCATGGTCTAGAACAAGGGTTGGAACCTTAAGTTTTTGCTAAGGGACTAGCAAAAGCTAGGCATGGGGGTATGATGAGAACCTCATCATGAGCCATAACTAGCTCATTTTGACCCAATACAAAGGATAAAAGCTCCTACATATCTCAAGGAAAGGCTTAACTCAGAGAATTCTGAGTTTGAGAAGAAAACCAGTCATAAGGGGTAAAAGTGCAATTTTACCAGTATAATCTGCATACAGGGTAATTCTGGGCCCAAACACAGGTCAAAACAGCTTAATAAGAATAAAAGTGGGATGAGATGATCTAGCAAGGGCTACAGCACTTCCAAGGAACCAAATGATAATCTGTAACCCTAAAACAACCCACTTCAATTCACAAGGTTCGAGGCAAAGTAAAAATAGAATAAACCCTCTAAAATTCATAGAAAAATAATCTCTAGGGTTTAGAACCTTCAATTTGGCCTTTAGAACCCATTTTGACCTACATTGAGAACCATGCCCAATTAATAACTTAATTTGGGTTTTTGCGCAAATTGACCGGTCAAACAAGGTTTAATATGAAAATAAAATTCACCATCAGATTCCTTAGGTCCTAATTAGTCATGTATAAAAACTTGAGCCTAAGAAGAAACCTCCTTGACCGAATTTACACTTTGGTCCTCATATATTTACTCTTTGGCCCTCAACTTTTGAACCCTCGCATTTAGGCCCCTAACTCTCCTTCGTTCTTTGCAAACAGGTCCCTCCTGCAAAACCCTGCCAGCACCATGCTCCGGCGACCTTGCGCGGAGCATGGCGCCGCGCAGGGTGAGGTGGAGGACCTGGCAAGTGTACCGGGGGTGCCCTGCGTCGTCAGCCGTCGCAGGAGCACCCCCATGATCATTGCAGCCCCCCATACCGGCCGTGCGAACGCACGGACGGTATGGGTTTGTATTCCGACCATGCTCCGGCGAGGGAGACACGTCGTCTCCCTCCGCCTTCCTCCCTGCTTCAACCCTATAAATACCCCCCGCCGCTCCACCGACCAAAGCAGCCTGGATCTGACGGAGAAAACCCCCAGCTTTCTTCTCTTCTTCCTCCGGCAGACGCTCACCAGCTCCGGCGACTTCCTCCCCCTCCACCTCGTCGCTCTGCCGCAATACCAGCAGCGGAGACTTCCTCCCCTGTTCTTCCCGCGCCACGCCGCACCCAGCTGGCGCCTCTCCAGCCCTCTGCTCGCCGCCGCCCCTCTCTCTGAGCATCATCTTCTCCGGCGACAGTCGATACGACTGTCGCCCTGTTCCTCCCCCTTCGTCCCTGCAGTTAAGTTAGACTTACTCCCCTTCTCCTCCTCTTTCTTTCCCCGCTTTCGATTTAGTCAATTAAGCCCTCTACCGACCCTGTTCACCCTCATCCTCTCCGCCTCCGACCACCCTCCGGCGAGCCGCTCCCATCACCTCAGCGACCCACACGGCTCGCCGACCACCGCAGAACCTCCGCCTCGTCACCCTGATCCTCTTCCGCCCCTCCACTTCCCACCAAACACCCTCTGCAGACCCACCGAACACACCCACTCCCTCGCTCACAGTTTGACCTAGGACGACCAGTTAGCTCCATCTCGCCCCCTGCAGACCCCCTGACCACCTTCGCCGTGCCACGGCGAAGGTCCCCCGCCTGTCTGATTTGGCCGAGAGGCCGTGCTACTGATTTCAGGTTCCAGGCCTTGACCGCCATTGGCGAGGAAGCTCGAAGCTTGCTCGAGGTTGCTCCAAGCCTAGATATCCCAGGTTGAAGAGCCACGGCCAGCGCGGAAGAGTCTTGCGCACACACCCCGGCCCTCAATTGGAGTTGCGCGCCTCAACAGCTGTTGCAATTGGAAGCGCCATCCCTGCTGCAGGCGTGAGAGAAACGGGTGCGCGGATAGTCCCACCTCGGAACCTTCTGAAGCCACACACCCACATAAATTGAAAAACTGCCGTATGCTGTTTGCCTCAGTTACCACGGGGTGAGGTCCCTCTCACCCGACCCGACCCGACTCGGCCTCGTCCGTGACCACGCTCCGCGGACCTGGCCCGACCCGATTAGACTGACCTGCACTCCTCGCCCACCACGCACGCCGGTGGGCCTGGACCCGGGCCTGACCCGAACCCGATTACCCGGTAGCGCTCTGGGAGAGCTTCCGAAGAGTGATTTCAGAGAGAGAGATACGCGGGGGAAGGGGGTAGAGTAGGTTTTTGCCTCTTGACGAATGAGCTCTGAAGTGTGCAGGCCAAAGAAGAAGAAGCAGACCCGCTGAAGAAGAAGGAGCTGCTGCACTGTAGCGAAGGCATCGTTAAGTCGTCTCAGCACCGGGGCAGACGACGGAAGGTCAGCAGCCAGAGCAGGAAAGAAGACAGGCTGAAGAAGAAGGAAGAGCAACGGCCATCGCGAAAGAAGAAAAAGAGAGGTCAAGGCAGGTGAAGACAAAGAAGAAGAAGGAATGAAGAGAAGCAAGAAGCAAGAAAAGAAGAAGACGATCTGACGAAAAAGAAAGAAAGGAAACAAGGAAGAACAGAAGAAGAAGAGCACGAGGGGAAAATCTGAAGAAAGCAGAAGAAGAAGAAGACGAAGAACAGGAAGAACCAAAGACAAAGAGGAAGAAAGAAGAAAAGAAGAAGAAGCCAAATTTTCATCTCTCTCTCTCTCTCTCTCTTTATTTTTGTAATAGAACTTGTATATCTCTAGAATACAACTTGCTCCCTGAGTTCGACCTCGGGAACTCTTTTATTTTTCCGAGTAAAAAATTTTTATATGAAACGTTGGTAACAACCGGCTTTACTACAACGCATTAACAACTGAAACCGACGTTCTCATCACAGGGGTATCTGTTTCCGTCTCAAACTCTGGACGGCTCTGTCTAGTGTTTGCACTGGTCGCTCGAGGTAGGTCAGGTTGTCACCCACCTAGACACTCTCGTGGCTCAGAACGTGACTGGGATCGACGACGTGCTTTCTGAGGTTGGGCACGTGGAACACGTCGTGCACACCAGAAAGCTAGGGAGGAAGGGAAAGCCTATAAGCAACGGGTCCAACCTACTCTAGGACCTCAAAGGACCCCACAAACCTCGGCGCGAGCTTCCCTTTCACCCCAAAACACTGCAAGCCCTTCATGGGTGAAACGCGAAGGAAGACGTGATCCCCAGCCTTAAACTGCACCTCTCTGCGCTTCCGATCGGCATAGCTCTTCTGTCTGCTCTTGATAGTGCGGAGTCGCTTATAAATCTGCTCTATCACATCCTGACTCTGCCAGATCAGCTTGGGGCCAACCTCCCACTTGGTCCCCACCTCAACCCAACTCAAGGGTGCAGTACACCTCCGTCCATACAGAGCCTCGTAGGGTGCCATGCCGATGCTCGAGTGATAGCTGTTATTATATGCAAACTTTGCCAAGGGCAAGTGCTCCTCCCAAGGGCCGCTCCAATCTAGTACACAGTCACGCAAAAGGTCCTCAAGCGTCTGTATCGTGTGCTCTGATTGTCCATCCATCTAGGGGTGGTATGTTGTACTAAACCTCAACCATGTCCCCAAGGCCTGCTGAAACTAAGCCCAAAACTAGGACGTAAAGCGAGTATCCGGTCGGATACAATCTCACGTGGAACTCCGTGCAGACGTACCACGTCGCGAATATACCTCTCTGCTAACTGTGCTGGTCCCAAGGTGACTCGGATCGGCAAGAAACGTGCCATCTTCGTCAATTTGTCTATAATTACCCAAACTGCGTCGTGTCCTCGTTGGGTAACGGGCAAGCCCACCACCAAGTCCATGGTGATGCTCTCCCACTCTTACTCTGGCACTGGAAATGGCTACAACAGCCCTGCAGGCCTCTGATGCTCGGCCTTCACCTCCTGGCACACCAAACACTACTGTACGAATTCACCTACATCCCATTTCATTCCCCTCCACTAAAAGTCACGTCTCAGATCATGGTACATTTTTGTGTTCCCGGGATGTATGGTGAACCTGGAACCGTGTGCCTCAGTCAGGAGCTCTCTTAACAGCTCCTCGTCCCTGGGAACGCACAAACGTCCCCTCATGCGCAGCACCTCGTTAGTAAAGGAGAAGTCCCCAGGGCCCCCTGACAGTACTCTGTCACGCAACGACTGCAGGTACGGGTCTGCCCTCTGTCCTGTGATGATGCGGTCTATCAACTCTGGCCTCATCTGTCGTGTCACAGTCACTGCCCCATAGTACCCCAGTAACTCTAAGGGTCGCTAACTGCCCATCTCCTCCACGAGTCTCCAACTCTGTGCCTGTAAACTGGCCAAGTGGGCCGGCGCCTTCCGGCTCAAGGCGTCAGCCACCACGTTGGCCTTTCCTGGGTGAGTCATAGTCCTTTAGGAGCTCTAGCCAACGTCTCTGTCTCATGTTAAGCTCCTTCTGATCAAATAAGTACTTGAGGCTCTTATGATTTGTGAAAATCTCAAAAGTCTCACCATACAGATAGTGCCTCCAAGTCTTCAGCGCAAAGATGACAGCTACCAGGTCTAGGTCGTGGGTAGGGTAGCTATGCTCATGGGGCTTCAGTTGCCGCAAAGCGTAAGCGACAACGTGACCCCGCTGCATAAGCACACCCCCTAACCCCTGCAAAGAGGCGTCCGTGTACACAACAAAACTACCACTGCTGTCTAGAATGGTAAGCACAAGAGTTGAAGTCAGCCTCTCCTTCAACTCCTGAAAACACGCCTCACAAGCGCCTGTCCAAGAAAAGGGCACGTCCTTCCGGGTCAACTGTGTCATAGGATGTGCAATTTGCAAGAAACCCCTGATAAACCGTCGGTAGTAGCTTGCCAGTCCCAAGAAACTGCATATCTCTGTCACTGTACGCGGTTTCTCCCACCTGAGCACTGCCTCAACCTTGGCTGGGTCCACAGCCAAGCCATTCCTTGAAATCACATGACCTAAGAAGGTCACCTCCCTCAACCAGAACTCGCACTTGCTGTACTTGGCATACAGCCTGCGTCATCTCAATGTGTCCAAAATCATCCGCAAGTGCTGTTCGTGCTGCACTTGATCCTGTGAGTAGATGAGCACATCATCGATAAATACCACCACGAACTGATCCAGATATGGTCTGAACACCCGGTTCATCAAGTCCATGAAAGCAGCAGAGGCGTTGGTCAGCCCAAACGGCATGACCAAAAACTCGTAGTGTCCGTATCGGGGGTGGAAAGCTGTCTTGGAGACGTCGGTCTCCCTGATCCTCAACTAGTGGTAGCCATACCTCAAGTCTATCTTGGAGAAAACCGTGGCATCTCGCAACTGGTCAAACAAGTCGTCAATCCTTGGCAGCGGATACCTGTTTTTGATGGTGACCCTATTCAGCTGTCTGTAGTCCACAAAAGGCGTAGGGTACCATCCTTCTTCTTCACAAATAATACCGGGGTGCCCCACGAAGACGCACTGGGCCTGACAAAGCCCTTCTCCAGAAGGTCCTGCAACTGGGACTTGAGCTCTCACAGCTCAAGTGGTGCCATCTTGTAAGGTGCTGTAGAAATGGAGCTGGTCCCCGGTACCAGTGAGATCTCAAACTCGATCTCATGCTCAAGCGATAGTCCTAGCAGCTCCTCTGGGAACACGTCAGGGTACTCTCTGACCACCGGGATACTCTGAAAGTCTGCCACGGGGCTGGGCTCTGCCATTACACAAGCCAAAAAGCCCTCACACCCCTGGCTCAAAAGTCTCGCCGGTCGAAGTGCAGAAATGCACCTGAAACCTCCGTCCACCCGCTGTCCGTGGAACTCAAAAGAAGGTAACTTCGGTATGGAGAAGATGATTTTCCTCTCAAAACAGTCCACCAAAGCGTGGTAAGCGGACAACCAATCCATCCCCAGAATCACACCAACACTGACCTCACAGATCCATATCCTAGGTTCTAATCATTCATTCCACACAGGCATTTAGGTTTTAATTAAATTTAAGGGGAAGCCACTCTACCAGTAAACCCAGGAGTAGTGGGGGCTTGAACGGTAGGCGCTCGTGCCTCAGTAAGCCCTGAACTCGCAACAGAAACCAGTCCTATCACAAGGATCAATCACAAGAGAATACTCAGAACAGTATAGAAAGTATTCCAACAAGTAGAGGAATTTATACGGGAAACATCAGTAACTTAATTGCGAAAATCGGATCTCAAACGGACCCTAAACGGGTCAAAAACAGTGATTCTGACTCAAATCAGACGTCTGGAACACCTTCCAGATGTCTTAAAAGAGTCCAGAGCCATACCTCAGTTCTGCACTACTCCTCAGACGTCCAGGAACTCCGCTGGACCTTCTGGACCCAGTTCCAGACGTCTGACCACCTCTCTGGGCGTCTGGAAATGCTTCCCGTCGTCTGGTGCCTCGCCCAGACGTCTGAAGTGCGTGGGAGGGTGTGTCCCAGTCCTTCCCGAAGCAACTTCTACGCAAATCAAGTGAAATCTTCTCAATAAGGCACGAAACAGCACCTCGGCGGAACGGCCTGCATGGTCGTATCCGCAAAGGAGACGTACGTTCGCGAATCTTACCTCTCAGTCATTTGGGACCTCCTCCAGACGTCGGCTACGTCGTTTGGATATTGCTCCAGACATCTGATTCTGGGAAAATCTCAAAATCAGAACCTGCCTTCGCCTCCTCGCGCCGCGCCTGCTCGCCTACTGCTCCTATTGTAGCAGTGTCGGGGAGGACCTCCCTAACGCACTCCCTCACCTTGCGCACGCGCCGACCGGCCGTGTGCTCCCCGGCGAGCTCCCACGCAAGCTCGCAAGCCTTCTCTCCTCTCCTTCTCACGCTGCTCCTCCCCTCTCATGACGCTCCTCTCCGCCGATCTCACTCGGTTGCACTCGCTGGAGGGTAGAGGAAGGAGTGGCTGGAAGTGGGGGTGGTGTGAGGGAGAGGAGGGGGTTATTTAAGGTGTGGGGTTAGGGTTTGTGTCGGGTGAGAGGAGAGAGAAGGAGAAGAAAATGAGGGTCGCGTACTGTCTGCATGCAGCACGCGCGCAGACGCGAGGACGTACACGAAAAATTTCAATTTTCAGACGTCTAGGAAGGTGTCCAGACATCTAACCCACAGTCCAGACGTCTTAAAAGGCTCAAACCACATGGGTCTTAACACAACATTACCCTACAAAGCTTGATCTCGCCGCCCAATTCGTCTGAAAGGTGCATCCACTCATTTAAAAGAAATAGATCTCTACTTTTGCAGGTGAACTAGTGGCCACGATTAGAACAAGGACACCAATAACCATCGGCAGCAAAGGGAATTCAATGGATACCATAGATAGAGAACTTGGTTGCCCCAACCAAAACAACAAATCAAAATAACAAATATCAATCGCAAGCTACAGAGAGTCAGCACTCGACAAAACCAAACCGAGAGTGTTTTCAACAGCATCAAATTTAACAAAAAAATAAAAAAGAAGTTCAACTTTATGGGTAGAAGAATGTAGACTGAAACACGAACTCTATAAGTAGAAGATAATCAGCTGAGCGAGCTTTTCGAGCAATACGATCAGCTAGCAACAATTTTCCAGCAACAAAAGCCCAACTATCATCTACAGAAGATGCAAAAAATGAAAAGAAATCAGATGTTCGCAGAAACCAATGGCTGATAGCATCATCGAATCCCCCGAACTCCCATTGAAATCGCTCCATTCGATGTTCTGATCATAGCCACATGGAGAAAAATAGAACTTTCAATTGAATGAACCATCAAAACTACAGAAGATTGACTTCTTTAGCTCCTTGATGCCCTCCTCCTCATCAAAACCCCACAAATCCATTCCCCCAAATCCCCCTCCCCCACTTGTCACCACCGATCATCCAACTCAACAGGTGATGAGTTGTGGCTCATCATAGCCAAAATGCCCAAGTTAAGCTAGAAACTAGGTTAAACACTATTAAATTAACACATGAAAATGGTTGAGTGTGGAAAATAAAGAAAAAGACCGAAAACTCCAAATTTATGCTAAAAACGCATAATTAGGTCATTTATTGAGATATTCTATTAACAAATGTAAAATGGTGATCAAATTGTAAATTAAACGCACAAATGAGTTCAAAAGTTTAAATCAAAAGTATAATTAATTTCCTAAATGTTCAATTAAACTTCCATAAAAATTTGATTGCATTTGCACATCATTAGGACCTTGCAATTACAGATTCTCATTTAGCTCATTGAGTCATCACATTTCATCCTTAGAAGTCTTTCTAGGGACCCATTTGATACACGCAGGGACCCTTTTGTAAGGCCATAAGGATGGCTCTGTAATTGATTCTTGACCACTTATGGGCCTACTTGATATTTTTCTACCCCTTCATTTTGGGTTCTTTGTGCAAAATCACCAGTAGACTCATATCACCTGTAACTCTTCGCGGAACACTGTTCATGCAAAGAACATGACCAATCAGGGCCATCTATCTCTTGGTCCTTCATCCACCTAAGATGCGACTACTCCTCAATCGAACCTTCATGCGAATCATTGCATGTGGTCACCTTTACCTCCAGATCCCATCTAGCGGCTAGGATTTGACTTGAATCCTCGCTCGCTTCTCTCCTCTCATCTCCACCATCCATGACCTAATTGGCTAATTTCACCCTCGCGGTGAGTGGAATCGATGCCAAGCTCTACTTAAGCACCTCACTGGCCTTGCGCGCGGAGGATCGACCTCCTCTCCTACTTCCTTGAGGCCAATCCCTTCGTCCTCTCTAGCTCCCCTAACCCCAACACTCGTCACATCAGTGACTGGGTGTGGTTTTTCACCTCCAATTCATCCTCGTCAAGCTAGACCGCATAATACCAGAAGATGACCCTGGTGCTTCACTAGAGAGCTCTTCTCTCGTTGGAGATCCCCCTCCATTCCTCCTTAGCTGCCGGCTTTGGATCCAAAGGTCCCATTCCTCTGATTAGATTAGGATTTACTGCTTTTTAGATTAGTTATAGTGTTAGTTAGAGTAATTTAGGAGTAGAAATTAAATGTAGAATTGTCTGATCTAATGTGTGATTGTAGTTTAGTTAGGAGTAGATTAATGTAGAAATCACCTCCACCTCCTCTGATCAATTTAGATCAGAGAAGATAATTTCATTTCATTCGCTGGTTACTGATCTCCCTCTTCACAATTCCATTTCGTATTCTAATTTTCCTCAATATTTTATTTCGCAATCCACCCATTCATTAGAGTCAAATCCTCATCTCAATGCTTTCGAGTTGAGATGAAGATTTGCGCACAAAAACCACCTAGGGGTCTCTTCACTCATGTCATATTATTCACAAAGACCCCTTATCTTAGTTGAAAAGAATCGATTCGCTTGATCTGATTTTAATAGAGGAGATGATTTCATTTCACTCGCTGATCATTGATCTTCCTCTTCACATTTCCATTTCGCGTTCTGATTTTCCTCGATTTTTTATTTCGCAATCCACCATCTCATTAAAGTCAAAATCCTCATCCCAGTGCTTTCGAGCTTTGAGATGAAGACTTGCACTCAAAAACCATCTCGGGGTTTCTTCACTCATGTCATATTGTTTACAAAGACCCTTGATCTGATTTGAAAAGAATCGATTCGCTTGATTTTATTTTAATTTAGATTTCAAAGCAAGATCGTAGGATTTTGATCAAATTAGGTTTTGAATGGATTTTTGATCAAATGGATTGATACATTTTTGTTTAATTCAGACCTTGGCTGTGAGTTTGAGATGTTCTAATGATAAACTCTTCCTCAAATGAGCTAGGTCTGAGTTGGTTTGAATGGGGATTTTGATTGCTTTTCAATGTAAGGTAGAGCCAAGAAGAAATAACTTTGTTGATTTGAGACTCTCCCATGTATTTTTGTGTGGATTGGTGTTTTTGAAATTTTGATTTCTCACCTAAGGGATTCTCAATATTCCTTAAGGTTTTTAAACACTTGGGATTTGAGTCAAGTGGATTTAATGAGCTGATTTAATTTATCTTTCATGTTGTCCATAGCATAAAGAGGAAGTTAAATCATTGTTTTCTCTCTGATTTGACATGGGGATCAAGGTTGAAAGGTTTTTAGTGAGGATTCAATGTTTACAACTGATTTTCAAATGAATTCAATGTCCTATCATATTTTCTTTTTGAAGTGTTGATTGTGTGTTTTGACCAAGCCGAATGCACAATGAACCATGAGGGCTTGCTGAACACGTGCAACCCTGATGTAGACCTACCAAATTAGATTGAATGAGGCTGCTGAGGAACATTTGATCGTAGATTTGCCTTTTATGAATTCATGCTGGCAGTAATTTACTAATTTATTATATGCTAAGACAAAGCATGTCATATGTATAGATTCCAATGAAGAAATTCTCCGTGATCTAGGGAATGGAAATCAATCATCCATTTTAAGGGGACAAGAGACAGGAGGTTCTTCTGTATGCAACTCTATTCCCATTTGGCAATGGGGATAACCTAGGTTAAGGGTTTTCTCAAATTCTTTTCAAATCTTTGTCATCATTTCAACATAAATTTTTATATAATAATTTTTAATCATTTCCACTTACTTTTATTATTAAAAAAATACCCACCGTACCTTTAACTCTGACTTTTAATATTAAATAAATATCCACTTATATTCTCCACTCTTACTTATATTATTAAACAAAAATCGACTAACATCATATCAATACATTAATTATTTTAACTCTATACTTAACCATCTCCTCATTTCACCACCCAAATAAATACCATTTTTACTTATTCCATTTTAATTCCCTTAACCCCACTATCAAAAATAACCTTAAGTCATAACTTTCGTTGTGTACTATTGTGATTGATGTGATTAAATATAGACCATTCCACGAGCATGGATGCATGCGCACGTTGGCGCAAGGAGGAGTACAATTTGCGTATGGTGAAATAAATGGCAGGAATCGAGGGTTAACAAAGCGATTAGATTAAGTCGAGTTGTTTAGTCACTTTGAGATGACGAATACAACATCCTGAACGAAGAACTACCCCAGAAAGCCCGAAAAAGCTAACATGCAAACACCGCCATGTCCACCACTTTGTTGCCTCTCGACGAGAGCACCGAAGGTAAATGTTACCCAACGAAGGCAAGTGGTGGCAACAGTCATCCTTGGCGTTGCGTCATTGCCAAATCTTCCGATTCCCCAAACCAGATATTTCGTCGAAGAGTCGACAAGAGAAATCCTTACAAGTTACCAATCGTTTGGTCAAAATTTGTACGAGAAGCCACCGAACGTGCTTCGCAATGAACGCAAGTAGAAATCATGTGGCTTTCTAGCCATGTGATCTACGCGCTCGCCAACTGCGCGTAAAAGTTTTTTTGCGTCTTTTTTGCTTTTTTTTAAATTGTCCTAGAGTTCTCTTTTACCATGACGGATAAAAAGTTCGGACTTGGTCAGCTCGAGGCAAGCCCGAGTGCAAAGTTTGAGCTCCAAAGTCTATTGAGTCGAACCTGATATGTGCCTAAGCTCGCTCCACAAGGGTTCAGGTCCGATAAAGAAGTTAATATATTTAAATATATATGCCATGTAATACAGGTATTTTATATTAAAAATTAATAATATAAATTGTGAGGTGTTATTTTTTTAGCGAAATCTACCCCTTCAACCCCTCTCTTCCCGTCATTCCCAAACGACACTCAAACAACTTTTATTAATCAGGGGTGATGATTCTCTGGATTTTTTTTTTTTTATTTTACATCAATTTATTTTTATAGGTTTCTTAGGCTATTAAAGTTATAACATTTGTACTTGTGCAGTGATTTTATCAAATCCAGTAAAAAGTTAAAAGGGTTTGAACTTATTACAGGTTGGTTCAATAATAGGTTAGATGAGGGCTTGAGTATGAGGTGAAGGTGAGTCTCAACTCATTAGACTTGTTAGATTAACCCTATCTTTTGGGGTTAGCTTAAATTTGTGGTGCCTTGATCTTTTATGTAAGGGGAAAGAAAGGGTATTAAAGAACAATGTTTCCTTTTTTTTTCCTGCAAACTTGGGTCAACCTAAAAGGAGACTTGATAAGAGAGAAAATATTTTTTTTATGGGCTATGAGATCCACAAATGGCAAGACTCTCTTAAAATGGGAAGATGGCTAAGCTGTCTAAATCATGTGAATCACTCACCAAACTATAATAAGGTGGAACACTTGTTGTGAGGTAGATCGTCCATTTGGAATAAAGTATACACTTGCCCAATTAGGCATTTAACATCTCCTCCTAGTAACTCTCGTGCTATAGATTTTAGTGAGTAATTGTGTGATGATTGACGGTAAGAAAGGCATTCAATGTAGATGTTGCAAACATCTCATATAAGAGCAAAGTCAGCGAAATGTGTGTGAAATAACGTGCATAGGTAAGAGCATGAATGAGTCAACCTAAATTGAATTACTTGAGTGGTGATTTAGATTTTAGAATAATTTTTTCCTTTTTTTTCTCTTTATTTTCTTTTCCTTGACCATTGTCAAATTGATTCTAAATACCTCAAAAAAATTGGACGTAACGAGTAACGATGGCGAGTGGATTTCCCTTGCAAGTACTTTTGTAAAAGGAAACACAAGGATATGAATCAAAACTACAATCTTTTATACAAATAAACAATCATTGAGATGGTATTGTACACATTAATACGGACCACTATTTATTTATTTTTCTTACACAATAAAATTTAAATTCTACCATGGTGGTGCTGAACCCACCATTAATTTCTCAATTTATCCATTCCTTAACCATGCTTCCACACTTAATCAACCATTTTTCTCTCTTTCTCTCCCCCTCCCTCCTCTCCAATTTTTCATTTCAACTATAATTTTACCTGTGATATATCACCCCTCCAAACCAAATTATACATGTGTAAAATATCATTTTATACATGTGAAATTTAATTTTAAATAATTTTACATTAATGTAAAATTATTTTACATTTATGCAATTTAATTTTAAATCAAAAGTCATAAACTTCATCACCATTTTGTACATATGTAATTTGATTTCGAATAAAAAATCACATGCCTCGTGACTACTTTATATTTATGTAATTTGATTTTAAATAAAATAATTATACTTCAAAATCAATGTAAAACCTATTCTACATTGATAAAATTTACATCTAAGTAAAAAATCATGGGCACAAGATAAAATAATCATCGAGAGTTTCAGTCAAATAAAAAATTACAAAAATATTATTATACTTGTATGTATTCATTCAAAATAAAAAATTAATCGTGTAAGATGAAAAACTACCATGCATTTTGACATAAGTTTTTATGCCTACGAAGAAGTGGGAGCGTAAAAATTTCGTCCAACTACAAATATATATTACGGTTTCACTTTTAAAATCTTCTAGAATAAGATATTGCACGTTAAGATACTTGTTGACGTAAATTGTGAGCGAACTTACACTAGTGTATACAAAGACTATAGGATATTCCATGCAAATCACGCACACGCATGTCGGCTGATAAATCACGCGCTTGGAAACTTCAGAGCACAACTTGCTTCGATCTCCAACGAAACGAAATATAGCAATCGATTCGCCCTCGCCCGGAGACTAATTATTAGTCCCGAAGCCCTTCCCCACCACCACAATGAAGAAGCTCTCCACCATGCAGAGCACCTTCTTCCTCTTCACCTCCCTCTCCCTCCTCGTCTTCCTCATCTCCGTCACGGCCCCCTCCCGCCTTCGCCTCCGCACCGCCCTCCTCCCCGTCGCCTCCCCTACCCGCGACCACCTCCGCATCCTCGTCGGCATCCTCACCAAGGCCGACCGCGTCGAGGTACGCCACCTCATCCGCCTCGTCAACTCCCTCCAGCTCCCCGTCCCCGGCGCCACGGTCGACGTGAGGTTCGTGTTCTGCCGCCTCACCCGCGACGAGCAGCGGGTCTACGTGGGGCTGGAGATGCTCCGGTACGACGACGTGATGATGGTGGACTGCGCCAAGGAGAACATGAACGACGGCAAGACCTACCTCTTCTTGTCCTCGGTGGCTCGGCGCTTCAACCGCACCGAGGACGGGAGGCCGCCGTACGACTACGTGATGAAGACGGACGACGACACGTACACGAGGTTCCCCGAGCTCGTGACGTCGCTGCGGCCGCTGCCGAGGGAGGACCTCTACTATGGCCACACCTACCTGCCAAGCAACTCCCCACGGTACTCTATACGCGTGTGCTCGTGAGGAGAAGGGCCCTCCTGTGCATCAAAATTTCTGTTGGGGTCTTTCGTTAATTCTTTTTTCTTACTTATTGAATTTTGAAAGATTTTCGGCATCCTCGTATAGATATATATATAGCCGGTGAATGAGCCGGTGTTCTGTAAACGTGCTACTAGATCCGAAGAAGATCGCGATATATTGATATAATTCCATGCATCATCTCAATTACAACAATATGATTGCAATGACGGCCAACCAAATGTTGTATAAAGATTTCTTGAAAGAAGCAGTACTATCCTCAAAAGTCTTTTCTTTTTTTTTTTTCCCCAACATAACAAAGTGATTTCATCACTTTCGATTCAACGCAAGAAGTTCCTCCGCGGCTGAATTCCGTTTCTTTTCTTTTGTTAGAAGAGGAAACGTTAAAATAGAAACGTTAATCCGGGAAGGTTTTCCTTAATTTTTCATTTCATCCAATAAATTAAAACTCAAGCATACCGAATATCGATCCAGTTACATGAGGGTTAAATTGCAAGTTTAGAACCTGCTTCCTGCTGTCGTTGTCAAAACATGCAATTACCATTGACGGAAAAGTTTAATCGGTGGGGTATTTTGGGGTAATTTCATTTTCTACACGGGAAAATGCGTTGGACAAAAATATGCATGATGATCTCATGGCCTCCGCATGCCGATGGGTATACGCTTTGCTAATCCATCAACTTCTTGGTAGCTCTTTGTATGTAGTTATATCTCGCGCATCTTGTTGACATTTGAGTATACATGATTGCCAGTTATAAGGTGTAGAGTATTACGTTCATACATTGCAGATCGAACACTTCACGTTATATATGTACATTTTGACTTTACTAATTATCTATCCCATGCACCTTTGGCATTTCTAAGCTTCTAATTAACACCACCAATTAAGGTAATAATTAATTAAATTAATTGTGGTGCATGTGTTGACCGGTACAAATTAATATATAATTAAAATAAACTGCAGCGATACAAGGCCTATCTTCATGTGTGGAATGGGGTACGTGCTTTCATGGGACCTAGTGCAGTGGATCGGAGAATCGGAGATAAGTAGGAACAACACGGTAGGGCACGAGGATCAGATGGTGGGCAGGTGGCTTCGAGCAGGTCAGCGCGGCAGCAACGTTTACGACACCCGACTATCCGACTCGCAGATATCCGAGTGGACCCATGGCGGTAGCCGCAACTTCGACCATCTCCGCCTCGTACAGTACGATCTACCGAGTCCGCCGCTACGTTTCCTGCCCAACACCATCTCCGTGCATCGACTCAAGGACCATGCCAGATGGGCCATGGCTCTCAACTTCTTCAACGTCACGGCTGGCATCGATTTACGTTAATTAATCAATTACGTACGTACATTAATTGCGCGCTTCTTCCAGCTCGATCCTTGCATGCATGCATGCATGCATATATGCATCGCCGCCTCCTCCTCATCATTTAATTCTGTAAACTTCTCTAATTCGAATATCTAATTAAAGACGTCGTACGTGGACATTAGTTTCCTTTTTCTTCCATTTTAATTAATTTGAGTTGTATAATCAATGTATTATTCTCTGATATGTATATTGGGCCGATCTGCATGCGCTTTGCCATTCTTCAAGTGGTTGGAAATCTGATCTGTCTTTTTTCTGTTTAATTATTTTGTACATGTAATTAATGAAGACCATATTACATACGTATAGACGGAGTTTAAAGTCTCTCACCTTCTGACCAGATGATGAATTAATTCGTCATCAAATCACTTGGCAAAAATATGTTTTTCTTTGTTTTTTTTTTTTTTTTAATTTTTTTTCCTGCAAGAGCAGAAGCTCAGATATTCGTTCCTAATCAAAGTGACGAGCAATGGCTGTAGGGGGAGTAGAATTATACCATCTACCTCTCCTAACTGCCAGATCGATCATACGCTACAGAGTACAGACATTCAGTTGTAGGAAAATGTAGCAAATTGGGAACAATATGTTGATGCCCCCCTCAATTATGTGTCTAATTTCAACTAGGTTCCAAAGCTTTGAGACATTTCTTTTCGATCAATCCGGGAAGCCTCTCTCTCTCTCTCTCTCTCTCTCTCTCTATATATATATATATATATATATATATGTATGTTACTTTCAAATGCAGAACGGCAATTTTGTTATATCGATTCTCGATCATTTCTGATCCATACACGAATTGTATGGGTGGCCCTTGTTCTTTCTGGAATTCGCCTTCTGCCTCCAGATGTGAAGGCTAACGATGTCCAAGGACAGACTTCTCATAGAATGTTGTAGAGGAACATGTAGACGATACTTTATGCCGCTGACGACAAACGAGCTTAATTTACATTTTACATTAGCCAAAGCCGTAAATTGCTGACCGGTAAATTATACATTTTCTAGATATGCTACATTTAGGACTTGGGAGGCATTTAATGACAGTACTGCTATCCCCCATCTTCGGGGAATATATGTCCACTTGTTTACATATGTTTAGGATTAGTTTGGTAAGGGAAATAACTTACCAAAATAAAGATTAATATTGTTCGGTGGCAATGATATTTTAATTTGGGTTAAGAAAACTTAACTGATGTTAAGATCGTGATATCAAAACACTTTAAGACGTCTGGGAGTTGGTCCAAACGACTGGTTAGTTGTCTGAACGCATTCTCAGATGTCTGGAAATTAATTTTTGCATGTGTACGATCGCGAGTCTACGCGTGTGTCGCGTGAAGACTGAAACCCGCCGCCCTCTTCTTTTTCTCTTCCCTCGCCGACTTGCAGAAACTGCCCCCCGTGCCTACAAATACCCTTCTCCTTTCCCTCACGCCACCCACCCCACCCGTCTTCTCCTTCCTCCAGCGTGAGCGCGAGAGCGAGAGCGAGGGCAACAGCTGCTGCCGGGTGCAGTGGCAGAGAGGAGAGGTGCAGCGAGAGGGAAGAGGAGAGAGAGCGCACGAGAGAGAGAGAGAGAGAGAGCTCGTAGGAGCAGTTTGAGGCTGGCTGGCGTGCGTGCGGAGGAGCGTTGTGCTGGGGAGGGTTCCCCCGGTGCTACTGCAGCTCGAGCAGTGGGCGGACGAGTGCGGCACAGCTGCGCGCAGCAAGAAGAAGACGGAAGAGCTTCTGATTCTGGGATTTTTCCCAAAATCAGACGTCTGTACCTACATCTAGATGACGCAAACGATGTCTGAAGGGAGATCCAGATGACTGATAGATATGTAATGTGCCTATACCTTTCTTTTTGCGGATACAGCCATGCAGGCCGTTCCGCTAAAGCTCTGTCGCGTGCCTTGCTGAGGGATTTTTGCGTACGCGTGCAGGTTTCGCTTCGGGAAGGCGCGGGACACACCCTCCCATGCGATTCAGACGTCTGGGAAAGGCACCAGACTGCGGAGAGTGTCTCCAGATATCCGGAGAGGTGGTCGGACGTCTAGAACTGGGTCCAGACGGTTCAGCAGGATCCCTGGACGTCTGAGGAGCAGCGTAGAGTGTGGTATGACCTGGACCACTTTTTAAGACGTCTGGAAAGTGTTCCAGACGTCTGATTTGAGTCAGAGTTGTCGTTTTTAACCCGTTTAGGATCCATTCGGGATCCGATTTCCGCATTTAAGATTCCGTTCTTCTCAGAATTAGTTCCTCTACTTGTTTGAAATACTTTTATCCTATTCTGAGTGGTTCCTTATGATTGATACTTGTGTTATGATCTCGTTCTGTTGCGACTTTGGGGGTTGGGGAGGCACGTGGACCTGCCGATCACGCCCCCATTACTCTCGATTTTGCAGGTAGAGTGGCTTCCCTTACTTAATTACAAACATTAATGTATATCTGAAATAAATGGTAGATCCTAGGGTATGGCATGAATCCTAGGACTTCAAAAACTAGATTGAATGATAGATCCTAGGGTATGGCATGAATCCTAGGACCTGAAAAACTAGATTGAATGATAGATCCTAGGGTATGGCATGAATCCTAGGACCTGAAAACAAGATTGAATAATAGATCCTACGGTGTGGCATGAATCCTAGGAACAGAAACACTGAAACGAATGTCTTGATTGCCTGAATTGCAGTCTTGGATAAGTAGATAGAATAATGATAATTGCCTGTAACATGTAGAGTACTGTTGCTAGTAATTGTCACATGTAATTTCTGTTGATTGAAATTAAATACGAGCTACTTGTATATAAATTGGAAAGGAAAAGAAATTTGAATTGTAAACACGTACAATATGCGACTAAACCTGCAATGATGAAACCTAGTATGGCTTGACCTGAGAAACATAAGCATGAATCCTACGGGGATTTAGGAGTAGAACTCCTGAAAATGACTGGAATGGAACTAGAAAAGTGAACGGGGAAGTGAGTTGGCCCTTGAGTACGGAGTACCAAGGAGAGTGACTGTTCCCCTGTTTAGTGCAGAGCGGAGCTAGCCACTCCAGGGACCCGGGGTTAGGTCTGGCCACTTTGTATTGACTTTTGGCCCTCGCGTACACCGTACCGGGGAGAGCTACTAGTGTAGGAAGGGAGGTAGTCACCCCACGGGGCCCTGGGTTCAGCTAGCCATCCTACACCGACTTGTTAGGCCCACTGGGCAAATCAGGGTAGTCAGGCGAGAGTGTGCAGACTTTGGAGGGGTAAGACCCCTGTTTGGTTACTGTGGAGGGGCTAGACTGTAACGACCCGATTCCCGAATCTCTACGAGACACGAGAATCGAACTGACTCGACTAATCCCAAGACCCAGTCGTACAACGAGAAAGTAACCAAAAGAGCAGTAAAATAAACCACATTCACCATGTATATAACTAGCAGTAACAAAATACAGCAGTAAAGAAAGGAAATACTGCAGTATACACCACCACAACAAAAGAGAAATAAACATGTACATAACATGAAGCTTACAATAAAGAGAGTACAGGGAGTAACAGAAAACTAATCACTACAGCGGAAAGAAAAGTACAGAAGGTACTACAGGTAACACTACTGGGCTCTACTAGGCCCAGCGCCCTCTGCAGCCGCTGACTCTGGCTGCTTAACACCTGATCCTGAAAAGGTAATAAGGGTGACACGTCAGCGAAACGCTAAGTAGAGTGGCAACTAAAAGCTAAAAGAAGCAGTAGAGTGTACAGTAACTGTTATATTTTTTTCTTTCTTTATTTATATTTTTCCATTTATTCACTGTTGATTTATTTATCAGATCCTTCTCCTGATCTTGAATGTTCCTCGTGGGAACGATCTTGATTGCAGTCTTTTCCGAAAAGTAGAAGTAATACGTGGTGCTCTCCCGACCGGGAGAGTCCCCCGTGGTGGTCCTACCCTCAGTCAACCACCCTAAGGTCACTGACAGACGTAACGGTGACTACGGCACGTGCGATAAGCGCACGGGTAGCTACCCCGCACTGGCACGCGGTCAGTCGTTTCCATTAACGGGTGCTCCCAAAGCACAGCACGGAACAAGTATAGGGCAGAGCCCTCTCAGTAACAGGGGTCCAGCCCCTCCACAGTAAACAAACAGGAGTCCTGCTCCTCCACAGTCCGCGCACCCTCGCCTTACTACCCTGGTTTGCCCCGTGGGCCTAACAAATTGGTGTAGGAGGGCTAGCAGAACCCTGGGGCCCGTAGGGTAGCTAGTGCTCTCCCTACACTAGTAGCTCTCCTTAGTACTGTGTACACGAGGGCCAAAAGTCGGTACAAAGTGGCCAGACCTAACCCCGAGTCCCTGGGGCAGCTAGCTCCACTCTACACTAAATAAGGGGACAGTTGCTCTCCTTGGTACTCCGTACTCAAGGGCCAGCTCAGTTCCCCAATTCTATTTCATTCACTTTCCAGGAGTTCTACTCCTAATTTCCCGTAGGGTTCAGGCTCTTTTAACTCAGCCAATTTAGGTTTCACCGTTCTAGGTTTATATCCATACAATTCATGTTCACAATAGTATTTATTCATTCATAACAAGTAGCTGTTAACCAATTTACAGGCAGTTATCATTTCCTTTCCACTTTTCCAAGACTGCAATGTATATATTCAACTAGTTTTCCAGTCCTAGGATTCATGCCATACCCTAGGATCTATCATTCAATCTAGTTTTCCAGTACTAGGATTCATGCAATACTCTAGGATCTACCATTCAATCTAATTTCTCAGTCCTAAGATTCATGCAATGCCCTAGACTCTATCAATTATTTCATAATTGTATAAATTTTGTTAAATAAATTAAAGGGCCACTCTACCCGCGAAATCGGGAGTACTGGGGATGTGATCAGCAATCCCGTGTGCCTCCGCAACCCTCACAATCGCAACGGAACGGGGTCCTAACACAAGGATCAATCACAAGGAGTTTCTCAGAACAGTATACAATTACTGTAAACAGGTAGAGGAAATAAATCTGGAAGGAACAAAACTTGAAATGCGGAAAACGGACTCCGAACGAACCCTAAACAGGTCAAAAACGACGAGTCTGCCCAAAATCAGACGTCTGGAACTTCTTCCAGACATCTTAAAAGGTTGATCAGGTCATACCTCGGTCTGCGCAGTCCTTCAGACGTCCAGAAGTCCGCTGGATCGTCTGATCCTAGTTCCCAGATGTCCGATCGTCACCCCGGATGTCTGGAGGTCCTCTCTGTCGTCTGGTATTGTGGCAAGATGTCTGATCCGTGTGGGATGGCGAGCCCTCGCGCCCTCCCGAACAGAACCTGCGCACACACACACCTGCTCTCATCACGAAGAGGCACAGAAGAACGCGGCTGACGGCTGCATGGCCGTACATGCGTAAAAAGGAGATGGTAGGAAAATATTGTACCTGTCAGACGTCTGGACCTTCCTCCAGACGTCTTCGGCGTCGTTTGGATGTGAGTCCAGACGTCTTATTCTGGGAAATTTTCCTAGAATCAAGACCCTTTTTGCCCTTCGCCCGAGATGCACGGCCGCGCCGCGCCGCGTCCGCCTGCTGCCTGAGCTGCAGCAGCTCCTCGCGTCACCCCACTCTCGCCGCTCTCCCGCCGGTCGACTTTAGCTGCCCCGGCAAGCTCGCACCTTCGTGGTCGAGCTTTCTTCTTCCTCTCGCAACACTCCTTCCCGCACGCCCGCAGCAGTCGCTGCTGCCGCACTCGCTCGCTCATGCTCTCGCTGGCAGGGAAAACGAGAAGAGAAGACGGTGGAGTGAGGGTTAGGGAGAGGGGGAGAGTTCTTATAAGGCAGCCGCAGGGAGAGAGAAGAAGGAAAGCGGCGCCTGCAGGGAGAGAAAAACGAAGGCTGCGAGTTCAGTCTGCGCCGCAGGCGCGCAGACGTGAACCCGTACGCCGAAAAAATTTATTACCAGACATCTGGGAGGGGTTCCAGACGTCTGGGACACTTCCCAGACGCCAGACGTCTTAAACTACGTCTGATGCCCATGTTCGTAACATAGACCCTTGTTACTGAGAGGGCTCTGCCCTATACTAGTTCCGTGCTGTGCTTTGGGCACACCCGTTAACGGAAACGACTAACCGCATGCCAGTGCGGAGTAGCTACCCGTGAGTTTATCGCGCGTGCCGTAGCCACCGTTATGTCTGTCAGCGACCTTGGGGTGGTTGACTGAGGGTAGGACTACCACGGGGGACTCTCCCGGCCAGGAGAGCACCACGTGCTACTTATACTTTTCAGGAAAGACTGCAATCAAGATCGTTCCCACGAGGAACATTCGAGATCAAGAGAAAGACCTGAGAAATAAACCAAGAAAGCGTAAATAGATAAATAAAGAAAGAAATTAAAAACAACAGCTACTTGTCCACCTTTACTGTCTTTCTTAGCTAGCTAGTTGCCACTCTACTCAGCGTTTTGCTGACGTGTCATATTTGTCACCTTTTTTAGGACCAGGTGTGAGGCAGCCAGAGCCTACGGCTGCAAAGGGTGTTAGGCCTAGTAGAGCCCAGTAGTTGTACTTTTATTGTACCCATTTTTATTGAATCAACTGGCTGGAAAAATAACCAATACACGTGCTTCTAACTAGAGTAGCCACCACAACGTACCTTTTGACATCTGTTTTAAGGTTCCTTCGATGAATATCGATTAGTATTGAAGTCTTTTCTGTTCCATGTTCGCGTCTCCTTGCAGGAGATGCCTCAACGAGGAGGTAGCGAGGCGGGCCGCGGATGCGGCTGAGGACGAGGTCGGAGGGGCAAGCGCGTTGAGCCCGATGCCTCAGTGGACCAGCCACTGCTCCCGGGCATTCAAGCCCAGGACCTCGCCCAGCTGATACAGGATATCGTGCGAGAGGAGCTCCACCCGCCGCCACGAGCGCCTCTCCCTGGGGCTGCGGAGGGGGAGTCCTTTGTGGGACAGCAAGACGGACATGGCGCTGGACGTGGGGGAGGGGGTGTCCCTCCACCGCCCCCACCTTCTTCCAATACTCTAGAGCAAGGGGCCTCCTCATCAGGAGGCGTACCAACTTCTCCACTTCATCACCACTATGAGCTTTAAGGGTAGTTCCGGAAGCTGAAGCCCCCCTCCTTCAAGGGGGATGAGGACCCGACCGAGGTGGAGGACTGACTCGAGCAGATCGAGAAGGTATTTGACACCCTTCGCCCCCCTATGGAGTGCCGCGTGGCCTTTGCCACATACCAGCTGGAGAGCGCGGCACACAGGTGGTGGAGGGCAGTCAGAGGTCAGGTGAGGGACGAGCCGACTTGGAACCAGTTCGTCACCCTCTTCTACGAGCAATACTTCCCCCAGACATGGCAGGACCAGAGGAGGCGAGAGTTCCACACTCTCCGCTAGGGGACGATGACCATTAGCGCATACTGCATGTGTTTCCTGGACCTATCTCGTTTCGCAGCGACAGCCGTGGCTACTGGCGACACATGCACGAATCCCCTATAGTTTTTATTATTTCGTTGTAGTATAGTATAGAGAAGTGGTTACCAGTTAATACAATTTGTTACTCGGAAAAAGAGTTCCCGAGGTCGAACTCAAGGAGAAAGTTGTATTCCAGAAGTACAATGTTTCTTTATTACAAAAATAAAAGAGAGAGAGGAAGAAATAAATCTTAGTTTTGTGGCTTCTCTTCTCTCTTAGCTCATCATCTTCTTCTTTTCTCGGATCTTTTTCCTTGATCTTCTGCCTTCTGCCTTCAGTTCTTCTTATTTCTTCTCTTCTTCAGAGCTTCTCGTCTTCTTCTCTTCTTTCAGCTCTATCTTTCTTCAATTTCTCCTTTCTTCTTTCTTCTTTCTGCTTCAGCTGCAGAGCTTTTCTTCTTGCGGTCCCCTGCCTTGCTCAGCTGCCCGGCTTCTTCGTTCTCCTTCTTTCTCTGCAGTCCTTCTTCTGCAGAGCGTCGTCTGATTTTCCAATCAGACGACTTAAATCGCCACTGCTACAGTGCTCCACCTTCTTCTTCCTTCGATCTTCTTCATCTTGCAATCTGTTCTTCTTCCTCTGCTTCTTCTTCTTCTCTGCACTGCACCCTGTTCTCTTCTTCTCTGCCTTGGCATGCACAGAGCAAAGCCTACCCTTTTCCCTCTACCCGCCGTCTCTCTCTCTCTCAAGACTTCGCTCATAGGATTGCTCTCCCAGAGCCGCCGGGTAATCGGGTTAGGCTTCGCACCCGGGACCAAGCGCATCGGCAGGTGGGTGATGCGCGAGGAGTGCTCAGGATAAGTTCGAGTCGGATCCGCCGGATCCGCGTGGTGAGCTCGCGGATCGAGAGGGTGAATGGGCGTGGGACCTCACCCCGGTGCGTTCAGAGGCGATAAGGTAATTTCACAAAAATAATTTAAAGGGGTGTGCGGCTCTAGGATCTTCTGAGGTGGGACTAAATGTCCCACCCCAATTCGGCGCCTGCAGCTGAGAAAGCTGCAGGCATTCGTGGCTGTTGCTAGGTCTTCTCTTCAGCTGAAGGCCTGGGCAGCTACGTGGTCGCAATCCGCACGTCCTGGAGCGCAGGCCTGGGTGGAAGCACAGTTGCAGCTGCAGGTTGAAGCAGCTTCACCTGTTAGGCAATGGAGGCGAAGGATGGGTACCCTGTGCACAGAGATACGGCCTCTCGGCCTAGTCAGAAGGTGCAGGGAGCTTCGTCGGAGTGCAGCAAAGCTCGTGCGGGTGGTGGCGAGGAGTGGGGCGGCGTGTAGGGGCTGCCCTAGGTCGGACTGCGGCCGGGGGAATGGGTTTGTTCGGGGGAGTGATGCGGAGGTGAGGAGTGGCAGTGAAGGGGCGGAAACGGTTCAGTGGGACGAGGCGGAGGTTTTGGGTCGGTCGACGAGTCGTGTGGAGTGGCGGAATGATGGGAGCGACTCGCCGGAGGCGTGGAAGATGATGGTGGTCGGGTCGGTGGAGGGTTTGATTGCGCAAATTAAAATAGGGAAAAGGAAGAGGGGAGGAAGAGAAGTAACTGTTACCTACTTGTAGGGACGAAGGAGGCCGGAGTGGGGCGGCAGTCATGTCGACTGTCGCCGGAGAAGAAGGTACCCAGTGGGGGCGGACGGCGGCGACGACGGGGCTGAAGCAGCGTGCGCGGGTATTGCGCGACGCGGAGGAGAATCAGGAGGAAGTCTCTGCCATTGGTTTTGTGGCAGAGCGAAGAGGAAAGGAAAGGGAGCTCGCCGGAGCTCGCTGGGTGTCTGCCGGAGTGGGAAGAGAAGAAAGTTGTGGGTGGTTCTCCGTCAGAATCGAGCTACTGAAAGCGGCAGACGGTGGTGGCATTTATAGAGGCGAAATCAAAGAGGAGGGCGGAGGGAGACGACGTGCCTCCCTCGCCGGAGGATGGCCGGATCGCGACCCATACCTTCCGCGCGTTCGCACGGAAGGTGTGGGCGATGGCAGAGATCGTGGATGTGTCCCTACGACAGCAGACGTCGCAGGGAACACCCCGTTGTCTTGGCAGGGGGTCGCCCTCACCCTGCGCGGCGCCATGCCTCGCCGGAGCATGGTGCTGCTTAGGGTTTTGCAGGGAGGACCCAAATGAAAAAAATGATGAAGAATTAGGGGCCAAAATGCAAGGGTTTCAAAAGTTGAGGATCAAAAAGTAATGGATGAGGACCAAAATGCAAAGTCGGTCAAGAAGGTCTCTTCTTAGGCTCAAGCTTTTATGCATGACTAAATGGGACATAAGGATTCTAATGGTGAATTTTATTTCTAGGTCAGACCTTGTTTGATGGGTCAATTCACGTAAAAACCCAAATTAAATCATTAATTGGGCATGGTTCTCAATGTAGGTCAAAATGGGTTCCTAAGGCCAAATTGAAGGTTCTAAACCCTAGAGATTATTTTTATATGAATTTTAGAGGGTTTAGTTGATTTTTTCTTTGCCTCGAACCTCGTGAATTGAAGTGGATTTATTTTAGGGTTACAGATTGTCATTTAATTCCTTGGAGTTGCTGTAGCCCTTATCAGATCAGATCATCCTATTTTCCTTCTTATTAGGTTAGTTTGACCTATGTTTGGACCCTGAGTTACCCTGTTTGCAGATTGTGTTGGTAAAATTGCATTTTTACCCCTTATAACTTATTTTTTTCTTAGACTCAGAATTTTCTGAGTTAAGCCTTTCCTTGAGTTATGTAGGAGCTTTTATCCTCTGTATTAGGTCAAAATGAGCTAGTTATGGCTCATGATGAGGTTCTCATCATACCCCCATGCCTAGCTTTTGCTAGTCCCTTAGCAAAAACTTAAGGTTTCAACCCTTGTTCTAGACCATGAAGTTCTTAATAGCTTCAGGTAAGTGCTTTTTCATTTGAGCTTAGATTAGGTTAGAATGCTGACCCTAGGCCTAAAAGGTACTCTAGTACCAATCAAGATCCAGATCTGTCTAGCCTTAGCCTCAGTCCTTAGCAAAGGTTTTTAAGGCCTACAAGAACTAACCTAAGGTCTATTGGACTTTGTGGTTAAAGCACCCGTGCTTGGAATGATTTTAGCCCTAGCTCAGCTCGCAGTGCATTTTGTAAGAGAGAGAGAAAATTTTTCTGTTTGAAGAGTTTTCTCTCTCTTTTTCTTTTTAATTCTAGCTTAGGATTGGCTTTTCAACACGGTCTGTATCAGATTCCTTGCTCCCATCATCAATCCTCAAGGGTTCCTGGCAATCGATGCTTCGAGATAGCACCGCCCATGGCAACCCCCGGAACCCTGGCTATTGAGATTTAGAGATAATCCCATCCATGGTGTTCCGTGGCCTAATCCAGACCCTGGCAATTGAGACTTCGTGATAATGCCATCCATAGAATCTGAACCAGCAGAGTGCTTACATGCCCCCAGTATGATATGTAAATATCCTAAGAGACAAGCACCGAGGAGATGATATTTTGTTACACATCTTCGAGGGGATTTCCTGCCTCTCTGTGCTGGGAACTCGTCCAAATCAACTTGTGTTGATCGGCCGCTCCTACTCTAGGTGTACTTTTCAGAATTTTGCGACGCTTCTGCGTGATTTTGATTTTTATGCTTACTGAACTAGGCTATGCGTGAGGTTAGGGTGCTTAGGTTACTGAGTCCTGTAGATCAAAAGTTAGTTAATGAGGTCGAATACTCCCTAAGCCTTAGACCTAATACTTCAGCTTTTCATTTTCCTCAACCTCTTGAGGGGTGTCCAGATCTTAATGAGTACTAAGAGTCTATCCAAGAATGCCTAAGGTTTGCGTTCTTACTAATCCCATTGTGCACTTTTCAGTTCTTTTCTTGAATGGGGTCTAGAACTTAGGTTAATTCCTTAGTTTCTTACTAATGACTACTTTTTTCTCATAATTTTGTGCTCCTTTTTCATTTTGTTGCTTTTTCTCAACAAAATTTCCTTTCTCCCTTTTTTTTTTTTGGCAAAAAATTTTAATTTTTTTATGGTGTTTTTGGCATATTTGAATTTTTTTTTGTTTAAAACCTTTTCTTACAAGTTGTTTTGCACTTTTATACCCCCCCATTCCTAAGGTTTACAATGTCCTCATTGTGACTAGGGGGTTTTTTATTTACTTAGTTCATTCCTTAAGGCAGAAATTTGGATGAGTGAATGGGTTGGGATGAATTTTGCGGACGATTTCTAATCCCAGATGCAAGCATCTGAGGTGGGGTCGGTTGTCTATAAGAGTGAACGTTAAGTGCACAAAAGTGTGAAAAAGGTTTTGGATTTTTAGGAAAATGATGGGCTGCCTCCCGTTAAGCGCTGAGTTTTACGCCATCGGCTGGGCGCAATAAGCTCAAGGGGAATGGAGGATATAAGATGATTCAGCCAAATTAGTAGAAGTCACATCAATGAACGGCTTGAGTCTCTGACCGTTCACGATGAAAGGTTCGGAATCGTGGCTGAGCGAACTGATTTCGATAGCTCCATTTCCAAAAACCTGTCGGAATAAATATGGTCCGACCCACTTGGATAGCAGCTTTCCCGGGAAAAGTTTGAGTTGGGCATCAAAGAGTAGGACCTTCTGACCAGGATGAAAGATTTTTCTTGAGATATGCTTGTCATGGAAGGCTTTAACCCGCTCCTTGTAGATTCGCGAGCTCTCATACGCGTCTAGGCGTAATTCATCGATCTCGCTGATTTGAAGTTTTCTGTGGGTTCCAACCTTCGAAAAATCTAGATTACAGTTCCGTACTGCCGAATAGGCTTTATGCTCCAGTTCTACAGGAAGGTGACACGCCTTCCCGTACACCAGTCTAAAGGGAGACATAAATAATTGGGTTTTGTGGGCGATCCTATAGGCCCACAATGCTTCCGGAAGTCGGGTCGACCAGTCCTTCCTGTCAGGCCGAACAGTGACTTGCAGGATTTTCTTGATCTCCCGATTAGACAGCTCAGCTAGACCATTAGTTTGGGGGTGGTAAGGAGTAGAGATTCGGTGAGACACCCCGTATTTGGTCATCAGTGACCTAAACTGAGCGTTTGTGAAATGGGTCCCCCCATCTGAGATTATAGCACGAGGAATCCCGAACCTTGAGAAAATGTTTTGATGAATGAATTTGAGAACGATTTTGTGATCACAGGTTTGGGTCGGTATGGCTTCGATCCATTTGGACACGTAGTACACAGCCAGCAGAATGTATTCGAAACCATCCGAAACAGGAAAGGGGCCCATAAAATCAATCCCCCAAACATCAAAGATTTCGCATACGAGAATCGGCCACATAGGCATCATGTCGCGATGGCTCATGTTGCCCAAAGTTTGGCAACGACTGCATGCCTTGCAGAGACTGTATGTGTCTTTGAACAGTGTGGGCCAGTAAAAGCCACACTGGAGGACTTTTGATGCGGTTTTATGCCCAGAGAAATGGCCACCGCATGCCTGGTCATGGCAGAAAGAGAGGATATTGTTGAATTCCTCTTCCGGGACACATCTTCGGATGATTTGGTCAGCACCTATGCGAAAGAGGTACGGGTCTTCCCAAATGTTATACTTGGCATCAGAGCGCAATTTATCTTTCTTGGCTTTCGGCCAATCAGACGGGATCTGATGAGATGCCAAGTAATTTACTATATTAGCAAACCATGGAAGGCTAGTACCGATAGTCAGCAGGTGCTCATCAGGAAAATGCTCTGTGATGGGTCCGGAAGGGTCAATTATTTCAGAAGGAAGACGGGACAAGTGATCAGCTACCACATTTTGCTTTCCCGCTTTGTCGCGAATCTCAAGGTCAAATTCTTGCAACAGCAAGATCCATCGGATTAATCGAGGTTTCGCGTCCTTCTTTGCAAGGAGATGCCTCACAGCTGTGTGATCCGAGTATATGATGACACAGGAACCCAGAAGGTATGATCTAAATTTTTCTAGAGCAAATACTACAGCTAGCAGCTCTTTCTCAGTAATCGTATAGTTACGCTGAGCCTCATCGAGTGTCTTGCTGGTGTAGTAAATGACCATAGGTTTCCCGTCAATTTTCTGCCCCAAAATCGCTCCTACAGCGAAGTCAGATGCATCGCACATGATCTCAAAGGGTTGAGACCAATCAGGGGACTGTAGGATCGGGGCTTGGGTGACTCGGTCACGTAGGATCTCAAATGCTTGAGTGCATTCCTTGGAAATTTCGAAAGGTACATCCTTGGAGAGAAGAGTGGTCAGGGGGCGTGCGATTTTTGAAAAATCAGGGATAAATCGACGGTAAAAATCGACGTGCCCTAAAAAAGATCGGATGTCCTTGATTGAGCTAGGCATAGGAAGGCGAGAGATCAGATCAATCTTAGCTCGATCCACTTGGATGCCTTGTTCCGAAATTAAGTGTCCCAGGACAATTCCCTCAGGCACCATGAAATGGCTCTTTTCCCAGGAAAGAACCAAATTCACATCGATGCACCGCCTGAGTATCTGGACCAAGTGTTGGAGGAAATCGTCGAATGATGCTCTAAAAACTGAAAAGTCATCCATGAAGACTTCCAGATAATTACCTACCATATCTGAGAATATGGCAAGCATGCACCGCTGAAAAGTAGAGGGTGCATTGCAAAGACCGAAAGGCATCCTTCGGAAAGCGTATGTTCCGAAGGGGCAGGTAAACGTGGTCTTTTCTTGGTCTTCAGGATGGATTGCCACCTGGTTGTAACCGGAGTACCCGTCAAGAAAGCAGAAGAACTTATTTCCCGCTAGTTTCCCAAGAATCTGATCAATGAAAGGCTGTGGGAAATGATCCTTCTTCGTGGAGGAATTGAGTCAGCGGTAATCTATACAGACTCTCCACGAGTTGGCTAATCGGGTAGGAATGATTTCTCCGGTTTCAGTCGTTATAGTGGTGAGTCCTGCCTTCTTGGGCACGACCTGAATTGGGCTCACCCAACGACTATCGGAGATCGGGTAGATGATCCCGGCATCTAACCACTTGATAATCTCCTTTTTCACGACCTCCTGCAGATTGGGGTTCAAGCATATCTGCATTTCACGAGAAGGTCGTGCGCCCTCTTCTGAATAGATATGATGAGTACAATAAGAGGGACTTATTCCAGTCAAATCATGGAGAGTCCACCCGATGGCTCTGCGATGTTGCTGGAGGACAGCAATCAGACGAGATTCCTGTTCAGGATTGAGGTTGGAATTGATAATCATAGGAAGGGTCTGATTAGAACCCAAAAAGATGTATTTCAAGTGCGCAGGAAGGGGCTTTAGTTCAAGGATGGGGTTATCAGCAGCAGCGGGTGGTTCCGTATTGACGTGAGGTTCAAGGGTAGGAGTTACCGGGTTGTTCGTATCTGGATTTGACTCCTTAGTTTGCAGGTCAAGATCTTTCTGTGGTTGATGAGGTATAATCAGGTCATTCTAGAAGTGTGTTTCATCAACCAAAGCCCTAATGTCACAAATTTGTTCGATGACACCGCAATTGATTCCTTGTTGGGCCTTAAATATATCAATTTTCAGGGTTTGATTCCCAAATTTGAGCTCTATTTGGCCCTCCTCACAGCTAATGTTGGCTCTAGCAGTAGCCAAGAAAGGTCTCCCTAAAATGATTGGTGTATCCCTAGGGTTCTCAGGTGCATCCATGTCTAAGACTATAAAGTCTACAGGAAAGTAGAAATCCCGCACTCTCACAATAACATCCTCGAGAATCCCTTTTGGTGACTTTATAGATCGATCTGCTAATTGTAATGTCACCTCGATTGGTTTTAACTCAGGTTCTTCTAGATGGTCAAGTAAGGATGTGGGTATCAGATTTATGGATGCACCCAAGTCTAGCAAAGCTCTATCAAATTGGGTATCACCTATCTTGCAGGAAATCAGGGGAGTACCAGGGTCTTTAGCCTTGGGTGGGAGTCTGCTTAGGATTACAGAGCTGGCTTGCTATGACAGAACAATTGGACTCCCACTCTTGGTTCGCGGCTTACGCTGGAGTGTAGACACATTCTTTAAGAATCGTGCGTAAGCCGGTACATGGCGGATTGCATCCATCAAAGGGATGTTTATGTGGACCTGCTCAAAGAGCTTGACCAGGTCCTCCTCAGGTGCCACGGGCTTGGTGGTCTTCTTTCCCTTGGTCAAGGTCTCGAGAAACGGGATCTTGGTTGGTTCTTCTAGGATAGGTCCAGGTTTTGGATCTGGGATAGGGGTGGGAATGTCCTGGATTACTGCCCTAGGCTTGGGATCACTATCAGGCCTAGAGTGGTTTGGATGAGGTGGGTCTTGGGTTTCCTTACCACTACGGGTTGTTACGGAATTGAGTCCTGCCTGGTTTTGGTTGGGATTGGGTAAGATAGGTTGCTGCTGGTAACCCGCAAAAGAAGTGGAGGCCTCTATCCCATTTGGTGAAGGAACAGAGGGGGCCTGATAAATCATATGGGCATGGCCCGGGTTTGGGTTCATAACGCGTCGCTGGGCTGGCACGTTATTCGGGTTAGGAAGAGGTTGGGAAGGAAGTGTGCCTGGCTGACGAGAATTTGCCAACTGGGCCAGTTGGTTTCGGACCTCTGTAATTTCGTCCTTGTGTTGCTTTTGAATAGCCGCATTCGTTCTTTGAATGTCAGCTAGAGTCTGAAGGATAAGGGACATTTGATCCTGATTTGGCCCTGATGGATAAGTAGGGTTGGGCCGAGGCTGAGGCGGCTGGTAAGGACGAGAGGATTGTGGGCAGGGCTGAAAGGGTGGTCTTTGGGTTTGGGAATTTCCCGTCCACTGAAAGTTGGGATGGTTTCGCCATCCAGGGTTATAGGTGTTGGAGAATGGGTCGTTCTAGATGGCGTTGAGGTCCTCGCAGGTCTGAGGAACCTCTAGAGAATCAAAGAAAGGGGGAATGGAATTCCTCGGGCAGGTGTAAAAGGGATCGGATGATCCTCCGATCCGAGGATCAGGTGGGGATGGATATGGATCCATCCTAGGGGAAGATCGGTGGAGAATGCTTTGCATAGTCTCCTGTGTGGAAGGAGGTTGTGCAAAGGAGTTACGCGCAGAGGTGGCTTGCTGCAAGTGCTGAGTCAGCTCATCCACCTTCTTCTCAATGATTGAGACCTTGTCCAATCGACTAGCCATTAACTCCAGGTCGACTGATGCGGACAGGCCCTGCGTCTCATGTGCTCCCCTAAGATTCGTCGATGCGTGGGTATTCGTCCTGTCGAATAATCCCATGGAGTCATTGTTGATGGAGTTCTCGCACATGTTTTCTAGAATCTCCCACACGGTGTCTTCATGTTGACCCATGATATTTCCTCCGCAAGTTGCATTGACGAAAAGACGGATGTCCTCACGGAGTCCCTGGTAAAAAGATTGGACATGTTCCCATTTAGGAACTCCGTGATGGGGGCACTTTCTCATGAGATCCTGAAAGTGATCCCATGCCTCATGAAGAGGTTCCCCTGTTTGTTGAGTGAAGTGAGTAATCTGATGGCGCAAGGCGTTGGTCCGACCAACGGGGAAGAACTTTTTCAAAAACTCGGACTGAAATTCTTCCCAAGTGTTGATCGGCCGGGTCTGAGTTTGATACCAATGAGCGACCTTGTCCATAAGAGAAAAGGAGAACATCTTCATGAGAAGAATATCTCGATTTTGCGCGTCTGACCCAAAAGTTTGGGCCAAATGCTTTAGCTGTTTGATGTGCTGGAAGGGATCTTCGGAATTAAGCCCATGGAATTTAGGTATAGCATGAATCATGTTGGGCTTCAATTCGGAATCAGGTCCTCCAGTCAGGATTCTGACTCGAGGCTCAATGGCCACCGCAGCAGGATTGTAATGGTCCCGCATCATAGGACGCTGCGGTGGGTGCACAAAGTTTTGGAAGAGGTCATTGAGTCGCTGGATCTAATGCTCCAGGTTGTTTTCTTCCTCAACTGGCTGAGCCATGATGGGGGAAGAAGAAGAGCTTGGTTCTTAATCGGATGAGAGAATAATGTGGTGGGGTTGCTGTTCAAACACGGGCGTCGTGGCTGGGCCTTTACGAGAGTGAATTCATAAAGGAGATCTTAAGGGTGGTCTTAAGGATCTCCTACCGTTCATGCACTGTTGGAGTAGAAGAGTTTAGAAGGTGCTGGACCCAATCAAGATACCCAAAAATGTGTTGGGTGACTATAGAGGTGCGGGGCAGATGGACCCCTTGATCAAAAAGATCGTCCACCTGAGAATTACCTGGGCAGCCAGAGAGGGTGAGTCCCGCGAAGACCCTACACGGTAGAGCGTCCCCACGGGTTACAGGGTTTTCCCCCACACGACCTCTCTTGTCACTGCGGTTTCAGGTAAACCAGAATGGGGATCTTGACCTTTTAAGTCTACCAATTTTAGCTTAAGATCATGGTGCTTAAGGTATCACTTGAACTTTTAGGTATTTTTGAGTGAAGAAGTGACCTAATTTTAAGGTTGGTTGACCCAAGGGGTCAACTTCACCTCTTGTTCCTTTGAGAGCTTTTTGGGTCCTTTCTTTTAAGGTTCAAATGGATTTAAGAGCCTGATTTGCTTAGGGTTCCTCTTGTATAGATCTTTTCAAACAAGGTTTAGGTACACCTCTTTTTGGGAAGATCTTTTCTTTGTTAATAAAAGGTGTGTCTCTAAAAACCCTAGCTTTTCAATTCCTGAGTTGGCTCTAGTTGGTCCATTTTAGTTGCCTCAAAATGTAGTATCTAGGGCTCAATCAATAAGGTTTTAGACCTAGTTACCTTAGTTGGATGGACAGTTAAAATGTGTGGAAATGAAAAATTTAGGCAACTTTGAGGAATTACTATGTATGATGCAGGTAGCCCTAAGTTGATTTTTCTTTTCCTTCCTTTTTAGATTTTAAGGGAGTTTAAGAGAGGGTTAATGAAGATTACCTGTTTGTTGGAGTGTTTGTTGTGCGGCTGCTCTTCCAATTTTTACCTACACACAAGAGAGAAAAGATTAGCAATCTCTTAAAAGAAATTTAAAACTTCTAGAATAGCCGTTGCTCCCCGGCAACGGCGCCAAAAACTGGCGACACACGCACGAATCCCCTATAGTTTTTATTATTTCGTTGTAGTATAGTATAGAGAAGTGGTTACCAGTTTAATACAATTTGTTACTCGGAAAAAGAGTTCCCGAGATCGAACTCAGGGAGCAAGTTGTATTCTAGAAGTACAATGTTTCTTTATTACAAAAATAAAAGAGAGAGAGGAAGAAATAAATCTTAGTTTTGTGGCTTCTCTTCTCTCTTAGCTCATCTTCTTCTTCTTTTCTCAGATCTTTTTCCTTGATCTTCTGCCTTCTGCCTTCAGTTCTTCTTATTTCTTCTCTTCTTCAGAGCTTCTCGTCTTCTTCTCTTCTTTCAGCTATATCTTTCTTCAGTTTCTCCTTTCTTCTTTCTTCTTTCTGCTTCAGCTGCAGAGCTTTTCTTCTTGCGGTCCCCTGCCTTGCTCAGCTGCCCGGCTTCTTCGTTCTCCTTCTTTCTCTACAGTCCTTCTTCTGCCGCTGCTACAGTGCTCCACCTTCTTCTTCCTTCGGTCTTCTTCATCTTGCGATCTGTTCTTCTTCCTCTGCTTCTTCTTCTTCTCTGCATTGCACCCTGTTCTCTTCTTCTTCTCTGCCTCGGCCTGGACAGAGCAAAGCCTACCCTTTTCCCTCTACCCGCACGTCTCTCTCTCTCTCTCAAGACTTCGCTCATAGGATCGCTCTCCCAGAGCCGCCGGGTAATCGAGTCAGGCTTCGCACCCGGGACCAAGCGCATCGGCAGGTGGGTGATGCGCGAGGAGTGCTCAGGATAAGTTCGAGTCGGATCCGCCGGATTCGCGTGGTAAGCTCGTGGATCGAGAGGGTGAATGGGCGCGGGACCTCACCCCGGTGCGTTCAGAGGCGATAAAGTAATTTCACAAAAATAATTTAAAGGGGTGCGCGGCTCCAGGATCTTCCGAGGTGGGACTAAATGTCCCACCCCAATTCGGCGCCTGCAGCTGAGAAAGCTGCAGGCATTCGTGGCTGTTGCTAGGTCTTCTCTTTAGCTGAAAGTCTGGGCAGCTGCGTGGTCGCAATCCGCACGTCCTAGAGCGCAGGCCTGGGCGGAAGCGTAGCTGCAGCTGCAGGTTGAAGCAGCTTCACCTGTTCAGCAATGGCGGCGAAGGACGGGTACCCTGTGCACAGAGATACGGCCTCTCGGCCTAGTCAGAAGGTGCAGGGAGCTTCGCCGGAGTGCAGCGAAGCTCGTGCGGGTGGTGGCGAGGCGTGGGGTGGCGTGTAGGGGCTACCCTAGGTCGGACTGTGGCTGCGGGAATGGGTTTGTTCAGGGGAGTGATGTGGAGGTGAGGAGTGGCAGTGAAGGGGCGGAAACGGTTCAGTGGGACGAGGCGGAGGTTTTGGGTCGGTCGGCGAGTCGTGTGGAGTGGCGGAATGATGGGAGCGACTCGCCGGAGGCGTGGAAGATGATGGTGGTCGGGTCGGTGGAGGGTTTGATTGCGCAAATTAAAATAGGGAAAAGGAAGAGGGGAGGAAGAGAAGTAACTGTTACCTACTTGCAGGGACGAAGGAGGCCGGAGTGGGGCGGCAGTCGTGTCGACTGTCGCCAGAGAAGAAGGTACCCAGTGGGGGCGGACGGCGGCGACGACAGGGCTGAAGCAGCACGCGCGGGTATTGTGCGACGCGGAGGAGAATCAGGAAGAAGTCCCTGCCATTTGTTTTGTGGCAGAGCGAAGAGGAAAGGAAAGGGAGCTCGCTGGAGCTCGCTGGGTGTCTGCCGGAGTGGGAAGAGAAGAAAGTTGTGGGTGGTTCTCCGTCAGAATCGAGCTACTGAAAGCGGCAGACGGTGGTGGCTTTTATAGAGGCGAAATCAGAGAGGAGGGAGGAGGGAGATGACGTGCCTCCCTCGCCGGAAGATGGCCGGATCGCGACCCATACCTTCCGCGCGTTCGCACGGAAGGTGTGGGCGATGGCAGAGATCGTGGAGGTGTCCCTGCGACAGCAGACGTCGCAGGGAACACCCCGTTGTCTTGGCAGGGGGTCGCCCTCACCCTGCGCAGCGCCATGTCTCGCCGGAGCATGGCGCTGCTCAGGGTTTTGCAGGGAGGACCCAAATGGAAAAATTGACGAAGAATTAGGTGCCAAAATGCAAGGGTTTCAAAAGTTGAGGTCAAAAAGTAATGGATGAGGACCAAAATGCAAAGTCGGTCAAGAAGGTCTCTTCTTAGGCTCAACTTTTTATGCATGACTAAATGGGACCTAAGGATTATAATGGTGAATTTTATTTCTAGGTCAGACCTTGTTTGACCGACCAATTTACGTAAAAATCCAAATTAAATCATTAATTGGGCATGATTCTCAATGTAGGTCAAAATGCGTTCTTAAGGCCAAATTGAAGGTTCTAAACCCTACAGATTATTTTTATATGAATTTTAGAGGGTTTAGTAGATTTTTTTTTTGCCTCGAACCTCGTGAATTGAAGTGGGTTTGTTTTAGGGTTATAGTTTATCATTTAATTCGTTGGAGTTGATGTAACCCTTATCAGATCAGATCATCTCATTTTCCTTCTTATTAGGTTAGTTTGACCTATGTTTGGACCCGGAGTTACCCTGTTTGCAGATTGTGTTGGTAAAATTGCATTTTTACCTCCTATGACTTGTTTTCTTCTTAGACTCAGAATTCTCTGAGTTAAGCCTTTCCTTGAGTTATGTAGGAGCTTTTATCCTCTGTATTAGGTCAAAATGAACTAGTTATGGCTCATGATGAGGTTCTCATCAGCTACTGAGGAGGAGCACCTTTGGAGGTTCACCGAAGGGATTTGGCTTGCTATTCGGGGGTATGTCAAACCCCTGAAGCTGCCTACCTTCTCAAGGGTGGTGGAGGCAGCTATGACGTATGAAGAGACCAACCCATCCGCACGTGATGTTAGCAGCGAGCGGAAGCGGCCCTATCAGCCAGGCTTCTCACAAGGTCGACAAGAGAGGAGGCATGTGACACCCGTAGGAAAGCCGTCACGCTTTGTGGGGCCGTCAGTGGCTTTTGGGGGTCACCGACAGGGGCTCGCTGCTAGCACTAGAACCCCACCCAGCCGTCAGCAGGGACCCACTGAGGGCGGGAGTCGAGTCCCCCTTTGTTACCAGTGTGGCCAGCCGGGCCACATCAGGAGGGACTGCCCGTCTAGGGCTGGAAATCAGCTGATGCTCCCTGCGCCGAGCACTGGAGGGTTAGTAGGAGGCCGCGGTTTCCAGGCGCGAGGAGGAGGACAGCAGTCGCAGGGAGGGTACTGACCGGCGGCTACCCGTCCGACTCAGAGTGTGGTTGCTTCGTCCGCACCTAGGGCTGAGGGGCGTATCAACGCCCTGAAACACAGGGATGCCAGAGCTTCAGGATCAGTGGTGGTAGGTATGGTTTCAGTTTCCGGCAGACTTATTTACAAGATTTTCTATTCCGACGCTACACACTCGTTTGTCGTTGCCAGTTTTGCTGTTAGTCTGGGGTAGGACTGTGTGTTGTTAGAGGATCCGTTCGTGATCAGAGGTTCGGGTGGTCAGCTATTTGCAACTGAGGAGGTGTACACGGGTTGTGAGATCAGTGTTGAGGGACACATCCTTCCCGCTGACCTGATCATGATACAGATGGAGGACTTTGGCGTGATTCTGGGGATGGACTAGCTAACCGCTTACCACGCCTTGGTGTACTGCTTTGAGAGGAAGATCGTCTTCTCCATACCGGAGTTGCCTTCTTTCGAGTTCCACGGGCAGCCAATGGACGGAGGCTTCAGGTGCATTTCTGCACTTCGGGTGGTGAGACTTTTGAGCCAGGGGTGTGAGGGTTTCCTAGCTTATGCAGTGGCGGAGCCTAGCCCTGTGGCCGACTTTCAGAGTATCCCGATGGTCAGAGAGTACCCAGACGTGTTCCCAGATGAGTTTCCAGGACTATCGCCCGAGCGTGAGATCGATTTTGAGATCTCATTAGTATCGGGGACCAGCCCCATCTCTACAGCACCGTACAGGATGGCACCACTTGAGCTGCGAGAAGAAGCTTTCTGAGGCCCAGTGCGTCTCCGTGGGGAGCCCAAGTATTGTTCGTGAAGAAGAAGGATGGTACCCTACGCCTTTGTGTGGACTACCGACAGCTGAATAGGGTTACCATCAAGAATAGGTATCCACTGCCAAGGATTGATGACTTGTTTGACCAACTGCGAGGTGCCACGATATTCTCCAAGATAGACTTGAGGTTTGGATACCACCAGTTGAGGATCAAGGAAGCAGACGTCTCCAAGATAACTTTCCACACCCCGTACGGACACTACGAGTTTTTGGTCATGCCGTTTGGGCTGACCAATGCCCCCACTGCCTTCATGGACTTGATGAACCGGGTGTTCAGACCGTACTTGGTCCAGTTCGCGGTGGTATTCATTGATGATGTGCTCATCTATTCCCGAGATCAGGCGCAGCACGAACAGCACTTGCGGATGATTTTGGACACACTGAGACGACGTAAGCTGTACACCAAATATAGCAAGTGCAAGTTCTGGTTGAGGGAGGTGACCTTCTTGGGTCATGTGATCTCCGGGGAAGGCTTGGTTGTGGACCTAGCCAAGGTTGAGGCAGTGCTCAGGTGGGAGAGACCGCGTACGGTTACTGAGATCTGCAGTTTCTTGAGACTGGCAGGCTACTACAGGTGGTTTATCAGGGGCTTCTCGCAGATTGCACGTCCTATGACACAGCTGACCCGAAAGGACGTGCCCTTTTCTTGGACATACACTTGTGAGGCGTGTTTTCAGGAGCTGAGGGAGAGGCTAACTTCGGCTCCCATGCTCACCATCCCAGACAGTAGTGGCGGGTTCGTTGTGTACACGGATGCCTCCTTGCAGGGGTTAGGGGGTGTGCTCATGCAGAGGGGTCACGTTGTCACTTACGCTTTGCGACAACTGAAGCCCCATGAGCATAGCTACCCTACCCAGGACCTAGAGCTGGCAGCTGTCGTCTTCGCACTGAAGACTTGGAGGCAATACTTGTACGGTGAGACCTTTGAGATTTTCACATATCATAATACTTGTTTAATCAGAAGGAGCTCAACATGAGACAGAGACGGTGGTTGGAGCTCCTGAAGGACTATGACTGCAGCATTTCCCGCCACCCGGGAAAGGCCAACGTAGTGGCTGACGCCTTGAGCCGGAAGTCGCCCGCCCACCTGGCTAGTTTACAGGCGTAGAGTTGGAGCCTTATGAAGGAGATGGGCAGTTGGCAACCCCTAAAGTTACAGGGGCACTGTGGGACAGTGACTGTGACACGACAGACGAGGTTAGAGCTGATAGACCGCATCATCACAGGACAGATGGTCGACCCGTACTTGCTGTCATTGCGTAACAGAGTGCTGTCAGGAGACCCTGGGGACTTCTCTTTTACAGATCAGGTACTGCGCATGAGGGGACGTTTGTGCGTTCCCAGGGACGAGGAACTGTTGAGAGAGCTCTTGACTGAGGCACACGGTTTCAGGTTCACCATACATCTCGAAACCACAAAGATGTACCATGATTTGAGATGCGACTTTTGGTGGAGGGGAATGAAGCGATATGTAGGGGAATTCGTACAGCAGTGTTTAGTGTGCCAGCAGGTGAAGGTCGAGCATCATAGGCTTGCAGGGCCGTTACAGCCACTTCCAGTGCCAGAGTGGAAGTGGAAGAGCATCACCATGAACTTGGTGGTGGGCTTGCCCGTTACCCAGCGAGGACACGACACAGTCTGGGTGATCGTGGATAGATTGATGAAGACGGCACATTTCTTGCCAATCCGAGTCACCTTGGGATCAGCACAGTTGGCAGAGAGGTATATCCGCGACGTGGTACGTCTATACGGAGTTCCGCAGGAGATCGTATCTGACCGAGATACCCATTTTACGTCCCAATTTTGGGCTGAGTTTCAGCAGGCCCAGGGGATACGATTGAGGTTCAGTATAGCATACCACCCCCAAACGAACGGACAGTCTGACCGCACGATACAGACACTTGAGGACCTTTTGTGTGCTTGTGTACTGGACTGGAGGGGCTCTTGGGAGGAGCACTTGCCCTTGGCGGAGTTTGCATATAATAACAGTTATCACTCGAGCATCGGCATGGCACCCTACAAGGCTGTGTACGAATGGAGGTGTACGACACCCTTGAGCTTGGTTGAGATGGGGACCAAGTGGGAGGTTGGCCCCAGGCTAATCCGGCAGAGTCAGGAGGTGATCGAACAGATTCACAGGCGACTCTTCTCTGTCAGGAGCAGACAGAAGAGCTATGCAGATCGAAAATACAGAGAGGTGCAGTTTGAGGTTGGGGACCACGTCTTCCTCCGCGTTTCACCCATGAAGGGTCTACAGCGGTTTGGGGTGAGAGGGAAGCTCGCGCTGAGGTTCGTGGGACCCTTTGAGGTCTTGGAGCGGGTTGGACCTGTTACTTACAGGCTTGCCCTTCCTTCCCAGCTTTCTGGTGTGCACGACGTGTTCCACGTGTCCAACCTCAGGAGATACGTCGCCGATCCTAGTCACGTTCTGAGCCACGAGAGCATCCAGGTGGGTGACGACCTGACCTACCCCGAGTGGCCAGTACAGATTCTTGACAGAGCCATCCAGAGTCTGAGACGGAAGCAAGTACCCCTAGTGAAGGTCTTGTGGAGGAGCCAGCGGTACGAGGAGGCTACCTGGGAGCCTGAGGCGACGATGCGAGAGCTGTACCTGGAGCTCTTTAAGGGTACGTCTTTTGGGACCGGCTTCGGTCCTCTTTAGGTTTGTTATGCTTTATTGTTCTTTTTCCACACCTTAGTTTGCACAAGTTTCGGGGACGAAACTTCCATTGAGTTTGTTATGTTGTTAAGACCGTGACATCAAAATACTTTAAGATGTCTGGGAGTTGGTCCATACGTCTGGTCAGATGTCTGGACACCTTCCCAGACGTTTGGAAATTAATTTTTGCGTGCGTACGATAGCGAGTCTGAATGCGTGCCGCGCGCAGACTGAAACCCGCCGCCCTCTTCTTTTTCTCTCCCCTCGCCGACTTGCAGAAACCGCCCCCCCGTGCCTACAAATACCCTTCTCCTCTCCCTCACGGGGATTTAGGAGTAGAACTCCTGGAAATAACAGGAATGGAACTGGAAAAGTGAATGAGGAAGTGAGTTGGCCCTTGAGTACGAAGTACCAAGGAGAGCGACTGATGAGAACCTCATCATGAACCCTAACTAGCACAATTTAATCCAAATAAGTGTGAAAAAACTCCTATAAAACCTAAAGAGAACTTAACTCAGAGAATTCTGAGTTAAAGAACAAAACAAATCATAAGGGGTAAAACTGTAATTTCACCAATGCAGTGTGCAAACAGGGTAATTAAGGGTCCAAAAACAGGTCAAACGAGCTTAATAAGGAAGGAAGTGGGATGATCTGATCTGAAAAGGGTTATTGCAACTTCTAGGAATTAAATGACATTCTATAACCCTAAAACAAGTCAACTTTAATTCACGAGGTTCTAGGTAGGGTAAAAATCAACTAAACCCTCTAAAATTCATGGAAAAATATTTCCTAGGGCTTAGAACCTTCAATTTGGCCTTTGCAACCTATTTTGACCTAAAATGAGAACCATGCCCAATTAATTACTTAATTTGGGTTTTTGCATAAATTGACCGGTCAAACATGGTCCAACCTAAAATAAAATTTTACCATTAAAATCCTTAGGTTCAAATTAGTCTATTATAAAAATTTGGGCCAAAGATAAGACCATCCTGATGGACTTTACATATTAGTCCTCTTAATTTACTTTCTGACCCTTACCTTTTGAAACCCTTACATTTAGCCCCCTATCTTCTCATCGTTCTTTGCAGAATGATCCCCTTGCCATTTCTGCGTAGCACCATACCTCCGGCGACCTTGCGCGGAGGATGGCGCCGCGCAGGGCAGGGCGTCCGTCCTCAGGAACAAGCGGGGGGTTCCCTGCGTCGTCCTCTATCGCAGAGACCCTCCCCTGACCTCTGCAACCGACCATGCCTCTCGTGCGAACTAACGAAAGGCATGGGTATCCATTTCCGGCCACACTCCAGAGAGCGCGGCACGTCGCCTCCTCGATCTCCTCTTCTCGCCAGTGCCATTTAAGGAGCGGCAAAGTCTGCCGTCTCCTTCAAGCTAGATTTAGCCTAGAGAAACCCTAGATTTCAGCCCTTCCCTCTTTGATCTGGCAGCCCGAGCTTCCGACGAACCTCCCTCCTCCTCCTCGTCGCTCTGGTGCCCTACTTGCAACAGAGCCTACTTCGCTCCGTCGTCCCGTGCCAGGCCGTACCAGCTGGCGCCCTCCGATCTCCTCGTCGCCGATAACCCCCTCCTAGGCATCTTCGTCTCCAGCTCCGGCAAGCACGAGCCGGATGCCTCCCCCTCCCCCTTCGTCGATTAAGTAGGTAGGAATCTTCCTCTCTCTCTCCCTTATATTTTCCCTTTCTTGATGTACCCTTTTAATCCACCGACCGCCACTTCCACCTCCATCTGCTCCATCTCCAATCACCATCTCCGGCGAGGTCACTCCACCTCCACAGACCACCTCACCCCTCACCGACAAGCCCAGAAGCTCCTCCTCACTCCACTCAACCATTTCCCCCACTCCATACACCGCCCGACCACCCCCCCGAACAAACCCACTTCCATCACAGGAAATTACCTGCAAGAGAAGAAGAAAAGTGAAGAGAAAGAGAGAAGAAGAAGAAGCCAACAAAAGAGAACTTTTGCTCCCTCTCTCTCTATCTCTTAATTTTTGTAAAACCTTATATTGTGAATTTATGTTTCTAGAATTAGAGTTGCTCCCTGAGTTCGACCTCGGGAATCTTGTTCCAAGTAAAAAAATTGTATTAAACTGGTAAATGTTTTGTCACATACTACAACGAATATAAATAAAGACAGAAGACACCCGACCAGTTTTTGGTGTCGTTGCTGGGGAGCAACGGCTATTCTAGAAGTATTAATTCACAATTTTTGAGTTTCTATTGATCTCTTCTCTTTTGTTGCGCAGGCATAGGAAATCAAGAGGACACAAAGCAGCCGCACAACAACCACACCCAGGACAGGTAATTTTCTAACCTCTCATTTTAACCCCTAAATTCTAAAGAGGAAAAGAAACAAAAAGCAATTTAGGCATAACCTATCTTCCATATCTAGTAAATCATCGAAGCTACCTGTTTTCAACTTCAACACACTATTTCTATACATCCATTAAAGGTATTTAGGGCTAACACCTTCTTGCTTGAGCCCTAATTATCAAATCTAAAGGAAGCTAACTAGACCAAGTAGAGCCAACACAAGATTCAAAATTAGGATTTTAGAGACACACTTCCTAAATAAGAATTGAGAATTCCCAAAAGAAGTACGCCCAAGCCACTGTTTGAAAACACCTATTCAGAGAAACCCTAAGAAATTTGGCTCTTAAGAACACTTGAACCCTAAAAGACAAAAACCTAATAATCTCTCAAAGGAACTAGCAGGTGAAGTTGACCCCTTGGGTCAACCAACCTTCAACTTAGGTCACTCTTTGCACTCAAAAGGCTAAAGTTCAAGTGAAAACCTAAAGCACCTTGATCCTAACTAAAAGTGGTAGACTTAAGAGGTTAAGGTCCCCATTCTGGTCTACCTGGAATCTCAGTGACAAGAGAGGTCGGGTGGGGGAAACCCTACAACCCATCGAGACGCTCTACCGTGTAGGGGTCTTCGCGGGACTCACCCTCTCTGGCTGCCCAGGTAATTCTCAGGTGGTCGATCTTTTGATCAAGGAGTCCATCTGCCCCGAACCTCTATAGTCACCCAACATTCTGGGTGTCTAGATTGGGTCCAGCACCTGCTAAACTCACCCTCTCCATCAGTGTATGTTTAGTAGGAGGTCCTTGAAACCTCCTTTAGAAATTCACTCTCCTCGAGGCCGAGTCTCGGTGCCACTGTTTATAAAACCAACACTTCACATAGACCTCTCCTCCGACTCCGAACCCAACTCACCTTCTTCTTCCACAATGGCTCAGCCAGATGAGGAAGAGAACAATCTGGAGCACCAACTCCAGCGACTCAATGTCCTCTTCCATAATTTCATGCACCCACCGCAGCGTTCCATGATGCGGGACCATTATAATCCGGCTGCGGTGGCTATTGAGCCTCGAGTCAGAATCCCGACTGGAGGCCCTGATTCTGAATTAAAACCCAATATGATTCATGCCATACCTAAATTTCATGGGCTTAATTCTGAAGACCCCTTCAAGCACATAAAACAACTAAAACATCTGGCCCAGACTTTTGGTTCAGATGCACAAAATCGGGATATTCTCCTGATGAAGATGTTTTCCTTCTCCCTTATGGACAAGGCCGCCCACTGGTACCAAACACAAACCCGGCCGATCAACAACTGGGAGGAACTTCAGTCCGAGTTCTTGAAGAAGTTCTTTCCCGTTGGTCGGACCAATGCCTTGCGCCATCAGATTACCCACTTCACGCAACAAACAGGAGATCCTCTCCATGAGTTATGGGATCGCTTTAAGGATCTCATGAGGAAGTGCCCCCATCACAGAGTCCCTAAATGGGAACAAGTCCAGTCTTTTTACCAGGGACTCCGTGAAGATATTAGGCTTTTCGTCAATGCAACTTGCGGAGGGAATATCATGGGTCAGCATGAGGACACCATGTGGGAGATTGTCGAAAATATGTGCGAGAACTCCATCAATAATGACTCCATGGAATTATTCGATAGGACGAATACCCGCGCATCGACGAACCTTAGGGGAGCACACGAGATGCAGGGTCTGTCTGCATCAGTTGACCTGGAATTGATGGCTAGTCGATTGGACAAGGTCTCTATTATTGAGAAGAAGGTGGATGAGCTGACTCAGCACTTGCAGTGAGCCACCTCTGCGCATAATTCCATTGCACAGCCTCCTTCCACACGGGAGACTGTGAAAAACATTCTCCACCGACCTTCTCCTGGGATGGATCCGTATCCACCCCCATCTGATTCTCGGATCGGAGGATCCCCCGATCCTTTCTATACTAACAAGGGGAATTCCACTCCCCCAGTCTCTGACTCTTTGGAGGTTCCTTAGATCGGCAAGGACCTCAACGCCATCCAGAATGACCCATTTTCCAATACCTACAATCCTGGATGGTGAAACCATCCCAACTTCCAGTGGACGGGAAATTCCCAAACACAAAGACCACCCTTTCAACCCCGTCCACAACCTCGTCCTTACCAGCCGCCTCAGCACCGGCCCAACCCAACTTATCCATCAGCGCCAAACCAAGACCAAATGTCCCTCATCCTTCAGACTCTAGCTGACATTCAAAGAACGAATTCGGCTATTCAGAAGCAACACAAGGATGAAATCACAGAGGTTCGAAACCAACAGGCCCAGTTAGCAAATTCTTGCCAACCAGGCACACTTACTTCTCAACCTCTTCCTAACCCTAATAACGTGCCGACCTAGCGGCGCGTTATGTACCCAAACCTGGGCTAAGCACACATGATTTATCAGACCCCCTCTGTTCCTTCACCTGACAAGATGGAGGCTTCCACTTCTTAAGCAAGTTATCAGCAGCAACCCATCCTATCAAACCCTAACCAAAACCAAGCAGGACTAAATTCTGTAACCACCCGTAGTGGTAAGGAGACCCAAGATCCATTTTATCCAGACCACTCCAAGCCTGGTAATGATCCAAACCCTAGGATAGTAATCCAGGACATTCCTACCCCTATCCCAGATCAAAGACCTGGACCTATCCTAGAAGAACTAACTAAGGTTCCATTTCCGGAGGCCTTGACCAAGGGAAAGAAGACAACCAAACCCATGGCATCGGAGGAGGACCTGGTCAAGCTCTTTGAGTAGGTCCAAATAAGCATCCCCTTGATGGATGCGATTCGCCACGTACTAGCTTACGCACGATTTTTAAAGTATGTATGTACACCTCAGCGTAAGCCGCAAATCAAGAGTGGGAGTCCAATTGTATTGTCAGAGCAAGCCAGCTCTGTAATCCTGAGTAGGCTCCCACCCAAGGCAAAAGATCCAGGTACTCCCCTGAGTTCATGCAAAATAGGTGAAACCCAGTTTGACAAAGCATTGCTAGACTTGGGTGCTTCCATAAATCTGATACCCACATCCCTACTTAACCACCTAGAAGAATCTGAGCTAAAACCAACTGAGGTGACACTACAGTTAGCAGATCGATCTATAAAGTCACTTAATGGGATTCTTGAGGATGTTATTGTAAGAGTGCGGGATTTCTATTTCCCTGTAGACTTTATAGTCTTAGACATGGACGCACCTGAAAATCCTAGGGATACACCGATCATTTTAGGGAGACCTTTCCTGGCTACTACTAGAGCCAACATCAGTTGTGAGGAGGGCCAAATAGAACTAAAATTTGGGAATCAGACTCTCAAAATTGATATCTTTAAGGCCCAACAAGGAATCAATTGCAGTGTCATTGAACAAATCTGTGATATTAGAGCTTTGGTTGATGAAACACATTTTGAGAATAACCTGATTGTGCCTCATCAACCACAGAAAGATCTTGAACCGCAATTAGAGGAGTCAGACCCTGATTCAGACAAACCCATAACTCCTATCCTTGAACCTTACACTTATCCTGAACCACCCACTGCTTCTGATAACCCCATCCTTAAACTAAAACCCCTTCCCGATCATTTGAAATACATCTTTTTGGGTTTTATTCAGACTTTTCCTGTGATTATAAACTCCAAGCTTACTCCTGATTAGGAATCCCGTCTGATTGCTGTTCTCCAGCAACATCGCAAAGCCATTGGTTGGACTCTCGATGACTTGACTGGAATAAATACCTCTTATTGCACACACTGTATTTATTCAGAAGAGGGTGCATGACCCTCCCGTGAGATGCAGAGACATTTGAATCCCAATCTGCAGGAGGTCGTGAAAAAGGAGATCATTAAGTGGTTGGATGTAGGAATCATCCACCCGATCTCCGACAGTCGTTGGGTAAGCCCAATTCATGTCGTGCTTAAAAAAGCAGGGCTCACCACCATTACGACTGAAATCGGAGAAGTCATACCTACCCGAATAGCCAACTCGTGGAGAGTCTGCATAGATTACCGACGACTCAATTCCTCCACGAAGAAGGATCATTTCCCACTACCTTTCATTGATCATATTTTCGAGAAATTAGCGGGAAATCGATTCTTCTGCTTTCTTGACGGGTACTCCGGTTACAACCAAGTGGCTATTCATCTTGAGGACCAAGAGAAGACCACGTTCACCTACCCCTTCGGAACTTACACATTACGAAGGATGCCTTTTGGTCTCTGCAATGCACCCGCGACTTTTCAGCGGTGCATGCTTGCCATATTCTCTGATATGGTAGGTGATTATCTGGAAGTCTTCATGGATGACTTCTCAGTTTTTGGGGATCATTTGATGATTGCCTCCAGCACTTGGTTCATATACTCAGGCGTTGCATCGATGTTAATTTGGTTCTTTCCTGGGAAAAGAGCCATTTTATGGTGCCTGAGGGGATCGTCCTAAGACATCTAATTTCTGAGAAAGGCATCCAAGTGGATCGAGCCAAGGTTGATCTAATTTTTTGACTTCCTATGCCTAGCTCAATCAGGGACATCCGTTCTTTTCTGGGGCACGTCGATTTTTACCGTCGTTTCATTCCTGATTTTTCGAAAATCGCACGCCCCCTGACTACTCTTCTTTCTAAGGATGTACCCTTTGAGATCTCCAAGGAATGCACTCAAGCCTTTGAGAACCTCCGTGACAGAGTCACCCAAGCCCCGATCCTACAATCCCCTGATTGGTCTCAACCCTTTGAGATCACGTGAGATGCATCTGATTTCGCTGTAGGAGCAATTCTGGGGCAGAAAGTTGACGGAAAACCCATGGTCATCTACTACGCTAGCAAGACACTTGACGAGGCTCAGCGTAACTATATAGTTACGGAGAAAGAGTTGCTAGCCGTAGTATTTGCCCTTGAAAAATTTCGATCTTACCTCCTGGGTTCCCATGTCATCATCTACTCGGATCACACGGCTGTGAGGCATCTCCTTGCCAAGAAGGATGCGAAGCCCCAACTAATCTGATGGATCTTGCTGTTGCAAGAATTCGACCTCGAGATTCGCGACAAGGCGGGAAGACAAAACGTGGTAACTGACCATTTGTCTCGCCTTCCTTCTGAGATCATCAACCCTTCTGGACCCATCACGGAGCATTTCCCTGATGAGCACCTACTAACTATTGGTACTAGACTTCCATGATTTGCTAATATAGTAAACTACTTGGCATCTCATCAGATCCCGTCTGATTGGCCGAAGGTCAAGAAAGACAAATTGTGCTCTGATGCCAAGTATTACATCTGGGAAGATCCGTACCTCTTCCGCATAGGTGCTGACCAAATCATCCGGCGATGTGTCCCGGAAGGTGAAATCAATGATATTCTCTCCTTCTGCCACGACCAGGCATGCGGTGGCCACTTCTCTGGGCACAAAATCGCATCAAAAATCCTCCAGTGTGGCTTTTATTGGCCCACTTTATTCAAGGACGCATACAATCACTGCAAGGCATGCGGTCGTTGCCAAACTTTAGGCAACATGAGCCATCGCAACATGATGCCTTTGCAACCGATCCTCGTATGCGAAATCTTCAATATTTGGGGGATTGATTTTATGAGCCCCTTTCCTGTTTCGGATGGCTTCGAGTACATTCTGCTGGCTGTGGACTACGTGTCCAAATGGATCGAAGCCATACCGACCTGAACCTGTGATCATAAAATCGTTATCAAATTCATTCATGACAATATCTTCTCACGGTTCGGGATTCCTCGTGCAATCATCTCTGACGGGGGGACCCATTTTACAAATGCTCAATTCAGGTCACTGATGACCAAATACGGGGTGTCTCACCAAATCTCCACTCCTTATCACCCCCAGACTAATGGTCTAGCTGAGCTATCAAATCGGGAGATCAAGAAAATCCTGCAGGTCACTATTCGGCTTGACAGGAAGGACTGGTCGTCCTGACTTCCGGAAGCTTTGTGGGCTTATAGGACCGCCCACAAAACCCAATTAGGCATGTCTCCTTTTAGACTGGTGTACGGAAAGGCGCGTCACCTTCCCGTCAAACTGGAACACAAAGCCTATTAGGCAGTACAGAGTTGCAAGCTAGATCTTTCTAAGGCTGAAACCCACAGAAAGCTTCAGATAAGCGAGATCGATGAATTACTAATGGTAGTAAGATGTGGTAATGGCGGTAATTAGGTTTGTTGAGATTTGTTGTGATTTGCAACACCATTAGTGTCATTGTAGTGAGTTGTATGGGATACCAGTCATTATAACCATTATTATTTACTTATCTAATTTTTACTGGTTTTATACCAGGTCGTTCACTGGGAGGTAATTATTGAATTACATCGCTCTTTGATCTCAAAATTATCCTCTAATTCCAAAAAGAAGCTTTACATCTAATAAAGAATGAATGAATGTAGACATGGTTTGCCTACTCACAAAGAATTAATTACAATGCTTGCAAAAACTAACTATAAACAAGCACCAAACAATTCATCACTATATTTTAAACTATCTCTTTTCAAGTTATAATATTAATACTTACATGAAAGTATACTATCAACTAAGATTACATAGCATATTAACTTAACTTACTAGTCTGATACCTACAGTAACACATACAATAGTTATAGTGACAGATAAAAGCGTTGCTAGATCCCAGAAAACACTATATACAAACTTAAGGAGGGAAACCGGGGTCTGTAGCGACGATTATGGCGATGTTTTATTCTGTTAGTAAATGTATGAGTTTATTTACATAAAAGTAATTGGCTATACTACGTATACATATATATATATTTATATTTCTCTTGTATTTGTATTTACCTTCGTATATACATCTTCTCTCTCTCTACTACTTCACACTAATCTTCTTCAGTTGTTCTTCATCTTCTTTGTTTTAACTCTGCCTTAATAAGTTTAACACACCGTGGCTGAGAGGCATTTAATTATCGTCATTAACTCTCTTTAATTAATTAAAAATGTGTTTAACTTGCGGGCACACTTTTCGAGGGATACACAGCACCCAGAGGGTGGGACCAAACCTCTACTAAGCGCGCCCCAATTCACATTAGGCCGGTTAATTACGTGTTTGATAACTCAGCTCAGGGCCTTCTCAGCCCACGGACACAGACAACTCTCCCCAGGCCCCCAGCCCCACAGAATATGCTCAGAATAGGCTCAGTATATGCTCAATGGTATGAAGTATACGTTGTTTCGGGCTCCCAGCGCCCGTGACGACTATACTGCCTATTAACAAATCCATTAAATATCGCTGCGCACGTTTTGTGGTGCTATTCGAGCGCCACATCTGCGCTGAGAAACATGCGCAGCTGTAGGCTGAAGGAGAATTTGGCCCTCACTTCGATGGCCATAATTTATTTAAAAATAAAAATAAATTATGGCAAATAATGTATTTACATAATACTATACAATTTTTAAATTAATCTAAAATTTTAATTAGATTTACTATATAAATAAATTTACTAAAGTAGACTATTTTTACACACTGATTTTGGTGTTTTATTGGTTAATTACTTATAAATTAGCTACTAAATGGTCTAATTGACCTCATACAGAGTTAGAATACGTGTATAAGTATTTTATAGACATTTTTATTATATTTTTTCGAATTAATTTCTGTGTTATTTACATTTAAATAGCCGTTTTGACTGTTTTGCTCATAAATTAAGTTAAACTAATATAATCAGGTATAAATATATTTAAATTAGCTTAAATTACTTAAAGTATATTAGTCTTATTATACAGATTCAATTAACTTAATTATAATTCTAAATTACTAATTTAACTAATTTAATTTAACAACTTAACTATAAACTTAATAAATTCATTATTTATTATGTATAAAGGATTAAATTAAGGTAAAGGATTTTATTTACTTACAATCTACATATGCATAAATATATACAGTTTTATAGTTTAATTTCCTTAATTATACTATCTACTGATCTAGTTGGTTTAATACTACATATAAATTAGTTTAATTTATTAGATAGTTATATAATTATTGTAGATACTGTCTAAACTAAATCAAAAACCTAATTTACAGTATACAATATATGTACATAGTTAGTTATACAGTATATATATATATCTACTATCTATTTACATATATAGCCTAGTATATAGCTTATGTCTATATGAGTAAAATTAATATACAAAGTAATATATATGTATGTGTATATATATATATATATATATATATATATATATATATATATATATATATATATATTTTTGTCCTTTTGAGTGTTTCATTTTACTTTTTACTGTTGTTACAGATCTTACAGAATTAGGAGATAAGAAGGGAAGAGTTAACTGAGGAGAGAAAGAGGCATATTTTAATGTCTTTTAAAGTTTTAACCCTTTTTGTCATGTTTCATGAATGCCTTCTTTCTATACAGTATGAAATTTAGGATGTGTTTACCCACCTTAATACATTCCTTAGTTAAGTTTCCCATTTTAAATCATGTTTGGATAGTTATTTTCAACTAAACTAGCTGACAACAACGGAGAAAGATAAAACAAGCATACACAGAAATTAAAGTTCAGTTATTTAAACAAGAAAGTTTGTATACACAGGGAATGAAATACAATCATATGTCATCTATGTTCAAAACATAGTCTACAGGGTTTTACATTAGAATCTATCTGCTACAACTTAGAGCAATCAGACAGTAGCAACAACATGGACTTTTCAGACCACCCCTGCAGTAGCTCAGATCAGATTCCAGATGGTCAACTGCTGCTGCAATTAGTCCATTTGGGATGAAATCTGAGCTGGAAGAGAAGAAAAATGTAGCTGCAAGATGCAACACTTTGCTGTGACCACTGGGATTAGAATCAAAAATCCAAACTGAAAAAGAAAACTCCCTCAATCCTCGTCTAACAAGGGTTTCATTTCTCACTAAAATCACTAAATACCCCAATTCACATGCAAAAACCCCTATCAAAAACTTCACTTCAGATTAAATCCACAAACGTCACTGATTTAACTCTTCCTAATGCTATAGACAGCATGAAGAAAGAGTTAATTCAGTCAATTAAAGTCCTTAGCTTAAATCCCAGTTTCTGAAACCTTAAGGAGTATTGAGAACTCCTTAGGTTAGGAAATCACCAAAACATCTATTCAACTAAACTCATGAATGCAAGATTAAACTTCAAATCACTACAGTGATTCTCCTTAGTTCTGACTTACATTCAATGCATTCAAAACTTCATCAAATCAGATCTATATATGGCTCTTCTGAGATGGCTTCTGTCACCATAAAACCTCTCAGATTCCTTGCCAACAATAAACTCAAATCAGACTTCATTCAATTTGTCAGATCAAACAGTTAAAACCAAATTGAAGGAAAAATCCTTGAAATCCAAATTAAGGAGAAATCTGACAAACTGAAAATTTCAACTCAAACTAGGAGCTTTTGTGACCAAGAGTGAGGTGAATGGGAAGCCCCTTAAGTGCTTTTTGACGCCAATTTCAGATCTGAAGTTAAAAACCAATCAGATCTGAAATTGGGTCAGAGTGTATGGGTGGAAAGCAAAAAATAGGTCGTGGAAAATCAGAACTGGATATGAAAGTATGGAGAGGGAGAGAATTTGAAAACATGGCTACATGAAATCTTCCCCTTTGATCTAGAATGATCAGAGGAGGTGAGGGGGGGAAATTAAAGCCTAATTCTACTACTACAGCTACTTTATCCTACAGCAAAATTAAATATTACTAATTACATTAATTCTACTCTAAACCTACAAAACTACAGCTACAACTAATCTGCAGAATTATAAATCTATTCTAACAGGAATAATGGGACCTATGGGTCCTTAGCCGGTGGCTAAGGAGGAAGAAGGGAGGAAGATGACTCCAGCGGAGGGAAGAGTCTACTAGTGAGGCTCCAGGGTCGTCCTCAGGTGCTACGAAGTCCTTAGCGACGAGGAGGTCGAGATAAGGTGATGATTTCACAGCTGGTGGCTGTGAAATCAGAGACTTGATGGGGAGGAGGAACTGGAGTGGACGAACGATCGCTAAGAGGTGTAGGAGGGAGCGATCCCTTGCGCGTGACACCACTGAGGTGCTAAAGTAGCATACTCAATGGCTGAGATCACCGCACAGGTGAGGATAATCAAAAGGCAACAGGCGACGAGGATGAGAGGAGCGAAGCGCGCGGCGAGCTATACTCAAAATCTGACCGTCAGATGAGATCTGGGGAAAGGGGTGATCGCACGTGCCGAATCGCGTGAAGCTTCCATTCAAATCTAACCGCAGATCAGAATCATGAAAAGTAACAGACGACTGAGATTGGCCGTGTTCTTCGCGCGCTACAGTGCGTGCGAAGAGCAGCAGGCCATTCTCTGAAATAACAGGGAAATTGCAGACAGACCCTTGCGCGAAGGGGTAGATGATTTGCGTCCAGGCCCATAAGTGAAAAGAATTACAACAGGAAGGACCCTGCAGCCTTTCAAAAGGGTCCCTGCAGCTTACAAGTAGGTCCAAGGAGGAATTCTTAAGGGCAAGAGTGTAATGCATGAAGGACCTAAGTGTAAACTACCTATTTCATAGCCTAAATGATGCCCAAATGCCTTCAAATTTTTATATGTGCTTAATTGAACATTTAAGACATTAATTATACTTCTGATTTGGCCTTTCAAACTTATTTATGTGTTCAATTGACACATGGATCATCATTTGTGCTTTGCTTTCAGAATATCTCATTTTGTGACCTAATTATGAAGTTTTAACATAGAGTAAAGGTTTTAGGTCTTTTTCTTTAATTCCCACACTTAACCCTTTTTATCTATTAATTTGATGTCGTTTTACTCAGTGTTTAGCTTAACTTCAGCTTTTTAGCCATGATGAGTAGCCACTCATCAATTACGCCTTAATGCTTATGAGAACTCGTGAATCTACAAAAAGCAGGTTAAAGCCTTCCATGACAAGCACATATCTAGAAAGATCTTTCATCCTGGTCAGAAGGTCCTACTCGTTGATGTCCGACTCAAACTCTTCCCTGGGAAACTACGATCCAAGTGGGTCGGACCATACCTTGTCTGACAGGTTTTTGGAAATGGAGCCATCGAAATCAGTCCACTCAGCCATGATTCCGAACCTTTCATCGTGAACGGTTAGAGACTCAAGTCGTTCATTGATGTAACCTCTACAGATTTGGATGAATCATCATTTATCCTTCATTTTCCCTGAGAATATTACGCCCAGCCGATGGCGTAAAACTCAGCGCTAAACGGGAGGCAGCCCGTCATTCTTTTTGAAAAAACCCGAAACCTTTTCTGGCACATTTTCGCACTTAAGGTTCACCCTTTAGGACAGCCGACTCCACCTCAGGTGCTCGCATCTGAAATTAGAAATCATCCGCAATAGTCACCCCGACCCATTCACTCATCAAAACATCTGTCCTAATATATGAACTAAGTTGAATAAAAACCCTCCTAAGTGACAATGAGGACATTGCAAACCTTAGGCATGGGGGGTATGAAAGTGCAAAACTCACAAAAAAAGGTTTTAAACAAAAAAATTCACATATGCTAAAAACACCATAAAAATTAAAAAAATTTTGAAAAAGAATAATAAAATGAGAGGAGGATAGAAATTTTGTGCACTCTACAAAGGAGGAGGAGAAAAAGAACAAAAAGATAAAAAGAAGCACAAAATGAAAGAAAAAAGATAGTCATTAGTAAGAAATTAAGGAGTTAACCTAAGTTCTAGACCTCATTCGGGAAAAAGAAATGGAAAATGCATAGTGAGGTTAGTAAGAATGCAAACCTTAAGCATTCTTGGATAGACTCTTAGTACACATTAAGATCTAGACATTCCTCAAGAGGTTGAGGAAAATAAAAAGCTTAGGTCCAAGGCTTAGGGAGTATTTGGCCTCATTAACTAACTTTTGGCTTACGGGACTCAGTAACCTAAGCACCCTAACTTCACACACAGCCTGGTTCAGTAAGCATAAAAATCAAAATCACGCAGAAGCGTTGCAAAAATTCTGAAAATGACACCTAGAGTAGGAGCGGCCGATCAACACAAGTTGATTTGGATGAGTTCCCAACACGGAGAGGTGGGAAATTCCCCTCGAATATGCGTAACAAAATATCATCTCCTCGGTACTTATCTCTCAGGATATTCACATATCCTACCGAATGCATGTAAGCACTCTACTGGTTCATATTCTATGGATGGCATTATCACGAAATGTCAATTGCCAGGGTCTGAATTCGGCCACGAAACACATGGATGGGATTATCTCGAAATCTCAAAAGCCAGGGTTCTGGGGGTTACCATGGGCGGTACTATCTCGAAGCATCGACTGCCAAGAACCCTTGAGGATTGATGATGGGGACAAGGAATCTGATACAGATCGTGTTGAGAAGCCAATCCTAAACTAAAATTAAAAAGAAAAAGAGAGAGAAAACTCTCCAAACATATAAATCTTCTACCTCTCTTTCTTTCAAAGCGCACTGCGAACTGAGCCAGGGCTAAAATTATCGCAAGCACGGGTGCTTTAACCATAAAGTCCAATAAGTCCTAGGTTAGCTCTTGTAGGCCTTAAAAACCTTTGCTAAGGACTGAGGCTAAGGCTAGACAGATCTGGACCTTGGTTGGTACTAGAGTACCTTTTAGGCCTATGATTGGCATTCTGACCTAATCAAGGTTTCAAAAGAAAAGGCACTTATCTAAACTCATTAAGAACTTCATGGTCTAGAACAAGGGTTGAAACCTTAAAATTTTGCTAAGGGACTAGCAAAAGCTAGGCATGGGTGTATGATGAGAACCTCATCATGAACCCTAACTAGCACAATTTAATCCAAATAAGTATGAAAAAGCTCCTACAAAACCTAAAGAAAAGCTTAACTCAGAGAATTCTGAGTTAAAGAATAAAATAAATCATAAGGGATAAAACTGTAATTTCACCAATGCAGTATTCAAACAGGGTAATTAAGGGTCCAAACAAAGGTTAAACGAGCTTAATAAGGAAGGAAGTGGGATGATCTGATCTGAAAAGGGTTATAGCAACTTCTAGGAATTAAATGACATTCTGTAACCCTAAAACAAACCTACTTTAACTCACGAGGTTCGAGGTAGGGTAAAAATCAACTAAACCCTCTAAAATTTAGCCCGAACTTCCGATGAACCTCCCTCCTCCTCGTCGCTCTGCTGCCCTACCTGCAGCAGAGCCTACTTTGCTTCGTCGTCCCGCGCCAGGCCATACTAGCTGGAGCCCTCCAATCTCCTCGTCGGCGATAACCCCCTCCTGGGCATCTTCGTCTCCAGCTCCGGCAAGCACGAGCCGGACGCCTCCCTCTCCCCCTTCGTCGATTAAGTAGGTAGGAATCTTCCTCTCTCTCTCCCTTATATTTTCCCTTTCCTGATTTACCCTTTTAATCCACCGACCGCCACTTCCACCATCTGCTCCATCTCAAATCACCATTTCCGGCGAGGTCACTCCACCTCCACAGACCACCTCACCCCTCGCCGACAAGCCCAGAAGCTCCCCCTTACTCCACACAACCGTTTCCCCCACTCCATACACCGCCATTCTCCGCCCGACCACCCCCCCGAACAAACCCACTTCCGCACACATAGTCTGCCCTAGGCACACCTTCACAGGCTCCTCCGCTCCTCGCCGATCCTCGTACTGCCTTCGCCACCCTCTGGAGAAGCTCCCTACGTTATCTGATGTGGTCGAGAGGCCATCCTTGTGTTTTCAAGTCTACGCCTTCTTGCCGCCATTGAAGAGCTGCTGAAGCTCCTTCGCAAGCAGCTCCAGGGCGTCTCCACCCCAAGCGTGTGCTCCAGGCAGCAAGGGTTGGTTCCGCAAGCACGCCCAGGCTTGCGATTGGGGGTGCGAATGTTCACTGCTGCCCCAATTGGCAGCGTCTTCTCGCCTACGGCCACGCAGATTGGAGGTGGGACTTTAGTCCCACCTCGTAAGTGTGTGGCCTCGCGCTCACACTTAAATTGAAAAAGTGTATAGGGTTGTTTGCCTTCAATACAAAAGGGTCAGGTCCCTCACCCGCACGCAGCGTGCCACGCGATCGCCCTCCCTCGCCCGCGCTCACGCACTGCGAGTCTGGGCCGAATCCGACTACCCGACCGAGCACTCCTCACCCACCACCGCACGCCGGTGGGCCTGGTCCCGGGCGCGCAACCCGAACCCGATTACCCAGCTCTGGGAGAGCTTTCTCTAAAGAGAGATTCAGAGAGAGAGACGCAGGGAAGGGGTAGGGGTAGGTTTTGCACTGATCATTGTGTGTGCGCGCAGGGAAGAAGGAAAAAGAAGAAGAAGCAGGCGAAGGAAGAAGAGAGGAAGAGCAGCTGAAAGACTTAGCCGCATTGAGCAGCTGAAGAAGAAAGGAAGGAGAGGAGCTGAAGAAGAAGAAAAGGAGCCGCACTGTAGTAAATGCATAGTTAAGTCGTCTGAACACCTGGTCAGACGATGGAAGGTCAACGGCCAGAGCAGAAAGAAAGAAGAAGAAAGAGGAGAAGCAAAGAAGAAGAAGAAGAAGATAGGAAGGAGAAAGAAAAGAAAGAAGAGGAACAGCCAGAGCAGAAGAAGAAAAGAAAAGAAGGAAGAAGAAAAGAAGACTTAGTAGCTGAAGGTAGAAGCCCTGCAGCCGTAAGGAAGAAAAGAAGAAAAGGGAAAAGAGAAAGGGTCACCACAGCTGCAGAAAGAAAAGAAGAGAAAAGAAGGCAGATTGAAGGAAGAGAAGAAGCAGCTGCAAGAGAAGAAGAAAAGAGAAGAGAAAGAGAGAAGAAGAAGAAGCCAACAAAAGAGAACTTTTGCTCCCTCTCTCTCTATCTCTTAATTTTTGTAAAACCTTATATTGTGAATTTATGTTTCTAGAATTATAGTTGCTCCCTGAGTTCGACCTCGGGAATCTTGTTCCGAGTAAAAAAATTGTATTAAACTGGTAACTATTTTGTCATATACTACAACGAATATAAATAAAGACAGAAGACACCCGACCAGCAACTGCCCCCCTGTTTAGTGCAGAGCGGAGCTAGCAGCCCTAGGGACCCAGGGTTAGGTCTGGCCACTTTGTACCGACTTTTGGCCCTCGCGTACACCATACCGGGGAGAGCTACTAGTGTAGGGAGGGAGCTAGCCACCCCACGAGGCCCGGGGTTCAGCTAGCCATCCTACACCGACTTGTTAAACCCACTGGGAAAACCAGGACAGTCAGGCGAGGGTGCGCGGACTGTGGAGGGGCAAGGCCCTTATTTGGTTAATGTGGAGGGACTAGACCCCTGTTACTGAGAAGGCTCTGCCCTATACTAGTTCCGTGCTGTGCTTTGGACACACCCGTTAACGGAAACGACTAACCGCGTGCCAGTGCGGGGTAGCTACCCGTGCGTTTATCGAGCGTGCCGTAGTCACCGTTACGTCTGTCAGCGACCTTGGGGTGGTTGACTGAGGGTAGGACCACCACGGGGGACTCTCCCAACCAAGAGAGCACCACGTGCTACTTCTACTTTTCAGAAAAGACTGCAATCAAGATCGTTCCCACGAGGAACATTCGAGATCAAGAGAAAGACCTGAGAAATAAACCAAGAAAAAGTAAATAGATAAATAAAGAAAGAAATTAAAAACAACAGCTACTTGTCCACCTTTACTGTCTTTCTTAGCTAGCTGGTTGCCACTCTACTAAGCGTTTCGCTGACGTGTCATATTTGTCACCTTTTTCAGGACTAGGTATTGAGCAGCCAGAGCCTACAGCTGCGGAGGGTGCTGGGCCTAGTAGAGCCCAGTAGTTGTACTTTTGTTGTACCCATTTTTCTGTAGTAGTGAGTATTCTGTTACACCTTTGTACTCTTTTATTGTAAACTTCATATTTCTATACCTGTTTTTAATTCTCTACTATTGTAGTGGTGTGTACTGTAGTAGTTCTTTTCTTTACTGCTGTACTTTTGTTACTGTTAGTTACTTGCATGGTGAATGTGGTTTATTTTACTACTTTTTGATTAGTTTCTCGTTGGACGACTGGGCCTTGGGATCAGTCGAGTTGGTCCGATTCTCATATCCTGTAGGGATTTGGGAACCGGGTCATAACAACTGAGGATAAGTTATTCTGTGGTTGATGTAGGATAAGTTATTTTTGTAGATTATCTTATGTATTTTCGCAGGTTAACCTATAAACTTTTCAAACAGCCATAGGTTAATCCGTTGAAATAACCTTTACGACTGCAAAATAAAAATGGAGGATAAGTCATCTGCAAAAAAGTTATCCTATGAAATCTATCCCTCCATCCAAACTAGCCCTTAGAGACTTTTGTTTACTAAAGCCATTTACTCAGGGCTATCTCAAGTAGTTACCAAGGTATACTTGTTTACATACATTTAGGGACACGGCATGAAAGAGTCACAATTTTAGAAAGTAAGGTGTGAGGAGGAAGCTGTAGAATGAGAGAATGGATAGTAGAGGGCACGTTGAGTAAGAATGTCGTTAAGCCCTTACCTGCATCTTAACCTTATCCAATTTTGAGCCAACTGCCTTTCATACAAACAAAAAAAATGACTCTTTTCGAATCCAAGTTTGTTGCTAATTGAACCAATGTTAAATCTTTAATGATGTGTAGTTGTTTATATTATCAAAGATATCTTACTAATTTCTTTTAAATAGTGATTGAGCCTTTTTCTCTACCTAATTAAGCTAATAATCATGTTCATATTCAGGTAGAGGACCGAAGTAGCTAGTCACACAATCAAGCAATCACAAAAAAAGAACAAGGATTTTACCATGTTCCACCTTAAGATGAGCTTATGTCCCAAGGAAAGTAGGTGCTTTCAATGCATTAAGCATGGTGGCCAAGTGTGAGAGAATGTGTGTCCTTGGATGGATGTATGAGCTTCCTATTATAATGACTAATCAATCATCAGCTACGATGATTATGGACATGTTACAAAGAATCGAAGTAAATTTGACCAATGGTTACACGAGCCAAGGGTTTTGATGATGCTTATTAGCTTTTGAGGCTGAGGTAATGGGATTTCTGCATGTGGTGCTATCCATCTTTTAGAGAAGATAGCCTCCTTGATCTTATTCTTGGATAGTGACTACCATGATTGTTTTCTCTGGTAGGTGTCCAAGTAACATATGACTCATTAGGGCCTACGCACAATTGGGCCCTCCCTACTAGCTGGTAGGGTACTCTCATGAGGCATAGGTCGTAACAAAGACTTGTCTTGATAAAATCTACATCTTCCGATGGTTATCCATTGGAGTGATTTAGCAAGGGACTTGCTTCGTGAGGTTGCCTCTTGTGGGTCCACCAAGATTAGATGGGCTTATCAAGTCTACCTTTATAATACCTATCTCAGTTGAGGGGTATTTGAGTTATTGAGCCTGTGAGGGCCAAGTTCTTCATATGCATGTCATGCATGTGAGCTCTTGCAAGGGCCAATTTTACACTTACTAGATAGAGATAGAGCAAGTTCATCTTTCATGCATATGAGATCTATATAGAAGGAGAACAAATATTCAGTACAAAAGCAACATGGAAGAGCAGAGGAGTAGCAGAGATAGAGGGATTCCTGATAGTGTTTAACTTCATTCAAAAGTCATAGTGTCCTAATAGGTTTAGGATTGATTCTTGTAATGGATACATAAGTAGCTTGAAAATGCATGGTTTGTGCTCCCAACAATTACTAAGCTTATATTCCATCCATATAAAGAAGATTCCTTAAGAGGCATTAGCAAAATCAACGTAACAACTAGCTTGATGATGAAAGAGAAGTCAAATTCAACATGACATACTTAGGTTATGTGTGCTCAACAACAGTGTTATTTCACACATATTAAGGATGAGATGTAGAAGGTATAATTAGGTTGGAAGTTGGAAAGATGTGTAATGTTGACAAAGTAGGATCACTCTAATTTTGTATGGTTGACGAGGTGACGCAACCTCTTCATTTTAATGAAAGAATCTAATCTTACCAAGAACATTAGAATTTAAGAGGCAACTAAAAACTATTGAAATGGGAGTTTTAGGTTTAGTAAAGAAGCATATGTGTTGAAATGTAGAAGAAGGATGCATAATAATGACTACAAGATAGCAAGGTGAGTTGTCTTATATGTTCAACTTTGTAACTATTGCCCAATAATTAGCAGTGTAAGAGAATGAAAATCTGTTGTCATCACAGATGTAGGTTCACCATGAAAAAGTGATAGAGACTTACCATGAATGAGAATAATTGTACTATCTTTGGTTGCAAATGAATCATAATGCCACATCATGACTTTGATCTACATACGTACCATTTATGGGAAGCACCTAGAGAGGTGAAAATCTTGCAAAAGAGGACTTGTAGACAAACATGGATTAAAAAGACATTAAAAGGTGACTCAAAAGCAAATTAGTAAGAATAGAGAGATTCCTAATAAAGTTCAACTTGATTCATAAAGTGCTAACAGATTTAACATTTATGTTCAATTAGGTTTATAAATAGAATTAGCTCTAAACTCTACACATGGCTTGAGAGACACCATACTCAATTTTCTTCATGATAATACTAAATCTCATTCTTGGTGGTTAGAAAAAGTGAGTAATTACTACTAGTCTACTTGTGCATGGCATGTGTGTTTTGTGTATATCCTTGTGCTTCCAACGAGTAGGCAAGGAGGAAGAGGGCAGAATAGAGTTCCTTATAGATCATGTAGTAGGAAATCAAGGAGAAATTTACACCTACCTCATGATCTAGGAGTCAAGTTATGAGGAATTAAATAAGTTGTCAAGTATAGGGAAACCTACATCACCCATCTATGTTGGCATGTCATAATGACGTGTATAGAGAGTACTTGGAATATCAAGCAAATTGTCTAACTATTAATGACCCTCGCTACTAGTCTACTTGATCTAAAATAAAAAGAAGCTATGATTTAATGACATCATCAAAACTTGAGCATCAAACTATGAGTCTTAGGTAGGCTAAAAAGGCACATATATTGATATTGTATAAAATGAATTTGGCATTGACCTCCTACAATGAGTCTACATGTGTAGGAAACTCAGGGAAGCAAGATCTTGTAATTAGAATCTAGACTTGTAAAAGGAATAAACGAACACTTAAATAAAGGCAATCTAGCTAAAGTATTATGCTAAAATCATAACTAAGTGAGAAATCACTAGAATAAATTCGATGGAAATGGGTAAGGTAGGTACCCTAGTAAGGGACTATAAATTGGTAGGCCTAGTCAATAGCATTCGATGTAGTTAAGTGACGAGGGGAGAAAAGTTAGGCCTAAACAATTGAACCAATGAGCCTAAGGAACTGAAGAATGGGCCAATTCAAGGCCTAGAAAAAGCAATCGCGCAACAAAGAAGCTAGGCCTATGCCACCAAAAACCCAGCTAGCCAGCCAGCTGTGTCAGCATAATTAACTAGCCTAGTAAGAGGAGTCAGCTAGGGACCAAGATAGAGAGAGGCAGGTCTACCCAAGCCGCCTTGTGGGAAGCCTACTCAATCTTAGCTACCAGGACAACGAAGCCTAAGCAACATCGACCTAGGAGGTGAAACAATGCAAAGAAGAAGCAAAATCTTAGGAAGTGGAGGAAACAGCTGCGCTCCTCAAAGAACAAATGATTGTGTGCAATTGTTATGGCCTTAAATCTCTTGTAAAAAGAGCTCATTGTATAGAGAAAAGTGCTAATCACCTATCTTGTACGAAAGAGTAATTCTATTGCACTGCTAGAGTTAAATCTCCTCCAATCCCTAGATATATATTGTATTAGAGGAACTAGATTACCAATCTCATATCTTTTGAGTAATTAGTAGTTAAACTTCTTGCTTGAGTTTGATAGAGCTTGATCACTAAGTATTAATAGGAGTTAAAAGTTCTTAGTTTTCTTGTACTATATCATCGAAGGATGGGAATACATAAGGTAGTGATCATTAAATAAACTAATTGCTCTATAGAAGTGTGGTGAGACGTAATTCAACAACAATCAATGATCGGGTTTGTGAATTTGTAAATATGTTGCTTCTCTGGCGTGCCCAATCCGAATGAATGTCGTTGTGGAACAGATATGCTTATACATATAGGATGATACATGTTATAACCACAAGCAAGATATTAACAAATTTCAAGATGCACATGCACCTCGTGAATGCAAATCTAAGGCACTTGTATATGTTACATGCATAGCTGTCGTTTTAAGTTGTTGACAAATCAAGCGTGATATTCCTTTGCTTTTCAAAGCTTCCATAAATGCCAACCCGTGAAACTACAGGTTTGAAAGCGAACGTCGGAGTTGAACAGAAGACGGTATAAATGTTAGATGGAACCAATAAAATTATACGTATTTAATCAAACACATTAATTTTGAAATCTAAAAGTAAATTAAGTCCTCTCAGTCACACCAAATATTTATAACGATGCATATGCCACAGAATTAACATAAAGCACCTTGGACATGAGTACTGGAGCTTAAAAAACAGAGAAAGCACCGTGTGTTTCATGTTTATATCATATATATATATATATATATATATATATATATATATATATATATAGATGGAGTTAGAAATTTAGGTTAGGGCGATTCATATTATGTCGTTTGCACTGACAGGTCGCACAAGTACAATGAGATGTATGTATATTTGACAAACCTCTATCGAACAATTCATGACAATAACCGTCTCAAGCATTATTGTTGGCTTCCATCTTACTCCTAATTAATTATCTAGGACTCCTGCCGATGCTACGTATAACTCCTGAGAATTCTTAACGTGTGTATCTCACTTACTTAAAATATTCAGGTAATGCAAGTGTAATAATTGCTACCACGATAAGCAATTGATTAGAGCATCGACTGATCGTAGTTTAGCTATCGTACTTTGTGGAAAAAGGAGGATTATGATTAATACTTTACGTTGCTATTCGTCTTTCAAACAAAAAATATAAGCGATATGATCTGACTTGAGATCGTGACGATAGCACCTAAGAGGAAGAATGCGATGGATCGAAACCCGTTGGAGATTTCGTTGAACATAGGCTCTTGCTCCTCAAGAGTAGTAGTTAATTGTATATTACTAGGAAAGTGAGGTGGTTTTGGATAACTTATTCTCGACTTCTCCGTTATTGTCTATTTATTCTCTGTACCTTAATTTCTACGCGAAGTTTTGTGGACGGCTTTTGATTGCTCTCCGAACAAGAATTAAAGACCAACAGGGGAGAATCAAACAGAGAGCATTCAAAATTATAACGTCTTTACAGCACAAGCAAATGCTAATGATCAAGTTGCTGTCTTGAAGTTCAAGAAAAATCCTTGTATCTATTCACAATTTCTACTAGCAAGATTGCAGTCAACGGATACGTTGCTGGTGTAGATGCTAGGCATAAACGGTTAATTCTACGAAAAGTAATCTTAAGAATAGTTATTAATTCTTCAAAATGGCTAGAGATAGTCTTTATAAATATATGGTGGGTCCAAACGCAAACTAAGGCATGCAATGACCATTTCACCTCCGTTGATGAAATATATGATTAAACTTTTTATGAGTTTTGACGAGAGATCTATAGCCGCAAATAATATTCATATTAACTAGTTTGCAACCCGGACAGGATGTTTAGAGAGAGAAGCGTACGTCATAATTTTATCACCGCGTAATGCATGCATGTTGATTTACGTTATTACTGGTCATTTTAATTTAAAAAAATACATATTTAATCTTATGCCGCTAGATTAATTTATCAAAATTCTTACCCATGTTTAGCCCAAGTCTGAAAAATTTATATTAATTTGGTGCTGAAACCAGACAATATATGTGTGTGCCATTAATTGAATTTGTATTCGAAAATAAGAAGTCAAGTAAACTGCTTAAAGATTTCAAGATGATGGGAAAATGTTGTTTACTTTGTTTGGTCTTCAAAAGAATTGCTCCTCATTGTAAATTGAAGAGAGAGAATTAAATTGAGATTTTGGAAGACTCGTACATAGATTTTCTGAATCAGTAGACATTTTTGTATTTTAAGACATACATCAGCCATGTATAATAAATTCCTTATTCTCCAACCTGCAAACTTGCAAAAATAGACACTTAGCACTTGCGCTATATTTTGATTATATAGAGAATAGTGAAGACTACCTTACCCATGAGATATTAGTGTAATTACACTAACTTCTATGGTAATCAGTACGCTATACCAAGGGACTGATGCCCAATGGACAAGAGACAACACGGTTCCCAACCTGGATCCATGTTCGGTCCCAAAGAGTCAAAAGAAGAGGTAGAAAAGATCTCAAGAAATGTGCTTGCCTTTTCTTTGGAACAAAAAAAGTCTAAATTCCTCCCTTTCTACTGCACAAAACCTCCTTACCTTAGCAGGGTAGGAAATTTGATCTTAGTAAGGTTGAAGATGTATGATTGTCTACTTTTAATTTTTCCTAAATTTTGTGATCTTTTGTGACTCCTAAGTTGGATGCAGATTAATAAATCATAATACATTGCTAAACTCTGATAATACATCCTTATAAAGGTGTAACTGATACAGTAATTGCCGTTGTTGACATTGATAGACTGTAGAGAAGTATATATATAACAAATTGGAATGAAAATGTTTGTTTGTAAACACCCTAAACTTCATAGATGAAGTATGGTATAGAATAGAATCAACGAGAATTACTAAGGTGGTTTTTAGTAGGTGAGTTAAGTTCACTTAACCTCTATATGAGTACATTTACCTCAAGGCACATTTGACATCTGACCCAAGTTTATAATTTAGGTGACTTAACTTAATGTAAATTTATTTCACTCTTTTAATGAAATAAATTTTAACGTACCTATCGCTCAAATACCAAAATCCTCTTATATATTCCTCCATTCTATTCTATTCTTTACTAAATTCTCTATTTATTTTACAGATTTATTCTTCTTATACCAAACACCCCGTAAGTGTTGTTTGAAAAATTAGCTGTGCATGAGCAACCCAATGGTGGCGTGCAAACTCAGACAGTTGCTAGTCAACTGACATTTGTTTTGAACAGATACGGGCTGGTGATTATAGTTAAGCAAGTTAACATTAATTAATAAGCCTAAAGTAATAAGCTCGGAGATGCGCATGCATAAGACGTATGCAAATCCAAAGCACTCTACAACATTCTCTTTTAAATTAATTGACAAAGCAGCCGTGATATCATTAGTTTCCTTTTGAAGTTACCATCCCATGCATGCACGATGGCGCGAGAACTAAAAGCAATTGATCACATCAAACATCTGTATGGATCCGTAGGAACGTTAACAAAGGCACTTCAATTGTCAAAGAATGCACCATGCATGAGCTTCAATTGTCAACATACTTGCTTAAACTTGCATCTTAGTCGCCCTGCCTATGTAGGATTTCCACGAAGTTACATAATTTATCCCAAGGGATCCCTGATATTCGTTGTCTCATCTAATTGAAATTTGTTGCTACTTTCGTTCGACTAACGCAAGTTATATAATTGACAAACCCAAAGCGAAATTGACTCGTAACTTAATTAGAAACGACATTTTTGGGGCACTAATTAAATGATCAGAAGAAAACAAGAAATGAGGCTTTCGATTGGTTCTTCATGTTGCCATATATGTACACTTTGGAAGAATGCAATGTATCTAAGCCAAGCGTAGATCCCGCAGGCTCTTGCTTGTGATTTGGAAAGTTGAAGTGGGAGATATAATATAATTCGTGATAGACCCTTTTCCTTGTCCATATGTTCTCTCCGTTTTCCTAAGCGAAATTTAGCCTACGGTTTTGACGACCATGTTGCTATCTTCTAGCTCAAGATGTTTGAATCTATTCAAGAAATCATCGGTCCATAAACATATTTAATTAATTTGCCGCTAGGATTTTGCTAAGTAAGAATGCAACGTCAAAAAGTATTTCTAGAATATTATTCACAATACCTAAGAAAATGTTTGTTAAGGAACACTCGTTAGGGTACATCCTTGACATTAATTTAGAAGGTGATTCCTTGATTGTTACCATACACTAAAGACGATTCTTAACATATGATTCGAGCATATTTCTTGCAATATTAACTCTTTGGTTTATACTTATTTTCCCTATGGTGAGTACAACACTTAAGAATAATTAATCCCAGACATCATTAATTCACATGATCAGGGAATTATTCAATAACACCATCCCTCCTTAGAATATTTAAGAATTCAATCCGGGATGATATATTGCTCTCTCTTTTCAATCATCTTCACCTGCAATATTCCTTATAGCACAAGTACTTGACTCATTCCTCACCTCGTTACTCATTGCCCTTGAAAGACTCTCTTCACTCCATGTTACTCATCACCAAACGTCTTTTAAGATATCACTTTTGGGCACCACTGTCAAGTTGATATTTTCATTGCATCATTAGATTCTCAACTCCAATAATTAAATATGAGATTTGACGGGGATGGTGCGAAACTTCTCACTTTTAGTTAAAATGACTGCAAGTCATTTCAAGTTGATATAATCTATGTTAGTTGAAGAATTTTATAAAAAAAATTTTAATAAATAAGAAAAGCTACATCTAAAGTATCGGTTGCAACAATATTATTTAGATGCATGTAAAAGCGAAGAGTTACAAGATTTTGAATTGTACTTTCGAGCTTTATTGTTGATTAAAGGAAATCAAGAAATCTACTTATTATTATCTTATAGATAAGTTAATTCTGAATCTTTATATTCAACTACTCAACTTCATGAATTACTTATGGGGGTGTCAAGTGATTGGGTCTAACCCAATCTGTTTGGAGTGGACCCATTCATAAATAGTTAGGTCCAGATGGACCTGTTTGACAAATGGATACAAACTCATGAGCCCACGACCCAACTCATTTAGGTAAATAAGTCCACATGTCAATCGGGTCCATGTTTCTTAATTAGGTCCATGGATCTTAATCGAGTCCAGGGGTCTAATTCAAGTCTTAAACAGGTCAATAGATTCTAAATAGGTACCATCCAGTCCTAAATAGGTCTAAAACAAGTTGTATTCGAGCCTATGGCTCCTAAACAGATTGGTGCTTTGATTAGAAAAGCAGGTCCAGTAGGTCAAACAAGTCTACATATGCAACCAACTTAAACCTGGCCCAACCCACCTATTTTTAAGCGGGTTCAAGAATTGGGTGTGCTGATCGGGGGATCGATGAAACAGGTTTGGATCCAATTTAACAGCCCTGGCTAGTTTCTGCTGTGAAATTACTCCTCTGGTGGTATGGGGTTGATGGGTGGATCAAAAAAGTACAAGGCTAAACCAAACCATTGGAAACGAGGGACCCAACGAATTGTCTGACCGGTTTGATTCTCGGAATATTGGTTGGATATTAATATTGTACGAGGGATTAAGTATAGCTTTGGAGAGAGAAGTTTCCTCAAGAGAATCCTTCCAGAAAAGGTTGCCAACAGTGCAATATACAACGAGTCAAACATATAAATAGGAACCATAATCTATTAGAATAAAGTTCTCCAGTTGGGGGTAAAAAAAAGGAAAAAGTAATAATTTTCAAATTAACAAGAACAATTTAAACCCACCCAGTGTTTTGATTGTATGACAATCAATCTCTAGAAAAAAATTTTGCCCAATGAAAGTTTTTCATATGGTACAACTAAGTTCATTAATTGCGGATTAGCTGAAATATATAGGAGTTGAACTCCGATCTCTTTCACTGCATGGTAGGAGCGCCATCAGTGACGTTGAAGTAGCGGAGCGCCTGTGCCCACTGGGTCCGCTCCTTGAGTCGGTGCACCGAGATGGTCCGCGGCATAAAGCGGAGCGGCGGCCACGGCAGATCGTACTGCGTAGCCTTCTGGTCGATTATGCGGTCGCCGCCGCTTCGCCACTCGGCCACCTGCTCCGCGGAAGGCTTCGTGTCATAGATGTGCTTGCCCTTGTCGCCGTGCTGGAGCCAGAGGCCGACGAGCTTGTCCTCGGGGCCCATGGAATTGTTCTTGGCGAACTCGGATCGCTCGATCCAGTCCACCAGGTCCCACGATAGGGCGTACCCCATACCTTTCATGAAGGGTGGGTCGCCCTTTTTGCTGTAGTCTGCCGGCACCATGTGGCCATAGTAGAGGTCCTCCCGTGGCAGTGGCATCAGGGACTCCACCAGTTCTGGGTACCTGCTTAATTGTGTATATTTGAACTCACATTACTGCTGCTGAAACAAAAGTACCAAAACTTAAATTGCCCTCCATCTCTAAAGAAGAAAATAAACAAACGAATTGCATCTCCAATCCTCGTGCAAAAGGGCAAGCAATTGTCCACGCATGCAAGTTGGTGTGCTAAGGGATGACTTAATTTAATTTTTTGCCGATCGATTTATCTGAATGGGATCCTGAATCATAAAGAGGGAGGAAGCAATGCAATTCTTTGGGAGTCAGATGCCATGGGGGATTTACCCACTTCAAAAATTTGTCGCGGGCTTCGAAAGGTAATACGGGATATAATTAAAACCGGTTATCTTCTGAAACAAAGGATATCGGCGCCTGCTCTCAAAGATATAAGGTGGGATGTGTACATTGTAGCCTAGCCTACCTCCAACATATATATATATATATATGCAACAAGAAGGTGGCTAATTTACCCAAAAGGGACCTTGGCCACCGAGTTGAGTGCTTGACAAGAATACAAGTTTGTCAAACGGTATGGAGCCTAGAAATTTTGGCCTCATGCAGCAGAAGCAGAAGCACGTACGTTGCTAATGGCCGGGACATGCTGCGAGAACTAATTAACGCGGTGGCCAACGGCGTTCTTCCGAGTTAGGCACCGTCGTTCAAACTAAGGGCTTCAATTTTATATATGTCAAGAGGTGGGCACTAATTTCCAACCGCTACCTTGAACGGGCTTTGTCTAGCGAGATTTTAGCCCTTTTCCCTTGATTCAGGGAATTCTAAGGCACACTGAGATTTTTTCCATTTTTTTATTATTATTGATTAATTGATTGAATTAAAGTTCGGTGTGCGTCCGCGCGCGCCACATGCATGGCACTTACTTCTCAAGCGAAAACTTGCGGCATGGAGTTGGTATCCTATGTAAGGAGATCACAATATATCTATGTGTTGGTTTATCTCTTTTTTCATCAATTTTTATTTATTTGAGTTAATTTTATGGTGTGATATTAACTTTTGTGAAATTTATTTGATAGTAATATTAAATATATAAAATATGAGAAATATTAAAGGTGTGGATAGGATATAATTTTAATATACATTTAACTAACTTCAATTAAATTTAATATTAGATAAATTTATGTTAAAGTATCTAAACTTAAATTAAAAGATGACAGATTAAATAGTTAAGTAACTAAAAATTAACCTCTTTTCCGAGGGTTAACTGTCCAAGTAATTAGCTAGGCCTAAGAGACCCTGTCCGTCGGGGCATCCGCAGCGGTGATGAGCCCACGCTAACACAGCCAGTGCGGGTAAATTAATTAATAGAGTAAATATAATTACCTGATGTAGGTGTCGTCGTCTGTCTTCACGACATAGTTGTACGTTGGCCTCGTCCCAACGCCTCCAAACTCCCTGGCGACGGCGGAGAAGAACGTGTGCGTCTTCCCGCTGTTGCCGTTCTCCTTGCAGTCCAGGAACATGACGTCGCCGTGCTGCATCACCTCGAGGGCCACGAGTTCCCTGTCATCGTCGTGGGTCACCTTGCATATGACGAACCGCACGTCCACCTGGACGTTGGGCGGCGGAGGGCGGAACGAGTTCACGAGGCGCTGCGTGTAGCGCTCCTCGTACCGGGTGACTGTCGTCATGATGCCGACGAGGATGCGGAGGTCCGGCTGCGGGCCCGGGATGTAGAAGCCGGTTGGCGTGGAGACGTTGAGGTACTGGCGGATGGCGCCGGGGGAGTGGTCGAGGCCGAAGCCGACGTCGTCCGTGAAGTTGAGGAGGACGAGGAGGAGGAAGAGGGTGGCGAGGGAGAGAGGGATGAGGGCGGTGCACTTCGCCGAGGGGCGGTGCTGCAGGGGGCCGGGGGCTGAGGGCTTCATGGGAATTGGCAGGAGATGCTTTACGGTGGAGGTTGAGAGGCTACTGTTGGGAGGGAGGGAGGGAGGTGAAGTGTTTAAATTAAGACTTCAATTCATAGATGGTAACTTAGGTATGGAGTCACTTGCGAAAAAAAAAAAAAACAGAAGAAGAAGTTAGTTATGGAGTCATTAAGTTGGGGAATTTGCATGTGTGTTCCCTGTTGATGTAACGCAAATTTTAGTTATGTCCTTGGAGTACTAGTCTTCAGCTGTACTCGGGGAAGATTGATTGCGTAAAAAAATTTGTCAACGTTTGATTCTATTCACTCTTCAGCTCTCAAGCTTTCATCGGTAAATAAACCTCCACGGGAGCAAGTGGCCCCCGTGTACCAAATCTTAATTAATTAGCTACGGAATGATGAACCTGTCTCTCCTTCTCTGTCTCTTTCCCTCGATCTACAATGGTACCGTGATTTGAAGTCTGAATTGGAGCAGGAAGTCACACGGCAGTCGTTGGATATAGAGGACATTGGAAAACCTATATCTAAGAAGGTCTGCCAGTAAAAGATAGTTACCACCAAAACTTTCTCCAGTTAGCTTTGATAATCGGCATGGTGACAGCTAATTTCATGTCAATAAATTAAAAAATATATATAGTCAAAGATCAAAAACCATCTTTTTGGGTCTATGATACGGACTGTAAGAAGCACTTTGATGCAGATAAAAGCAAGAAAACTTGATGAGTTGGGTACATCTGGATAAGTAGAATTAATTCTGATTTTTTAGGCTAAATGTTTAACATCTATGTTACTTAAAGGAGTGGAGTGTTATATTTGATGTCTGTACGTGGAAGGAGGGAATGGTCAACGCAGGACAGAGCGATCGACAACCACCAAAATCCACGAGTGCTATCTCGCCTAATGGATTCCCACCGCGTCGGGACGGACTGGGGGAGTGGGGGCGGTGTTTGACGAATGGACGCAGACCCAAATCATGCCTTCTTCTTCTTCTAGGTGGATGGTCGCCTAACTCCAGCACTAGATTATTTACAAATTGAGGGCCAAGATTTTGCCTAGAGTAGTATATTACATTTGAGCTAAAAGAGGCGTAACTATTAGAGATGATACTGGCAATAACAATGCCGCTTTCAATTGTTTAAATTCTTTCGTTACAATTTCCTTTACAACTTAGTTTTACCCGGACGGGGTGCTGGTCTTTTGGAGCCCACATAGGAGTACCGGTATTACATGCATATATTAATTTAGGGGTTATAGCTAGAAGGGAGATAGAGAGAGAGATACATCTTTGAAGAGTAGCTTCTGCGTGCTAAGCATTCACTGCTTTGAATGTGATCAACCGGCGTGATTACATATGTTCTTTCCAAGTCTATATTAATTTCCAGCCAATACTCTCCGTCGATTGAAGGGTGATACGGGCGCTTGTCGATGAGTTTATCGTATCTTGGAGATGAAATTGCGAAAAATCTCGAAATGTGAAAGGGCATAATCTTTCTCTACGTCGATGTAATCTTACGGAATTGGTTTCACCACGTATTAGAAAAATGAGTTTTTACGGTATTTTTTAAACGACAGTTATCGGTAAAATTATCTTCGATCTATTTGGAATATCCATTCAACGAGGACGGAATATGTTGAATGATGTATACGATAGTTTTTAAATTATCATATAATTTACCAAAATGACGATTTTTCACAAATCGTCATATCTGTATTTTGTGAAATTTTTTACCGTAACGCCTAACTCCCGCGTCGTCCTCCTCCTCCACACACGCATAGCTGCCGCCCTCCTCCTCACAACGTTGCCCCCGACCCTCCTTTTACTCTTTCCCATCCACCCCCTCCTACGCCATCTCCTCCTCCTCTGGCTGCCCCCTCCACCCTCCTCCTCCGCCTCGCCATCTCCTCCTCCCCCTGCCACCACCCCTTCCTATCCGCCCCCTCCCACACTATCTCCTCCTCCCCCTGCCACCCCCCTTCCCGTCCGCCCCCTCCCACCTCCTTCAGCTGCCCCCTCCATCATCCTCCTCCACCTCGCCATCTCCTCCTCCCCCCTCCCCCCTCTTACTCTTTAAATTGATTTAGGTTAATAAATTTAATTAATTAAATATAAAATGTGGTTAAATTTTTATAATTTTTTATAATTTGATTTAGATATCTCGCGTCGTCAAATTTTTCTCCTATTTACATGCTTCATTGAGATATCAAATTAATCTATCTTAATTAATTTGTGTATAAATATGAGATGTGCTCACTTAATTAAGTTTATAATGTTGGGTGTGTCCACTTAGATTTAGAATGTAAGGTATATCCACTTAATTAATCTTATAAATTATTTTTATGAATATTGGGTATACTCACTTGATTTAATAAATTGAATTTGTTTGATTGATTGTAGGGTATACCTACTTTCTTCTGAATGTTTATTTTATTTTATTTTTATGTTAATTTATTATGGGTAGAAGCTTATATTATAGGAAAAGTTATATGAAAATTTTTATTAATTTAAGAAGTTAGGAGGAAGTAATGAGAGAAGAGAGGGAAAGGGAAAGGGAAAGGAGAAGTAATGGAGTAGAAGAGGAAGGAGAAGGAAAGAGATATATAAAAAAGAATATAAATTAATGAAGGGAAGGCGGAGAGGAAGGATAAGGGAAAGAGAGAGCATAAATAATTAGAGAGAAAGAGATGATAAAGAAGAATATAAAGGAAGGGAAGGAGGAGAGAAAGGGTAGGGGGAAGAGAGAAAGAGTGTAGTAAAACGTGGCAAGACAAGGAGGTATAGGAGACAAGGGAGAGGAGGGAAAGGGAGGAAAGATCTATTTTTATTTTGTATGTATAACTAAATTTTTATTTTGGTTAATCTAGGAGCTCAGACTTTGGAGGTCCATTAGTTGTTCTAAGTCTTGATCCCTAGGTTGATGGAAATTGGCTTATCTTATTACATTTTAAAGAGTGCAAGGATGAAGTGGCTTCATTTTATCTTGCTTTAATTTTTTGATCAAAATGGTGTATTGGATAAAGAAGATTTAGCGAAAGGATTGCAATTTGTGATGACACTATGTACTCCAAAATTAAGGAGAATATTTTTCCTCTTGCAAAATTTGTCATCAGAAGATCGAAAAAGAATTTTTTTGGGTATTGCTGATGCTTTAGAAGCCAGTGAGAGTTCAATACAAGCAGAAAATGAAGCTGATGTTGCTGCTACGGAGCAAGCTGGATATGCGAAGTCATTAGTATCTCAACTAATTCTGAAACTGGGAAAAGTAGCCCGTTTTATCACTAAATTTTTTTTGTTGGATTTCTGGTTTATTGGTTTATATTCAATAAACCAACTTTTGTTATATTGACTGCTGTGAGTTGACCTGGTATGAATTTTTAATTCCTTATCTTACAGGTGACCAGTTTAGCAAACAATATCTGTATTCTCGCTAACATGGATGACCCTATTGGTCATGTTTCCAAAAGAGCAGAGGTAAGATATTGAATTCAGATGGAACAGCAGTTATTTATTTGAAGAATCTGAGATATGGATAACTTGCAACTTTTACTATTGTTATCAATAATTCTAAAACCACGATATTGCTCCAAATTGCAAATGGCTTGATATTGGAGAAGACATTTGTTCTTGAGTCCTGTCCTGGTAAGTTTGATATCCCTCTTTTCTCTTGCAAAGATTTGCCCATATCAGTGGCTTACTTATAGAAATAAGTACAAATATACTGTTCTCATAATTAGGTAGTTATTGTTGGATTCAACAAGGGTCTTTTGAAATATGAGCTGTGAATTAAAAAATGTGTGAGAAATTACATATTGAGCCAAAATGGATGGATAAGAGAAGACCAAGGAAGCTTTGGAGAAAACTATGAGCTATGATCTTGGTTTCTTGGATTTAAGTCCTGAGATGACATGAGTGGAGGCAAATGATCTATTTAGTTAATCTCACTTAACATGGGACAAGGCTTTGTTTATGATGAATTCATAGCTGCTCTATGAGAGCCTTTTGGTGAATTTATCTAGGTTCTTTTTCTGGTGATTGTGTTTAGACTGACCTTGTTTGGCTGATGATGTTTGGGGCTGATACCTTTAAAATATGAGAAAGATGGGCTACAGCCCGAAAGTAACCCCATGGTAGCTGTAGTGCCCATCTTAGCTATTTAAGTTAATGAATGGCTTTGACTAAATGAGAGTAGGAAACTTCTTACCGCCTTTATCCCTAGTCATTCCCCTTTCTTCATTGTGGTAAAAATCGACTAATTAGGCCGACTACTTAATTAAATAATCCTAGTCGCACCCTCTTCCTGACTTAAGTACCCATAGTTGGACCAATAGTCTATCAACCCGATTACTCGGTCGAGTAGTCGGCCTAGTCGACCGACTTTGAGGTTGATTTCTACGTACTTGTACATTATTGGGTCCCAACCTGACTTAGTTGTAAGTTACCATGATTAGAAACTTTATTTATTACGTTTGGACTTACGATTTTTAGTTTATTTTCATTTCCTTGTTTGAAAATAATTAATCTTTATGTGGTGGTATATTTTACATTTTTAAATCTTAAATTGTACAAGTAGATGTATCTTGTTAATATATATATATATATATAAAGCACCTGACTAAGTACTTCCTGATTATTTCCTTGTATACAGTATACTCCTTAGTTAGTGACTCGTCTAACTAAAAATTGACTATTAACATTTACAACATTACTTTTCTCTCATGACCACGTGAGCGGTTGCTCTCTCCCCTCCCTTGAGTAACAAAAGGAAAGCCCTCCATATGGGTAGCAATGTAGTATGCTCCCTCTCCTCCATCATTCTATAATACCTATATTGTGTATATTTAAACAAAATATATACATATATAGACAACGGTTATAGAAAATCGTTGTGTATACATATAAACAACGGTTTAATAACCGTCGTTTATTGTTAACACAGGAACTTACAACAGCAAATTAATGACATATAAGACGGTTAAAAATCCATCATTTATTGTTACCAAACGATGGTTTAAAAAAAAATCGTCATATAGTAAGAAAGATGACGATTAAAGAAACCGTCATGTATTCTAATCATACATGACTTAAATAACCGTCGTGTATATACTAACGCGACATACACTTTCGTGAGGACAGTATACAACGATTTTGACTGATTATGAGACGATTTTGAATCGTCACAAAACGTAATCATTCTTATAGTGTTTGCAAGAAAGAGACTACAGAGAAACATCTGATCAAAGACTTTGACTTTAACAAGTTCACACATCCCCACAAGCGAATGTTAATCTTCCATTTAAGGGTACAAGAGATAGAAATTGAGATTTACACAAATCTAAATCACAACTTCCATGTAGTGACGTTGCATTGCCATTGATATAAGTTGAATCTAGACCACCAGGAGCATTGATGCATGGGTATGTTTGGGCAAGAACGACCAAGAATTTGTTTAGGGGAAATTAGTAAATGTGGACAGATCGAGTAGAAGCATTTAGGGTTAAGATATATAGTCGTTAAATTCATGTAGAAATAGGCAAACTATCCATCTTTGTAATGCTCTTTGGTTACAGCATGGAGCTTGCATTGGTAATTATTCTTACAAAATTCTGTTGATCTTTTCCTAATTATGTAGCTTAGGTTGTAATTTTCTATATGGTAGAAATGTTAGATCATAATCCAACATATGGGTTAATATATGTATTTATAATCGTATAACATATGGATTATCATTGTCATTATTATTGCCCATGATTTCAAGTGATCAACTAAAGTTAATTGTTGGTATGAGCATAAGATACAAAAGGTTAGTGTGGTTAAGATAATCAATATGTAGAGACCTATCTGTGAATTGTATTTCTATGATAGGCGAAAACGTAATTCACCATTAGGAATTAGTGTGCCTAATTTGTTAATTATAGGCGGTCATGGTCCCTAATTAGTCCCATGTCAGTTTTCTGAGAGTCATTCCATCGTGACTCGAGAGAGAATACATCTTGAGGAGACTCCAAGAAGGTGGATGGGTAGGAGAAGAAGAAATCATCTTCTTCTAAATGCTACCAAAGGAGTCAAAATTTGGGGGATCTATTGGAAGACCTTCACTGCAGCTCCTTTGATCTTCATTCAGGGATGAATACGGGTAAACCTTATATGTATATATATAGATATATAGTCATATGGGTATGCATACACACACATATATATATATATGTTATTATTCATGTTGTTTTGTTTAATTATAACCTTGTGCATGTATGTATATATATATATATATAATCCCGAGAGATCGCTTAGAGTCATATTCTAGGTTCAACATAAACTAGAATTGTAATTAGATGCTTCACATTCCCTGAAAACCCAAATGTCAATTTCGTAACTAACATAGTACCGGTACTTGTCATGAGTATCGATACATGTGCATTATAATGTTGGCTCCAAAACTTAGGAACAAAGACTATAGCTTATTAAGACCAATACTCAGAATGAGTACCGATACATTCGAGCTACATATTAGGTTTACGACTCCAGAAACCTAATCTATGACTTGTGCATACCGATACTTATCATGAATACCAATACATGTGGGGCACAAACTTAGCCTATGGTTTGAAGTGACTAAGATCTATATGTCACTAGTACCAGCACTGATCCTCAATACTAATACATATTGACTACAGGTTGAAGTCTGAAATTCTGGCACTACAGCCAGTACCACTTATGTACTGACTAATACTGGTGTAGTGGTTTAGTTCTTCAGGTCCAGATAGTACTCAACAAGTACCAGTATTTGTCATAGGTATCGATACTTGTTGAGATAAGTGAGATTCTAGAGGGATATCGATATCATCTAGATGCCAGTACTAGTCACAAATGCTGGTATACCTTGAATACTAGATAAGTGTTCATCTAACTCTGATCCCAAAATTGTAAGTCATAAGTAGTAGTATTTGGCATAAGTACTGATACTTCTTGAATGTGGGAACCAAATTTGTATGTCAGTGACAGCCAGTATCGATACTTAATATATAAGATATCAGTATTAATCCACCAGTACCGACATTCATTCAGTTTGGTGTTTAGTTGACATTAGTTGTTATTCAGATTCATCCTAAGATAGATTTTGATCATCTACGATTTAAGCCCAACAAAAAAGATACCAAGTTTAAAATCGTCATAGCTCACATAGAAGGCATGCATTTATATACATACCTTAGTTACATCTGATGTTCTCTATAGTCACAACCTCTTCTTCAACCACCTCCTAGAAAGAGAAGAAGAAAGAATCTCCTCGTAGATATCGTTCCTATCATATCTAGGTCATCTTGTTTAGCATGGAAACCCGAGGAAGACTTTTGAAAGATGACCTGAGCAAATTGCGGCTTTAATTTGTTCCAATTCTCGGCCTCTCAATTTTACAATAACATTTCGCAAAGTTACCCAAGGGACGCTTCTTCTCAATGCAACTCGTATGCTGACCTAAAAATCATATCACGTCGTAAACACCTCACGTCACGGTTGCATCCGAATGGCCCATCAATCAGGATTCGTTGGCATTGTGTGGGGCTATCATTGTAAATACATGAAAAATAATGGGAACATGTATGGGGGCCACAAAGAGGAGGACATGAAATGCAAAATGTCCAGGATAACAAGGTTCGTACCATATCCGCGACACCACGCTCCAATTCCCCCATCCAAATAAAATTATTAGCGAATCCCCACACGACGATTCATTCATCCTCTACAAAGAAGTCTGGCCCTCCCAAGACTCTGATTAGCCCGGAAACCTCCCCACCACCATGAAGAAGATCTCCACCATGCAGATCACCTTCGCCCTCCTCAGCCTCCTCTTCCTCCTCGTCTTCCTCTCCGCCGTCACCTCTCCCTCCCGTCTTCGCCTCCGCACCGCCCTCCTCCCCGTCGCCTCCCTAGCCACCCGCGACCACCTCCGCATCCTTGTCGGTATCATCGCAAAGGCCGACCGCGTCGAGGTACGCCACCTCATCCGCCTCATCAACTCCTTCCAGCTCCCCGTCCCCGACGCCACGGTCGATGTGAGGTTCGTCTTCTGCCGCCTCACCCGCGACGAGCAGCGGGTCTACGTGGGGCTGGAGATGCTTCGGTACGACGACGTAATGATGGTGGACTGCGCCAAGGAGAACATGAACAACGGCAAGACCTACCTCTTCTTCTCCTCCGTGGCTCGGCGCTTCAACCGCACCAAGGACGGGAGGGCGCCGTACGACTACGTGATGAAGACGGACGACGACACGTACACGAGGTTCCCGGAGCTCGTGGCGTCGCTGCGGCCGCTGCCGAGGGAGGACCTCTACTATGGTCACCTCCACCTCCCGCCGGGGAACCCCGCAAGGTATGCTCGCGCGTGGGGAGGAGGACCCATCTGTCCATTAAATTTTCTTTCGGGGACTTCCGTTAGTGGCCTTGTTTTCGTCACCGAACTTCAATAAGCTTCATGGCATTCGCATCGCTAATAGCAGGAAAAAACAAAAAAAAAAGCCTCTAAATTCGTTCCTTTCCTTTTGAACTGCGTACGTCACCAAACGCATAACCTCCCCTCTGTTAAAAACTAACAGAGTCTAGAAATTTATATACCTTATTCTCGGGGAGTTGGATGTGAATTACCCAAACAAGTACTCCCTCTGTAGTTGTTATTCCGTGAACGTGCCAATCAGATGTGTAGAATATCACGATAGGTCATGGAAGATATCAAATTTGATTGCAATGACAACAAAGAAAACATCGTTCAAGAATACTACAATGCGAATTTTCTAGATTTTTTAATGGTAAGTACTTTCACCGCCTATTCGTCGTTCTAAGCACGCATACATGATCCCTGAACCCAAAATAATGAATGAGTTACTCTCTCTAATAGAAAACAATAGATAGGAAATTTTAGTCCTAGACTTGTTTGATCCCTTAATTCAACATTTTCGTTCGATGAGAACAACTTGTGACGGTAATTCAAACCTGTTTCATGCTTGCTGCCTTGATTTATATAAAGGAAGGGATCTTAATAATATTTAATTAAATTTATCTCTCGAGGTTCTTTAACATCAACATTTTAAGCATGACTATTATTGTCAAAATGCTTGAAAACTCTTTCACAATCCAGAAGAATGATAATTTGTCCAATTTCCCTATCAATCCCATAGATATGCATCTTTTGTTGCTCCTAATTATACGGTGCCGTAAAATTCCATTTGGGCAACCACGTGCACTGATTACGGATGACCAATTTATTATTTATTTGTCCCTCTTTGTTGTATATATATATGTGTGTGTGTGCGTGTGTGTGTGTGTTTTGCAGTGTGGACCAGTTAGTATGTAACTATGTATAGGATAACGATATATAGAAATGATTTTATACGTAACTTTAGATGTAATCTTTAACGTAGATCATGACATGGCATGGAATGCTTGTATGTAGGGATGTAGAGGGGATATTCATGTGTGGAATGGGTTACGTGGTTTCGTGGGATCTGGTGGAGTGGATCGACGAATCAGAGATAGCGAGGAACAACACCGTAGGGTTGGAGGACAAGTTGGTGGCGAAATGGTTGCGGCAGGGCCAACGCGGCAAGAACGTCTACGATACACGGCCATCCGACTCGCAGGTGGCGGAGTGGCGAAGTGGTGGCGACCGCGTATTCGACCACCGCCTCGTTCAATATAATCTACCAACACCGCCGATGCGTTTCGTACCAAACACCATCTCCGTCCACTGGCTAAAGGAGCGTGTAAATTGGGCGACCACACTCAACTACTTCAATGTCACGGCAGGCGCCAATTTAGGCTGCATCGGTTCCTCCTCCTCTTGAGTCTTAATCTGGCGATGTACATGTGCATGAGTTAGTAGTCCACGAGGAGAGGTATGTTCAATTCCATTTTGAGTTGCATGTGGTGTACCATATATATAATTGCCAGTTAACAATATTTTAGGATGGAATCCAAATCCCCTTTAATTGTTTGAGAGTGTAAATGGGTATTAATATAGTAAGTGGCCATGTTGCGTTCGGCCTTTATTGGCATGGAATTATCAAATTTGTTATTGACCGATATTCATGATCTCCTCAACTAAATTTGCAAGGGATTACTTGAAACAGTACTGTTTAATGTTGGAAGGGTCTAAATGCAAATAAGACACATGCAACGGACCAATTGCCTACTTTGTTAGATGAAGAAGACCTTTTTCAAAGGTCTAACCGCGAATAAACATATTAGTTACCATGTTGCCCTGCGGTTTGCTCGGGCTAAGTTGGGATTGAGTCAAAAAAAAAAAAAGCGACGAAGATGTGAGAAGGAATCGTAGGATTATGCATTTAACTGTGAACATTTTTCTTTTTCTTTTTTAATTTTATAACCTAGAACCTCAATTGGACAATTTCCTCCTGAGTGAGTCTGCGAATTCTAATTTTTGGGATGCAGGTTACGAAATATGTGTAACAAGAGACGACGGCTGGATATATAACATGTGCGAGATTTTTTCTTGCCCATTGTTTCTCTGTTTCTTTCTGTCTTCCAACGTGGATTCTGGCCAACCATATATATTTGGCTGCCCTCCCAAGAAGGATCAATGATAAAGAAAATTTGAACAGCCTACTTTCGTTCTCTATTGGCAAAGTGACTGCAATGTGGAGATGTACCTAAGCATTTGCGCTTTATATATTGTTTAATTCCTCGCAATGACCTAACAAATCTTCCAGAAGTAACGCTGCCAAGTGCCAACCCTATAAAATTCTGCGCGTTAACTAATTATTGTTGCGTGTGAACTTTGAAAAGTCAAAAAGGATGCACGTTCATTGGATCTTGGTTTAAGTAAGTCAGACAAGCGGCCTTACGTTAGGTAGGATCACGCCACTACCTTTTTCACGATAGAATGAGTGGATTACACAAACATTCTCTACCCTATGATTTTTTTTTTTCTTTTGTCTTTTTGTGTACATGTGTGTGTGGATGGTGAAGTCAATTACGGACATGTGGTCGCCGATCCACTCGTTAGCGGATCCTGCACTGTGGGCCGGGAAAGAGATAGAGAATGCTCGAAGGAGATCCCTTGGGCTCCGATTGGCCTTTGCTCTCCTTTGGATTCTCTGATCCCCTCCTTGAACCTTTCTCCTTTGATGTATGGATTGCCTCCCTGACATGTAAGGTATGTGACGGCTCGTGGCACTCGCTCATCTCTCGAGGCGACCGTGGTAGTGTGGCTCCTTGTTGAGCGGTGGCTGTTGCTTATGATTGGTGGCTGTGCGTCGACTCGTTGGTTGTGGTTGTAAAGACATGCAATCGTGGCTATGCACCAATGGTTAGATCGGTGGTCGTTTGTCGACCGTGGTTGCTATAGCGTACGATCGGGGTCGGGTGGCTAGGTGTGGGCCACAGTTATGTTGCTTGCCATGACTAATTTTGGTCGAGAGGTTGAGATTGACTTCCATGGCGTCGATGTGGCTGTGTGATCCTCCTCTCTATTGCTCTTGGTTGTCAGCAGGCACTCAACGATGGTGACGCAAGTGATGCGGGTGACTTACTCATTCGACGGTCGAAGGGGTAGTTTCATACCTTGAAGAGATTTAGGTCTTCTTTTTCTTTTTCTTTTTTTATTAGAGACCACGTATGACCCCTCAATCTATTACGATCGAGTTTCTAATTATTTTCGATCTTTTGGTTGATTTATACGATTAACTCGTTGACGTGATCTTCGAGATTCGTCTCGTTAATACCTTACCATTCCTACAAGTATGAAGTCACTCTCCTTCGAGAGATAATCCAATTCACATTCTGATAACATATTTCTTTTTATTTTTTTCTTTATTTCTTATCTTATTTTTTATATATTACATTCTCCCATTGCTGCGGAACATTTTCCCCTTCATAAGTGAGTTTTTCTACCTCATTTACATCCACTTCATACATGTTCTTCCCATTTTTAACGAAAATATTTAACAAGAAAAAAAAAAAGACGTGGTGCTCGATCAACGTAAAATCCGATTGGACCACTTCCTGATTAATTAATCCCCTTGCAGATTCCGTTGTGCTACCTTAATTAGTTAGAAGGTGGCCAACTAATTAACTTGACTCAAGCTAAATTCAACGATGGCCAGCTCGACTTAGCTAGGTTGTATATATTTCTCATGGCCAACTTATTTTATCTAGATCACACTAATTAATTAGATTGATCCATTTGAATTCCTCACTTCCTCCTAGGGCAGAGTCCTGTACTATTATAAGTCTATAACAGGTGCAGTGATAAATGGATCGTCAACTCAAACATCAAAGCTCCCACATATACGAATTCGCATGCCTGTCGGATCTTGATCAAACAGTCTTCTGCGATACAACACCAATTGCAGTACATTTGCCTCTCGTTCTCTCTCTATCATTCGGCATACCCTTCCCCATATATTGTTAGTCCTACAAATGCTCAAATGTGTCTTGATTGCTCTCTTTGCAATCGAGAGAAAAATTAAGGATGTTCCACTCATGTCATCTCCAGGGTACGTACAAGACAAAGTACCAACTATATATATATATGAAGCATGAGCACATGGGCCATGCCTTTGGAGATTGCCTTGACTATTTCATTCATAACCCATATAATCATATCATGTCTTTGGCTCTTCCATGAGCTCCAACCTCTTGCACCGTTTCCCTCCGAGTTCCCTCTCCACCTGCTCTACCTCCATTTTCATGAATATCCGCGTACTTGGTATATCACTTGTTTTTGGAGCAATTGAGATCGATATCGAACCGTCATAATATTTGTTTGGTCGAAGATTAATTAATCCTGCAAGTCACAAGAAATATTCCTTGTTAAATCTCGATCGTATCCCATGACGTACATTCTTTGCCTGTGGATGCACCTGCTTGATCAATTCTCTAATTTCCTGCCCCTGCAATCAAACAAAGTTCTCTTTAACGGGTCGGGATCTTCAACATACGCGTACGATATATATTCGAGGAAGGATATCTTACGTAGTCTTAGAGATCTTTTCTTTTTAAACTTAATAAATAATTAAATAAAGCACATAAACAAGCCCTGGACTCTTTTTCAGTCATAGGCCCTTTTCCTTGAGTATCGTCTAGCAAAGAGGTTTTTAATTAATGGAAATTTTCTGGCTAATGAACGTTGAAACTTTTTTTATTTATGGAATATGTATATATATATATGTAAATTTTCGATAAGTCGTATAAATTTTTATATTTTTGATATTTACGTATATATCCCTACAAAGTTACTCCACGAAAAATATTTTAAAACCTTTAAGCCTAATTTACTTGAGGGGGTTAACCCCTCTTTTGAGGGGTTAACCCCCGTTTACCTGACTACTTAATCCACAATTTACTAACCTAGGTTTACCCACTTTAACACGGATTTGTTTAACACCAGTTTCAATTAGTGTTAATCAAATCCGTGTTAAAATTATACACCACTCATATCGCTAACATCTCTTATGTTTTATATACTTAACACTACTATCAAGTAAATACCATAAGGATTAACACCACAACTTAACACTAATTCAAGTAAATACAAGCTGGTATTAACACCACTCTCTGAGTAAACACAATTGGAGGTTAAAACTAGTTTCATATTTCTTAACATCATTTTTCTAACCCTTCAAGTAAACTAACCCTAATATAAAAATTTATATTAATCTCCCTACATTTATCTCTTTATTTATTCCAACTCCTTCTCCAGGTTCCTTCCTCCTCCTTGTCCTCCTCTTTCTCCATCACTAACCTCCTCCTCAACTCCTCGGTCGACGCTCATCTTGAATGGAGGGCCCATCACCGCCCTCCCTCACGTGTATGTAGAAGTGCTTGAACACGCTCTTGAAGTTCTACATGTACGACCTCACCCCCCTCATCTTCAACGCCTTCCTCGCCACCAGCACTGCCAGGACCTCACCTGCTCAGATAGCAGTAGGACCAGCGGCCCCAAGGTAGTGATGCTGGCCATCGGCACCTCCACCACCGCCATCAGCTCCTTCACCAGCAACACCCCCACCATCCCCTCGCCGTCCCCCCTTTGGTACACGCAGTTGAAGCAACAGTCGTCAACGCCCTTGAGGATGTGGAGGGCGTGCACCAGCTGGTACTTGGAGCGGTGCCTATCCCTACGGCGGCTGGAGAGGAGCACCATGCCGCTGTCCATCCAGAAGACGTAGTTAGCGAGGAGCATGGAGCGCTCGTTACCGAAGTACCAGTTGAGGGTTATGTTCTCCATGCTGACCACCACCACGTACGAGTTGGGTTTCGACTAGAGGAGGTCGCTAGCAAGGTTGATGGAGATGAGCACCGAGCTGCAGCCCATTCCCCTGAGGTTGTAGCTCTTGATGCCCTCCCACATCTTACAATGGTTCACAATCATTGCAGAGAGGGACGGCGTGGGGTTGAAGAGGCTACAGTTGACCACGAGGATGCCCACATCCTTCAAGATGTCGATCTTGGTAAAGAGGGAGTTGAGGGTGATGGATTTAATTCGTATAAAATCAAAATCAAATGATTTTCTACCAAATCTCAAGAACATTTTATTTCATATACCATCAACCAAATGAAAACGAAAGAAAAAACGATGGAGGAATACCTGAGTCCATCGCAGCGGAAGCGAAACGGAGATCTTAGAGATTCTCTAGGACCGTAGGCTTACTTCTCCAACGAGAGGCAATGGCTATGGTGCTTTCAGAGGGTTGAGGGGGCGAAAAGAACTTATGAAGGTGGTGGTAAATGTGGTACCCTTTGGGTTCCCCTTGAGCTCTAGTTATAACTTTTCTGCGATGAGATACAGAAAACCAAATGCCCGTTTTGCCCTCACCCATCCAAGAACCATAACCGCTTAAATAAAAAAAATGTCAATTCCACCCACACGGAATTGCATTTTTTTCTTTTAAAGTTTCTATGCATTAAATTCCATATCCTAATGAGATGCAAATGGTCAATTTACATAACTAGACCACTTTAATGACTGTAAATGTGATGTTCAAATATATGTACATATCTAACGTATAATTCCTTATAATAATATATGTTGGTTCGTATTATTATTCTAACAATCTCCCACTCGAACCACATATACCATCCTTATAATCATACGTTCATATATACCTGAATGAACTCATTAATACAACACACAATAAACTGCATCTCCACCAATCTCGTCCATACTCTGTTAATATACGACTAAAGTTGATTTTCGCCATTATGAAGTCAACTAAACCAAACAATGATCACATACATTAACACAAGTAATGACATAGATCTGATATAGGTACGTAGCATGAAAATTGCATGTTAATGTAATCTATACATGCCTATTTTCAATTGATCCAAAACTTTATCATACAAGAGATCACATGACAAAGACTAATGAGTTCAAAGAATGGAAAACTTTATTATTATGCGCATAATCCAAAACATGTCAATACATGAAACATCAAAATAAAACAAACTATCACTGAATTGTTGTATTACAAAATGGATACAACACCCATACAAACAACATGCTCATGAAAAACCTTTGGCATTAGCCCTTTAGTGAGCAGGTTTGCCACCATGGAGTTGGTCCCAATGTGATCAATGGACACCTATCCACTTTGAACTCTTTCCTTAACCGCTAAATACTTGATATCAATGTATTTCGACCTCAAAGAACTTTTGTTGATGTTGGAGTACATCACCGTCGAATTATTGTAACAGTAAAGCCGAAGTGGTCTTTCAACACCATCAATGATCCGTAGTGCTGTAACAAAATTCCTAAGCCATACTCCATGATTTGAGGTCTCGAAGCACACTAAAATTCTACTTCCATAGTGGAGGTGGCTATCAAGGTTTGCTTTGCACTCCTCCACGACATAGCCCCTCCAACTAGCAGAAAAATGTATCCCGAAGTAGATCTTCGGGTATCCTGACATCCCGCAAAGTCAAAGTCAGAATATCCGAGGATCTCCAAATTATCTGATCTTCTGTATGTGAACATGAAATCCTTTGTTCTTTGTAGGTAGCACATGACCGATTTGGCTGCCTTCCAATGGTCAGGTCCAGGCTTACTTAAATATCTACTCAACATGCTAACAATGTATGCTAGGTCTAGCCACATACAGACTTGGGCATACATAAAACTTTTCACTGCCGATGCATAAGGAATATTTTCCATCTCTTCAGCTTCAAACTCATTCTTGGAGCATTGGTTCAGAGAGAATGTATCTCCCTTAGCTACTGGAGTATCTCTTGGTTTGCAATTCTCCATGCTAAATTACTTTAGAATGGTTTCAATGTATCTCCTTTATGATAATCTAAGGATACCCAGAGAATGATCTCATTGTATCTGGATTCCTAATACAAAAGAAGCTTCACCAAGATCTTTCATTTTAAAATTACTACAGAGAAATGTCTTGGTTTCCTGAAGCAAACCATTGTCATTACAGGCAAGGAGAATGTCATCTACATACAAAATCAGGAAAATATATTTTCCCTTATAAAATTTGTGGTATACACAATCATTAACTGGATTTGTCTCAAAGCCAAATGAGAATTATTTCATGAAACTTGTAATACCATTGTCTTGAAGCTTGCTTTAGTCCATAAATGGCTTTCTTTAGTTTGGAAATCATTTTCTTTGCGTCTCCTAATGCAAAGTTTTCTGGTTACACCATATAAATTGTTTCATTAATGTTTCCATTAAGAAACACTGTCTTTACATCCATCTGATGTAGCTCCAAATTAAAATGAGCTACTAAAGCCATTATGGTTCTAAATGAATCCTTAAATGAAACTGACGAAAATATCTCTTTATAGTCTATGCCTTCCCTTTTGAGTGAATCCCTTAGCAACAAGATGAGCCTTATATTTGTCCACATTGTCTTGTGAATTCTGTTTGCTTTTAAATATCCATTTATAACCAATGAGCTTCACACCTTCAGACAATGGGACAACATCCCAAACCTCGTTGTCACTCATGGATTTTATCTCTTCATTAATGGCATTGATCCAGTCCTGATGATAGGAGCTCCTCATGGCATGAGTGACTGAAATGGGATCCGTATCCATTTGATCTGCCTCTAATTCTTGGAGAAAAACAACATATTCACTACATATTGCACTTCTCATTTCTCTACTAGACCTCCTAATGGGTGCAGGATCTTGCAGGTTTTGAGGTTGTTCAGTTTGATTAATAGGAAGATTATCCACATTACTTTCTTCCCCTGATATTGTTGGAACAACGTTTGAAATAAGAACTTGACCTTATTCAATAATTTCCTTATGAACATGATTTAGTTCTTTAAATGTAACGTGGCAACATCACCCCCCAAATCAACATCCTCAAAGAAGTGGGCATTTCTTATCTCAGAAAATGTGCGAGTCGTTGGGTCATAAAACTTATAACCCTTCGACCTCTCAGAATACCATACAAAATAGCATGTGACCGTCTTAGAGTCCAGTTTTCTTTCAGCAGGCCTATATGGCCTAGTCTCAGCTGAATACCCCCAGCTATGAAAATGTTTCAAACTAGGTACCTTATCAATCCACATTTCATATATGGTTTTGGGTACTGCTTTAGTTGGTACTCGATTGAGAACATATACAGCTGTTTTCAATGCTTCTCCCCATAGGGACTCCGGTAAAGAAGTATGACTAATCATACTCTGTACCATATCGTTAAGAGCCCTGTTGCGGCATTCAGCAACACCAATAATGCTTAGTGTCCCAAGCATGGTGTACTGAGGTAATATGCCACACCCATCTTGAAAACAAGCAAATGGTCCTGGACGTTGTTCTCCTAATCCGTCATATCTACCGTAGTACTCACCACCACAGTCAGATCTGACGGCCTTAATTCTCTTTCCGAGTTGGTTTTCCACCTCGGTCTTATAGGACTTAAACGCATCCAAAGACTATGACTTTTCGTGAAAAAAATATAAATACCCATATCTAAAGTAATCATCTATGAACGTAATAAAGTACTGTTGCTCATTGCAAGAAGCCATAGGGAATGGACCATAGATATCCGTATGTATTAGTTCTAAGATATCTGTAGCTCTAGTGGCACCTACACCTCTCTTGTTTGTTCTTTTTCCTTTTAAATAGTCTACACAAATATTTAAATCCGTGTAATCTAATGAATCAAGAATTCCATTCAAAGTAAGCATATCCATTCTCTGTTTAAAGATATGACCTAAACACTTATGCCACAACAAAATGGAATTCTTATTAGTTATTTTATGCTTTGTACCACTCAAAGTTACATTGAAAGTTTCTAAATTGGAGGAAAGGTATGCAACGTATATAATTTATCACTAACATACAAAGAACTATAATCAACTAAATTTGAATTAAGAAACAACTGAAATTATCTATCTACAAATGAACAAGAATAACCAAATTTATCCAATAAATAAACAGAAACTAAATTCCGTCTAAATAACCATATAACGAATGTTTCTTTCAAATTTAACTAGTAACTGGTAGTCAATGATAGCTTGAAATCTACAATGGCTTCTACCTCCACCTTCTTGTCGTCGCCTACATAGATGTATCTTTCACCATCACTTGACATTCGACAACTTAGGCAACCCTACATAGACACACTAATGTGAATAGTAGTTCCTGAATCTATCCACCAAATGTCTGAGGGTACAGAAATATAATTAACTTCTGAACAAACTAAAGAGAGTGATGTACCTTTCCTTTCACGCTAAGCGTAATATTTGGTACGATCCTTCTTCATATGTCCTCCCTTGTAGAAGAAGCAGGATGCCTTAGGCTTCTTCTGACTCCCTTTGGAGGATGATGAACTGGCAGCAGCTGTATCCTTAGCCCGCCTTCTTTTGGGCCCAGAAACCAAATGAGCACTTTCTAGTTTGTCCTATTTCAACCTTTCTTCCTCTTGCACACAATGAGAAATGAGCTCATTAAGAGTCCACTTCTCCCTTTAGCAGTTATAACTGACCTTAAACTGGCGATATCGTGCAGGAAGGGAAATCAAAACTAAGTGCACGAGAATGTCATCTAATAACTCCAACTTAAGTGCCTTTAGTTTCGAGGCTAAATTAGACATTTCCATAATATGCTCCCCTATGTTTCTAGTGCCCCTATACTTAAATAAGACAAGTTTGCTAAGGAGATTGCTTGTCTCAACTTTCTCACTCTTAGCAAATCTTTTCTCAATCTCATCAAGGAATTTCTTAGCATTTAATTCCTCTGAGATAGCACCTCTAAAGTTTTTTAGAATAGCACGTTTCATGATCATTGGACACGTGCGATTTGATCGCTCACACCTCTCAGAGTTCTTTATTTCCTCAGAAAAACTCTTATCTATAAGAGGGGAGGGAGGATTAATCCGAAGTGCATAGTCTAGATCCATGCATCCTAGAATAATAAGGACACTTTCTTTCCATAATTTAAAATTAGATCCATTTAGTTTTGGAATAGAATTCAGGTTGGTAGTTATGGCAGATGCAGAGGAGTTAACTGAAAAAACAAAGAAAATAAACCAAATACATGCTCATAATGAAATAAATTAACAATACAATCATTAATACTTAGTCTTTGGACAAGAAATATTAATATTATAAAGGACAGTCTTAAGAATGATAAATAGCTATTGAAAACAATCATGTAAGTAATCAAACCATCTTGGGATTAACTTAACTACCCACATGAAAACCTAATAATTCAATAGGATATTTATCATTAAATGTGTACATATGCATTCAATCATGATGTGACTCACCTTTGGGTTAAGCTCCTCACATAGGAACGCAACGTACAAAGTCGCTTTAATGTTTCAAATAAACCGATACAAGAAATAACTTAGTTTGGCAAGAATTACTAAATGTGAAAAAATACTTAATACATTAAAACTACCTACTAATGTTCGCACCAAAATTTTATGACAAATGTATCCAAAAAAATCACTCTAGTACCGATACTCAAGATTGGTACCAGTACCAAAATGAGTAGTACCGGTACTAATCTTAGGTATCGGTACTTCATGAGTACTGGACAGACCCTAGGAACATGTCCAGTATCCTACATGTACCGGTACTACCGATCCTCGATCGCGACCAGTATCCCTCATGTACCGGTACTCATATGATACTGGTAATGCCTCTGGACGTCACCAGTATCCCACATGTACCGGTACTCATGATGAGTACCGATACTCCTTTGATACTCGTGGCACACTTGTGCCCGACCAGTATCCAACATATACCGATACTCATAATGAATACTGGTACTCCATCGATACTGATGGTGTCCGGAAAGTACCCGATGGATACCCATGCCTTACCAGTACCATTACTCATCATGAGTATCGGTACCAGACCGATCACGACCCAATTCTAGGGCGGCGATCTGAAATCGAGATTTGGGGAAAACACCCCAAATCACGATTTCAATCACAAAACTTGATTTGATTATTAAACGTGGGATACAAATGAACATTGAAACCCAGAAACAAACATTAGTGATTATCAATTCATCAAGATATGATCGAATCAATCCAAAAACTCAAACAAAGAATAATTCCCCAAAAATCGAACGGAAATTATTTTTCTCAAAATCTAATTCATTTAGGCAATGATATAACGAACAGAAAAAGGCTATGATATCATTTGATGATTTTAATTCGTATAAAATCAAAATCGAATGATTTTTTACCATATTCCAAGAACATTCTATTCCCTATACCATCAACCAAAATGAAAACGAAAGAAAAAAACAATGGAGGAATACTTGAGTCCATCGTAGCAGAAGCGAAGCGGAGATTGCGGAGATCCTCTAGGACTGTGAGCTTGCTTCTCCAACGAGAGGCAGTGGCTATGGTGCCTCCAGAGGGTTGAGAGGACGAAAAGAACTTATGAGGGTGGTGGTAGATTATTGGTGCTAGAGCACCACGATCATTTGTTTTGATGATAATAAAACACGTGTCATTTAATATTTGCGCTTTGAGTCCTAGATTTCAGGTCAATCGCAAATGGATACGTGATTAGACGGAGTTCGAGCTCGCATCCAGGACGGATTGGAGGAGCTTGATGGAAAACAGAAGAGATTCGCGATGAGCGATATATTGAAGAAGGAAGGAGATGAAGAATAGGATATATTTCCTTCTCTTGTACTCATTGTATTTTTCGTTTCTTTTGTTACTCTTTATTTTTGTTCTTAGATTATGTTAAAGAGCCTCAAAGCACCCTAACAGTAGTCTTAGGAACACCCGCGCAACCCTAGGATACTTAGGTTTTCTGTATAGAACTTAGAAAACCAATATAGGGTTCAAACAGAGTTTTCAGACGTCTAATTCCCAAATCAGACGTCTGATAAAGTATTTTAAGACGTCTGACTGTTGTTTCAGACGTCTGATAACTGTTAGGCTGGACATAGCTAGTTCTGTCTGATGAAATCAGACGTCCAAACCTTAGACCAGACGTCTAGACCTTAGACCAGACGTCTTAGGAGACGTCTGATGGATTTGCCAGACGTCCAATTAGTGGACCGTTGGCTGGCTTAGCAAACACTCAAGATTATGACCGTTAGAGCCTTATCAGACGTCCTAAGGCCTTTCTAGACGTCTGATAAATGACCGTTTTGCCTCGGCTGACCCAAAATCTCTTCTCAGAGATTTTCTAGCCGTTGCAACGTTTGGAAAATCCATTCCCACAGTAAAAGTAGGTTTCCAGACGTCCAGACATAGTGTCAGACGTCCTATATGTCGTCTGATGGACTTGCACAAGAACCCTGTTTAGATCTGATTCAAGTCAGGAAGAGACCCGCCCAAAATCAGACGTCTGACCTTGGAATCAGACGTCTTAAAGTGAACTTCCAGACGTCTGATGCTAGAATTAGACGTCTGATAAGCATATCAGAACAATGATTGTTCCTGATTTCGGGCTGATTCTCTTGTGCTTTGTTCCCAACGGCTATAGAACATTTCCTAAGCCTTCCAAAGCCTTTCTAAGGCCTCTATAAATAGAGGGGAACCTTTGCAACATAAAAATACACACCTAGATACACTAAGAGAAACACAAGACACACTTAAGCAACATAGTTCCACTCTTTTGTGTCCTAGCTAGCTCTTGCTCTCCAAGCTCAAGCTCCATTCTCTTGAGAGCATCAAGCTGTTGCACACCTGCTCTCCCGCCGTAGTTCACGAGAGCGAAGTTGCGCCGTCGCGTGGCTCACGCATCGCATCATCAACTCGACGCACTCCTTGCAAAGGGGAGTTTCCTAATTCCTATAGAAGCTAGGTTTATAATTACTTTGTTGGCTCTATAGGACTTGTTGTTTCTTTTATCTTTGTTATTTGGTTGGGTATTCGCTTTGCGAATTCCCGTCTCTTTCGTGAGACAAAATCCTTCTCGTGGAGAGAAGGGGTTGAGGTACGCTACCCTCGTTTAAGTAGCGTGGTTGTATTGAGGTTGAATCACCCTCGTTTAAAGTGATTCGGTTTAGTGGATTTTGATCAACTTGGTTGATCGGAAAATCCTAACTCGAGAGGGTTAGGTGGTGGTTTTCACCTGATTTGGGTTTCCACCTAAAAATTCTTGTGTACTTGTGTGATTGCTTATTTGGAAGATTGTTTATTTTATTTCCGCAATTATTACGTCACCCCCTCCGAGTAAGAACTTTCAGTTGGTATCAGAGCAGGTTCTTGCGAGTTCGGAGTAACACCCGGCAAGTAGATCATGGAGGGAAGCATAGCCGCAATCAGAATCTCCGAAGGGCAGTCCACCGTCCGACCACCCTATTTCGACGGGAGGGACTTCGGATATTGGAAGTTGAGGATGAAGACGTGGCTCCAAGCCACTGAGTTTGAGATATGGGGATGTTGCGAAACCCCATACGAGATCCCGAAGCGACCCCAAGGAGGCTACTCGCAGCTGCAGATTCGAGAGCTTTCACTCAACGCAAAGGCAATGAATGCCCTGTATTGCGCGTTGAGTCCAAAAGAGTTCAAGAAAATCCAAGAGTGCACTACTGCCCACGAGATATGGAGGAAGTTAGAAGACACTCATGAAGAGATGAGCTCGGAAGAAGATCTCGAGAAGGAGGAAACCACTTGCGTTGGTTTCATGGCCAGAGGAAGCAATAGCGACAACGAAAGCGGAAGCGACTCCGACAACGAGGTAAATCTCGATCTACAAGAAGCTTTTAATGAACTTTTTGAAGTTAGTAAATCACTAAAAATAGAAAACAAAAATATTAAAAAGAACCTTAGTTTTCTTAAAAATGAAAATGATAGGTTAGAAAAACAACTTAAGGACATAGAAGCTAGTCCTAAAATTGATAACCTATTATTAGAAAATCAAAACATCATCAATGAAAATAATAAATTGATTAAGGAAAATGATAGTCTAAAGTTAGAAATCTCTAATTTAAAGACTAAGATGAGTATTATAGAAAAAGAAATTACATGTCTTAGGGAAAACTCCAACAAATTAATCAATAAAGTAGATAATTTTTATAACCTAAGGTTGAGAAAGGATCTCCATCAAGGAGACCCGCTAACAGATCCGGATCCAAGGTCACTTGGATACCAAAAAAAGAATTAGAATCTTGTTTTGTAGGGTTCAGGGATATTTACAACATAAAGGACTGGACCTACAAGCTCAAGTCTGGTCAACTCGAGTTGGGAGAACCAAGGAGGAGAACAAGAAGACCGACGAGACGGCGAACAAACAACGGACCCGCCGCACGTCGACCGCCATATTGGAGACCGGCGCCAATGCCCGATCCTCCAAGCTACGGATGGGAGCCTCATCCGATGTGGCATCCACCACCACCATTTGGGCCATTTTATTGACCATGGTAGGTGAGGTAAAAATTCTTGACCCTATCTTTGTTTATTAGTAGCATTTAGATAGGGGGAGTTAAAATTTATGAGCTAATTGTCAATTTTTAAGAGGGAGATACAAGTTAGCTAAATTTCCTTTAGAAAGGGGAAGAAAAATAATAGCTATCTTGTTGTTATAAAAAAGGGGGAGGACATTACCTTTGTTAAAAGAAACTCATAGAAGAGCATGTTTTAAGGGGGAGTTATAGGAAATGTAAAATCAATTAAACCTTTTTGATAATGTCAAAAAGGGGGAGGATTTTTTGCATTATTATTTATGATTTTGTCATCATCAAAAAGGGGGAGATTATTGGTGCTAGAGCACCACGATCATTTGTTTTGATGATAACAAAACACGTGTCATTTAATATTTGCGCTTTGAGTCCTAGATTTCAGGTCAATCGCAAATGATACGTGATTAGACGGAGTTCGAGCTTGCATCCAGGACGAATTGGAGGAGCTTGATGGAAAACAGAAGAGATTCGCGATGAGCGATATATTGAAGAAGGAAGGAGATGAAGAATAGGATAGATTTCCTTCTCTTGTACTCATTGTATTTTTCGTTTCTTTTGTTGCTCTTTATTTTTGTTCTTAGATTATGTTAAAGAGCCTCAAAGCACCCTAACAGTAGTCCTAGGAACACCCGCACAATCCTAAGATACTTAGGTTTTCTGTAGAGAACTTAGAAAACCAATATAGCATTCAAACAGAGTTTCCAGACATCTAATTCCCAAATCAGACGTCTGATAAAGTATTTTAAGACGTCTGACTGTTGTTTCAGACGTCTGATAACTGTTAGGCTGGACATAGCTAGTTCTGTCTGATGAAATCAGACGTCCAGACCTTAGACCAGACGTCTTAGGAGACGTCTGATGGATTTGCCAGACGTCCAATTAGTGGACCGTTGGCTGGCTTAGCAAACACTCAAGATTATGACCGTTAGAGCCTTATCAGACGTCCTAAGGCCTTTCCAGACGTCTGATAAATGACCGTTTTGCCTCGGCTGACCCAAAATCTCTTCTCAGATATTTTCTAGCCGTTGCAACGTTTGGAAAATCCATTCCCACAGTAAAAGTAGGTTTCCAGACTTCCAGACATAGTGTCAGACGTCCTATATGTCGTCTGATGGACTTGCACAAGAACCCTGTTTAGATCTGATTCAAGTCAGGAAGAGACCCGCCCAAAATCAGACGTCTGACCTTGGAATCAGACGTCTTAAAGTGAACTTCCAGACGTCTGATGCTAGAATTAGACGTCTGATAAGCCTGTCAGAACAATGATTATTCCTGATTTCGGGTTGATTCTCTTGTGCTTTGTTCCCAACGGCTATAGAACATTTCCTAAGCCTTCCAAAACCTTCCTAAGGCCTCTATAAATAGAGGGGAACCTTTGCAACATAAAAATACACACCTAGATACACTAAGAGAAACACAAGACACACTTAAGCAACATAGTTCCATTCTCTTGTGTCCTAGCTAGCTCTTGCTCTCCAAGCTCAAGCTCCATTCTCTTGAGAGCATCAAGCTGTTGCGCACCTGCTCTCCCGCCGTAGTTCACGAGAGCGAAGTTGCGCCGTCGCGTGGCTCACGCATCGCATCATCAACTCGACGCACTTCTTGCAAAGGGGAGTTTCCTAATTCCTATAGAAGCTAGGTTTATAATTACTTTGTTGGCTCTATAGGACTTGTTGTTTCTTTTATCTTTGTTATTTGGTTGGGTATTCGCTTTGCGAATCCCGTCTCTTTCGTGAGACAAAATCCTTCTCGTGGAGAGAAGGGGTTGAGGTACGCTACCCTCGTTTAAGTAGCGTGGTTGTATTGAGGTTGAATCACCCTCGTTTAAAGTGATTCGGTTTAGTGGATTTTGATCAACTTGGTTGATCGAAAAATCCTAACTCGAGAGGGTTAGGTGGTGGTTTTCACCCTATTTGGGTTTCCACCTAAAAATTCTTGTATACTTGTGTGATTGCTTATTTTGAAGATTGTTTATTTTATTTCCGCAATTATTACGTCACCCCCTCCGAGTAGGGAACTTTCAAATGTGGTACCTTTTGGATTCCCCTTGAGCTCTATTTATAACTTTTCTGCGATAGAAGGCAGAAAACTAAATGCATGTTTTACCCTCACCCCTCCAAGAACTATAACCGCTTAAATAACAAAATATCAATTCCACCCATCACGGAATTGCATTTTTTTCTCCTAAGGTTTCTACGCATTAAATCGCATATCCTAATGAGATGCAAACAGTCAATTTACATAACTAAACCATTTTAATAACCATAAATGTGATGTCCAAATATATATACATATTTAACGTATAATTTCTTATAATAATATATGTTGATTCATATTATGATTCTAACAAAAGGCCCCGATCATGACTTGCTCCTCTTCAAGGCACACCTCCAACATGGAGAGGTTGGGGGGCTTCGCAAGGACCCCCCTCGGGAGGTACGTCTCATCACCGAGCCCCAAGCAATGGGTGATCCTCTTCTGGAAGCTCGTGCTCTCCTTGTTGAAGACCTCGAACTTCTCGATCATGTCGAGGAATCCCTTGCGGGAGTTGAAAAGGAGGTCGATGATGGTGGCCGACGATGGGGGAAGAGTTCAAGGAGAATATGGTAGGAAGAGGAAAAATGAATTTAAATAAACAGAAATATAAATATAAATATAAATATAGGAAGATAAATATAATTTTTTATATTTTGTAAAATTTTTAAAATATTTTTATTAAATTTAACGGAGAAAAGACATGTGACCTTAACGGATTAATTTTATAAGAATATACATGTAGATATTAATTATATTTGAATATGTACAAATTATCAAAAGTCTACGGAGGTGCATATATATATATATATATTTTTATATATAAAAATTTCTTTATTTATCCATTATCTTTTTCCTTTTCCGTTGTTTTCTGTCTTCCCTAATTGAAAGGCATCTACTAAATGTTAATGATCCCCAATTATAACGAACTTTAATTTTCATTTTTGCATTCTCAGGTGGTTACGGGTCAGCTAAATACTGCACAACTGGCTGGGTTACAGCACTTTGAGATTTACATGCATATTTAATCACACAAAGCCTAGAGGTCAGGACTTGCAAGTATACGCGGTCTTGTCTCCATGACAAGTCTCACATTTATAAGATTTGAGTTCGTAAGCTCAATCAGAAATATTACAGGCATTCTTCTGCCCGCAAGTGTTTTTTAAGTAGTTTTGACTTTTGAGTACTGTAGAACTTAAATGGATTCTCATTAAATAGCAACATGATACCGATGTCGGTCTTTAAAATAAGGCTTGAATATATGCATCCCCGGCCCAATATCTAATCAGTGATCATGCATTAATATCACAGCTATCCCGGTTTGAATTCGAAGAAAAATTACTTGCATGCGAAACTTCTTTCCTAAACAACCAGCTTGAACTCGAAGAAATTAAGATCTGCTTACATAACAAACTCCTTTCCTAAACAAAGTAATTGGTGTAAAAAGAGGAAGTAGAAGATATATATCATCGGCACATGCATGTAGAAGTGTAATGGAAGTCATGAGGATTGTTGATTTAGCCTGAAAAGTCCATGTTTGCTTCGTTAAAAGCTTGACTTACTTCTTGAGATGTTCGAGCTTGATTTGGATTACTCGACGATCATCGGAAGTACATAACCAGCTTGGAATCTCAAAAGTGGCTATTTCATTCATTTGGATGGTTAATTATTTATCAGCCTTACACTAGTCAGTTAATGCAAGTTGAGCAAAATAATCATACGTAGCCAAATGCTTGAGATTAGGAGGCAGCCTCCATTATGATTAAGATACTTCTGGGCAGTTCAGCCTCAAAATGCTTGAGGCTTGCATCCTGTATGTTGCTGGTAGGTCCTGCAGCAAACTCGGCCCTGCTCTGGGCGCGAGTTCTAGCCAGGTTCGGAAATTCAGAGACCTGTAGGGAGAAGAAGAAGAAGACAAAGGAAGAAGAAGTAGAATTGGCCAAAGCCTCAAGAATCCTCCCTGTTACATGGGCTTAATGCCCCCTTTTATAGGCTACCTCTCAATAGAGGTTCCCGCCTATATTTGTTACAACCAATTACAACTCATTAACTACCAACTGTAACTAACACACCTATCAATTCCTCCCCCTATTAAGAACCTTGACCTCAAGGTTCGAATGGAGGAAATTGTTTGCTAAAATCATCATAGTCAATCCACTGGGCGTCTTCGATATCCTTCCCTTACCAATGAATCAACCATTGTGTGACAGCTACGCTACCTCTTTTAATCATTCTTCGACCCAGAAAAGCTTGTGGTTCCTGAACCAGTTCAGGTGCCTGTGGAAGATGTAGAGAAACCATCTGACTGTGTCCAATCTTTTTCTTCAACTGAGAAACATGAAAGATATTATGTATCTTTGACTGAGGGGGCAGCTGTTAGGCAACAGTTCTAACTCTATCAATAATCTGAAATGGGCCAAAATAACGAGCAATGAGTTTGTAGTTGAAACATCGTTCCACTGAATTTTGGCGGAAGGGTTGTAGCTTCAAATAGACCCAATCTCCAACTGCATAATATTTCTCCAAATGCCCCTTATCAGCCTGCTGCTTCATGCGATGTTGTGCCTACGATAGATGTTGCTTTAATTCTTCTAAAAGTTGCTTGCATGACCAAAGTATCTGATCAGCTGCTTGAGTTCTTACTAACCCAGAGACATAAGAGAGAGGTACTGGTGGTGGATAACCATACAAGGCCTCGAATGGAGTTGTTCCAATAGAAAGATGATAATTGGTATTATACCAATATTCGGCTAAAGAAAGCCATTTATACCAGGCATTTTGCTGCTGATAACAGAAGCAGCGCAAATAAGTTTCTAAGCACCTGTTCACAACCTCAGATTGACCATCAGTTTGTGGATGGAATGCTGTGGACATCTTAAGCTTAGTTCCCATGGCATTAAAGAGCTCTTGCCAAAAGGTACCAAGAAAAATGGAATCTCGATCAGATACAATGGATTGTGGAATGCCATGAAGTTTAACAACTTCAGAAATGAAAATATTGGCAACATCAACTGCTGAAAATGGATGTTTTAAGGCCATAAAATGGGCATATTTGGTAAGGTGATCAACGACAACAAAGATGACTGATCTGCCTTTAGAGGAAGGTAAACCTTCAATGAAATCCATAGTAAGATCTGTCCACACCTGGTCTGGAATAGTTAATGGTTGTAAAAGACCAAATGGAGATTGAGGATTATATTTGCATTGCTAACAAACATCACAAGATTTTATGTAGGCCTTAACATCTTTGTTCATACCCTTCCAATAAAAAGTTCTTTTAATACGATGAAGGGTTCTGTGGAATCCAGAATGACCCCCTTCAAAAGAATCATGATGATGTTGTGAGATAGTGACTGAAATTAAATTCACCTGAAAGCAAAACCTTGCCTTCAAAAAAACAAAATGTCCCCTCGTTTATTGTAAATGGCTGGGTCCAATTTTCCTTTGCTCCAAAGTTGTAAATAATGTAATACACTAGGCTCACGTTGGTAAAGTGAAGAAACCATTGTAAGCCAATCAGGGACAGGGCTGGAAATTGTCTGAATGATGGCCTATTCATGTAATCTGGAAAGTGCATCAGCTGCTTTATTTATCCTACCAGGTTTGTAATGAACTTCAAAGGTAAGTCCCACTAATTTCATAAGAAACTTCTGCTGCATAGGGTTTGAAACTTTGTTCTGTAGAATAGGCTTAATGCTCTCATGGTCTGTTCTGATAATAAAGGGCTTGCTAAGCAGATAGGATCGCCATTTGGTGGTAGCAAAAACTATTGCAGTTAACTCTTTTTCGTAAGTAGAAAGGGAAGCTTGTTTCTTGGAAAATACCTTACTCAAATAAGTTATTGGCTTGCCATCCTGAAGCAAAACAGCACCCATTCCAGATCCACTTGCATCACATTCAAGGATGAATGCTTTAGAAAAATCTGGTAGAGCCAAAACTGGATTAGAAATCAAAGCTTCTTTTAACTTGCTGAATGAAATATAAGCATCCTCACACCAACAAAACTTATCCTTCTTGGGAAGATTATTAAGGGCAGCAGCAATCATTCCAAAATTCCTAATAAATTTTCTGTAATACTCAGCTAGGCCTAGGAATGCTCGTACCTCCTTAGGAGTTTTGGGAATAGGCCATGTAGCTACAGCCTGCACTTTATTAGGATCCATAGAAACTCCATCCTTTCTAACAATGTGTCCAAGATAAGAAATAGAATTTACTGCAAATACACACTTGGGCCTCTTGGCAAAGAGCTTATTACTGCAAAGAACTGTAAGAATTGTACGAAGATGAAGAAGATGGTCAGCTAATGAATGGCTGTATACCAATATATCATGAAAGAAGACCAAGATAAATTTTCAAAGATAAGGCTGAAAGATGTCATTCATAAGGCTCTGAAAGTAGCTGGGGCATTAGTAAGACCAAATGACATGACTAGGAATTCATAATGACTACTATGAGTTCGAAATGCAGTCTTATGAATATCAGAGTTCTTCACTCTAATTTGATGATAACCGGATCCAAGGTCCAACTTTGAAAAATATAAAGCTCCTCCAAATTCGTCTAATAAATCATCAATCACTGGAATAGGATATTTATCCTTAATGGTATGCTCATTTAAAGCTCGATAATCAACACACAAGCGCCAAGTACCATCATGCTTTTTAACCAACAATGCAGGTGATGCAAAAGAACTGGAACTAGGTCTAATCAGACCAGAATCAAGAGCCTGCTGAACTTGCTTCTCAATTTCAGTTTTCTGAAGAGGAGAATGCCTATATGGGAAACGAGAAATAGTAATGCTGTCATCTATGAGAGGTATGTGATGATCATAATTTCTTTCAGGAGGTAAGGACAGTTTTTCTCAAACACATCTAAAAATTCATGAACCAAAGCTGCAATGGTTTTATCAGTACAAGAATTAATAGCAGGAATTGGAGTTTTATGCTGCAGCTGAAGTAAAAAGGATTGCTTCACCATTCTCAGATCTTTAGTTGATGAAGAATTCCCTAAAAGCTTTAAAGGAGAAATGGGCAGGCCTTGAAGAAAACATTGCTAATCTCCCACCAAGAATTTCATCATCATATGCTCAAAGTTCCAGTCACTAGTACCTAAGGTTTTTAACCATTCGGTACCCAATACAACATCACAAGCACCCAAATTAAGAACATAAAAATTCAACTTGAATGTAATGTTCCGAAGATGTACGAAGACATCCAAATACCTTCCTTCTCCAGAACATGTAGACCCATTAGCAATCATTACTTGAAAAGGGGATCTATCCTGTATCTTCAACCCAATCTTGCGTACAAGAGCTGGATCCATGAAATTATGTGAACTACCAGAGTCAATCAAAATGGTAGTATGAACTCCTTTTACTGCCCCTTTAATCCTCATTGTGGAATTATTAACTGTCCCACTTATAACTTGAGCTGAAATCTTAGGAATTTCCTCAGACATAGAAGAATAATTCCCCACCTCATCCTCCTCATCGTCAGGGGTAATCAAAATAGAACTTAAAGATTTGCACCGATGTTCCTTGGACCATTTCTCTCCACAACGAAAACAAAGCCCCCTTTTTAAATGATCCTCATATTGAGTATTAGAAAGTTTCTTAACATATTGACTGGTAGAAACAGAAAGGTCCTTGGTAGGAGTAGGTAATAATCCTCGTTGTAGCTCAGGATATCTCAAAGCTCTTTTCTTTGCCTTAAGTTTGCCTTCTTGTAGTCTAGCTAATTCCATGGCTTCAACTAATGAAGAAGGACAGAATGATAGAACATCAAAGCATAGATCATCCCATAACCCACTCAAAAAAGTGCCCAACAAATGAGATTCAGAAACCCCTTTTACTTTATTAGAAAGTCTTTCAAATTCCTTTAGATAATCAAGTAATGGCCCAGTGTGTTTTAACTTGCCTAAAGAACCATGAGGATCTTCAAAAACATCATGAGTAAAATGCTTATCCAATGCTTCCACTAAAGAACTCCATGTTTGATCACCCCCATTATTAACAAACCACCAATAAAATTGCAGGGCGACATCATTTAAATGGAAGGATGCCAATAGAAGTTTCTGCCTTTCAGGCATCTTATAAAATAGAAAATACTGATCGGCATTAAATCTCCGGCATGAGGGATCTGTAGATCCATCATAAGAAGGAAATTGAAGCCATTTACCCTTTAAATTGCTAACTTCCAGCAACTAAGCATCTGATCCAGGAGCTTTGACCTCTTGCTCTTCCAGCTGAGCTTTTAATTCCTCACGTAGATCAGACTTGATTTGATTAGCAGAATCCACAATCAACTTGCGAATCACCTCAAACTCATTAGGAGACATGGCTGCTGATGAAGAACCCAGAGCAGGCTCAGACACCATTTTGGTAGGTCCTGCAGCAGACTCGACTCTGCACTGGGTGTGAGTTCTAGCCTGGTTCAAGAATTCAGAGACCTGTAAGGAGAAGAAGAAGAAGAAGACAAAGGAAGAAGAAGAAGTAGAATTGGCCAAAGCCTCAAGAGTCCTCCCTGTTACATGGGCTTAATGCCCCCTTTTATAGGCTACCTCTCAACAGAGGTTCCCACCTATATTTGTTACAACCAATTACAACTCATTAACTACCAACTGTAACTAACACACATATCAGTTGCTTCGTCCTACGTATATACATATGGTCATCGATCTATGATGCTAAACTGTGATCATATTACGGTGGTGTCAAATCATGGCAAATACTTTAGAACTATTTGCAAAATAAAAGATGAAATAAATAAATAAATAACTTTGTACTCAATTGCACCTATGTATATATATGTTAGGATAACGGTTCCAAACAATTAGGTTGTATTTGGATGCTTTTTTTTTTTTTTTTGCCAAAATTTGGATGCATAGTTTTAAGCATCCAACAAGCTGACGATGTCTAATTTGCTTTAACACCTAGGTTGCATATCTTGATCTGAACCATGGTTTGATCCAACGATTTGGAGAGGGTGGGCAACACCCAACGATTTGGATTGGGTTGGGCTTGACTTAATTAAGTTGGCTGTCAGGTGAGCTTCCTGCACCCTCCCTTTCCCCTTGCAACATAAGTATTTCAAGTTCCCTTCTTATCATTTAAAAATTCAATATATACAGGAAGGATACTTGGAATTGGAACAGATATGTACCTGTATCGAAGGCGTTGTTGTTGATCCGATCGAGGAAGAGAGGCAATGGCGGTCTCCGTTTCTCTCCCTTCCAACCTCGCCATGGCGGCCATCGAAGCCTTGTTGCAGCAACAGCTCACAAGTAGGGATGTAAATGGATCGAATTTGACTAAACCCATACTTATATTTATTTATAAAATCTATACTTATGTCCTACCCATCTATCCATAGTATACAAAAATTTAAATACATATCCATACACATCTATCAATCAAATGACCATTTATAGAAAGATTTTAAAAAAAAAGATTTTATTATATCATATGTAACTCACATGACCTTCAAATATAAACTTTCGACTAAGGTTATAATCTCGATTCCACCTCACCGCCTCAGCCTTGCCTCAACAAAATGAGACGCACACCTCACGCAATCGCCTCGAGGCGTAAGCCTCGAGCACCTGAAAGCCAATTTTTTAAAACAATGGGAATGGAAGACTTAAGGTGAAATTATATATCTCAGATAAATAAAAATTTTATTCGAATACTTACGTCGAATAATCGGATATAGATATATATCCTAATCAAACTTTTAGATAAAACTTTTATTTATTTATTTTTTTTTTTTTCGGATCAAGTTGACTCAAATCAAATTTATCATAACATACATCCTTGCTCAGAAGGTCATACCGCACGTCAAGCAGATGGTGGGCTTCCGCAGCGTGTGAAGCTCCACTGATCGTCTCCATTCAGGCGATCCTTGTCGTACGTCCTCCATGTGGTCGCGAGCTGCGTGCTTTTCGGTAGCTGCAAGTGCAGCGGGCTGCCAAGGTGGGGGGTCGTGGAGGCATCAGTGCTTGCGGGAGGAGGTACAGAAGGTCAAAGGTTGTGGCCCCGTTGCCGCGATGTCAAAGTGTGGTGTTGGGGAAGATAGGCGAAGCAAAGCCACAGCTCCAGTGTGTGTCGCGGGAACGGGACTACTTGCATGGAAGCCCTCCTTTTTTTTTTTGGCCTGTTTGCCCCCATCTCTAATTTTGGGGACCTCTATGCAAAATCACCTGAGTCAAGGGTTTAATTGTGCAAAACAAGATCTCCAAGAGCCGAATCATTTATTTTTGGATTTTTATGTATAAATTGTAAACTTTCGATAATATATATATATTCCTACGGAGTTAATGCATTGTGACCAAATATCCCCACTCTATTAAACTGAGCAGAAGACATCTCAAACAAATTAAAAATAAAATAAAAAGTTTTATGATTTTATCCCTAAAATTTTTCATATATTTTCCAACGCACCGTCTTTCTCCTTCCTTCCTCCTCGACCTCCTCTTCCTCCTCCCCCCATCTCCCCAACCTTCTTCCCCAATCTCCCCAACCTCAACAACACCCCCCCAACCTCCTCAATCTCCCAAACCTCAACGGTCATCATAGGGTTCACACCCACAACATCAAGCAACATGCTTGCATCACACACGAACAACCCCTCCACCTCCTAGCTCTCCCCATTCCCATCAATGACGCCCTCCTCCACAATTGCTCCCACCCTGCACAACCCCATCTGGTGCAAGCAATACAAGCTCAACACTACATCAAGCAAGAGAGGTGAGATCTTTAGCTACCCACATGCCAAAATCGTCGCCTTAACTCTTATCACTATCCTCTTGGTTACACAATTGCTTCATTTGGTTATAACCCCAACATAACTCTTCAATCACTTATGCTTCAACTGGCTGCAGTTGGCCTCAAGATGGAGCCTCTTAGCGCAACAACTAGTGACAATGATCACATTAAAGCCAACAATGTCGACAAGCCACATGATGTCAGAACCACACTAGTCAATGGTACGACATCCGTAGCTGCAACAGCCACAAAAGTGGTCCTCAATGGAGTTCCTCTCGACAAGCTACACGTCGAAGTTGAGGCTCTCTAGCCTCTTCCAAGGATCGTGTTCTCGAAGCCCTCCTCATTGCAAGGTGGAAGGCATTGGGTCATCAAGGTTAAGGAGGAAGGAGAGGTGAAGAAGAAAGGAGGAAGAAGGTGTATTGAAAAGTATAGAAAAAAGTTTTGGGTATAACCATAATTTTTTTTTATTTCTTCTCAATATCTCCCGTTAAGTTTAATAGTACAAAGATATACGATTATATCATAGTAACTTATTAAACAAATATGTATAAATATCAAATACATAAAAATATATGTATCTTATCAAAAATTTACGTGTGTGTGTACCCTTAATTTTTTCAACTGAACCGTGGAAATTCTAAAGAATCACATTTTAATTGTTCACGTACCCGAGAAACTCGTGCATGGTTATGTGATGCCTATGAAGATTAAATATTTGAGAGCTTTTACGTTTTTCCTTTATTCATCCGACGATCTATGCCTAAGATTCTGGACCGATCAAAACCAAATCAAGCATAAATTCCCTTGACAGCCCTAATCTCATGCATGACTTTTGTAAGATTTTAACAACGATGCAAGCATATGTCAAAGTTGAACCGGTCTGACGAAATGTAAGTAGAACTTCTAAAGAATCGATCAATGCTTCTTTAGGTAATCCAGAAAGAAGCGATGCTCCGGCCAGTCTGTATCTCGAAATCATTGGGTATTATCCGAATCTTTCTAGTGCAGGCAATGCAGCTGCATTCCACCCGTGGGAATGGTAAATTGGTGGTGGCTTTGGCTCCATGACAGATGGGTGGCAATGGATCCCTATTAATAGCAAAGGGTCCAACATCATCCTCGTCGCCATGTCACCACCCTTGAGTTGTTCTTGGCCTCCCCCTCCCTCCCCACCTTCTTCATCCCCCCCTCCACCCTTTCCAATTTTGGACTGTGGTTCCCTCGTGTTTCCTATCGGAAGAGTTGCAGTGGGGGAAATCCCCTCTTGCAACTCTTCGTCTTCTCGCAGGTTCTACCTTTCTCATCTTTGCCCCCCTTTTTTCCCTGCTTATCTTCTAATTAATTAATTAGTTATTATTATAGTTCATTTAGTTTGAAGAGAGACATAATAAAGATGCCATTCTTGCATTTACACTCTTGGGTACCGACAGAAGGATGAGACATGCGGCCAGCAAATAAAATGGGAGTACCATCAGGTCCTAAATCGTATGTGCGAGATAACAGTCCCTGTAGAATTGACAATGTTGAGGTTGATAATGTGTAGCTATCTGAAGAATGATAGACTTGATTACCAATCATGAAACCTTCATGAAGATGTTGTGAGGAATAGAATGCATGAGAGAAACTACCAAGCGCAAGCTAGCCAATTTTCCTCTATATGCTTATGACCTAAGATAGAGATAGCTTGCAGCAGAAGAGAGCCATGTGGCCAATGAGACGGATTCATTTTCCCTTGACTGTCTATGACCATACTAGAGAAGGGAATCATTCACCCTTTCCATTGAGGGTCGGGAGCAAAATGGCAATTCACATCCTACTTCCTTGGGCCTTTTCTACCCAGGAAACACATCTTGGGCGAATCACCTTCCAGGGAAAACTGAACCTTACCATCAGTTGATCATTCTCTAACTAAAACATTTACAAGAGGATTCACTTGTCCAGCGTTCAAGGCTCTCCAAAAATCAGTAACTGTAAAGCGCAAAACAATTTCAGGAAATCCCACAAAATATTGATAAGAGGAATATGCATTATACAATCTAGCATATAGAATTTGGTTGTAATTAGGGAAGTTCACTGTGAATCTTAATCATTATTGAAATTCTTACCCCATTATGGCAATGCCCTCGTCTCTTACCTCTTACAGCTATATCACTAGTTGGAAGGTTATTTTCAAAATTCTGATCAAATTCTTCTTCAGGCAGAGCATGAGATTGGAGTAAGATGAAGCATTGAATATAAAATGCATCACTTGGCTGTGATTGGCTAGTTCAATTAAAATGATAATTGCCTCAGATGCAAGACATCTCAGTTTGTTAGATAGGATAGAATTGTCTTTGCAAGGTTGCAACTTATTTAATTGAACCCATACATACCGATGGTTTCACTCTTCATACACTTGAAACAGGTGAAAAAAATAATATATCTAGTGAAGAAATAATAGCCTACCATCATGGGAGGTTGCTACTCGACATCGAGCGGGAGGCCAGTATCACGAAGGAAGCATTCTGTTAGATCCAGGAAATCCCATCGACGAAGGTCTGCTTCCACCCAAGATGTGACCAAGGCCAGGATAAGCACTAGTAGCAGCTGTATATCAGATTTCAGTCACGGTGAATTTGTCCATGTGAACTTTGAAGCAGCCGGGGGAACTCATCGAAAGTCCGAGGTTTCCAATGTAACAATACATCTAACTCAGTTGCAATGGAATCAGATGGAAAGAAATGGTATTATTCCTGGAATTTTCTAAAGATTCAGAATTGCTAACTTTGCCGCGTCACATAACACTGGGTACCTACAACCATATCAGTAAAACATATTTCATATTATCTTGAGGAGAGATATTTGTAAATTTTCACCCTTCTGCTGAGGGACTCATCTGCCAGGCATGAAACCTAACGGAAGGCTTACATGATGTAAATATGCTCTTCATTTAGCAGTTTCTAAATTTGGAGCACCTTCCACCATCTAGAGTGCTGGATATCAGCGGCCATGGATTCTAGAATAGAAAGGATCAAAAGGCCTTCTTAGTCCCAGATATGTCAATACCACCTATGAGAAGGAATAGCCTAATTCCTCAAACCTATTTCTCCCACATCAGATAGAAGTCCCTGAACTTCAAATACGTCATTGTCATCTAAGTCCTTCTAATTATATTGACGCAGTCCTCTCCTTCACTATCAACTGCAGTGGTAGTTCCAGTTACCAATTCTTGGGGTCTACGTCTGCATTTATATCAACTTCAATATGTGATAGATTGTTCAGACCAACCGGCAAATATTAGCAGATGATAATGTCACTAAAGCGGATAATGAAGTAGAAGGGTACAGTGATCTAATTTAGAAAGATCAGGGAAAAGATGAGTCCAAAAAATAGAAACTCGAACCTTCCATCAACCACCCAATCCAAACATAAGAAGACCACTTTCTTCTTCAAGGTGCTTATTGCTTGTTCCTTGCACTTGGATGCAAATGCTGTGTGCAGACCTTTATTCCTTGTACCTTAGTCAAGTTATTCTAGGCGATGCTTTAAAAACTTTGAGGCATGATAAGTCAGTTTTATACCATGGAGAATTCAATCTATTCACTGTCATATATCTTGTATCAATATCCAAAGATGTTAGTAATTGTAGCCCTTCAATGGGAAGGGTAAACATATCGAAGGAATATCACAAAAAGATCAGCATGAGGACAAAATCAAATTACACCAGTGATCTATCACATTTATATCAATCTACAAACATGTCAATAACTTAATTGCGAAAAAGAAACTGATGCCAACTACTTTGAAATTATAAATGTCTTTGGGACAAAAATCAGACACCATCATCTTATGTATTTGAAGTTTACATTTTCATCAAGCTATTATTGATTCATTGATTAACTTATTAGCTTATATAAAGAAGAGATTGGTATCTCAAAGCACAAGTTAGAAATTTATTCACATTTTGGTAGCTCCAATAAACATAGTTTAAAAATTAAACACGAATTTGACAAGCATGTAGCATGTAATAGCAAAAACATAACATAGGGACTTGACTCTCTAGGAAAACTTATGATTTACAAGTCCGTACCTAAGGCAACCCCTCAATACCACCTCACTGCTATGAGGCCACCTCACAAGCCAAGGTTTAAGCCTCATAGGAAATAAATCTGAGGTGGGCAACTTGGGGCAAAATTTGCCTTCCTTGCCTTGAGGCATACACCACAAGTGTCTCAATATGTGCCTTATAAAACCAGTAAGAGAACCTGGCATTATGTTATATGGAGAATCTTATGACTTACCAATCTAGTTAATTTCGATAATGCTATTTGGATTTCTCAAAATGAAATAATGAATCCCATGAATGATAACTAATAGTGCAAGTCTTGATGTGATTGCAGTGATTTGTCACGACGATGTATGGTTTGACTCAGTAAGTTTATTAGAATCTGACTCAGATGATGATTTCAGCAGTGTTCACGGAGGTAGGCTAGCTGTATCTCTGCATCTCCATGTTTAAGATACAATTCTATTTCCTAACCTGAAACTGACAAGTGTCTGCATGATGGTAGATTGTTTCCCCCATGTAAGCAGTGCAATGGGAAATATAATTGGCACTAAAGTTGTGCCATATGAGAGTGCATCCTGCTTTTTAGATACAATGTGTAAGTTTGGAACTCCCCATACAGAGAGTCATTTAGACCTCAAAATCAAGTCAAATGTCTTATGAATATGTAGCTTATCTAGATCTTGATTGGAGTGATCTAATTCAGGGGCTATTTTTCACATTTGTAGATGGTGTAGACTGTGAGCTTCCATATGTACAAAAAATGGATGATGGAGAATTTGAAGGTGTCAATGCTGAATTTTGCACCAAAAGAAAACGGGCTTTGGTCAATTATCAAAGCTCCAAAGGTCTCAAAGAGGAGATACGTTACATTGAGAACACTTATGAGAACAATGTGAAGCAAATAAATACCTCCCTTCCTAAACTGGTTTCTTCTGGTAGCTTTAATGACAGGGTGGCCCCATTACCAAATGGTAGCCCAATGTCTCATCAGAGGAAAAAGCTGGCAGTTTATTGGTTCTCATTCAAGAGAAAGTCCTATGAACGTGATGAATCCATTGATATCTGTAAGTGCAACCTACTTGAATTGTCACCATCTGGAATCTTCTACTCATTACCTCTCATTTTATGATTTGAAAGATAATTATGTCCATTGAATCAGTGGCAGCATGGCTCATTGCTGCTGATGCAATCGATAGCCTTCCTTATATACAAAATGTCATAATCGTGTGCTTTTGGTATCAATAGTGTATTACCCTCCATCTGATATGTCCCAACTAGCTGTTTCAATTGATTTGCAATGAAAGATAATTTCATGTTTATATCAAGCAGTGACCTCTGAGCAATTCCTGTACCGTCCTCGAGCAGGAATGGTTATTCCATGTTCCATTAAGGGGAAGCCATCATCAGGCTGTTGGTCTGTAATTGAGCCATCAGTCTTCAAACTCCGTGGAGAAACCTTTTTCAAGTAAAAATTTATTGATGGCTTGTGCAAATTTAGCTCTGACTGATTTCTCTGCTCTAGTATTTGAATTTCTATTGAAAGACCCAACTATCATAATGCAGAGATAAGAGGAAATCTCCTGCTCCAAATCAGGTCCCATATACTCCAATTGGTGTAGATCTATTTCTCTGCCCACAGAAGATAAATCATATTGCACGGCATGTTGAGCTGCCTTCAGCAAAAGCACATGCCGAAGTTCCATCGCTGTTGATAGTCAATATTCAGGTACATTTTCAGGATAACACTCCCTGGTCCTATTATTATGTTGTGCTTAAGGTGGTTGATGGATTCAAAAGCCCATCCCTAAACTTGAATGAGGTTGGACAAAAATCAGTCTAAATTCACTATGAAAAACAGTATCAAACAATTCTTTGAGCGGCATTCAGAAAATTTGGGAAAATTGCATGCATGAAGTATGTATTTTCAACTAAAATGGAACTGAGGAACAAAACCAACAAAGGTCCCTAAACTATAGGCACTAGAGACCCATTGGTTTTTTTGCACATTCTAGAGCCTGATGTTCAAGATTATCATTACCCATCAAGGACATTAGTCTTGATTTTGTTTGGCAATTTACCTTTGTCAAACTTTGTGTTCGATTGAAAAACTTCAGGTTAACATTCACATGCATACCTAGAAGCTCTATTGCTTAAGCCATCTGCACTGTTGGAAAGCCTCGAATTTCAATTATTTGAGTCCTACCTGGAAAACTATCACTAGCCAACCCCACCAGCATCTGCACAGATTGCAGCTACCTTTACCTTTACCTCTCGGTTGGAGAGGCGATAGGTTAGAATTTCAGTTCGCATTGATGGGTAAATGATATACAGGTCGAATATTAGTTAGTTTGAAATAAATGATAATCTGAGTGCTAGTGACGGCATGCTATGGACCTTGCTGATTGCAAAGTGAAGGGAGGAGCAAAATTGTTCCTGTTGAGGAAAAACACGCATCTATTGAGAATAGAAATCCTATCTCTCTTTTATATTAGAGAGGTTTGAAACAATTACAATGACACCCCAAAGAATAGTAAAATAGACAAAAAAAATTCCTATTATGCTCAACACTCCCCCTCAAGTTGAGGTGTAGATATCCACAAGACCCAACTTACCACGCATGAAGTCGAGACGCTTCTTTTTAAGGACCTTGGTAAACATATTAGCCAGTTGAAGCTCTGAGGGGACATATGGGATACTAATATTGCCATTGAGTACAGCATCACGAGCAAAATGGTAGTCAACCTCGATGTACTTAGTCCTTTCATGAAAGACTAGATTTGAGGCAATACAAGTGGCAGATTTGTTGTCACATAATAATGGAACAGGTAGAGCAGTCTGGATACCAAGATCTTGCAAGAAAGATACAATCCAAATGACCTCACAAGTAGCCTGAGCCATGGCTCTGTACTCTGTCTCAACACTCAAACAGGCCACAACACTCTACTTCTTGCTCCTTCAGGAGACAAGATTTCCCCCAATATAGACTATAAAGCCTAAAGTAGAACGACGATCTTCCACAAATCCCGCATAATCCGCATCAAAATAAGCAAATATGTCAAGGTTGCCACTATCTCTGTAATACAACTCTCTACCTAGTGTCCCTTTGAGGTATCTCAAGATAAGACAAACCTCATGCCAGTTACTACAACATGGAGCTTGCATATGCTGACTAGCCATGCTTACTGCAAAACTGATATTAGGTCTCGTGATGATGAGATAGAGTAAGCAACCCACTGTACTACGATACTAAGTGGCATCATCATATAAAGGATCCTCCTCATTAGACTAACATGCAAGCGGTGACTCGACGGGTATACCAGAGGGCTTAGCTCCAAGTAAGCCAGCTTCCTGAAGAATCTGAAGTGTATACTGCCGCTATGACAAGGATAAGCATGATTCTCGTTGTACAGCCTCAATACCGAGAAAATATCTCAATTCGCCCAAGTATTTGGTGACAAATGTACCCTATAAGGACTCGGTCTAGGCAATGCCATTCTCATCATCTCCTGTAAGGATCATATCATCCACATACACGGCTAAAATAAAATGTGTATGTTCTCCATACACTATCTTCCTGATGAAGACTAAATGATAAAAAACAGATCGCTGGAATCCAATCTTCCCAATATTAGTACTGAGACTTTCAAAACAGGCACGGCTCTGTTTCAGTTCATAAATTGCCTTCTTCAGACGACAAGCCTGTTCCCCCTAAGTGTTGCAACCTGGTGGCTGGCGCATATATACTTTCCCAGATAAGTCACCATACAAGAAGGCATTCTTAATGTCAAGCTGATGTAGGGGCAATCTCCTAGTCACTGCAACAGATATGATAATCCTGATAGAGGTAATCTATGCCACGGGAGAAAACATCTCAAAGTAATCTACTCCATATGTCTGTGTAAAGCCTTTGGCAACAAGCCTAACCTTATACCCATCCACTATCCCATCAAGTCTATACTTGACGGTACATACCCATCTGCAGTCGACCAAGGTAGCACCCCTCAAGACAAGGTACTAGATCCCAAGTCTGTTGTGACTGCAGAGCCTGTATCTCTTCAAGATGAGCCTGGGCAAAATCTCTAGGAACAACAGCAATAGTGATGGCTAAAGCAAACTGGCAAACACCTTCTTCAAGATGAGCAATACCTGTGTACTAAGAAAGAGGATGAAGAGTGCTATCCCTACAGGATCTCCTCAAGGATCCCTGCTCCTCTGTGTCTGAACTACTCTCAGCTGTTGACTCTAAACCAGCCCTCTAGTCAAGCGCAGTGGGTGGTCTCCGGTGATACATCTAAGTCTCCTCCAAAGCATCCTGTATAGATGTTCCCTCCTCCGAGATGTAAGGAATTCCCTCAAAAAAGGTAACATCTACAGTAATAACATATCTCTTACAACTCAGGCCGTAACATTAGTATCCCTTCTATGTCCTGGAGTACCTAAGAAAGACACATTTAGCCGCCCTCGAAGAGAACTTATCCCGGTTACCATATGCCTAGACAAAACAAGTTCTTCCAAACACCCACAAGGGTAAAGAAAATGGCCTATCACACTCTGGATGAATCACCTAGAAAGGAATTCGTCCTCGAAGGATTGACAAAGGCACCCGATTGATCAGATAAACTGCAGTGAGGATAGCATCTCCCCAGCATCGCTTAGGAACGTTCATGTGGATCATTAGGGTCTTAGCAATGTCCAGGAGACAACGTAGCTTGTGCTCAGCTACACTATTCTGTTGAGATGTGTGAGCACAAGATATCTGGTGAATGATGCCTTGAGAAGAAAAGAGATCTGCACATCTCATTGCTTAACTCCAAGGCATTATCGCTACGGAAGACTCTAACAGTACCATTATACTAAGTATGAACCTCTGCCAAGAACTAGTGAATAATCTGTGAAATCTCTACGTAGGTTTTTATCAAGAAAACCCAAGTGAGTCAACTATGGTCATCCATAATAATGGCATAATACAGGTGTCCTCCTTGAGTAGACACTCTGGATGGTCCCCACACATCACAATGTACTAAGCCAAAGGGGGTAGCACTCACCACGACGTCCCATGTGAATATGTACACCTGCAGTACTCCCCAAGCTGACAGTCCTCACACTGTAACGTTAGGGAGTTTGGCAAACTGGGATACATCTCTCGCATCTTCTTGAGCAAAGGATGCCCAAGTCTCTTGTGACATAGCTATGGATTAGATGCTATGAATGCAGCTCTAGCAAATAATGTAAGTGTGTCAAGATAATAGAGCCCATCCCGCTCTATATCCTCACCTATAATATCTCCTGTCTGCCTGTGAAGTAGCAGTAGCCCTCATCAAAGACAACACAGCATCCCAACTCCTTACAAATGCAATTGACTAATAGCAGACTCATCAAAAACTCAGGAGCACAATGAACTCCTAACAGCATCTTCTGGGAAGTACGTACCTGCCCTACTGCAGTAATAGGTGACATGGCCCATTAGCCACCCTGACCTCCTTGATCCCACATGGAGCCTTGGGATCTTCAAGACATTGCACATCTCCTGTGAGATGTACAGAGGCGCCAAAATCAATTATCCACCGCCCTCTGATCTTATTCTTCTGTTTTGTGTTACCTTGGGTTGCCACCACAAACCCATCTACTTGTGAGATAGAATTTCTTGGTGAGTACATCACTTTCTTGTCATGCAAGAAAAGACTCATATCTTCTTAGGATGGTTGGTGTCCGATCTAGGTCCCTGTCAGACCCATGGTGGATCTGCAAGTGGATAGGGAAGGACCAATGGCCTGCAACACGTGTCTAGTAGCGTCATCGACTACCCCAGCATCGGCCGCTAGGGTTTGGCGGGCCACCACGCCCTTTGCAATGCTGATGAAGTCCACCGCGATGCCTCTGGCAACAATCTGATCGCCGATGATGACTCCAGTAGCGGTGGCAAGGGCTGTCATCGCCCTTGCAACGGCGAGGAGACTCCCATTGGGGGTGATAGGGGCAAGAGGACCATCATCGGGTGCATCAAAGCCAATATCGGGGACCACCACCACCCCTGTGCCACCGCAGGAATCTTTGTCAAGCATGATGGAGGCGCTAGAGGCGGTGGTGCAATGGCGTGGTGATATAGTGGCAGCAGCGGCGGAGGGGCAGAACGCACTACCGCTGCTGCTCCTCTCCATTGACGATTTCGTGGTTTGAATCTTCATGGGCTTGAAGATTCAATCATTTGTGATGCGATATTCGGTGAGATATCAAAACACCAACCTAGGACCGCTACTCTTCTGATACCATGTTGAGGAAAAATAAGTCACTATTGAGAATGGAAACCCTAGCCTCTCTTTTAGATTTAAGAGGTTTGGGAAACTTACAATGACACCCCAAAGAATAGTAAAATAGACAGAAAAGTCCCTATTATGCTCAACAGTTCCATTTAACATAATTTGAGTCCTAAAATATGAAAAACAATTAAGGGGACCCTACTTCTAAAAGGGCTTATAGCTGGGGATCTTTCTTGTACATTAGTCAATTATTTTTCTTTCCATCTCTCTACAACTGTATTTTTCTGGAATAAATTAGAACCAATCAAGGGGTTGTAACACAAGTTATGTCAAAGACCACTAACATTTGATTTTAATAGAGATCCAATCTAGGTAAAACTAATCTTCACAGGATTGTATACTGTCAATGGTTGTGTGCAGATACCCACTTATCCTGTCTCAATGTTTAATGGGGATTGTGATGGAGACGGTATGAGTCTTGTACTATATTTCAAACTTACAGAGGACTATACAACAGAGATTTCTCCTCATTTCCAAGAGACAATCAAGGTAACTTAAACTATCAAGGCAAGTTTATGATTCCTTGGCTTAAACTTCTGCTCATTTCCATCTTCTCTACAGAGGTTCATTGACGATGAAACCGAAAAAATAAGAGGATTTTCAAAGGAGACTATTGTTCCTTTCAGAGAAAGATTGAAAATCATGGCTGGCCTAGTTAATCCAGAGGATCTCCAACTAAGCCATGCTGAGAGAAAGCTCATACATGCATATAATGAGAAGCCTGTGCTTTCACGTCCACAGCATAATTTCTATCAGGTTCTACTCCTATTATGAATAGCTTTAGCACAAAAAAAAAAGTTTCCATCCACTTGCAAATAAACTTAACTTTGTGATAATTAAGTTTGATTGCATTTAATATTTTTAGGATTTAAGGCCAGTTTAAGGAGAAAGTTAACATTGCTGAATGAAAAGCCTTTTCTCAGTTCCTTCACAATTAACACATGTCCAACATGCACCTAACCTCTGCATAATACCAACCTACGTGGTGCTCTGAAGTCAGCATACACATACATATTTGGCAAATTACTAATCAATGCTAAGGACCATTGCATTAGATTATTTACTTATAAATAAAGATTCTCTTTATCAGGAAGATAACAAAGGTCAAGGTTCTCTTTATCAAAAAAAATAACAAAGCTTCTCTTTAGATTCAAGTGAGGTCTTCAAAATGTATTATTGCACTGCACAACATTGAGAACTAGTTCAACCTCCTCAACAAGGCATGACAGCAATGTTGTTCCAAAAAATTGACAACCTTTAAGCATAACATTCTTTAGAATTAAATTTGAATATTAGGGATAATGTATTCATAGGAGATATTTTGTCTTTGAAGAGGAAGAGTGGGACTACATGAGATTGGTAATCTAGATTTTATTAATGCTGCCAGAAAATTACTTTAAAAAAAAAAAAAGAGGAAGGGTGGTTATCCACTTGATAACCACCCAAATTCATTCAACACAAAGAGAACCGATCACATGCTGCCAGAAAATTACAACAATAAAACAACAAATAATCCCACTCCACAAGTGAGACGTTCTTTCTTTTTTTGTTTTTTTTGACATCAAGGAGAGACATATTTGTGAACAGAAGAATGCTTCAAAATACCAAGTAAACTTGAAAGTGGAGGCATATAATAGATATAGTAGATTTCTTATAAAAGCATGAAAACCTTGAGTTGTAGGTCCTAACAATCATACAATCAGCAAACATAATGTAATGGTTGACGTTACAATAATAGCATTAGTGATGCAATATACTTATCCACTTTTAGATATGGATATGATTCTAGATACATACATAATAGATCTAAAACGATTGTGTTGGGATTCGGTGAAAGTGCCACGTGGCAGCTATCCAAACGCCAATAGGGCCATCGGTTTTGGAGTCCAAGAAGTCAAGTAGGAGTTGTTTTTCCCTAATTGGCAAGTAAGCTTAATATGGTTTATTTATTTGAGGAGATATTGTAAGATTTGATTTTACCAAATCTAGAAGATTTGATTAGATTTTGTTAATTAAGTCTATTTTTAAAAGTAGGAATATATACACTCTATTTAAAGAGAACCTTTCATATGATTTGAGATTTAAGCAATACAATTAATTCTTCCAAAATCAAGCTCCTCTCCTCTCTCTACTCTTCCTACTGTAGTAACCGGCCACCGAAGAGGCAGAAGGCCTCTCTGCAGGCACATAGCAGGTCCCAGAAAAGCCACCAGTCACTGCAGACCGGTCCACAAAGGATCGGCAAGCCGGCCCTCATCCACTGAAGACCGGTCTGCACACAGCAGACCAACCTGCTACTCGGGCTGCTACTTGGTCTGCATAGCAGACCAGGTTCTTCCAGCCCCTGTAGGAGCGGTTCCAGGGTCCAGGAGGACTGGCTGCACCCAGCATCCGGTCCACAGCAGTCCAGACCGGTCCATGTCAGGACCGGCTGGTCCTCTGCAGCAGCCACCACACGCTGCTCTTTCCCTCTCCACATGTGGACAACCACCCTGACAGGTTGTTTTTCCCACGTACGGGAGTCTCCACGCTCTGCTGTCGTGCCAATTCTTGACAGATTGTTACCTTTAAAAGATGATCAAAGACAGTCCAAGCATGATAATGTTGACATGCAACCCTTGTCAACCCCTCTTAATGTTGATGGTTTAAGAATAACCTCATAAAATGGGTAATATGAATCAAGAATAGTTACTATATCTAATTATTAAAATGTATGTATAAGTAATTAAAAAACAAAACAAATGTTACTAAGCATGAATTTTGATTTTATTATAAGTACATCTATTATACATACCAAATAAAAATACAAATATTTATAAAATTGAAATATAATGCCCCCAATACATATATCTGTTTTGATGTTGTTTGGTAAAAAGTTGTAGGAAAAATATAGAGGGTGACTTTTTATTAATCTAAAATAAAAATTTACTCTCTTTTTTTAGAAGAAAAAGGAAGATTACGGAGGTCAATAATCATCCCGAGGGATTCATTAATAAAATTTACATGTTGCCAATTTTATCTAGCAAAGTCAATCAGTTTTAGTAACTAATTAAACCGATTTTGACTTTCATATTCAATGAGAATATCCAACTAACCACAATTAGAACAAGTGGAGAAGATCAACTATTAGCATATAGCAATTATCAATTTTCACATCATGGTTATTTTTCCTCAACACACACCACCAAACACGATCTTCTTTGGGTCTTTCATGTGGACAAAATAATGGGTGGTATAGAGGTTTAACATCTAGATTAGTCTGGCTCCCATACCATGTGAGAGCATCCAACTCAAAACCAACTGGCTTGACAGGAGAGGCCAAACCATTAATATATCCCACTTAGCAATTTCCATATGTACATAAATGTGGTACATTTTTTTTGAAAGGGAAAAATGTGGTACTATTTTCCTCAACATATACAAAATACAGATTATCACTGGTTGAGGTATCCTAACCATAAACCTATTATTATGTATGGTTACATCAGATCTTGAAGATGAACAAGAAGGGAGGGAGTGTCTAGTAGATATGTATATGCATGTATGTATTGAAGCTTTGTTGTCTAGAATCATAGGTAATCTTTGGCTTTGGATGTGGGGTAAGTGGGATAGCTGACGTGTCATGGATAAAATGAATAGTACAATGAATAGTGATGAGATTGTATTTGTAGTGGGTTACGATGTATACAAGGATAGCATAAGTGAAGGTTGCATGGAGATGGATGTAGTGAACGTTGACAATACGAGCGGTCAAATCAAACTGCATGTGGATTTTTGTGTGTAGAATAAATCTCCTCTATCCCACAAGGTATCCTATCCACATGGGGTAAAATTTACCCCTATCCAAACGAAGCATTTCAAAAAAGGTCCCCCCACCCTCATTCATTCCTGTTAATGCCACCCAGATTAAATCTCACGAATGCAGAATTTCTGCAGCATTTTCACCAAACTTGTTTGGTTTGGCCCATCAACAACATGCTGAATTGTGGGACTTTTGGCTTGAGAAACACTGCATTTGGCATGAGCCAAACAGCTCCAAAGTTAACATATCTGGATGGTTACTGACTTTGAGCAGTCATCTTTCCTTTCCTCAAGGAAAAATAATAAATAAATAAAAGTTCAAACAAAAACCAATAGCTGCAGATCCTGAACAATATCGACCGAACCCAAGTCCCACCAAATATGCTCTGTTAAATCATGCTTTTCCCCAATCCCACCTCAGTTAGTCCAGAAAATGGTATGTAGACTACAAGAAGAGGACTACCTAATACAAAGCAAGAAATACAACACTCTAAACCAAAATTACAAACTAGAAAAAAATGATGGCAAGAGGTTTTTTTTTTGAAATGGTGGTACCATTAGTTATTTACTAAACCAAACATTGGACCCATCTAGCCTACAAAGTTAAGCACTAAGAAAGAAAAGCTAACATTTTTTCTTTCTTTCTTACAGATGGTATAAGAACTAAGTGAACAATACTGAAATAATCAAAAGAAAATTTTAAAAAACAGGGGTATTTGATTGATTTTTAATTCTCAAAATAGAGATAAATTTGTATTCATCCTCCATCCACGGTAAGCTAAATCTACATTAAGTGATAAGATAGATCAAGCATGCATTTAGATATTCTACCTGCATAATTATACATGAGGAAGCATTCATCAGAACTACTCCAGTTCATTAAATTAGAATGAGGGAAATATGCTCACTTACTCTTTCTTTTGACAGGGTCCTAACTATTTTGAGATTGACTTGGATATTCATCGGTTTAGCTACATTTCCCGCAAGGGGCTTGAATCATTTCGAGATCAGTTGAAAAATGGGATAGTTGATCTTGGTTTGACTATCCAGGTAAATAAAAGCATGATCCATGAAACACAATGTGATGTTGAAGATTTCTTACAACAATGTAGTTTCCTTCAGCATTGAAAATTTCAATAAGTGTTATATGGTCCAAAGCAACAAATTACTTGGCAATCACAAGCTACCTCTGCATATTTTAGATTCTTTCTCTATAACCCCATTATACAGTGTAGAATCTAAACCTAAAACGAAATAATCTGCTTGTATAGCAAGCATCGTTTTCAGAAGTTAGCTGCAGAAGGGCACATAAGCATCCCCCTTCTATATTTCTGTTGTGTTACCAAATGATCTCAAAAACTGCCAAGTGTGGTTCATTTCATTTCAGTGGAATTTGTGGTTTTATAAAAAGGAGGAACTGATTATGGAACGTAAGTTTAACTTTTTAAGCTATTGGACCAAGCATCCTGATGTATGTGCACCATTATGAAATGAACAGCAATATATATACTTCTCTTTTGATATTGGAACATTTCCTAAAGGGGTGTCTACGAAAATATAGTTAAAAATGATGTGAAAAGATGCATAGGCAGGTAATCATCCAGAGAAGATCAGTTCAACCTTGCCAAGGCATCCTTTATTTCCTATAAAATAGATTTTCCAAGCTATGCACACCTTTGAAGTTTCATAGATGATCCAACTGTAATTAGCTCTCTAGGTGATTCAAAGAGAGTAACTAAGCTGAACTACCACTTAATTCCATACAGAACCACAGATGATTTCTCAAGAATGATCGTTTATAATACATGTCCATAAAAATGAATCAAGATTCTCTCAACAAGAAAAGAAAAGAAAAGAAAAATGAATCAAGATAAACATGGGCACTTAACAACAATCCTCTTGAAGAAACCTTACTAGAAGTTAATATATTTATCTATGTCACTCTTCTCCAATTATTTTTTGAAAAGGCTCTTCTACAATTATTGATATTTTCTTTCTGCACGTACGTAATTGCAGGCACAGAAACCAGAGGAGCTCCCGGAGCAGGTTTTGTGCTGTTTGAGACTGAGTAAGATCAATTTTGTAAACCATGGACAAATCCCCACCCTTGTAACACTTGACAATTGATTCAGCAAGACATGGGCAGAAATCAGTACTTTATGCTACAGTAGCAGCAGGATACAGCCATGAAAATGACATTGGTCTAACTCCATAAAATTATAAGGTCCTTCAGGTAAGAAAAGGCACATAGACACCTAAGGTAAAAATTGGATAACTTTGCCAAGGTACTAATAGTCGCAAGATCGTTCATTAATGGAAGGTGTGGTTCATAAATGAAATGTCTGAGTATAAGGTGGGATGCTATTTGTATTTATGGATATCAAATTGTATAATTTGAGTACTTTTGAAAAAATATCACTTGAAAGCACTGTATTCACTCAAGTAACTCTCATACGCATGTCATGTCCCTTTTGATAAAGAGGAAACACGTTTTTATAGTGAAATTAACTGTTGGAGAAAAATGAATTGTTCTATTTCATTAAGCAAGCCTTAGCCCTCTTTACATAGAGAGAGGACCTAAGGATAATAAGAAACAATAAAACTCTTTACCAAAATAGAAAAAATTAAAAATAGGAAAGACAACCAATCCAAACAAATTTAATCATAATCTATTTTATTCTCTAACACTCCCTCCCAAGTTAGATCATGCAACGCCCAACTTGTTACAAGAAATAAAAGTTAACTCCCCCCAATGTAAACATCTGAAGGAGTAGGCAACAAACTAGAGAAGTACGTTGCGACTGTAACAGAAGTAGCAACCGCAATAGACAGACAACAGTAGTAGATAAGCAGTAGGAGATGATTCCAACCAGCATTAAGAAGTAAGTAGAGATGAGAGACAATCCCAAGCAATAGCTGCGGTAGACAAGAGACGATCTCAAGCAATAGTCAAAAAAGAGATGATCCCAAAAAATAGTAGAAGTAGCAGCAGTAAACAACTATAGCATGGTTGTAGAAGTAGTAACAGCAATAAACGACTATAGTATGGCTGTAGTAGAGGTAGAAACAATAAATAATAGTAGTACGGTTGTAGCAGTAGCAGCAATAACAGTAGACAGTAGTAGGTAATAGCAGCAATAGACGGGAAAATGCTCTCAAGTGGTACTAGTAGGCAGGTACTCAAGAGTGGGAGACAAGGATCCACACTCAAATCGACCATCAGTCATCACCATCATCATGTAGGTAGTAGTACGGTATGGCAATAGTGGCAACAATAACAGGAGAGGTGATCTTGCTCCTTGAAAGAGATCACAGACGCTCCAATTCTCATTTAAGAAAAAATTCCAAATTTCAATAAGACAGCAGTAATAGCATCTGCGACAATAAAGCAAAAGCACGCTGTGCATGCAAAGGCAGCAATGCGTGCGTTGTCACACGCTATAGCACGCAAGCAGGCGTACACAGGGTGCGTAGAGGTGCACATGGTGGCACACAGGAAGTGTACACAATGATGCAAGCACAAGCAAAGGTATGCACATGGCAACAAACATGTGCGCAATGGCAAGTAACAAGAGAGTAGTGCAACGTTGTGCACCATGCACACAGTAGGCAGGCAAAACAACATGCTCTTGTGCATGCGGTAGGACAAGGCACCACATGCATAACTGCGCAATGCAACAACAACAGTCCACGTGCATTGGCACACAGTGGGTAGGGAACCCACATGCGATGCGCAACAGACAAGGGTACGCCTTGCACATTGGCACGTAAAGGCACGAAGCCCACACATATGTGCACTATGAGCAGGGAAGACACATACAATATAGTGCACACGAGTAGACTACTACTCCCTCTCCACGCACACACGAAATGGCTCTGCATGCATGGAGAGGGGTAGCGGCAACAGCAGTAGATCTCTCTCTCTCATGGGACCTAGGGTTACGATTCTTTTTCCCTAAGATGATCGCTACACCGATACCATGTTGAAGAAAATTGAACCATTCTGTTTCATTAAGGAAGCCCTAGCCCTCTTTATATAGAGAGAAGATCTAAGGATAATAGGAAACAATAAAACTCCCCTTTCAAAAAAAAATAATAATAATAATAAAACTCTTTACCAAAGCAGGAAAAACTAAAAATAGGAAAGGCAAGCAATCTTAACAAAATTAATCCTAATCTATTTTATTCTTTAGCATTAGCATACTTCTTGAGGGGTTAAATAGCACCCTTTTGGGGAGTAGTAGATCACAATGGATTGCATCTTCTCATATATCAGTTGATAAAAATCAATCCAGTTTACACTACTTAATTCACGCTAATGTCATTTGGATGAAGTTGAAATCAAAGAAAACTTGTTTTTTCATCTTTGCTTGAAATTTAAGTCAATGCCTTGACTGCTGCTTAATCATGGGTCTGACGTGTCAAATAGGATGGAGATTAGTCACTGCATAGAGTCATTGTCATTTCAATCTTTCTGCTTGATGAAATGGCCATGCTAATATGGCATCACGAGAGTATCAGGAGATTTTGAATGATATTAACAGAAATTCAACCAGAATGAAATTTTAGCTCAAAATTTTAGAAATTCCATTAAATTTAACCAAAAGTTTTGTAACCATCTGCGAAGGACATTTTAATTGACTATTTATCAGTTTATGACAATAGAGAGAAGCACAACCAATGCTCAGGTTGAAAGATGCGAGGTGGTCATTAAGACTTGAAAAAGGAGTTGCAAAGATTAAGGAAGTCTATTGGAAGGAATCTTGGAATGATCTTGTTTATCCACATCCAAGTCCAAGAGTAATGGAACCAAAACTCCATGTAGCTATGACATTTGATAAAGTGCTTGGTTTTGATTTTGTTCTATTATCAGGTGTGTTTTTTTTCGACGAGTCAATTATCAGTTTATTACAGTCATACTTGTTTGAAACTGTTTGCCATTCAAAAGGAAATCAGAAAATATGGTCTTTGATGCATAAGGAAGGAACGCGAGTTTCTTATCATAATACAGCATTTTGAGCCAGGTGGTTGATGAAATATGAGAAATCAAAGAAAAGGTAAAATAAGTAGGAACGAAATGCCTATGGGTTCCAAAATCTGATATTTTAGGAAAAGGCATGTGGATATTTCCATGAAAGCATAAGCAATGGTCGTTAATAGATCTCCAATACACCAATAAAAACAACTACTTGGACTTTATTTGTTCAACTTGGAATGAAAATACAATGGCACGTAAACATTGCTCCTGAAATGGTTTCCTCATTATATCCCTATGTCAATCTAAAGTTCTTCCAAAATACAACAAGAAAATTGGCACTTCAAATTGATTGTATTGAGAAATTCATAGTAATCTTTCACTAATTCTGAACCTAATTGTTTGCTCTAAAAAGAAAAAATCTGCAAACATAATGGGTGATTGAACATTTACAAGAAAAAATGAATTAATCAGAAGATTCAGATTTCCCTTTTAAAATTCAGAATGAGATCCCAATGGAATTCAGGAAGCAGCTGAGAATTTCAAAATAGGATTTATAATCCAAGTTAACATGAAAACAAATGGCAATTCCATCTTTACTTATCAACTAAGTTTTAAGTTTTAACGATCTAGTTAGTTTCTCCTGCTGGAACAGATCATTATAATCATAAGCACAATTGACAGAATCTGATTTAGAATTCCCCACGGACCCAGCAATACAATTTTCATGTTGAAGTCATTGTATTGTTACAATGAGTATCCAATGCCCAGTTGCACAGTTTTTAGGGTATAAAATTGGCTGGTTTGAATTGAAAGCCTCAAAGATATTAATCAGGAAATCAAACTATAAATCAATGATAAAACAAGCAGCATTGTGCAACAATAGTATAGATGCTGCATCAAGAAGAAGGCTCACTATAAGGCAGCATGCAGGGAGCTTGAGGGTTCTTTGACTTGTATTTTCCCAGCATTTCTGCCACTGTCCTGCAACGACACTGCTTCCCTGGCCGAATCACGTCTCCATAGACAGCCATTTCAATGACATCAAGCTCCTTATCTGCATATCTCAGATTCATTTCATGTCAAAGATCTTAGTACAGCTTATTTGTTCAAAGCCTTAGCAAATTGCAAGGGTACAGAACAGTTTTGCATGTTGTAGGCCTTGATTAAATAATACCATGTGCAGAGATAGAATATTAATACCCACCAGAAGCAAATAAATATAAACTGACAAAAATAGCATGAAGAAAGAAAAGAAGAGCTGTTTGGTTTCCTGCATCTTAGTTCAAAACTTAATGGAGCTCAGTTTAACCATCAGGTTCACCCAGCACAACCCCACACCCCCCATCCCTTGCAAAAAACAGAAGCAAAAGAGGGGGCAAAATAGTGGTGACTTCATTGCACCCTTCATCGAAAACCAATCACACTAAGAAGAAATCATTGACCAATGGGACTCTGTATAGTGCAAGAAATCAATCTATATGTGGGCCCACACCCACATGTATGTCAAAAATCAAACAAGTAAAAAATATAAGGCCTAGTTTGGGATGAGGGATAGAATTCCATATGGTAGGAATTTTTAGAAGGGTTATCCTGCATTTCCATTTGAAAGTTAAAAGGATTATCCTATTGAGTTAATTTGTGACTATTTGGAATGCAATGGAATAACCTGAAGAGTAATCATGTTTGTGCAGTGAGATGACCACAGCTTGCTTCATTTCTATGAGATGAGGGATGGTGAGGATTAACCCGCAGGAGAACTTATCCTGCATCAGGCCTAACACAGGTTAACCTACCGTAGCAACCAAACTGAATTATCCCCATTTTGAAGTGATAACCCACCAAACAAACTAAGCCTAAGAGTACTCGAAAGATTACATAGGGGCACATACTGTAAATAGCTTGAAATTTTTCCCCTTTTTTCTCTTCTTTTTTTTTGTTTTGGTGTGTGTGTGTGTGTGTGTTGGGGTGGTGGTGGTGGGGGCGGGGGCGCTAAAATTGGAAGAAAAGAAGCTCCTAGATCATCAATACATAAAGGATGCCGTATGAGTACCAGTGAATTTAGTATCACAGGAGTAGCCCTCCAGGTCTGTCTTGTCTAGCCATTCCTTATCTGATTTAAGTCTGTTGACCCTTGTTTGGAGAATTTGGCAGTTCTCTGCTATTGAATCCCCACCTATAAAACAGAATGATAGTAAGCAGCATCCTCAGAAGAAGAAAGACATGTCAACATGTATACCTAAAAGAGCAGAGCACCTAAACGCTTGTCAGAGTAGAAGGGAAACAAGAAGAATTGAAGGAAAGCTGCAGCACAGTTCCGCTTATCAATCCTGGGCAAATAAAAGAAATGAAGTGTCGACTTCTGTTTTTCCATGCAAATGTTTTCTTCTTTATAAAACTGAGAAAAATTGTCAAAGAATGATATATTATCGGTCCTGTTTAGACATAGGAACCGTCATACCTATAATTAAGAAAAAACCTAATGACCAAACACCAATCTACATGTCAAAAGCTCAAATGCCCCTTTGCAAAGCATGCTTCTATAATAATATCATCTTATCCTGTGCATCACGCATATAATTTGTTTCATCCATATAAATTAATATCCATCCAATGATAATCTAGTAGAAAAAGTAATGATGGTAACTGATGATCATAAAATTTTTGCATGAGCACTTTATGTGAGAGAGAGAGAGAGAATACTGGAGGTTTTAGCTTATGCAGTGAAATTGTTTGTGATGTTCTTTAATGGAATTATAGTTCTGATCTAATAGATAGCATATACAAAGATCAGAGAAAGCATTTTCTAATTGCTGAAAGACCTAGTTCGAATGTATACTTCATACTGGCAGTTTTCAATCAAAAAGGAACAAATATTGACCTATTCACAGAACTTCTAGTCCTGATAAAAAAGCTTCTAGAATCATTTCTCAAAAATGATTGGGAGAGCCTCAGCATCCCAATTTTCAAGCAATGCAGCTGAGTGATGCTACTAATACGGGGGTTGCTAGAACATGAAGAGGGAGTTGGTCATTCAGCGCATATGGCCCATCCGCCACTTGTGCCTGATCAAATATAAACCCTTATCAGAAAATCCTTATGATTCCCCAGGAGAATCTTATTACTCTTGCAAACTGTGCACATCTTTTTCACTTAGGAATAATGGAGGCGGACAACTGACTTCATGTGGCCATTCTTTAACCTACTATATATTAAAAAAAAAAAAAAATTCTTGTTACTAAATAATGACCAAGCGTGTTAGTTCCTTCTTTTCTGTTAGTAATTACTTTTCACTAATTTGTGTAGATAATGTTGGTGACTTGTTCCTTGTACTTGATTCTACTTCCTCATGCATGTAGATAATGCCATAGGAGTCTTAAGAGGTGTTAGTTGTACACAACAACATTCAATCCACATCGAGAGCATGCTAGAGAATAAAGCTTTCCCCTACAGCACCTCCTCAGTTGGGGAAGGGCCTGTACAATGGATCCAAGATGCCAATCACCAACCACAGCACGATATTGACGCATTAAGGGCTCTGCCCGAGATTCTAACACGTACTAATCGATAAATAAGCGTATTAAGTGGACGAGGTTTGGTAAATTTGAACTATTGCAGGAATTTGGAAGTGAGTGAGTGAGGCCAAGGCCAAGGTAGCCTTAGAAACGGAACCCCACACTCCAAAATGATCATCCGTTCACTGGCAAGTTTAATGCCAACATCAAATTCTCAACCATCGACAAAAGATCTGTATAGATGAACGGTAATTGGATTCATATAAAGGGAATCACCATCAAATACAATGCCGGCGATCTGAACGACGGGGAATGCAGCTGCCATCGGCTGCCTTGGAAAGCTTGAAGTTGAGAAAGGAGAAGAGGTAGGATAGTTTTTGTAGGTGCTATAATATGATAATACCTTTGGAGTAGGGGATGATGTGATCGAACTCGTAGCAGAGGCAACCGAGGCAGTTGAAGAAGCGCTTGCAGACGATGTTGCCCGCGGCGTCCTTTCGCCAGCGCTCGGGGTGGCGCCCGGGGACCACCTCCGCGTTCTGCCAGCACTGCACCTTCGCCTTCGCGTCAAACGACCGAGGCCTCTCCACGCCCTCCTCCGCTCCTCCTCCTCCTCCTCCTCGGCGAGGAGAACCCATTTATTCCCTCGTTAGTGGAAGCAAAACACACGATAAGAGCCTTCGCGGAGAGGTGGAGAAGGAGAGAGAGGAAGAGAGGAATTTAAGAGAGGCGGCGGCTGCGCGGATCTCTTACTCGGATGGAATAGGATCCGTTTGACATTCAAGCTGATTTGGTTTGTTTCTTTCTTTTTCCCATGAAAAAATCTTGGATTGAATATTGTTGTTTCATGGTAATAAAATCACAGCAGAAGAATGAAATAAATTAAAAAGTGAAATTAGATATCATTTTTATTTTATAATTCGATTTAATATATGAATGAAATTATTAATTATAAAATTAATTTTCTTTAAATATTTAATATAAAAATATAAAGATAGGAATGTAGTTCGATAATTTTTATAAATATGATCCTTAATAAATTATGATAAAATTTATAATGTTGATATAAATTATTAATTTTGAAACAAATTTCTTAAATTTATTTCTAATTATCAAATTCTTGATGCAAGAATATTTTAAAAATATTCTCAAAATAAAAATCTCAATGCCTAAAAACAATCGTAAAAAATTATATAGCAATAAAAAAATTTTCTAAGATGGAATCAACTTCACTATTTATTGTAATCTTATACATGTTACATTTAAATTTGACTATCAATACTTGATTCAGAACTAATATAGAAATATAACTAATTAGACTATTTATTATACATAATTATTTATTTATTTATTTTAAGCTCAACTTAGTCATTATTTTTCTTTAATATAAGTATCTTTTGTCCATTTAACCACGAAGTCAACTCTTAGCTACCCTTACCCTACCATTGGATCTCTTAACTTACATTATCTTACTTCCAATTTCTTTGATATTTTACTATAATTCATAATTCCTCTAATGTGAGCCTTGCATTATATTCAATATAACCATAGCTCTTCCTTTTAATTTAGGATCCACTAAAAACTTGTTAAGAAATAGACTTTTCTTTAAGTCCTTATACTATATTATTTCAAAACTATTTTTAGTTGTTTATTAATGTGGAGTTATCTTTTCAATCATAATCCTTTCCAAGTTCAGCACACTATATTACTCATAAGTTTAGGTCTTATAATTGGCTTAGTATAGTTTTACTCCCCTCTATTTGTCAATACTTAAGCTTTCATAACACACCTCAATAATACTATAGAAACCTCATGGGTCTCACAACTAAAGCCATATCTGCTTACTACCATTCTTTATGTTTTCTCTCAAGGGATAGTCAAACATGGGATGTATGCTCTCAATCAATCTTATAAATCACTTCCTTGACCCGATTTAAGTTATGTCATGTTGAGACATCATTAGAGGCAACGGACCTTATCACTCCTCGAAAGCTCTAGACCATGATATTCTCAAATTCTAACACCACTGGCAAAAGTCTTCACTTCCAAATTAATAAACCAAGTACTCATAAGTCCAACCAATGCACCAAATGGTTGCATTTGATCACTAGGTGTTAGCTTTTGGTTATAGCTTAATTAAGGAACTAAAAACTCTAGCTCCACCATTTTTTTCACATTTCTCTTTGTTATTAAAACTTCATTAATCAAGAGTCAAAGAGTCTTATCTCGATCTCAACAAGGTATCATATTTGTTTCTACATTAATACATGTGGTCAACATGATTAAAGATTTCTGTGTTCATTAAGACACTACTTCAATTGGTTGCACTTAAGTTTCAACTTCTTAGAGCAACTTAATTAATTTATTCTAATTTCCTTTATTAGTTAGCCAATCATAAAGCTCTTGCAATTTCTAGTAATAAAACAATTCCAAATTTCCCATTGTTCTATTGTTGCTAAGGCTAGCTTGTAAATAATAACAACAATACCCTGAGTCCACTTAGCTAGGTTATGAGCCCTCGAATCTAGAATCAAGTGGCTTGGTTCATACTCCAAATCGTTGCAAACATCATTAACTCTCAAAAACTAACTTTACATAAGACAAACTTATCCAGAAACTTACTAGATTCAAGGAAACTCCAATAATTAAGAAAAATATAGCAATGAGAGATTCAAGAAATATTTGTTGTTCTACTTAGCATAAAAAGCTTTGGGGTAAATTAAAGGGCATGTAGACCTTGTTTGAACCTCTAAGTCGTTTAGACCTTAAGGACCTCAGTAAGAAGGCTAGGTGAATTCAAGAAATCAAAAAAATAACTTCAAACATTCTGTTCATTAAAAATGAAACTTTTGAAGGATTTTATTTCTTACTTCACACATTACTTATTCAAGTGAGGCTCCTTGAATGTATCTTTCCCCATCGTATATGCAACAATTGCCTTTGTGAATCACCTAAGATCCACATTGGAAGTTATCCACAATAAGTGGTAGACGTTTGTAGCATTCTACAAGAGTTTTGCAAGTATTTCTTATGTAGAAAGCATGCATTTGAATGGGAGTATTTATAACCTTAATTCATTGTAATTCCTTGACCTATGATTAACTATATAGCGAAATAGTATTAAATTTTAAGTGAAATTCTATTGGGTCACTAAGTGCTTGTATAACCATGGATGACTATACCACCCATATACCCAATTACTTGCGTTGAGTAATAAGAGTTAAGGCGTTGCCTTAAACTTATCCACTATTATTTTACTTAAATACTTGCTAGATTGGACACCTTTACAACTTGCCACAACTCTCATTTAGTTGATCACAATAGTAAAAAGTAGTTTTTATTGAAATGAAGTTCCTACCACTCCTTTCTACTTTTAACTTCATTTATGTACTCCTCTCCTCTTTCCTAACTATAGTGTTGGTCACAACATTATTAGCAAGATCTTAGACTAATGAAATCGAGGATAGTACACTAGGTGATTAGTTTGAGTATTGTCAAGAGGGTTCATTTAACAAGTTAAATTGTCTATAAGTTGAAATGGTGCAGGATTGCATTCATACTTTCAACATACTTGAACAAGCTCCAATTCTTACGATCTCTTCTTCTACCATAAAAGCAACCTTTCTCAACATGTTCCGCCTAATTTTAATTGTATTGCAAAAGTAATATCTTCATTTACCGTTGTATGTTTAGAGATATCACTAAGACACCTTGCTAAAGAACAACTCAAGACTTACACTTGGCCTTCACACCTCAATTCCCAAGTCTATGCTTTTAAGAGCCATTGTTACGACCCGGATCCCTACAGGACCTGAGATCGACTCGCCTCAACTAATCCCAAGACCTAGTCGTCCAATAAGAAATAACCAAAAGCAGGAAAATAAGCCACATTCACACATGTCATATAACTAAGTAGAAGAAAGGTACAAAACAGTAAAGAAAGTAGAACTGTCTCAGTACATGCCACCATAACAACAACAGAAAGTGGAAAGGAAACAAAAGTAGCAGAAACAGTAACCAAGTGTCCATTATTTACTACAATAGTAGAGAAAAAGAAAGTGCTGAAGAACGACTACGCCTGAGCTCGGCTGGGCCCAGCACCCTCTGCAGCTGAAAACTTGGGTTGCTCAACTCCTGATCCTGAACAATGTTATGAAAAGACAGAGTCAGCGAACGCTGAGTAGAGTGGTGTTTATATTATTTAAGTACAAGTACAGTAAAAACAACAACATATTTGTTTCTCATTTCTATTTATCTCATTTATGTGTTTCTGTTTCATCTATTTCTCAAAGTAACCAGGTATTTCTTGATCTTGCATGGTCCTCATGAGAACGATCTTGATTGTAGTCTTTTTCGTAGAGTAGAAGGTACACGTGGTGCTCTCCTGGCTGGGAGAATCCCCTGTGGTAGTCACACACCCAGTCAACCACCCCGAGGTCACTGTCGAGACATAGCGGTGACTACGGCATGCGTGATAAGCACACGGGTAGCTACCCCGCACTGACACGCAGTTAGTCATTTTCGCTAGCAGGTACGCCCAAAGTACAACATGGAACAGTATAGGACGTTTCCCTCTCAGAACAAGAGTCTCGCCCCTCAGAACCAAACAGGGGTCTTGCCCCTCCACAGTCCACGCACCCTCGTCTGACTACCCCTGTTTGCCCAGAGGGCCTAATAAGTCAGTGTAGGGTGGCTAGCTAAACCTTGGGTCCCGTGGGATGGCTACCTCTCTCCCTACACTAGTAGCTCACCTCGGTACCACGTACGCGAGGGCCAACAGGAGTCGGTGTAGAGTGGCCAATCTTAACCCCGCGTCTCAACCCAAGGGAGGCTAGCTCCGCTCTACACTAAAAGGGGACAGTTACTCTCCTAAGTACCACATACACGAAGGCTAACACACTTCCCGTTTACAATCCCAGATTCCATTTATCCACAAGAGTTCTACCCTTAATTTCCCGTAGGGTTCATGCTCATGTTCACCTCATTTATCCAGATCCAAATCTCATATTTCATAATTCATTCCTCATCCATATACAGGCAGCTCGTGTTTTCATAGTTCAATTCTCAATAACATGCAACTGGTGGTTTCACAGGCAATTTCTCAATTGAATACAGGCAGCTCGTATTCTAACATGTAACTCGTAATTATAATACATGCATTTGCTAGCAATTTATCTTAACCGTGCATTCAAGTAAACAGTACAGTTCAAATAGGCTCATCCATTTTCTACCCTAGGGTTATTCCACATCCTAGAGTTCCATTCGGCTATTTCAACCAAGCACATTCTTATTTAAATATTAATAACTGAATTAAACCACTCTATCGGGTATCACGAGAGGAATGGGAGCATGTGCCGCAGATTTTGCCGTCTCCGCGGGCCCCGAACACGCTACTGGGTGGTAACCTGTACCAGCGACTAATGTACATTAGAAAAGCTCAAAACAGTAGGTACTCAACACGAATATGTAAAGGAACTCGAGTAGAAAACAACGGTACTTCGTTTGCGAAAATCTGATTCCGTTTGGGCCTTAAACAGAACGAAAACGCGGTTTCTAATCAAAATCAGACGTCTGAGACTAATCCCAGATGTCTTAAAAGACGTCAAAAGCTCACATTGTGTCTCCTACAGCTGATCAGACTTCCAGACCTCCTCTACGACCGTCTAAGGATAATTCCAGACGTCGGATAAGGTCTCTGATCATCTGGAAGCACCTATGGATGTCTAATGATGTGATTAGACGTCCAAAAGTGCTTGGGAAAGCATACCACGTGCCTTTCCAAAGCTGCACCTGCATACGAAAATGCAGGTACGGTCAGCCGACAACTCCTGCGCTGAGATCTTCTGCATGGCGGAAATCAACGCAGGAATGTATGTACCTCGCACGATACGTGCTCTCAAACATCCGACCTTAGCTCCGGACGTCCAGATGCCTCGCCAGATGTCTGGTATTCACTCCAGACATCTCATACTGGAAAACTTCCAGTATCAGAACCTCCTCGCAGCTCGCTCCGCTTGCACCTCCGCCCACGGCGGCAGCTCCAGCTGCTGAAGGAGCTTGGGCAGCTCCTCGCCGACGTCCTCTCCTCTCCTACGAGCTCCTCCTTGAGCTCCATGAGCTCTCGCGGTCGCCTTCCTCCTCCCCCGCTCTCACTCCCTCGCACTCTCTCGCTCTGGGTCCTCCCAGCTCTCCCCTCGCCTGTGGATCTCCTTCCTTGCCGCGGCTACAGCAAAGGTGGAGAGCAACTTGGCTAGCAGGAGATGGTGGAGGTGGCGGTGGTTGAGTGGTGTGAGGAGGAGAGGAGAGGAGAAGGGAGGGGGTTTATATAAGTGAGGGTTAGGGTTCGTGGGTGAGGGAGAGAGAGGGGAAGCGGCCTCTACGTGTCGCCCGCACGCAGAGCGCAAAGAACAGTACAAAAAATTCACTTTCAGACGTCCAGGAGCGGGTCCAGACGTCTGACTGAAACTACAGACATCTTAAAAGACAAAAAGTAACGGGTCATTATAACCATCCATTAACTTGAAGGATCCTAAAGCACATTCATAACTTATTGAATCATCTTAGAGAATTTTTTGTCTTAATGCTCAAGAAGTAGTCAGTTAAGATGATATCTAGTAAATGAAAGATAAGGAGATGAAAGAGTAATGCCACGAATTCTTGATGAATGCTTACTTTATGGTCCTTTATTTGAAATAAAGTACCTTACTAATTTGCATGTTGAAAGGGAAAAATCTTCCAACATCATGCATTGGACATGTGTGCATGCTTTAATACATGAAATCAAAGGCATCTTTTTTTTTTGTATGTTAATAGATGTGTTGTATAAGAGATAGGAACAAGTCCGATATTAAAAGTCTCCTTAAGGAATTATTAAAAGGGAATTACATAATGGTTCACATTGATTTTATATCCCATTTAATTAGAATGTAATCAAATAAATTGAATTTAGAGAATAAAATTTCTAAATCAAGAATAAATACATTGAAGTATTCCACTCGATTGAGAATATAGAGAGTAAACTAGATATGCACCATGAACTCTCAAGTTTAAAACCCTAAGTTTCTCTATCCAAAAGTATTTCTCATTTCCTGAATGTTAAAGCACAATCATGTGTTCTTGAGCCAATGAGGTTGATGAGCTACAAATCATCAAAATGTAGGGGTCAATGCAATTGGGGAGCTACATAGCTTATTGGTACTTTATGATTGGCAACAGAGTCATCTAGTTGTGAAGTCCCTAAAATCCAAGAAGTGTGATGGCTTCGCTCTTCTTTTAGGTTCTAATTACATTACAATTTTGTTTTCAAATGTGAATATGGAGTCTTCTTTTCCCATCTTCTAGGAGAGTCCTATGAGGGTGCTCAAAGTAAAGCAACATCAGATTGCCATCCTTCTCCCTCTTGACTTCGTTGACACTACATTTCCCACTTGTGAGTTTGGAACATCCTATTAAAGAGCGAGGTAGCAATAGAGACGATGGAGGTTGTAGCTAAGGCTAAGGATTTGTTCAATGTTCAAAAGCTTGTCTCTTGAAGCTCAGCATGCAATTAATCATGATCTCAGGATCTTTGCGCGATGATTATAACAGTGTATCAAGATAGAGTCCTTTTTGAAGAGACCTTACACCTTCAACCCATTTGAGTACTTACGATGAAATTGAGACTAAGATGTTTCAGTGGTGCAGAGTGGTAGTCCAAAAGAATGAGATCTTGGAGTAGTTGCTTACTTGTAGTTGTAGATATGGGGGCTTGTAGAAGGGATGACATAGTTCCAAATAATGAGAGGGAAAATGGTACTACAACTTTACATAGAAGGTAGAAATCATGAGATAAAGATGGTAGTGAGTTTTGATTTTTTGTTGTTTTTCCAATAACCACAAGCTTGGAGTATGCATGGTGATGGAGTACATGAGGCAAGGGTTGTGAAAGACATAAAAGAGATAAGTCCAAGTGAGAGAGAAGGGATCATGAAGAGTTAACGGAGTGGTCACAGGAGATATTAATAAGTATATGGATTAATACTAGGAAATCAATTTAATGAATCCGAGATGTAGATGCATTAGTAGAGAAGCCTAACTCTATGAGAATAAAAGGTAGTTATAAATTTAAATAGATAAAAGAATTGAGCACGGTCATGATTCTATTCTTTCCTTTTTTTTAAACAAATTTATCTCTCATCTTTTTTTTTCTTTTATGTTTTTTTCAATCGACTATCTTCTCTTCTAATTCCTTCGAGAGCCACCATCATTGTCCTTTTCATTTTTTTGTAAGTCTTGACCACCATCACCACACGGTTAGAAGTTGTTTCCCATACCCATTAACTTTTTTGTCTCTTTTGTAATGCTACTCGGCCACCTCATTCTAAAATGTTTTCATCCTTAGCTAGTCTTGCAATCATTTCTCACCCCAAGAGTAGTATAGTCTTGAAGTAATATATCATTTTCAATTTCTGATTTCTTTTAAATAATAATGAAGGAAGAAAAATTCTCCCACTAATGTCGACCTAATAGGTTTAACAATGAATGACAAAAAATCCTCCTAAGACCCAATAAAAAAATGGAATCTACATTCTATATGGGTAAAATGTTTAAGAAAAAGCTTACCCGACAGACTCGGTCAACCTCGGTGATAACACTGCATTGTGGGGTGATAAATCTATCAATTGAGATTTATCTTAAGAGCAAAATGTACAAGATAATACATCATAAATAGGAATAGGAGCATCGCATGCATTACACATCAAGATTGCTTGTAATATATTATTAATGGCCATGTGTACAAAGACATGTCAAAATAGGCCTCAGATGAGTAATCAGACTGCACGGATGGATTAAAAGCAACGAACGGAGTCCAACGGACTCGAAATCGGCCAAATCCGACATCCGGAGCTCCTGCATTGGACCCAAGAAGTTCTAACCGTTGATCTGATGATCAACGGCCCACAGCGCGCCACATGGCACCCGCTCACCGCATCTCCACCGTCGCCCGCTTCTGCCTTCACCCGGAGGATGAATCTCAGCCATCGATCTTCGATCAAACGGCTGAGAGTTGCCCGCGTGCTTGCCCTCGCCGCGACAAAGTAGTGAGCACAGCGCAGCGGTCGAACTCCTCACGCCCGTGCAGCCGACGCGGGTTCGAATCGCTCCTCGCGGAAATCAGAAGGCGAAGGCGCGCACTGGGGAAATTCCACCACCCCAATCAGCAGCGGACGCGGATGAAGCAACGCGGCACGATCTCACACGTCCAAGGCCGACGCCCGCGATGACGCTGGGAGCGTGGGCACGATCCAGGCGCGTGTCCCACGAGCAACATCAACCGTTTGATCCGCGATCGGACGACTCTCAAGCCACGCACACGGATTGTGCGTGAGGAAGCACACGCGCATGCAAGCGACCGCCAAGCAGGAGGCTTCACCGACGTTTTGTGAAGGGTTTTAGCGAAGTCCCGGACGTCACTAAAACCCCTTCTTCATTTGGAAAGACTTTCTCCCTATTTAAACCCCTTCCAACCACCCATGGAAGGCATTCAATTCCACTTGCAAGTGCTCTACCCTACTCCTAGCCACCATTAGCCCTCTTTGTAATTGTCGTAGCCAACGAGCAGCCGACGAAGCCCCTCTCCACCGCCGTGGCTGCCTCGTCGTCTTCTCTCTCTCTCTTTCCCTCTTTATCTTAACCTTTACTTTACTTGTATTTAAGCATTTATCTAGTGTTATAATTGTAAAACCAAAGTTGCATATTAAATGAAGTTGTTTCCTATTTAGCTACTTGCCCTCTTTTATGTTTAAGCTGCATGTTGTGAATGAAAAAAACTTTTAACCCTATTCTCTCTCTCTCTCTCACACACTTTTCACCCACGAATTTTCGCAAGCAAAAACCCGTTATTTCCGTGACATTAAGTGACAAGAAAAATTCGATTTTCATGCCTCCTTGAGATCGACACTTGGTCTCACGTCCATTTCTTCATTTAAAATCGACGTTGCGAGTGCAAGCTATAATGACTCTTTTAAACACATGCGTCCCACGCACCGTCAGTTTTTGGCACCGTTGCCGGGGAGGCAATGGATTTATTTTATCACTTCCATTTTACATCCATGCTCACATCGTCTAATGCCTTGTCTCCTTCTACTTGATGGTTGCAAGAATTCGACGCTTGGACGACGAAGCAGTGAAACTCATGACGGTAACGAGAGAGTAAGAGCAACAAGGACCGGTCGTGAGTATTTATTCACCCATAGTTGTTTGCTTGCTTAAAAATCTAAAAAATTGTAAAACTGAAAAAAATTGACATGGTGCATGATTGCCTGACCCACATCCTTAACACTTCAACAAAAAAAATACACTCTAACATTCTGAATAATCTAAGATTCTTAGAGTGTTCTTTTTTCCTTTTTTGAGTGGTGTTTGCGAAGCCACCTTGAATTGACTTGGGCTGCACCACTCAACCCTAAAATCGACTAATCTAATAGAAGCTGCATGATCACTAGGATGAGTACATTAGGGTTTTAGAGCCTCTACACAACAAAAGGAAATCTACTTTCACCAAATTGTGTGCAAAATTTAACGTGCCCACTGAAACTTATCTGAAAACATTAAGACACATCAATCCTAAAAGACACAAAAGTAAGGATGAAACATTAAAAGACACTACATCTTAAAAAAATCCTTGCTTGAAAACCATGTTTTGATAGGAGCACACCACTGAAATTGGAAAAGTAAGAAGCACTACCCCAATTAACGCCTCATCACATAACCCTAGCACAAGCACTATCCTAGCCCTTTTAAAACAGGGTAGACGTGCCCTAAGCAGGACTGGGTTAAATCTTAAGAGGTGGAGTTTTGTTCGCTGGGCACTTGACTTTCATTCCCTTAGTAAAATCTGGTGACTAGGCTGCGGGGCAGTGTCAAATGACCACGGTTGTGGGGTCTATGGAACTGACAGCGCAAGCCAAAGGAAGAACCTTCCCTGCAATCCCCTCATAATCAACCTGGCTAGATTAGCTTTGGGAAGGGGAGTCCAGTGCTTACGGACTTGATCACCCTTTTAGAGATTTCTAAGTTCCCTAAAGAATATATCATAAGGACTAGGCTTGTTTGCTTGGTTGTACACACACTTCTCGCATCTGTCGCTCTCCGCATCCCCTCCTGTTCTTCTCTAGTGTATGCACGGGAGACGCTCACTGCATCCCGAGTTGTTTGTTTTGGGACAGGAATCCAGGCAACTTGATTCTACTAGAAACATGGCTGAACCTGGGGTAGATGAGGTTGAGGACCAACCCCCACCAGACACAATGGCCATCATCCAAGCCCAGATTAACGCAAACCATCGGCTTCAGTAGCAACAGATCCACACTATCATGCAAGCCATACATCGGTTGCAGAACCCACAAGGGCAACCGCCACCACCTTTCCAGGGCCCACAAGGGCAACCGCCACCTGATCTACCACCATTACAGGACCAACCTAGGCCCCTCTGCGATTTCTACAATCCTTCCGCTATTCGAGTCGAGTCGCACCTTAGGATCCCCAAAGGGGGAGATGATTTTAAGCTAAAATCGAATGTCTTGAGTCTAATTCAGAGCCACTTCCATGGAAGCTCAAATGAAGACCCCTTCCAGCACCTAGAGGATCTTGACCGGATAGCCCGAACTGTAAAACCTAGGAACATTAGCCTTGACATTGTTTTGATTAAGATATTCCCCTTCTCACTGAGAGACAAGGCATCTCATTGGCTTAGAACCCTAGGTAGACCCATCACCACCTGGGAAGAACTGAGGCATGCATTCTTAAAGAAATTCTTCCCCATAGGAAAGACCAATGCCCTCAGAAGAGCCATTACTACCTTTACACTCCAGGGTGGGGAGCAGTTCCATAAGGCGTGGGAAAGATTTAATGAACTATTGAGGAAATGCCCACACCACGAAGTACCAAGGTGGCAATTGACCCAGATCTTCTACCACGGTTTGGACAGCAACCTACGAAACTTCGTTGATGCCTCATGCGAGGGGAACTTCCTGAACAAAGATAAGGAGAGCGTGTTTGAGCTCTTTGAGTCCATGAGCGAAAATTCGCTCAATAACCGAACCAGTCAACCCCGTGGTGGGATTTATGAGGTACAAGCAAATTCTGGAATAGTTGACATGGACATCATTGCCAAGAAATTAGATCGAGTGAAATTGGTGGATAAAAAGATAGATGAGCTACTGAACCAGACCAGAAACCCGTTACAAACCTTCTCCCTAGCCAAGGGAGCTCACAATGTTGACCTGGTCCAACCCTTAAGCCAACTGAACCTAGAACAACCCCTGACCACGTTCCAAAAAGGGACCTTTTCTCCCTCAACCCTTGATTACTCTCTTCCCTCCCCATCAACATCTGTTATCCTTGAAGATGCATAGGCTGTCCAAGGTTATGCTAAACCTGACCCTTTCTCCAACACTTACAACACTGGCTGGTGTAATCACCCCAACTTTGGTTGGACAAACCAGAAACCACCTCAATTCCAGAACCAGCCCAAGCCAAACCAGCAGCCAAACTTGCCCCCTATCAGCAAGGACCACCAGTTAGACCCCCATATAATCAGAATAGGGCGGCCCCTCCCCTGCAGAACCAAATGGACACCCTGATAAAGATAATGGCTGAAATGAACCAGAAACATCAGGAGGAAATGGCCTTAGTAAAGGGACAGTTAAGCCAACTATTAGACTGTAAACAACAAAGATCCCTACCTTCCCAGCCACAACTGAACCTGCGAAACATGATTAACAGAGGCCCCAATTCGCAAGGGTTCCAGGGCAATCCCAGGCAGGCTCACATGGTCCAACCAGCCCCACAAACACCCCCTGGGTTCGGTGCTTCTTCGTCCTCGTCTTCTCAAGGATCAACCCATGGTCCCAATGCCTCTACAAATGCGGTAACCTTGACAAGCGGCACCAAAACCCAGGATCCCAAATGACCGACTCTTCCCGAGACTTCACCATCTGAAACACCCGACTAAGAAGAGGCACTAGAAAAACCCAAGGACCCAGAAATAGATCCTATCCATGTTCAGACACCCTATCCTGAGGCTTTGGAGACAATCAAGAAAAAGAAAAGTGTTGTGGAAACTGAGGAGCTTTTGGAGATCTTTAAGCAGGTGCAGATTAATATTCCGCTCCTTGAAGTCGTCAAGCACATCCCGGCTTACGCCAAGTTTTTAAAGGATGCTTGTACACCGAAGCGTAAGCCAAGACCTCAAACACCTAGGAAGGTTGTACTCTCCGAGCAAGCAAGTTCCATAATATCAAGCAACCTTCCGCTCAAGCGAACTGACCCAGGAGCACCCCTGATATCCTGCAATATCGGGGACATTACATTCGATAGAGCGCTCCTGGACTTAGGTGCTTCCATCAATCTGATTCCAACAACCCTGTACCACTAATTTGGTTTCGGAGAGTTGACGCCCACACCTATCACCATCCAATTAGCTGATAGATCTGTAAAGACCCCGAAGGGGGTTGTCGAGGATGTGATTGTGCGGATCAAGGACTTCTATTTTCCGGTCAACTTCTTGGTGCTCGACATGGAAGTCCTTGAAAAGTTACAGAACACACATATAATCTTAGGCAGACCTTTCTTAGCTACGACTAAGGAAAACATCGATTGTGACATGAGATGTATGGAGATCGCCTTTGGAGACAAGAAAATGCAGTTGGATATCTTCCGGGCGACCAAGTCTTCTGATTGCGATTGTGTTGAGGAACATGATCCCATGGAACCTTTGGTTGAGGAATGCCTCACCCTTAGTTCTGTCTCAGACCACCAATCCTGTAACGATTGTTCTGACCCGTTACCATCGCTGGCCATGGACCTCTGTAGGGTTGATTACCATCAAACAACACCATTTAAGGAGATTGATGTTGATCAACTCCCGCCTTTCCCTTTCCCTTCGACTGTTGTTCCACCCGCACCCGAACTAAAGCCACTACCTGAGAATCTTAAGTATGTCTTCTTGGGACCTGACCAGACCTTCCCTGTGATTATTAACTCTCATCTAACCAAGGATCAGGAACTCAGATTGACCGTAACCCTTTCGGAACATCGGGCCGCCATTGGATGGATCATTTTAGACTTAAGAGGAATTAGCCCCGCCTATTGCACTCATAAGATTTACTTAGAAGACGGGGCACAACCCTCCCGCTAGATGCAGAGACGGTTAAACCCAAATATGCGCGAGGTTGTTAAGAAAGAAATTATCAAGTGGCTTAACGCCGATATCATCTATCCCATCTCTGACAGCCCTGGGTGAGCCCCACTCAAGTGGTTCCAAAGAAAGCCAGGCTCACCGTTGTTACCAATGAGCATGGTGAATCCATCCCCACCCGCACCACCACCGCATGGCGGGTGTGTGTTGATTATAGGAAACTCAATGAAGCAACCAAGAAAGATCATTTCCCCTTGCCATTCATTGACTAGATTCTTGAAAGATTGGCAGGGCAAAATTATTTTTGCTTCCTGGATGGATATTCAGGATATAACCAAGTCATAATTGCTCCTGAAGATCAAGGGAAGACCACATTCACTTGCCCGTACGGCACGTTTGCATTCCGTCGAATGCCGTTCGGGTTATGCAACGCACCTGCTACTTTTCAACGTTGCATGCTAGCCATTTTCTCAGAAATGGTGGGTGAATACTTGGAGGTCTTTATGAATGTTTTCTCCGTATTTGGGAATTCATTCGACCATTGTTTGAGCAACTTGGAGAAAATCCTGAAACGATGTATCGAGGTTAATTTGATGTTAAGTTGGGAAAAGAGCCATTTTATGGTTCAAGAAGGAATCGTCCTCGGTCACATCGTATCGCATAGGGGCATTGAGGTGGATCGGGCCAAAGTTGATCTGATTTCCAAACTTCCTTCGCCTAGCTCGGTCCGGCAGATCCGTTCATTCCTGGGACATGTTGGCTTCTACCGAAGGTTCATCAAAGACTTCTCCAAGCTTTCCAAACCCTTAACCGACCTTCTGGTGAACAATGCCATATTCCACATAACCTCTGATTGCATCCAGGCTTACCACACCCTCCAGGACTTAGTTTTACAGCACCTGTACTTTAGACCCCGGATTGATCCCAGGACTTTAAGATTATGTGTGATGCATCAGATTTTGCCATAGGCACTGTCCTGGGACAAAGACAAGACAAGAAACCCGTGGTGATCTACTACGCGAGCAAGACATTGGACGAGGTCCAACGAAATTATACGGTCATTAAGAAAGAATTGCTCGCTGTAGTTTTCGGACTTGAGAAGTTCCGAGCTTACCTGCTGGGTTCTCACGTGACCATATATACTGACCATTCAGCCATCCGGCACCTGTTGGCTAAAAAGGATGCAAAGCCCAGGCTCATCAGATGGATCCTGCCCTTGCAGGAATTTGACCTGGAAATCTACGATTAAGCCGGATCAAAGAATGTGGTGGCTGACCACTTATCCAGACTTCACCCAAACCACATTGGACCCTCCCTGCCTTTATCCAACACCTTCCTCGATGAACACATTTTGGCTGTGCAAGATAAGAAACTGCCTTGGTATGCTGACTATGTCAACTACCTGATTGTAGGACAGACCCCGCACAGCTGGTCCAGATAGCAACGGGACAAGTTCTTGGCAAAAGCCAAGCACTATTTCTGGGATGATCCCATGCTATTTCGCCTATGTGCCGACCAGATCATCAGGAGATGTATCCCTAAGGACGAAGTTCAAAGTGTGCTATCTTTTTGTCATGACCAAGCTTGTGGTGGCCACTTCTCAGGAAAGAAAAAGGTTGCGAAGGTCCTACAGACCAGATTTTATTGGCCTTCCCTATTTAAGGATGCACACAACTTTGCCAAGACTTGCTCTCGCTGCCAAACACTGGGGACCATGACCAGAAAAGATATGATGTCCCTCCAGCCTATTTTGATTGTCAAGATCTTCGACGTTTGGAGTATTGATTTTATGGGCCCCTTTCCACCATCCAACAGCTTTGACTACATCCTAGTCTCGGTAGACTATGTCTCTAAATGGATTGAAGCCGTCGCCACTCGCCAAAGCGATCATAAGACTGTCATGGACTTTGTTAAGCAGAACATCTTTTCCCGGTTTGGAATACCAAAGGCAATGATGAGTGATGGTGGAAGTCATTTTATTCACTTCCAATTCCGTGCCCTACTTAGAAAATACGGGGTTAACCACTGCATTGCTACCCCGTATTATCCGCAAACAAATGGGCAGACCGAGGTCTCAAATAGACAAATCAAGAACATTCTACAGAAGACTATGAGACCTGATAGGAAGACTGATCCACACGACTAGATGATCCCCTGTGGGCATACAGGATCGCTTTCAAGACCCCAATAGTCATGTCTTCTTATTGCTTGGTCTTTGGCAAAGCTTGCCACCTTCCTGTCGAGTTAGAACACCGGGCTTACTGGGCCGTCAAACAGTGTAACATGGATTCCCAGCTAGCCGGTGCGCAGAGGACGCTCCAACTCTCTGAGCTCGAAGAAATTCATCGGGACACCTTTGAGAACAGTCGACTGTATAAGGAGAAAATGAAAGCCGTCCACGACCGACTCATCCATAGAAAGGCCTTTGAGCCTAACCAGCAAGTCTAGCTTTTCGATGCCCACCTAAAACTCTTTCCAGGGAAGCTCAGGTCCAAGTGGACAGGACCATTTAGGGTGGTCAAGCCTCACTCCCATGGGGCGGTTGAAATCGTTAATCTGAACACTGGGCACACTTTCACAGTCAATGGCCATAGATTAAAACACTTCCTAGCCCAGGTTCACCCAAAGGAAAGTGTCACCCTCATTAATGGATGACACGAAGCACCACCCAGCTGGAAGCGTTAAACTCAACGCTTCCTGGGAGGCAACCCAGAAGATTCAGACTGATTAGGTATTCTACTTCATTCAGGTAATATCTTTTCAAACCCCCGTTGCATCCATGTATTTGTCAACGAGGACATTGTCTAACTTAAGCATGGGGGGGTGGTAAATTGCATGATCCTGAGCTCATTTAATCAGTCTGAATAGAATAAATTTTTAAAAAAATTGAATTTAGGAAGAAAAACTTAGGCATTAGAAATTTTTCAATAGTGGAAAATAATACGGAAAGAGCTTGAACACTTAGATTTTTCAGGCCTTCAGGCTTAATTAGCCCTGGTGTCCGTTAAAATATGGATTTAGCTTCAAATCCTTGCAACCTTAAGCTACTCTAATCCACTAATTAAATAAGGTGATAAGTATATGACTTATCAACTCACCCTCTAACTTAGAATGACTTTTACTCTAAGCATCTGCACACATTTTTGCACAGACTCACTCCTCGGAGATTCTGACAGAAATTGGGTAGCTAATGAACTTTCTAGAGTGGTATGGCTGCCAGGCTGTCGTGGGTAACAGCCCACTAGCAGGTTGTCCAGAGCTCAGCCACGGGACCACCTCTTCTTCATTGCCTCTAGGTAAATTTGAGATCAGGGAAGCCACCTACCAAATAAAAAAAGGAGAAAAAAGAGAACAAAATAAACCACACTTCACCGCACGAGTATGGCTGGCAAGTGATCGTGGGTAACAGCCCATTGGTTGGTTGTCTAGAGCCCAGCTCAGTAAATGCACAAAAAGAACCAAAATACTTAAGGAAGAAGTGGGGAAGTAGAGCAAGCCGGGGAGATATACACTGGAAAAATCATTGTGTTGACCCCAAGTAAAACAAACGTAGGGAGAAAGCTATCGATCGAACAAATACACCTTCAGGCAAAACACTTCATCTTCCGGTCACCTAGGAACGTAGAAACCCGGAGTCTGTCTAAATTACCATTGAGTGAGTCTATCACGATCTTCACACCAAGATGCTTAGCACTTAGAGTTTTTTCTGAGTTTTGGGTGGGTTAGGTAGCCATAAAAAGTTACCAACACACTCTTAACTCCAAAAAAATCTAAAAATAAGAAAAAAAAAATATATATATATATATACATACATTAAAGCAAGGATTCAGGCGATTCATATTTTGGCAGACACCCGAGCATTGCTTAGTCTTTGTAGATTAAGATCTTAGTATATTTCCTCCTATTAACAAGTGACGAAGTGTATAAGTAATTACTTCTTAAATTCTGACTGGAAATAAAGGCTAGAATAAACCTTGCTAGGGACTAGCAAGGAGTAAGCATGGGGGTATGATAACATTACATCGTGGGGTGATAAATCTGTCAATTGGGGTTTATCTTAAGAGCAAAATATACAAGATAATACATCATAAATAGGAATAGGAGCATCGCATGCATTGCACATCAAGATTGCTTATAATGTTTTATTAATGGCCATGTGTATAAGGACATGTCAAAATAGGCCTCAGATGAGCAATTGGACCGTACGGATGGATTCAGAGCAACAAACGGAGTCCAACGGACTCGAAATCGGCCAAATCCGACATCTGGAGCTCCTGTAATGGACCCAAGAAGTTATGACCGTTGATCTGATGATCAACGACCCATAGCACGCCACGTGGCGCCCGCTCACCGCATCTCCACCGTCACCCGCTTCTGCCTTCACCTGAAGGATGAATTTCAACCGTCGATCTTCGATTGAATGGCTGAGAGCCGCCCGTGCACCTGCCCTCGCCGCGATAAAGTAATGAGCACAGTGTGGCGGTCGAACGCCTCACGCCCGCGTAGACGGCGCGGGTTCGAATTACACCTCGTGGAAATCAGAAGGCGAAGGCGCGCATCGGGGAAATTCCACTACCCGATCAGCAGCGGACGGTGCGGATGAAGCGACGTGACGCGATCTCGCACGTCCAAGGCCGACGCCCGCGATGACGCGGGGAGCGTGGGCGCGATCCAGGCGAGTGCCCCACAAGCGACATCAACCATCCGATCCACGATCGGACGACTCTCAAGCTCCGCACACGGATTGTGCGCGAGGAAGCATGCGCGCGCTCAAGCGACCGCTGGGCAGGGGGCTTCATCGATGTTTTGGGAAGGGTTTTAGCGATGTCCCGGACGTCACTAAAACCCCTTCTTCATTTGGAAGACCTTCTCCCTATTTAAACCCCTTCCAACCACCCATGGAAGGCATTCAATTCCACTTGCAAGTGCTCTACCCCACTCCTAGCCACCATTAGCCCTCTTTGTAATCGTCAGAGCCGACGAGCCGTCGACGGAGTCCCTCTCCACCGCCGTGACTGCCTCGTCGTCTTTTCTCTCTCTCTTTCCCTCTTTATCTTAAGCTTTACTTTACTTATGTTTAAGCATTTATTTAGTGTTGTAATTGTAAAACCAAAGTTGCATGTTAAATGAAGTTGTTTCCTATTTAGCTACTTGCCCTCTTTTATGTTTAAGCTGCATGTTGTGAATGAAAAAAACTTCTAACCCTATTCTCTCTCTCGCTCTCTCTCTCACTCGCTTTTCACCCACGACTTTTCGCAAGTAAAAACCCGTTATTTCTGTGATATTAAGTGACAAGAAAAATCCGATTTTCACGCCTCCCTGAGATCGACACTCGGACTCACGTCCATTTCTTCATTTAAAATCGACGTTGCGAGCGCAAGCTATAACGACTCTTTTAAACACACGCGTCCCACGCACCGTCACCCGACAAGCCCAGTTTGCCCATCGAGGTGAGTTACCTTGGCAAACTCAGTTTAGCCGGCAGGATAAACTTACTCGGCAAACCTAGCTTGCCAGGCAAAAAGACTAATCAACAGGTCTACTTCATTTGCCACAACAAGTTGACTTGTCAAGTCCAATCAGCTAGAGAACCCCGGCTTGCCCGACAAGTCAAGTAGATGTCCCTTGAGGCCTTCGCTAGTAGAGTGGCAGTTATGTTTGTATCCATCACCTCGAGTTTTTAGGAGTTGTGACTATGTTGAGGTTATCTTAAACCACCCAGTTGCATGTCCACGATCTCCACTACTAAAGCAACTCAAAGCATGACACATGGATTGTTGAAATGCGTAACCCATAAATGTCAGGATCAATGGAAAAGTGACTTACGCACATAGAGCACAAGAGCACTAATTGTATTTTGTGCAACAACAAATACTTAGTGAAATTTGAGAATCCTGCTACTCTCCCTAGATGTACACTATTTCTGATAGAACTGGATAATTAATTCCCTTGTCTCTTTCATGTGCAATTATTTGCTTGGGCGGACCTATTCTTATTTTCAAACTCGAATATGACCCACTTTGATAGATTCCGATCAAATAGCCATCGACAAACAAGAAAAAAATCATGCATAAAATCAAATACCATTTTCTAAAAATAAGAAAACTCAATTCAATTCGATCTTTCCATAACAAACTAGATCAAATAAAGCTCTAAGTTAAACCAAACGGGATTGCAAAAGTTCCAATTTATTCGTATATACTAAAAGCAGGTTACCCAACTCCACATGTCAATTCCTCACCCCTCCCACCCCTGCGCTCTCGCCCTTCCCCACCCCTTGCCCTGCACATTTTCATCTCTCTCTCCTTCCCCCTCATCTAGTTTAACTCACATCATTCTTTTTTTCTTACTTTATCTATATTAATCACCTCTATCTCTCTCTCTCCCCCCATTTGCTTCATCTCTAACATCCTTTTTTTTTCCAACCCTTTCCCACACACTCCACCAAAGGAAAAAAAAAAAAGGGTTTTTTATGTAATGCTTACATCGTGTATTGCTTGAAGATGAGATTACATTACCCAAAATATTAAAATTGAAAACAATATACTTTTGGCTCACATTATTATACCGTGTATCGTCGAAAATAATTTAAATCATTCATGATAATAATTATTATTGTAATTACAAATCAATTGAGTTGAAATTATTTCTTACAAAAATTTATCTTTCAAATTATTAATTTTACATAAAATTTATATTTACTTTCACATAGATATATTCTTCAAAATCAAATGAACGTGGAAAAAAAAGAACCAATATGTCATAGATCTTAAAATGGGAATAATCATGAAAATTTTAATGAAGTTTAATATACATGAGAAAGAAATATTTAAACTAATTTTACTTAAAGTTTCAAAAAAATGAAAATAAAAAAATATTCAAAAAATCACATTGAAAAATATCCGACACTAGATTGACGTAAATTTAGCAAAGTGCAGTAATTTTCTTTCTTTAGATTATAGACCATTTTCATGTGAGATGTCTTTCGATCATTTTTCTTTTAAATTATTATATAAAAATAATGACACAAGGTTTGATGTAAGTGGTAGTGGTGTGCTTCATCGTTATGGTTATTTATGGTTTACAGTCGTTATAGTATATGACAAAACAGCTATCAGATTACTATAAATTTTTACTCGGAATAACAAGTTTTCCCGAGGTTGAACTCAGGGAGCAACCATAATTCTAGAAGTATAAAAGTTCTCAATTATGTTACAAAAATAAGAGAGAGAGAGGGATCAAAAATTCTCTTGACTTCTTCTTCTCTCTTCCTCTTCTTTCTTTTCTTCTTCTCTTTCAGTTGATGTTTCTCTTCTTCTCTTTCTGCTGATGTTTCTCTTCTTCTCTTTCTCTATGGCTGCAGAGACTTCTTTCTTCTTCTTCTTCTGTTCTTCTTGCCTTCTTCTTCTTCTTTCTTCTTTAACCTGCGGTTGTGGTGATCTTCTTCTTTCTCTTTTCTTCTTCGCTTCTGCTTCTTTTCTTTTCCTTTTCTTTCTGCTCTGGCCGCTGACTTTCCTTCCTATTTTCTTTTTCTTTTGGCTGTTGCCCTTCCGACATCTGATGCGGTGCTCAGATGGCTTATTTGCGCATTTGCTACAGTTCTTTCCTTCCTTCTCCTTTAGCTCCTCTCCTTCCTTTCTTCTTCTTCAGCTGCTTAGTGCTGCTCAGCTTCGGCCGCTCCTCCTTCCTTCTTCTTTCTTTCTTCCCTGCGCGGATACACACCCATCAGTGCAAAACCTACCCATACCCCTTCCCCGCGTCTCTCTTTCTCTCTGAATCTCTCTTAGGAATGCTCTCCCAGAGCTGGGTAATCGGGTTCGGGTAACGCACCCGGGACCAGGCCCATCGGCGTGTGGTGGTGGGCAAGGAGTGCTTGGTCGAGTAGTCGAATCCGGCACAGACCCGCGGGGCGTGAGCGCGGGCGAGCGCATGGCGCACCGCGTGCATGTGAGGAACCTGACCCCTTTGTATTGAAGGCAAACAACCCGATACTTTTGCAATTTAAGTGTGGGTGCGCGGCCGCACACTTACGAGGTGGGACTAAAATCCCACCTCCAGATTACGTGCCCGCAGGCGAGGGAGTCACTGCCAATTGGGGCAGCTGCGAGGCTCGCGATCCAAATCGCACGCCTGGGTGCCTTTGCAGAAGCAATCCGCGCTTCCTGGGACTCGCGCCTGGGCTGGAGATGGCCTAGAGCTGCGAGCGAAGGAGCTGCAGTAGCTCAACAATGGCAGCGAGGGGGTGCTGACTTGAAAACACAGTGGCGGCCTCTCGGCCAAGTCAGATAACGTGGGAAGCTTCGCAGGAGTGCTGCGAAGGCAGTGCGGTGGTCGGCGAGGCGCGAGAGTGCCTATGGAGGAGGACTTAGGTCAGACTGTGTGCGTGAAGATGGGTTTGTTCGGGGGGGTGGTTGGGTGGTGAATGGCAGTGAATGGAGAGAGGGGAACGGTTGAGTGGAGTGAGGGGGAGCCTCTGGGCTGGTCGGCGAGGGAAGAGGTGGTCTGTGGAAGTGGAATGGACTCGCCGGAGAAGGTGATTGGAGATGGAGCAGATGGAGGTGGAAGTAGCGGGCGGTGGAGTAAAAGGGTAAATTAAGGGAGGGAAGATGTAAGGGAGAGAGAGAGAGAGAGGAAGAGTTCTACCTATTTACTCGACGAAGGGGGAGAGGGAAGCGTCCGGCTCGTGCCTGCCGGAGCTGAGGACGAAGATGCCCAGGAGGAGGGTATCGGCGACGAGGAGGCGGTCTAAGGGCGCCAGCTGGTATGGCTTAGCGCGGACGACAGGGCAAAGTAAACTTTACTGCAGGTAGGGCAGCAGAGAGACGAGGAGGAGGAGGAGAAGATCGCCGGAAGCTCGGGCGCTCTGACCAGAGGGGGAAGAGATGAAATATGGGGTATTTCTCCGCCAGAGAAAGCTTGAAGGAATCGGCAGACCTTGCCGCTCCTTATAAAGGCCTTGACGTGGAGAGGGAGCCAAGGAGGCGACGTGCTTGCCTCGCCGGAGAGTGACCAGAAATGATACTCATGCCTTTCGTGCGTTTGCACGAGAGGCATGGTTGATGGCAGAGGTCATGGGCGGGTCCTTGCGACAGAGGACGTCGCAGGGAACCCCCCGTCTGTTTTAGATGACGGCCGCCCTGCCCTGTGTGGCGCCATCCTCTGCGCAAGGTCGCCGGAGGCATGGCGCTGCGCAGAAATGGTAGGGAGGACCGTTCTGCAAAGAATGGTGAGAAGTTAGGGGGCTAAACGTAAGGGTTTCAAAAGATAAGGGTCAAAAAGTAAATTAAGAGGACCAATTTGTAAAGTCGGTCAAGATGGTCTTTTCTTAGGCCCAAATTTTTATACCAGACTACTTTGAACCTAAGGATTTTAATGGTGAAATTTGATTTTAGGTTGGACCATGTTTGACAGGTCAATTTACGTAAAAACCTAAATTAAGTCATTAATTGGGCATGGTTCTCATTTTAGGTCAAAAAAGGTTGCAGAGGACAAATTGAAGGTCCTAAACCCTAGGGGATATTTTTCTATGAATTTTAGAGGGTTTAGTTGATTTTTATCCTACCTCAAATCTCGTGAATTAAAGTAGGTTTATTTTAGGGTTACAGAATGTCATTTAATTCCTAAAAGTTGCTATAACCCTTTTCAGATCAGATCATCCCACTTCCCTCCTTATTAAGCTCGTTTGACCTATGTTTGGACCTTTAATTACCCTATTTGCATATTGTATTGGTGAAATTACAGTTTTACCCCTGATGATTTGTTTTATTCTTTAACTCAGAATTCTCTGAGTTAAGTCTCTCTTTGGACTTTGTAGGAGCTTTTTCACACATATTTGAATTAGCTTGTACTAGTTAAGGTTCATAATGATGTTATCATTAGTAAGATTAACATATCCCACTGCTCTACTCTTTTACATCATATTTCACTTGTAATTACATTACACTCAATTCATATTTTAACAATATCATAATTGTACCATCAATGAATATTGTCCGTTTAAACTACTCTCACATTTTTTTTAAATATAATATTTATCATCATTCAAATTTTCTTATCTTCCATGAAATAATTTATATATTTTTATTAATTATTTTATAAGATAATCTTGACATCAAATACACCAATCTTGCTTATACGTAATGTTCAAAGATACAATGCCATGCATTTAATCTTTAAGAAAAGCAAGGCAAGTACGCCGCGCAACCTTAGTTCCGGAGGATGAGTTGGTTTGGTTTGGAGCACTCCTCCGCAGTCGGTGAGGAGAGAGAGACGCCCCCGTCACAAGGTGTCCCTCCTCAGTCCCCCCCCCCTACTCACGTGTTCCGTCCTTCTCTTCCAACGTACCCCTCTCTATCCTCTGTTTCCTGTTCTGCTGCAACCGATTCTCCTCTCCTCCAAATCCTCCCCTCGCACCCCCGCCACCACCGCCACTCTGCGAACCCGGTTCTGCAGCAGCGCCTCCTATAGCAGATCCGAGCCCCTTCGATTCCAAAGTGCAGATGCCGACTCGAGAATTGTTCAATCTACGGCTTCTCACCACCTAATTCGCTTGAATCAGATGCCACTACAGCGATGCCGTGAAATCTCCACCACACTCCCACCTAAACTTGCAGCAGAGGCATGCTAAGGCCTTTTGGAGAGGGTTATTAGGTAATTTCAGCTGAAAGAGGACGGCGTGCAGAGAAGGCCTTTCGGTTGTTGTTAGGTAACAACTACTAGCTGAAGACCGGACGATGTTTGCTCTCAACACCACAATGTTTTTCCTCTTGGGTTTTGGTGTTTAAAGGAGCTTCTTTGCAGAATTCTACGGTGGATCAGGAAAGAGCTAAGTAGGTTGGAGTTCGATGCAGCTTCTCGGAATCCATTAAGCTTATTTGCTGGAAAACATGCTTGAAGTCTCCTTGTATTGCTGGTTTTTCTACTGCGGAGCCGACACGTTTGTAGATCAAGGGGATCTTAGTTGACGTTGACGTCTTGATGATATAGAATTATGGACTTCGCCACCGAGTGCGGAGTATCCGGTTCAGAGGAGCTTGCTACATTGTTGGAAAGAGTGAGATCTACAGAGGAACCTGGAGGAGAAAGTCAAGTTAGTGATATTTTCCAATGAAAGGACAACGAGGTGGCATCTATGCAGGAATTTGGACAAGAGAGTCGAGTTGATGATTTCTTTTTTTTGAGAAAGTGAATGACGGGATGGGATTCATGGAGGAATTGGCACAAGGAAGTCGGGTTGATGATATCTCCGGGAAACGGGACACTATGGAGGAATCTGTGCGAGAAAGTCGAGCTAACGATATCTCCGAGAAACGGGACAGCGAGGTGGGATCTATGGTGGAACTTGGAGGAGGAAGTCAAGTTAATTATATATCGGAGGAACGGGAAAATGAGGTGGGTTCCATGGAGGAACCTGGACGAGAAAGTGAAGTTGATGATATCTTAAAGGAGTGGGATAACATGGTGGATTCTGTGGAGGAACCTGGACGGGAAAGTAAAGTTAATTTTATCTCTGAGAAACAGGAAAACAAGGTGGGATCTGTGGAGGCGGCCGGCCAAGACGGTCGAAGCAGCGATATCTCCAAGAAACAGGAAGATGAGCCAATGAAGTGGGCCATTAGTTGGAATGAAGCAATCAGGAGGGAGCATGGGTATCGGAAGAAGATGGAAAAGTTTTTGCTGCAATTTCCAGATAGCTTTGAACTTCTTCCCATACAATTTCAGGTCAGTGATTTTTTATTGAATGATTGGTAGTCTTAATGGTTAAAGTGGAAGTTGCTGCATCTATATTTGCCCTTTGGGTAGCTAATTAATGATGAATAAAGTATTACATACATTTAATGTGCAACTTCATAGTTGCATTCTCATAAAATAATTCATTTGTTGGTTAATGTTATGCACTTCTCATAAGCCCGTAAAATACACTCATTTTTTTAAAAGGCACCCTTTTGGTAGTTGATCGTCTTTAGTTTTTAGCTAACTTGTTTTGGCGAAATAAACTCATCATCTGGCTTTACTTGCCGAGGAAATAATACCCAAGCCCAGTAAATTTATTTGGAGAAACACTATCTATATCACTTGTTTGACGAGTTAGTTATTTAGACACTAAAACTCATGAAGACTACCATGCACTTGATATCATGACTTCTCATGGGAGCAACACATGTACGAGATTGAAATTTGAATCTGAAAGAAGTCGGATATTTGTTGAATTAGAGTACAGATCTGCATAGTTTGTTTAGGAATTCTGCCAAATATGATCTGGATTTAGTGCAGGGACAAAGTATAATTCTAAGTTTTGGTATGGATTTTGTTACGATCTGGTTTTTGAATCCCTATAGGATCCGAGACTGGCTTGACTCGACCAATCCAAAGACCCAATCGTCCAACAAGAAATAACTGACAAGTAGGAAAATAAACCACATTTACTATGCAAGGTAACTAACAGTAAATGTGTACAAGTAGTAAAGGAAGTGAAAGATGCTAGACGGTATATACCACCATCACAACAGGAAAGTAGAATAAAAGTACAGTAACAGTAAATAAAGTCTGAAACTCACTAACAAAAAAGTACTACAACAGTAAGGAACTACTGCTGGGCTCGAATGGGTCCAGCACCCTCTGCAGCCGGTGACCCAGGCTGCTCAACTCCTGGACCTGTAAAGGGTTATGAGTAAACGGAATCAGTGAACGCTAAGTAGAGTGGTAACCAAACTATCTAAAGCAGTAAAAACTAACAAGTACATTTATATTTTCCAATTATTTTATTTTACAAGTAATTCCTTTTCACCCATTGGTTTACTTTCAGATTTCTTTCTTGATCTCGAATGTTTCTCGTGGGAACGATCTTGATTGTAGTTTTTTCCGAAGAGTAGAAGGCACACGTAGTGCTCTCATGGCCGGGAGAGTCCCCCGTGGTAATCCTACACCCAGTCAACCACCCCGAGGTCACTGACAGACGTAGCGATGACTACGGTACGTGCGATAAACGTACGGGTAGCTACCCCACACTAGCACACGGTCAGTCGTTTCCACTAGCAGGTATGCCCAAAGTACAGCACGGAACAATATAGGACCTAGCCCTCTCAAAAACAGGGTCTTGCCCCTCCACAGTCCACGCACCTTCGTCTGACTACCTCGGTTTGCCCAGTAGGCCTAGCAAGTCAGTGTAGGGTAGCTAGCTAAATCCCGTGTCCCGTAGGGTGGCTAGCTCCCTCCCTACACTAGTAGCTCTCCCCGGCACAATGTATGCGAGAGCCAACAGTAGTCGGTGTAAAGTGGCTAAGCCTAACCCCGAGTCCCAACCCAAGGGCTGCTAACTCCGCTCTACACTAAAAAGGGGACAGTCGCTCTCCTTAGTACCACGTACTCAAGGGCTAGCACACTTCCCACTTACATTTCCAGACATTTCCATTCATCCATAGGAGCTCTACTCTTAATTTCCTGTAGTGTTCATATTCATTTTCACCATATTATTCCATACCATGTTTCATCATTCACTATCACATTCTCATATTATACATATGCAGCTCGTATTTCCACCAATTAATATATGCAACAAGTGATATCATAGGTAACTGTTTAGTTATCTCAGGTATTTCGTATTTTAACAAGCAACTTGTATTTATTAACAGGCAGTTGTTTACAATTCAGCTCATTCATTTATAACTGCAATCTCAACCACGCATACAAAAGTGCAACTATTTCTCATCTTAGAATTCATGTCACATCCTAGGATTCTAGTTATCTAAATTTCATAGATGCATTCATATTTTATAAGTAGAACAGGGGGAAATCACTCTACCAGATAATCTAGGAGTACTGAGGGCTCAAACGGCAGACTCACGTGTCTCTGCAAGTTCCGAACACACAACAGATTGAAGTCTTATACCAAGAAACATAACACAATGGAATATTCAGAACAGTATAAAAATGTTTCTAACATATAGAGGAACTCACAAGGAAATCACAGATATCTTGTTTGCGTAAAACGGATCATAAATGGGTCAAAAATAGAACTGCAGAACCAAATCAGACGTCTGGAACTAAGTCCAGACATCTTAAAAGTCACCAGAGTCTCACCTTAAGTTCCTGCGTTGACCTTAGACGTCCAGGACTCCTACTTGACCGTCTGGACTCAGCTCCAGACGTCCGACCTATCCTCCAGTCGTCTGGGAGTGTCTCTGGTCATCTGGCAAGCTGTTCAGATGTCCGAAACGCGTGGGAGGGCATGCCGCGTGCCTTCCTAAAGCTGCTCCTGCGCATGATAGAGCAGCACGTCCTTATTTAGGCCAGCAAATCATACTGCGGTGCGGCCTGCATGGTCGCAGCCGTGGACATGACGTACCTTCGCGAATACCTACTTTCAGATGTTCGGTGTCGTCACTAGACGTCCAGCCCGTCGTATGGAAGGCACTCCAGATGTCTGATACTGGAAAAATTCCAGTATCAGAACGAGCTTTCGCTCCCTTCGCTGCGCTCCGCCGTGGCTTCTCCCTCTTTGTTGCAGCTCTGGCCGCAGCAGGAAGTCAGAGACAGCTCCCCGACGCTCTCCTCCTCCCGCATGCGTCGCGGCAGCCGTGCGCACTCCAACGAGCTCCCACAAAGCTCGTGAGCTCAACCTCCTCCTCCTCTCACGCCGCTCCTCCTCCTCGCTCTTTCTCCCTTTCTCACATATGCCTCTCTCACGGCAGTGAAGGGGGAAGGAAAGTGGTGGTGATGGAGTGGAGAGGAGAGGAAGGGGGTACTTATATAGGCAAGGGTTAGGATTCGGTGAGGGGGAAGGAGAAAATGAAGAGAGAGAAGGAAAGTTGTCTGCGCGCAGCTAATGCGTAGAACCAATCTTGCGTACAGATTTTTTTTAATTTCCAGACATTTGGGAAGGGATTCAGACATCTGATTAGATATCTGACTGACAGTTTAGACATCTTAAAAGACTCAAAACAGAATGGATCTTTACAGATTTGAATACTATGTTAACCTTCAAGATATAGTGTATGTGATTTTGGAACTCCTATATATGTTAATCTTTGTTTCTAAGTGATTTTGGAGTTTCAGGTTCTTATGGTTGTTATTCTTTGAGATACAAGGAATCCAATAGATTAAGAATTTTTATACTTCATCTTATTTGTGACTAATCCACCTCAAGCTATTGCATATTTAGATTTGAGAAACTATATTGCTTTTTAAGAATTTGCACTAGGAGCTGGTGTTGCTATCTAAAAATTGTTCCATGAGTCTCGTTGGAAATGTCTTGTGCTTCTTGGGTCTTCTTTGGCAATACAAACTCGACTTGCTTTTACCTACCTTGAAGCACTATAGCATGTTGGGAATTGAGGGGGGACATACTAGATGTGATAACTCTTATTGGTTGTAGGTTGTGTTGCCTTGCATTTCAATCAATACATAGTCGAGCAACCTGATTATGAACATCGTGGCTATGGAACGATCTTTGTCAAGTTAAGGAAGGCTAAGATGGCACCTTGCATATGGATAGCAAGAAGATGCTTATACCTCGACACACTAGGGCCTTATAGGGAGGGGCCCAACCCAATGGATCCCCCACTCCAGGCGCATTGCCACAGGAATATCCTCCTACTTCTCTGTCATGACCTTCCATTGTCACAAGAAAGGTACGTGACCATTGAACATAATTGGTCTCATCCAATTTCACCATGAAACCAAAAATTGGGCTCTTATAGGCCCTTGTCTCGATAACTTGCTCCGATGTCACTTCTGATGATACTCCTGAAGCCATTATCACTCTAGTCGAGTCCAAAACAAGTCAAGAACAACATGACCAGGAATCCAGCACATCATAGTGCTTGATCAATAGGGAGTAGAACAAAAGAGGCACAAAACTTCATCCTTTTAGGGACTAGGGTGATCAATACGCGGTTGATGGTGGTCACCAGAGGCTTATTGAGACCAAGTGGTGGCTGGAGGAGGCCTACTAGAGCAAGATGGGGCAAGATGATGCCAGAGAGATGGTTGTTGGCAGCCAGTGCTTCAATCACTGAAGGAGCGACAATTGAAGGCCTGCAGGTGGTGAAGCAAGCCACTTTCTCAAAGTTGGCGACCCGCACAAGAGCTAAGCAGCCCGATGGTCGGTTGTCGGAACCCTCTGGCTGACCAAAGGCAACGGTGGAGCCTTTCTAGGGTTGGCAGCAACCTAGAGAGAGGTTGGCAGTAGGGATCCCTAGGATCTTCTCGCTCTAATACCACATGGAAGAATAATGAGAAATTCTTGTTATTGATTAAAAGAGAAATCAATCCCCCTTTATATAGAGAGAAGAGATAACAATAGTAATCCTAATCCTAACTAATTTGAAAACAAACTCAAATCAAATCCTAATAAAAATAGGAAGAGATAACATGAATATCAAACACAAACTAATTAGCCTAACTTAACTAATCTAAAACTCTTTCCTAATTTTGAAACACCGTTCATGTTCTTTTTTCAAGAACTATGCATAGATTTGTAACATATATAAGTTGGAGTAGTTGTTACTTCAAAATTACATCAACCGGTTCTTGACCCACGTTAAGTAGGTCATTTACATGGGTTCTTTGCATCCATTTAGATGTACCCTTGGTCATTTGGAACTTAGATTCAAAGTTAAAATCATGTTATTGAGAGTTCTTCTTTGAGAAGGGAAAGAATGGGCATTGTTGATGAGGAGAATGAAGGTGAGGCAAAGAAGGTTGAGACCTGAGGAAGTCATCTCAATGTACTATGGTGCTCTACATACTTCTCTCAAGTTCTCTTATTGTGGCTATGAACATGAGCATTCTTCATGTGTCCTGTAACGACCCGGTTCCCGAGTCCCTACGAGACACGAGAACCGGACCGACTCGACTAATCCCAAGACCTAGTCGTCCAACGAGGAAGTAACCAAAAGACAGTAAAATAAACCACATTCAGCATGAATATAACTAACAGTAAGAAAGTACAGCAGTAAGGAAAGAAATTACTACAGTAGGTACCACCACAACAGTAAAACAGCATTTATCATATAACAAGAACGGCAGGTAAAGAAAGTACAGCGGAAACAAAAAACTACTCACTAAAACAGAAACAAAAGAGGTACAAGGACTGTGGTAAACTCTACTGGACCCTACTTGGCCCAGCGTCCTCTGCAGCCGCCGACCCTGGCTGCTCAACACCTGGTCCTGAAAAAGGTAACGAGTGTAACACGTCAGCAAAACGCTGAGTAGAGTGGCAAACTAACTAAAGGCAACAGTAGAGTGTACAGTAGCTGTTATGTTCTATTACTTCCTTTATTCACATCTTTCAATTTTTCTCACTATTTCATTTATTTCTCAGATCCTTTACTTGATCTCGAATGTCCTCGTGGGAACGATCTTGATTGCAGTCTTTTCCAAAAGTAGAAGTAGCACGTGGTGCTCTCCTGGCCGGGAGAGTCCCCCGTGGTGATCCTACCCTCAGTCAACCACCCCAAGGTCACTGACAGACGTAACGGTGACTACGGCACGCGCGATAAACGCACAGGTAGCTAGCCCGCACTGGCACGCGGTCAGTCGTTTCCGTTAACGGGTGCGCCCAAAGCACAGCACGGAACCAGGGCAGAGCCCTCTCAGTAACAGGGGTCCAACCCCTCCACAGTAACCAAACCGGGGCCTTGCCCCTCCACAGTCCGCGCACCCTCGCCTGACTACCCTGGTTTGCCCTAGTGGGCCTAACAAGTCGGTGAAGGAGGCTAGCAGAACCCCGGGGCCCGTGGGGTAGCTAGTACTCTCCTAACACTACTAGCTCTCCTCGGTACTACGTACACGAGGGCCAACAAGTCGGTACAGAGTGGCCAGTCCTAACCCCCGGGTCCCTGGGGTGGCTAGCTCAGCTCTGCACTAAACAGGGGGACAGTCGCTCTCCTTGGTACTCCGTACTCAAGGGCCAGCTCACTTCCCCAATTCTATTCCATTCGCTTTCCAGGAGTTCCGCTCCTACTTCCCCGTAGGGTTCCAGAACATCTTATGTCTTACTTTCCAGTTTCACGTTCTTACCAACCATGATCCCAATCATGTTTCTTTATTCATAACAGGCAGCTGTGAATTCAATTTGCAGGCAGCTTCATATATTCCTTTCCATTTTTCCAAGACTGCATTATTATATATTCCACTAGTTTTTCCATCCTAGGATTCATGCCATATCCTAGGGTCTATCATACAATCTAGTTTTCCGGTCCTAGGATTCATGCGACACCTAGGAACTATCATTCCATATATTTCTCATTCCTAGGATTCATGCAATGTCCTAGGTTCTAGTTATGGTTCCATACTTTAACAAATTTTATTAATACTTAAAGCCACTCTACCAGGTACAACGGGAGTAATGGGGGCGTGATCGGGAATCCCGCGTGCCTCTGCGACTCTCAAGACTGCAACTGAACGAGGTCCTATCACAAGGATCAAACACAAGGAGTGTCTCAAAACAGTGTATAGCTACTGTAGACGGGTAGAGGAATTAATTCTGAAAAGGACGCAACTCGAATCGCGAAAAACGGAGCCCGAACGGGCCCTAAACGGGTCGAAAAAGACGATACTGTGCAAAATCAGACGTCTGGAACTCCTTCCAGACGTCTTAAACGGTGGATCAGAGAATTACCTGTTCAGCGTGGTTTCCCAGACGTCCAGAAGTCTGCGGGGACGTCTGGCCTAGATCCCAGACGTCCGATGGTCCATACGGACGTCTGTAGGTCACTCCCGCCGTCTGGCATAAATTCCAGACGTCTGATTCGCAAAGGATGGCGAATCAGCGAACCTGCGCACAGCCAACTCCCTCCCTCAGTACGGTCAGTCGACAGGAAGGAAGGAGAAGGCGGTAAACTCACCTTTCAGACGTCTGTAGGAGCTTCAAGACGTCTATCTCGCCGTCTGGCTGTCAACCCAGACGTCTGATTCTGGAAATTTTTCCAGAATCAGGGCGCGACTCGGACTCTGCTCGCCACGCCGCCCGCGTCGCACCTCGCGCTCCTGCTGCTCAGACCGCAGCAGGTCCCTCTCCGCGTCTCTCCGCGCCCCCTGCACCCTCCGCCGGCTGGCCAAGCCGCTCCGGCGAGCTCGCCCTCACGGCAGAGCTCCGCCTTCGCACGCCGCACCTCCGCGCTCACTGCGGCCGCCGCTGCCGCCCTCGCGTCCGCTCGCTCTCGCGCACAGGAAGGAGAAGAAGGAGGAGACGGTGGAGACGGGAGGGGAGGCGTGGCCCTTTTAAGGCCGCGCGAGGAGAGAGGGGGTGGCAGGCCGCCTGCAGCCGCAGAGAGAGAGAGGGAAAAAGAGAGAGAGAGAGGAATCGCGGGTCTGCGCGCACAGGCGCGCAGACGACTCTCCCGTGCGAAAATAACTGTTTTCCAGACGTCTGGAAACTATCCCAGACGTCTGTTCAGACGTCTGGATGTGATCCCAGACGTCTTGACCGACGTCTGGGCCTCCTCCCAGACGTCTTAAAATACGTCTGGGGCACGCATTCGTTACAATATAACAAACTCAAAGGAAGTTTCGTCCCCGAAACTTGCGCCAACTAGGGTGCGGGAAAAGGATGTCCAAATAACCATAACAAACTCAAAGAGGACCGAAGCCGGTCCGAAAAGACGTACCCGCGAAAAGCTCCGGGTACCGCTCCCGCATTGCCGCCTCAGGCTCCCAGGTAGCCTCCTCGTACCGCTGGCTCCTCCACAAAACCTTTACCAGGGGTACTTGCTTTCGTCTCAACCTGCGAACGGCTCGGTCTAGGATCTGCACTGGCCGCTCGGGGTAGGTCAGGTCGTCGCTCACCTCGACGCTCTCGTGACTCAGTACGTGGCTGGGATCGGCTACGTACTTCCTGAGGTTGGACACGTGGAACACGTCGTGCACACCAGAAAGCTGCGGGGGAAAGGCAAGTCTGTAAGCAACGGGTCCAACTCGCTCCAGGACCTCAAAGGGCCCCACGAACCTCGGCGCGAGCTTCCCTCTCACCCCAAACCGCTGTAAGCCCTTCATGGGCGAAACACGAAGGAAGACGTGGTCCCCAACCTCGAACTGCACCTCTCTGCGTCTGCGATCCGCGTAGCTCTTCTGTCTGCTCCTGACAGTGCGGAGTCGTCTGTGGATCTACTCAACTACCTCCTGACTCTGCCGGATCAACCTGGGGCCAACCTCCCACTTGGTCCCCACCTCAACCCAACTCAAGGGGGCCGTGCATTTCCGTCCGTACAGAGCCTCGTAGGGAGCCATGCCGATGCTCGAGTGATAACTGTTGTTGTATGCAAACTCAGCCAGGGGCAGGTGCTCCTCCCAGGAGCCCCTCCAGTCTAGTACACAGGCACGCAAAAGGTCCTCAAGTGTTTGTATCGTGCGTTCCGACTGTCCGTCCGTCTGGGGGTGGTAAGCCGTTCTAAACCTCAACCTCGTCCCCAAAGCCTGCTGAAACTCAGCCCAAAACTGGGACGTAAAGCGGGTATCCCGGTCGGATACAATCTCCCGCGGAACTCCGTGTAGTCGCACCACATCACGGATATACCTCTCTGCCAACTGTGCTGGTCCCAAAGTGACTCGGATCGGCAAGAATCGTGCCGTCTTCGTCAATCTATCCACTATTACCCAGACTGCATCGTGTCCTCGCTGGGTAACAGGTAAGCCCACCACCAAGTCCATGGTGATGCTCTCCCACTTCCACTCTGGCACTGGAAGCGGCTGAAGCGGCCCTGCAGGCCTCTGATGCTCAGCTTTCACCTGCTGGCACATTAAGCACTGCTGCACGAACTCACCCACATCCCGCTTCATCCCTCTCCACCAAAACTCGCGTCTCAAGTCATGGTACATTTTCGTGTTTCCGGGATGTATGGTGAATCTAGAACCGTGTGCCTCAGTCAGGAGCTCTCTCAACAGCTCCTCGTCTCTGGGAACGCACAACCGTCCCCTCAAGCGTAGCACCTGGTCTGTGAAAGAGAAGTCCCCTGGGTCCCCTGATAGTACTCTGTCGCGCAAAGACTGCAAGTACGGATCGGCCATCTGTCCCGTGATGATGCGGTCTATCAACTCTGGCCTGGTCTGCCGTGTCACCGTCACTGCCCCACAGTACCCTCGTAACTCTAGAGGTCGCCAACTGCCCACCTCCTCCAAAAGGCTCCAACTCTGTAACTGTAGACTGGCCAAGCGTGCGGGCGCCTTACGGCTCAAGGCGTCAGCCACCACATTGGCCTTTCCCGGGTGGTAGGAGATGCTGCAGTCGTAGTCCTTCAGGAGCTCCAACCAACGTCTCTGTCTCATGTTGAGCTCCTTCTGGTCAAAAAGATATCTGAGGCTCTTGTGATCTGTAAAAATCTCGAAGGTCTCACCGTACAAGTAGTGCCTCCATGTCTTCAGCGCGAAGACAACATCTGCCAACTCTAGATCGTGGATAGGGTAGGTATGCTCATGGGGCTTCAGTTGCCGCGAAGCGTAAGCGACCACGTGACCCCTCTGCATGAGCACACCTCCTAACCCCTGCAAGGAAGCGTCCGTGTACACAACGAACCCGCCACTACTGTCAGGGATGGTGAGCACGGGAGCCGAGGTCAACCTCTCCTTCAGCTCCAGAAAACACGCCTCACAGGCGTCTGTCCAAGCGAAAGGCACATCCTTCCGGGTCAACTGTGTCATAGGACGCGCAATCTGTGAAAATCCTCTGATGAACCGTCTGTAGTAACCTGCCAGTCCCAGGAAACTGTGAATCTCAGTGACTGAACGCGGTCTCTCCCACCTGAGCACTGCCTCGACCTTGGCGGGGTCCACCGCCAGGCCGTCTCCAGAGATCACATGACCCAAAAAGGTCACCTCCCTCAACCAGAACTCGCACTTGCTGTATTTGGCGTACAGCCTGCGTCGTCTCAGAGTGTCCAGAACCATCCGCAAGTGCTGTCCGTGCTGCGTCCGATCTCTAGAATAGATGAGTACATCATCTATGAAAACCACCACAAACTGGTCCAAGTACGGTCTAAACACCCAGTTCATCAGGTCCATGAAAGCAGCGGGGGCATTGGTCAGCCCAAACGGTATGACCAAAAACTCGTAGTGTCCGTACCGGGTGCGGAAAGCTGTCTTGGAGACGTCGGTCTCCTTGATCCTCAACTGGTGGTATCCAGACCTCAAGTCGATCTTGGAAAACACCGTGGCACCCCGCAACTGGTCAAACAAATCGTCGATCCTCGGCAGCGGATATCTGTTCTTGATGGTGACCCTATTCAGCTGTCGGTAGTCCACACAAAGGCGTAGGGTCCCATCCTTCTTCTTCACAAACAGTACCGGGGCTCCCCAGGGAGACGCACTGGGCCTCACGAAACCTTTCTCCAAAAGGTCCTGCAACTGGGACTTGAGCTCTCGCAGCTCAAGCGGTGCCATTCTGTATGGCGCGGTGGAGATGGGGCTGGTCCCTGGTACTAGTGAGATCTCAAACTCGATCTCACGCTCGGGCGGTAGTCCTGGTAACTCGTCTGGAAACACGTCGGGGTACTCTCTGACCACCGGGATGCTCTGGAAGTCTGCCACGGGGCTGTGCTCTGCCACCACACAAGCTAGGAAGCCCTCACACCCCTGGCTCAAAAGTCTCGCCGCCCGAAGTGCCGAAATGCACCTGAAACCTCCGTCCACTGGCTGCCCGTGAAACTCGAAAGAAGGCAACTCCGGAATGGAGAAGACAATCTTCCTCTCAAAACAGTCTACCAAGGCGTGGTAAGCGGACAACCAATCCATCCCCAGAATCACTCCAAAGTCCTCCATCTGTATCATAATCAGGTCAGCTGGCAGGCTATGTCCCCCGATGCTGACCTCGCAACCCGTGTACACCTCCTCAGCTACAAACAGCTGACCACTCGGACCTCTGATTACGAACGGATTCTCTAACAGTGTATAATCCTGGTCCAAACTAACTGCGAAACTGGCTGCGACAAACGAGTGCGTAGCGTCGGAATCGAAAAGCGTGTAAATGAGTCTGCCAAAAACTGAAACCATACCTGCTACCACGGATCCCGATGCTCTGGCGTCCCTGTGTGTTAGGGCGTTGATACGCCCCTCAGCCCTAGGTGCGGACGAAGCAGCCACACTCTGCGTCGGACGGGTAGGTGCTGGCCGGTACCCTCCTCGCGACTGCTGTCCTCCTCCTCGCGCCTGGGAACCGCGGCCTCCTGCGCGCCCTCCAGTGCTCTGCGCGGGAAGTATCTGCTGACCTCCTGCCCTAGACGGGCAGTCCCTCCTGACGTGGCCCGGCTGGCCACACTGGTAGCAGAGGGGAACCCGACTCCCGCCCTCAGTGAGTCCCTGCTGTCGGCTAGGCGGGGGTCCGGTGCTGGTGACTGGCCCCTGTCGAGGGCCCCCAAAGGCCACTGATGGCCCTGCACAGCGTGACGGCTCTCCTGCGGACGTCACGTGTCTCCGTTCTCGCCGGCCCTGTGAGAAGTCTGGCTGAAAGGGCCTCTTCCGCCCGCCGTCGGTCTCTCGCGCGGACGGGTTGGTCTCCTCGTAAGTCATAGCTGCCTCTACCACCCTCGAAAACGTCGGCAGCTTCAGGGGTTTGACATATCCCCGGATCGCAGGCCAGAGCCCCTCGGTGAACCTCCAAAGGCGCTCCTCCTCAGTGGCTACCGCTGTCGCTGCAAAGTGGGACAGCTCCAAGAAACGCGTGCGGTACGCGCTCACGGTCATCGTCCGTTGGCGGAGAGTGTGGAACTCCCGCCTCCTCTGGTCCTGCCACGTCTGGGGAAAGTACTGCTCGCAGAAGAGGGTGACGAACTGGTCCCACGTCGGCTCGTCCCTCTCCTGTCCCCGGACCGCCCTCCACCACCGGTGTGCCGCACTCTCCAGCTGGTACGTGGCAAAGGCCACGCGGCACTCCACCGGGGGGCGAAGGGTGTCGAAGATCTTCTCCAGCTGCTCAAGCCAGTCCTCTGCCTCGGTCGGGTCCTCATCCCCCTTGAAGGAGGGGGGCTTCAGCTTCCGGAACTGTCCGAAAAGCTCGAAGTGGCGGTGTAGGGGAGGTGCTGGTGCACCTCCAGGCGAAGGTGCCTCGTGTACAGAAGTGTCGGAGGAAGGTGGGGGTGGCAGGGGCCCATCCCCTCCCTCGTGTCCAGCGCCGCGTCCGTCGCGTGGTCCCACAGAGGACTCCCCCTCTGCAACCCCAGGAGGAGGTGCTCGGGGTGGTGGGTGGAGCTCCTCTCGTACAATATCCCGTATCAGTCTGGCGAGGTCCTGGGCCTGGAAGCCAGGGAGTGGTGGCTGATCCACCGAGACGTCAACGATAGCACGTCTACCTTGCCGACCTCGCCCTCGGCCGCGCCCACGGCCAGTCTCGCCAGTCCCGCGACGAGGCATCTCCTGCAAGGAGACGCAAAAAAAAAACGGAAACGTCAAAACAAACGGTACCTAACAAAACTTCTAAGAGCTCATGTCAAGAGACATGTTGTGGTGGCTACTCTAGCTATAAACATGTGAATTGGTTATTTTCCAGTCAGTTGATTCACTTCTCGGGACGACCTTGCTCTGATACCATCTTGTAACGACCCGGTTCCCGAGTCCCTACGAGACACGAGAATCGGACCGACTCGACTAATCCCAAGACCTAGTCGTCCAACGAGGAAGTAACCAAAAGACAGTAAAATAAACAACATTCAGCATGAATATAACTAACAGTAAGAAAGTACAGCAGTAAGGAAAGAAATTACTACAGTAGGTACCACCACAACAGTAAAACAGCATTTATCATATAACAAGAACGGCAGGTAAAGAAAGTACAGCGGAAACAAAAAACTACTCACTAAAACAGAAACAAAAGAGGTACAAGGACTGTGGTAAACTCTACTGGACCCTACTTGGCCCAGCGTCCTCTGCAGCCGCCGACCCTAGCTGCTCAACACCTGGTCCTGAAAAAGGTAACGAGTGTAACACGTCAGCAAAACGCTGAGTAGAGTGGCAAACTAACTAAAGGCAACAGTAGAGTGTACAGTAGCTGTTATGTTCTATTACTTCCTTTATTCACATCTTTCAATTTTTCTCACTATTTCATTTATTTCTCAGATCCTTTACTTGATCTCGAATGTCCTCGTGGGAACGATCTTGATTGCAGTCTTTTCCAAAAGTAGAAGTAGCACGTGGTGCTCTCCTGGCCGGGAGAGTCCCCCGTGGTGATCCTACCCTCAGTCAACCACCCCAAGGTCACTGACAGACGTAACGGTGACTACGGCACGCGCGATAAACGCACAGGTAGCTAGCCCGCACTGGCACGCGGTCAGTCGTTTCCGTTAACGGGTGCGCCCAAAGCACAGCACGGAACCAGGGCAGAGCCCTCTCAGTAACAGGGGTCCAACCCCTCCACAGTAACCAAACCGGGGCCTTGCCCCTCCACAGTCCGCGCACCCTCGCCTGACTACCCTGGTTTGCCCTAGTGGGCCTAACAAGTCGGTGAAGGAGGCTAGCAGAACCCCGGGGCCCGTGGGGTAGCTAGTACTCTCCTAACACTACTAGCTCTCCTCGGTACTACGTACACGAGGGCCAACAAGTCGGTACAGAGTGGCCAGTCCTAACCCCCGGGTCCCTGGGGTGGCTAGCTCAGCTCTGCACTAAACAGGGGGACAGTCGCTCTCCTTGGTACTCCGTACTCAAGGGCCAGCTCACTTCCCCAATTCTATTCCATTCGCTTTCCAGGAGTTCCGCTCCTACTTCCCCGTAGGGTTCCAGAACATCTTATGTCTTACTTTCCAGTTTCACGTTCTTACCAACCATGATCCCAATCATGTTTCTTTATTCATAACAGGCAGCTGTGAATTCAATTTGCAGGCAGCTTCATATATTCCTTTCCATTTTTCCAAGACTGCATTATTATATATTCCACTAGTTTTTCCATCCTAGGATTCATGCCATATCCTAGGGTCTATCATACAATCTAGTTTTCCGGTCCTAGGATTCATGCGACACCTAGGAACTATCATTCCATATATTTCTCATTCCTAGGATTCATGCAATGTCCTAGGTTCTAGTTATGGTTCCATACTTTAACAAATTTTATTAATACTTAAAGCCACTCTACCAGGTACAACGGGAGTAATGGGGGCGTGATCGGGAATCCCGCGTGCCTCTGCGACTCTCAAGACTGCAACTGAACGAGGTCCTATCACAAGGATCAAACACAAGGAGTGTCTCAAAACAGTGTATAGCTACTGTAGACGGGTAGAGGAATTAATTCTGAAAAGGACGCAACTCGAATCGCGGAAAACGGAGCCCGAACGGGCCCTAAACGGGTCGAAAAAGACGATACTGTGCAAAATCAGACGTCTGGAACTCCTTCCAGACGTCTTAAACGGTGGATCAGAGAATTACCTGTTCAGCGTGGTTTCCCAGACGTCCAGAAGTCTGCGGGGACGTCTGGCCTAGATCCCAGACGTCCGATGGTCCATACGGACGTCTGTAGGTCACTCCCGCCGTCTGACATAAATTCCAGACGTCTGATTCGCAAAGGATGGCGAATCAGCGAACCTGCGCACAGCCAACTCCCTCCCTCAGTACGGTCAGTCGACAGGAAGGAAGGAGAAGGCGGTAAACTCACCTTTCAGACGTCTGTAGGAGCTTCAAGACGTCTATCTCGCCGTCTGGCTGTCAACCCAGACGTCTAATTCTGGAAATTTTTCCAGAATCAGGGCGCGACCCGGACTCTGCTCGCGACGCCGCCCGCGTCGCACCTCGCGCTCCTGCTGCTCAGACCGCAGCAGGTCCCTCTCCGCGTCGCTCCACGCCCCCTGCACCCTTCGCCGGCTGGCCAAGCCGCTCCGACGAGCTCGCCCTCACTGCAGAGCTCCGCCTTCGCACGCCGCACCTCCGCGCTCACTGCGGCCGCCGCTGCCGCCCTCGCGTCCGCTCGCTCTCGCGCACAGGAAGGAGAAGAAGGAGGAGACGGTGGAGACGGGAGGGGAGGCGTGGCCCTTTTAAGGCCGCGCGAGGAGGAGAGAGGGGGTGGCAGGCCGCCTGCAGCCGCAGAGAGAGAGAGGGAAAAAGAGAGAGAGAGGAATCGCGGGTCTGCGCGCACAGGCGCGCAGACGACTCTCCTGTGCAAAAATAACTGTTTTCCAGACGTCTGGAAACTATCCCAGACGTCTGTTCAGACGTCTGGATGTGATCCCAGACATCTTGACCGACGTCTGGGCCTCCTCCCAGACGTCTTAAAATACGTCTGGGGCACGCATTCGTTACATGTCCTCTATCCTAGTTGCCAGAAGAAAGGACATTTCACAAGATACTATGCTTCGTTTCCTCTTAGCCTCTTGCTTGTGGTGGTTATGGTCTCCACCGACAAGCATGTAAAGAAAAGAAGATTAGGGCTAACTCAAAGGGATCTTGAGACTCACAAGGAAGATGCACTTTTAATATTTTTCTTTCTTTGGAAAGATGCATTTTTAATATTTAATTTAAAATATTAGCAAATATGAGTGTATTGATAGCTATAACGATACATAGCACATACTTTAATATGTAAAGTCATATATATATTAGAAATTTAGAAGTAACATTTGAAGTGAAGAAATAAAAAAAGGATATACATTTTTTTGAAAGAAAAAAATTATATACATTTACACTGACAAAAACAAATACATAGATGTCATAAAAAACTCCATGTGAAAATTGGCTGATTAAGCTTCCTGGTAACCTTTTAATTGGCCCAATACTTGGCTCAACTAAGTTTATACATGGTTTAGTTTGTGACTAACTAGGATTAATTGGCCGAGTAATTAGCAAGTAAGCCAATTTTCACAACCTTGTTTCCATATCTGTTTTGAAGGGAATGTTTAAGGTTTGTGGTGGACTATATAATCTATTCTCAATGGAAAGAACCTGGTTCAACTTCAATGTCTTGTAGATTGGTGATTGATACAACTTCCTACTGCATTTCGCATGAAGAGAGGTCACTGAGGTCTTGGCCTTTTTTTTTTAGGAAATCTTAAAGAGGTTATTGTTAATGATTTGTGATCAAGGAGTTTAGCGAGGTGATGGCAACGATTGAGGTCCCTTCCCCTTATGCTACTCAACTGAGTATCCAAACATGCCTTAATAAGTGATGTTTATTTACTTTATGTTAGAAAGCCTTAATAAGAGAGAGGTCGATTCATAGATCTAGAAGTAGCATAGGGTTTGTTGATCGAAACACAAGCATACACAAGAAGCATGACATTATGTAGAAAATCTGTTACAGGACAAACCATAGGAGCGTAAGCTCCACAAGACCCCAGTGCCCACTAGCAACTAGGATTTTGTTTGTCACTATCACGTCATAAAGAGGTAGGGTGTTACATATTTTTAAGGACATAGGCTAAGTGGACCCACACCCAAGGGTTCATATACTTGTTTTACAATATGCCACTCAACGGTCCGCTTTAAATTGTGCATAGAGGTCAAACATGCCCAACTTGCCCACCTTCTTCTCATTTTATGACATAGGAAGGCCTTTGGTGAAGATATCAGCAATTTGGTCTTTAGACTTGATATGTGGGAGGCATAAATCTCCATAATCAATCTTCTCTTTAATGAAATGTTTATCAAGCTTAGCATGTTTTGTATGGTCATGGAAGACTGGGTTGTTGGCCAAGTTGATGGCAACTTTGTTATCATAGTACAACATCATGGGAAGCTTTGGTTTAATATTAATCAGCTAGCACAATCTTCACCTGCAACATCTTCGTAATTCCCATTACCTGCAACATTAAAGTACAACTGATTTAGTACTTTATCTAGCACAAAATAGATTGCTTCTTGCTTCTTCAAATGATAAGATTTCCACCTAGATAAATGGAGTAGCCTATTGTATATTGCTTATCATCCACCAAACCAACCCAATCTACATCTGTGCAACTTTCAATAGTCAACTCATTACTTTTAGTGTACAAGATTCTCTTCCCGAGGCTTTTCTTTAAATAACTGAGAACCCCTATACGCAGCATTAATATGAGTAGTAATAGGAGCATGTATAATTAGCTAAGAACATTCATTGCATAAGACTTGGTGAGGATAAGATAAATTAACTTTCCCACAAGCTTCTAATATCTCCAGTTTTGGGCGTCATCCAAGGGCTCTCTACTCCTCAAGCTCAAGTAATGGTTTACTTCAATGGGGGTCAGTGCAGGACTACAATGCAACCTTCTAGTTTCTTTTAACAAGTCAAAAACATACTTTCAATGACATAAAAACAGCACATCCTTTGACCTAGCAAGTTCAATACCCCAAAAGTACTTTAATGTTCCAAATCTTTGATTTCGAACTGAATTGCCAACCTCCTCCCCAGATTGATAATCTCCTCATACACTAATAGTAAAGCAACTTGTTCTGTACAATGTTTCATAAGCAGCGTATTATCATCGTTACCTTGGGAATGCCCTTGCTCCTTCATTGCAATCCGCAATCTATCAAACCAAGCACGTTGTGTCTACTTGAAACCATATAGGGATTTCTGGAGCCTATAACATTTTCCGTTCAATTCATAGCTGGGGGGTAGATGCATATAAATTTCTCTTTTGAGGCCCCCATTAAGAAAAGCATTCTTCACATCTAATCAATGGAGTTGCCACCCAAAAATGCATTGCAGGGGCCAAAACAATTCTAATAGAGTTCATTTTTGCTACAGGTGCAAGAGTTTACAGGTAATCAATCCCATATTTTTGAGTGAACCCTTTAGTAATCAGATAAGCCTTGTATCTATTTACTTGCTCATCTACTCTGTACTTAATGGTGTACACCCATTTTGAGCCAATGATATGGATGCCATCTAGCATATCCACAACATCCCATGTTTGGTTCTTCACATGGGCTTTCATTTCTTCCTGCATAGCAACAACCCACTTTGGATCAAGTTGAGCCTTAACTACATCTTTGGGAATCACAATAGAAGAAAGCAATGAAAAAGAAACACTTATAACTTGAGCTAAGTCTAGCAAAGGTCACATCTATGTTTATAGGATGCTTGTTGCTTGTAGAACTCCTCGTCCCTTTCCTGAGAGCAATCAAACGATCATCTCTAGCACTTACACTTGCAAGCTCAATAGCATCACTCTTATCTTCAGAGTTGTTACTCCTATCTTCAGAGTTATTGAGATCATCAGGACTATCATCAACTATCTCTATTGAGATTGGATTTGGAGCTAGGGAGGCAGAAGATGGATTGGGATTGGTCTCATGATCACAAATATGGTTCTGTCTCTTACTGTAAACTTTGCCATATCGATTGTCCACCACTTGTTCCCCCAACTTAGAGAACCTTGACCTTGTAGTGTAACTATCTTTACAACAAAGACACATGACTCCGCTTCCTCCACACTCCCTCCTTGAAGAGGAGTAGGGAAAAAATAAGATTTGTCTTCAAGGAAGGTGACATCCTTTTATATTTTCCTTATTTTTGGGTTAAGGCACTTATACCCTTTCTGAGTGGTACAGTACCCAAAAAAACTCCTTTGATAAAGCAAGGATCAAGTTTCCCACTTCTAGGTGCAAGGTTATGGAAGAAGTAGTACAAAAGAAAATACCACTTTGTCAGGCACTAACATAGAAAAAGGGATTTTGCCACCAATAACTTGGGAAGGCATCCTGTTGATTAAGAAAACACTAGCAAGAACGACATCAACCCAAAATCATTTTGGCACTTGTCGTTAAAAAAGCAACGTTGGCATACTTCCATAATATGTCGATTTTTCCTCTCAGCCACTCTATTTTGTTGAGTGTAGCTACAAGTGGTTTCATGAATAATCCCCATGTCTTGAAAGAATCCTTGTAACATTGTGTGAAGATATTCTCTTACATTATCTGAACTAAAAATTTTTACCCGAGTGTCAACTAGTTTTCAACCAAGTTACAAAATATCTCACATTCTTTGGAACTTTGGACCTATTTTTCATCGTATACACAAATGTGCAATGTGACCAATCATCGACGAATATAATAAAATATTGGAAACCATTCACGGAAGATACATTCATAGGCCTACAAACATTATAATGAACCAAATGAAAAGCAATAGTACTTCTATTTCTTGGCTCCAAAAAAGTAGTACGAGTTTGCTTAGCTAAATGACAAGTTTTACTATGTAAGGAGGGTATCTTAATTCCAACAAACAAAATAGGAAAAAGCTTTTGTAAACTAGAAAAGCTCAAATGGCTTAGTCGATTGTGACATAAAAATATCTGATCTTGTCCACCACAATTTTTCCAATGAGTCGACAAAATGGAGGTCAAGGCAGATGCAACTTTGGTAGGAAGTTTGTAAGGGCCATTAAAGACCAAACTAATCCTAATCTTCCTCTTCGTCTGCAATTCCTGCAAGACAACCCAATTTTCATGGAATATTAGTTTGTAGTTCAACACCATTGGCCTTAAGGTTTAGCACCCATTTTCGCTCCTCATTGGCTTCAATTTGAAAGTACACTTTTTCAATACTTAAAACCTTATCAGAATTAAGAATCCGAATCCTTTCTGCTTTAAATTCTAGATTCAATCCCACCAAGAAGATGAAGGTACAGTTCCGCCATTCATGCTGCTAAAACAACTTTTGGCCATTTGCACTCTCACATGTTTCTTTTGCATAACAATCCCAGTCTTCCCACTTGGATTTCAAAGCACGATAGTATGCAACCACAGACATGGTGCCTTGTCGCATGCCGTCAATCTCCTACATGAGATGATAAATCCACACTTCCTTTTTCTTTTGGCCATGCATACCCTCTAGTACCATCCACATGTCTCTGGTAGTTTTCTTCCTTAAAATAAGTGATTGGATCTCAACAAATACAGAATTGACAATCCATATCTTGACTTGGTTGCCCTCTAAGTACCACTTTTCCAACGATTTATCCATGATTCAGGTTTTGACTTGGTTTCATCCACATTGTTGATCCTCCCCTTTCTTGCAATGGTCATTATAGTTGCTACAAACCACAACAAATAGTTGTTTTTCGTCAATTTCATAGAAGTAATCTAGATATTCATGCTATCTTGGCCCTTCATCTGCCCTTTCTCCTCAGATGTAGCCATTAGAGATCAAGATTGTTTTCCCTCTAACTAAGAATGACCAAGAGCTAACACAAAACAATACGAAGAGGCTTGAACTCAGATGCCACAAACACAAACCACCAGCACAGCCTGAGTTAGAGATGGATATTTGGAGTTCTGTAGCAGAGATGGCTGAACGACTAAAATGGAGTTTAAGCTTGAGCCAAGGTTCAAAAAGTCAATATGCAATATTTGATCGGTTGGGCTACTACATAGATATATAGTATGACGGCAAGTATGCAGTTTTGTATTTTTATTTAGAAAATACAAAATAATTAGTTAACTTGCTAAATTTTGTATTATATGTCCCAAGCATATGAAAAATCAAAGCTACAAACATAAAGTTGCCTTAAGTTGTATAACAAAAAACACATTAATCCTTAATTACTATATACTATTGACAATATGACCATAATATCTTGAAAATTTGGCCTATTTGAAAATTAGGTGGGCTTATTTATTTTAGGTCTATTTGAAATTCTACCTTATACTTAGTATACTCAGCTGAGTATGCATGTAGTCAGATCGAGTAGTCAGTCTGGATTGACTATTGGACTGCCTCATGATATGCAATTCAAGAGAGGGACTGCCTATGCATATGCGACCTAGGCGGCTGATTTCCTAAACAATGACCAAAGTTAGAGTAGGTAGCTGGAGCACCGTTGACGGTTGTCAACGCTTTAGCAACAACAAAATGGTCAAGGATAGCATCGCCCAGGCTACAACAAAGAGAAAAGGGGATGAGGGTAGGGGTTATGCATCCCTAACCAACTGAATGGACCCATTAGGTTTTTCTAAAGCAAGATCAACAGTTGCTAGGGCACCTTCGAGGTTGTTGAAGCTCTCTAAGGTTCCAGCAATGTCACTAGTCTATTCTAGGTGCCACCCGAACCCTTTACAAGAAGTTGTAGGTCGTTGGTCTGCTATTTGCTGTAGGTGTGAAACTTGAGTTGCTTCACTAGGGCCTTACTCCTCACCGAGAGCATAAACGAGTCAAGAAGAATAGATCATATCACCATGGCTTTGATACCTGCTGATCAAAACACAAGCATACATAAGAAGCACGAGATTATGTGGAAAACTCGTTACGAGAAAAATCTTAGGAGCACAAGCTCCACAAGGCCTTGGTGCCCATTAGTAACAATGGTTTTTGTTTTTCACTATCACTTCACAATGACGTTGGATGTTACATTTTTATAATGACAGGTTAAATGGACCCTGTTGTGTGTAAGAGTCATTGTTTTAAGAATAGCGTCGTAGTATTGGACAAAAATTGCAACACTTAAAATTTATAAACTCGGAAAACAAAAGTGAGTCTGAAGTCGTTCGCAGGGAGCAATTTAAAGCAAATAAATCCACTAATCACAATATCAAGAATAATATGCAATTAAAATCAAAACAATGCTTAATGTATATCAGAATAATATCTCAATAAAATCAGGAGTCAGAGTGCAAAAAGATTGGGTTAAAATGGTAGTTTGAACCACCAATTTAACCATATTGTTTAAGCTCTAATTCAAACTCACATATATGAATAGTAACTCTCAACCACTAATAGTAATTTCCACATCAGCAGATATGTCACAGTATCAGAACTAAAGCCAGCAGCTCACTAAATGTTAAGACAAGGCTTCAGACGCCTTAACCTCAAGCCCTAGCAATGCTAAGGCACAACAGCAGCAAAGACACAAGGGTCTCGCAAACACAAGGCACAAGGGGCCTCACAAAGCCTCAGAAGGCTAAGTGTTGAGCGCGGGAGAGGGGGCATGATTCCCAAGGCAATAGTAATGCAAAACCCCCCTCCTCCCTTTCAGATTTCCTTCTCTCAGATTCGGGTATATGGGTATACAGTAACGCGTAATCAAATTCGAGTAAGTGGACCAGGGACCAGACCCGCTGGCGTGGTGTAGCCGGTAAGGAGTGAGAGGCACGTGAGATGAGGAGACTTCACCCCCGTGTCTGAGGCAAAGAGCGTATGGCACGCTTTGCTTTTATGCACTGCACGAGTTTTGTCCCACACGATGTGGGACTAAGATCTGCAACTTCCTTCGTGTAAAGGCCTCGAATGCTGCAGCTTCCTTCGCGAGTTTTGTCCCAACTGCTGCTGCTTTGCTTGATTGATGACCTGGGAAGCTGCAGTAGATGAGTCCGCATCTACTAAGGGCAAATGCTGGATGAATGATGGGTGGAGTGGAGCAAACAACGTCGAGGAAGGTGGTGGCAATGACGGACTTTTGGCCAGTACCTGCAAACCAAAATACAACCTTGCGGCCCTGTCAAACACATTCACAAGCTTCACTGGTGTCCGGCGAAGGTGCTAGTGATGGAAATTCGATGAGAGGGTGTGTGTGAAGTGGCGAAGTCGGAGAAGGCGAGCGGAAGGTGTAGTGTTCAGTGGAGAGTTTGGGTGGTGGTGAGGCAAAATTGGTTGACGGCTTTTGAAGATGGAGGTGTGGCGGAGCTTTTGGGCTTGATGGGAGGTTGTTTGGTGGAGTGTGGTGTCGGCGTGAGCTCGCTGAAGCTTATGCCGGATGTGGGGAAGACGGGGGTGGAACGGGGTGTGTGATGATCAATCCTAGAAACTAAGGGTGTAGAAGGAAGCAGGGGAGTGAGAGGAAGAGAAAGGAGAGGTTTAGACAGGGAGAAAGAGGATGGAGTCGTCCAGTGGTGATGGGCCAGAGTCGGAGAAGATGAGGTTGATAGCGAAGGAGAATGGCGACGACGAGGGTGGAGAGAACCTCTGCTTTGACTGGTGAGAGGCAGAATGAAGGGAGGAAGATAGAGGGTCGTCCAATTTGATGGTTTGATGGCCGAAGGAGGAGGATGGAGGCCGCTGGAGCTCGAAGAGATTGTGGCCAGAGGAAGGTGTTTTCTGAGCTATTCTTGGCTGAGAGGCACGCTACGTTGTTGAGGAGTTTAAATGGAGGTATTTGGGCCTCTGAATTGCACGAAATCAGTGCAATTTCCTCGCAAAATTCGCATTGAAAAACATAGATTCGCTAGGGTTTTAAGAGGCGAATCAGGGCTTGGGATCAGGTCCAACAGATTCTTCATGATTTCAATCCCTCCAAATTTGGAGGGATTTGATGCTAATTTGAGAGAGAACTCTTCTCTTGAATCTCAGTATCAAGGCATTCACATTCAACAATGGCGGCAGGGACCTTTTTGAATAAAATGACGAGAAGTTAGGGACACATACGTAATAAATTCGAAAGTTAGGGGCTTAGATGTGAAGAATAGAGATTTTAAGGACTAATTTGCAAACTAGGCCAAGATAGACTCTGATTGGACCCAAATTTTGGCCTTAACCTAATTTGGACCCAAGGAATATAATTGTAAACTTGGATTTGAGTTTTAACCACGTTTGACTAGGAAATTTGTATAAAAGCCCAAATTAAGGCAGAATTACGTCTGAAACTCTGTTATAGGTCGAAATGAGTTCAGATGGTCAAACCAAGGGTACAAAACCTCTTAGAATATTTTTCTATAAATTTTAGGAGGTTTAGATGAATTTTATCCTCACTAGAACCTCTTTAATTTAAGCAGGTAGATAATTAGGATTTTATATGCTGTTTCGGTTCTTGATATGCGTGAAATCCCGTTTCTGTCAATTTTGACCCACTTTTTGGACTTTTGAGCTCATTTAACCTTCATTTAACCCCTGAGTGACCCTGTGGTTAATCTATGTTTGTGACGTGTTGTTAAAATTACATATTTAACCCTAATTTTTCGTTCTCTCAAATTAGAGTAATATGGAGTTATGACCCTCAGATCATTAGATAGGAACTTTTATCAATCAAACCTGACTAAATGTGACCAGTTAGGGTCTATGATGATGTTCCCATCAGACCCACACTTAAGGGTCCATATACCCATTTGCAATATGCCACTCAACAGGGCTATTTGTTGGGATGTTGTGTTGAACACCTTCTGAATTTGCCTTTATTGTAGGAATCTCACCAAGTCTACCTTGAAGATGAAATCTCTCATAGTTGGCATTATTGGTATGGTAATCAATCAATAATCTCTTTGATTATGGAAATTTCACAAATGGCATATTTGATGTGGTATCAAATCACAATCTCTTTATGGATTCTCCCATAATTGGGATGATTGATATGATATAAATATGTATCCCTTGATTAATGAGATGCTTCCATAAATGGCATAGAGTTTGGGCATAAGTATGCTTGTACTCCATTGTACCAAATCATCTCATCTTATTTAGAGTGGGAATCACGATGTAATCAAGTGGATTTTCGGTTAGAGAAGAGCGAGGTCTCTCCTTCGTGATGTGGGATTCCCTGCAATATGTTCTGATGTAATTCCTTTGATTATCATGATAAGCTTCCCTCCTGGTTTTTTACCCTTCCTCTGAAGGGATTTTTCCACGTAAGTGTGGGTGTTCCTTTTCATGGATGCTTTGTCTACTTAGCATGTGCCATTCCATCCTTACACTATTGATGAAGACTATCGGCAATTTTGTACTCAGCAGAGGTGGACCTGTAGGAGCATGGCCCAATGTTCAATTTGGGTGACTGCTTGCATTTGATTTTTTTCCCACAAATCAGGAAAGGAATTCCATAAAACAGGGTGGAAGTGATGAGTTATGACTTCTATACCCCAACTCAGGAAAAAACCTCAGGCGCAAGTGTGGATGTGATGGGTATGGTTTCTCCAACTCAGGAGGAAACATTGGAAAGGTTGTTCCAGAGAATCTCTGAAATCGTGATGCTTAACCGAGGATGCCTCCTGTAACCCGTGATTTCAGGTTCATATCTTGGAACAGGAAAGCCTTTGGGGAGGCAAAACTACGTAATCTGCCTGGAGGATATTGCTGCTTAACCTTATTTGCCAAATTGGAGGGTCTGACCAATTAAGTTTTTATTGGAGTTTTGGAACGTCCCTATGTTATGCTGGGGTTTCAGGTCCCTCGGATCAGTTTATGACAAAAAAAAAACATTGTCATTTGTTCTGAGATCAACCACTAAAACCCTGTTCCACCATCTATAACAATCTATCATCTGCCTGGAAGCTGGTGTTCTCTGTGAAAAAGCTTTGATACGAATGATCCATGATCGTTTTTCTTTTTTATTGCAGAGGAAAAGGTTGACTCCTGAGGCCAGTAACCATCCAATGCATTAACTACCAAAAATGGGGGGAAAATTACGGATGTTCAGACCAAAAATTAAACAGTGAGGTTGCTTCCCTTACAGCATTTTTGACATATGCACGTTCCTTCCTAAATACCACCCTGTCTCTCTGGAGCCAAAGAGACCAGAAGCCCACCATAACCTTTTCCCAAGCAGCAGGTTCTATCCTCAATTCAGCCCAAAGGTTCCCCCAAAAAACGTCAAAAGGCAAAACTACCAAAGACTGAAGCTGCAGCCGCCTCCTGGGTGACTCTATGGAGTTATATGGGGATTTTGTTTTTGTGGTGTTCGGGATGCAGAGCATGAGATGGCAATACAGTCAAAGGGAGTCTAGAAAGTACACACCTGAAAGTTCTATGCCATCTATTGTTGCAGCTGCTCCCGTGGTAATATCCAACAGATTGAAGATTGTGATGGTTGATCACCTTATTCTCCAGGTGGGGATTTTAATCTATCTGATTCGCAGTATAGGGAATTGATGGAAAGAGTAGCGAGAGCCACTGGCTTCATCATATATCCCAAATCAATGGAACAGAAAAAGGGACAATGATTGTAGTTTTGTGAGTTTCAGGTTTTGTCATGAGTGTTTATGATTGGGATTTTCTGGGGTTGAATTGAGGCTAGGATGACTTTTCTTTTTGGTGGAGAGAAAAAGGAGGGGCAAATTAAACTCGACTCAGAAAGTCAAATAGAGGTACTACCCAGCAGGTTGACTAGGGACACAGCTAGTCTCTGAAGGAGGATGATCAGATCACAAGCATGATGGATTTCCTGGAAGGGGACCCATGTAGCAGCAGTGAGCCACTTCATCGATGACTCACCATGAGCACATCGTTCACCACTGATCTTTGTTTGATTGAAGCCCTAAATTGAATGTTCCATCTCTCCCCCACCTTTGAAGTAGGTGGAGCAACGGCTAGTAAGCACATCCGCTGGGCTATCTCAGATAAGGAACACTAAAGCTCACTATCTCTCTAAGCAACTAGCCGTAGAAGCCTCTGAATGATCTCAACCTGAACTGTCAGTGGGAATGTCTTTCTAATAAGCGGGTTTGGCCAGATATTTGGTTATGTAATCACAAGCGAGAAGTGATATTCAGAGTCAAGATTTTGACATGTGGTGTAGAAGATGTTCGGGATGGGTCGTCTATACAATTATGGTAGAGGAGGGTCCTTGTGCAAGCATTAGCATAGAGGCAGATGAGGAAGATATGTGGGGCGAAACAAGTAAGGAGAATCATCTTGACATTCGAGTGTTGAACTTGTCATTATTTACCACCATTGTTTCGAAACTTATTGATCATTATCTGGACTGGTCAGTGGTGGATTCCAAAAATGAGTACATTACTCAAAGCAACAAAGGAATATTCATTTGGAAATTCAAAAGAGAAATTTCTTCAAGTGAAAGATAGAAGATCTTTTTTCCATCCTAGAAAATGAGTTTGTCCAAAACAACGAAGGATCTGATCTCTTTTCCCTAATTTCAATATAGCCTCTCTTATCAATTTCATACTATCACCAACTCCGTCATCAGAGAATCAAAGCTTTGACCTCTTGCTACTTCTTAGCATCCACCAGTTCTTCTTGGAGCTTAGTGATTTGACTCTTCGTGTGAATCTTGACTTCCACAGAGTGGAGATTCTTTTCTCGATAGGATGGGTGTCACTGTGCCACAAGGCACAGTCATGGAAGTAATGAAAAACATGGGTGGAATTGTCCTGGTTGATTTGGGTTGTGCATTTTTGTTCTTGCTCATCTTGTAAAATTTGAGGTGGCATCCATTACTCTGCAATAAAATTTTGAAAGGCTACTTTCAGCTAGCCATCCTCTTTCTCTTAGGAAAAAAAAACTAATTCTAAATTTGTTGTCTCATGTTTATTGTCGTTGTTCATAAAGCTACTCAACACTTAGAAAGTGCCTCAGCTGGGCATGCTAAAAGGCAAACACCTCTATCTTTTTTGGTCGAAGGTCCAAAGAGTTTTCTAAAATTAAAGATAAAGAAAGTATCTTCTATCATGGTAATGGTTGACTAGCTGGGGAAAAAGGAGGCTCTTGAGGGGAGGTAGGCTGCTGTTGGTGAAATCTGTGTTGGCGGTCATCCCTTCTTTCTTCCTGTCTCTTTTAAGATCGGCTAAGTGTGTTGCCAACAAGCTGGAGGCCACCATGAAGAGGTTTTTTTGGAAAGGGGCTGATCATGAGGGGTGTTTCCTGCAACCTGTGTCTTGGGTTGACATTTGTAAGCCCAAGTCTCGAGGAGGATTGTGGATACGGAGGCTGGAGGACTCTAGTTATGCTCTTTTGCTAAAACGGCCTGCTACTTTTCTTGCTGGTGGTGGTGGTTTGGTGTGAAGACTTCTCTTGGATTCATATGGTACACCAATAGATGTTGCTTTGGGACGGTTGTCTCAAAGGTGCCTCTCTAGTTTTTGGTCCAGCTCAGTACCCACAATCAAGCATGCTCTCCACTCTAACTTTGGTTGGATGATTGGACTGGCTCTAGGAGTTTTGCCACTTTGTTTTCCCATCCTTTTGGGTTGGTTGTGGACAAGGAGGTGGTTGTGTCGCAGCTTTGGGATGCCTCAGCAAATGCGTGGACTCCGATCCTTCCTTTTGGTTTGTCAAATACTACTATGGTGCAGTTTTAGGGAATGATGACGATTCTTGATGATTTCAAGCCCCTGCCTGGTGCTTTGCATGGTTTTTAGTGGAAGGAGGAGAGTCGTACTGTTGGGAAGACTTATAAGATGATTACAAGGGAGGATGGGCAGCCCTCGACTATCGATTCAGATTGTTCTCTTATCTAGAGGCTTTGCCTAGCCCTTAAGGTGAAGCTGTTCTTGTGGATGTTTAAGAGAGAGAGGCTGGTGACCAAGGACCATAGGTCAAGGTGGTCTAATAATCTTGACACCTCTTTCCCTCTGTGTGGGTCAGACATGGAAAATATTGACCATCTTTTCTTTACATGCCCTTTCTCTGAGTGTTTGGAATAATCTTCTGCCTCATGGAGCAGATTGTTTATTGTTCAGCAGCTTCTAGGAGTCTTTCGGGCACACACTTCATGCTGATTTGTTGGGTTGGATTTCGGGACTTGTGTCTAGCAGGTGGCTTCAACACTGTTCGTGTTTAAAAATGAGAGGGCTTGGGTGGATAATGTGTTGAGGCAGGCACAGGTTTTTTCTGATTTGTAATTTTGTATCTCCTAGTGCTGTAAGTCAATTCCTCTTTTTTTTTAATGAAGTGCAGCGGGTGATTACCAACCTCCGGTAATCTTCCTCTTTTTCTTTCAAAAAAAAATCATGGTAATGGTTGACAATTCTCTGGGAAATTTACAGCACAGAGTATGACTGTTTGAGTTATGATGTCTGTACTATACAATACTTTAGAGTCTCGTACATTTTGATGCTTTATCCTTTCTTATTTTATTTCTTAATACTTTTCCTTCATCTATCCTTAGGAACAGACTCTGAACCCTTGTACTGCTGGAATGAAGAGAAAAGCTCTTGCAAGCCTCTCATATGGAGAATGCTCAAAATCTGAAAATAAAGAGAGTCTACCACAGAAAAGAAACAATCAAGTGACCACCAATGTTGCGAGTTTGCTGGGAAAATCACCTTCGAGTGTGCTGGGTAGACCAGAAGTAGTTTATGGGCAGAACCCTTGGCCTTGGCTACAGTTCCACTGGCAAAGAATTGCCCAGGAACAGATAGAGCGTATCGTGACACGACATTTGTTCATTCAAGGAGCACAGCTGGTTAAAAAATATCGGTGTCATATCTGCAGAGTGGAGTGTCCATCTCCAGAAAGTCTCAGCAAACACCAGCAGGGTAGGCGGCACAAGAATCAAGTAGAGCTAATGATCCCGGAAAGGAAGAAAACAGCACGATGTGAGGTTCTTTGGTGTCGAAATTGCAATGTGCCCTGCTATGGGGTAGTGTCAATGCGGCAGCATCTTCAAGGAAAGAGACATCAAGCTTCTATCAAGATGCAAGATGTGGGAACTTCTAAAAATGTCGAGGTCAAACATGATGTTGTAAATGCTGACTCCAAGCCCCTGTCAAGTGAGTTACATCAACCTGACTGTTCTGGGACAAACATAAAAGAGACAACCAGTAGGTCCAGTACTGTCACAGTTGAGCCCACTGTTCCAATGGTTCAGAGCCAGAGACTAAGAACAAGTAGGTGGCCAAATTGTAAGTGTTTAAACCTAAACTCCCTCAAAATCGGTGACCGTATAGGATCTTTATTACACTGCATGTAAAGAACTTTTTGTTCATAAGTGGATATTTGGGATTTCTTTATCCTTTTTGGAAGTAGTTTCCCGATTTCTGGTCTCATGCCTTGGTGAACATTAATTTCTTCAACCAATAGGTAAAACAGGTTCCCAGTCTCATTTGAGGATGTCTACACTAGATTTGCAAGAAGTAGGCTTGCATGACTGCTATCCTCAAGTAGTCACCCTTTTCCTTCTCAAAACAAAAAAAAGAAGGAGAAAAACAAGAAAAAAAAAAAAGATGAAACAGGATAGCATGCAAGGTAGCTCAGGTTATTCTTGCTTCACACCATTATGCAAGGAAGTGCAGACAAGAAGCAGCCGCAGCATGACCTCTGCTTCTTGTGTTGGCAAGGAAGATTCAAGAAAATCCTTTTCATAGGAAAACATTGTTTGCCAGGGGTTCACTGGCTGATGCTCAGGAATGCCTTAAATTTGGCAAATGAAGAAGCTTTGGGTAGATATGCATACTATTCTTATGATTTAGATGGCAATGTCAGTGACAAAAATTTGGCCTGTCAGCCAAGCTAGCCACCTTATTAGCTAATTACATCTACCAAGGAGAAATGCAATATTATGTGAACAGAGTCACAGTTTGCCTGCTTTTTGGTTGGCAATCACATGCCATGTAGAGCATATAACTGTCTTGAGGAGTTTGGACTGATAGACATGGTTTGGATTGAATTAGAGCTGACAAGCAAACCACTAATGAAATATCTGTTCCAGATTTTGATCATGATCTCAATAACAAGCTCATCCAATTAAGAATCCTCAATGGTGGTAATCCTTACTTAATCTAAAATTTAACCTTTTATGCTGGTGATTTATTTAACTTTTTGATGGTTTATCACTGTTATAACTGTCCCAAACTTTCTTTTGAAAAGCCCATTTTTGAGATTTTTTGCTCTTCCTATGAAAGAAAATTTCTCTTTATAATGATGACAACTATAACAATTCTTTGGAGCAATATCCTCCTTTTCTCTCTTTCTTACTTGAAATATTTTCTATTGACAAAAGTGAACTCACCACCTGTCCTATAAGATGCATCTCTTTTATTAACCATTCAGATTAGTGACAGTATTTTCTTCTTGAGTAGTTTTCTTTATTTCTTACTTGAGAATATACTCATTGTTTTCCCTCTTGCTTACTATGTACAAAGATAGCCAAGGTTTTCTGAAGAGAACAAGTTACTCATTTGGCTTTGCATGGTATCAAAGTGGTGATCCTAATCTAGATCTCTACACCCACTTTGCTCTCTTTCCTTTCCTTCACCAAATGAACACACAACCCAAATCTTTCAGTATTCTCTTCTATCTTTTGCAAAGGATTGTTAATGAGGATGGAAATCGCATTCACACATGGTAAATCCTAGGTTGTGTCCAAGGTGTTGCAACAACCTCATCATTGTATGATACTATGTTGAACTTGTGCACCATTAAGCAAGTGATATTGATGTCCTTAGGGCCTCCTATGCAGGAATGGAAATTTTAGTAACTCTCTCCGAAGTATTCAAATAGTTGCATAAGCAGCAATGTTACTCCTGTTCATCTGAGGTGATGCTTTTAGCTACTTGATACCCTTCAACTTCCTTGCTGGTGTTACTCCCTCGTTTTATGCTTGTTGCTTGCTAAATATAAGACTTTGATATCGCCAGATAAAGTATATGGTAAATTATATCCTCTTTCTCCACCACAGCAACCCCCAGTTAGATTCAGGCATGATACACTTTGGATTTTTTATTTGCGACACTCCAGTAGGTGCCACCTGATTTGCCTAGCTTGTTGTTCTCTTGCCTGCTTACTAGCATTGTTTCTTATGATTTGAATGTACTACGACCTTGCTCTCATATGTATTCTGACTTATTAATGATTGATTAGATGTACAAGATCACTTTTGTGTTCTATGTGTTTAATTGAATGTGTCTTTCAATTCCTTCAAAGCGATTGGATTCCTACATCTGTCAAACATGGCATTCAGGGAGTATGAACACCCCTTCTTTGGTTTGATGACCAAGTTGGAAGATACCAATTATGTCCTTTGGTTAATTATGTTCTTGATGTTAGTAGGTCTTGATAAGGAACATATGCTTTTCAAACTAGAGCATTCAAGAAGATTTGCAAGTATGCTGCATGGAAGGACAATACTACGGTTTAGTCGTGGATGATGAATAATGGCATATGGAGGGTTGGATTGCAAGGCAACAAAAGAGATGTGAGACAATCTCCACCATACTCATTGATATGACAAGAGTGCTAGTTGCATATTTTAGGTTTCATGAGATTACACACCAAAGGTAGGATTGTAAGTCTCTATCCTAGTATTACTTAGCTCTCAAGTTTTTGTACGTCTCTATCCTAGTATTACTTGCAAGTTTTCTTTCGAGATACTAAATGCACATACTAATAAGTTACATATAGGGGTGGATACCTAGTCAAATGAGTTGAGTTGGGCCTAACTTAAACTCAAACTTGATAAGCCATCTTGGACATGAACTCAAAACTCAAACTCAGTCAAGTTCAAACGAGTCAACTCAAATTAGACTCTGTTGAGTTGTAAGTGGGTGTTGGTATTTTTATTTAACTTGAGGGGGTACTTATGTAATTAGCCCAGTTCCCTTTCTTATAAAAGAGGTATGGGGTTTTCATTTATGTAGTAATGCAATTCCTTAGTTTCAACATGATATTAGAGCAGCGGTCCTAAGCTGATGCTTCGATTTCCCACCAAAAATATGATTGGATCGCCCAAGTGGAGGTGATCCCATTGGAGATCACGAAGATATCCTTTCCATGGTCGTCGTCAGCTTGCAGAAGACCAGCAGCGCAGCAGCCACTGCCCCTGCTGGCGCTGCAATAGCCACCCTTGCCCCTGTTGATGCTACAGCAACCACTGCCCCTGCCTTCGACGCTGCACCAGCCACCCACACCACCGTTGGTAGCCATTGGTAGCCATCTAGCCGCTGTAGGCTGCTGTGCTGCCATTACTGGGTGGTGGTGCCACCCATGGGGGTTAAGATCAGACTGCACTAATGTCATCTCGCGTGTGTTTGAGCCCATCTCACACATCGCATATGTGGTGATGAGTCTTCTCTCATGCCAAGAAGATGAGTTTGATACGTTAGAAAAATTAAACTCAGATATAGGAGGACTTGTGTTTGCAGTCCAAGAAGTTAAGAAGAAGAGATACAGAGGTGCATGGGTGAGAGATTCTAGAGCTTCGATACATCTCACTGGAGATCGAGATTGTCTAAAGAATTTTGTGATCTCAAAAGCACTGCGAGAAGTGTAGGTGGCAAATGGAAAGACCTCTCCTGTGACCACAGTTGGGTGTGTAGATGCTATACCCAGGATAAAGATAGAGGAGGTATATTAAGCCCTTGAATTTTCTATGAATCTTTTGTCAGTGAGCAGTATTTGCAAGAATCTTGGATATCGTGTTATTTTTTATAAGAAGCATTGTTATTTCCAAGATCGAAATACCGGGGAAATAGTTGGCAGTGGCATAGAGAGTGATGGTCTATATTATTTGGACACACCCATATTGTTTGTTGGGACAGTGTTTCTCTCTCATGAGGCTTTGGCACTGGAGACTTGAGCATCCTTCTTTGACGAAGATGCGCTAAATGTATCCAGACTTTCCAAATTCCTTGACTCTAGACTGTGAAGATTGTCAACTGGGGAAGCATCACAGGAGTAGCTATCCTGGGAGAGATGCTAGTGTGAGTTCAGCCCCTTTTTCCCTAGTACATTGTGATGTTTGGGAACCATCTAGAGTTGTCTTTACTAGTGGACATAGGTATTTTGTAGCTACGATTGATGACAGTAGTAGACTTACATGGGTGCTTTTGATGAAGGTTCGCAGTGAGATTCCTACTATTGTTCAGCATGTTCTGTCTGAGGTGCAGACACAGTATGGTACTACTGTTCAAGTCTTTTTCGGTGATAATGCATTAGAGTTTATGCATGGTGACTTGTAGGAATCTTTCTGAACCAAGGGGATCTTATGCTCATACTTCCCAGCAGAATGGGGTTGCAGAGCGCAAATTGCGACATTTTCTTGATATTGCCAAGACCTTGATGTTTCATATGAAGGTTCCGAGGCAATTCTGGGGTGATGCCATACTCTTAGCAGCATATTTAATTAAAAGGCAGCCATCCTCTATGCTTCACGATCAGATCCCATATCAGATTATACATCCTGACTGTAGTAGGATTTTTCCTATGCCACTACAGGTGTTTGGATGTGTATGTTTTGTTCAGAATTACTGTGTCGAGGACAAGTTTACCCCCTTTGCCACGAAGTGTGTCTTTCTAGATTTCTGGGTTACTCTAGGACCTAGAAAGTCTACTTATGTTATGATCCAGCTCGCAGGAGGTACCTTGTTACTGCTAACGTGACCTTCTTTGAGGAGATCCCCTACTTCTTAGAGAAAGGATCATCTATAGAGGCTGCCATAAAGGAGACACAGATATTTTACAGGAGATCACAGTTACAGGATTTTGCATATAAGGAGCCTGCTCAGCTTGTTACTTCTTTAGACAGAGATGCATCAGATAAAGAAGAGGAAACTGTGCAGAGGAAATCCGACACCACTCTTCATCCTATTTCTCATTACACTACAGTCTCTCGTCTTTAGGAGGAGGCCAGATAGTTTGTGTTTGCTATTAGTACTGCAATTGTTCCTAGAGATTTTGTGCAAACACTCCATGATCTAATATGGAAGGTGGCCATGGATGAGGAGATGCAAGCGCTTCAGAAAAAGGGAACATGAGATCTTGTTCCATGCCTTGAGGGTGCCACAGTTGTTGATTGCAGATGAGTGTATACCATCAAGTGTAGGTCTGATGGGATAGTAAAGAGATATAAAGCCAGATTTGTTGCTGAGGGATTCACCCAGATATATGGGGTGGATTACCTTGAGACTTTTTCACCTGTTGCACGTATTACCTCTATTAAGATTATCTTATCACTTACTGTGATTAGAGAGTGGCTCTTAAATCAATTTGATATAAAGAATGTCTTTCTGAATGGTGATCTGGCTGAAGAGGTATATATGAGATAGCCACCAAGTTATGATAGTCAGAGGGAGCTTGTCTGCCACTTACGGAAGGTCATTTATGGCCTCAAGCAAAGTCCACGAGCCTGGTTTGAGAGGCTCAATCTAGAGATCAAGAAGCTAGGATTTCAAAGGTCTACCACTAACCATTATATATTCATTAGATAGACTGAGCATGATAAGATATGGAGAGTGGTTATTTTGGCTGTCTATGTTGATGATATGATTCTGACAGGTGATGATACTGATGGCATAGCAAAGACGAAAGCTTTTCCCTAGTCCATTTTTTTTTAAAAGCCAAAGGGTAGTTATCCAAATGATAACCACCCACATTCATTTCATTTCAGAAAATTGAATTACATTAGAGGTTACAAAATAGATCCCCAGAACTCCACCTGGAAAGAAATGGATGAGACAAAATTTTCAACATAGGGTCTTTCCCCCCTAAAAAGCACCACATTTCTTCCTAGCCAAACACCCTACAAGACTGTCAAGACCTTGGTCCTATCCTTCTTGGATCTAAAGGAGATCCCTCCATCTTGGACGTTTCCCCTTCGAAATGAAGACAAGAAGCTAACCGTGTCCCAATGGACAATCCAGTCGATCCCCATACTCTACCACACTTGCACCACATACAGATACTGGAAGAAGAGATGTTGGATGTCCTCCACTATTTCACAAAGGGGACAACTCAAATCATCCATCTGGGCTTATCTCGCTCCCCACTGCTTCGTCATAGTCCTTTCCCCTCACCAACCAGGCGAAGATCTTCACCTTCAGTGAGCATTCCGCCACCCAGAGCAGCCTACAGTCTCTCAAGAAATCGACGTTTGAGTTGACCACGTTGTTACTCAATCTGCGGAAGACCGTTGCCACAGAGAATTCTCCCTCTTCCCAGGAGTATGAATTCTTTGGTCCACTTTTGTCACCAAAGATTTAGGTGATATTCGCTACTTTCTGAGGATAAAGGCTATTCGTCAAGAGGGAGGTTTGTCTTTATCTCAAAAGCAATATACTTTATAGATCTTAGAAGAGGCTAGACTTCTTGGGTCCAAGCCATCAAGGATACCAGTAGAAGCATCTACTAGTCACTGCTCGGATGAGGTAGATCCTTTGTTTGAGGATGTCACCAAGTATCGTAGTACTGTTGGTCGCCTATTGTATTTGACGATTACATGTCCAGGCATTAGCTTCGTAGTCAGTCGAGCCAATTAGTTTATGCAGAATCCCAAGTACAATCATTGGCATGATGTGTGTCTCATTTTGAAATACCTGAAGGGCACCCCAGGACGAGGTCTTTACTACAGTGTGAGTGGCACTCTGGATCTTGTAGCCTATTTTGATGCAGACTATGCAGGATCAATAGAGGACAGGAGGTTTATGTCTGCTTTTACTCTTTATTTGGCAAGAAATCTTGTTTCTTGAAGGAGCAAGAAACATGTTCTGGTGTAAAGGCTGAGTATAAGTCTATGGCACAGGCTGCATGTGAGATCATGTGGATGGTTGGGTTTCTGCAAGATCTAGGGGTACTAGTTGATATCCTAGTGACACTCTACTGTGATAATAAATCGGCTGTGTATATTGCCTCCAATCCTATTTTTCATGAGCGGACAAAGCACATAGAGCTTGATTGTCATTTCATACGGGATGCTGTTCTGGAGGGTAAGATAAGTAGCCTTTATATTTCTTCTGAGCTATAGATTGCGGATACTTTTACGAAACCCCTTAAGAAGAAACGGCACGATTTCTTAAGTAACAAGTTGGGGCTCATTGACATATACACCCCAACTTGAGGGGGAGTGTTGAGTTGTAAAGGGGTGTTGGTATTTTTATTTAACTTGAGGGGATACTTATGTAATTAGCCCAGTTCTCTTTCTTATAAAAGAGGGCTAGGGTTTTCATTTGTGTGGTAATGCAATTCCCTAGTTTCAACAGACTCATTGAGTTCAAGTTGACTTGCGAGTCAACTCGATAAGCCCTGGTGCCGTGGAGGGGTGGTGGTGTCATGGTGGCCCTAGTGAGTCTAGCTGGAACTATGGAGGGGAGGAAGAAGGAGGAGGTGCCTTAGCCAAGGGAAAGGAGGAGGGATGAGGTGGAAGAACTTGCCTTGTTGATGGTACTCGATAGAGGGGAGGAAGAAGGGCGGTGGAAGGGGAAAAGGAGGAGAGATTAAGCTCAAGGAGGGTGGTGTAGCGGACAAAGGAGGGAATGATGATTGTTAGCAAGTGGTGTTGCGGTGATCAGCGGCTGTAGATGACGAAGGAAGGGAAGGTTGATGGCAGCAAGAGGGGGTTTGGGTTGTGGTCCTTGTGGAGTGCAAAAGGTTGCTGTAGTTAGGGATTTTGATTTTTGACTTTTCAAGTTCCCTTTATAGCTGCTGGAAATTGGAATGAGATGGGAGGAGGAGTGGTGGGGGTATTTTGCAATGGAGGTGCTATTTCTTATGGGATTTTTTTCCAAGTATATATATGTTTTAAACGAGTTATTCAGTCGAGTTAACAAGTTGAGTCAAGCCCAACTCAATAACAAAATGAGTCAAGATCTCTGACTCATACTCAACTTGAAAACTCAATGAGTCGAACTTGCGAGCCCTTATTGAGTCGAGTTTGAGTTAGACTGATCAAGTTCGAGTTCGATGGCCACCCCTAGTTACATAAAAGGCACATCAATCTCAAAACCAAAAAGGGTCATATCTTGGCCAGTCTTGATGTGGCAATTTGATTACCAATTTGTAGATGGTCAGACTGCCTTAGATACTTTCTTTGAGGGAACATAATATGATGAGAAGATTTGGCTCTTCCTACTTCCATCCAATCAGAGCAAGTTTCAGCTATGGTGTGAGAGAGGCCTTGGCTCTTCCTCCATGGATAGATTTGGATATGGATGCGTATCTGAGGCTGCGATCATCTTTTACACATCTACCTGGAAGTAAGGTCCTGTAGAGGATATGTTCTGGATCAAGCAGTTGGTTGTTGATAAACACTTTTGCATAGCTGAAGATGGTGAGTTTTCATGAGCTCATTTATCATGGAATCTTGTTTATTTCTTCTTTGGTTTGTTCTAGTGCTTCCATTCAATTTGCATACACCTGCTTCTTCCGCTAGTCCTCTAGTACGCTCATGGCTTGTCTGCACACACTGTCTGGATTACAGATTTCATTTGGCTTGGTTATGGTGTGCCTCTGGACATATAATGTTATCACAGACTTGTCATCATGTTTTCTGATTATGTAACAAATGTTGTTGTCTACTTAACATTGAACCCATCCTTAAATCTTATGCAAGGTCGGTTTTAACCATCTTTCTATGTAAGCAAAAACTCATGGATAGATGACGAACCATTATTTCTCTAATGTTGTTATACAAGCATTGCTTGCATGGAACATCTGCTCACATTATCTGATCTCTGAAGTAGGATAGTTTTCATGTATCAAATGTATGATGTTCATCAGTTTCTTCTTTTATTTCTGGTTGAATGCTTAAATTGTCCCTTTAATTTGAACTCAGATTTATGAAGCGGCACAAGATTTCAGTTATAGTGCAGATAACTGTTGGCAACAACAACATTCTTTTTTTCAATGGATAAACTGGTGCAACATGCATACTATCTGGATTCCATCATGGCATCAAGGCATAACCTTTTGCTACTAAGTTCTCATTTTCGATGTATTTTATCTTTTTAATTCATTAGACTAATAACTGGGGCTCTTACTTTTGTTTCTTCTGTACATAGTGTTACAATATGATGTAGTTCATTAGATACAGGATGCTTTCCAGCAAGAGTTAACTGTCATTAGGCAAGGCCTATTCTGGTTAATGAATAATATGTAAGGGCATGCCCTGAAGATTAGGGCCTTTCCTTTGTAATTATTTTGATGGTTACTAACTTCATTCCTGTTATGAATGCGTGCAACCATAAAAATACCAACGTTGTGATTTCAGTGACTTGACAGCAAAATCATCATCTCACCCTATTTTTAAGATCTATCTTTGGGGTTGGCTATTTTAATTATCAGTCACCATTCTTTCTGCATGACGAAGAGTTCGGAGTAGATATTGCCGGGTTTGCCTTTATTTCCCAACAAGAAAACGAACAAGTGGGCCGAAATTTATGCTAATTGCCTAGATTGTGCCTAAGCCAAGATTGAGTTGTTAGCAATGGCGACTAAACCCATGGCATGTGCAAAATGATTAACTATAAAATGTTATAAGTTATAGACTTATAGTTTGCTGGTAGAAATGTTAGAGAATTTAGGAAAGAGTATTTTAGGATTAGTTAATTAGTTAAAAAGTTGTATTATCTCTTTCTATTTTATAGGGATTAGATTTGATTTGATTAGGATTTGATGTGATTAAACTTGTTTTTAAATTTAGTTAGTAGATTAGGATTGTCTTTGTAATCTCTATATAGAGGGTTTAAGGATTTCTCTATTCATTCATTTTCATTTTAATAAAAATCTAGTTCAAGAATTCTTTGACATGGTATCCAAATGGGAACTGTCCTAGGGAATTCCCTAGACCACTAACCCTCTCTCTCTTGCACATGGCTTTCTTCGTGTGCCTCCTCTCACATGCAAATGTGTGCGTTGCTGTTGCTTCTTGCACACATGACACGATCTCTCTTCGTACCTACAATGAGAATGCACGTCTATGTGCTATCATTGTACGCGATTAGCCTTTTCCATGCACAACAATGTGTCAATGCGCTATGCCTTCTCTCTTCTTGCACGCAATAGCATGTGCCATTGCCCTCTTTCGTGCATACCAAGGTACATTTTGCTCTGCCTCTACGCACATCTGTGTGCCTTGTTGTGTGGATACATGCATCACACGTGCATCTCTACACGTCATACAGGATTGCGTAGTCAACTTCGCAGATCAAGATGTCAACTTCAGGATCAACTTATGCTACTACTGAGGCCAAGACTTTAGCCTATACTATTTCTATAGTAGTTCAAGGCACCTCGATCAAACTCAACGGTGCTCAGAACTACAACCTCTAGTCTAGGCCTTCAAAATCTTTATTGGAGGTAAGAAGAAACTCTATATTCTAACGAAGGAAGAACCTGACTCCAAGGATAAAGATTACAACAAGTGGGAGCAGGATAAATACTTGGTCATGAGCTAGCTAATGAATAACATCGAGCCAAAGATTGCACCTAATATGTTGTATAAGAAGAATGTGAAGGGCATCTGAGATAACTTAGTCAAGAAGTATTCCTAGAAATCCAACCACACTTGGTTGGCGGATATCTATTGTAGGATATGGTCCACCAATCAAGGGAACCTTTCCTTGGTTGACTATTACACGACCATGGAGTCTTTCTATGAGGAACTCGTGGTCTTCTAGCCCTCCTACTATGACGCCCAGATGTCTCAAACAGCCAAGTGTCAAACCTATAGGTTCCTTGATGGATTGGATCCTCAGTACCAATCTTCCAAGGACCAACTATTGTCCTCTAACGCAAAATACCGAACTGGAGACAATCTATAATTTCCTTCAAAAGATCGATGCAGATGCCTCCACGATGGTTGCTCCTACCTCTATATTTGACACCTCGGCCCTTGTTGCTTCTAGAGGGCGAGGTGGTCGCACAAGTGGCTACGATGGTGGACAAGGTCAAACTTACTCTCCTTGCATCTATTGCAAGAGAACAAATCATCCATTTGACAAATGTTGGGATAAGTTCGACAAGCCCCCTTGGGCCATTCAGACAACTATAGAGGCTACTACTACTAAGACTAGAACAAACTAGTCTCCTCTCTAGTTTACTTCTGTAGAATTAAAGCGTTTGCGATCTCTGTTGAGGAGCAAATACTATTGCCATGGTTGTAGCCTCTACTGCTTCTCTAAACCAAGATACTAGGACTTCTAATCTAGCATTCGGCTTCACGATTGATGTTGATGAGTGGTAGGGACTTTGACCAAGGCTCTCCCAACTTTACTATTACATGCTTGGGAACGTTTTCCGATGTGTGGCCACTATGACCGCTATGGCCATTGTATGTGTGGTCACTACCACTGTTATGATCGTTGTGTGTGGAGCTACTACTTCTACTCCAACCCTACGTCTGTTGACTTGGGCCACTACGGTCATTGTATTCTATTGCTACTTTGTGACAATAATAGTATTCTAGGGTGACTGCTACTTTTGCTAGTCTGTACTGCTATCTGCTCCTCTAAGTGTCTGCATTAGGGAGAGTTCTCGTTTTATTATGCCTCCTGCAAGTTGGACGTTGTATGCTCCAACTTGAGAAGGAGTATTAGAGAATTTAGAAAATAATATTTTAGGATTAGTTAAATTAGGCATAAGTTGTTTTATCTCTTTCTATTTTTTAAGGATTTGATTTAATTATGATTTGATCTAATTGAATTTGTTTCTAAATTTAGTTAGTAGGATTAGGATTGTCTTTGTAATATCCTCTCTTTATAAAGAGGGGGTTGGGATTTCTCTATTCATTTAATTTCATTTTAATAAAAATCTAATTCATCAATTCATCAACAAGCATTATGTTAAAACTTGTCATCATGGGAGTGCAGAACCTGCAAGCTTTCTTGAATGGTGTGTCATCTTCCAGTAGATCTTCAGATCATAGCAATGAATAGATGCTTCAAGGCTTTCCTTCTCTAGAACTATGGGAGGAAGAGCATGATAAGATGCCTATTAATAAGGTAGTAAAATGGAATCCTAAAAATTGATGGCTTGGCAATCACATTGTTGTCTTGTTGTCGCCCCTTACTTCCCCCATTACCAATGATCGCCGACCCTCTTCTACCGAAGCCACTTCATGGCTCTAAACCCCCTTTGTTCGACTGGATTGATGACTCCTCACCAAGCCATGCCTATGCAGCTTTCACATAGCCAAGCTTACCATGATTTGCTTGGACTTCTTCCCAAAGAACTATACTATCTCCTCACGAGGGGAAATTGACGAAGTGGCTGCGGCTTGTAGGCTATGAGATAATTTTCTTCTATTATGCTTAGGAAACAACCATATCTTTTGTCATTTTTTAAATGGCATGAGAGGGGGTAATTTGTGCTTAAAAGAAAATATAAGTAATTAAAAATTAATCAACCACAAATAATGGACACGAGGATTTAGAGAGTAAATCCGTCAAGGGAAAAGCCTCTACCTAGATATCCTTATCTAGGATTTTGCCCCTATCATTGTAGGAATCACTAAAACTGTACCACAAGAATTCTAAGGTGGTGTTCCTCTAGTACATCAATTCCTCTTGAATAGGCTCAAAGAAAATTTTGTTCCTCTTCTGCAAATAAGAATGGGAAGCATAAAACTTAGGTACTTGAACAAGTATAACTAAAAATAAAATGTATATAAATCCTATTAAGTCAATAAGTAAGTGATTAAGTGCAATCGAACCAAAGAATATTCCCTTAATACTTCATGATTTCATAGTGAGAGAGTTAAGTATGTAAGAAGTGTAGTATAAGAGCTTTTCACAAGCAGAGTTGATATAATAAACACTTTGTATGCAAATAATCTCTTAAGAAGATTTTAATGTAGAATCAAGTAAAAGAAGTGTGCGAATGTATAAAGCCTTTAAATGATATTTATAAACATGATTCAAAGCTTAGAAACTACCAAAAATCATTTCATAACATTTAGATTTTGAAATAAAAATGTACTAAGGTGAAAAAATTTGAATTGAAAAGATATAGTTCAAAATAGTATAAAATTAATCTATTAGGGGTCATATTAGTCGATTAAGACACTGTCCGTTAATCGATTAAAGGTTAAAAAAAAATTTTGATTAACTTTGTTCCAAAACACTTCTGTTCAAGGCTTAATCGATTAACATAATTCATTAGCAAATAGTTTTATCAAAGGAAAATTGAAGAAATTAATTGATTAACCAACAATATTGATTATTAACATCATTAATAACTTTTTGAGTGGAGTGTTAATCTATTATGTATTGGTTAAAGCATTTTTAAAAGTCTTTTGTAGGTGCATTAATTGATTGATTAACTGATTGTTTGAAACATTCTAACAACTTTGAAAACTTACGTCTTTCGGCCAAGGAATGCTATAACTATCTTTCTAAAAGATCTTAAATGGTCTTAAATGAATAATTTATATTTAAAATATAATTTAAAATATTTTATAATTATTTTTAAATTAATGAATCTAAGGGTTGTGATAAGTGCTTGTGTACTCATTGACTCGTTAAAAATCAATTAAGAAATAAACATGTCTTTACACATAAACTTTACTTCTTCATTTGAAGTCATTCATCTAAAACTCCATCACATGTAATTTACTTCTATTCATCATAATCACATGTAACTTTCATAGCTTCTTTTGTGGACTTATAAACTTTGCATCACCAAGGTTAAGCTCATCCTTGTAACGTTATTGTAAGTTTTGGAAAAAGGACTTTGTTGTTACTAAGAAAGTCTTTGGACCTCTTTTTACAGAAAGAGTACAAGGGCAAATAAAATAATTACAATTATCATTTACTAAATATAGTTGAAATTAAATATAGAAATAACTAATAAAATCTATAATTTTATTTCCTATTATTTATTTTCTAACACTACGTTATAAGTCGAGATGCAGGAGACGATGAAGACTTGAATTCTTAAGGTAGTGAAGATCAACTCTTGTTGATGTAATAATCTATTCTTGATATTTTCAACTCTGGTATCTCTTCTTGTATGTCTTTACAGAATCATCAATGCTTGATTTTTCTTGAAATACATTAGAGTACTATCCGTATCCTTAGCATCTTAAGGTGACTCTCATCTTCCTTGTATCTTCGATATGATAGTCCTTTCTTCGTGTTTTGTACCTTGTTTTTATCATTGAATTGAGAGAGAGAGAGCGGTAGTAGGGCCAGTTGCTATTGCTGTCGCTGGTGCCGTTGCTATTGCTGGTGCAATCGGAGAAGAGATGACAGGAAAGCAGAGAAGGCACATTTCCTCTCCTTTTCTATTCTTGTTCGTTCGGCGGCGGCGCTACAGTGGCGAGGAGCGCGCCGGTCCTCCGGTGAGCTGGAGGAGATCCGGTTCGCCTTGGTCCGACAGCTTGACCTCCAAGGAGCCGAGAGAGCCTCTCAAATCCTCGATCAGGCGAGATTTGGTGGGCCAAAACAGAGACTCGGATCTCTGTTTTCAAGGGCGACGCTGGAGCTTGTTTGGCTCGCCGGCGGCGACTGTGTCGGCCAATGGCTGTCGGAGATAGTCGGCATGGTGGGGATGAGTCCCGCGACCGCCCCTGTGGTGGTCTTTTGTTGGATGGCGGTTGGAGGCTGCGCCGGTGACGTTTTTTTCTCAGCAACGACGAGGGGATAGCAACAGCAGCGAGTGAAAACGAGAGAAGAGGAATAGAAGAGGAAGAGGAGAGGTTTGGGAGAGGGGAGAGCCTCTCCGGTGACTTGTCGGAGGTCGGCAGCGCAGCCAGAGGACCTCCCCTCTCCAAGGTTTCTTCTTCTCTCTACTTTTCTCTTTTCCCACGAGATCAAGCCCGCTCTAACATCAGGTGGAGTTTTAAAAAAGGACTTTGTCATTATTAAGAAGAGTCCTTGAGTCTCTTTTTAGAGAGAGAGAGAGGGCAAATAAAGGAGTTGCAATCACCATTTATTAAATATAATTAAAGATAAATATAGAAATAATAACTAATAAAATCTTTAATTTTATTTCCAACTATTTATTTCCTAACAATTACTTATTATGTTAACATCAAAATTAGATTCATTGGCGTCTAGCAGTAACAATTTTCACCAATTTATCACGGATGTGTAGAAGAGTCAAGTTTTGGGTTGTTCTATTTGGAGATGAATTCTACTATGTTGTTTGATTCATAGGGGACAATTGCAAGAAGGTCCCCCATAGGAGCCCTTGGATGCTCAAAACTACTTGCATTATCAATCCAAAAAGGGAGCCAGAGATAGTGTCCAAGGAGGATTACTCCTCCCTCGCTCTTTGGGTTCCCTTACATGAATTAGGCATTCTTCTCCCAACTATGACAATCACCAATGAAACGCATGGAGTCCATGTAACGACCCGATTCTCGAATTCCTACGAGACACGAGAATCGGACCGACTCGACTAATCCTAAAATCTAGTAGTCCAACGAGGAAGTAACCAAAAGAACAGTAAAATAAATCACATTCAGCATGAATATAACTAGCAGTAACAAAATACAGCAGTAAGAAAAGGAAATACTACAGTATACACCACCACAACAGAAGAGAAATAAACATGTACATAACATGAAGTTTCGACAAAGAAAGTATAGGGAGTAACAAAGAAAACTACTCACTACAGTGGAAGAAAAGTACAAAAAGTACTACAGGTAACTCTATTGGACCCTACTAGGCCCAGCGTCTTCTGCAGCCGCTGACCCTGGCTGCTCAACACCTGATCCTGAAAAGTAACGAGTGTAACACGTCAGTGAAACGCTGAGTAGAGTGGCAACTAAAAGTTAAAGAAGCAGAAGAGTGCACAGTAGCTGTTATATTTTTACTTTCGTTATTTACGTCTTTCTATTAATTCACTATTGATTTATTTCTCAGATACTTCTCTTGATCTGGAATGTTCCTCGTGGGAACGATCTTGATTGCAGTCTTTTCCGAAAAGTAGAAGTAACACGTGGTGCTCCCCTAACCGGGAGAGTCCTCCGTGGTGGTCCTACCCTCAGTCAACCACACCAAGGTCACTGACAAACGTAACGGTGACTACGGCACGCGCGATAAGCGCACGGGTAGCTAACCCGCACTGGCACGCAGTCAATCGTTTCCGTTAACGGGTCCGCCCAAAGCACAGCACGGAACCAGTATAGGGCAGAGCCCTCTCAGTAATAGGGGTCCTACCCCTCCACAGTCCGCGCACCCTTGCCTGACTATCTTGGTTTGCCCAGTGGGCCTAACAAGTCGGTGTAGGAGGGCTAGCAGAACCCCGGGGCCGTGGGACAGCTAGTGCTCTCCCTACACTAGTAGTTCTCCTCGGTACTGCATACGCGAGGGCCAACAAGTCGGTGTACAGTGGCCAAACCCATCCCAGTCTTAACCTGAGAGCGGCAAGCTCCCCTCTACACTAAGAGGTAATGTGTGCATCTCTTTGGTACCACGTACCCAAGAGACAACACACTTTTACGTTTCACTTTCTCAGTTCCATTCTGTTCTCTTTCCAGGAGTTCTACTCGTAATTCCCCGTAGGGTTCATGTTCTTTTTGGTTTGGTCATTTTAAGTTTTACCGTTCCAGTTTTACGTTCATACAACCCATGTTCTCTATCATATTTCTTCATTCATAACAGGCAGCTGTTAAATCAATTTACAGGCAATTATTATTTCTTTTCCACTTTTCTAAGACTGCAATATTTACATGTTCCACTAGTTTTCCAGTCCTACGATTCATGCCGTACCCTAGGATCTATCATTCAATCTAGTTTTCTAGTCCTAGGATTCATGCAATATCCTAGGATCTATCATTCAATCTAGTTTCTCAGTCCTAAGGTTCATGCAATGCCCTAGACTCTATTAATTGTTCCACAATTGTAACAAATTTTGTTAAGTAAATTAAAAAGCTACTCTACCAGTGAAAACGGGAGTACTAGGGGCGTGGTCGGCAATCCCGTGCGCCTCCGCAACCCCCAAGAGTACAACGGAACGGGATCCTAACACAAGGATCAATCAAAAGGAGTTCCTCAGAACGGTATACAATTACTGTAAACGGGTAGAGGAATTTATTCTGGAAAGAACGCAACTCGAAACGCGAAAAACAGACTTCGAACGGGCCCTAAAAGGGTCAAAAACGATGAAATTGTCCAAAATCAGACGTCTGGAACCTCTTCCAGACGTCTTAAAAGGTGGGTCAGGTCGTACCTTAGTTCTGCGTAGTCCTTCAGACGTCCAGAAGCTCGCTGGGACGTCTGGCTTGGTTTCCAGACGTCCGATTGTCTCCCCGGACGTCTGGCACTGCGGCCAGACGTCTGATTTACGTGGGATGGCGAGCCCTCGCGCCCTTCCGAGCAGAACCTGCGCACACACACACCTGCTCTCAACACGACGAAACGCATACGAAGTCGCGGCGAACGGCTGCATGGCCGTACACGCGAAAAAGGGAGAAGATAGAAATATCTTACCTATCAGACGTCTGGACAGTCCTCCAAACGTCTTCAGCGTCGTCTGGTCATAAGTCCAGACGTCTGATTCTGGAAAATTTTCCAGAACTAGAGCCCGATTCGCTCTCCGCCTGCGTCGCGCCCCGTCCGCCTGCTGCCCGAACTGCAGCAGCCCCTCCGCGACACCCCACGCCCGCCGCTCCCCCGCCGGTCGGCTCTAGCTGCCCCAGCAAGCTCGAACCCTCATGGTCGTGATTCTTCCTTCCGCTCGCAACCCTCCTTCCCGCACGCTCGCCGCGGCCGCTCACTCGCTCGCTCGAACTCTCGCACTGGCAGGGAGAAGGAGAAGAGGAAGGCGGAGGAGATGAGGGTAAGGGAGAGGGCGAGGGTGTCTTAAAAGGCCGCGCGGGGAGAGAGAAGAGAGAGGCGCGCCTACAGGAAGAGAGAGAAGAAAAGAGGAACGAAAGCGGCGGATGCAGTCTGCGCGCGCACGCGCGCAGACGTAACCCCATACGTCGAAAAAATTTATTACCAGACGTCTGAAAAGGATTTCAGACGTCTGGACAGACGTTTGGGCCACTTCCCAGATGTTTTAAAAATCCATCTGATGCCAAGTTCGTAACAGTCCATAATTGAAATTTATTCATGCCTATGTTGAGCTTAATGTGGAGTCTCAACTCCCTGAGGAGGCCCTGGTGCAAATTTGGACCCCCTCTTCTTGGTTCACCTATCCTATGATTGGAAGCCACCAAGGATCATATGATCTTGGCCTTTGCCCATTGGTAGAGAATGCTTGCGAAGAAAAGTTACTAGAAGCTTGGCGAGGCTTGTTGCAGGTTCATAGAAGGAGCAATTAGAGGCAATGGTTATAGCTGCCACTAGAAATTGTGCAAGCCTTATCGTTGAGCCCACTACATACCATGATGTGGATGATCATGGCTTTGTGGATGCCATGTGGGGCATGCAAGTTGATGTGTGCCTGCTAGTGATGGTTTTACTTCTAGCAATCGTTTTTCTTCTTTTGCCAAGGTGGCCAATGTGCTGCATGGAGAAGGGGAAGGGGGTTCCAGAGAATAGTGGATGGCCTATTCTAAGAAGCAGAGCCAACCAGGAGTTAATGGTCTGATGGGAAACATACACCAGTAGAGGCAGGGTCTCCATGTCTCGTGGGACTTGGAATGTTAGGGACCCTAAATGCCCTGAGAAAGAGGAAGGAGGTCCCATTGTTCCTTTGTGGAATGACTGCGCAAATTGTGGCCTTCTTAGAGGCATGGGCTTGATGTGTGAATATCACAGGTTGGACAGGTATGCTAGGGCAGGATAGAAGCAGATCAATTTTGCCCATGCAGGGAATGTGCATAACTCCTCATGGTTGACTGCTGCATGGGATATTATTGAGGTGCTAAAGTCTGATGATCAGTTTGTCTTCATCAAAGCTGTTAATAAAGGAGGCTTATGCACCATCATTGCCTTTTTATGTGGATAGTTGGAGAAGCAGCATAGTCTATGGGTGACATTCCAAGGGTGTCTGCATCCATTCAGGGGTCTTAGATACTCTTGGATGATTTCAATGCAGTCAGACACATAGAGAAGTTTGAGGGGTTTGTACACCCATAGGGAAGTTGGAAGTATTTAATGAAGCCATCCATGCTACACCTTTGATTGACCTTGCAGCTACAGGAAACCATTTGTCTTGGATTAATCATTTGCTTTTCTGGGAATGGGTTGACGGCGGCCAATGGTGAATGGCTGAGGCAGGTGTAGCAAGTGTAATCTCATTTTTTTTTGTAGTAATCATGCTGCATTTCATTGCAGGAGGGATTCAGCAACAGAAGCATGGTCACTTGAAGTTCATGGAAATCCCTTCCATGCTGCAATCTGCTGTTTGTTGGAGATATTTCAGAGGGATTCAACATGCACAACCGATGAACTTCCATTGCAAGAAGACTTTGACCATGCCATTGCCCAGAGACCTTGCCTTCGTTGAAACGAATACTGTTTGTCAATTGACTAAGAGAAGGCACTTGGACTAGATTGGTTGAATGGTTATTTCGGCAGCAGATGCTGAGAAAATGTCAACCAAGTGTCCAAGGGGTCTTGTTCTTCTTCTCGGGAGGAGGAATGGTGGGTCAGGTTATTGACACTTTTCCTTCTCTCATACATAAGACAGCAATGGTGGAGGGGCTTCCAGACTAACGACCTATTGCCTATTTCAATGTGCTTTAGAAGGGTAACTCCAAAATCCTTGATACAAAAGTTGCTTCAGTGTTACCAGCATTGATTTTAGCACCAATCAGGTAGTTTTTATCAAGAGGAGATCCATTTCAAGTTGCTTGCTATTAGTACATGAGTATGTGAATATTTTCCATCTTCTGGGTTTGGCAAAGAGGATGTGCATTAAAGGGGACCTAATTAAGGCTTGGCAAGCAGCAATTAAGTTGGGTTTAGTGCAGTGTGTATTGCTTGGATTAGATGGTTCAATGGATGCCCTACTATCTTGCTAGCCATTAAGGGTGCTTCTGTTTGTTTATAGATGGTAGATTGCTTCAGGGAGATTCGTTGTCTCCTCTATTATTCCTGTTAGCATATAGTGTTCTTATATTTTTTATGCTTTTCTTATACGGGCTTATGGGTGTTTAGCTCCTTAGGGATAGTTCTATACTTTCAACCCTTTGATCTCTCTCTCTATATAAGAGAGCTTAGGATTTTCTATAATGAATTGAGTTATTTCATCCAAGTTGGTATCAAAGCACCGGTCCTAGATCGTGACTCTCACTATCTCACCCCTTAAGGCCTCCGAACCTTAACACCACATCCTGTTCTCCTTTCTCTCTCCCTTGGCGTCGGCACACAGGCTTCTCTCCACCGGTGGCTATGGCAGTGATGCCTGGAGCACAGCAAGCCTCACTACGACGTCACTGACCTCACTACAATGTTGAGCAGCGGCTATGACGACCTACAGGAGGTCCAGCGGCACTCTACGGCAGCCAACAGTGGTGGCGACGACCATCAGAGGTGGCGTTGCGACGACCTGAGGCGCTGCGGTGACCATCTGTAGAGGCGGTAGACTGCGCAGAGCAGCAGCAGAGGTTGCGTAGGGTGACCTGGTCCCTATGCAGGCCATAGGCGACGACTGTGAGGGGCTTCTTGCCCTGATCTAGGGGTTGTAGTCCTCATAGTTGCTGCGAGAGGCAGCCTAGGTCTCCTTGGGTCCATCTCAGTTGTCCTCCTTGCACCCGAGTTAGACCAATGTCTATCCAAGGGAGCCTCTTGTCGTTGATGCAGATTTGAATCCATTCTGTTTCAAATATATTGGTGTTCGCTGAACAATGGTTTTGTTTTCTTCAGTTTTATGGACTATTTTTGGGGTGTGTATTTCCCTTATTGATGATTGTTTAGGGTGTGTATTCCCCGTATTACATGATTCTTGGGTGTGTATTCCTCATTTTCTTTGGATGTGGTCTACTTGACACCTATGGCAGAATCTGTGAGTTTGGTGCATCAGGAGCATTACAGGAGCCACCATGGAGTAGGGTGGTTGATCGACTTTGGTATGCCACAGCATCTGTGTGATGATCAGACCTATTTTCATTCGCTACAGTCTGTTCCCCCAGGAAGGACTATACAGGTGGCTGATGGTAGATACATCCTAGTTAGGGGTAAGGGGGAGGTGTTTGCGAACTCCAGTTTGCAGCTGTCTGGTGCGTTGCATGTGCTAGAATTCCCATTGAGTCTGTTGTCAGTGAGTAGAATCACAAAGGATCTCAACTGCAGAGTAATCTTTGATGATGTTGGATGTGTTATTTAGGACAAGTTCACCAGAGGGATTGTTGTTAGAGGTACAGAGAAGAATGACATTTACCGTCTAGGACAAGAGCCGTTTTCAGGAGTTACTCAATATAGTAGCGAGAGTGTTCTACAGTGGTATGTTTGTCTTGACCACTTGTCTCTGAATCGCCTCAGGAGGGTGATACCATATATTTCCTCAGCTACTACTATATAGTGCGATGTTTGCCAATTGGGTAAGCACCATTGATCCTCTTTTCCAGCTAGCACCTTTCCTGGATCCTTGACATTATTTCAGTTGCTCCATATGGATGTATGAGGACCGAGTAGAGTTCCAGACTGGATGGGACACCAGGACTACCTGGTTATTGTAGATAATTTCTCTAGAGCCACGTGGGTGTTCTTGCTGAAGAGTAAGACAGAGGTTGGAGGATGCGTAGAGACTCTTCTTCTGGAGATCATCACATAGTATTTAGCCACAGTGAAAATGGTGTAGACTAATAATGCTCTTGAGTTTTGCACAGCCAGACTTAAGGAGTTCTATAGGACCCGTGGCATTGTCCACCAGACCACTTGTCCTCATACTTCACAATAGAACGGGGTCGCAGAGCGAAAGCACAAGCACTTGTTGGATGTTGCTCGTACACCACTGATTCATCACGATGTGCTGCAAAGATACTAGGGGGATGCAGTTCTGACAGTGACTTATCTCATCAACAGGATGCCCAGCTTAGTTCTTCACAAGTAGATATCGGTTCTTCTTTTGCATCCAGATGATGAGTTATCTCATGTGACTCCCAGGACCTTTGGATGTGTTGCATTTGTCCATGTGTCGTTACTTGGTCATGACAAGCTAGCTCCTCACACTATCAAGTGCATATTTTTAGGTACTCCATGACACAACAATTGTATTATTGCTATGATTCTCCGTAGAACAGGCATTATGTTAGCGCTAATGTAACTTTCCATGAGGATACACCATATTTCTCAGTCACTGGACAAAGAAGCTCTTGTGATGATATTGCCTTTCTTCGCCTGCCTATTCCATGTATAAAGACTCAAGTGTCTACTTCTCAGTCTAAACCTCCAGCTGATAGACAGATGAGCTCTTTCTCCCTGGATGGCTTTGAGAGATTGCACAGGCCATTACATACCTATCACAGACATCACACTACTTTTCAAAGGCCTCCTCCCTCATCAACAGCTGATGATTCACAGGTAGTTGAGAGGGTACCTGATGCCAGTGACAGTTTGGTTAGCCCTAACTCTCTAGACAGTGCAGATCACCACAGTGGTGATGCTTTTTCTGCAGCGACTTAGTCAAAGGTACTTGTAACAAGCGCGTGCCCCAGACGTCTTTTAAGACGTCTGGGAGGTGGCCCAGACGTCTGTAAAGACGTCTGGGATCACATCCAGACGTCTGACCAGACGTCCGGGATATTTTACAGACGTCTGGCGAACAGTTATGCTTGCACGGGATATTCGTCTCCGCGCCTGTGCGCGCAGACCTGCGATCCTGCCTCTTTCTCTGCGGCTGCAGGCGACTGCGACCGCCTTCTCTCTCCTCTCCGCGCGGCGTTAAAAGGGGGGCGCGCCTCCCCTCCCGTCTCCACCATCTTCCTCCTTCTTCTCCTGCCTGTGCGCGAGAGCGAGCGGACGCGAGGGCGCAGCGGCAGCGGCAGCCGCAGTAGGCGCGGAGGAGCTGCGGCGTGCGAGGGCGGGGCTCTGCCGTGAGGGCGAGCTCGCCGGGAGCGGCTTGGCCGGCCGGTGGAGGGCGCAGGGGGGCGCAGAGCGTCGCGGAGAGGGACCTGCTGCGGGCGGAGCAGCGGACGCGCGAGGTGCGACGCGGGCGGCGTCGCGAGCGGAGGCCGAGCAAGGTTCTGATTCTGAAAAAATTTCCAGAATCAGACGTCTGGATTGATATCCAGACGGCAAGGTCGACGTCTGTGAGATCATACAGACGTCTGAAAGGTGAGTTTCCGCTTTCTTCTTCTTTTTGTCGACTGACCGTACTGAGGGAGGAGGGTTGGCTGTGCGCAGGTGTTCTGATTCGTCATCCTTTGCGAATCAGACGTCTGGAAGTTGTACCAGACGGCGGGAGTGACCTCCAGACGTCCGGAGTGACCATCGGACGTCTGGGATCTAGGAGAGACGTCCCCACAGACTTCTGGACGTCCGGGGAAACAAGCCGAACAGGTAATTCTCTGATCCACCGTTTAAGACGTCTGGAAGGAGTTCCAGACGTCTGATTTTGCACAGTATTGTCTTTCTCGACCCGTTTAGGGCCCGTTTGGGCTCCGTTTTCCGCGATTCGAGTTGCGTTCGTTTCAGAATTTATTCCTCTACCCGCCTACAGTAGCTATACACTGTTTTGAGACACTCCTTGTGTTTGATCCTTGTGATAGGACCTCGTTCGGTTGCAGTCTTGAGAGTCGCGGAGGCGCGCGGGATTCCCGATCACGCCCCCATTACTCCCGTTGTACCTGGTAGAGTGGCTTTAAGTATTAATAAAATCTGTTAAAGTATGGAACCATAACTAGAACCTAGGGCATTGCATGAATCCTAGGAATGAGAAATATATGGAATGATAGCTCCTAGGTGTTGCATGAATCCTAGGGCCGGAAAACTAGATTGTATGATAGATCCTAGGATATGGCATGAATCCTAGGATGGAAAAACTAGTGGAATGTATATTACTGCAGTCTTGGAAAAAAATGGAAAGGAATATATAAAGCTACCTGTGAATTTAATTAACAACTGCCTGTTATGAACAAAGAAACATGTTTGAGATCATGGAATTTGAGAACGCGAATCTGGAAAGTGAAACATATGATGTTCTGAGATAAAGAGCTGGAACCCTACGGGGAATTAGGAGTGGAACTCCTGGAAAGGAAAAGGGAATGGAACTGAGATGTAGTTGTACTGTCTCTTGGGTACGCAGTACCAAGGGAAGTACCTGTTTAGTCCAGAGTGGGGCCAGCCGCCCCAGGGACCCGGGGTTAGGCTTGGCCGCTCTGTACCGACTTGTTGGCCCTCGTGTACGTAGTACCGAGAGCTAGTAGTGTTAGGAGAGTACTAGCTACCCCACGGGCCCCGGGGTTCTGTTAGCCTCCTTCACCGACTTGTTAGGCCCACTATGGCAAACCAGGGTAGTCAGGCGAGGGTGCGCGGACTGTGGAGGGGCAAGGCCCCGGTTTGGTTACTGTGGAGGGGTTGGACCCCTGTTACTGAGAGGGCTCTGCCCTGGTTCCGTGCTGTGCTTTGGGCGCACCCGTTAACGGAAACGACTGACCGCGTGCCAGTGCGGGCTAGCTACCTGTGCGTTTATCGCGCGTGCCGTAGTCACCGTTACGTCTGTCAGTGACCTTGGGGTGGTTGACTGAGGGTAGGATCACCACGGGGGACTCTCCCGGCCAGGAGAGCACCACGTGCTACTTCTACTTTTGGAAAAGACTGCAATCAAGATCGTCCCACGAGGACATCCGAGATCAAGTAAAGGATCTGAGAAGTAAATGAAATAGTGAGAAAAATTGAAAGATGTAAATAAAGGAAGTAATAGAACATAACAGCTACTGTACACTCTACTGTTGCCTTTAGTTAGTTTGCCACTCTACTCAGCGTTTTGCTGACGTGTTACACTCGTTACCTTTTTCAGGACCAGGTGTTGAGCAGCCAGGGTCGGCGGCTGCAGAGGACGCTGGGCCGAGTAGGGTCCAGTAGAGTTACCCCAGCTTTGTATCCCTTTTTGTTTCTGTTCTAGTGAGTAGTTTCTGTTTCCGCTGTACCTTCTTTACCTGCAGTTTTTGTTATATGATAAATGTTGTTTTACTGTTGTGGTGGTGCCTACTGTAGTAGTTTCTTTCCTTACTGCTGTACTTTCTTACTGTTAGTTATATTCATGCTGAATGTGGTTTATTTTACTGTCTTTTGGTTACTTCCTCGTTGGACGACTGGGTCTTGGGATTAGTCGAGTCGGTCCGGTTCTCGTGTCTCGTAGGGACTCGAGAACCGGGTCGTTACAAGATGGTATCAGAGCAAGGTCGTCCCGAGAAGTGAATCAACTGACTGGAAAATAACCAATTCACATGTTTATAGCTAGAGTAGCCACCACAACATATCTCTTGACATGAGCTCTTAGAAGTGTTGTTAGGTACCGTCTGTTTTGACGTTTCCGTTTTGTTTCGCGTCTCCATTGTAGGAGATGCCGCGTTGTGGAGCTAGGAGGGTGAGCGGCAGGCGCGGCCGAGGTCAGGGCCCGGGGGACGGATGTGTCGGGCTTGGAATACATACAACCCCTCCTCTTCTCCTGAGTATACCGTCTCGGGACCTCGTCCAACTGATTCGAGAGGTGGTTCGAGAAGAATTTCAGCTTCCACTCACGTCGCCACCCCCTCCCCCTTCCGAGCGTACGACAGGGGAGTTAGTGGTGGAACGAGATCTCCGCCGCCACACCAGGCGTGTTAGGAGAACTCAACGGAGACACGTGGCGTCCGCAGGAGAGCCGTCACGTTGTGCAGGGCCATCAGTGGCCTTTAGGGGCCCTCGACAGGGGCCAGTCGCCAGCACCGGACCCCCGCCTAGCCGACAGCAGGGACTCACTGAGGGCGGGAGTCGGGTTCCCCTCTGCTACCAGTGTGGCCAGCCGGGCCACGTCAGGAGGGACTGCCCATCTAGGGCAGGAGGTCAGCAGATACTTCCCGCGCCGAGCACTGGAGGGCGCGCAGGAGGCCGCGGTTTCCAGGCGCGAGGAGGAGGACCGCAGTCGCGAGGAGGGTACCGGCCAGCACCTACCCGTCCGACGCAGAGTGTGGCTGCTTCGTCCGCACCTAGAGCTGAGGGGCGTATCAACGCCCTAACACACAGGGACGCCAGAGCTTCGGGATCCGTGGTAGCAGGTATGGTTTCAGTTTCTGGCAGACTCGTTTACACGCTTTTCGATTCCGGCGCTACGCACTCGTTTGTCGCAGCCAGTTTCGCAGTTAGTTTGGACCAGGATTATACATTGTTAGAGAATCCGTTCGTAATCAGAGGTCCGAGTGGTCAGCTGTTTGTAGCTGAGGAGGTGTACACGGGTTGCGGGGTCAGCATCGGGGGACACAGCCTGCCAGCTGACCTGATTATGATACAGATGGAGGACTTTGGAGTGATTCTGGGGATGGATTGGCTGTCCGCTTACCACGCCTTGGTAGACTGCTTTGAGGGGAAGATTGTCTTCTCCATTCCGGAGTTGCCTTCCTTCGAGTTTCACGGGCAGCCAGTGGATGGAGGTTTCAGGTGCATTTCGGCACTTCGGGCGGCGAGACTTTTGAGCCAGGGGTGTGAGGGCTTCTTAGCTTGTGTGGTGGTAGAGCACAGCCCCGTGGCAGACTTCCAGAGCATCCCGGTGGTCAGAGAGTACCCCGACGTGTTTCCAGACGAGTTACCAGGACTACCGCCCGAGCGTGAGATCGAGTTTGAGATCTCACTAGTACCAGGGACCAGCCCTATCTCCACCGCGCCATACAGAATGGCACCGCTTGAGCTGCGAGAGCTCAAGTCTCAGTTGCAGGACCTTTTGGAGAAAGGTTTCGTGAGGCCCAGTGCGTCTCCCTGGGGAGCCCCGGTACTGTTTGTGAAGAAGAAGGATGGGACCCTACGCCTTTGTGTGGACTACCGACAGCTGAATAGGGTCACCATCAAGAACAGATATCCGCTGCCGAGGATTGACGATTTGTTTGACCAGTTGAGGGGCGCCACGGTGTTTTCCAAGATCGACTTGAGGTCTGGATACCACCAGTTGAGGATCAGGGAGACCGATGTCTCCAAGACAGCTTTCCGCACCCGCTACGGACACTACGAGTTTTTGGTCATGCCGTTTGGGCTGACCAATGCCCCCGCTGCTTTCATGGACCTGATGAACCGGGTGTTCAGACCGTACTTGGACCAGTTTGTGGTGGTTTTCATAGATGATGTACTCATCTATTCTAGAGATCGGACGCAGCACGGACAGCACTTGCGGATGGTTCTGGACACTCTGAGACGACGCAGGCTGTACGCCAAATACAGCAAGTGCGAGTTCTGGTTGAGGGAGGTGACCTTTTTGGGTCATGTGATCTCTGGAGACGGCCTGGCGGTGGATCCCGCCAAGGTCGAGGCAGTGCTCAGGTGGGAGAGACCGCGTTCAGTCACTGAGATTCGCAGTTTCCTGGGACTGGCAGGTTACTACAGACGGTTCATCAGAGGGTTTTCGCAGATTGCACGTCCTATGACACAGTTGACTCGGAAGGATGTGCCTTTCGCTTGGACAGACGCCTGTGAGGCGTGTTTTCTGGAGCTGAAGGAGTGGTTGACCTCGGCTCCCGTGCTCACCATCCCTGACAGTAGTGGCGGGTTCGTTGTGTACACGGACGCTTCCTTGCAGGGGTTAGGAGGGGTGCTCATGCAGAGGGGTCACGTGGTCGCTTACGCTTCGCGGCAACTGAAGCCCCATGAGCATACCTACCCTACCCACGACCTAGAGTTGGCAGCTGTTGTCTTCACGCTGAAGACATGGAGGCACTACTTGTACGGTGAGACCTTCGAGATTTTTACAGATCACAAGAGCCTCAGATATCTTTTTGACCAGAAGGAGCTCAACATGAGACAGAGACGTTGATTGGAGCTCCTGAAAGACTACGACTGCAGCATCTCCTACCACCTGGGAAAGGCCAATGTGGTGGCTGACGCCTTGAGCCGTAAGGCGCCCGCACGCTTGGCCAGTCTACAGTTACAGAGTTGGAGCCTTTTGGAGGAGGTGGGCAGTTGGCGACCTCTAGAGTTACGAGGGTACTGTGGGGCAGTGACGGTGACACGGCAGACCAGACCAGAGTTGATAGGCCGCATCATCACGGGACAGATGGCCGATCCGTACTTGCAGTCTTTGCGCGACAGAGTACTGTCAGGGGACCCAGGGGACTTCTCTTTCACAGACCAGGTGTTACGCTTGAGGGGACGGCTGTGCGTCCCCAGAGACGAGGAGCTGTTGAGAGAGCTCCTGACTGAGGCACACGGTTCCAGATTCACCATACATCCCGGAAACACGAAAATGTACCATGACTTGAGACGCGAGTTCTGGTGGAGAGGGATGAAGCGGGATGTGGGTGAGTTCGTGCAGCAGTGCTTAGTGTGCCAGCAGGTGAAAGCCGAGCATCAGAGGCCTGCAGGGCCGCTTCAGCCGCTTCCAGTGCCAGAGTGGAAGTGGGAGAGCATCACCATGGACTTGGTGGTGGGCCTACCTGTTACCCAGCGAGGACACGACGCAGTCTGGGTAATAGTGGATAGATTGACGAAGACGGCACGATTCTTGCCGATCCGAGTCACTTTGGGACCAGCACAGTTGGCAGAGAGGTATATCCGTGATGTGGTGCGACTACACGGAGTTCCGCGGGAGATCGTATCCGACCGGGATACCCGCTTTACGTCCCAGTTTTGGGCTGAGTTTCAGCAGGCTTTGGGGACGAGGTTGAGGTTTAGCACGGCTTACCACCCCCAGACGGACGGACAGTCGGAACGCACGATACAGACACTTGAGGATCTTTTGCGTGCCTGTGTACTAGACTGGAGGGGCTCTTGGGAGGAGCACCTGCCCCTGGCAGAGTTTGCATACAACAACAGTTATCACTCGAGCATCGGCATGGCTCCCTACGAGGCTCTGTACGGACGGAAATGCACGGCACCCTTGAGTTGGGTTGAGGTGGGGACCAAGTGGGAGGTTGGCCCCAGGTTGATCCGGCAGAGTCAGGAGGTAGTTGAGCAGATCCATAGACGACTCCGCACTGTCAGGAGCAGACAGAAGAGCTACGCAGATCGCAGACGCAGAGAGGTGCAGTTCGAGGTCGGGGACCACGTCTTTCTTCGTGTTTCGCCCATGAAGGGCTTACAGCGGTTTGGGGTGAGAGGGAAGCTCGCGCCGAGGTTCGTGGGGCCCTTCGAGGTCCTGGAGCGAGTTGGACCCGTTGCTTACAGACTTGCCCTTCCCCCGCAGCTTTCTGGTGTGCACGACGTGTTCCACGTGTCCAACCTCAGGAAGTACGTAGCCGATCCCAGCCACGTACTGAGTCACGAGAGCGTCGAGGTGAGCGACGACCTGACCTACCACGAGCGGCCAGTACAGATCCTAGACCGAGCAGTCCGCAGGTTGAGACGAAAGCAAGTACCCCTGGTAAAGGTTTTGTGGAGGAGCCAGCGGTACGAGGAGGCTACCTGGGAGCCTGAGGCGGCAATGCGGGAGCGGTACCAGGAGCTTTTCGCGGGTACGTCTTTTCGGACCGGCTTCGGTCCTCTTTGAGTTTGTTATGGTTATTTGGACATCTTCTTCCCGCACCCTAGTTGGCGCAAGTTTCGGGGACGAAACTTCCTTTGAGTTTGTTATATTGTAACAAGCGCGTGCCCCAGACGTCTTTTAAGACGTCTGGGAGGTGGCCCAGACGTCTGTAAAGACGTCTGGGATCACATCCAGACGTCCGGGATATTTTACAGACGTCTGGCGAACAGTTATGCTCGCACGGGATATTCGTCTGCGCGCCTGTGCGCGTAGACCTGCGATCCTGCCTCTTTCTCTGCGGCTGCAGGCGACTGCGACCGCCTTCTCTCTCCTCTCCGCGCGGCGTTAAAAGGGGGCGCGCCTCCCCTCCCGTCTCCACCATCTTCCTCCTTCTTCTCCTGCCTGTGCGCGAGAGCGAGCGGACGCGAGGGCGCAGCGGCAGCGGCAGCCGCAGTAGGCGCGGAGGAGCTGCGGCGTGCGAGGGCGGGACTCTGCCGTGAGGGCGAGCTCGCCGGGAGCGGCTTGGCCGGCCGGCGGAGGGCGCAGGGGGGCGCAGAGCGTCGCAGAGAGGGACCTGCTGCGGGCGGAGCAGCGGACGCGCGAGGTGCGACGCGGGCGGCGTCGCGAGCGGAGGCCGAGCAAGGTTCTGATTCTGGAAAAATTTCCAGAATCAGACGTCTGGATTGATATCCAGACGGCAAGGTCGACGTCTGTGAGATCATACAGACGTCTGAAAGGTGAGTTTCCGCTTTCTTCTTCTTTTTGTCGACTGACCGTACTGAGGGAGGAGGGTTGGCTGTGCGCAGGTGTTCTGATTCGTCATCCTTTGCGAATCAGACGTCTGGAAGTTGTACCAGACGGCGGGAGTGACCTCCAGACGTCCGGAGTGACCATCGGACGTCTGGGATCTAGGAGAGACGTCCCCACAGACTTCTGGACGTCCGGGGAACCAAGCCGAACAGGTAATTCTCTGATCCACCGTTTAAGACGTCTGGAAGGAGTTCCAGACGTCTGATTTTGCACAGTATTGTCTTTCTCGACCCGTTTAGGGCCCGTTTGGGCTCCGTTTTCCGCGATTCGAGTTGCGTTCGTTTCAGAATTTATTCCTCTACCCGCCTACAGTAGCTATACACTGTTTTGAGACACTCCTTGTGTTTGATCCTTGTGATAGGACCTCGTTCGGTTGCAGTCTTGAGAGTCGCGGAGGCGCGCGGGATTCCCGATCATGCCCCCATTACTCCCGTTGTACCTGGTAGAGTGGCTTTAAGTATTAATAAAATCTGTTAAAGTATGGAACCATAACTAGAACCTAGGGCATTGCATGAATCCTAGGAATGAGAAATATATGGAATGATAGCTCCTAGGTGTTGCATGAATCCTAGGGCCGGAAAACTAGATTGTATGATAGATCCTAGGATATGGCATGAATCCTAGGATGGAAAAACTAGTGGAATGTATATTACTGCAGTCTTGGAAAAAAATGGAAAGGAATATATAAAGCTGCCTGTGAATTTAATTAACAACTGCCTGTTATGAACAAAGAAACATGTTTGAGATCATGGAATTTGAGAACGCGAATCTGGAAAGTGAAACATATGATGTTCTGAGATAAAGAGCTGGAACCCTACGGGGAATTAGGAGTGGAACTCCTGGAAAGGAAAAGGGAATGGAACTGAGATGTAGTTGTACTGTCTCTTGGGTACGCAGTACCAAGGGAAGTACCTGTTTAGTCCAGAGTGGGGCCAGCCGCCCCAGGGACCCGGGGTTAGGCTTGGCCGCTCTGTACCGACTTGTTGGCCCTCGTGTACGTAGTACCGAGAGCTAGTAGTGTTAGGAGAGTACTAGCTACCCCACGGGCCCCCGGGGTTCTGTTAGCCTCCTTCACCGACTTGTTAGGCCCACTATGGCAAACCAGGGTAGTCAGGCGAGGGTGCGCGGACTGTGGAGGGGCAAGGCCCCGGTTTGGTTACTGTGGAGGGGTTGGACCCCTGTTACTGAGAGGGCTCTGCCCTGGTTCCGTGCTGTGCTTTGGGCGCACCCGTTAACGGAAACGACTGACCGCGTGCCAGTGCGGGCTAGCTACCTGTGCGTTTATCGCGCGTGCCGTAGTCACCGTTACGTCTGTCAGTGACCTTGGGGTGGTTGACTGAGGGTAGGATCACCACGGGGGACTCTCCCGGCCAGGAGAGCACCACGTGCTACTTCTACTTTTGGAAAAGACTGCAATCAAGATCGTCCCACGAGGACATCCGAGATCAAGTAAAGGATCTGAGAAGTAAATGAAATAGTGAGAAAAATTGAAAGATGTAAATAAAGGAAGTAATAGAACATAACAGCTACTGTACACTCTACTGTTGCCTTTAGTTAGTTTGCCACTCTACTCAGCGTTTTGCTGACGTGTTACACTCGTTACCTTTTTCAGGACCAGGTGTTGAGCAGCCAGGGTCGGCGGCTGCAGAGGACGCTGGGCCGAGTAGGGTCCAGTAGAGTTACCCCAGCTTTGTACCCCTTTTTGTTTCTGTTCTAGTGAGTAGTTTCTGTTTCCGCTGTACCTTCTTTACCTGCAGTTTTTGTTATATGATAAATGTTGTTTTACTGTTGTGGTGGTGCCTACTGTAGTAGTTTCTTTCCTTACTGCTGTACTTTCTTACTGTTAGTTATATTCATGCTGAATGTGGTTTATTTTACTGTCTTTTGGTTACTTCCTCGTTGGACGACTGGGTCTTGGGATTAGTCGAGTCGGTCCGGTTCTCGTGTCTCGTAGGGACTCGGGAACCGGGTCGTTACAGTACTAGATAATTCAGATCTCCCTATTGCCATTAGGAGGGCACCACACACCTGTGAGTCCAGATACTGGGTCGCAGGCAGTTTGGCTATCGATAGTCTTGCTCCTCAGTTTAGCAACTTTTGTCAAGCACTTACAGCATCACACATTTCATCTACATACCAACAGGTCATGCTTGATCCAAAGTGGCGTCAAGCCATGGAGGATGAGATGGCAGTACTTCGAGGTAGATAGACTTGGGATCTAATCTCACTTCCTAATGGCGCACAACTGATTGGCTCCCGATAGGTCTTTGCCTTGAAATACAACCCTGATGGGTCTATTTCGAGGTATAAGGCCTGGCTAGCAGCAAAGGGGTTCACTCAGACATATGGGGTGGATTTTTTTCATACTTTCTCCCCCGCTGCGCGGCTTGCCATGATCCAGATACTTATTTCTGTTGCTGCTCACAGAGATTGGCTGTTATACGAGCTTGATGTGAAGAACGTATTTCTCTACGGTGATCTTCAGGAGAAGGTTTACATGCAGCAGCCCCCAAGTTTTAAGGTTCAGGGAGAGTGTGTGTGCAGATTGAGGAAGATAATCTATGGATTGAAGCAGAGTCTCTGGGCCTAGTTTCAGAAGTTATCGGAGGTGCTCCACCAGATTAGTCTGAGGCGCTCTACTTCATATCACTCCTTATTTACCAAGAAGACTGACAAGGGAACTGTGGCACTCCTGGTATATGTTGATGATCTTATCATCACCGGGGATGACAGAGATGAGATAGATGAAGTCAAGAGGCACCTATCATAGAAGTTTGTCATGAAGGATCTGTGATAGTTGAGGTATTTCTTGGGCATTGAGGTTGCATGTGGCAGGGATGGAGTAGGGCTCTCATTAAGGAAGTATGCTCTTGACCTTCTTTAGGAGACTGGCATGTTAGGAGCTAAGGCTGCAAATATTCCCATAGATCTCAAGGTCCATTTATATGATGAGAAATCTGAGGTGGTTGACAGTATGGCTTACAGGCAGCTGATGGGTAAACTCCTTTACCTTATCATCACTTGTCCAGATTTGTCTTTGTCAGGTGGTAGGCTTAGCCAGTTTATGGATAAGCCAACTAGGCAGCACTGGGAGGTTGCAATGCAGGTGCTCAGGTATGTAAAGCACTAGGACGAGGATTATTGTTCCGAAAGGGAACGCCCATGGGGATTGTAGCATACTCTGATGCTGATTATGTTGACTATGTTGGGGATAGAAAATCTACCACAGGGTTTTGCACCTTTGTTACAGGCAATCTGGTTACCTAGAGGTGGCAAGCAAACGGTTGTATCAAGATCCAGTGTGGAGTTAGAATACAGGGTCATGGCCCAGACAGCTGCTGAAATGGTTTAGGTCAAGTCAATTTTGTCAGATCTTCATGTTTTTCTGGATAGCTTTATGGAGATGCGGTGTAACAACAGTGTAGCGACCTACATTGCCAATAACCCTATGTTTCACAAGAGGACAAAGGATGTAGAGATTGACTGTCATTACACTCGAGATCTCATCTAGCGTGGGATATTATATGCCACAAGTGTCACTTCTGAGGAGCAGGTTGTAGATGTCTTCACAAAACCCCTTGCGAGATCTATCTTTGAGGCGTGTTATTCCAAGCTAAGCATGATAGATATTCATACTTTAACTTGAGGGAGAGTGTTAGCATATAGTATTCTTATATTTTTTATGATTTTCCTGTACAGGCTTATGGGTGTTTAGCTCCTTAGGGGCAATTCTATACTTTCAACCCTTTGGTCTCTCTCTATATAAAAGAGTCTAGGATTTTCTATAATGAATTGAATCATTTCCTTCGAGTATTCCCAATCAAGGGTAGACTTCGATACCAACCTAATCTTCATTGATGATATTTTGTCCCTCAAAGGCTAATATCCGCTTTGGCCGTGATTCTCATACATCTCTAACCATTTAATGCTTCAAGTTTGCATCTTAATGCTGACAAAAAGCAGAGGTGCAACTTTGTTTCAACATTGCCCATCTTATTTTTGGGATGTTGGAGGGAGAATTTCCTAATCGTCATCTCCGTGAGACTTGAAATGAAATAATTTGCTCTCTTCTAAGATATTTACATTGAGCATCAAGCAGTTCAATTGTTTCACACGAGCATACAGATCCTACATGGCCGAGTGAAAGCCAATATGTCAGCTCTAAAGTACCATATGGCAAGATTTTTGAGGTTTTTGGATGGATGGAATTTTAAGTCCTTGCAAGGATGGAGCTTTTGCTCAACTCATCCATTCAGTGATTGGGGGAGTACTTGCATTTTGGCTAAAATGCAGAATCATTTGCAGGTGCTGGCTTAGGGCTATTCGATCAGCTGTGGGTGGTTATTTGGCTGTTGTCTTGGGATGCAGTTTTGAATCTAAAACGTGGAGTAGGAGAGGGAAGAGGAGGATTTGTGTGACCTGTTGGATCTCACATTCATCAACAGTGCAAGAGGGTCTGCATGTCACTGTTTGACTACCACAAACAGAAATAAAAGCATGGGTGGTATACCCAGCCTGTTCTTTTGTATCTTATGTTTGTTGGCAACCTGTTTCGGTTATCTGAGGCCATGAGGAAAGGATCTTGGAGGCTGAAGCACCTGCCCTTGAGAATTGTGCATGCACCTACCAAGGAGGGAATCTCTGTTCGGTTCAGCTTTTGAGAGGGTGAATTTTTTTTCTAGGCATCTAAGACAAGCTGGCGATAACAGCGGGCCAGAACAACTCCTTATTCATACATTGTGGCAGCCTGGACGTGTACTGAAACTGTCTTGGTTTGCACAAATGGTGTTTGGAAGCATGTTGCTGAACAAAGATTCTTTCAGCAGCTGGGGAAGGGATGCTCATTTTGAGGTGGCTGCGCTGTGCACCTGCTCTGTCGTGCTGCTGACGAATCCTCTTTGCACATTTTCTTTTGCCATTCCTTCTTGTGGCAGTATCCTACAGTGCCAATGGGTGTGGGGTGGTGGAATGCTTTGTACCCATCCCTACAGGATCCCAGGAGGCCCTGGAGTAGTTTATCTTGGCTGTGATCGAAGAAAGGCATATGCAGTCACTGTTGGTGGCTGCTGCTGTGTGGTTTGTGTAGAGGGAGCATAAATTCGTGCCTGTGCAGTGGAATCACCCTGCAGCCTGATCAAGTTTTAGTGTCCATTCATTTGTTACTTTTATGTTGGCTTCTTGAGGTTCTTGTCTAAGCTTTCTTTTTTATCACCATAGTCTAGGGTAGCATCTTTCTGTGTCGTCCCGTTTCATGTTTTAAATTAATACAGAATTCTTACTGGAAAAAAAGTTATCTTCTTGAAAGTAACTTCCTTTAGCTATGATGCATATAGGAAATTGAGATGTATGGCTGTCATATAGGAAGTCCTTTGAGATGTTAAGAATGCAATTAGGGGTGTACATGGGTCAGATTCAACCCGAACCTAATCCGATTGGGTTGGGTTGAGATTTTCCCGACCCGATAAAAAATGGGTTGAGTTGGGTTTGAGGTCTAATAAACTCAACCTAACCCACAACCCCATTTAACCCAATACACACTCACACACACACACACACACACACACACACACACACACACACGAGTATCCATTAAAATTTTAAAGGAAAAAAAGTTACCATGTTTAAACTTGAAAGGAGACAAAACAAACCCATGCAAATAACGCATATCACTCTCTCAATTTCATTCTTCCCTCTCCTCATGTGCTCTCCATCATGCTCTTCTTTTCAGTTTCCATCCCGCTCACAAGTCCTAAATCAAGCTTCCTCTCTTGTTATCGTCACCAACATCTCTCGTAGCTCCTTTCTCGTTGTTGCCATTGTTCTCATCATTACCACTTGAGGTTAGCATCTTCCTCCCTCATTTCTTTCACCTCTACATTAGTAATAGCCACTACCTCCCTTCACTAGAGTCACTGCCACCGTCACCATCACTACACAACCCACCACCCTCTCACTAGCCATCCATCGTTGTCACTACCTTCCCTCTGCTTAGCCTGAGCTTACTACCAGAGCCACTGAACTACCACCGATCCACCACCATCACACAACCCACCACCACTCACCAACCGTCCATCATTCTTTCTACCTACCCCTTCGCCCAATCTATCACTAGAGTCACTACCACCACCACCATCACCACACAACCTACCACCCCCTCACCGGCCATCCTCCTTTACTATAGCCAATAGCCACCACCCCCTCTCCTGGCCATTCTCTTCTCCCTCTACCTTCCCTTAACTTAGCCTAAATTATTTGAATTTTTGATGTAGGCATTCAAACTTTGATGCTTAAATTAGACATCATTATTTAGGTTTTCATCTAATTTTTTGTTTAGACAAAATTAAAAAACATGCACACGTATATCTTGAATTTTTTCCTCACTAGTAAAAAATTATTTTGATTATCATCTAATTCACATCTATGAAAAAAATTACATATCTTATAATAAGTGTTTACTTTTTTATAGGAAAGATACAATTACTATTATACACCTATCAATGTTTTTTTGTTTTTACCTATTTTATTCGCTTTTTTAGTATAATTTACTGATAAGTTTAAAATGTTTTGTGATTAAATATAAAGATATAGAAAATGTGCAGGAAATAAACATAAGTTTTGAGTCATTTGACTAGTCAACAACACGCTTAACCTGACCCAATCCGATCCGATTTTTATTGGTTGGATTGGGTTGTGTTCGATAGTGTAACGGGTTGGGTTGAGTTGGAAAAATCCCAACCCAAAAATTATGTATTGTATTTAGGTTAAGTTATAATTTGACTCTACGCAACCCATGTACACCTCTAAATGCAATATATCAAAAACAAACATGTATAGATGATTTATTTTTCTTAATGTAAATGCGGCAAATATCTGACAATGAATTCAGAATGTCGGTCAAATTTTGATTTTCCCGTCCCTGTTTTATGTGAGGGAAGCTTTCAAACGACGGGGTAAAAAATGGAGGCGGTTTGAAACTTTTTTGGTGTGTGGGTAAGAATAGGGATCATGTCGGCAAAAGAAATTAATTATACTTTTTGGCCTTTTCAAAAAATGTGATGTTGGTCAGGAAATTGTCTTTGTCGTTGCTCCATTTTTGTGGGAGGATTTAGAAAGACAGTTCCAGAGAAAGGAGAATTAAATTCTGAATTTAGTTGGGTGGATAAAATATGAGAGAAATCTCCTTGGCAAAAGAAACTGATTGTGCTCTCATTTGTTTTAGCTTCATGGCCTTCATTAGGTTAGAATGCTTACCATTATTGCTGCTCTTCTTTGGTGAGGCAAATTCCGAAACAACGGGTCAAAAAGGGCAGGAAATTAATTTCCGAAATTTACGGATATACAAGTATAAGAAAAATACCCTCTGACGAAAGAGGTTTTCTTCTTCTCTCGCTCCCAGAGTATCATAAGAAAAGAATAGTTTCAACTTATGCCCCGTAGGATAGTACAGTATAAATCAAAGTAGAGTAACCTGCCTATATAAAAAAGGTCCAAAGAAAGGTATACTTATACATAGGGAAAAATAGTATAACTCTAATAATTTTCTGCTCGCCCTCAAAGCCAAATGAAAGCAATCCTGTGAACCATGATTCTACTGCGGCACCCAGGCATCTTTTGACTTTTGAGTCAAGTCATTGGTCGATGTAAGTCCTGGTTACCTACTGAAACTATATTTGTGACAGCAACATTATCATGGGATGCATCCGTTTGATGATAGCAGTTCCATTTCTGCTGGTTTGTTCTTCCCTTTTGAGAATCGCCAATCTCACATTGAGCACCACAAGCTGTCTCGATAAAACTTTAAAAGATTCGGTAGAGGACCATGCTAAGTTCTTTCATAGGACATATGGGTCGATATTATTTCCTATTTCCGGTTGGTACATGTATAAATTTTAGTCATTGGGCAAATCACCATTCTTTTCATTCCGTTGCTCTGCAATAAATGGTACACGACGGTCAGATTGGAAATTAGAGCATTATTGTCTGGGGATCTTTAAATAAATGTCATTGAAAATATTAAAAATTATTTTTTTGCCACCTATTTTTCAATATAACTTTAAATATCCCAGAAAAAATTACATCATCTGTGTAATTATCACTTGATTAATTAACATTGTTAAACTTAATGGTGATAAACTTAAGAATAATAAAATTTATATTTTTCACCCTCGATTTTTGTTTCCTCTCCCATACACTCTTCCTCCACCCCCTCCCCCTCCCCGTCCTTCCTTTTCTCCTTTCTCCTCTTCAACCCCCCCCTCCTTCCCTCCCTACATATTGTTGGATGAGAATGGACTTTGTTGCGTCTCCTTCATTCATCTCTGATATCCTCCATCACGATCTATTGCTTGGGTCTCTGGCTCCCTGCTAGCCCACCTCCCTAGCCCTCCTCCAACTTCCGTCTTCGTTGCCACACCTCCACCTGGTGCCCCCTCCACCTCCTCCACTTACACCCTTGTGCCCTATGCTTCACCTTTACCTCCTCCACCTCCACTGCCCCTTCTGGCCTTCTCACACCTAGGCCACCTATATGGAGGACATCAAGGAGGGTGAGGATGGAGTTACAGAAGGGGTGATGCCATCAACAAAGGCAATGAAGAGGGTGAGGGGTGAGGGTCTTAAGGGAGGTGGGGGTGGCCATGGTGAGGGTAGAGGCGAAGGGGAGGAAGGCATTTGTGAGGGGGGGGTGTGTGGGGGTGGTGAGGTAGAGGAGGGAGGGTAGGGTGGAAGTGGAGGCAGAAGTTTGGAGAGCAAAGGGTAAAATGGTGGAGAGTCCAACGAGGTGGAAGGTGATGCAGGAGAGGTTGTAACTACTTGGGATGGGGGGGTTGTTGTTGGCAAGAAAGGAGAGAAAAATCAATTTGCCTGATTTAATAGTCAAGATCAATTTACTTAATTTAGATAAATAATTTTATATTAAATATAATGATATGTGATTGCTTATTTTAATTATAAATGTGCTATTGTCTTATGTATTTTCCATTTATATGAGACCACTTTGAAGCATAGGTCAGTAGCCACCGACGTGTATAAATTCAGCTAAAATGATTGATATGCAATCTAAAAGATTAGTCCGACTTTCAACAGATTAATGGGTTGGGTTTTATAGGTATACAGACTACAAAGTTCAAGCAACAAATAGGCAGACTTGGGCTTCTGCTGGGCTGACTTGGGCTTGGGCCTTAAAATTAATGGGTTAATTAAACTATAGCAGTAATTCAATGAGTCAGCCCGATCTATCCAAAGCTTAGAACTAATCATATACTAAACTATCGGGATCACTTCTTTGATATATCTTATCTTATCAACCACCTTTTAAATATACTACTCTATTATTTCCCTAAAGAAGACTTGAAAATTTTATTTGCCGTTGTATAGTTTCCAATACACTCCAACTTCTGATAAGAAGAATCCTTTAGCATCAGATATAAAACACATAGACTACAATTCTCCGTTACTCCGAAGTATGTACGGAGGTTTGCTCTTTTTAGTTAAACTTCAGAGATTAACCTACGAATAGCCTCCTTTCAAGAAATAAAAGTAGAAGTTAACCAATATTTTAATCCACTTTCACAAATATAAACTCATTTTTTTAGCAAATCTTGAATTCAATGTTTTGGGAGAGAATGAATTGATAAAGGAATGGGAAGAAAGAAAAAAAAAAAAAGGTAAGTAATGATGTGATGGAGAGAGAGGTAAAATTATTTTTGTAGAGTTAAGGGAGGTTAATTCCTTGAAATGACATACTTCCTTGTCTATAAAAAGAGCAATTGGTAATCGATAATTCTAGAATTTGAGAATGGGAGTCGCTGAATTAAAAGGCCTCAAGTATGAAATTAGGGCTCCAATTCCTCCTAACAAAAGGGCCTTTAGTTTTTTAATCAATTTTTATGTAAAAATTGATATTACAAAAGTATCATGTGCTTTTCATATTACATAAATGATCCTACCAAGTTGACATCCTATAGGAAATTGATCGACCAATGTTGATCAACCTTGGTGGGATCTATTTCACCCTAGAGAGAGTCTAGTACAATTAAGGTTTGCACATCATTTGAGGTCATATGTTCATTTAAGAGTGACATATGCTTTCAACTTGGAAGGTTCATTGCATTGTAAAGAAATCTAGTCAAAAGCTATTGTTCAACAATCCACTAACAAGATAGTTGTAATTGAGCATAAATTTTCACTTGATGAGTGAACAACTTTTCAATGGGAACTCCTAATCCAAGTTTAATCTATCTAGCTTATAAAATCGAAATAACATTTCACTAAATGTCCCTTCAAGCTTCCTCAATGGTTCCTTCAAAAAGTTTACTTTCTTGACATTAGAAAGGCTTAAAGCTATCAAAATCCATTACAGATGCAATAAAGGTATTGACAATGATTCCTAGCTTAATTACGATGCCAAATCGATGGAGAATCACATGTATAATTCAACTCTATTGGGCATCTAATAGATATGTAAAACATAGGTATGTTTACACTATCAAATCTTATTCTTTTTTCATAGATCGTCTTTTATTTTAACACTGAGAATTTTATTGATGGAGATAGGTATCCAGAATACAATCTATGGAGAGTCACAGTAACAACAACAATAAACCTCAAAAGATAAAAATTATAGAAGTAACAACCAGCATGTCACTCTGAGGACATCTGGATGCATACATCATGTACATCTCCGAACAAAATAATACGAGATGCCAAGGTAAATCTGACAAATAAATAATAATAAAACATAAGCATAAGAACAACAAACAAAGCTACAAATAAGAAACACATTTACGAAATTGGCAAAAGACGTCAAAATTGAAGGCAAAACCACGACAGAGCATCACGACTAGGAATTACCATCAGTCGATCATCAACAACCGTGAGCGACGGGAGCCATACGGGAAGGCCATCATAAAGGGGCATAGCAAAAGCCATCTCACCCATCCAAGAGACACACAGGAGCTACAAAACTCTGGTTAGGAGCATTGGTGGTGAAACAACACCACCTTTGAAAACAAGAGAGGTAACAGAAGAGGCAACAGCATCCACCGATAAAGGGTGACCCAACAACTACAACCAAGGTCAATTAACGTCAAAAATGTCAACGACACCAACGAGATAAGATTGACTAAAAAGGGGAGGAGATTCTGCATGATTCATTTGTGAATGTCAATCTTTACCCAAAGAAGAGAAGCTGACACATCCCTCGCCCAAAATTTTATGCTCGCCGGAAGGGGATAACAACTTAGCCAAAGGAAACCCCACATCTGATGTGTTTCCCGAGGATTAAGGCAAGAAAAGTGCTTGCAACCAAACGGCCATATCCGGACCTCTGTCCTTCCCCGCCACGTCCAACGACCGACACCACCGCTTCGATCTCACCGTCCACTCCTCTCCGATCCGACGGCTCAGATCCTCACGCCGACGAACCTATAAACAAAAGCCTCCTGGCGCCACCGCTCTACCCCCTCGTTCCACCTCTCTCTCTCTCTGCTTCTTGTCAAGCTCTTACAGGCGAGAGCCCTCGGAACCCTAAAATCTTGGGAAGCAAAAGATGGATTTGGTGAAGCTCTGATTCGATGATGTTGTGATTGGCAGTGGTGGGGATCGCCATGTGGGACGAGGAGCACCACTTCGAATCGAGACGATCAGGAAGATTAACGCATATATAGTCATCAAGGGTCGACCCTGCAAAGTCCGATCTTTCTCCCATTTGATATCATCTCCGGATGTTTGCTTGGTGTTTTCATGTGCTAAAAGCTTTTGCGAATATGAAAAATCTCGCGGTAACCACTACGACTGCTAACGGTCAACTCGCGGCCAAATCTCATGGTTGCAAGTCTCGCCGATCAAATAAACAACTGCCTACTCAAATGCTCACACTAATAGGGCCCAAAAGTCCGAACAGCTTTTGCAAGTTTTATGTACCAGTAAAAGAAATAGGTTTGGATTCTTTCTTTCCTTTTTCAAGCATTTTATATTTCCTGATGTTGGTTTTGATTATGTTTCCCCCCATTTCGACTCGATCGTTTGTCAAGCTTACTAGAATTTGATTTGTTTTTATGTAAATTGCCGTGGCATCGGTGATGTTTGGGCAGATATGATGGTATTGTTTATTCGTAGGTCTCTCTGTGTGCTTTTTTTTTAATGAAAGGCAGAGTTAGAATGCCAATTCCAAACATGTTTGAAGGTGAGTATCAGCTCATCTATTACCCACATGGATTTCTGATATGATTGGAAAACCGAAGATTGGGGCTGTTTGACTGTTGATTGGTTACTTATCTTCACCGGGATCACTCATGTGGACACCTCATATTCCTACAGAAGCTATTCTAGTGATTCTTTTTTCTATGGAAAAGGGGGCAGAAGATAGATGATCTGTAGGCAGATTTTTTTCAGTACGCCTAAATTGAGCAGTCGTGTCCACAAGAGAAGTTTGAAATAAAACAAGAAAAAAAATACGAGACAAAAAAAAAGTATATATCCTTGCAAAATTAGAGTTGGCAGTCTCATTTATCTATGAACCTGAGGGCTTCATTCCACTGTTTGTAAGGACTTTTAAAGACTTAACGGCTACTTCCCTTCATTCCTTTATTGGAAGAACTGAAGTGACATTGATGACGATTCAAGGTAAGCGATTAACAAATTGTGCCATGGTTATGTATGGAGGAGAAGATAAATTGAATGGGGAAAGAGACCTACCATCCATATTGCCCATAACATGTGCCATCCAAGGCACATCAAAAGTTTCAATCTCATACTTCCATCTCGGTCAATGGTGGGATATTTGTTATAGCAGCCTCATGGGCTTACATTGCATTATATTTTATAAAACCTCAAGATTAGTTCTGACTAAGTAAAAATTTTGTGTCGGATGGGTTATGGATTTCTAGATATAGATCTCTAGGCACAAATTCATCAAGTTGTTAGTGTAAGTTTTCCTTGATTAGACCTATTGCTTGTGAGATTTTCATGAAAAAAATCGATGGCTCTTTCGCAAGAGAAAATGAAAAATACATTTACAATGATGGATATGTGCCTTTATTGTACATTTTTATATCAGATTCTAGCTATGTAGTATTTGTAGGTTGTCGAAGCTACAGCCTTAAAGACTGGGAAGCGTGGGCATGCAAATTGTCGTTTTGTTGGTCTTGACATCTTCACTGGCAGAAAGCTTGAAGATATTGTTCCGTCTTCTCATAACTGTGATGTAAACATGTGCAACTTTTGCTTTATGCATTCTTCAATGTGGAGAATTGAACTAAGCATGTATATGTACATTGGTCACGTTCCCAATGTCACCCGTACAGATTATCAACTCATCGACATTTCTGAAGATGGCTTTGTGTGCAACTTTTAAGTTTCTCATGCCAGAGGCTTTTCTTTTTGTCCAAGAAACTGAGCATAATTTTGCCATTTTAGGTGGGCCTGCTTTCTGAAGGTGGAGGTACCAAGGATGATCTCAGGCTTCCAACTGATAATAATCTGATTGCTCAAGTCGGTTATTGGGTTTTTTTTTTTTTCATGAAAAATTATCAGATCCACGAACTAATAAAAGGTAAAATGTAAAACAGGAAGCCACGAGTGAAACAGGAGTGTGAAGGTTTGTCCTAGTTTTAGAAGGCAGATTGCCAAGAGACCGGTGATCCTTCCTCTCTTAGGTTTATGTATTGCTTTCTCATAGCATGATCGGTACTACATCAATTTGCGTGCGTGGCCTTCTTTTTTTTGAAATAGTGCAAGCGTGCCTTTTGTTCTATACAAGGCGGCGTGAGACTAAACCTGCACAGGCGGATGGGCCCATTTACTTCACAACACTCCCTTCTATGAAGGCTTAGAATCTTAGATATGATCTCTATTATTATTTTTATTAGTGGTGGTGGTAGTAATTTGGGCCTGATTTAGCTAAAGGAATAGGAATTCCGGGGCAGGTGTCATATAACTGGGACAACTCCCATGTTCTATTTGGTTAAATTAAGCATGAGGTTAAAATCTAAAGCAATTGTGAGGAGAGAGAATAAGAAGGGAGGGGTAGGATTGTTGCCAATTTTCACCATCACCATATAGTTGCAATTCCCAGCTAGGAAGTCAGGAATAGTCTTTCAATCACATTTTTCCTAGTAACCAAACAGGTTTACCTAGTCTTCCAAGTATAGCCCATGAATGAAAGCTGTTAATTTCTTGTTTAAGCATGTTGAAATGATTCTTCCTGATTCCTTTTTGGTATATCTATTTATGTACTGTCTCACCTGCAAATAAACTTCAAAGGGCAGTAGAGGTTAAGGAAATACTGACGAGTCCATATTTTATTACTACTTGAGAATATGAGTGTATTGTGAAGTTAAATTACGAATGTTTATCCCTTTTTCAAGGATTATTTCTCCCTTCTATCTTCATGATCAAACATTGCAAGAGAAGCATTTCTCTAGCTTTCTGTGTTTTTTTTTTTTTGAAAGGGGTTAGGACCAAGTGTTTTGGTTTTACTTGAAAAAGTGCTCTGGTTGTTGGTCAAAGAACACAATCCAAATTATACACCAGGAGAATTTTATTTTATCTCAAAGAATGTTGGGTACTTTGTTCCTAAACTTAAGGCCAACCTGGGTTTCACTTGGATATTGTGATCCTAAATGAAGTTAGAATTTTTGGAATCTTATCAAAATCTTATAATTTCCTACCTCACAAAGCTTAAACCTATTCTTGGTCTTTTGCATGTATTAAAGTTTTAGATATTGATATCGATACTATATCGACATGTTAAAAAGGGGCACATCGAAGATATATCATTGATATATCATCGATATCCTTGACTTGATTCAAAATAGCCCAAGATAGCTGAAAATATCCCAAATTTTACAAAATTATATTTTTATTTGTAGTGTGCAAGAAATGTCTATAAAGGCTAAAAATCTAAATTTTAAATACGTACAATAGAAATATACTACCGATGAGGCTGTCATAAGATTCAAAAGAAAAATAAAGATATGGTAACAAGTTCATAGGTAACACGAAAATTCGCCGTCAAATGAAGATGGCTAAAAGTCAACAAACCTCTTTTTAATGATCTTAGAATGCTAGAATTACTAGTAGTCTACTAACAAGAAAGAATAAAATAGATCATGAGCTAAGCATGACTCGTAGTACACTGTTTATTGAATGATCCATGAAAAGTGGATGGAAAAAACATGAGAAAATTAGCATACGAGATCAAACATGAGCTAAGCATAGGCATAATTTGCACGTATATTATGGGTTGATTGGAGATGATAAACCCTCAAAAGAAGGTATGGGTTGGTTATATGCATGGCTAACTAGTCTAGTAAGCATAAGCATAAACATGAGCAAAGTATAAGCAAACATGAGTTGAGCATAATTCACATGCTTGGTACAAGTTGACCAATGATAGGGAGCCAAACAAATCCACATAGAAAGAATAGAGATGGAGAGAGTAGAATAGAACCTCAAAATCATAAGAGTGGAGAAGAGCTATACACCTAAGAAAAGGCACAAAGATTGCAAACTAAATCCAAGAAACCTTCGAACCCAAGGTCAGAGCAATAGACATAATGATATTGGAGATATATCTCCCCATATTGTCTATTGTTACGAAATATTTGCACTAATGTCCCAAAAAATTAAGGATATTGTTTCACACCTATCAATGTCAATGATATATTGCTAATTCTGAGAATAAAGATATTCCTATAATATCGATATAAGTCATGTTGGGAATATGTATACATCACCAATATATTACTAATATATCGTGATATCTGTTTCCATTGCCATGTATGTAGCAAGTTTGGTGGTCATTTTTTGTATCACCAAATGTGTAAGCTCCATCATAGTGTGGTGGATCCCCAGGGTATTGGGTTATCAAGAGATCTTACTTATCATCTCTTTGGGACCACAAAGTCAGAGATTGACAGGTACATATGCAATTTCTTTCTTAGTTCATAATCAAAATATACCCGTCCATCCTCATTTTTCTCCATGTATATTCCTTCACATTATCACCAATGATTGTCTATCTATTTTCTAGGTCTTGTAATTCCACTTTTTCATATTATCTCCCACAGCACTGTTCTTTAGATTGAATTCTTTCATTTTAATTTTGATCACCATGTCATACCCAACGTCTCGAAGTCATTTGGAATATCAAACAATCAAATGACTTCTTCATCCATCTCTTCATTTACTTGCCCATTGTGATTTTCTTTTCAGGCTAACATAGATTTATAAAGAAAGGTATTGAGAGCAACCTTCTATGCTACCCGATTTCCTATTTCACATCAACTGTGAATGAATTCTTTCACGATATTGGAAAAAATGGACATTGAGCCCGTAGGTGCTTTTTTTTTTTCTTTGCTTTTTAGCAAACACTTAACCGCAAGCTTTTTGTGGCAAGCATTGAAATACAAAATGCAAAGCTCTTCATTTACAATACTGATTATTTTCACTGAAAGCAGATCAAGAATGGTTTTTGTGAGGGCATGGATCTGGTAGTGACCGTGATGTCAGCTATGGGTGAAGATTGAAGAGCAGATTTGTGCTGTTAAGGAAATAGGCTCTAAGTAGTTCACCTATCCCCAGTCCACGCTGCCATCATAAAGTTCTTATTTTTCCTAGACATAGCAAGCATGTTAATTCCACAAGCCGAAGTGTTAGCATAGGTTTGTTGCTATGGTTGTATGGCATGTTTGTTTATATGCTGAGGCAGTTACCCAGATTTGTGGTAATCTTCTGTTTTCTGTGTTCTGATGTTGTGGTGTTGGTCTTTAGTTAGAAAGAGGGGTCGTGGTATGCTCTCCATCCATCCATCCATAGTCAGGTGGTCTCCGCAGATGTCAAGAATAAACGGCAATAGAAGAATTCTAAGGAGGCTAATTTTCCATTATTACTTTGTGTCATCTAATATAACAGTAGATTTCCATTAATGCTCGCATTGTAGATTATTACGACCCGATTCCCGAATTCCTACAGGATCCGAGATCGACTCGACTCGACTAATCCCAAGATCCAGTCGTCTAATAAAAAATAATCAAAAAGTAGGAAAGTAAACCACATTCACTATGCTAAGTAACTAACAATAAAAGAGTACAGCAGTAAAGAAAGTAAAAGCTGCTACAGTACATACCATCACCACAACAGTAAAATAATAACAAGGTATAGAAATGTAAAGGTACAAGAGTCTGAACTCACTACAACAGAAGTACTACAAAAGAAAACTACTGCTACTGGGCTCTACTGGGTCCAGCACTCTCTACAGCCGGAAACTCAGGTTACTCAACACCTGGACCTGAAAGGGGTTATGAGTACACAAAGTCAGCGAACGCTGAGTAGAGTAGCAACTAACTAACTAAAGCAGTAAAGCTAACAGGTAAACTACCTATTCCAATTCTTTAATTTACAAGTTATTCCTTTTCACCCATTGATTTATATCTTTTCAAATCTCTTTCTTGATCTCGAATGTTCATCGTGGGAATGATCTTGATTGCAGTCTTTTCTGAAGAGTAGAAGGCACACGTAATGCTCTCCTGGCTGAGAGAGTCTCCCGTGGTGATCCTACACTTAGTCAACTACCCCAAGGTCACGGACAGACGTAACAGTGACTACGGTACGTGCAATAAGCGCACGGGTAGTTACCCCGCACTGGCACGCAGTCAGTCGTTTCCGCTAACGGGTGCGCCCAAAGTACAGCACGGAACAGTATAGGGCCTAACCCTCTCAGTAACAGGGGTCTTGTCCCTCCACAGTCCCCTAATTTGCCTAGTGGGCCTAACAAGTCGGTGTAGGGTGGCTAGCTGAATCCCGTGCCCCGTGGGGTGGCTAGCTCTCTCCCTACACTAGTAGCTCTCCCCGGTACAAGATACGTAAGGGCCAAGAAGTCGGTGCAGAGTGGCCAATCCTAACCCCGGATCCCAACCTATGGGCGGCTAGCTCCACTCTACACTAAATAGGGGACAATCGCTTTCCTTGGTACTACGTACTCAAGGGCCAGTACACTTCCCCACTCACATTTCCAGATCTATTCCATTTATTTCTAGGAGCTCTACTCCTACTTCCCCGTAGGGTTCATGCTCGTATTTCTCATAGTATTCCATACCAGGTTTCATCATTCACATTTCCTTTCTCAGGTTATACACATGCAGTTCGTATTTCTATTATTCATATTTCCATTCTCAGGTTATACACATGCAGCTCGTATTCTAGCATTTACGTATACAACAGGTAAGGGCACATGTAACTGTTTAACTAGCACAGGTAATTCACATTTCACAGGTAGCTCTTGTTCATTGACAGGCAGTTGTTATCATTTCTATTTATTCATTGAAGACTGCAAATCAAACACGCATACAGACATTTCAAGTAACTTCTCATCCTAGGATTCATGCCATATCCTAGGTTCTAGTTATTCAATCCATACATGCATTCAGGTTTATAATTAAATTAGGGAAAGCCACACTACCAGACAACCCAGGAGTTTTGGGGGCTCGAATAGCAGACTCACATGCCTCAGCAAGTGTTACGACCCGGTTCCCGAATCCTTACAAGGCATGAGACCGGATCGACTCGACTGATCCCAAGACCCAGTCGTCCAACAAGGGAGTAACAAAAAAAAATAGTAAAAATAAACCACATTCACCATGCAAGTAACTAACAGTAACAAAAGTACAGCAGTAAAGAAATAAACTACTATAGTACACACTACCACAACAGTAGAGAAATTAAACAGATACAGGAATATAAAGTTTACAATAAAAGAGTACATAATTGTAACAAAGTTACTCACTATAACAAGAAACGGGTACAATAAAAGGTACAACTACTAGGCTCTACTGGGTCCAGCACCCTTTGCAGCCGTAGGCTCCGGCTGCTCAACACCTGGACCTGAAAAAGGTTATGAGTACAAGAAATCAGCGAACGTTGAGTAGAGTGGCAACTAGCTAACTAAAAACAGTAAAGGTGGACAGGTAGCTATTGTTTTCAAATTCTTTCTTTATTTAACTAATTATTCTTTCTTTCATCACTTGGATTATTTATCAGGTCGTTTTCTTGATCTCGAATGTTTCTCTTGGGAACGATCTTGATTGCAGTCTTTTCCGAAGGGTAGAAGTAGCACGTGGTGCTCTCCTGGCCGGGAGAGTCCCCCGTGGTGGTCGTACGCTCAGTCAACCACCCCAAGGTCGCTGAAAGACGTAACGGTGACTACGGCACGCGCGATAAACGCACAGGTAGCTAACCCGCACTGGCACGCGGTCAATCGTTTCTGTTAACGGGTACGCCTAAAGCACAGCACAGAACCAGTATAGGGCATAGCCCTCTCAGTAACAGGGGTCTAGCCCCTAAGAACCAAACAGAGGTCTCGCCCCTCCACAGTCCGCGCACCCTCGCCTGACTACCCTGGTTTGCCCAGTGGGCCTAACAAGTCGGTGTAGGACGGCTAGCTGAACCTCGGGCCCTGTGGGGTAGCTACCTCTCTCCCTACACTAGTAGCTCTCCCCGGTACTATGTACGCGAGGGCCAAAAAGTCGGTACAAAGTGGCCAGTCCTAACCCCGGGTCCCAACCCTAGGGCAGCTAGCTCCGCTCTGCACTAAACAGGGGGACAATCGCTCTCCTTGGTACTCTGTACTCAAGGGCCAGCTCACTTCCCCATTACATTTCTAGTTCCATTCCATTTATTTTCCAGGAGCTCTACTCCTAATTCCACGTAGGGTTCATGCTCGTTTCTCAGGCCAGCTATACTAGGTTTCATCATTTCAGGTTTATTCGCAGGCAGCTCGTGTTTTCAACATTCAATCTTTCATTTCCAATTCATATATAGGCAGCTCGTATTTAATTGCATACAACAGGAATTTACATGCAACAGTTGCTAACAACAGTACTTTACATTTCACAGGCAGCTGTTATCCAATTACAGGAAATTGTTATTATTCTATTTATTCATCCAAGACTGCAATTCATGCATTCCATACAATTATTCCAGTGTTTCTAGCCTTATGATTCATGCCATACTCTAGGATCTAACATTTAATCCAATGTTTCTAGTCCTAGGATTCATGCCATACCCTAGGATCTAATATTCATTCCAGATATGCATTCATATTTGTAATTTACTATGGGAAGCCACTCTACCAGCAAAATAATGAGTAATGGGGGCTTGATCGGCAGGTCCACGTGCCTCTGCAACCCCCAAATCCACAACGGAACGAGGTCCTAACACAAGGATCAACCACAAGAAACCACTCAGAACATGATAAAAGCATTCCAACAAGTAGAGGAACTTATACGAAGAAGAACGGAATCCTAATCGCGAAAATCGGACCTCAAACGGACCCTAAACGGGTCAAAAATGACAATCCTGACTCGTATCAGACGTCTGGAACACCTTCCAGACGTCTTAAAAGAAGTCCAGAATCATACCTCACTCTGCGCTTTTCCTCAGATGTCCAGGGATCCTACTGAACCTAGTTCCAGATGTCTGACCACCTCTCCGAACGTCTGGAGATGCTCCCCGCCGTTTGGTGCCTTGCCCAGACGTCTGAACCGCGTGGGAGGGCGTGTCCCGCACCTTTCCAAAGCGAATCCTGCACGCGCAACGTAAATCTCCTCAATACGGCATGTATCAGTGCATCGGCGGAATGGCCTGCATGGTTGTATCCACAAAGGGAGGCATAGGGCGTAGGATTTACCTCTCAGTCGTCTAGAGCCTCCTCCAGACGTCGTCTATGTCGTCTGGATGTAGATCCAGACGTCTGATTCTGAAAAAATTCAAGAACCAGAAGTTGCCTTCGTCTTCTTCATGCCATGCGCAGCAGCGCCGCGCTCGCTCGTCCGTTGCTCTAGCTGCAGCAGCGTCGGGGGGAACCTCCTCGGCGCACCTCTCCGCCTTGCTCATGCTCGACTGGCCGTGAGCTTCTCCGGCGAGATCTCTCGCGAGCTCACACGCTCTCTTCTCCTTCTCACGCTGCTCCTCCTCTCTGTCGCTCTGCTCGCTGCACTCGCCGCTCTCACTCTCACTGGAGGAAGGAGAAGGTGGCTGGAAGTGGGGTGCTGAACGAGGGAGAGGAGAAGGGTTTAAGTAGGCGTGGGGTAGGGTTCTGTCAATGAGAGGGGAGAGAAGAAGGCGGCTAGCATAGTCTGCGCACGGCACGCGCGCAGACTCAAGGACATACGCACACAAAAATTGATTTCCAGACGTCTGACCCAACTTCCAGACGTCTTAGAGGGCTTTAATGGCACGGGTCTTAACAGCAAGTCCCGAACCTGCAACGGAACGAAATCCTATAACAAGGAACAATTACAATGAAACATTCAGAACAGTATAGAAAGCCTTCTAACAAGTAGAACTCACAAGGAAAACACCGATAGCTTGTTTGCGTAAAACTGACCTCAAACGGACCCTAAATGGGTCAAAAATAGAGTTTCTGACACAATGTCCAGACGTCTTAAAAGTGACTAGAAACACACCTCAGGCTCTGCGTCTACCTCAGACGTTCAGGACCTCTTCTGGACCATCTGAACCCAGCTCCAGACGTTCGACCTCTCCGGGCATCTGGGAGTGCTTCCAGTCGTCTGGTAAGCTACCCAGACGTCTGAAACGCGTGGGAGGGCGTGTCCCGCGCCTTCCGGAAGCAATCCCTGCACGCGACAGCAAATCTTCCACATTAAGCCATGCAAAACATAGCTGCGGAGCGGCCTGCATGGCCGTATCCGCAAGAGGAAATGTACCTTCGTGAAGATCTGACTTCAAACGTCTGGAGTCGCCTTCAGACGTCCACTCCGTCGTCTGGACGTCACACCAGAAGTCTGATTCTGGGGAAAACCCAGAACCAGAACCTTCTCGCCCTCGCCTGTGTGCAGCCGCGCCTCACCTCCTCGCCTGCAGCTCCGGCTATAGCAATGTCGGGGTCGACTCCCCCAATGCTCTCCTCCTCTCGCGCGTGCCGCCCGGCCGTGCACCCTCCAGTGAGCTCAAGCTCCTCCTCCTCCTTACGTCGCCTCTCCTCCTTGTCGCCGCTCTCGCGCTCGCTCCTCTCACTGCAGTGGAGAGGGAGGGAAGAAGGTGGCTGTGGAGTGGGGAGAACGAGAGAGGAGGAAAGGGGTTTATAAAGATGGTGTGTTAGGGTTCGCTAGAGGAGGGGAGAGAGAAGAAGGGGAGAAAAAGAGGGTACTGTCTGCGCGCAGACGTGAAGCTCATATCGAAAAATTTTGATTTCCAGACGTCTGACCGACAATCCAGACGTCTTAAAAGGCTCAGGATAGAACGAGTCATTACATAGATGGTCCCATCATGCCCTATACGTGCAGGTAAATTACATGGTGGCACTCTGCAGGTTCTTGATGCAGGGAGATACTCAGGGCATAGCATGTTTTCTACTTGGATGATCAAGGATTTAGTTTAAACTCATGGCTTAGAAAATTAAGTCAAAACTAGTTGAATGTGGCCTCTGTCATGTGTCATTTCATGACTTTTGTTCTTAAAAACATCATCAACAGATTTTCTCAAAAAAAAAAAAAAGCATCATTGACAGATGCTTCTTATGCACGTGTTGAAGCTTTATGCTCTGTTTCCAAGTTGTTTGCACGATGTTATATATTTTAATCTCTGTAAAAAATGTTATTTAAGATGGGAAAAAAATTCAGGACAGCATGGAGGAGTCACTATTGAAGTTTCGTCTAACAAGAGGGGTGATGTAATAATTGCGGAAATAAAATATAAACAATCACACAAAGTACACAAAGTATTTTTAGGTGGAAACCCAAACCGGGTGAAAACCACCACCTAACCCTCTCGAGTTAGGATTTTCCGATCAACCAAGTTGATCAAAATCCACTAAATGAATCACTTTAAACGAGGGTGATTCAACCTCAAATACAACCACGCTACTTAGACGAGGGTAGCGTACCTCAACCCCTTCTCTTCACGAGAAGGATTTTGTCTCCCGAAGGAGACGGGAATTCGCAAAGCAAATACCCAACCAAATAACAAAGATAAAACAAGTAATCCTATAGAGCCAACAAAGTAATATTTAACCTAAGCTTCTATAGGAAATAGGATGCTTCCCTTTGAAAGGAGTGCGTCGACGACGCGGATGCGTGTGCCACGCGACAGCGCAACGTCGCTCTCGTGAACAACGGCGGGAGAGCGGGTGCGCAACAGCTTGATGCTCTCAAGATGAATGGAGCTTGAGCTTGGAGAGTAAGAGCTAGCTAGGACACAAGAGAGTGGAAAGTGTATTACAAAGTGTTTCTTGTGTAACTTGGTGTGTTTCTGTGTTGCAAAGGTTTCCCTCTATTTATAGAGGCCTTAGGAATGCTTAGGAAAGGTTCCATAGCCGTTGGGTGCAAAGCCCAAGAAAATCAGCTCGAAATCAGGAACAATCATTGCACTGACAGGCTTATCAGATGTCTAATTTTGGCATCAGACATCTGGAAGTTTACTTTAAGACGTCTGATTTCAAGGTCAGACGTCTGATTTTGGGCGGGTTCCTTCCTGACTTGAATGAGATCTAAACAGGGTTCTTGTGCAAGTCCATCAAACGACATATAGGACGTTTGGCACTATGTCTGGACGTCTGGAAACCTACTTTTTCTGTGGGAATGGATTTCCAAACGTTGCAACGGCTAGAAAATCTCTGAGAAGAGATTTTGGGTCAGCCGAGGCAAAACGGTCAATTATCAGACATCTGGAAAGTCCTATGGACGTCTGATAAGGCTCTAACGGTCACATTCTTGACTGTTCGCTAAGCCAGCCAACGGTCCACTAATTGGACGTCTGGCAAAGTCATCAGACGTCTCCTAAGACGTCTGGTCTAAGGTCTGGACGTCTGATTTCATCAGACAGAACTAACTATGTCCAGCCTAATAGTTATCAGACGTCTGAATCAATAGTCAGACGTCTTAAAACACTTTATCAGATGTCTGATTTGGGAATTAGACGTCTGGAAACACTGTTTGAACCCTATATTGGTTTTCTAAGTATTCTACAGAAAACCTAAGTATCCTAAGGTTGTGCAGGTGTTCCTAGGACTACTGTTAGGGTACTTTGAGGCTCTTTAACATAATGTTCTAAGGAAATAAAAAGAGTAAGCAAAATAAAGATAAAAGTACATGAAAGGATTAAACAAAATTCTATCATATTCTTCTTGTCCTTCCATCTTCAATCTAGCGCTCCTCGCAAATCTCCTCTGTTCTCCATTAAACTCCTCCAATCCGTCCTGGATGCGAGTTCGAATTCCGTCTAAACACGTCTACATTTGCAATTGACCTGAAATCTAAGACTCCAAGTGCAAATGTTAAATAACACGTGTTTTGTTATCATCAAAATAAATGATCGTGGTGCTCTAGCATCAACAACTATGTATCTATCTGTACAACCAACCGTTTAAAATCGGTACTCTTGCTGTAATGCCTCATGTTCTTTGTTCCATTATAGTGTTTTGTCTGTTGTTGTATCCATCTTTAATGCATTTGGCGACAGGTTTGGAGGTGCAATAGGAGATTAGAGATGGGTTTGATATGGGATAAGGGCTTTCACCAAAATTTTTCGCAATTTCTCACCCTCTACTAACATTTACTATTTTTTATACCACATCAAACATCAATATATATTAAAATATATCAAATCCAATATAATATATTCACTCATATCATATCATAATATTAAAATATTACTCACTAATATCACATTACCATACTAATTATTACAAGTTCACTAGCTAAACACCTTCCTCAACTCATCTTACTCAAATCCTATTACATGTTTGTCCAGGTCTCCAACCAAACACAAGTGTGGATGGAAGTGTTCTTTACCCTTTAAAAATATTCGTCATTATTAAATTTTTCGAACTTGTGTCCACAACGTTGCCGTGGTGTAGTGGTAATCACGTTAGTCTTACACACTAAAGGTCCCCAGTTCGATCCTGGGCGGCAACATGTCTGTTTGTTTTTATTATACCTTCGTTTTGTAACCATGGATTTTCCAATGTCGTGAAACGAAAATATCCCGAACGTGGTATGATGGCAGGATGACTAGACCTTTGTGCATTACAATGGTGTGTGATTCGATTAACCTGAGGAAGGAAAAGAGAAGAATTACTGGAACTCAAAATAATACAAACACTTGGAGTTGTATTATTTCAATTATGGTATTTGAATTTTTAAATAAGAGTTCATTTATGCTTTTTGGGAAAAAAGAAAGAGTCATGCATCTAATTGCTGTGCTGCATATGATTGTTTTTTGTTTGGTCGAGAAGGCGTTAGTGGTATAACAAAGCATGAAGTTTTCACGTTTATAAATGCAATTTTTGCATAGAATACCACTAGCATTGGGATTATTGCTTAGATATAGATGTAAATCTTGTGTCAGAGATCACCATTCTTTTGGCATGCAGAGCACTTTTCCGTTAGATGTGAGTCTTGTGTAAAAGATCGCTATTTTTAATAAATGTGTAGTATTTTTCCTTGGATGTAAATGTAAATCTTGTGCAGGGGACCACTACTCAATCCCATAAATTACGTAAACAATTGCACATGCAAGAAATAGAAGTGGTAACCTAGATTCACTTGAATAATGTACATTTGGGAAAGAAATCTTAACCTTCAAGTATGCATGTTTTTGAATATAATGTTAACGATTACCCTTCTTTTATGTACATTGAACACTTTTTATTGGTAATTTAGTGCCTTTTTAATTACAGATGGTCATTATGAGATGCTGAGTTGCTAGTCGACTTGCTTCGACTTCCATTATTTTCAAATACTTGCTAATGAGGATCGTTTGGATTGCAAAAGAACTTATTTAGTGGCGCTATCGCCGTCCTTAGCATGGGGTAGCTTGAACTATTACGAAAGTATATTACTTTAGATGCATTCTCTTCTTTTTCTCTTTTTTCTTTTCCTAATGTTCACCTAGTAAGGGGTTGTGTTTCCCCTTATTTAGGACGTAGCGTTCCCTTTGAGGAGTATTTTATTTCCCTGCTTGAGGGTGGTTGTATTCCCCTTTGTAGGGTTGCATTATCTCCTCTTCCCCATCTTTCTGGATTGTGTTCTATTAATGAAAAATTACTTTATAAACAAAAACTACAAAGTCATTATCTTCTTAAGGGAGTGTAACTGTTTTCTTTCATTTCCTAATCTTCGTGTTGCTTCACCTTCTAGGGCTGAACCTTCTCGTTGTCTAGGTGATCCTTGCACTTCATCTGAAAATCGAGCTCTCCTTTTTAAGTGGCTTGGGTGATGTTACGAACGTGGCATCAGACGGATTTTTAAGACGTCTGGGAAGTGGCCCAGACGTCTGTCTAGACGTCTGGAACCCTTTCCAGACGTCTGGTAATAAATTTTTTCGGCGTACGGGGTTGCGTATGTGCGCGTGCGCGCGCAAATTGCACCCGCCGCTTTCGTTCTTCTTTTCCTCTCTCTCTTCCTGCAGGCGTGCCGCTCTCTTCTCTCTCTCCCCGCGCGGCCTTATAAGACACCCTCGCCCTCTCCCTCACCCTCATCTCCTCCGCCTTCCTCTTCTCCTTCTCCCTGCTAGTGCGAGAGCGCGAGCGAGTGAGCAGCGGCAGCAGCGGCCGCGGCGAGCGTGCGGGAAGGAGGGTTGAGAGCGGAAGGAAGAAGCTCGACCACGAGGGTTCGAGCTTGCCGGGGCAGCTAGAGTCGGCCGGCAGGGGAGTGGCGGGCGTGGGGTGTCGCAAAGGGGCTGCTGCAGCTCAGGCAACAGGCGGACGAGGCGCGGCCGTGCGTCGCAGGCGGAGAGCTAATCGGGCTCTGGTTTTGGAAAATTTTCCAGAATTAGACGTCTGGACTTACGACCAGACGACGCTGAAGACGTCTGGAGGACTGTCCAGACGTCTGATAGGTAAGATATTTCTATCTTCTCCCTTTTTCGCGTGTACGGCCATGCAGCCGTCCGCCGCAACTTCGTCTGCTTTTCGTCGTGCTGAGAGCAGGTGTGTGTGTGCGCAGGTTCTGCTCGGGAGGGCGCAAGGGCTCGCCATCCCACGTAAATCAGACGTCTGGCCGCAGTGCCAGACGACGGAGAGAACCTCCAGACGTCCGGGGAGACAATCGGACGTCTGGAAACCAAGCCAGACGTCCCAGCGGGCTTCTGGACATTTGAAGGACTACGCAGAACTAAGATACGACCTGACCCACCTTTTAAGACGTCTGGAAGAGGTTCCAGACATCTGATTTTGGACAGTTTCGTCGTTTTTGACCCGTTTAGGACCCATTCGGAGTCCGTTTTCCGCGTTTCGAGTTGCGTTCTTTCCAGAATAAATTCCTCTACCTGTTTACAGTAATTGTATACCGTTCTGAGAAACTCCTTGTGATTGATCCTTGTACTAGGACCCCGTTCCGTTGCAGTCTTGGGGGTTGCGGAGGCGTACGGGATTGCCGACACGCCCCCAGTACTCCTGTTTTCGCTGGTAGAGTGGCTTTTTAATTTACTTAACAAAATTTGTTACAATTGTGGAACAACTAATAGAGTCTAGGGCATTGCATGAACCCTAGGACTGAGAAACTAGATTGAATGATAGATCCTAGGGTATTGCATGAATCATAGGACTGGAAAACTAGATTGAATGATAGATCCTAGGATACGGCATGAATCCTAGGACTGGAAAACTAGTGGAACATATAAATGTTGCAGTCTTGGAAAAGTGGAAAGGAAATAATAACTGCCTGTAAATTGATTTAACAACTGCCTGTTATGAATGAAGAAATATGATCGAGAACATGGGTTGTATGAACGTAAAACTGGAACGGTGAAATCTAAAATGGCCAAACCAAAAAGAACATGAACCCTACGGGGAATTAGGAGTAGAACTCCTGGAAAGAGAACAGAATGGAACTGAGAAAGTGAAACGTGGAAGTGTGTTGTCTCTTGGGTACGTGGTACCAAAGAGATGCACACATTACCTCTTAGTGTAGAGGGGAGCTTGCCGCCCTCAGGTTGAGACCGGGGTGGGTTTGGCCACTGTACACCGACTTGTTGGCCCTAGCGTACACAGTACCGAGGAGAGCTACTAGTGTAGGGAGAGCACTAGCTGCCCCACGGGTCCCGGGGTTCTGCTAGCCCTCCTACATCGACTTGCTAGGCCCACTGGGCAAACCAGGGTAGTCAGGCGAGGGTGTGCGGACTGTGGAGGGGTAGGACCCCTGTTACTGAGAGGGCTCTGCCCTATACTGGTTCCGTGCTGTGCTTTAGGCACACCCGTGAACGGAAACGACTGACCGCGTGCCAGTGCGGGTTAGCTACCCGTGCGCTTATCGCGCGTGCCGTAGTCACCGTTACGTCTGTCAGTGACCTTGAGATGGTTGACTGAGGGTAGGACCATCACGGGGGACTCTCCCAGCGAGGGGAGCACCACGTGTTACTTCTACTTTTTGGAAAAGACTGCAATCAAGATCGTTCCCACGAGGAACATTCGAGATCAAGAGAAGGATCTGAGAAATAAATCAATAGTGAATTAATAGAAAGAAGTAAATAACGAAAGTAAAAATATAACAGCTACTGTGCACTCTTCTGCTTCTTTAGCTTTTAGTTGCCACTCTACTCAGCGTTTCGCTGACGTGTTACACTCGTTACTTTTCAGGACCAGGTGTTGAGCAGCAAGGGTCAGCGGCTGCAGAGGACGCTGGGCCTAGTAGGGTCCAGTAGAATTACCGGTAGTACTTTTTGTACTTTTCTTCCACGGTAGTGAGTAGATTTCTTTGTTACTCCCTGTACTTTCTTTGTCGAAACTTTATGTTATGTACATGTTTATTTCCCTTCTGTTGTGGTGGTGTATACTGTAGTATTTCATTTTCTTACTGCTGTATTTTGTTACTGCTAGTTATATTCATGCTGAATGTGGTTTATTTTACTGCTCTTTTGGTTACTTCCTCGTTGGACGACTAGGTTTTGGGATTAGTCGAGTCGGTCCGATTCTTGTGTCTCGTAGGGATTCGGGAATCGGGTCGTTACAGGTGAGCTCTCGTCGCCTCAATTAGAATCTTGTGGTGACTTCTTTATTGGCGATTTGGCCAGCTGCCTCTCTACTCTTTCTTGGGTCATGGGCTGGTCTCTTTGTTGGTGGATTGGTCGAGCCAGCCACCTACTACGATGATGTGGGCTCGACCCAATTACTATGGGTTGGCCCCTTTTCTCCTAGTGTTGAGGCTCTAGTCTAGGTGGGGATATTTATGGGTCAGGTACTCTTCCCTTTTCCACCTAACCCGACTCGACCTAATATCAATCGAGTCGTAGGTCGACTAGACCTGTTCAAATGAGGTTAGTAATGCAAACAAGTCAAGTTTATGTTAAGTTTGGGTAAATCCATACCCATTCACAAAGTCCATACTTATACACTACACATTTATCCATCAAATATAAAAATCCAAATCCATACTTATACCCATCTACCCATTAGATACCTATTTGTCCTTTGAGTACACATTTGTAAATTAATCTTACTATCAAATTATGCCTAAATTAGAGCCAAAGAAAAAAAAATCTATAGCTCGGTTAATTAATTATTTATTTTTAATAAGCTTGAAACAAAGGGGTTCGGGTTATCCTAATTTTATTGATCCCACTGAAATTATTACAAAAAGATACCTTCAAGGAAAATACATTAAAGGAAAAAAATATATAATACAACGAAAGGCAAAATACAAGTATGCTTCAAATAAAAGATCTTCATTCCTAAAATAAATACTCAATAGAAGCTTCAAAACTACTCCTACCCTTCAGAATCATGGAGGTAATCATAAGGGGGATTAAGGTTAGGGGAATGAGAGATTTAGGGTGGGATTTATATATCTTAAGTAAATGAGGATTTTATTTGGGTACTTCGGTCGGATAATCGAATGTAGATTCATACTCATACTTGAACCCAAACCTGACCAAGTTTTTCGGATAAAATCCATACTCAACTTAGTTAGGTTCAGGTCGGATTTTACTCATTCTTTTCAGATTAGGTTAGGTCGGGTTTATCAAAACTTACATCTCTAAATGGGGTACTCAATGAATAGGGTATCCAACTTTATTAAACTGGATCATAGGTACCCAACAAGTACCTAGTCGACTAATTTTGCTAAAATATAAAAATTAAAAATATCAATTATAATTCAAAGAAAATTGTAAAAGAAATAACAAAAATGTAAAATACTACTTAAAATTAAAAATTTAAAATATAAACAATAAAAAATTAAAAATATTTCAAAAATAAATAGTAAAAATGAAATAATGAAATAACAGTTAATAAAAATTAACTAGAAAACAAATAAAATGTAGAAAAAAAATTATAAATTAAATTAAAATTCAAAAATCAAAAAAATAGAAAGATGTCAATATATATTTTTAAAAAATTTGGTACTTAAAACACAAAATAAAAATTGGAAAGCATGAAAATTTGAATACAAAAATAATGAAAATAAAAGAAACAAAAAATAGAAAAATAGATAAATAAAATTTGGAAGACATTTTCTTCTTATGAAAATCCATTTTAAAGCAAGCTTTTTAGTTTTCCCAAAACAATTACACTCACAAATCTACACCAAATAAGAATAAAGAGCTTGCATTTACTACAGAAAGATCATTGCCACTACCAAATAAAAGCAAATTCGAAGCAAATGACCAAATAAACTCCAAACTAAATGCCAAAAAAGCAACAAAAAAAAAAGAAACAAAGAGAGAGTGAATATGGTGGTGGGTTAGATCTAATCATTGATGTTAAGGGTTCGAGTGGGGATGTTGACTTGTGCGTAAATAAAGATGGAGTCTAGATCTAAGATATAGTGTCATTGGGTAAGGTTTTAAATACTGATTTCGATGCTATTTCAATAAATTTTTAAGTGTATATTTCGGAGGCACACTGAAAGCATGCTATGTAAACACTCATATTTAATGATTTTGTTATCTCAAAAATAATCTATTTTGGAAGTATGCCAACAAAAATGGTAGAAGTAGTTAAAATGGTTAAAATTTCAAGAAAATCATAAAATTAAATAAGTTTATGTAAGAATAAAAATACTATATTCTAATATTCATATGCAATATAAAGTCTACCATGTCATATTCAAGTTTAATAATCAAATATCAAATAATTACTGAATTGAATTAAAAAAAGAATAAATAGATGATGTTTATTTCAACCAATAAATAAATCAATCACTATTAGATATTAATAGATTTTGAATGAATTATTAAGATTATGGTTCTATTTTTACGTTTTCCATTCCTTCAAACCATACATTTCCCAAAGTACCAAAATGACCAGGAAATTGGAATTTGAAATATAAAAAGGAAGATTTAGGGGTTTGGAGATGATCTAGTTGAGTATACTTCTCAGTTACGTTTAGATATAGTTGTAGAGTAGATCTAGTATGTAATTAGGGATAGCTATGAAATCAAAGCGTAAGAGAAGAATGAGAGGAACAATAATAACAACGGAGAAGAAAGGGAGTAGCAATAATAGCAGCAGATGAGAGGAACGAGGGAAGAGCAACAACTACCGGAAGCATTTGAGAGGAAGGGGAGAAGTCAAAATAACAACAAAGGTTTTAAATATCAATATTGATATCATATCAACAAGTCAAAAAGAGAATATATTACCTCTAGCGGATGGCTCAGCTGGTAAGGCCCTTATACCATTATTGGGAGAACAAGGTCGTTGGTTTGAGTCTTGCCAACACTGAATTTACCTGGAGCCCATAGAGTTGGGGTGCTTATGGTCTTATGGGGATTAACTTGCAAAAGGTAACCTCGTCATAAAAAAAAAGGATATATCATTGATATCAAGGAATTTAGAGAAAATCACTCAAAATGACTTAAAATGGCTCAAAATGTTATAAATTTGATGAAATTAACATTTTAATAACTAATACATAAATAAATGTCTAGAAGACTAAAATAATAAATTTTGAATGAAAATATAATGTAAATGCATTGTTGGTAATATTTACTTGGCTACGGGAAATGATAGTTGTCTTATGTTAGTGAAAATCCTTCTCTTGAGGAGAAGATAAATTTGAGATGAAGGCATTTAAATAGGTAGTGGGGGGAGAAAAAGAGTATTATGATTAGTTAATCTTTCTTGAGCTAAGTGTAAAAAAAATATAAATTCCAAATTTCAAGATACGGATTAACAATGATATAGTTTCACAACATAGCATAGATTTGCTCATACGAATAGGTGAAGAATGGGCGAAATATCACCCATATCCCTTACATGTTGTCGATATATGGGAAAATTACAAAGGTACCCATCAATATTTGAGGATATCGATCGATACCCCTTGATATCGACGATATATTACTTGATATATGAAAAAAATGACATGTAACCCATATTGATATTTTCCTTGTTAGTAATATGCGATATATCGACAATATATTGCGATATTTAATTCCTTGAGAGCAATAACATCTACTGGCAGCGGTAATGGAGAGGAATGCAGCTATTAGCAATAGTAACATGAGTGGTTGAAATGCACTTGACATTTCATCAATTGCTGAAGATGTTGATCAAAATTTAGGGTTTTTTACATTGAAGACCGTCATAATGGGTTGACGTCATCAGCATTAATCGAAACATAGCGAAATTCCTGTAAATCGACATTATAATGATGTCGAAATACTCATATCCTGAAAGTTGCCATTTCAATAGCATGTCATCAACATTTCAATCACTATTACGGGGCTATGGGGGTGCAAGGGAGGGGGGTCGTGGGTCATAAGGGTATGTACGTCTTTATGAGAATAGGGTAGACGACAAACTCTTCGCTCTGGGACTAAGGACATACTTGACAAAGAAATATAGTTGGTTGCTACTTGGATACTCATAGGTCCTAAAAAAGCATCTAACGAGGGCCCATTAAGAAATGGGTTAGTAGGAAATAGACATCTGACTTGACCTTACCTTAGTTTATGGGTATTCGACTCAATAAGGTCAAAACGACGAGTCGAGTATTCTATATTTTTAGGTCATGTAAGCACTCGTAGGTTAGAATCCATTGGGTTAACTATATTTTACCTAATTTTTCGTTCAGTAGCAGAACCACTAGTGAAAGACATGAATTTGGTATCCAAATTAATATTAAAAACAAAGCTCATTAATATTTTTTTCAATATATAATTTATTCTAACAACAAATACGAGATATGTTTAATTTTACATCACATATTAAATCAAGTTAACAACTACGTATATTACAAATGAGATGCATTGAAACTAAATATATTTTCTTTTTTTGAAGAAAAAAATTAAATATGTTATTTAAATAATGTTAATGTTTGTTAAATAGTAAAGTAAATCATTACTATTTCACATGTTTTATATATATATTTCATAAATTAATCTGAAATAATAATATTACTTTAAATATAAATTATCCAATTAACATAATATTTTTATATCATTCACTATCTTTACTAAATATTTTATAGGAACATATATATATATATATATATATATAACTTCTTGTAAAGCAATGATGAATATTAAAAAATATTCGAGTCACATGAAACTAATGCATCAAAATTAGGGATACGGTATACAATTGTTTCAAATACTAATCCCATCCATGTAGTTATCCGGATCCGGACATCCGGAAAAATTCACCGAACTTCCTCCCACCGGACATCGAGAGGTGCGTTTTAGGGTCATATATATCGAAAAGAGAGGAACGGGGAAGGCGTCTTTCTCCCCATTGCTAGCTGCCGATAACGAAGAGCACTTCCTTTCTTCTTCGTCTTCAACCCCCCAATCGCAAAACCCTAACCCTAACACCGACCTCAGATCATGGGGGACGCCAGCGACCCCTTCCTCCGCAACCCCAGCGCCAGCAATGTCCAAGCTCGGACAAAGGCCCAGAATCGCGCCACCGTCCTCCAACTCAAGCTCGTAAGTTCGCACCACCTCGCCCCTATCCTTCGGGCGTTCTCTACTTCCAGATCCGTTAGGTATAGACCGACCTCCTCCTGACTCGTTCGTGTATTTTAATCGTTGTTGCACAGATCGGGCAGAGCCACCCGACGGGCCTCACCCCGAACCTGCTTAAGCTTTTCGAGCCTCGGCCGCCGCTGGAGTACAAACCGCCTCCGGAGACGCGAAAGTGCCCGCCTTTGACGGGTATGATTCGACGTTGGCTTCGATCTGCTCGGTGACGGGTTCAGGGCCCTTTTTTGACTGGTTTTGTTGCGTGGTGGCAGGCATGGCGCAGTTTGTTACCCGTTTCGCGGAGCCCGGGGACCCTGAGTACGCCCCGCCCATCCCACAGGTCGAAACACCGGTAATAATCGTCCACATCGTCCTCTTGTTTTTGTAAAGATGCCTGAGTTGATAGATCAGTGAATGAGCTGTATCTCATCTCGTGCTTTTGCCAATTATGTGCCACGCAGCGCCAACCACAATTAGATTAGATCTGTGGGAATTCGGTTCAATGCGGAATGATTGGATAAAGATGCGAATGGGAGTCCTTTCTTCATTTATATTTGAATTTGGATTTGATAGTGATATTTGATTTACATGTTTGAGAATTATGCTTCCATACAACAACAACAAAACCTTTTCCCAAACTAAGTGGTGTCAACTGCGTGGATTCTTTTCCTCTATTCAGATCTATTTTGAGCGATTTCTAAGCTTAAATTAAAGTAATTGACGTCATTCTTAGTATTTCCTTCCAACATTTCTTTAGTCTTCTGTTGTCCCCTCCTAGAAATTTCAACATCCAACTCCTTCACATATTTTGACTTGGGCATTAACTAGCTTTCTCTGGCAAATGTTCAAATCTCTTTATGCATTTCTCTCATTTTATACTTGTGGGAAAATGGAATGATTTGGGTAATTTGTTGGTAACATTGGATAAAGTTATAAGATGATTTGCTACAGTTGCAAGTATAATTATTCTAACTATATGAAAATCTAGATTGAATATATTAAATTGTTACATGGGAGAAAAAATCTATTAAATTTTGATTACGAATGTTACTGGTGTCTATATTCTTCATGGTTGGCAAATGATGTGATGAGGTAGGAGAGCTTATAGGCGTCAAAGCTAGAAATGCTTATGGTAGTGGATTGGCTCCTGTAGTCAGCATCTTTTTGGTACTTTTAATTGTGTTTCTACATATTTCCAAGCCCTGTGAAGAAGTCAGGAGTTCACGTTTCAACCTCATCGTCATCATCATCTTCTTCTTCTTCTAACAACAACAACAACAACAATTTTTAGTATCAATGTGTTTTACATGGACAGGCACAGAAGAGAGAGAGGATTCACAAGATGAGACTGGAAAAGGGTGCCCAGAAAGCGGCAGAAGGGCTTGAGAAATGTAACTTCCTGATTCTTGTATGATTTATATAGCTTGTCTGGATTCTGGTGGCTTCATTTGGGTTCTCTTCATGATGTACTTCTTATGTTTCTTTATAGATGATCCGAATAAAGACCCTAACATGACTGGGGATCCATACAAGACATTGTTTGTGGCAAGGCTTGTAAGTTCTTTGTTGCTTGTATACATTTATTGTTGTTGTTGAATATAGACGTGATGATCAGCATTTCATGGTTACTTTTTTCTTCGTGCAGAACTACGAGACTAGTGAAAACAGGCTGAAAAGGGAGTTTGAAACATATGGCCCAATTAAAAAGGTAAGTTTGTCAGAGCATTTCCAATCAGGAGGTCAAGTTGTTGAACTTGGCTTGGGTAAGGTTTGGGTTTTATTTTCAAAAGTGGAGCTTTTTGCAGCTGATTGGTGCTTTCAAGTTGGATGACAACGGGATCTTTCTTGTCACATCTGAGATGTTTTATTGCTTGTTCAACAATGAGTTATAATGATTTAAACTGGTGATTTTTTATGGGCAAGATTTTTTTCCCCTTTTTGATAAGGAAAAAGGAAGGCTACACAATATCAAGATGTCTTTAGTCTTCCCTCTTTACTTTTTCTGGGCAAGAATTCCTCACTAAAACTAAGAGGCATACAGGCAAACAGGTAAAATTTATTGTCAAATCGGTTTAGGCAGGTCAGGAATAAACTCTCCATCTTGAACTGCCATCAATTTTTTTCCCTTAGAGTTTCAAGTGTATTTTTCTGATGTCTTCCATCTGTTTCTCTACAATTTATGTTGGCTGGGATCTTTGGATCTTTCTCTTTTCACCCATGTTGTCAGCCCTTGTTGCTAGTAGTTCACGAGCCTTGCTGAGTATTGCTGCTGGGAGTGCTGGGGGAAAGAAGAAAAAATGCTCTTAAATGCCTCCCTGATTTCTGTCCATTGCCCTGCTATAGGAAGCCTTGTCACCATAAGGCCAGTTGGCATTTCTAGTTCTCTGCCCTAATATTATCCTTTGTTGCTTTTTCCCTTTCAATTCCTTTGAGCGTTATTGGGTCATCACCCAGTTGCTGTTATTAATCTTATTTGCGTTGTCTATATTATCTCCTTGAGCTGTCATTTCATTTTTAGTGGGAAGCCAGCAGTTACAGAATTGTTTGGGCACAAAGTGGACTGCCATTAGGTCCTTCATATCCATACTGATATAAAAGTTTCTTGAAGCAGTCATGTTGCACATACTTATCAAGAGGGGGATGGAAGGTGTTTGACTTCATCTGTGGTTGTTCACCCAAGCATCAGCCATGACTGTCAACATTGCAGCAGTCTGTAGATTGCAGCATGTGCAGCATGCTAGTATGTTTACCTTGATGCTGTCAACTGGATATAGATATCACGCCTAAATCTGATCTGATATCGTAACTCTGTCAATCAAACAAAGCCCTGTCACGGATGCTCTTGGTACTCTAGGTTCAACTATGGAACATTCTAGTCAAGTGACATTGGTGGCTTTCACTGATAGAAGAAATCACAGCCGGTCTTAAGCTACTGGAAAAAAAATCGCACATTTCAAACTTGAGGGTTTAAATATTACCTTCCCTAAACTCGATGGAACCTTTTTGTGTTTTTCCTAGAAAATGGTATTTTGATGCCATGGTGAATGCTTAATCATATGTTATCATGTTGTGGTGAACTTATTGTCAATAGTCAATGTGAACTTAAAAAAAAAAAAAAAACAGTTAACATGAACTTTAATTTATGGTTCTTCCTAACACTTAAATACGTTAGCTTTCTTTCGTCACTTGTGCCTGTTCATTTTGATGTTAAATTTCTTTTAATAACTACTTTCTCAAAAAGATATAATATAAAAACTGGGAGGAGCTCTGGTAAGAACATTCTCTCTCTCTCTCTCTGATTGCTCAAGAATCTGGTAGGTCTGATAGAAATCTCTGTACTTCCATAGTCTATTCCTAATTATTCAAAGAAATCTGGTAGTGAGTGGAAATTTGTCTCATTGCAATGGCAAAAGGTCAACAGGAGCATCTAGTGGGATGTTTTGTTCTTTTTCTCCTAAAGATCATCTTGGGGGATAATTACTATGGTTCTTGTGCTGTCTTTTTTATATGAGAAGGGATATGGGAGCATGAGTATAGTAGTACTGCAGGTCATTGGACTATTGGTTTGAATACATCCTTGGTACCTGAGCTTATTATATATTTCTCGCTAACAGTTTTTTACTCATATACTTCATGGGCAATATTATTCCCTATAGATGGTAGGCAGTGAAACTCTCAGTCGCAGGTGACTGTTATGTAAACACAATTTCGGTAATAACAGGTATACTTTGTAAGAAAATTGCTGTCATGTCCCACTTCTTATTTCTATAAATTTATTTTTTTGCCAATAGTAATCACTTAGGAAGTCAAACACTCCCTACTTGGTAAGTGATTTGTGAAGAAGCTGCCTTCATTGTACATTCCTTCCAAGAGGAAGCAGTTCCAAGCATTTCCTTACATGTCGATCCTTGGTTTGACAGTGTTTCAGACTGCTTGGTAAGATGTCCACTGAAAATGGGAATGGTAATGATGCATGGCATCTTGTATTTGTATTATTTCAGCATGTGATCTTAGAATACCATTGCTTCTCTCTTAGGTTTTAGTGTTCAAACAACTCACCAGAAGTGATCCCATGCCTTGTTAATTTTCACTACTGATTGAGTTCTAGGTGCGGTGCATCTTGCTGCTACTGAAACTTGTATTCTTCACTCTTCCGTAAGACTCTCTGGCATCTCTCTCTGCGAATATATCATACCTTCCCTTTTTAAAATTTCCCTGGTAAGAGGGCTTCCCTATGTATCATTTCATCTCCGGCTATTGGCCATATACATCGGTTTCTTGCCAATTCCATTGCACATGACGGAGATGCATCTTGCGTTGGAGAAGCTGTACACCTTAAAAGGTGAGCACGGCTACGAGGCATGGTGCCTGTTTGCCGTGCCATTTAGGATCTAATGTTTTTGAAAGTGCTCCGGTTTTGATTAGTGGCATGCATTTGTCATTATTTTTTATCTGGCTGCATTTCTGGTTCTGTGAGTCTAAGATCTGAGTTTGTTCTATTCAACAGGTACGGATTATAGCTGACAAGGATTCTAAAAAGCCCAGGGGATATGCTTTCATTGAGTATGTTCATACACGGGACATGAAAAGTACGTCATTATTTGTTTCTTCTTTCAGTCAGCTTTTGTATATGATCATAATATGCTATTTCTCAGAACTAGAAGCTGATATTTAACTTCATACAGATGCATACAAGCAAGCGGATGGCAGAAAAATTGATGGTAGAAGAGTCCTTGTGGATGTGGAGCGTGGTAGAACAGTTGCTAATTGGCGCCCCCGTAGACTTGGTGGTGGGCTTGGATCAACCAGAGTTGGAGGTGAAGAAGTTAATCAGAAGTATTCTGGCAGGTTGGGGTTTTATTTATTTCCTTCTTGTGTTTGTTTCTGCCATATAATTCGCCTAAAGGGATGTGGAAATTCAACTCTCTATGATATCTTCTTCCATTTTTCATTTTGACCGGTAACTACAGATGTGCTTGCCTTTTTTTTTTCTCCTTTCCTCAAATCTGAGTAGATTACCAGGAGTCCCTTGATTACTCATGCTTAATGTTGTCCCTAGTCTTTGAAATCCTCAGATTTATATCCATGCTTCTGCGATTTTCCTTTCACCCTTTTTTATCGAAAAATGGCTCAAATTCACTACTTTACTCTAACTTCATTCAGATGAATATTTTTTTTGCCCATTTTGGACAATCTGACTTTGGGATAGGAAATCGGGTGTGGGAGATGGGAGTGTAGATTTTTACTTGGAGATGGGTAACAATGGTCACATTGGGAGAGTCACTTAGGCAGGTAGGGGTTGGAGTGCAGATGTACGTGCAGGTGGTGGATGTATGTGTACACGGATTAATTGACTGTTGTTGGTGAAGCAGAGAACTGATTAATGATTTGAAATATGCAACTCAGTGATGACAAATATAATGAGAGAAGAAAAATGGTGCTGCGTACCAGGTTTTATTGTGTGGCTGAAAATTAGAGACAACATGCAGCAGCAGATTGGACCGCTGCACAGAATGCTTGATTGGCATGTATCACTGAATGCTTCTTATTGGGATGTGTGGCATGAATTGTTTGTGGCCATGAAATATGCTGGTATTAACTCTGACAAGGATTTCAACCTTTGTCTTTCATCATTGAGTGTAAACTAAATGGATAATCTATTAATCTCAAACATAGAAAGTCAGCATAGTTTTCAACTTTTAGATGATAATTTAGACAGCAAAAGCCTGCCAGTTTCAACAATAGCAAGTCAAGATTGATTTTAATTTGCCAATTGCATTCAGACTCAGAAGTGAATGTCTTCTATTTTACTTATTCTGTTATTCTAATATTAATGTGTGTGGAAATTCAATATTATAAAATTGACCGATCACTTTTCCATGTGTTTACTACATTGGATTTCTTGCCCATTGCTTAGAGCATTTTTAGATTCGTGTCTGTAGGGATTGTTATGATGCAACCTTGATACCAATTTTGTGAAGGTGCTAGTTTTGATCCCTTTTGGTACCATACCTCGGGCTAGTGTAGGTTCTTCCTGTTTTATCAGAGAAACATGCACATAGATTTGTCTTTCAGTTATATTCTTCTGGGAATTTGGGGAATACCGGGCTGCCAACAAAATTAGTTGTGGACTTGTAATTGCCTTCATCAGCATAGTTCTTAGTGGAAATAAGCTTTTTGGTTTGAATTGAGTGGGAGAGCATAAGCATTTTTCTCAAACGTGTTATGGGACTAGGCTCTTGGTAGTCTAGGGCTATGGTCTTCAAGGATGTTTCAATGTTTAGACTCCTATTCAACCTTTTATTTTGAAGTTAGGAACTTCCTATCTGTATGCTTTTTGTATAGGTCATGCATCGCATGTGGTCACAAAGTAGCATCAATGTGATGTGGTGCAAGACCAAGTCAACATTTTTCCCCTCTTCACTATATATTTGTACTTCATACAGTTCAGTTGAGCTTTCAGTTTGTAATGCATTGTTGGATTTTTATGGCAATCAGGGAAGCACACCAACATGCATCTGGAGGACTGCCAAGATCTGAGGAACCCAGAAGCGTTGACAGGTGATGATCCTTTTGATGTATTTCAGATTTATTTAGGTTCTACAACTCTGTTTTGGTTGCTCCTTTTACATATTGATTTAATATTTAGCTACTAATTTATTCCTATTTCAGGGACAGGGAGAGGTCTCGTGACAGAGGGAGGGAGAGAGAGCGAGAAAGATCCCGTGAACGCTCGCATGATAGAGGTCGTGATCGAGATCTCAGAGATGATAGGCATCACCATAGAGACCGTGATAGGACCAGGGACAGGGAGCGAGAAAGGGAGAAGGATCGCGGGCGTGATCGCGATCGCGATCGCGACAGGGGCCGTGATAGGGATCGTGACAGGGACCGTGATGGACGTCGTGACAGGGAGCGTGATCGGGATCGAGGAAGGGACTATGATCGTGACTATGATCGTGATCGTACTCGTGACAGGGATCGCGAGAGGGAGAGAGACTATAATCGTCGTAGCCATGATGAAGATCGTAGTCGTGGTCGGGACAGGGAGAAGGACTACAATTATGAGCCTAATCGTGGACAAGGATACTACGTTGACAATGATGAGCATGAACATGGTCAGATTGTGGAAGACTATGATTATCCTTCGTATGAAAATCCTCCGCAACCTATTGGTGATCGTGAATCTGAACGAGAGCATAGGCCAAGAGAAGATGGGTATCATGATCATGCTCCATATAATAGGATGGAAGTTGATGTTCCCCCTGGGCAATACAACCGTACTGAGCCAGGACCACATGAGAGAGAGTGGGGCCCGAACGAGGAGTTCAATTATCATCATGCAGAGAAACCTCCAGAAGAGTATGAACGGTGACAATATTAAACGGATTACCGAAATGTAAGTAACATCTTTGATGTTCCACGTTTCCTCGGAAAAAAAAAATCTTTCCTGTTCCACGAATTTGCTTTTCTTTTTAAATGCAAATTCTATGCTATGAAAGGTAAAGTAAGTTGATGCCCTGTATTTGTTTTTATAGCTTATATCAGTAGAGCTGCTGCTCATCAAAGTCCTGATTCGTTGCTTGAAGCATAGATGAAGTGCTGTCAAGAGTGGTTGTTGCTTGTCATGGAAGGTGGTTAGATGGGCGGCTTCTCAAGTAGTGTATGCTTTCTACACTTGGAGATTTTGCCTTTAGTGTGGTCAGAATGACTGTTCTACATTAAATTAGAGAACCGTGTGCTACGGAGTGCAAAACTGTACTTGCTGTTCCTTTCTGTACATTGGGATTATCTGAATGGTTCCAATCGGATTATTGTAGGTTCAAATTATAGGTAAGTGTTAAAAATCCTTTGCACTTTGCCAATTTCGGTGTTGCCTTCTTAAAAGTTAGTTCCATGGTTGCAAATTGGATTGGATGAAGAAACACAGTTATTGGTTTGAGTTATTGCTTCTAGGGTTGCAACTAGACATGAATTCTGTACTTAGATCAGCAATCTTATTTGCCTATGGAGGACGTCGATGTTACTTTCAAGATTGTATTCAAAATATTACTCCACATCTATAGGAGTCCTTGGCCATTTTTTTGTAAGGGAAGTCCATATCCATTGCTTCAATTAGGATACTCTGTATGCTTGCCTTCACAATCTCTGTTCGTTTCTAAACTTCCGATCCTTGTTATGCTACCGTGATATGGACTATTATGTGTTAAGTATGCTTGAAGTATGTTCTGTATAAGCTAAAAAGTAAATAAACATATATTGTAATATGTTTTGTAAGTTATTTTGTAAAGTATAAAGGGTGAGTGATAAATTTAATTGATGTATTTAAGTTTTTTTATAGGTGAAAATGATTTTTAATAGATAATTTTATTTAAAATAAAAAATTAAGTTTCAAGTGAAATTATTTTTCATCGATAGAAATATAAAATATATTAGTATATTTTTATTCTTAAACAGTGTGTTTTGATTTTCACGTATGATACTCTTAGGTTGTTTGCATTAGTTTCTATATAAGAATTGTGCATGTCCGTCATGCATTCTTTGATAAAAAGTGATTTCTTTGAATTGTGCATGTACGCTATGCATTTTTCGATAAAAAGTGATTTCTTTTGTCTTCATGTTCATATTCTAAGGTTTTACTTGACTAGTTAACTTTATATTTGCTAATTTAGGTTTAATAATTTTAATAAAAATTTATCTAATATTAATTTTGATAGTTAAATTTATATTAAAATTTTACATCTGGTATCTTTCATATTTTACATATCTAATATCACTATCAAATAAATAACATAAGAATTAATATCATAATTTAATATCAATTTAATTAACATCATATATTAAGTAAATATAATTGAAAGTTAATATCAATTTTATATTTTAAAATATTATTTTACTAATCTTCAAATAAATTAACCTTAAATGTACGTGGATGGGTTTGGTACGCATTGGTTCTTTCAGTGTTGCCCTCGTTGCAATCACCCCTATGTTTTTTTTGTTTTATTTAGTGGTGCTAGTGGCCTATGAACGTACATGCCTCCAAATTCGATAAATCGACTTTGCATTGTTAGGGTTTATTAGTTCTGTTGTAAAATTCTGTAATCGGCTGAGAACCATACAATCGAAATAAAACTGTAACCGCGTTAGGTGTTGCAAGATTACAGATTATACTACCAGTTTGGTTTGGTTATAACTGAAAAGGGAGAGGGTCGGAGGTCAGAGTATCTCGGGCCAAAGGCTTTGATGGGGTTAGGAATGTCGATGGGGTGTGGTAACATCAAATTCATTCCTCATGCCTCCTTGCTTACCAAATGGGGAAATTTTATTTCACATCAATTTATTTCTGGGAGATTCATTTATTTAATGGATATCCATTGACATAAAATATGTACATATGTAGCTAAGAGATTTTAGTTAAAATTTATGCAAGAATTATTAATACATGGTGTACTTGCATGTTACAAAATGTGACCTACTTTATAAATTATGCAAATGTTTTGTCACGTAAGAGGAAATTTAAAGAGTCGATAGAAGTTAGCTCTGGAAGATATAAAATCTAGCAAAATGAAAATGCTATACCTAATTGGATATATTGATTTGGGGGTATTTTTTACAACTTAGAATATGAAATTCTTTAAGGTTAGTTTGGAAGGAGAATATATTTTATGGAATAATATTATTTTAATTGGGTTATTTTTTATTTTTATTTGAAAGTTACAAAGATTATTTTAGTGGATTAACCTGTAATTATTTTAAAAATTTTTATATTAATCTATAAAAATATATAAGATAATTTACAAAAAAAAATTATTTCACAATAATTTCAAAATAATTTATCTTGAATTAAATCTTCTTTGATCAAAATATCCTTTATATCCAATAAGATTAATCTTTTTTTAATAGATTATCTCTCTTACAAATTAAGCCTGTTGACATCCTTAGATGGGGGTTCGCGCTTAGGTTGATGCTTTAATTGAGGGATGGGATGGTGGAGTTATAGTCTGTCGACGAGAGTTGGTGAAGAAAGTACCGGTGGAAGAAAGAAAAAAATTCCGATAGGAGATCGGATCCGCCTACCCCGTTGCAAAGATTTCAACATCAGTTTTCGTTGTCCCACCGATGAAGGATTACGTGAACTTTGTTGAAGTCAAGAGATTATGACATCCATTTGATTTTCTTGGTTTTACCATGACAAGCTTCTTCCTATGTTTAGATGTCGAATAAAGATGCTGATTAGGTGACGTGATATCTATAGAATGAATGGTATCATTGGTTGGGAAAAAATATTATTTTAATTTTTATATGTAACGTATTAACCTGCAAATTATATCTAATTTTTTAATAACATCATAAAAAAAAAATCTAATATCAAATATAACATAAACAAATTATAAATCTTTATTTTATACTTACGTATCAATTTATAATTTATAATATATTAATTCACTTTCATTGTTACACTATTTATATGAACACTACTAAAATTTATTTTATCTTTAATTTTATAAGTAATAAACCTTAAAACATCGGTTGGAAAATGTAAATGGTGATGTAAAAGTTGACGTACAGCAGTTTGAACATGATCTTTACTTGATATATATTTTTTTTATGAAAAAAGTACTGACACATGGTATGATCCATTGTTGTTGAAACGAACAATAGATTCCTTTTATACAGGTGTAAACCACTCAATTTACCTTTAGAATCACTTTACACCGATGCAAAATCACTTCTCATGTATGAAATTACTCCTATAAACCTAAACTCTAAATCCTAAACTTATAAGTCAAAATCACTTTGTATGGATGCAAAATTACTTTGCATGAGTGAAATTATCATTGGAATAATTTTACACCAATGTAAAATGAGATTACACCGGTACAAAGATGCCTTAAAATAATTTATCATCTGTGCAAAATCATTTTTCACCTATGTAAAATCATCCAAAATAATTTATTACTGGTATAAAATAATTTATCATCGATATAAAATTATTTATCACCTATATATTTTAAGTTAAAGTAATGTAATAATTTTTTTAATGTGATGTCAAATTTTATAATTTTTTATTTTTATTATATTAAATATCAATTATTAACTAGATCTACGTCCACCACACTGTATAAAATATGACAACATAATCCATGAAATCCCCCGCGTCATTTTTTTAAGTCACCGGCTACATTTCCTTACCTTTTCTTTTCACCTTTTTTTTATTTTTTTGCTAAACTCTCTTCCTCGTCCAAACTTCACATAGAGCTTAACCAATGACGTGGTCGGTGGGTTAGTCGCTCAGTTACCAAACCGTAAAAATGGGTTTGAATGGCCAACTGGCAACCGGCAAAGAATCATGTGGATTTTTTTTTTTGGACATTCCACCCTTTAAGAATTTTAAGAATTCAGCTGGTAGGTCAACCTCTCAACTATCAAATTGTTAATTGGGTTTTATAAGTTGGACACGGCTGGCGGTAGTCAATTAAAAAATTATCATCTAAACCGTTTCATTAATGAGCATGAAATTCCCTATGATTTAGGGTGTGAAATCACCCTCGTCGTTGTGAGTTGGGAATGCTCGTTTCCGAGTAGTATGACAAACGAAACGCTTCTTGCCACCTCTCTCTCTCCCCCACCAGGTGATGACCGCCACCGCCGGCGCCTCTGACAAAGGTGGACCACGATGAGTTTATATACGACGCAGCAGTTTTTGAATTTTTAAGGTATAGATTTGATAGAGATTTAGAATTTAAAATTATATAAAATTTAAAAAATTTTAAAGGAGGATGGGTTGATAGATAGAGAAAAGTTAATGGATGTAGGTATAATAGTTGAGTTAATATATTATTATTAATTTTTAATTTTATTTATATTAAAAGTAGATTAATTTGATAGATATAACATGTAAAAATAAATTAATGTAAATAGATAGGATAGGTAAAAAGTAAAAGTTTTTTTATTATTTATTATTTGTTTTTTTTCACTTGATATAGAGGATAAAATCTTTCTCTGAATCTTTATCAAATGAGACCTAATTTCCTCCGTCGAGGCTACGGGGAATTAAAAAACTCTCACATCTTGCTGCCGAGATAGTCGGTATAGAACTTATTCTACCTCTTTGATGAGATACGGTAGGATAAGTGGGGTGGGACGTGTTTCACGATTTGACATGAACAGTATTTGGTAAGCGAGGGATAAAAAAATCCTGAGATTATGAGTATTTGGAATAAATATGCATCTGGAGAAATTAGATAAATGGAGAGTTATCTTAAAATTTTGATCTCTTAACCAGCAATGTCTAAAGCACATAGAATTTCATGTACATTGCCTTTCTTGTCTTCACAGACGGAACATGGTTTGATGATGACTTGGGAAACAAGTCACATGGAGTGCAACATAAATAGAAGCAAAGTCCTTTCCATTATTGACGGAAGGGGGGCGAAACAAAACGACATTCGGGTTTCGTATGATTGCAGGAATGTCCTCTATTTGGTTCCGAGTTTGTTCCGACATTAGTTTGTGTCGGAAGAGGGCCCTTAATTCCCGCACGTACAAATTCCTCTCCTTCACGGGAATTGCTTAGTTTTGGGATATGACTCAAATTTGATTTCTCTTCGAATCCAGAATGAGGCCTAATTGGAGCGTCCGGTTCTCGATGTTAAATGCTATCATAGGATCAGTTTACTTAAAGGATTAGAAAAGTGATATTAAAATATATAAAATTAATATTAATTTATAATTATATTTATTTACGGTGTGTTGTTAACATCAATTTATATTTATATATATTGATGTTAAATTATTATATTAATAATTGTGATGTTTAATTGATAACAAGTATATAAAATATAAGAGATGCAAGTGTTATATAATTTTAATATGAATTTAATTAATATTAATTAAAATTAGTATTAAAAAAATTTATATTAAAATATATAAGTTTAGGTTATTAAATTAAGAATTAAATACTAAAATAAATGAAAGCTAACTTATCTTCGGAGAAGTTAGGTTTCCAAATAAATTGGGCCTTAGGAAGCTGATCATTAGGACCTACCACGAGACTTCCATTGTTGATGGAGCCGTGGCAACATTGGCAAGGCCTCAAAATCTTTGGAAGGCCTCCTCGATGGTTTTTATCATATAAATTATATCCAGGAACGTAAACTAACCTTTAATGTTGCAACTGTAAACTTCACTCACTTGATTTGGAATTATCATGGCTCTGAAATATGGGCTCTTCGCAACGGCATTTCGCGACGGATGTAAGGTAATACCATCAGCCAAAGAATTATCAAATTCATATTTCGATGTTTGCTCAACCTATTTTATTCGAACTCTTACCCATCAAAATCACAAACTGGGAGGTGCTGATTCAAAAGTTTGCTATAACTTTGAAATGTTGGTGTAACTACCAATTTTCATTATTATCCATTGGAGATTTCATATATATATAGTTATAATTTTTTATGCTCTCATTTTTTTAAATATTTAAAATAAAATAATTTTAAATACACATGTGATTTTTAATTTTGTATAAGCAATTTTTTTTCAAATGAACTTTTAGGTGATTTTTTATTTTAAATAAAAATATATTTATAATTTTTTACTTTGACCCATTTTACACATGTGTAATTTAATTTTAAATCATTTTTTATCGGTGTAAAATCAAATTACACAGGTGTAAAATGATTTACTAACAAATTATACACTTAAAATCAAATTACATAGGTGTAAAATACGTGCAATTTAATTCTAAATTATTTTGCAATGGTATAAAACCAAATCGCATATGTGCAAAATGATTTTGTAATGATAGTTTTGCATCAGTAATTTTTTTTTTTAAAATGAGCCTTTAAGTGATTTTGTATGTTAAAGCAAAATACACCGGTGATTTTTTATCTTGAACCATTTTACATAGGTGTAATTTGATTTTGAACCATTTTATATTGTAATGATGTAAAATGATTTTGTATCGGTATAAAATAGTTTAAAATCAAATTACACACTCAAAAATATATTGCATAAGTGTAAAATGTCAAACTACACTCGAGTAATTTGGTTTTGAATCATTTTTCATCGATGTAGGATCAAATTGCACATATGCCAGATGATTTAAAACTAAATTGTAAAGGTGTAAACGTGGAGAGGAGGGAGGAGCAAAAAGAAAGAGATGGTTGATCAAGTGTGACGAACATCATTAAGAGGCAAAAAGAATTGAGAAATCGATGTAGCATGAAATGATCCTTTCCTAGGATTGTGTGACCTTTCCGAAAATTCATAAGGGTTTTTGTGCAATTTTTAACCCCCTAAGTTTTTATATTGGGGTTTGTGAGGGGGAGAGGAAAATCGCAGGGGGTATCGCTGCAATTTTCCCACCACCATCTCCCTACCCCCCCCCCCCCCCGCACTATCTCCTTACCCCTCATGCATGACCGATGCCATCCCCTGCCGCGCCTCACCTCACGCCATGCTGCCTCATTCCCTCCCCCTCGCCTCCTCCATTCTTATATACCCCCTCCTCTCCTCCATTCGTTCCCCACACCAGCAACCGAGCGAGAGGCGAAGGAGAGGGAGAGGAGTGGAGTGGCCTGAGAGCGGATGACTCGCGAGGGTGAAGTGGTGCTGCAGCTTCTGTGGCTTCTGCAGTGAGAAAAAAGACTCACAAACGGTTCTGTGAAATCATTTTTCTACAGAATCAAACGTCCGGAGTAACCTCCAAACGTCGGGTCGGACGTCCGTAGGTAATTCTCAGACGTCTGATAGCACGTATTTTGTTTATTTTCTTGTCAAAAGTTTGACCATGCGTGTGCATATGTCAGAGGATTGGGAAGCGCGTGGTGGGAAGACTGAGGCAGATTCAGACATCCGGAAGGATCTCTAGACGTCTAAAGACACCCTCAGACGTCTACACAGAGTTCCAGATGTCCAGAAAAGGCACCCCGAGCAAGGTGAGTCCCTGAGTTCGTTTAAGACGTCTAGGACTATTCCCAGACGTCTGATTTTAATTAGGGTTGGTATTTTTAGGCCCATTCATGACCCAAACCGAGTCGATTTTTTGCAAACGAAATGTCGTTGGTTTCCTTTTGAGTTTCCCTATGCATGGATATAATGTCCATACAGTTCTGAGCTCATTTTGACATATGGGTCAATATAGGTTGTTCGTTCGTGGTGTGCACGAAACCCGTGGGATTGCAAGCTCCGTTGACTGTGCCCCCACATCTCCCGATTATCCTGGTAGAGTGGTTCCCACATTAATCTCAGAATTAGTAATTAAATTGCATATGTAGAATTAACTGAACCTAGGTTGTGAGATGAACCCTAGGACTAAAAAAGAGATAAATGCATGCTGCTATAGAGTCGAACCTTAGGATTGTGAAATGAAACCTAGGGCTGAAAGAAATGAATGTACATTTAGTGAATGATTAAATTATTGTTTCCTGGAAAGAAATAAACTATGTGCTGCCTGTAATGAACTACGTCATGGATGCTTGTACTAAATAATTGATGGTGGAATTCGAGTTGCTTGTGCTACATACAGCGAATCAGATATGGAAATAAGAAAGTTCATGTATGAACCCTATGGGGAATGTAGAAAGAAATCAGGAATACGGTAGTATGGAAAAACATAATTTAGTGTCTGTGCTATGGCTCGAATCCGTAGTCAATCCTATTTCGGGAGTAGTTGACAATGGAATCCCATTTTTTCCATGATTGGACTATCCGTACGTAATAGTACGAAAAGAAGGCCCGGCTCCAAGTTGTTCAGGACGGGAATGTGACTCACGACCCATGTAGCAAGCTACACCAAGTAAGAAATGTAGAACAATGAGTTCATAAGGACCGCCATTGTATAACCATTCATCAACGGATGGTGCTTCCCAAATGGGATAAACATGCAAACCTATAGCTGCACAATACCGATATTTTAGCAACAAATCCAATAAATCTAAGCATAGTACTTGGTGTGTTGATTTATTTTGGAAAGGGAGTGTGTGCGAGTTGTGTATTTCAAGAATAGGTTTGGAAATCTCTTGTATTTTCATTGGATCCGTCTTGTTTTGTTTCTATTATAGAATGGAATGGATTCGAAAACTTTTCTTTTTGGGTTTGTTTTGTTGCTAGTTCTGTTTCAATATTTTTTGCCGGGATCCGAACAAACCTGCTAGTGGAGGAAGACCTCCTAGGGATAAGAGACATAGGGCTGAAGAGAGAGCCAAAAAAGGATCTTTCGTGTATAATCCTGCATAATCTCGAATGTGATCAGTTCCGGTATGTAGACCAAAGACATAAATCAGAAAGAAATGTAGTTTAAAAGACTAGAAATGAGATCTATTCCATCCATAGAGGTACAAGAAAGGAATAGAATTCACCCATGGATTGCTATAAAACAAGCTCGTATTTTATCTTTGTTACCGTTTGTTCTTAATAAAGGGCAACAACTTAAGAAAGAGAAATTTCAATTTAAGAAAGAGGAACAACTTAAGAAAGAGAAAAAATTTAAGAGGGCGCTGAAATTTCCTGTTTTTCTTTTTTTTTTTTTTCTGAGGATTTTGGATCACTCCATCCATTTCCTTCGGATCGCTCTGCTCCCCTCCGACATTTGCTCGAGAGCGGCCTGAAACATCATTCTTGCCTTGTTTTTGATTCCTGACCAAAGAAGATGGTTTAGAGCCTATAGTTCCTTATCATTATATAATCATGGTTCTTTCCGTTCGAAAATTCTATCCGAGAGTTATCAGTATTTATCAAATCTGTTCCTATCTAACGGAACGCTATCTGATTTTTTTCAGATTTGGCGAGCATCTGGAATCACTAGTGAATTACAACTCTATTGTACCGCAATTGGTGCATTGGTTTTTGCAACCTTAATGCTTTTTGCCGGTTGGTTCCATTATCACAGAGCTGCCCCAAAATTGGCTTGGTTGCAAGATGTAGAATCCATGTTGAATCACCATTTAGCAGGGTTACTGGGACTTGGATCTCTTTCTTGCACAGCACACCAAATCCATGTCTCTTTACTGATTAACCAATTTCTTGACGCTGGGGTGGACCCTAAAGAGATACCACTTCCTCATTGTTTTCATTTCCAAATATATTGCTATCAATGGATTTATCAAGATCCTTCTTATGAACATATTTTTCTTTTATGAATTTTTCATTCATTTGATGTTTATTCTTATCGAGCAAGGAAAGACTTATGATTTGATACATAATCCATGTTTTATCCTGTAAGGGTGACTTATCTGTCAACTTTTCCACTATCACCCCCAAAAATCCAAACTCTGCCTTACGTAAAGTTGCCAGAGTACGATTAACCTCTAGATCGGAAATCACTACTTATATACCTAGTATTGGCATAATTTATAAGAACATTCTATAGTCTTAGTAAGAGGAGGAAGGGTCCCGGATTTATAGTCCAAGAAATCGGAGAATGCAAGGATTCTCCATTTATACATTGTAAAAAAAAAAATTCCTATCCCTCTTTTCTATTCCAATTCAGAATGCCTATTATAAAATGAAATTTTATTTAAGACTCATTTCACGATCAATCTGTTAAACAAAGCATTACCTAAGAAGATCCTCTGAAGAATGTATTATTACACACAAAAGTAAGAAAAAAAGACACTTGCTTTATTTAAAAAATCATTTATGGTAAAGTATAAAATAGAAGGTATATCCAAAACATGAAATTGGATTTTCAAATTCAAATTTTGGGTGATGAATTCTGCTGGTGCTAGATGCATGACAATGAGATCGAATCAAGGGTTCGAATCCTGGATCAAGCTTCCTTCCTATGAATCTGTAAGTTCTTCTCAGATATAAGAAAATGGTTTAGTTCTAGAGCTAAAGATCGTAGTTCTCGAACGAGCAATTGAAAAAAGTCTGGAACACCCTCAGGACTAGGTATTCTTCCTCCAACCATCATAGTATCGAATAGCTCTTTACGAGCTTGAATATGATTCGATTTATAAGTAAGCACCTCATGTAAGATATGAGCAACACCAAATCCCTCTAAAGCCCAAACTTCCATTTCTCCCACTCGTTGCCCCCCTCGCTTCTTCCTTCCTCTAAGAGGTTGTTGTGTCACAATGGAGTAAGGCCCATTGGAACGCCTGTGGATTTTATCATACACTTAATGAATTCTGGAATTGGAATGATTTTGTTTCTGTTGGTGCTAAAGCACCACGATCATTTATTTTGATGATAACAAAACACGTGTTATTTAACATTTGCAATTTGAGTCCTAGATTTCAGGTCAATTGCAAATGTGGACGTGTTTAAACGGAGTTCGAGCTCGCATCCAGGATGGATTGGAGGAGCTTGACGGAAAACAGAGGAGGTTCGCGTGGAGCGACAAATTGAAGATAGAAGACAAGAAGAATATGATAGATTCTTTTTAATCCTTTCTTGTATCTCTTGTCTTTATTTTCTTGCTCTTTTTATTTTCCTTAGAATATTATGTTAAAGAGCCTCAAAGTACCCTAACAGTAGTCCTAGGAACACCCGCACAACCCTAGGATATTTAGGTTTTCTGTAGAATACTTAGAAAATCAATACAGGGTTCAAATAGCATTTCCAGACGTCTAATTCACAAATCAGACGTCTGATAAAGTATTTTAAGACGTCTGACTGTTGTTTCAGACGTCTGATAACTGTTAGGCTGGACATAGTTAGTTCTGTCTGATGAAATCAGACGTCCAGACCTTAGACCAGACGTCTTAAGAGATGTCTGATGACTTTGCCAGACGTCCAATTAGTGGACCGTTGGCTGGCTTAGCATACACTTAAGAATATGACCGTTAGAGCCTTATCAGACGCCCATAGGACTGTCCAGACGTCTGATAATTGACCGTTTTGCCTCGGCTGACCCAAAATCTCTTCTCAGAGATTTTCTAACCGTTGCAACGTTTGGAAAATCCATTCCTACAGTAAAAGTAGGTTTCCAGACGTCCAGACATAGTGCCAGACGTCCTGTATGTCGTCTGATGGACTTGCACTAAAACCCTGTTTAGATCTGATTCAAGTCAGGAAGAGACCCGCCCAAAATCAGATGTCTGACTTTGGAATCAGACGTCTTAAAGTGAACTTCCAGACGTCTGATGCCAGAATTAGACGTCTGATAAGCCTGTCAGAGCAATGATTGTTCCTGATTTCGGGCTGATTCTCTTGGGCTTTGTTCCCAACGGCTATAGAACCTTTCCTAAGCCTTCCAAAGCTTTCCTAAGGCCTCTATAAATAGAGGGGAACCTTTGCAACACAAATACACACCTAGATACACAAGATACACTTGGCTACACACTTTCACACTCTCTTGTGTCTTAGCTAGCTCTTGCTCTCCAAGCTCAAGCTCCATTCTCTTGAGAGCATCAAGCCTTCGCGCACCCGCTCTCCCGCTGTTGTTCACGAGAGCGACATTGCGCCATTGCGTGGCTCACGCACCCGCGTCATCGTCGACGCACTCCTTGCAAAGGAGAGTTTCCTAATTCCTATAGAAGCTTAGGTTTATTACTTTGTTGGCTCTATAGGACTTGTTGTTTATTTTATCTTTGTTATTTGGTTGGGTATTCGCTTTGCGAATTCCCGTCTCCTTCGCGAGACAAAATCCTTCTTGTAGAGAGAAGTGGTTGAGGTACGCTACCCTCGTCTAAGTAGCGTGGTTGTATTGAGGTTGAATCACCCTCGTTTAAAGTGATTCGATTTAGTGGATTTTGATCAACTTGGTTGATCGGAAAATCCTAACTCGAGAGGGTTAGGTCGTGGTTTTCACCCAGTTTGAGTTTTCACCTAAAAATTCTTGTGTACTTGTGTGATTGTATATTTGGTGAGATTACTTTATATTTTATTTCTGCATTTATTTCGTCACCCCTCTTCGAAGGGAAAAACTACAGTTTCTTTCCTTTTTGATCTCTTCTATTTGATTCCGAATTGTGATTGTCCTATCAATCAGCTCTTTCATTTTCATTTCCTTTGAAGAATTTTTCCTGGATGGAATCGGAATGATCGATTCCTGGGTATTCTCCTTATTAGTAATTATGGAATTGGTTTCATTTTCCACTGACTTCTTTTTCTTGTTCTTGAAGTTAACGAAAAAGAATTAAGTTTCGTACGCGATATAACCCCTATGCCACACAATGGACGTAGACCCCCTAAAAAAATGCGTTTATAAAAAATAAAAATGAGAATCCAATGGAATAGAATCGAATGAAATAGATTTCAAGAGAAAGAAATGATTCACCAATCTCAATACTAATCAGATATTAGTATGATTCGAGAGGAAGTAGCAGGATCCACTCGAACACCACAGTGGAAGTGCGTTGAATCAAGAGTAGACATACTTTGCTTGAAGAGGTAGAAGTCGAAAGAGTCAGTCAGATGGAAATACTTTCTTTATGTAATGTATGCACAAAGAAACATTTGGAGCTGATTGATATCAGGAGGGAGATCCAATGAGTTATTCATTCATTGAATGATAAATCACTACAAGGGAAGGAGATACACGACTTAAATAATGGAAAATCCAATATTTCACAATTGTATCTAGAATGACCGGAAAAGTGCAAACAAGACCGGATATAATTTGATCATTATGACCTAATCCAAAATCATTGTAATACACAAATCACTTCCACTAAAAGAAGTCGAGTAAGCGGATTGGTACGAGTGGAGGAAAAAAAGAGAGGATAAAACTTACCATTTTTTCTGGGAATATGACGTATAATCATCTCTATATGTCTATTATGGATCTGTACGTTCTGGGATCGATAAACCTCTTGGATCTGATTAACCAAAGAGATACGACTTTGGGCTATGGATAGCTCAGCACCAATCAAGGATCCCCAAGGGATTCCAAGATTTCTTGGTATACACTTCTTCCAATTTTCCACTCTCTTTTTGAGCTTCCTGGATATGGAATCAATCGAACGCACTTCGAAGACTTGTTATGCTTTTCGAAGACCCCGCGTGATGTCACCAGATCTTGATTTTTCATATAAAAATGTAATTGGAACATGTCGCCTACAGGCGGCTGTTCGAACTTGGTTAAGGAAAGTGAGCTGGCCCTCAAGTACGTAGTACCGAGGAGAGCAACTATCCCTTTAGAGTAGATGGGAGCTTGCCGCCCCTTGGGTTGAGACCCGGGGTGGGGTTTGGCCACTGTACGTCGACTCCTGTTTGACCCTTGTGTATGTGGTACTGAATTTGAGCTACTTAGTGTAGTGAGGGAGATAGCTGCCTCATGGGGTTTGGGGTTAAGACTAGCCACCCTACACCCACTCTTGTTAGCCCGTTGGGCAAATCGGATAATCGGATGAGGGCTCGCGGACTGTGAGGGGCGAGACCCTTGTTCTAAAAGGGCAAGGCCTTGTGTTGTTTCGTGCTATACATTTGTGCGTACCCGTTAACGGAAACGACTGACCGCATGCTAGTACGGGGTAGCTACCCGTGTGCTTATCACGCATGCCATAGTCACTGCTATGTCGCGACCGTGACCTCGGGATAATAAACCAGGTATAGGACTACCACGATGGACTCTTCCGGCCAGAAGAGTGCTACGTGTACATCCTGCATCATAGGAAAACTACAAGTAAAATCGTTCCCTTAGGGAACAAGAAAATTAAGAAATGTTATGGAACCTGATTAGAATACTAAAACAGAAGGATGATAATTGGAAACGGATGATGATAAATAAACTATTAAATGCATGTTTAGTTAACTGTCTGTTTAAATTATATGTTTCAACTACCACTCTACTCAGCACTAGCTGACCACAAATTTCATAATCTTGTTCAGATCAGGGATTTGAACAGCTAGAGCCATCAGCTGCTGAGAGCACTGGGCCCAGTCGAGCCCATCAGTAGTTTTCTTCTGCTTCTCTTACAAAGAGTTTTTATTAGTAGTGAGTACCTGTAGTTTATAGTGTTTTCAGTTGTATTTTCTACTAGTTTCAGTTGTGATGGCTATACCTTATACTTGTACGTTCCGCTGTATAATGTGAGATTATAATAGTTTGCTATTTTCTTCTTTTATTTTCAATCATATATTTTTCATACTTAGTTACATTACTCGTGTGTTGTAGAATGATTATAGCATTTAGTTCTTTTTTGTTAGACGACTGTGTCTTAGGAATCATCGAGGCGAGCCATTCTTGAAATCTGTAGGAAACCAAAAATGAGTCATTTCAAGAACATGTCATGACATGACAATAATAAAAAATAATTAAATAGTGGTAATACTAATGTGTACAATATTACTTCAATGGCTATGTATTAATATAGCCTAGGTCAGGGAATGCGAAACTTGGCTTAGCTGGATATAATTTACCTTCGACTTAGTTGATATCTTTAGATACAAATAAAATTTCAAAATAAAAATTTGAATTTAAAATGATTTAACAAAAATATGAAGTATAGCAAGTTTTATCAAAATCAAACGATTTTAACACCTTCTTTAAAGGAGAATAAATTTTTGAATACTTATTCTGTAGAAATTAATTTCCTTAGGTGTACGTATAAGAGTATTGGAATGGATTGAAATTTTGTGCGTACATATTTTTGATCTTAATCTTCATAAATTTCACTTCACAATATTACTAATGAAGAAAATATTAACCAAAATTTATAAAATTTATAAAAATATTAACCAAAGTTTATGTAACTTATCAGTATGTCAGTAACTAAGTTGCATTTTTTTTTTTTCTTGATATTTTTTATATGAAAAAATGAGAAAAGATACGATGAAATAGACTTCACGAGAAACCGCAAAGTTCAAGGGATATCCCCCCGAGACTACCGTTAATGATTCCACACAAGGGAATCGGATATCCCAAAATCAAACACATCCTCGTGCGTTTGGGAACAACGTTGAAATCCTTGGAAAAGTTTCGGCACCTTCGAACAAGTACTAAATAATTGTGCTGGTTACCAAATACTTTTTGGGGTGTAAGCACGTAGACACATGCTTTAATTTGGAACAAGCTAATGGGGCATATTATTAAGGATCGTAAAACAATAGATATCGTAGGTTTTTATGTTTATACGTCAATTTAATACTTAATCCAAGGATTGCACGTAATTAAATGCATGCCCATCCATATATTCATGCATACATAAAAAAAGTCCGCATTCAAGTACCATAAATGTTATGTAATACATGGTAGGCTGCAAAATGCATCATCCATGACAGTTCCTGTATATATATAACTTAGAAGAAAAGTGGCATATACCAAATTGCTTATTTAACACGGTGGGTTATATATTTTTTTCAAGCACACAGTTGTATTTAGTTCTCTTACAAAAGAATCTTAAGTTTAACCCTAAATATTACATATTTTTTTGCTCAAATTAAATGAACAATCTGTTTCAGACTCCAACTAAAAATAGACAGTTCTCCAAGCCGAATCTCCAGCTGCGCCATAATAAAAGGGTGATGTTATATAGCAAGTTATTCAAACAAACAACATATCATGCAGGTCTGTTTGGAGAACATGGAAATAATTTTCTCATATCTCATCTCTCTCTCTCTCTCTCTCTCTCTCTCACATCCATCATCCCACATGGTTTCTTGGATCACAAGGAGTAACTGAAAGTACCTAATCTTTAGCAACTAGCAACAATAATCAATAAAAAAACAAATTTTTGGGATATATATTTATATACCAGCAGCAGCATGGAGATGCTCCCGAATCACAATCCTCATTACAGGCCATACAAGAGAGCCGATTTAATTAACCCCCCGATGAGCATTTCATCCGGATGGCAAGAGGCTCAGAAAAGCACCGGCAGATTTATGCACGCAGCTTCGAATGAGTTCACATGTTTCACCCTCAACCGAAACATGTGCGATTTACCGTATGATGCACATTTCTGTTCAACTCCATCGTCTACATCCAGCTGCCTGAATGCGAGTACTGAAAAAATGTGCATGAGGATGTCAGCTGACTCGAATCTGAGGCCACAGGCGGTTTAGCCCGCAATTATTCTTTAGGAAGAAGGGGCAGCACAACGTTTCCTGATGGACATCTCGCCCGGCGACATCTCCTCGTCCTTCCCCACCCTACCATGTTCGTCCCATTTATTACTACTTCAGTATTATTTGGCAGTGTTGTGGGTGAAGGCGATGAGGCCCTGGTCCTCGTTGTGGCACTGGCCCCACCTCTAGCCCTCCTCCCACCCCTTGACCGCCAAGTCCCGCTTCTATTGGCATTTCTTCTAGCCAACCCCATCTCCCACGATTGACCGCAAGCCCTGAGTAGCCCTCCGATTGTTTGGAGATCCTCGGTTGCTTCTTGCCTCGACAGAGAGGCGAGACCCGGTAGGATGTCCTTCTGGAAGTCCCTCTTCTGCCTTCTTTTCCGTGCTTGCCCTCTCTTCGGTTTTCCTATCAATAGAGAAGCAAAGCCAGCTTCCTCATTGTTTGTGTCATCCCGCTTGGGTGGCTTATGGTTGATCCAATGATCCTCGGGTTTAGTCTCGGCGAGCTTCAATGTCATGAACTCGAACAAATCAACATCTTCAGAGTCGAAGTCTTCCTTACCAACTCCTGCATTTGACATACCATGCACATTTCCTTGGTCATCCGCAGAAGGAGAGCAAACTACATCAGCAAACCAAGTCAAAGACTCGGTGCGACTTGTGTCCAACGGGTCAACCCCGATGGAATCCAGATTATCTCTGCACATGCTAGATGAAATGGCAACGATTATCTCTGCAGCACTGGTAGCTCCGTCATGCTGTCTCTCTGTCTCCGCTTTCGCAACTATCCCATCTTTCGGGGTTTCAGCAGGCGTCAAGAATTGATCAAGTTCTAAAGTTTCTTTGCAACAAAGTGCATCGTCATCCACGTCTGAAATGGCAGGTGCCTCTAGATCAATTTGAAGACTGGATCTTCTTCTGTTGGTAGGCATAAAGTTCAAATTAATTTGAACCTTTGGGCTGGAAACATCATTCTGAATGTCTTCAAGAGATGGTTGCATGGGTGCTGGTTTTTCCAAATCAATAATATTATTCCTGCAGGATGGCTCTGACGTTAGTCCATCCGGATAAACGGTATCCACTGCAAGAACATTCTTGCCGCTTGAGCAATCTGTTGGCTTGGGACTTCTAGCTGGAGTTCGTGAAGCATCTGATGAGGGATTCCTTTCCTGTTCTCTTCTATCAAAATCTTGGGAAGATAACTCATCAGGTCTTACCGTGATGTTGAGATTTATAATGGATTCTTTGCTAGAAGGGCTGGACCTGAACCATGGCAAACCTCCTGATGTTTTCGAATTCTTGCTCTCAGGTTCTCTAGAAACCATTTCCTGTTGGGAAGGAAAATCATCAGGGCAATCAGTTGAAAGATCCAAATTCAAATCCAGATTCTTCAGAGGCTTCGCGTCCTTGTTATCCAATCTCAAGAAACTTTCTTTGGGCCCATAAATGCTTGAACTTTGAGCAGGAATGCCACCATAATTATGAGTCGCACTACAAAAGTTAATTGGCAGCGTACTCTGACATGACAAGTGGCTCAGATTATGAAGAAAACCATTTGGATATGAGGATGCTTCACTACCAAAACTCTGGTTAGATGTCAGACTTTTGCTCAATGGGAACTTGTTGCTCACACAACCCGAGGAGAAGATAGACTTGCTCGAAATGCTAGCATGATTTAGAAGTGCAGATTCATTGAAGAGCGGAATGGTATCAACGTCGATGGGTGCAAAAGGTGTACCATCCATTGCCTTCTTTTGGGAGGCACGTGAAGGTGATGGAACCCCAAGACGACCAGAAAGTGGGACAAGAGCACTAGGGCCTGATGGTGTAGAAGATGATAGTGCTGAATAGCTAGTGCCAATACATGTCCCAAATAGTTCATTATTACCAGCCAGTTTTTCTTTGCACCCTGCTTCCATTTTCATATGCTTGGACATGAGGAAAGGGGGCAGATCACAGCTTTCTTCAACCTTAAATTGTCCTGATTGATGCGGTTCCAGCATGGTTTTGTCAGATAAAGGCGAAAGGAAACGACTGCTCCTCTCTGCAAAAGTCGAAACTTGCACATTTTATCTACTGCATTCACAGCATATTGCAGCATTGTGGTAAAATGTAAGCAATCATAGGGTTATGATGTATGGTGAAATTAAAACAGATACTCATTATGCATGGTGGGATCTTTTTAATTTTTGAATGGATAAGAACTCTGAAAGACAGGCGTAATCATTTTCAATGGGACAATATCTACAACAGGTTCTACTATTCAAATATACGTAACAGAAAACCACTGAGCAGTCTTGTCTATTAGATGAAAGAAGCCTTTAATTACAAGCACCATAACAAATTTTTTTCCCTCAGATCTTAGCATTCAGTTTTCTTTTGGCAAATTTTATCATTCATTTCTAGTTGGCTTTAACTTCAAGCAATCATTTCTCTACAGGATTCTATCTCCCATGTCATATAAAGGAATTAAAGTTTGTCATTGCTGACCAAGGGCTAGTGGGGCCCAAGTTCACTGAGTTAGCAGGGCTGCCCAACTTTATAAGATTTCAGAAGTGGTTCAGACATACCAGTAACCAAGACTTGTAGAGAATGCATAGAATTGGGTCTAATAGAGAAGAAGCATAAATATTTCTAGCAAAAGAGATGATGAGAAAAGGTGATTTTCAGCTGAAGGAAATGCTTCAGAGTGCAGAGTGGAGAGGTGTATTGCTAGGTTGGGTAACATAGTGAAAATGTTGGCTCATCGGGATTTTGGGAGTCCAAATAGGAGCAGTTAGATGTGGCGCAGTAATGGGTTGGGTTTGGGGTTGAGGTATGGTCAAGGACTGGTGATGGGGGCTGGGGTTATGGGAGGGGGCTGGCCATGGGAATGAACTGACGTGGATGGATGGGGAGGCCACTGGTGCAAGCAGTATTGTAGTGCAGAGCGGGTTGCAAGTGGTTTCCTCTGGTGGTGCATGCCACACGGGGGAAGGATGTGGTGCAGGTGGGTAGCCAGTAGCATTAGTCTGGCTAAGGAGGAAGTGGTGGACATGTTCCAGGATTATTTTTTTGAAAAGAGATGTTCCAAGATTTTTAGACTAGGACACCAATGGAGGTGGGCAACTCGAGAATGGGGCAGTGGCTGTAAGTTATGGGCAAGCAAGAAAGGGGTCAGTGCAGTAAGAAGGTGGATGATGACATGGTTATAGTGAGGGAGATCCATTTGGGTTATAGGAAAAACAATAAAGATGCTTGAGGTTTGAGTGGATGCATGTTGGGTGATGGAGTGATGTTGTCAATGAGAATGTTGGTCAAAATGTTGTCATGGGTGGGTAGAACAAGAAGAGTTGCCAAAAGAGACTGAACTTCAAATTGTGATAGATCGGTGAGAACAGCAGAGAACAAAGGACAGATAGTGTGTATTAGCTCAAAAGACTGGCGCCATACAGTGACAAACAATGTCGATGGACACACATTTCTCCAGTTTATTCATGATTTCTAATTGCATTACACAAGGAGTTTGGATACATAACTACCGAGAGAATAAAAGAGTAAGAGAAACGAGAACACTTGAAATGAAGATGGAGGATGAAGAACATGGACAGAACCTTCATGTATATGTGGATACAGCAGACATTATTTGGTTGCAGATGACAACCAACGAATGCCATACACAATAAACCAAATGGATTGCAGTAATGAAGGAAAGGCATCACTATTAGATTATTCTTTCCATCATGTTCCATCCTTTCCTAAAGGTATCCCACCATAAATATTATATGAAAAAAATCCCATTAGATGCTATTCCATAGGAAATGAAAAAAGAAACATTGTAATATGAGAATATCACAAGGCTTGAGGAATGGAAGTCCTATATAATTTTGGAAAAATACTCAATAAAAAAAACCAGAAAACACTTGGCTCTTCCAATTTAAGTCAATTTCCCATCCAGGAAGAGAGGTCCATTTTTGTAGATAATGCCAATAGAAAGATGCGTAGGAGCCGAAATAAAAGTTTCAACAAATTTATAGGCCTATGGAAGCATAATATCAGGGTTTGACCTTTTGAAAGGAATCAAAAACTTGCGCTTTCAGTTTCCCTACCTATTCATGACCATCTAAGATGATACTAGCACACTAGATAACAGGTCCACACTGTTACAAGATACTTAGATCGTTTGTGGATTGTGCTCTGATACCCTGTTGTAGGAGAAAATGGTGATCTGACTGTTAGAAACCCTAATCCTCCTTTAAGTAGAGGATTAGTCGAAAAAATTATAGTAGGGTCAAGAAAACATAAATAACTAAAATAAAGCAAATATTCCAACAGAAACTTTTAGGCCTAGTTTGGTAAATCGGGTTAACCCAGGAAAATGGGGGTTAACCCAATTTGGTTGGGAGGATATTGTGACCTGGGTTAAGGAGAGTTAACCCATGATAAGTTATTCTCCAGCCCCTGTGGGATAGGAAATTTCACAGGTTATCCTACGTTTTCACATAGGGTACCTATCCCTCTTGAAGATTTACGTGACTCATTTGTCCGAGCCTATCCCTCTCGTAGATTCACATGAATTCCCTCTCTGTCCTCACCTCCCCCTCAACTCCTTCCATTGCTGTGCTTCCCACCCACCACCCTCCCTTGATGCCATGGGTCCCCCCTCCTCCACTCCCTCTCTACCATATGAAGATGCTCCTCACATTCTTGTGCTTGGGGTCATGGAGCCATTGACCTCGTTGTCCTCCCATTTCCCCCTTTTGAGAGGCATCTCGCTTGCCTTTACTCCGACAAAGCACTCAATGGACTTTACTCCTTGCAGCTGCTTCAATGCATCTTCCTCATAGGCATTAGTGCTCTGTCAACGGCTGGCTGGGTGCTCGACGACAACGATTAAGGTCCCCACCTCAATTGCTCAGTCACACCAGGTGGATTCGACTTTTGTCTTGATGTTGTTGACGATGCTCGGTGCCATGACTATAATTGGGGAGGGGGGTGTGGGGGGGGGCATTAGGGAAGCTCCTAGCCATCAAGGATTCCACTTCTTTAATTAGGTAATGCTTTTTCAACATGCTGAGCTTCACTTTTCGGCCATGCTTTTGAGCTTTTTCCCTTTGGGAGGACCTCAGTTGATAGTGTCCTTTGCATTTGGTCGTGTTGTCACCTCTCTGTTTGTCAAATGCACCCAATCAGGGGTAACTCGTCTCAGTTCGTGGTTTTTTGTTTTGCCCTTTTGGTGTGGTGGCTAGAGAAGGGAGGAGGGGATGATGGTGGTGGGTGGTCTAGTGGTGCTATTTTTTTTTAAAAAAAAATTGTTTTGCCCTTGTGCTATGGGAGGGAGGATGTGGTTGTCGGAGGAGGGAGGAGGGATGATGGTGGTGGGTGACTTGAGGGGGGTGGTGCTGGTCGTTGTGCTCTATTATTCTGCTATAGAAGGTAGAAAAGGGTGGGTGTGGTGGCTGAAGGCCGGAGAAGGGAGGAGCGGATGGTGTTGCAAGCTAGGCAAAGGAGGATGGTGTTGGTTGCAGGTGTGGTCCTTGTGTTCTGATCTTGTGCTGTGGAAGGTTGGGGGGGTGTGGTTTGGACGGAGGAGGAAGGGTGAGTGGAGGAGGGGTGGCTAGAGAAGGGGGGAGTGGATGGTGGTGGTGATGGCCATCGCAGAGGGGTGTGGTGCTGGAATGGAAATTTCTCTGCCATGTTTTCTCAGAAATTGTAATCATGCCTGATGCTTTGGTTTCTGATCTCAATTTGAAAATAATAGATATTTGTGAAAATAAGAGATTTGTCTATTCCTAACAATATCATTGAAGATATTCTTCATAAAGGGGTGAATGAATGATCATCAAACAAAGATGAAGTGGGGCCTTGAACATGATGAGAATGTTACTATCAGATCTGCTTGGTCTGTTATTAGGACGAAGGCTGGAAATCATAAATAGGGTAGACATATATGGGATTACGCAATTCCCACAAAGATTTCCATTTTCCTTTGGAGATTGCTCCTACAAAGAATGCTATTTGATAATGATTTTTAGAAGATGGGTTTTTCCTTGGCTTCCAGATGTAACTATTGTGATTTGAATTTTCATAATAAGCAGGTTCAGCATGTCTTTTTTGATGAGGAGCAGGAAAATCTATTTGGAAATGATTTTTAAATATCACTCAAATTGGGATCAAAAGAAAGAAGGAATTGGAATGGTTGCTCCCACCATTTCTTTAAAAAACCTTCTAGAGAAACGCTTCTTCATGCAGGAAGAGGAGTTTATTTTGCATCAATGAAATGCTATGGCATATATGGCTTGAAAGAAACAAGAGAGTGGCTGGAGAAAAATCTCCTAATTGCTTTGTGTTGAGAAGATTGAAAGTTGATATCAGTCTCTTGAAAGAAATTAAGGGGCGGCAGGTATGTTAAAGATAACATGGAAAGGGTTGAGGTAAGTAACATTGGTTAGGCAGAGGAAACTGAAAATAAGGAGGAGATTTTGCATTGGCTGAAACGTAATATATTTTGTTTATTAATGCAATCGTTGTGCTATGTTGCTGCCACTTGAAAGAAATTAATCAGAGGCACGTATGTTAAAAGATAACATGGAAAGGGCTGCGGTAGGTAATATGGGTTAGGCAGAGAAAACTGAAAATAAGGGTAAGATTTTGCATTGGCTGAAACGTAATATATATTTTTTATTAATGCAACCATTGTGCTATGTTGCTGCAAATGATGTTTGGATTATTTCCATCATACTTTTGCAGCATTTTATAGTTTGTCATGTCAATCATAGTTGGGTAATCATAGGTGCATTGCCTTGGAAAATGTTTTGTATACTATACCAGTAATAATTAAAATGATGATGATAAGTAGTTTTATATCAGCAGTTAAAAAATGTAGTAGATTGGTATGAACTAGATTGCCTTGGAAAATAGATTGCATTGGTAAATAGAACACTCTTATAAATAAACAATAATAATATCATATGGCCATGGAAAATTTTGATTTTTCCATAAGACAATACTTATAGTGTGAAAATTTTGGATAGAATATTTGTTCTAGTCAAATAACAAAGCCAAGCCTCTCATTATATAGAGTGTTTGGTACAATAAAAGAAAAAATATACCAACCTGCTAAAAATAACATGGAATAAAATAAAGACAACTAACTAATTGGATCCTTGACAACAAACTAATTTGATCCTCATTTATTTCCTAACATCGATTTATTTCCTAACAAGATCCATGATAACTAACTAATTAGATCCTCAGTTATTTTCTAACACTGATTTATTTCTTGACACTCTCCCGCAAGTCGAGACATGGGAGACGACGAAAACTTGGATCAACGGCACTCAACGGTAATAGGAAAATAATCGGTTTCAACATCTACATCAACTTGTCATGTTTTTACTTATATGTCCCGCATAAAGTGCTGGGTACGTGAGAAATCATGACTAAAACTTGGGTGTTGCTACTTCCACGTCCAAGAGTCTGAAGATGACTAGGGTTGGTCTTCTTGAGTGCACATAAGGTCACACGAGTGTCATTGCTTCTACACGTTGCGAGCCAATGTCCTGTACTTGGTTTCTTTGGACGTGCATAAGGACACCTTCGCTGCCATTGCTCCTACGCCTCAAGAGCCAATTGAAATGCTCTAGCTACTTGAGAGTGCACCCCATCTACGTGTCAATGTTGATCTGTATATTTCTTCTTCGTTAAGTTACCTTGGGTTGCAAACACAAGTCCTTTAAGGAGTCATGTGGACCCCTTGGATCCTCGATAGAGCAAGGTTAGAGGGGGTCAAAACCTTGATCCAAGATTCCTATCGTTGGCAACGCTGGTCGAAGATGGGATCATCAGCGGCGCGTGGCTGGTCCGACGACCCTCAAAGATGGTGAACATGGAGGCTGGGCCACCGGCGATCACCCCTATAGTGGTCTCTTGTCGATGGTGGGCCGGTGGCTACGTCGGTGACGCTTCCTTCACCGACAACAAGAGCAGCAGTAGAAGCAAAAGAATGGAAGAAGAAAGGGAAGAGAAAAGGAGTTTGGGGTGGAGAGAGCATCTCCGATGGCTCGCCGGAGACTGGTGGCGCCACCAGAGAGCCTCCCCCCTTTAAATCTTCTTCTCTAAACCCTAGACCACCAGAATCAGTGGCTCTGATACTATGTGAAAATTTTAGGTAGAATATTTGCTCTAGTTAAATAACAAAGCCAAGCCTCTCTTTATATAAAGAGAGGGTTTCGTATAATAAAGGAAAAAACATACCAACTTGCTAAAAATGACATGGGCTAAAATAAGTAAGTCACCTAACTAATTGGATCATTGACAACTAATTAATTAGATCCTCATTTATTTCCTAACATTAATTTATTTCCTAATAGGATCCTTGACAACTAACTAATTAGATCATCATTTATTTCTCAACACTTATTTATTTCTTAATATATAGATTTTTATAAATGTTGCTAGTATAGGAAAGAATGCAATGAATTTGTTTTGAAAATTAGAATCTAAGTTGATTTAAGAATTCGATGATGCTAGATGTCTCGATAAGTTTGCTAGCAAATTGTTTTAAATGCTACGTATACATCAATTTCATATTGTCTTTATTTTATGGTATTTAGTGGTAGGTTTCAATTTCTAAATGTGGTTATTAATGTAATAAAAAACCACTTGTTAGCTTTTGATATTAATGTGTTAGCATTTGTTGCAAATAATAAATTATAATTGTCTTATTAAAGCCAACTACCATTACCGATCAACTAACTTCCAAATCTGTGGAGAATTTAGTTAGCCACGTGGATTGTCACATAGCACAGTGGGCCACGTGGACAGTTCACATGGCAGTCAGTCAAGCCGTGTGGCCTTGGGTCTAGTTGGGTGGCTTGCATACCAAGTTATGTCGCATGTGGCAATTTTGTTTCAAGTAATAAGAATCCAAATTTAGGAAGAGATAATTTCGAATTGGTGATTGATTGAGTTGTTATGGTTGATTTGATTTGATTTGATTTATGTTTTAGGAAATATGAGTAAATCTCTTTATAAAGAGTTCAACATTGCTTATTTTGAGTTGAGTTGCAATAAACTATTTTCCAATCACAACTCCCCCCCCCCCCCCCCCCCCCCCCTCTCCCTTTCTTCTTCATTGCCAACTCTCTCTCTCTCTCCCCAACCTACATGCTCCACGCGTGGGATCATCCACATGCGTAGGCCCATCTCGCTTCCACAAATCTTCACAGAATCAAAAACTTTAGGGGCATAAATGACATTTTATATCTTATCCCATCAATAAACTCCCAAATAACAAACTGCCACACATAAGATAACCTTACAGTTGCATTCCAAATGGTCACAGGTTAATCCCTATTAACTTCCAAATAGCAATGCAGGATAAGCTTTTTACAAAAAAGTTATCCCACGAAATCTATCCCCCCATCCAAACTAAGCCTTAATTTCTTGCATCATTTATCATGTATTTAAAATGTTCATTACGCAAGGCAATTTGCACCTTTCTTTACTCCTATGGCATCTTAAGAAAGAATGTCGAATGGATATTTCATAGTTATCTTCATCAAATCATACCCAATCTCAATTTGTTGCATTCAACACCTATCAATGATGTAAACTTTTGAAACAAAGGACATTTTTCATCCCTTTTCCCAAGGACCGTGCAGTAACATCTTCAAAAAATTTAGACTTTTAGATGATGATGATGGAATTAACATAAACAGATCTTAAAAGTGAATCCTTGGAGACAAATGACCCTTATTTCACATTTCTTGACGTTAATATGTCCATTAACGTGGAGAAAGAGATTTGGGTTAAAAAAGGAAGTGTATTAACTTCTTTGATTGTTTGTCATTACCAACAATCCTGATTTGTATCTAAGTACACAGCCATTAGAATGCCAGTAGAAGCTGTGATAATTCCTATATTTACATGACCTGTTTAGGTGGAACTACTGTGAGTGGCCTAGACCTTGATCCTTATCTCTTTTGAGGGTTTGGGTGGTGAACATTTCAGTTGCAGGTCAGTGGGTGGGGCCAAAGCCCATTTTTGGTGTGTTTATGTAAAAAGTTACTTTATATGAGCGAAAAGAAATCAAGAAGGCTTGCAAATTTGGATTGGATGCAAGCATGGCAATTCTACCAACAAAATAAGATTGTTTTGAATGGCTGATAGCTAAGTAACTTAATAAAATAAGGTATTGAAACTAAAATATAATTAACTTTAGCCACAATGTTTACAGGGTTAAATCTGATATCCTCAAAAGTACTACGAATTTCCAAATAAATCAAGATTGATTTGCATCTAATTTTAGTTCAATCACTCTCTGATTTGATCAGTTACAAGAAAATTGCTGATGCATTACTATTGAAGAAATAAGTTGCGAGCGTGCAATCTTATTATAGGAAAAAGAGTACCAAGCATGTAATTTTACCATTGAGAAAATAAGTTCAGAGTATGTAAATTAAGAGTTCCCATGGTCCACAAATTACAAGGAGCATATGACTTAAATCAAAAGGAGGGTGGGGATTGTGTGTGAAATGACTCCGACCAAAGGGGCTAAATGACTCCAACGATACCATTAGGGGTAAAACTGTGGAAGATTTTACATTAGTAACCCCACATTTTAACAAAACTCTTATGAGTTTATGTAGATAATCTTTAATGTAAACTGAACCCTTTTCTTTGTTGAAGATGCCATGTAATAACAATTGATGGACATAACTTATTTAATCAATTTCAGGAAATAACTTGAGCATTTGGTCACCCATTCAAGGAAGCAATAATCCTTGCATATAGACATGTTACATGTTATTCCGAGAGGTCACAGATTAAATATTGTGATTTCAATTGAGAAAGAATATTAGATAATAAAGAAATTACAGAAGACAATGCTGGCAATTTTTGGTTGGCCACTGAGATCAAATATGAAAAAGATACCAGACCGAATGTAAAGTTGATGCAATACCATTTCTCTATATGAAATGCAACACAAATGAATATTTGTTGCATTTGTTTTGGAGAGCTAAGTGACGATATACATTGCCAACAAGCACCATGATCTTAATATCACAGAGAACTGAAGAAGATTGGATTATTACCAGACTGATTAGCAGATCGTTGCTGATCCAGCAGTGAAGAACCTGCACCTTTATGTAGGTCTTGAAAATCCTTCATCTTCAACAAACTTGACTGTAAAGGCAAAGAAGATTGGTGCCCTTGAGTCTCTTCAAGGGGAGCTTTCCCTCGTAAACAATTAGACAAAAATGTTGTTGAAGCCCCGTGGCATATTCCATTAATGGGAATGGGAGAATTCAAGTCGGAGAAATTCTGGGGTCTTTGAGCATCTTGTAACCTCAAGATCCCCAGCCAACTTTCTCCTTGACTAGGATTTCCATTACATCGAAGACCAAGCTTCAAATCTTTTCCAGGTTGAGGATTACAATTAGAACTTGGATACTCTGCCACACCAAAAAAGGAAAAAGCACCCTGGCCTTGATCTGTTTTTTCATTCTCACTGTCAATATATACATCAGCCGGAAGTTGAAGATCGATCGCAACTCGAGGACGTTTGCTCAACTTGGAGTCTAGGTTGCTTTTCTTTAAGGAGTCTCCACTCTCAGTCAACATTACACTAGCCTGCCCGCTTTCATTATTTAATGTTTTCAAGGGTTCCGGAGTTTCCCCTCCTGAGCCTGATTGGCTACTAAGATTGCAATTAATATCCCATGGCCAAGGTACCGATGGAATCCTCTCTCTATCCATGGTAAACATCTTATGAGAAGATGAGCTTGGCAGTGACAACTGAGACTGTAATGCATAATGGCACGGTTCTTTCAGTTTAAACTCCTCCATCAATTCTCTTTGTTTTCTATAAAGGCGGTGAAGTTCATGAACCTAAACACAAATCACATCCATACAAGTACAATAAAATATCTTCGTAATTCATGGCAAACATAAAAGAGGTATTAATGTGCAGTACCCTTCTTTTGACAAAAAAAAAAGGCATTAGTGTGTAGCAGTCCTCATCCTTTGCAGGGAAGAATTTTCCACTTCCCATCTACCAGAGAATGGAAACCCAAAACTAAAAAAGCTAGCTTTTGAAAGTCTGATGTCATTCTAAGTTACAGAATCAAGTGATGAACATATTTGTAGCCCTACCTGATTCCTGAACATGGCCTCCTGATTAAGCATTGTCTGCTTTAACGCCTCCTTATCATAATCGGTGTAACCATTCACAAACCTTTGAGAATAAGTACCATAGAATTGTCCGCTAGCCATTGCATCCTCATAGTATGGTGGCCAACCATCCTCATTAAGATCCCTTGAGGCGTAATATCCAGGGAGATAGCTCTTGTACTGCACCTTTGTTCCCATTCCTGAAACGAATTGCCAAATATGGAAGACGGAATAGGAAGAAAGTGAATTTACATCGAAATGTGATCCACACATGCGAGGCCTCTACTCTGAAACATCAACATCAAATAGGGAAAACGGAATAGATGGAAATGCAAATGGGATCAAAGAGAAAACCAAGAAATAGTCATTGCCAAGTTCAAGGGTCAATTGGTCCTTATCTTCAGCAGTGTAAATAATTATATAACCACATATGAATGAATGTTAACAGAATTCGTCTATGGAAAAACTAGCAATTACCTTCCACCAATCGCTTCAGCAGGACCTCCATTCACCACGGTAACAAACAGAAGACACCAACAGTCTGGAATTGCACATGCCACCAGGATCAAAATTCGGATGCTGCAGCACTCCCGCAGATTACACATGAATCATGGTATCAGAAACAGCAGAAGGAAATATAGAACTAAAGAGGAGGGGCATAAATTCCAGAAGGACTATGTGACTACGAGTGCAATAAGTAGCAAAAGAACACAATCCCTATGAATCGGATCGACCCATTTGTCACCTGGCACAGGCAGCAGAAAGGAAACTACGTTTCATCGGAGAAAGCAAAGAGGATTCCCAATCATCCACCCATTCACTTGGGTACATCATCCACATAGCAGCCATCCAACCAGATGAAATTAAAAAAAGGAGAAAAAAAAAAAATCAATCTTTCTTCACAAATGTTCAACCAAATAAAAAAAAGACTTCGACTTTACCAAAAAGGAAACCGAAGGCAACAACGGCCTCGAAGATCCTCGCGAAAGATCCACAGAAACCACAACATGTCCAGATCTTTAAGGACCCAGGCATCCACTGCCACTGAGCAGAGACAACAATCGACAACCACTAAGAAGACCCACGATCACAACAAACCCAAAAACCCACGAATCCCCGAATACCCATCGGTCCAAAATCATCCCCAACGTCCAAAGAGACAGCAACAAACAAATCATCGCACGGAAGCAACGAGACAACAACAGAAGAACCCAACCAAAGAACGAGAAAGATAAGAGAAGAGAGATGAGCTCTAGCTATATACCTCGGCGGAAGGCGCACCTTCTCCTCCGACCCAAATCGTTCAGCGGCAGAACCCACGAGGAACCCAAGAGGAGGCGAAATCGAGCCCCCACGAGAATTGGCGTAGAGAGGCGACAGGGGAGAGCGGGGGGGCGGCCAAAAGGGAGGCAGAAGACAAGTAGTCCACAGGGAAAGAGGCAAAGGCAGCATCCATAGAATAATGACGGATTAGAAAGCAGTGCTGCTGCTGCTGCTGCTGCCGCTGCCGCTGGTGGTGGTGGAGATGTGTGTGTCTGTCCAAAGCCATTGGAACCAGAAACAACAGCAATCGTTCAGATCGACATCAAGTGGGGATTTCCATCTCCCTGCTGGGCCACAACACAACCACCATACATAACATAGTCCTTTCCTTTCCTTTCCTTTTAGATAGATAGAGTAATGGAGAGAGAAAGAGAGAAGACAGAGGAGAGAGAGAGATAAGAAAATCTGCTCAGGAACAAACGACCTTCCAAAGAACAATGACACGGAAATTCGTCAACATCTGGTCTTTTTATTCCAAGTCCCTTTTCGCAGCCACACTCCATTTCCCACAGTTTTCCCACCACCCCCCCAACATTAAACTAAGACACCCATGAAAAAAGAATATATGACTAGGGTGTGGGGTGGGGAGCCAAAGATCCCATTTTGATCCTCTTGGTATCTTGTAAAAAGTGATTAGCAACATGAAATCAGCAATCTTTTCTCCCCCCCAAGATTCCTCCCCACCCAAAGCTTTTTCCTTTTTCCTCTCCCTTTAAAAAATAACCAAAAAAAAAAACAGAGCAAAAGGGAAAGAAAAAAAAGAAAAAAAAGTGACTGACCAGAAAAGGAAAAAAAGGGGGGGGAGTTTGAGAAAACAGTAAATTGCAGGAAGTCTAATGATCCTCACCCACCTGCTTTACTGTTTCCAAACAGTGACGCGAAGAGCTCAAAAAAACTGCGAGAAGTCGCGACCCCCATCACATACATTAAACTTAAACCATGTCTACGCTCGTCATTATTATTGCCATTACAGTCTCAAATGCCCGCAAGTTTGTCCGGTCTTGTTGTTTTATCACTTGGATCTGCAGTTTCGTTACTTGCCCATTTGTTCACTCCCTCAATTTCCTCCTTTCCTCGTCCTCGTTTTGTGGAAATTTTCCCGTCTCTTTTTTTCTTGACTATTTCTTAAATGGTCTCCGCCAAATGCCAGAAAGGGCAAAGCATGTGGTGGGGGATGGTGGGGGCCCAACATGGACAAGTAGGTTACCTTCGGATCCTTGGAGCGTGAAATGGCAGGAATGCCCCCCGCGACCGGCTCTCTATCTGCGGGATTGAGACCGGTTGCGGCAAGTAGGGCCATCATCCTTCCCTCCGAGTCGAAAAGTCCACAGAATCCCAAGTTTTTGGTACCATACGAAGAAGATCGGTGATCTTTGCGAATTGGGTTGTAAAGTTGACTGTGTCCGTATCACAACGGGAAGAACTTACGCTGGCAAAACGGCTCGATTTTCTCGCTTATAATTAAAACGATGCCGTCGTTAGCATTTATTTACCCTAGTAAAGACGAGTGCAAACCGTACCTGGATTCAAGATCCATCAGGGGCCTTTTACTGGATCTGGTGCAAAAAAATAATGATGATATACCCACAATTGTTGTTTTTACATTTTTTTTTTTTGTTCTGGGAAGGTCAAATAGAACTCCGCCGCAAGGCAAACGCTTTGGCATCAAATCCTCACCCTTGTTTGGAGAACAAATCGATCGATAAACAACCTCTTACACGTATCATGCACCCATCAACGAATTGGACGCTGGGAGTCCGAGAACCTCTTTGTTTTTCTTAATTAAAAGCGGATGATCCGGAGATGGACGACTTTAACCTTAAATATCTTTCTTAAAGGAAGCATCGACGATTGGTCATGCCAACGAAAGAAGCTAGTGAAGATTGAATTATATTATTATTATTCTTATGTAATTAATGCGCTTCGCTGACGTGCCAAAAGGAACTTGAAACCAATTTTGCTTATTTCACCTGAAAATCTTTCGAAAAGCGGAAAAGGGAGGGGGTGTGTGTGGAAAAACAAGTAAGAAGAAGAAATAAAAAAAAAAAAAAAAAGGAAAGGAGAACAACTCCTCTTCCACTGACCTTATGCCACCCAATGTTTTCTTCCGTTACAAAAGGCAAACAGAACTCTCGTGGAGAAGCACATATATTTATTTATAAATGGGTTTGCGTTAGAAGGCAGCACTTAAATCAACTTCTTTGGTGTGAATCTAAACCTGCCTGAAAACTTAATGTAAACTGTGGGATATGAATTTGATTTCATAATTAGTTGCAAACTTTTAAAAAGATGAACATAATGGTTGCATGGTACTCAACTCAAGCACCTCCCCCTCCAGCATATGATCCTTTCAGAAATCAGAGACACGTGAATTCCCTGGGCGTTCCTCCCTCTTTGCCGTGGCGAATTAATCATTGGAATGGGTACCGTGCATATCACAGAAGTGTGCGATTCGAGATCAACGTATATCCAACCATGGACGGGAACCGTAGAATCCTAGTTGGTCTCGTTTAAGTAAGTTATCGCGTAGCAGGATTTTGGCAAACCCTGAAAAACTTTCTTGAACGGACCAAGGTATAAGATTTCCAAGAATTATTCCCGTTCACTCGATCTTTCAAACTTGGAATATCTTTTGGGATGATGATGACAGCCAACTTGAACCATAAAATATACCTCTTTGCCTTTGCATTCCCCCTACGATATATAGCCGATGGGATATCGTAAACAATTGGGATTCTGAAGCACATTCACGACCATGCATATGCCTAAACATAACTTTTCGTTAGTCCCAAATAATATTTGTCGATGTTCTACATACGTACGTAGTTTATATATATATATATATATATATATGTATATTCTGCCAACACAATTTAACCGATACCAGTTTAACAGATTAATTAAATGTATATACATATATATTCGATGAATTTGGCGCATCGCGATTCACTGCAGTAAAAACCACGAATAATTGTGTATAGGTGGCGGACTTCGTGGAGTCATCTTGAAGTGTTGTTTGTTTCGTGTGCCTCCCAATACGAACATCGAACTTTGCTTGTGGACGAAGTATATGCACACGTTTGGACCCAAATGCATAACATGCTTTCTTTTCCCCAAATATAGGCGAACATTTTGGGGATGTTTTGGCGCTCCTAATTAACTACGGACGGAAGCTAAGGTGCTTACACATATTTATATATATTAATTTATATGCACATGATACCCTCAAATTTTGTACTTCTTTTTACTGTGGAGATACATATATAACATATGCAGTTATTGATAATTAACTGTACTGGAAAGAACCAAGCAACCGATCAAATCTCCATTAATTATATGATCTATGACAACTACTGAGAATTAATGCTGCTGCTTTGCTCCTATCTAGCTAGAATATTGAAATATACTTAGGAAAAAAAAAAATCCCTTTATTGAGAGTATGGACCACTTTCTTTAATGACATAAACTTCCAAACGCAAAATCCTTTGTGACGTTTGAGATAAGCCTTGAAGGCATCTACCGGAAGTTATTATAATATTTTGCACATTGAAATCTAGGAAATATTGTTGTGGAGAACATTCTATTATAAATCATATGATGCTGATTTTATCCTTCAATGTAACTCACTTGTATCATACATATTAAGGGTTTTTTTATTTTTTTTTCTTTCCCTAATAATCTTCATTAATTTAGTAAGTTAACAATAACAGAAGGTGGGACTGTATTACATCAAACTCCTACAATCTCAAACTCTCACCCGTAATACCCTCCATTGCTAAAGTATGGGTAATAAAAAACATGATCTCTAGAGTTCTTATTAAGGGCTCTTCTCAATGGGATAACTCGGGTTTGTCCCTCAACCAAATGTAACCGTGTAAACAATCTTGTATGAAGTCTTGGTGACTAAGATGAAGTAATTAAGATGATGCATGGGTCATGCGAATGCAGCCAAAAGAAGACCTGCTCCAACTTTTGGAGGCCCTCAACATTTCATTAAAAAAAAAATAAATAAAAAAAAAACCAGAGAGAAAGAAAGGCCAAAAGTACTCTAATCACATCAATCCACCATGCTTAGGCCTTTGTTTGTCCCGAAGGGCTTATATTAATTAATAATATAACATCTAGTTGACGCTTAAAGTTCAAGCATAGATGTCATTGTCTATCCTATAACAAGTGAGCATGCATGGTAGCTCCATAACGTTTGCTTGAGATTGTGAATGAGGGTATTTTATGCAAGTTACTCCAACAATCTAATTGTCACCACTAGAACTATTAATCAATCAATTAATCCAACTGCATGCCTTCTTAATTTAATGGCCAATTAAAACTAAAACTCATGGGGTATAGGGAGAGGAAGTGAACAGAAGCCACAAGTAAGTAGTAAATTAAATTTATGGCGTAGGATGGTAGTACCAAGTCGATACATTACCAACAACTTTAATGCGGTAATTAGTTAGGTTTTGATAGGTCCGGGCGGGGGTTGAGATGTGGTGCCTGTCAGTCCATGTTATATATATATGGCATGATGCCCCCCACTCACTCCAAAGGTGTGAGTGAGGGGCCCCACAGGCATCTATGCATAGAGCAATATCCTCCCTCTTCAATTCAATCACTCATTCATTCATGCATGGGGAAGGCATGAGGGAAGCAAATTGAAGTCCCCACCCTCCATGAGCCAATCCATACAGCATAGGGGAGGAGATGGGGACAAAATCCCCAAATATGAGCCTCACTGCTAATTGCACAAGTTGATGCCGATCGGATTGAATATTCGACTCTAACCTGTGGTCGTGGGAGGTCCTCATATCCATAACAATTTAAGATGCACGTAATTTAGACAAATCATTTTAGGAGAAATCATATTTCAGTTTAACCTTGATGAACGTTAATCTCATCTTAATTGGTAGTGTCAATTCAACGTAATAAAGTAACTCCTTGGATATATATATATATATATATTTGCCTCAAAATATATATGTGTGTGTGTGTGTTTTGTGTCGGTTTGATTGGCGGTGAGCCTACTTGGGAATCTAGTTATTAACGTACCCTTAAATTTAGCGGATGGTGGAAAGGAGATGGATGGTTGTGGTTAAAAGGGTGGATTCTAGGAGGAAAAATGAGTATGTATACTGCCATCCTTAGATTTAAAATCCATGCATGTGAATGCTACCTTTAGGCATCGTCATGTGTGCTGCTCGTGTGTCAGAACACTGGTGTCGAGTTATATATTATATAGTTATTATTTGGTAACGAAAATAAATTTGTAAAATAATTAAAGAATTAAGGAAGAAGTGAAATAAATGATAAAATAAATAAGTTATTTTATTTTGATATTTTGATAAGTTAAAGTTATTTTACAGAGAAAGTAAAATAATTTTATCTCAGATTAAATCTAATTAACTCTACGTAAGTAAAAAAATGAATTAATTGACAGGTTAAATATTTAACCTAACGTAAATGTATTTTACCCACCAACCAAACACTCCCATAAGACGTACGCACACATCCAAATGTAGAGTCTTAAAGAAAGTTCCTTTGCTTAGCGATCTTGCATCGAAGGTAAATTCTAATAGAGTACCCTTACTTTTGGAGATAGCTAGTGATGGTATTTGTGGTTGCGAGAATTTATGAAATTTTTTTATATTTAATTATGATATATGATTTGATTAAATAATTATTTTAATAAAGTTTAATTTATAATTCAACTTTTGTTTGTATTAAATATGATGAATAATAATAACTTTCAATCTTAAATGTAGCAGAGAGTCTCGTATGATTTTCCTCCATCGATAATTATTTAGTTGATCTTGAAGTAGATATTTGTAACGATGGAGGTGACTATGTGAATTGAAGGGAGAAGGAAGAGAGAGGGGATGAGTTAGAGGAGGAGGAGGTAACAAAGAACGAAGAAAGGACATTCCCGTTTCATAGGATTTATTTTAAAAGGAAAGTGATAATTTTTTTCATGATATTTGTTTTAACAGTGGAAAATGTAGTCAAACATACTCACAATCAAGAATTTTTTTGTAAGACATATTACATGATCTAATTTCATATAAAATTCATTTAAATCATCACCTAATACTTCATAAGTTATTACATAAATTTATTTACATCATTATCCAACATTCCATAAGTTATTATATAAAATTTATTTATTTCATCATCCAATGATATAAAGATCTTCAACTTACAATTAATAATTAACATTTAAAAAACACTCAATTCGAACAGTCTATCCCTCTCTCGATCCTCTGCTGCTGTTAGTATTTTTCATCCTTCATTCATACCTTCGTAGGTAAATTTATATTTATATATAAAAGGAGGGATTTAACATAATCAAAGAAAACAAAGAATTGCAATCAAAATCAATGCCAAGTTAGATTAGGGGAGAGAAGAGGAACGAGTGTGGGGGCGGTGATGGCGGTGGGACAACCGTCTAAATTAAGGAGAGGAGATCAATTCAAGGTTGGATTTTGTTGAAAAATGAAAGACAGGAGGAGAGGAGATATTGGAGGTGAGGTAGGGACGTCTCACGCTCAGGTGCAAAACACCTTCTTTTCAGGATTCTAGCAAAAAAAAAATTATTATTATTAAAGATAAATAGACTCAGAAGATACCCAAGAAGAGATGGGAATGAACCATGAATAGTGGCACTGTCGTAATAAAAGGGTAGGACAGAACTTAACTTCGACGGAGTAGAAGAAACTTGTTAGTAGATTGACTTTTGCTCCAGTTTGATCCCTCCTGCGATGTACCTTTGCTTTCGACCTCATCCGATTCTCATCGTTCTTCGTTAGTTTGAGCAGCTTTGCTTGCATGCATGTACATACAAGTTCGTTTAAGTGAAAAACAACGGTAAACAAGTTTCATTAATTAATACCGAAATATCTGCTTATAAAGAGATTTCAGAAGTTATTTCCACGTATATTGCACTACTTATGTTACCCGTTTGTGTTCAATTCCCGTTTTGACGAACTTCTATAAGGTGTATGTACTCCAAATTATACCTTTAATATCTAAGGCCTTTGGAAACTTATTTACGTACGGTTTCTAAAGGTTATTTCAACACTGTACTACTTATATTAATCGATGAGACCACCAACACCTTAATGTTAGACTCTTATTCAAACTTTATGTAATGTGTGCATCAAGAGGGAATAAAATACCACATCTTAATTCTATTACCATGTGAGGTCCATTTGCATACTTAACATTCCGCCCTTTCGAATACTTTTTGAGAAAAGAGAAATTCACCTTAATTACGTTGTAAATCAACCTATTTCTCCATGATTAGAAAAATTAGCTATGAAAGAATCGTGTAAAGTTGATAGGATGAAATCCAATTACCATCGTATTTATAATTCTCAAAGAATAAAAAACAATGTCGTCCTTTAAATATTTGATAATTACGTTCAATTTGGCAAGTATGGGGATTAACACGGGTAGTTTATACATATACTTGCTTATTTGATTTGACAGGTACGATATATTTATAAATTGCACCGAAGGTCGAAGGTTAATTGGTCCCACTTCAACGGTGATGTCGTGATACATTGTGGTCTTTCGCAGTGTTCTCTCGATTCTTTTCTTTATGCAATTGTTTTTCCATCGGATCCACTCCTTAGCGGTATCCCATTCCGCGTTCATTGATGTTTTTCTTTCTTTTTGCTTATTAAAAGATATTTTGTAATTTCTCAATCTTAAATATTTATTTTCCCGTAATTATAGAATCAAACATTACAATTATCCTAAGAATGTATATGCATATTTTTCCATGCAAAACTTGGGGATCAACGCTAATTACCCTTCATGCAAAGAGAACAAATTCCAAGGGCACATGCATAAAAGTAGAAACTCGATAACGATATTTGTCTGTCCCTTTCACATGATATGACCCTTTGTATCAGATCCAACGGCGTCGAACCGAATAAATATTAAACTTCTAAACACACCTTACGTACTGTGCAGCACATATTGCATATACAAAGTTATATCTCAAAGCAATCAAGTTGATATTTGTAAGTCTTCTCGAGATAACTTTCCCATCAATTGCAATATTTTTGGGTAATAATTATCGTTAAGATTAAAGTTTTCAATTTGACGAGTGTGAAAATTACTCCCTCCATCCGAGATGCCTTTGCTTGACAAGAATAAAAGAAGTTAGACTTATTTACAAGTTAAAAGTTGAAGAAGTATCTTAATTGAATAAGGAGTATCATCAACAGCCTCTCCTTGGATGTGAGGAGTCACCACGTGTTGGATAATAGAACATGATGACTCCTATGATACCACATTGGGGGTCTTCCGCTTTTCATCTTTTCGTTCTCTATCCTCACCACCATAGCATCTCTTACTTTCTCTTTTGAGTAAGATAATATTTACTCATAGGCCAAATATGAGGTACAGGATCTTATAGCCTACTAAAGTAGAAATTGAAATTACAAGAAAAATAATAACAAATTACGTCAAACTATCTCCATTGCATATACAAGAAGTTGTTGTTGAATTAGGCACTAGATTGTTGCCATGTATCCTTCCATTACACTCTTTTCATATATGTCAAATCGATGTTGTAAGGACCCAAGAGAACAACATCCATCTTGTGAAGCCTCTTCCCACGTGAGCAAAGGAGAAGCAAATAATTGCAGGTGAAGCATATATACATCTCTTACTCTCTCTTGTTTCATGGCGGATCAATTTTGGCAAGACATTCAAATAGAGTAATTTGAGTCATTAAGACTCCTTAGTGGTCATGAATAAGGCATTTAAGGATACTGCATATATGTTGTGATCTTTATTTGTTGCTTGCCCTCTCACTCTCTTACTTGAAAATATCTACAAAAATCATTAGTAGTGTCAAAGGTTGATTGAGGTTCTTAAAATGTGAACCTCAACTCAAACAAGCAATCACAAGAAATTAACATAGGGAGTTGATGATCCAATTTTACTAAAAAGGGTTTAGTCTGGAGGGAGAATGGTACTCTTAAATTTCGCTAGTAATTTCATGGTATAGTCTCTATTTTATTTCCTTTCCTCTTGAATTGCATGGAAAAATACAAGTTAACCCATCCAAAATATTTATTAGATGAACCTCCTCCGATCGTGAGCCTCTTTTTATTCCTACGATCTCGGGGCTTAACTCTTAATAGCAATCAATTAGGTAATCGTCAAATGACCGTTAGTACATATATCGTTGCAATATTTGTACGTTTCTTTTTCAATCAGCACAATCAATGGTTAGTTGTTTCCTAAATTGGGTAGGACCTACCTAACAATCGGATAGGTGGATCCAATTAATAGGTAGCTAGATCCTATTAGACCATCGGATCTCTATAAGATATCAGGTAATTGAATCTATCGTGATGTCGACTAATCTAATCCACCCTGGTATTAAATAATTGGATCCATGAAATAATTTTTCTCGCACTCATCAAAAGTTACCAAAAGATAAATTCTTCAACATCAATCAAATCTTATTGCAACAATCAATAAGTGATTATTAACCAAGCGAATTGTGAATAAGCATTTTTATGTAATTTTGTTTATAAGCATTTCATGTGGCTTTAGTTAAGAATGGGTGAGATCCTCTAGGCATTTTTGTCCTCTACCCAACTATTAATGGTTAGTAGACGCAACCCCTCTTAACCATTTGTTTGGTTTTATTTTATTGTTTGGCCCTTCCTTTTTTTTTTTTTTTTTTTGGGCTTTAAAGCATCTGTCATATCCATGGAAAAAGGTGCCGGCTTGGCATATGGATATGGGTGAAGCTCGGCTTGTTGCTGCTAAAGAAAATCTTGTCCGTCTATCATATATCAAAGAAAATGAATTTGAATAATATAGTTTAAAAGTTGAAATTCAAGCAGGTATTCTCCTTTCCAAATTGTTCCCAATATGAGCAAACAATGGATAAATGCTCCATTACAAATGGTATGGTTAGTGCTATAAGGCTACTGCATTCCATCTCACAAATAGTTAATGTTACTTATTCCTTTTACCTAAGCTAAAAATCTCACGAGGAAAAAGAATCACCTATATTTCTAGTACTTTAATTAGCTTTAAAATTATATATATCATGAAATATAAAAGAGATTGAGAGCTTTGTAACCAATCTCTCCAAATAATGAAATCTTAATGTTTAGATTCCTATATGAGATGTAAGGCTCCTGGGATATTCTTAATCATCAAGCCCTTCAATGTGGATTGATAATCGGTCATTAGCTCAAGGAAAAGATTTCAATCTTTCTTCAAAGGATTACATTAAGGACTTTAAGTTTAGAGTTGAGCTTAATTGAGAAAAACTAGTTGCAATTACTTGGCAAGTTTGAATCCAATTGATCTAAGATAAAACACTCAAATACTCAAGTCTAAATTATCAAGTAGTTCTTTTAAAATTGTGACCCACTATTTAGTTTCTTAGCTTTCTCATATGATATTATTTAGGAGAGATTACAATCTCTTTTGTTTTAATATACAACATCTTTCTTAGAGTCATGGTCTAGATGTACTCTAAACACTATTATTCGTTACATATAATCATTTTTTACTGTTAACATCCGTGTTATTAAACATTTTTAAGACGTTTGTATTTTAGGCTAGACGTCTGGTAAGACGTCTGGACTAGGGGTCAGATATCTTACAAGACGTTTGGACTCATTCATAGATATCTGAAAATCGAAATTTTCGTGTACGAGCTCACGTCTACGCACATGCTGCGCGCAAACAGTACACGTCTCTCGTTTCTCCTTCTTCTCTCTCCTTCCGCCCGACGAAAACCCTAACCCCACACCTTATATAAACCCCCTCCTCTCCCTCACACCACCCCCACTTCCAGCCACTTCCTTCCTCTACCCTCCAGCGAGTGCAACCGAGCGAGAGCGGCAGAGAGGAGCGTCATGAGAGGAGAGGATGAGCAGCGTGAGGAGAGGAGAGAAAGCTTGCGAGCTCGGGTGGGAGCTTGCCGGTGAGCTTACGGCCGGTCGGCGCGTGCGCAAAGCGGAGGAGTGCGTTGGGGAGGTCCTCCTTGACACTGCTGCAGCCGGAGCAGCAGGCGAGCGAGTGCAGTGTGGCCACGCGCGGTGTGAGAAGGCAAAGGAAGGTTCTGGTTCTGGGATTTTCCCATAATCAGACGTCTGGAGTGACCGCCAGACGATGGTGCCAGACATCTGAGGAGGCTTCGCAAAGGTACATCTCTTTTACGGATGCAGCCATGCAGGCCGCTTCGCCGAGACACTGTTCCTTGCCTTTTTGAGAAGATTTCAATTGATTCGTGACGGTATTGCATCGGGAAGGCGCGAGACACGCCCTCTCACTCACTTCAGACGACTGGGCGAGGGACCAGATGACGGGAAGCGCTTCCAGACGTCCGGAGAGGTTGTTGGATGTTTGGAACTGGGTCCAGACGATCCAGCGGAGTTCCTGGACGTCTGAGAAGTAGCGCAGAACTGAGGTATGGCTCTTGACTCTTTTAAGACGTCTGGAAGGTGTTCCAGACGTTTGATTTGAGTCAGAATCACTGTTTTTGACCCGTTTAGGGTCCGTTTGAGGTTCGATTTCCGCAATTGAGATACCAATGTTTCCTGTGTGATTTCCTCTACTTGTTGGAATACTTTCTATACTGTTCTAAGTATTCTCTTGTGATCGATCCTTATGATAGGACCTTGTTCCGTTGCGGGTTCGGGACTTGCTGAGGCACGTGAGCCTACCATTTAAGCCCCCATTACTCCTGAGTTTACTGGTAGAGTGGCTTCTGTTGGTGCTAGAGCACCACGATCATTTGTTTTGATGATAACAAAACACGTGTCATTTAACATTTGCACTTTGAGTCTTAGATTTCAGGTCAATTGCAAATGTAGACGTGTTTAGACGGAACTCAAGCTCGCATCCAGGACGGATTGGAGGAGCTTGATGGAGAACAGAGGAGATTCGCGAGGAGCGATAGATTGAAGATGGAAGGACAAGAAGAATAGGATAGAATTTTGATGAGAACCTCATCATGAGCCATAACTAGCTCATTTTGACCCAATACAAAGGATAAAAGCTCCTACATAACTCAAGGAAAGGCTTAACTCAGAGAATTCTGAGTTTAAGGAGAAAACAAGTCATAAGGGGTGAAAATACAATTTTACCAGTATAATCTGCATACAGGGTAATTCAGGGTCCAAACATAGGTCAAACAAACCAAATAAGAAGGAAAGTGGGATGATCTGACAAAGGCTACAGCAATTCCAAGGAACTAAATGATAATCTGTAACCTTAAAACAAACCCACTTCAATTCACGAGGTTCGAGGCAAAGTAAAAAATCAACTAAACCCTCTAAAATTCATAGAAAAATAATCTCTAAGGTTTAGAACCTTCAATTTGGCCTTAGGAACCTATTTTGACCTACATTGAGAACCATGCCCAATTAACAACTTAATTTGGATTTTTACGTAAATTGATCGGTCAAACAAGGTTTAATATGGAAATAAAATTTACCATTATAATCCTTAGGCCCCAATTAGTCATGTATAAAAACTTGAGCCTAGGAGGAAACCTTCTCGACCAACTTTACACTTTGGTCCTCATTTATTTACTTTTTGGCCCTCAACTTTTGAACCCTCACATTTCTGCCCCTAACTCTCCTTCGTTCTTTGCATTCAGGTCCCTCCTGCCAAAACCTGACCGGCACCATGCTCCGGCGACCTTGCGCGGAGCATGGCGCCGTGCAGGGTAAGGGGGAGGGTCTGGCAAGTAAACCGGGGGTGCCCTGCGTCGTCAGCCGTCGCAGGGACACCCCCTGGTCGCTGCAACCCACCATACCGACCGTGCGAACGCACGGACGGTATGGGTCTCCATCTCCAGCGTCCTCCGACGAGGGAGACACGTCGTCTCCCTCCGCCCTCCTCTCTGATTCTACCCTATAAGTACCCCCCGTCGCTCCACCGTTCGGGGGAGCTCGGTCCTGACGGAGAAAGACCCCTACTTCCTCTCTTCCCACTCCGACAGGAAGCCCTCCAGCTCCGGCGGCCTCCCCTCTTCCTCCTCGTCACTCTGCCGCACTACCAGCTGCAGGGTTGCTCTCCCTCGCTCTTCCCGCGCCACGCCGCACCCAGCTGGCGCCTCTCCGGCCCTCTCCTCGCCGCCGCCCCTTCCCCTGGGCAGCTTCTTCTCCGGCGACAGTCGATACGACTGTCGCCTGCTCTGGCCCCTCCTCGTCCTGCTAAGTAGGTAGAACTCCTCCTCTTCCTCCCCTCTTCCTTTTCCTCACTTTACATCTTTACTGTTACCCCGATCCGACCAATCGCCCTCACCTTCTCCACCTCCGGCCCCTGCTCCGGCGACCCGCTCCCATCACTCCAGCAACCCACACGGCTCGCCGACCACCGCAGAACCTCCGCCTCCTCACCTTGATCAACCTCCGCCCACCCACTTCCCCCAAATCACCCTCTGCAACTCCACCGAACAAACCCACCTCCTAACCTGCAGTTTGACCTAGGGCGGCCCTTAGGCTCCGCCCCGCCGCCTGCACACCCCCTGACCACCTTCGCCGTGCCACGGCGAAGGTCCTCCGCGTTTCTGATTGGGCCGAGAGGCCGTTTCTCTGTGGGCAGGTACCTGCGCTCGCCGCCGCCATTGTTGAAGCGAAGCAGCTTCTTCACCTGCTGCCCCAGGTGCGCCACGAACAGGTCACGCTCCCAGGCTGTGCGAGGCGTCTTCGCAAAGCGTCAGGCTGCAGTTGAGGCGAAGCCCTCGCGCGAAGCCCTCGTGCGAAGCCTCGACCGCCGCTGCCTCCTCTGCGCAGGCGTCAAATTGGGGTGGGACTAGGTGGGACATTTAGTCCCACCTCGGAAGGCCCTGAAGGAGCGCAGCGGTATAAAGTGAAAAAGTGCTGGAGGCTTATCGCCTCAGCACACGGGGTGAGGTCCCCTTCACCCGCCCGACTACCCGGCCTCGTCCGCACGCACGCCTCGCGGACCTGGCCCGACCCGACTTAGCCCGACCTGCACTCCTCGCCCACCACGCACGCCGGTGGGCCTGGACCCGGGCGCGACCCGTACCCGACTACCCGGCAGCTCTGGGAGAGCTTTCCTAAGAGCGGATTCTGTGAGAGAGAAACGCGGGGGGGGGGGGGGGGGGTAGAGTAGGTTTTTGCCCGCTGACGAGAGCTTTGAAGTGTGCAGGCACAGGTGAAGAAGAAGAAGACGAGCGAGGCAGAGAAGAAGGACGACGAAAGCTGAAGGAAGGAGGAGCACTGTAGCAGTGGCGGTTTAAGTCGTCTGATTGGAAAATCAGACGACGCTCTGAAGGCAGAAAAGAGGAAGAAGAACAGGACCGCAAGGGAAAAGAAAGAGACAAGCAGAAACAAGAGCTGAAAGAAGAAGAAGAACATCAACCCACTGCTGCAGATAAAGAAGACAGAAAGAAAAAGAAGAAAGAAGGAGAGACGACGCCCTGCAGAAAAAGGCTGCAGAGAAAGAAGGAGAATGAAGAAGCCGTGCCGCTGAGCAAGGGACCGCAAGAAGAAAAGCTTTACAGCTGAGGCAGAAAGAAGAAAGAAGAAAGAAGAAATAAGAAGAACAGAAGGCAGAAGAAGAAGACCACCAGGAGATAAACAAAGAAGAAAAACCAAAAGCCAAAGAGAAGAAAAAACAAAGAGGAAGAAAGAAGAAATCAAATTTTTATCTCTCCCTCTCTCTCTCTCTCTTTATTTTTGTAATATTTTTTTGAATTTGTATCTCTAGAATACAACTTGCTCCCTGAGTTCGACCTCGGGAACTCTTTTATTTCCGAGTAACAAATTATATTAAACTGGTAATCACTTCTCTATACTATACTACGACGAAATAATAGAACTATAGAGGAAGGTCGTCACCAAATTTTATTTAATCCTTTCATGTACTTTTATCTTTATTTTGCTTGCTCTTTTTATTTCCTTAGAACATTATGTTAAAGAGCCTCAAAGTACCCTAACAGTAGTCCTAGGAACACCCGCACAACCCTAGGATACTTAGGTTTTTTATAGAGAACTTAGAAAACCAATATAGGGTTCAAACAGAGTTTCCAGACGTCTAATTCCCAAATCAGACGTCTGATAAAGTATTTTAAGACGTCTGACTGTTGTTTCAGACGTCTGATAACTGTTAGGCTGGACATAGCTAATTCTGTCTGATGAAATCAGACGTCCAGACCTTAGACCAGACGTCTTAGGAGATGTCTGATAGATTTGCCAGACGTCCAATTAGTGGACCGTTGGCTGGCTTAGCAAACACTCAAGATTATGACCGTTAGAGCCTTATCAGACGTCCTAAGGCCTTTCCAGACGTCTGATAAATGACCGTTTTGCCTCGGCTGACCCAAAATCTCTTCTCAGAAATTTTCTAGCCGTTGCAACGTTTGGAAAATCCATTCCCACAGTAAAAGTAGGTTTCTAGACGTCCAGACATAGTGCCAGACGTCCTGCATGTCGTCTGATAGACTTGAACAAGAACCCTGTTTAGATCTGATTCAAGTCAGGAGGAAACCCACATAAAATCAGACGTCTGACCTTGAAATCAGACGTCTTAAAGTGAACTTCCAAACGTCTGATGCTAGAATTAGACGTCTGATAAGCCTGTCAGAACAATGATTGTTCCTGATTTCGGGCTGATTCTCTTGGGCTTTGTTTCCAACGGCTATAGAACCTTTCCTAAGCCTTCCAAAGCCTTCCTAAGGCCTCTATAAATAGAGGGGAACCTTTGCAACACATACACACACCTAGATACACTAAGAAAATACACCTAGACACACTAAGAGAAACACAAGACACACTTAAGCAACATAGTTCCACTCTCTTGTGTTCTAGCTAGCTCTTGCTCTCCAAGCTCAAGCTCTATTCTCTTGAGAGCATCAAGCTTCGCGCACCCGCTCTCCCGCCGTTGTTTACGAGAGCAACGTTGCGCTGTCGCGTGGCACACGCACCGTGTCATCAACTCGATGCACTCCTTGCAAAGGGGAGTTTCCTAATTCTTATAGAAGCTAGGTTTATAATTACTTTGTTGGCTCTATAGGACTTGTTGTTTATTTTATCTTTGTTATTTGGTTGGGTATTCGCTTTGCGAATTCCCGTCTCCTTCGCGAGACAAAATCCTTCTCGTGGAGAGAAGGGGTTGAGGTACGCTACCCTCGTTTAAGTAGCGTTGTTGTATTGAGGTTGAATCACCCTCGTTTAAAGTGATTCGGTTTAGTGGATTTTGATCAACTTGGTTGATCGGAAAATCCTAACTCGAGAGGGTTAGGTGGTGGTTTTCACCTGGTTTGGGTTTCCACCTAAAAATACCTGTGTACTTGTGTGTTTGTTTATTTTGTGAGATTATTTATATTTCAATTCCGCATTTTTTACGTTACGCTAATCTCACCCCCTCCAAGTAGGGAACTTTCAGCTTCCCCCTAATTTAATTACAACTTAATTGCATGTGTGGAATGAATGATTAGAACCTAGGATATGACTTGAATCCTAGGACTAGAAATATTGGATTATTTGTATTGAATGAATGAATTGCAGTCTTAAATGAGTAGATAGAATGATAACAATTGCCTGTAAATGAATAATAGTTGCCTGCGAAATATATAGTATTTGTGTTAGTTAACTGTTGAATGTAACCTTTCTGTCATACTCGTGAAATGACATAATATGAACTGCATGTATATAATTTGGAAATGGAAAGGTGAATGTTGGAAACACGAGCTATCTGTGAATAAACTGAATATGAAATAGAATTACAGATTGTATGTGTATAACCTGAGAATGGAAATAGAAATGATGAAACCTGGTATGGCTTGACATGAGAAATATGAGCATGAACCCTACGAAAAATTAGGAGTAGAGCTCCTGGAAATAAATGAAATGGAACTAGGAATGTGAGTGGGGAAGTGAGCTGGCCCTTGAGTACGGAGTACCAAGGAGAGCGACTATCTCCCTGTTTAGTGCAGAGCGAAGCTAGCCGCCCTTGGGTTGGGACCCGGGATTAGGATTGGCCACTTTGTACCGACTTCTTAGCCCTCGCTTACATAGTACTGGGGAGGGCTACTAGTGTAGGGAGAGAGCTGGCTACCCCATGGGGCTCGGGGTTCAGCTAGCCGCCTTACACCGACTTGTTAGGCCCACTGGGTAAACCAGGGTAGTCAGGCGAGGGTGCGCGAACTGTGGAGGACGAGACCCCTGTTTGGTTCTTAGGGGCTAGATCCCTGTTACTGAGAGGGTTATGCCCTATACTGGTTCCGTGCTGTGCTTTGAGCGCACCCACTAAGGGAAATGACTGACTGCGTGCCAATGCAGGGTAGCTACCCGTGCGTTTATCACGCGTGCCGTAGTCACCATTATGTCTGTCCGTGACCTTGGGGTGGTTGACTGGGTGTTGGATCACCACGGGAGACTCTCCCGACCAGGAAAGCACCACGAGCTACTTCTACTCTTCGGAAAAGACTGCAATAAAGATCGTTCCCACGAGGAACATTCGAGATCAAGAAAGAGACTTGATAAGCAAACCATGTGGTGAAAGAAAGAAAGAAATTGGAAAACAATAGCTACCTGTCCACCTTTACTGTTTTAGTAGTTGGTTGCCACTCTACTCACCGTTCGTTGACGTTTTGTACTCATAACCCTTTTCAGGTCCAAGTGTTGAGCAGCCAGACCTACGGCTACAGAGGGTGCTAGGCCCAATAGAGCCCAGTAGTTGTAGCTCTTTTTGTACTCATTTGTAGTAGTGAGTAGCTTCTTGTACCTTTATATTCTGTACTCTTTTCGTTCTGTACTTTATATTCCTGTACTCGTTTACTTTTCTACTGTTGTGGTGGTGTGTACTGTAGTAGTTTACTTCTTTACTGTTGTACTTTTGTTCCTGTTAGTTGCTAGCATGGTAAATGTGGTTTATTTTACTGCTTTTTGGTTACTTTCTCATTGGACGAATGGATCTTGGGATCAGTCGAGTCGATCCGGTCTCGTGTCCTGTAGGGATTCGGGAACCGGGTCGTAACATTTACTAGTTGTTTATTCACTTATTAAGAATTCCCTTCCTCCTATTAAATGACTAACACTATTAATTGTGACTTGAGCCTACATGAGTGTAATTTAGAAAAGTTACTTTGCTTATTCATTCAATATGAGCCTAATCAATCTAAGAGAAATGGCCAAAATGCTTAATTACATATTATCGAATAATGGTTCTCAATCCTTATGACCCACTATTCAATTTATTGAATTTACAACATAATGTTGATTTTGAGGCATTGCATATTATGGCTCTTCTTATACCATTTTCCTTTTTTTTTTTTTGCAAGGATGTAACATCATACAATGTTTGAATTTCAAGAAATTGTCACCAATTGGTCATACAGGAGCTTAACTAATACATTGAAAAGTGTTTCAAGATAGAAAAATATGAAATTATAGAATGATCATATCAAGATGTGTGATGATTGTAACTTACAAGGTCGAGCATCATCCAAACATTTTAGGGGAGAAAAGAAATGCTATAGAGAAGAGAGAAAGAAAAAGTAGGCATTTCTACATTTTATGAAACAAAAGATAAGCAATGTTAGGTAGAGGCAAAGATTAAGTGGAGTTTGACTTTTACACTAGACCTAGACATGAAGAAACATCTTTCTAGATATCAAGAATTGGAAAAAAAATGAATACTTCATATTGCTTAAGCAAGAAATTATTATTGAAGCACATGCTAAAGCTCTATTTAGATCATATGTACAAAGTAACATTTCAAAAATAGTTCTACATCAGAAATTCATGAAATTGAGTATAGGATATAAAATTTTAAGAACTTATACTCAATAACTTAAGTTTAGATATTTTGAATGGTTGCTTTAGGTTTATTGTGCTCATACTCAACAATTATCAATGCAAATTTTCTTAATTAGGCTCAAATTTTGATCTAGACTATCACTAATGATATCAAAGTCATAAGCTAACCAAAAATGCAGCAACTAAGTGTTGTTTAGGGTTAAGTGCCCCTCTGTAAAAGCGATAACAAGAGCCGCCTCTAGATCCTATATGAACTAGAATTCCTTATTCACCTAGTAATTAACTAGTTGATCGATCACATGAATCATGATGAGGATGTTAGGATTCTAAATAATAAAGGTATAACACTCCCAAAGTAGTTCTACATTGGAAACTCATGAAATTGAGTAACAGGTTATTAAAGGTTGAGGATTAATACAACATAGCAATTTGGGTTTAAGTTTTCTTTAGCAAGTTGTAAAGATCAATTTTTCTCAATTAAACTTAGATCTTGACTTAAGTTATCACAGACAATAGATGTGCAAGTAGAGGATCAAGGAATATTATTGATGAATCATACTATAAGCTTAGTTTCTACATTCTATACTTTTATGGGAAGTGTTTCTCTTATAGAAGCTATGTAAACTACGAGAGACTATATGGATGGTGGTGGTTCACTTTTATGCTTTGACAAAGAACCCAGAGCGTAAGAAATTGTAAAGAACATCTAGCTTTTGGAATTGCGACAACCAGATTTCTTTTTCTTAAAAGACTAATCGTTGTATTTGTAATAATTTGACTAATAACTTCCCAAATGCAACTCTTACCTGTTTTCACGTCCTTACCTGAATGGTGAACCAACCACACCTACCCCCCTCCCCCCAGCATCCATAATTGCCCATGTCCAAATAACTAGGATGAAGTATTACCTAGCCCAAAAAAATCTAATCTATCCTAATCGAAATTTATACAGGCTAGGCTCAGTCCTTGACTTTTAGGAAAATTCGAGCCTCGACTCAACTCAATCTAAACTCGAAAAAACCCATGACCACCTATTGACTCAGTTTTGACTCGAATTACACTTTTCTTCATTTATGAGGACTAATTTTTTCCTCCATATTGAGGCTATGATTATATATATATACTTATATTGGCATCTAAAGTTATATATAATTGTTGCTGAAAATAATATTTGATGTACAATATGTTGAGAGTTTACTATACAAATACATTGTTTTTAGTTGGTGATGGTGAGAAATCAAGAGCTTAACTTGTGAGAAAATTTAGTAGTACAAAATCATTTGATTCACCGTATCAAAGTTTTGTTTCTTTTATGGCCATAAGTCTATTAACATGGGTCACCCTAGACCTTAATTTGAAAAAAGTTTTGAGCCTCCAACCCAATTTGAGATCCGAAAAATAAAATGAATCTCGTTGAATTTGGGTACAACATGCCAAGTCAAATCAAATGCTATTGGATTTAAGAGTCTGATTGCATCAATCGATATGCAATTATTACAAGGTGAAATTGGAATTCATGTTAAATTCAATGAGTTTTGGAAGGGGTTTTTAATCTCATACTGTAAGTGGATAAACCTCTTGGTGGATGTAAAAGGCTCTGTCTCTCATGGCTTATGTAGCAAAGAGTAAGAGGTAGGGCTGGGGACCACGCATGCATGCGCACGCGCCCCGTCCCGCCTCGGCTCGGGCTCGGGCTCGGGCTCGAGTGAGACTCAATTTGAAACTTGGAACTTGAACTCTTGTGCTACGGATATTTAATCTTACGATTTTGACCTAGATTAGTCGATTAAAAGGTAAATTGGTCGATCAATTATTTTAATCGATCAATGAGTTAAGTTTGGTCGAGCAATTGGTTTGGTCGACCAAATAGTTAAGTTTGATCTATCAATGGACTTAATTGGTCGATCAATTGTCGTATTTCCATAAAACGAAAATTTTTATAAATGTCTGGTCGTGGGCTCTATATAAGGACCACGATGGAGCTCTCATTTGACACACAACAAGAGTAGAAAAACTTTCTCTACTCTCTACCCCTTCTCTCGTTCTTGTCCCTCTTCTTAGTGTGTTCGACGTGAGATTGGTAGAAAAATCTTCAATCACTTTTGTCGATCTTGCACAAAGAGATTGAGAGATCAACGATAAGTTTTTTGGTTGATTAAACCATTAAATTAGTAGATCAATATAATAAACTAGGCAATTGAATTTGGTTGGAAATCAAATTGACTCAGCTTCGTTCTCCTGAGGTGGTTTTCAATCATGTCCAAGAGCGGAGTGCATTGAATCTTAGAGGTAGATCGTCATATCCTGTGAGAAGTTCGTCAGACCAGTATTGTGGGAGGCGGTACCTTCTCTTAGCGAAGTCCTTGATGGGCGCTTCGATCGGAGTAATATCTAACCTTTCTTCGTTTTGTTTATTAGTGTTATTGCATGTTATTTGTTCTTTATTTTATTCTGGATCTTGTCAAATCACGTTTGACTTGTTAGATTTAATATTTTTAATCTATACGGAAACGTTGGAAATGTATATATTTTTATTTATTTATTTTCTTTATATGTTTACTTCAACAAAAGCTCCACCCTATCAACAACTTGTAGCACTCCTCCAAAAGCTAAGGCAAAGAAAAACGCTTCATGTATATTGAGATGTACGCAGAAGTATACACACATAACTCTCCCTTTATTAAAAAGGGAGGTCGTGTAACTGGGCAGTGGTGGTGTCATATTTTATGTGAATGGGTGTCAAATTCTATATCTAAAGTGATATACGTGCATCATTGTCCCACTCAAAAATGCTATGTAGACATTACTGAACAACATAGAGATTGACATATAAAGGGGGGATTATAATAAATACTCGATCAAAAGTAAATGTAAAGAAGGTATACATAGAAGTGACTTCGGCCATGGTAAAATAACCGAACAACAACAATATGGCAGGTTTTAATGATTTATCTTTAAAGCAAAGAAAACTAAGATGGGAGCTTTCTTTCTGAGAAGAGTATATATGCTAGACACATAATTTGACGTCACGTTTTTCTAGATGTGATGAGGAAGTTTTAACACCCTACCAATAGCTTAATTCTTGTTACTCTCTAACGCCAAAATTCCTTAATACGACAGGGATCCGGATCGTTAAACTCAAAAGGCGTGACATTTCTATCCTCCAGAGGCAGTGGCACGCATCGTAAAATCTGGTTCTTGGCGGCCTATTAGATAAGACGGCAGCGGCTGTTGGCCACCAAAGCGGTCCCCACAATCCCGATGTCGATGCTGCGCCCACGAATCTGGGGGCCTCTCTGGGAGCAGCTTATTTACCGAAAAGCCCCCGATCTCGGCGGGAAATAACGGGGGAGGACGTTACTGCTGCCAGCGGCGGCTTGGTATCCTCCAAATTCCGGAAGCGATCCTCGTCCGCGCTCTCCTGTGGGAAAATTTCAAGTAGGGGCCCTCTTTTTTTTCTTCTTTTTCTTTTGATACTGGACGAAGAACAGGAGATTATTGTCAAATGAAAGTTACATGGAAGATTCGATCGTGATGGTGAATCCATGGAATAAACATTCTGTCGGAGATCGTAGAACGAAAGTCGTTTCGGGGGGGTGGGGGAGGAGATTAACCTATTCAAATAAATCTTTTACTTATCAAGAAAGGAATCGATTGAAGCAATAGCAGAGGAGAGCTGAGAAGTAAACTATGTCTTCTTAATTTTAATTTCATTGGAAACTTTTTTACGTGGGTCCCATTTTTTTTCTTTGGAGATGGACCCTATTAAAATTTAGTACCATAATCGTAACCGGAGGGAGAAGAAAGATCGCCATCTCCATCGCATGCAAAATCATCATTCCAAGGTCCATCGCAGGTTTCCCTCCTTGCACACTCTTTCGTAATCTTGTTAACTATTATTAGGTTGGATGGCCTACCCCTTGATCGTAGATTCTTCGTCATTTCTCTAATTAGACTTTGTCCATCCAACGAATTAAGTGACGACATCGGATTTTTAATTATCACCATGGTATTTCTATTAGTTCTTTAGATGAACCCATGTTGGGTGTGATCGATCCAAAGCAACGCTTGGTATAATTATCATGTGACCCAACAGGCAGACGTTTTGGATTTTGAAATGTAGCTTTAATTCCTTAATTTCAAATGTGAAACTAAGGACTTTGCATAGAAAATTTAACGGGATTTCATATTACAAAATTTCAAAATGTAGCGCACCTCTTTAGAAGGCAAAATCATCTTATTTTGGAGGAAGATGTGAAGAAGAAACGACAAGTGTATGGTGCTCTATTCCTTGATTCAAAGATCTCCTTGTGGTGATTGATGAACAATATCAATAGGACATGGAAGACTTCGGTTGCATCCAACTTGATAGATGGTTTTATTTGAGATCCCAACTGCTTGTTGGCCCCTACCTCCTATCACATCCTCCTTTTGTGTGTGTGTGAGTGTGTGTGTTAAACAAAGTAGATGCTCAAGGACTTAAGCATGCATGAAGTTATAAAGTAGGCACATATATGTGTAAAGCAAAGACAACTTTGACATAATAAAGGTGGTTAAAGTATGTCAAAGTTGCATGGGAGGCAACCATGGCCAAAGATGCATAGAAAGGCAACTGAAATTGCAAGTTCCTGGGATATTCAAGTAGTTATAAGGATGAACTCGCTATAAGGGAAAGCAACCACTACGAGCCTAAAGAAGTTGGATGCAATCTTAGAGGTCCACATAGGAAAGGCTTGACAAAACTAATGTTGGTGGAAGTTCATAGTAATTAAGTTGTAGAGGAGGCCATCAAGGATAGGGGAGGCATGAAGTCATAAAGTGCAACCAAAGGTAGGTGGACTATAGAATTCTAACCAAGCTTATGTCGAAGAGGCCAATTGATAATAAGCTAGGACGATTCTCAAGTGGTGGGGATATGGTGCAATGATGCTAATAAAGCAAAGGTGTCTAGGCGACATGATGAGGCCAGTGATGCATAGCAAAGCTTGAGTCAGGGTGGAATAATGGCACGTGAGGTTAACAAGGTGAAATTGAAGTGAATAGAATTAATGGAGGTAGATATGGTCACGAAGGTTTGATGGAAAGGTTGCGGAAGCATGGTAAAGGAAAAGTTTATGATTGTGGATTGCAATATGAATGGCAAAATTATCGATCACAAACTAGTGGAGGCAAAGTATTGGAAGTAGCAACTCTTTAATCATGGTTTGTGGAAGGGTTGTTGAGGCATGCAATGAGGTGTCTCAAACCACCACAGTATATACCAAATTTGGTGATGAAGTTGGTGGCTTTTCTTGTTAAGGAAAGTATAAGCAAAATCCTAATCTATATTAGTATTTACAATGGGAAGTAGATTGGATGTAAGCCAATTGCAGTGAATCTTAATGAGTCCAATGCTACGCTCAAGTTGTGTCCACATTATTATCTTCCTTTTTAGAGTGGAGCCCATGTAATATTTGATCATATCCAGAGGAGGTAACTAAATACCATAAGATAAAAAATAAGAAATTTAATATTAAGAATGAACACAATAAGAGGAGGTACAACTATGAGGAAGATGGGATGGCACCTGAGGATGTTTCCTCGTGTTTCGATGCAAGTATCACCCTAAATTTCAAGAAAAAGTCAATTCAAAGGAGTCTTGTACGATTGTACTAGTGTCATCCTTTTCCATTGATGCATAATTTGAGTTTATTTATGATGTCATGGTGCACTTTATGTTAACTATATTAATTAGTCAACTCCAACATTTAGAACCATCTTTAGGAAACCTCTAATGTTTAATTTTTGAAGTGTCTTTCCTAACATGAAATAAGTTATACCTCATTCAGGATGTTTTGGATTGGTACACTTTCAAAACTTAGGGGCGTACAATGCATCCAATTATGGACCACTACATTAATACCAATACCTCTGAATGAATTTTTCCAATTAACTTCCATTTTGTAACATTTACTGACTTGACTTTACTTGAGTTTGTTTGTGCAAGTGCATCATGATTATTAATTTTGAAGATAACAAAGCAATTGTTATTTAACATTTGCATTGAGTTTATAATTTCAAATAAAATACAAGTAGAAACAAGTGTGAAGAAGCTCAAGCTCAAGACCATAAAGAAATGAAGGAGCTTGACAGAGGAAAACAAAAGCATCAAGGAGCATGGAACTTGGAGGAGATGGAGCTTTGCTTAGGGCTAAAGCTTAAAGAAGGATAATGAAGAATATGATAGATGGTTATTTTAAATGTACTTGTATTTATTTTTGCTCTTTATTTATTTAGAATTATTGTAAAGAGCCCAAAATATTTCACCTCAAGTCCTAGGAACACTTACCCTATCTAAGAACACTTAAGTAAATCAGGAGTTAAATCAGAAAGCCAAAATAGATTTCAAACAGACTGATCAGACGTCTAACGTAACAATCAGACGTCTGATCCTGACATTTAAGTCATCTGATAATATGACTAGATGTTCAATTACCTAGGCTAAAAAATCATAGTCTATGTCTTTCATTTCAGACATCCAGACCCAATTCCATATGTTTGTTAAGATGTCTGATAGTCTAGCTAGACGTCCAATAATAGGATCGTTATCCTATCAGGCAATATCTTCGAGAACCCTTTTAGAAATAATTTAATATTATTTACAGATGTCCATAGAGCCTTTCAAACATCTGAAAAAGAAATGTTGGACCTTGTCAGACCAAATCCAACCGTTAGGTCCTTGGGAATTAATTCTCGCAGAACACCTTTATCATTAGACGTCCAGTAAGACGTTTGACCTTGTTGCATTAGAATTCTGTTTAGATCTGGTCCTAAATAGGAACAAACCCGCATAAAATTAGTCATTCATTTTTCACCCAGACGTCTTAATATGACATCCCATACGTTTGACCTAGAACTTTATTTCCATCTAAATAAATCAGGAACTCTGACCCCTTGCATCAGACGACCAAAACTTGTATCAGTTGTCTGACTCGTCGTCTAACCCAAAAATCAGACGTCTAATTCAGCTGTCAGAGTCATGATGAGCCTGACTTGATTGGGATTTCTGCTTGATTTGATTGGATTTTATCCCAACGGCTACAAGGTCTCTCCCAAGCTTTCCTGAGGGTTCCTAGCATATCTACAAGGTCTCTCCCAACGGCTACGCGCGCACGCTTCCCGCATGCGGCCAGCAGCAGGAGGTTGCGTGAGGGTTTGCGCAAGGGGGAAGGCCTGCTATTGCTGGCGCGTGCGGGAAGCGTGCGTGTGTAACCGCACGTAGTGCGGGGTGATGGGCTCGCACTGTGGAGGGCACGAGGTGGCTACGTGTGTTTGCTGATGGTCGAGCAGCGTGCGCGCAAGGGTAGTGGTGTGCGCACTGTCACCGCACACACCACGGCAGGGGAAGGTTGATGGTGGAGAGCTCAGGCCACGGTGCACGCTAGGTCCATGGTGCATGCGTTACTTCACGGTGGAGCCCTCCTCTGTCGGGACGATCCGAGGGAGGAGATGATGGAGATGATGGTTTGCCCTCCTTTTTGAAGCCTACTGTTTGTTTGCCATGGCCGATGGGTTCTCCAACCACTTGGCGAAGATCGTGAGTGGTTGGAACGATGAGGGTGCGGTTGCGTGCTTTGCAAGGTAAAAAAAAATTGGGTTACTTACAAACTAATCCAAAATAATGCTTGTAATGTATGTTACTATAATGCATATAATCTTCTATGCACTATATGAAATATGCACGTAATTTTATAAACTATACTATTTACATAGAAAAATCTACTATGTATATGTAAACATTAATCTAATAATTAGGTATTTATCAATTTAATCAATGCACAAATGTGGTCTCATCACTATTAACAAATGACATGTTTAAACTTTAAAGAAATTATGCCACATTCATGTGATGATTACAGGAAGAGATAAATAGAATTATACCACATCAGCGCCACCAGTGCAAGTCAAATCCCTTCGTAACGATTGTAGGATCCTATTGATTATGGATGGCGTGGCCTCCTTAAGTGGGTGCATTGTTGTCTCTTGGACCTCCTCACCTAGATTAATAATTACTTATGTACAACTGAGCTTCTTTCCTTTTCAACCAGGTTTGCCATGGGTTTGGTGGCTAAACCCCAACCAACGTGGCTTTAGCACTTATTTTCTCTATGGGAGAGCTTTGGGTGTTAACCTGGGCTAGTTGGTCCTGACCAATTTGTTATCTATAGCTACCTTCCACCTAATAACTTCATATGATCTTTTAGCAAGCTTTCACCAAGGTGTTTTAGTTGACCCACATAGGCTATAGTTTTGCCTACTCTATACATTTAATAGACTTGCCAAAGCTTGGTTGGCCATGAAGCCTTGAGTTGAATGAACGAACTTTTGGCCTGTTTTGTGTGCCACACATAGGACTTTGTTGTGAGAGTTAGATCCTCCCCATCAAGTAGGTTAGCTTAAACAAAAATATACAAATTTATTCTCCTTTTTTTCTTTGAAACAAAATCAAACATGTGGAATAAGGTTCCAACAATTTCTTAATTTAAATCTTCATTTCAAGAATCTATTGTGAATAGAAAGTGATTTATTACTAATATTACTACTATTTATTAGCTAGTGAATATATCAAGGGTTTTGATCAAGGCCCAAAGCAATAGGGGACCCGAATCAATAAGAATTGCAATCAACTCACAGAAAGATGCACAAGAGATTGGTTACCCAGTTCCACCTGAAGAGGTGTACGTTTGGAGGGAAGGCGATGCTCACAAATTTTCACTACAGTTGTACGTGGTACAATATCTCCCATTCTCTCTCCAGGGCTGCATGAAGAGAGCCCCTTAGAGCCTCTCTTTTCTATTTATAGTACAGAAAATATCAAACAATATTTAATCCCTATAATGGACTTTGCAGATTCCCCGGCACATTCGTTACTTGGCTATAAATAGCATTCGTAATGCCATCGTTAGCGGTGACGTGAATGTTATTACTATCTCTTCAACTTCGGTCAACCTAGATCCACCTATATGTTGGGTATTTGGGTAGTCAGATTCTTTTGGGTTTTGTGCAAAATTTTAAATCCAAGAGTGCTTTTTGCTCCTCATCAGGTTTCAACTCATAAAGTAATTATTTCGTGGTCATGTTCTAGAGCTAGCAATTCCAAAGCCAGTGGATTTGGATAAGGCATTCAACTTATACTAAATCAAATGGGCTTCTAATACTTTTATAGATGAGTAAGGTGTTAGAATCCATACTCGCCTTCCCTCTCTCATCTTTTTTCCCTTTTAGTGGGATATTTGATGTTGTAATTAACTTGTGGCTCAATGTAAGGGTCGGGATCCACTTCCTTAATCGCTTCATGTTGATAATGAATATGTTATCCATCTTAATTGTGATGTAGCTAGCCTACACATCCATTTTTGGGGATGATAAATGTTTAAATACCAAGGATTTGTGGGACATTACCCATGTTTCATTTCCCTTTAACAAATGATGTTGTCCTTTTTGAAGGAGTAATTGTATCTTCTTGAGATACTTGAAATGTATTGAATAACTTTATTGAATGCATAAAAGAATTAAGTGCATGTAAATGGGGGAATTTAAGAAAAGCATGCCATTATTGTCACTTTACAAATGTTTGATAAATTTTACTTTTTATTTGGTAAATCCACTCTTAATGGAAGTGGTCAAAAAATAAAAGGAAGTCCATGCTTGTAATGACCCGTACCTTTTTAGTCATTTAAGACGTTTGGAGTTTCAGTCAGACGTTTGTCTAGACGTCTGGACTCGTTCCCGGATGTCTAAAAGTGAGTTTTTCATACTGTGCTTTGTGATCTGCACACGGGCGATGCGTAGAGGCCGCTCCCCCTCTCTCTCCCTCATCCCCCCGAACCCTAACCCTCTCCTATATAAACACCCTCCCTTCTCCTCTCCTCTCCTCCACACACCACTCAACCACCGCCGCCTCCACCTTCTCCTGCCAGCCACGTTCCCCTCCGCCTCTACTATAGCTGCGGCAAGGAAGGAGATCCACTAGCGAGGGGAGAGCGGGGAGGAGCGAGAGCGAGAGAGTGCGAGGGAGTGAGAGCGGGGGAGGAGGGCGATGGCGGGAGCTTGTGGAGCTTAAGGAGGAGCTCGTAGGAGAGGATGTCGGTGAGGAGCTGCCCAGGCTCCTGCAGCAGCTGGTGCTGCCACCGTGGGTGGAGGTGCAAGGAGGTTCTGATACTGGAAGTTTTCCAGTATCAGACATCTGGAGTGAAGACCAGACGTCTGGCGGGGCACCTGGATATCCGGAGCTAAGGCCCGACGTCTGAGAGCACGTATCGCGTGAGGTACGTACGTTCCTGCACTGATTTCTGCCATGTAGAAGATCTCAGCGCATGAGTTGTTGTCGGTTGACCGTGCCTATGTTTTCGCATGCAGGTGCAGGTTTAGGAAGGCACGAGGTACGCTTTCCCACGTACTTTTGGATGTCTAATCACATCACCAGATGTCCAGAGTTGCTTCCAGACGATCGGAGACCTTGTTTGACATCTAAAACTATCCCCAGACAGTCGCAGAGGAGGTCTGGATGTCTGATCAGCCACAAGAAACACAAGGTAAGTTTTGACGTCTTTTAAGACATCTGGGATTAGTCCTAGACGTCTGATTTTGATCAGAAACCGCATTTTTTGCCTGTTTAAGGCCCAAACAGAATCGGATTTCTGCAAACAAAGTACCGTTGTTTTCTACTCGAGTTCCTCTACTAATGAGAACCTCATCATGAACCCTAACTAGCATAATCTAACCTAGGTATGCAAGAAAAAGCTCCTACATAACTCAAAGAAAGGCTTAACTTAGAGAATTCTGAGTTTAAGAAGAAAATAAGTCATAAGGGGTAAAAATGCAATTTCACCAACATAATCTGCAAACAGGGTAACTCAGGGTCCAAACACAGGTCAAACAAACCAAATAAGAAGGAAAGTGGGATGATCTGATCCAACAAGGGCTACAGCAACTCTAAGGAATTAAATGACATTCTGTAACCCTAAAACAAACCCACTTCAATTCACATGGTTTAAGGCAGGAAAAAAAATAAAATAAACCCTCTAAAATTCATAAAAAAATAATCTCTAGGGCTTAGAACCTTCAATTTGGCCTTAGAAATCCATTTTGACCTGCATTGAGAACCATGCCCAATTAATGATTTAATTTGGGTTTTTACGTAAATTGGCTAGTCAAACATGGTATGACCTAGAAACAAAATTCACCATTAAAATCCTTAGGTCCAATTTAGTCATGCATAAAAACTTGAGCCTAAGAAGAGACCTCCTTGACCGACTTTGCAATTTGGTCCTCATCATTTACTTTTTGAAACTCAACTTTCGAAACCCTTGCATTTTGACCCCTAATTTCCTCGTCGTTCTTTGCATTTTGTTCCCTCCTGCAAGTCTCTGCGCAGCACCATGCTCCGGCGACTTTGCGCGGAGCATGGCGCCGCGCAGGGTGAGGGAGGCGTCCTGCAAAGTAAACGCGAAGTTCCCTGCGACGTCTGCTGTCGCAGGGACTCGGCCATGCCACCTAACGACGCCCACACCTTCCATGCGAACGCGCGGAAGGTATGGGTCTCATCTCCGACCATACTCCGGCGAGGGACGCATGCCGCCTCCCTACGTCCGACCCTCCGCCACCGCCTTTATAAAGACCAGCATCGCCAGCCGGTTCTCCCAGCTTGGTCTTGACGGAGAATCCCTCATCCCTTCCTCTCTCCCCACTCCGAAAAGAACCCACCAGCTCCGACGACTCCTCCTTCTCGTCGCTCTGCTGCAATACCAGTGGCAGAGCCACCTTCACCTAATCTCCCCGTGTTGCGCCGCACCAAGCGCGCGCCTCCCTGCCCTCTTCCTCGCCGCCGCTCTCTCCCTCTGGGTGTTTCTTCTCCGGCGACAGTCGGTACGGCTGCCCGCCGCTCCGGCCCCCTTCGTCCCTGTAGGTAAGTAACAGTTATTTCCCTTCCTCCCCTTTTTCTTTTCCCCAACTTGTTTTGGTTGATTGCCCTACGACCACGCCTGACCACCCTCATCTTCCCCACCTCCGGCCACTCTCCGGCGAGTCGTTCCCATCATCCCACAACCCCATACGACTCGCCAACTGCACCAAAAGCTCCGCCTCACCTCACCAAACACCCTCCGCCCCTCCACTGCCACTCCACACCTCCACAACACTCCCCCGATCAAACCCATTTTTCCGGCCACAGAACGACCTAGGCACACATGCCTAGGCCATCCTGCGGCCTGCTGCACCTCGCACCACCTTCGCCGTGCCACGGCGAAGGTTCCCCTGTGATCTGATTAGGCCGAGAGGCCCTATTTGTGTTAGACAGACCTGCTGCCTCGGTCGCCATTGGCGACGACACAAGGATCTTCCAAGTGAGCTCCAAGCCTCAGAGCGTCAAATCTCCACCTGATGTGAATTGGGGAGAATCGGGTGAAGGCAGGCAGCTGGCACGCGAGGGGAAACGAGAACGCAGCTGCTGAGGCGAGGTCGCGTTCTTCCTGCGGGAGCGCGCGAGAGGGAACACAGTTTAGTCCCACATCGTAAGATTTCGAAGCGCCACACCCATTTAAGTTGATTTTGTGTTATTTACCTTAACGCCTCAGAACACGGGGTGAGGTCCCCTCTCCCACTCGCCCGCCTCGTTTGCAACCCACGCCACACGGACTTGGCCGACCCGTTTACCCTGCACTTCTCGCGCACCACCCACGCCGGTGCGCCTGGTCACGGGTACGCTACCCGACTCTATAACCGGCTTTGGGAGAGCTTCCTATGAGCGATTTACAGAGAGAGAGAGAGACATGCAGGTAGAGGGAAGGGCTAGGTTTTGCTGTGCCTTGTGTAGGAACAGGGCGCGAAGGAGGAAGGCTCAACACTTAGCCGCAAGAAGAAGAGGAGCAGAAGAAGAAGAAACTCTGAAGAAGTCTTGCAGCTGAGCAAGGCAGAAGACCAAGGAAGAAGAAGCAGAGGAAGAAGAAGAGAAGAAGAAGCAGCGAAGGAAGAAAAAGAGGGGAAGCACTGTAGCAGACCGCCGTTTAAGTCGTCTGACTGCGATATCAGACGACGGATAAACCTTCAGAGGAGCTAAAGCAGAAGACCAAGGAAGAAGAAGAAGAAAAGAGAAGGCTCCGCAGCAGAAAAGAAAGAAAAGAGAAGAAGGAAGAAAAAGAAGACTTTGCAGAAGATAAAGACAAGAAAAAGAAGAACTGAAGAAGAAAAGAAATAGAAGACAAGCAGAAGAAGAAGAGGAATTGAAGGCAAATAGAGCCAAGGAAGAAGACTCGTAGAGAGAGATACTGCAGCTGAAGAAAAGAGAAAGAAGAGAAGAAGAAGAAGCCAAGGCAAAATATATATATATCTCTCTCTCTTATTTTTGTAATAAAGAAACTTTGTACTTCTAGAATTCCAGTAGCTTCCTGAGTTCGACCTCGGGAAACTATTTCCGAGTAAATTTTGATAGTAACGACAACCGTAGTTGTCTCATCTTATACCACAACGACATTACTGTAATAAGCACTAAAACGAACAAAGACTAGCTGCGGTTGGGAGAAAACCCGTCACTATCTACCTATTCGTGTTGAGTATCTATTGTTTTGAGCTTGTCTAATGTACATTGGTCGCTGGTACAGATTACTAGCTAGTGGCATGTTCGGGACCCGTGGAGACGACGAGATCTACGGCACAGGCCCCCATTCCTCCCGTGATACCCAGTAGAGTGGTTTAATGCATTATTAAGATATAAGTAAAGAATATGCATGTTTGAATTAAATTGGTTGAAACTCTAGGATGTGGAATGAACCCTAGGGTAGAAATGAATGAGCTTATTTTAGGTGTATTGTCTACTTAAATGCATGGTTAAGGTAAATTGCTAGCAAATGCCTTTAATATAATTACGAGATGCATATTAAAATACGAGCTGCGTGTATGTAATTGAGAAATTGCCGATGAAATCACAAGTTGCAAGCTTTGAGAATTGAACTATGAAAACACGAGTTGCCTATATATGGATGAGGAAAGAATTATGAAACATGATATCTGAACCTAGATAAATGAGATGTATATGAACATGAACCCTAGGAGGAATTAGGAGTAGAACTCCTGTGAATGAAAGGAAATCTGGAATGCAGACGGGAGGTTAGTTGGCCCTTGTGTACGTAGTACCAAGGAGCACTGTGGTTCTTTTTGTGTAGAGCGGAGCTAGCCTCCCTTGGGTTGAGACCCGGGGTTAGGATTGGCCACTCTACACTAACTCCTGTTGGCCCTCGTGTACGTGGTACCGAGGCGTGCTACTAGTGTAGGGAGGGAGTTACCCACCTGATGAGTGGCTACTCATCATAGCTAAAAAGCTGAAGTTAAGCTAGACACTGGGTTAAACAACATCAAATTAACAGATAAAAAGGATTAAGTGTGGGAATCAAAGAAAAATACCTAAAACCTTTATTCTGTGTTAAAACTGCATAATTAGGTCATAAAACGAGATATCCTGAAGGTAAAGGACAAATGGTGATACATGCGTTAATTGAACACATAAATAAGTTTAAAAGGCCAAATCAAAGGTACAATTAATTTCTTAAATGTTCAATTGAGCACATATAAAAATTTGAAGGCATTTGACATCATTTAGGACTTGTAATATAGAGTTTACACTTAGGTCCTTCATGCATCACATTCTTGTCTTTAGAAATCCTTTTTGGACTTACTTGTAACCCGCAGGGACCCCTTTGAAAGGCTGCAGGGTCCATCCTTTTATAATTCTCGTCACTTATGGGCCTACACATAATTTTTCTACCCCTTCGTGAAGGGGTGTTCCCTGCAATTTTTCCAACATTTTGAGATCCACCTGCTGCTCTTCTCACGCACTGTATCGTGCGAAGAACACGGCAGATCTCGGCCGTCTATTTTCTCTCGCGATTTTGATCTGCGGTTGGATTTAAATCGAAGCTTCGCGCGAAGCGGCGCATGCGCTCACCCCTCTCCCCAGATCCCATCTGACGGTCAGTTTCTGAGTTGGCTCACCGCGCACCCCTCTCCTCTCATCCCTGCCACTGGTTGCTTCATCGACTATCCTCACCCGCACGGTGATCTAAGCCACTGAGTTTGCTACTTAAGCACCTCAGTGGTCGCGCGCGTAAGGGATCGCTCTCTCCTACATCTCTTAGCGATCATTCGTCCACTCCAATCTCTCCTCCCCACCAATTCTCTGATTTCACAGCCATCGGCTGTGAAATCACCAACTTCTTCTCGACCTCCTCGTCGCTAAGGATCACGTAGCACCTGAGGACAACCCTGGAGCCTCACTAGCAGACTCTTCCCTCCGCTGGAGTGATCTCCCTCCCTTCGTCCTCCTTAGCTACCGGCTAAGGACCCATAGGTCCCATTCTTCCTGTTAGAGTAGATTTATCATTCTGCAATTTAGTTGTAGCTGTAGTTAAGTAGGTTTATAGTAGAATTAAAGTAATTTGTAGTGTTTAATTGCACTGTTCTGATAGTGTAGCTGTAGCAGTAGATTTAGACTAGAATTCCCCCTTCACCTCCTCTGATCATTCCAGATCAAAGGGGATTGTTTCACACAGTCCATGATCATGAATTCTCTCCCTCTCCATGTTTTCCATATTCGCTTCATATTTCCACGACTTGTTTCTCACAATTCACCCATTCATTTCGACCTAATTTCAGATCTGATTGGTTTCTAACCTCAGATCTGAAATTGGCGTCAAAAAGCACATTAGGGGCTTCCCATTCATCCCATTTTCACTCACAAAAGCCCCTGATCTGAACTAAAAAGTGATCAGTTTGTCGGATTTTTTATTAACTTAAATTTCAAAGATTTTTACTCAATTAGGTTTTGACTGTTTTAATCTGACAAACTGAGGAATTCTGATTCTTATTTATTATTTGGCAAGGAATCTAAGATGTTTCTGATGTCAGAATTCATCTCAGAAGAGCCATAATCTGATCTGAGTTTTTATGAGGATTTTAATGCATTGAATGCATGATAGAGCTAAGGAAAATCACTGTGGTGATTTGAAGTTCTTTCTTGTATTCATGAGTTTGTGTTTGTTGAGAGCACTGATGACTTTTAACCTAAGGAGTTCCCAATACTCCTTAAGGTTCCAGGATCTAGGATTTGAATTGTAGATTTTAGTTGATTGATTTAACACTTTCTACATGCTGTCTATAGCATTAGGAAGAGTTAGATAAGTGTTTCTACTAATTTACTTTGATGAGAATTTTTTGACAAGGGTTCTTGTGTTTGAGTTGGAATATTAAGTGTTTTTAGTGAGACGTGCAACCCTTGTCAGATGGGGTTGAGGGAATTTCTTGGCTAGGATGTATGTGTTTTAATCCCAGAGTCACAGTAAGTTACTGCAATTACAGCTACATTTCCCTTCTTTCTACAAATTTGATTTCATTCCAGATGGACTAACTGCAGAAGCAGTTAAGCCGTCTGGAATCAGGTCTGATTTGTTGCAGGGTTGGTGTTTAGAGGTCCTTACTACTGCTGTCCTGTTGTCTTAATGTGTTGCAAAAATTTCTGATCTGAAAACCCTATAGAATATGGTTTGAAGATAGTTGACATGTAGTTGTATTGCATTCCTTGTATACAAGCTTTCCTGTATAAGTAATTGAATTTCAATTATGTGAATGCTTGTTATTTTTCTTCTAAATGTTTGTCAGCTAGTTCATTTTAAGTCTAACTGTCCAAACACATGAACTAAATGAGATATAAACTGAAGAATGTGCTAAAATGGGTAAAATTCTTTCTCGATTTCATACTACCTATAGTTAAGGCAGTCAATGCCTTTTTAGATCTCTTTAAGATCCATCCTAAGCCTTTAGGACCCCTTAGAAATCTTTTGAAAGGCTTAGGATGGATGAGATTGGAAATTCAACAAAAATTCTAAAAAAATAAAATAAAACTGTCTGATTGAAGATCAGAAAGTTTTCTATTTACATACCAAGTTGCATGGTATGCAGAACCCCCGACTTGGTATAATTTGCCAGTCGACGGATCTGTATACCATGAAACTTAATAATAGAGATTACACCTAAAAACATCAAAAACACCTCTTTCTCCTCGTCTAATTCTTTCCTTCTCATCTCTTATCTCTATAATATGTATAAAAATCATAAAAAGTGAAAAACTCCAAAAATACCTAAAAAGTACTTTGTATATTAAGTATATTCTTGTAAATATAAGCTTTATACTAAGTTATATATTTAAATAAGTAACATATGTATATAAACTGTACAAATAACTTATGTACATATTTTATACTGTACATTGGGTATTTAAGTTAGATTATATTGTATATATCTTAATTATACAAGTATTTATTAATTAAACTAACTTATATGTACTCTTAGACTATATAAATCAATAAACGGTATAAATAACAATATTAAGCTATAAAACTGTATATACATATTTATATGTAGATTATAAACAAATAAAACCCTGTACCTTAATTTAATTCTTTATACATAATAAATAATTAATTTATTAAGTTAATAGCTAAGTTATTAGATTAAATTAGATAAATTAGTAATTTAGAGTTAGAATTAAGTTAACTGATTCGGTATATTTAGATTAATGTACTTTAAGTAATTTAAACTAATTGAAGTATATTTATATTTTATTATATTATTTAAACTTAATTTATAAATAAAATTGTTCAAATCTGTTATTTAATGTAAATAGAACAGAAATTAAATCTGTAAAATAT